>CM019121.1:3807902-5259366 GCA_009720345.1 Fragaria iinumae | reverse complement strand
GGCTATATATTCAGGAACGCTATAACAAGAAGACAGGGGTGCCAGTTTTTGTCATCTTTTCTATGTTATAGATTGAAGAGAAGGATAAAAATAGATCACAAAAGAATTTCAAGGTGAGTTCAGGAATGGATTCCCTTCTGATCTTCTTCATTTTCCAGTCTCAGTTGTAGTTTTCCCTGTTGCTTAGCATATAAGCTAACCCCAAAATAGTTAAGATAAAGTGCAGATAGTAACAAAAGTGAGAGCTAGCCATGAACATGGACTTGGAAGCAAGGGAAAAGAAGGAGATTGAGAGAGAGGACATGGTAGAAGAGATCACTGAATCCGAGGAGCCATTGGGGAGAATCGATGCATGGACTGAGCAGCTAACAGTAAGGGGAGTCATTGCAAGCATTGTGATTGGAATGGTGTACAGTGTGATAGCCATGAAGCTAAACCTGACTACTGGGATTACTCCTAACCTCAATGTTTCTGCTGCTCTTCTCGCTTTCGTGTTCATCAGGACATGGACTAACCTGCTCTCGAAAGCTGGATATGTATCGAGACCCTTCACTAGGCAAGAGAACACTATGATACAAACATCTGCAGTTGCATGTTATAGTATTGCTGTTTCAGGTATTTGAAATCTTCTTTGAGTTAACTTACTGCTCTCTTTTCTTCTTATTTATACATATATAAATGTAGATTCACTTAATAATATTTCTTGAACATGCAGGTGGATTTGGCTCTTATCTCTTGGGATTAAACAAGACGACATATGAGTTATCAGGGATTCATACTGAGGGGAACTCTGCAAGTTCTGTAAAGGAACCTGGGCTTGGATGGATGACTGGCTTTCTTTTCCTAGTTTGCTTTGTTGGACTTTTTGTCTTGATTCCTCTTAGGAAGGTAATAGTCATATGACTTCTTATAAATAATGGTGAGCTTCTATTTTGTTTATGCATTCTTCATTTCTTCGCATGCAGGTAATGATAGTGGACTTGAAATTGACTTATCCAAGTGGTCTTGCCACTGCTGTTCTCATCAATGGCTTTCATACTCAAGGAGATAAGATGGCCAAGTAAACATCTGTCGTCGAAAGCTCCTTTGGATCTTTTTCTTCTTAGAAACCAATTTGAACTGATATTTATGATCATTTGCAGGAAGCAAGTTAAAGGGTTCATGAAATACTTTTCGGTCAGCTTCTTGTGGGGATTTTTCAAGTGGTTTTACGAGGCCTCAGAAAACTGTGGATTCTCGCAATTTCCCACATTCGGATTGAAAGCTTGGAAAAACACGTATAGTTTTTCAACTAATTTTCTGTCTTGTACTAGGCATTGCTAGATTTTTCAAGTGGTTTTACGAGGCCTCAGAAAACTGTGGATTCTCGCAATTTCCCACACACGTATTGAAAGCTGTTCTTACTGACCTTCAGCAATTTGTCTTATGAATTGCAGATTCTACTTTGATTTTAGCATGACTTTTGTTGGAGCAGGCATGATATGCTCCCATCTTGTGAACCTGTCTTTACTTCTTGGAGCTGTGCTCTCTTTTGGAGTAATGTGGCCACTAATAGGCCAACTTAAAGGAAATTGGTTCCCTGAGAGTTTAGAGGAATATGATATGAAGAGTTTATATGGTTACAAGGTCTTGTCTCACTCTTTCTATATGGTTTTTCTTTTTAATCTTTTATCTCAGTCATCTACTAACTGTTTCCCCATGATCCCTTTCTCAGGTATTTCTATCTGTTTCTCTAATCCTTGGTGATGGCCTTTACAATTTCATCAAGATAATGTTGTCAACCATGCTTAGTATTCATGACAGATTCAAAAACAAGAAACTTCCAGGTATTATGAATCCTTTACTTGTACTGAGTTGGTAACTCTTGACCCACCGGAATCTAATCGAATCTTTGTTACTGTCATCGAGATACAGTAAAATAGTGATACTAATGGGACACATTCTTCTCACTGCAGATAGGGATGACAAGTTGAAGCCCATCGAAGAGAAGCAAAATGAGATTTTTATCAGAGAAAACATTCCATTGTGGGTTGGAGTTGCTGGATATGTTGTCTTCTCCATCGTTTCTGTTATAGCAATCCCCATGATGTTTCCCGAACTCAAATGGTACTATGTAATCGTAGCCTACATGCTTGCTCCATCCCTTGCCTTCTGCAATGCTTATGGAGCTGGTCTTACAGACATAAACATGGCTTACAACTATGGAAAAGTTGCTCTTTTCATGCTAGCGGCAATGACAGGGAAAGAACACGGCGTGGTGGCAGGGCTAGCCGGATGTGGTGTTGTGAAATCGGTTGTTTCCGTGGCTTGTAATCTGATGCAAGATCTCAAGACAGCGCATCTAACTTTCACCTCACCTAGAGCAATGTTTGTGAGCCAAGCCATTGGCACCCTAATAGGCTGCATAAGTGCTCCTCTCAGTTTCCTCTTGTTCTACAAGGCATTTGACGTGGGAAACCCACATGGAGAATTCAAAGCTCCTTATGCCTTGATCTACAGAAACATGGCGATTCTAGGTGTTGAAGGCTTCTCAGCTCTGCCTCGGCATTGCGTGCAGCTCTGTTACGGGTTCTTTGCCTTCGCAGTGATGGTTAACCTAATTAGAGATTTTTCACCACCAAAGATTGGGAAATGGATGCCGCTTCCGATGGTCATGGGTGTGCCATTTCTAGTCGGGGCATACTTTGCCATAGACATGTTCGTCGGGAGTGTCATCGTTTTTGCATGGCACAGGCTTGACAGCATGAACGCTGGTATGATGGTTCCTGTGGTTGCCTCTGGTTTGATTTGTGGAGAAGGGTTGTGGTCTCTTCCTGCTTCAGTTCTTGCTCTGGCCAAAGTAAAACCCCCTATCTGCATGAAATTTGTGGGTTCCTAGAGTAGGCTTTACAAATCTGATCACTGAGAAATGGGAAACAACACTACAGCGATATACATAAAGGGTAGAATTGTATCAAGTTTTTATCTCATCGTAGACAGTAATAAGATTCACCTTGTCACTATCCACTTTGTTGGGTCATTGACCACCACTCGGCACTAGTAATCAAAATCTTTCCAATTTTGTTTGATGGTGCACACAGTATTGATGCAATGGAATTGTGGAACGAAAATTATTCAGCGCACCTGACATCTTCACCGTCCGTTTGAGCACGTGGACTTGGGCCGTTAGTTGGGCGTTTGCGGGCTGTTAGGTAGGCGAGTGATGGGTGATTAAGGGCAGAGCCGCAGAGGTAAGTTGATCCGCTCTTGTGTTGTCTCACTCAAAAACTCAACTTTATGGTTTCGCCATCGTCGACGACGGTAGCGATCGTCTTCGTCTTCTTGTATGGAAGAGAGCTACATCACAGGCCCTTATTTTCTTCTTTCGTTGCACCTCACCAATCTTTGCTGGTCCAGAACCGCCAGGAGATGGTCAACTGCCACAGCCTCCACGACACAGCGGAGGAAGCCGACGATCTCCGTCGAGCTGAACAAGCAACTCAGTCTCCTCATCCACGCCTCCATCCAGAAAGAGATCGAAGCTTCTTCAAGCTCTGTGGAGGTCGCCGTTTGGGATCGAGAGAGAGGAAGATAAGATCATGATTCATGAGAGAGAGAGAGAGAGAGAGAGAGGAGAAAGAAGATAAAAGACTAAAACGAGGACCAGCCGACTTAACATCGCGTTGTTTACACGCGCTCTTTGGCATCCGGGTGCGCAGCGCACTCAGGTGCGCTGAATAGGCTCTCATTATAGAATTAAGAAAATAGATTCCAAGAAAAAATGAAGGATGAAAATGAGTTTGAGATTTTGGAATATGCCGAATATCCACCACCACATTTTTCACTATTTTCACTTGCCATAAAATAGAAAGATCTGTCCCAAGCAATCCAACACAATGCAAGTATTTCCGGGTATCATATATGACATCGGAAATAGAAAAAGGGAGAAGCAAGTCCTGAATGAACCTTATCCTAAAAAACCCTCTCTGATTCTATAATAAAAATTCTATTTATCGCATCCAGAGTTTACAATATACATATTTTATTTGAACAAGCTGTTGTTGATACAAAAATTATACATCACTCGAAGCAAAATTAAGGAATTGGTGGTATATTTAATTAAACAAAAAGAAAATCACCCTGTTATAATACCTGCCAGAACATCACTCTTACTCCTTGCATAAATTGTATAAACTAGACGAATTGCATCAAGCCATCCATCAAGGAAGTCCCATGAATCAGCAACCTAGAGGTTGATGAAAGAAATCACATTAGAAAGCACGCTTATTCTATACAAAAGGCAGTGCTTTGGTTCACTTCTATGTACTAATGTACTTCACATTACAACATATGTCGACAAATAACATCACTAGACAACAACGAAAAGTGTATAATCATGTCTTAGACTAGAGCAAAAACCATATGTTAGAGCTGGTATTGCAAAAAAAGGAGATCTAAGAGCCAAAAGAATTGAATGCATGAAAGACCACGTAAATATTGTAAAGCATGCAAGTTAAGTTGTTAACTATATATCCTAATTGGTTATTTGTCGCCAAAGCTAAGGCTGCTTAATATCAGTAGAATCATCATCTCTTTTTATCAAAGTTGCTTGCTTTGACCAGCCATGTTGCAAAATTCTTCCTGATTATAAATGAACAGGATTGACTTATTTTTAGATAGGACCAAAAATGGAATAAAGATCAACCCTATTTGTAGGAACTTAAACATGGTCCGAATTCAAAGTGATGATGACATGCAAAAGTTGATACGACTTATGTATCCAAGAAAGGATTTAACTTTTCAAGTAAGAAAAGGTTAACCCTTACCAGATAGAGAGGTCCATTAATTGTATCAATGCAGAGCCCTGCACCAGGTGGTAAAGTCAGATCACCACATGCTGAAACAGAAACGATATCTGGAATATTAACTTTTATAGCTGTATCTCCTGATCTTCCAGAGATGCTTTGGGGTACTTGCTTTTGGTCACCTTTGCTGACCTGCTGAAGTGATGGATAGGGAAATAGGGTTTAGGTTTAGGTGTGCAGATAATTTTTCTTTTCTTAACACACACTACAAATATATGAAGAATCATGAATCAATATAAAGAATTACCTGTAGAAGCCCTTCGTGGTTCAAAATAAACTGTGATCGTTTCCAATCACTATGGGGTGCAATTGGTTTCCCTACTGGTGGTGCAGTAAGATATCCGACTTTAAGATATGGCAGAGGAAGCTGTAACAAAGATTACCATCATTTATTGATAATGAAGAACTATAAGGGTAAGGATTTAAAAAGAACAGGTCCAAGTATCGGGGATCAGATTAATCACAAGAACCAATTCTTAAAGAGAATAGCAAGAGACCAATTTCATGATTGATCAAAGAAAGATTTACAGAAAAGAGTAGAAACTTTATTGAATAGATTGGTAGTAATGCTTACCATGGATCTCACCAGCCGCAGAGCACTAGTGTAAACCTGAAAGTAATTCGCATCACAAAAAAGCTTAGCTTAAAATTAATAAGTAATATATCCTTAAATATCAAAACCAGACTAACGGACACACATAGAGATTGAAATGAATCAGTGACATTATGTATGATAAAATATTATTCCCTAGTTGCATGAAAGTCTGAAACTAAGAAGAAGGTGCTCATGTCAAGTTTATCTTGGCTAAAGTTGAGTGAAAAAAAGGACGGGATCATTACATTGTAATTTGGTTTCAGAGCATGAGCAGCTGCAATGTAGATAGCTGATTGACTGTACAACTCATTAGGTGAAACTTCTTTGGGATTTCCAGATCCCCCAGTTCTTAGTGTATCCTCCGCCAATCCATACTGAAAATAAAAAAAGTTATACCAGTTTGGCGAAACAAGTTACAACTTACATGAGATTATTAGATAAGAAGAACACTGATGTCTTGTTATCCTCTGTAGTACAGTATAGTGCAAACTAAGAAGCTAAGCCCATTATCCTAAGCTAGAGAGGGTAACTCAAACTTACCAATACAGTTCCAAGGTTGTAAATTGCTCGATGGAAATCAAATTGCAACTGAATAGCTGCCCGGAACTGCAACAGACGAAAGCGAAATCAGTCAGTATAAAATTAAGGGACTTACCTATGAAATTAATTGTTAGCTCCTCCACATTTATCCAACCATTCTGATGTCTCGAAACAATATCCTACCTTACTGATTGCACTTTTTACGATCGATTGCTTTTCTCGTGCAGGCACAATTGCGCTAAGTTCCTAAATTGCATAATCACACATAAGAAATCAGAATGGAGTGAATATCACAAAGCAAAAGTACGTGTAGAGGACGACAAAAGTTCAGTATAGAACTTTAGAAGGCAGACCAACAAAACTTAAGATACCTGCAGAGCAAGTCCCCAGTTGTTAAGTGCCTGAAAGATATTGCATGGTGTTAGTACAAGGGAACGAAGGAAACAAATAATATTTTCTCTTTCATCAAATCAGAAGGGTTCTATAAAAATTTGTCTTAGAATATCAGATAACGGAAGAAATCTAATTCAATATTTTTGAGTCATACCTGGGGACTATTCCAGTTCAGCAAGACAGCTTTTTCATAATTTTTCGTAGCCTGCAAATCAAATTAGAAAGGTGAATTTCACTTATTTGACATTTTTTTTATAGAATAAATTCAAGCTATGATGTGAAGAAAAAATAAGCTTATGTGATACTAGCACCATCATATAAAAGATTTAAGCTCACGAAGGTACCTACTCCAGACTCCCAGCATCATAGTAAATGAGAGCATATTTGAAAAGAGCAGTGTTCAATTACGATATACTAATATGTTTTAAATAGTATCTTTGAGAGTTGTCAAAATAGTTATTTAAAAACTAACTAGGGCAGTTATAATTTTTTTTCAAGACATGCAATAGATAGAAGTCTACAATCTTGCAAGCCTCAAGTGCTGAAATTTCATTCTAACCTGCTTCCATAGTTCTTCAGCTTCCTTTGTACGACCACGCATTTTCGCTCGATCAGAGATTGCAATAGCCCAATTATAGAAGGCCTGGATAGTAATGACAATAGCCCAATTATTGTCATATGTCAAATGAATAAGACAATTAAAACATCATCTACCTATAGATACCATGATATCTGCTAGGTGTTAGCTTTCTGAAATCCTATCTCATCCCCTTATAATTGGTATTATAGCTTGCTATATTAAATAAGGATATGCAAACATACATCATGAAGTGTAGGGCACAGACGGGTAGCCTCGTCATATTTTTTGCAAGCCTCCTCCAGCAAAGCATCTTTAGAAGGAGACGTAGAATCAGGACTAACGTTGTCCGCACTTTCCTGTATGGAACATGATGACCATTAGAGTCTTTGACATAGTAAATTTTCTCTAACGCGCTAAAGAGTGGAACAAACCATTCTTAAATTAAGAACTTCTCGTTAAAAGTAAAAGAATAGCTGGATATTGTTTATATTATAGAAGTATACAAGAGTCACATGACTTTCATACCTGAAGAACCAGCGCCCAATTGTATAGTGCATCATAATCATCTGGATTTCTCTCTATTGCACTAGCATACCTACAGAATTCAAAATGCAAGTTACAATTTCAGAAAACCGAGACTTGAAATTAAAGAAAAATGCTCTAGTTGCATACATGTCACAGTTGCAGTAAATAATGTTGCACTGCTACAAGCATGAAAAGTAAGAAGGAAGCAGTAAAAGGATGGTACCTCTTGGCAGCAAAAGTAAGGACGCGTTGGCGGGATCGACCATCATCATCGGTGCCTGTGACACTATTGATCAACTCCATTGCAGCATTGTTCTGCTCTTGTTGTTGTTGCTGCTGCTGTTGACGCGGGGTTTCTCCACTGATACATTCAAAGCCACAAATCAGAAAACAAAATGTGAACAAATAGTATAACAAAATCGTCCACCAGATTTCATCTTTCTTCTCTCCCAGACACATTTATCAAAGGTAACACTAATCAATCATTCAATTCCCAGTTTTCATCTTTCTTCTCTCCCAGACACATTTATCAAAGGTAACACTAATCACATTCGTAGTTCCGAAATTTCGAAACATAAAGATTGATAATTGTAGTAATATGCACCAATTTTCAAGCTAAACAAACACAATCACATCACCAAGTAATGTAAATAACACAATTTACAGAAGGAAATGAATGGTGATGTGAACCTGTAACTGTAAGGAGAGCTAGATTCATTAGCAGCGTCATTTCCTTCATTTTTCAAGCCATTAAGAAGCTCCCTCATTGTGAACGTACGGCTCCCTTCGTCTTTCTTCAGCTCAGGCCTTGCAGTTCCTTGCGAACTGGATTGGATCGGCGTCGAGGTCTCTTTGGATTCCTCCACCGTCGGATCCGCACCATCGCTAACCACCGGTTCGGGTCGGGGTTGCAATTCCGGTTTGGCTTCAGGCTCCGGTTGAGCCTCGGGCTCTGGTTGAGTTTCAGGCACCGGCGCCGGTTCTGGCTCGAGGACTGGCTGTGATTCGAGTTGGGACTCCGGATTCGTAGTCGGGTCGGGTTGGAGTCCATTTTGGGACGGAGGCTCCTCGGCGGGTGTGGACATTGTGAGAGAGATCGGAAAAGCGCTCAGATTTCAAAGACTGATCCGACTGAGAGAAGAAGAAGAGAGGAATAGAAGAATCAAATCGAAGCTGCTTAAGGAGTTGACAGAGAGGTTCCATGAAACAAAGGCATTAACGGATTTACGTCCGTCTCATTAACGCCGTTAAACAATATTAAATCGGTTACTTTTTCTGGTCACTAACTAAACCACTTTTTCTGGTCACTAACTAGACCAAGAAATTTCATGCTCAATCACGCTTAAAAGTCGAATTGTTTTGGGTTCTGCCGTTCATTTCATGCTCAACGACGCTTCGAATAGTTTTTTTTTGAGCCGTTCGATGTAAATCTAAGAGTGATTAAGCAAACATTACTAAATCTTCCGGTCAAATAGTTTTATCTTAAGCCGTTCGATGTAAATCTAAAAGTGACCGCCGCTCTTCTATGGTCATTTAATAATTGGTTGACTGAATGATATACATAACTTGCTGAAATGGCAACGGACACAAACTAGTGAAAGCCTGCAAAGGATATATATACGCACTTCAAGAACCAGAGTTCCATACAAAGTATATCCAAATGCAAAGGCACAGTTATTGTGTTCACTAATTGTCAAGTGTTAACACCACTCCGAAGAGCCCCCAGTTACTAAATCTGCCTTTGCTGCCACAATCACTCCGATGAGCATCAGAGCGCGGGCAACACATTATAAATCCCATAACATAGTTCAATACAGAAATTGCTTCTTAAGCAGTGTGGAAGTGGCCTTGAGATCCCTTGGTTTGAAAGGGAACCTCAACAGGTGCAACAAAAACTAAAAAGGAAAGGGAATGGGGAATCACTGAACGAACAAGAAAGCAAAGAATACCAAATCCCCTTGCAGTAGTGCTCTAAATCTTGTCATGAAGGGATACCACCAAATCATGAGCATCATCTAAAAGCTTCCAAACATCCAGACAGCCAGCCATGCTATTGCACTCCCTCATGATCTCTTCCATGCTGCTGTACTTCTCTACTATCAGCTTCCTTCGCTGCAGCACACAAGCTGCTATTGCATACAACAAGAGATCGTCAGTGGGCGGGGCTCTCAGCCTCATCCTCCCCCAAGCAGACTTGGCAATTCCCGCCCTGATTGCTGCCTGATCTGCCCAGATTACCTCCCAGAGGCAAAGTGTCTGCTCAAAGCTCAACTCCCGCCTGAAGAGAACCACTACCATTCTGTACACAAAAAAGCAATCCTCTGCTTGAAGCTTCTCCAGGTGTCTATAGAGAGTAACATCTTTGCCCTTGATAATCTTTGAGATAATGCCAAGCTGCCTCCGAATCCCAGCCTCATCAAGCCGGAAGTTATGCCGAGCCTTTTTCATAAAACCCACAAAGCACCAGAAGGCTTCATCGTCCTCTTCCATGACTGAGATGATAGGAGTAAGTAGGTCACTCATCCCTTGGCAGTAACCAATTTCAGGATCGTACAGAGCATAGGCTTCCAGGATGGCAACCAGGCGAGCAGCGTGAAAAATCCTGCATGGCTCCAAGTGTTCATAATCCTTCATCCCAACACTCTCAGCTAATCGATGTGCCTTGATCTCTGAGACATCAGCCTGAGTGGGTGAATATATTATCCATTCATCATTTGCACGCACAGCATCGAGGCGGATTATTCTCTGCCATGTTGCATAATCTTCTGCTGTGTGGGATTTGCGCCTGTTTTCTGTATTGGCGACAGATGAGTTTTCCGTAGCCTTGTCATCAACATTATTCTCTTCAGTTCCTTCAGTAGTAAGTAAAGGTCGAGTGATATCAGCATCTTCAGAGGAATCAGAATCAGTTGATTCTGAGTCACCGGCAGAGGCATCTTCACAGGTGACTCCACTCTTCTCACCATCTCCTTCGCATGATTCAGACGTCTGAACAGCTTGATGGCTGGCAGCATATTTTGTATCCTCGGGCAATTTTCTTCCTGCCTCAGTTGAAAATGATCTCCGGGAACTTGTAACATCCCCTTGGCCAGTGGAATCTACAATTTGACTAAAATCCCCACTGCCCTCATTGCTACTGTTTTCAGAACTTTCCTTTAACTTAAAACTCTTTTCACTTTGTGTTAAAAGTTTCCGGCATTGTCTCCGCAAGTCCTCATATTCTCTTCTGCATTACAAATAGAACAAAGAATGTGGACAAGGTGAGGAAGGGAAACACACAGAGAAAAGGAAGGAGAGGGGAGCTGACAGGGAACATGCCATAGAAAAATTTAATCAGGATCATGAATGCATACATAGGAAGAGGGCAAACAACTGAATCACTATACCTTTTCTGATTTTTTACAGATTCTCTTTCTTCCTTTGAACTGTTCACGTCATAGCTGTGATTGAGAGAAACCAATGTCAGTATATCAACAAAGATCAACCAGCGGTAAAAAATGGACAGTCAAAAATTTTGAGCTCACAAGAGAGGGAGAGAGAGAGAGAGAGAGAGAGAGAGAGAGAGAGAGAAACATTTTGCAAAGTCTTTTTTTCTCAGATGCTACTACAGCACTGAGGCCTTACTTTTCCGTATACCAAACTAGAATTAGGGGTCCCAACTATTGGTTCCCTCCCAGCAAAAGAACTAAGCGGGACAAATAATGAAAACAAGTAAAAATTACCCGTTATTGCTTAATACCATTCATTTAGATGTAGATTTCTATGACCAAATGCACCAGAAGTAACAATGTAAAGAATAAATGAAACGATTAAACATAATTTGGTTCTCCATTGCTCCCCTAGTACACAAAATATTTGGCACTTAGGAATCCATATGAACCGAGTAAAACCAAAATGGTGATCAAAATCCATGGTCATCTATTCCCAAGCACTCAGAAAATACAAGATAGAACACAACAGATAAGCTAGATAACTTAACTGGTTGATAGAGCTGATCATTATTCGAGTTCAAAACCAGCAAAGATTCATAAATCAAGCATTTCAGAGAACTAGAACGAGTAGCTGTAACCAGTTCTTAAAATATAGGTAAATCTTTCTAACAGATCTGTCCAAAACACACACGACTGAAAAATTGAAGTAGCGGTAAAATACTTACACTCCAAGTAGGAAAGGCCACACTTCAGCTCGTAGACTCGGATCAACACCCTGCATTGGAACATAATTAATTAATATCCGACAGTTGCAGCACTTATGTTAACGAATACAGAAATGCAATGTAGACACTAAAAAGAGAAAATAAGCAAGTAAAAAGTCAACAACATACTCCACTGCGAACTTTCTTTAAGAACTTGACACCACCATCAGTGAGCTTCCCTTCTGGTGTAAAGAAACTTTTCCATTGTTTAGGTAGAAGTGCATGTTTTTTTCTCCTTCGCGACCAGGGTGATTTAAGACTGCCCCTGAGAAAAACAGCAGTACAAAACGAATTAGTTTTCACCTTTCACCAGGGAAGTGGATAACACATTAAGCAAACACAACCAACAATCCAAAGTGGTATACAGAGCAATTGCAAATATATGTGAGGTGCATTTCATCTATAGAAACATCAGAAAAGCACCAAAGAAAAAGAACAAATTCAGACTACATGTTTTTTATGATTCTTTTGAATGATGAGACATTTGCTAATAAGAATTTCGGGAAACATTATAACACTGAATTTGACCTCTTATAATGCGAATCCAAACTAAGACACGGTTCAAGCTCATTCATGGAAAAGCAAAAGGCAATAAATGATAATATGAAGCCCAGAAAGAGAGTAGTCTCGGATGAACCCTAGCGAAAACTAGCTGAAGGAGACATTTTTTGGACACAACAGAGAACTTCCCAGATCCGGATCTGCGAGGCAATATCAAAAATAAATAAATAAATAAAAGCTAAAACAAAACTCTGCTTTTCAAAAAAACGAAAACAAAAATCCGAGCTTTCTTTCCAAATCAATACAATAAATCTAACGTTTGGGGGAAGAAGAAGAACAGCAAACAAACAGTGGAAAACTCACCGATCAGTGTTAACTGGTGAGGAGGAGGAAGACGAAGAAGCAACGACTAACAAAACCGATCGCAAATGAACCCACGACGACGACGACGACGACGGTGAAGATGAATTTGACGACGTTGGAGATGAAGTAGAAGAAGTGTGACTTCTTCGTAGGGCTCTCATTAAGGGTTTCTGTTCTGTAAGCATCTCTGTTTCTATGTGTAATTTCTCTCTCTCTCTCTCTCTACCTAAATCTCTATATCTTAAGCTTAATAATAGTAATAATCTTAGGGTTTCGGTTTCCACAAAGCAAATTTCGGAGATTCGGATTTTGATTACCTAGAGTAGACGACAGTGGCGGCCAAGGCGATTCCGGCCATGGCCGTGACGGCGACGGCTAATCCGACATTGGAGGGAGAAGTCCAAGCCCAGAAGCCGCCGGTTCCTCCGCCACCGACGCCGCCGCCGATGAGAGAGCCGCTCCGCCCGCCGCCGGTGCTGCTACCCTCCGCGAACACGATCCATTGCCGACGATCATCACCGCCGAAGAGCATCAATCGAGGAATGAGGGAGGAATCCGATCAGTGCTTCTTGCTCTTCTTCGTCGTCTTCAGAAATCGCCGATTTGGGGTTGGCTCTCTCTCTCTCTCTCAAGTCTCAACTGAAACCCTTTTGCTCCAACTGCTTTTCTTTTCTTTCTCTCCTTTTCAGAGCTTTCGCTCTCTTTCCATGAAAGCCAGGAATTATTAAAAAACTAACTAAAAGAAATTATATTGGATATTATTTTCGTTGCGGATATTATCTCTCTCTCAGTCGGGAGAGGGTGCGGAGAGGAGACTGTAACACCTGGGGAGGGTCCGGGTCCTACATATCTGACCCGGCCCAACTTCAAATTACTACTTAGGGTAAAAAGAATTTCTTTTTAGGGTATAAAAATCAATATACATCGAGAAACATAGAACCGAATTAGAAGTCATATGATGATCGTTTGCAACACAATATGTGACGCTATCAGACTATCTAATTAAGTTGCAATGCAGGCTACTACAAGTCTACAACACTCTCTTGATACGATAAAGGTCGAGAGATTTTTAATGTCACTAGTATATAATATATATTGCAACCAATACTCGTGAATTCATGTTCCTACTTACAAAAACTAGACTTCACAAATGATCACTCTCTTAAAGGAAAACAAGAACGCAATGGAGCTCCGGGGAGCTTGAAAAGTAAAGGGTGCAGAGCTCCGGAGAGCTTGAAAAGTTAAGAGTGCAAAGACTCCGGGGAGCCTGGAAAGTAAAGAGACAAAGCTCCGAGGAGCTTGAAAAGAAAAGGGTTGCTAAGGCGAGATGTTTTAGCGTCAGGTTCAACTATGTTGAAAGTTGTTTTTTTGACATAGAAAGTTAATGATGCAGGTTACATTTACGGCATCCTTTTTTCTTTTTTTTTTACAGTGTTAAGATATCCCGAAAGCTTTCTAGACCGAGAAATTAAATCTCATGTTAAATGTAAAATGCTCAAACTATGTATAATAATTGCAACATATTGTCCGACCATTTTGACAGCTTCAGAGTTCAAACATAAGTTAGAGAGCACACTCAACCAAATAAGAACCACTAAGTTACTTACAACGGTTGCATTTACGCTTCCATAAGTATTTTCACGTCTCTGTTTTTCTCCTCACTCTTTTTTTTTTTTTGGAATGAAAACTTCATTAGGGGTAAGCCCCTGTTTTCTTCCTCTCTTACTTTCCCCGCGTCATGCACAAGGACTGCTCTGCATAAATGCTCATGTATCATTGAGGCGTGCCTCATCAACTCTCATTTTACCCCCATAAAAGCACAAGTGAAAGAATCAAAGGGAAAGGCTCAATTACAAAAGTCAAAAGCCAAATCGGGGGGGGTTTTCATTATCAAGAAAGATTAAAGATTAAGATGGGAGTTACTCACATGCAATGAGCCTAATCGGGAGACACTTTGTGCCGGACCACATGCCATTACTTTGTCCTAATGCTATTACAATATGCCACATGAAGCATGAGAATGAGAATCTTCATTTTCGACCAAAACAGATAAAGAATCTTAAACTAATTTCACTTTAATTAGCAACATTAAAAATATAAACTTGAGTTATATATATTTTCTATAAAAATGGGATCTGTAACACAGTCAAGCTGAGAGGCCAGCGGGACTAAAATAATTAATAGTTGAAGTCTTGGAGATGATCAAAGTTATGAGTTATATGGCATTTCATACACGATATGTTTAAAGAGACAAGATAGTCCGATTTAAAGGGATAATTATTTGTTAATTGAGAATTAAGGTATAGATGGAATTGAAAATCTGCCGCGTGGAGTGTTAATTTGCTCTTACTTTCGCTTGGTTTGTGTCCTCTTCAAAGGACTGGAGGGTTCGGATTCCATGATGATAGTGATCATGGTGAACCCATTTGCTCCTGCACTGAATCATCAAGATTGCTTGGTGGATCAGCTTGAAATGATGAGATTTTGAGACAATGTCCCAGGAATACAAGGACTTCGGCTATCACAGTGCTCATTGTCAATGGAACTAGGCAGTCGGTTCTCAACTATGTGACTCCCCTTTTGTGCTTGCTAGGGTTTTCCATTTGGGAAAATATTGGGAGATAGACTTTGTAACAAGTCAACTATGTATCCACTAACTCGAGGGATTGATTTGACGACGAAAAACAATAACAATAATATGATGATGTATTTTTCATTCAACGAAATGTTTTATTTATTTATTGGAATTTCAACAAAATGTATTGAAAATGATAAGGGATATCATATCCGCCGTTGTACTTGTCCTCGGATTTTTGAAGTCAACTAGCAAGGTGTACATTTTGTCTCTTGTATTGCATTCGCTTATCCGCTACATGTCACCAATTTGACCAGGGATTGCTATGAATTTTATGTTACATTTATTTTATGTCAATATATATGTCACTGATTTGACCATGGATTGGCATAGAGACATCATTCTTCTCATCAATAATCATAGTAACAGAAGTATGGGATGGAGAGGAGAAATATTCTAGGACATCTTGTGGGACAAGAACGCACCCAAGTTTGGTGCGTCGATTATGGTGGGAAATTGGATATACACGGCCAATCATTATAATCCCAAACTAAAGCCATCAATTTCGAATCATCATACTCCTTCCATTTCTTTTTGGGCAGATCTTACATGTTTGATTTGCATTCAAGTTATTACAAATTTCTTCTTATCGCCATTATGCATATATTGACAATCCGTTTGTGATAATGAATAGTTAAATTTCATCGTCTAATCAAGTTAAACATGATCAAAAGATTTGATTATGTATTCTTCGATGTTTCTTTTATCTTAAAAACCTATTATTGATAATTGAGTGACACGAAATTAGATATAATGGTTACACAAGACTTAATTTCTTTATACACACGAAAATAAGGGGATAGAGGCATAGAGCCCTCCTTTTTTTTTTTTTTTTTTTTTTTTTTTTTTTCTTTTGGAAAATGCTCATTTAGTACTAATTATAACCCTTCATTACCCATTCAAATGACAATCTTTTCTATGAGCCTATTTGAATGAAAATAAACTTTTTTTGTGCCTAAATGATCAAATCTTTACTACTCTTAACAAACTATATTATTTTAAGACTATTTTGCCCCCACCTCTTCAACATGTAAAGACTTGGTCGGAACACCGGACTTCGGTTACCGGCCGCGGGACTCCTGTCACTGGCCGCCTGACTCCGGTCTTCGGCCGCCGAACTCCGGTCACCGAAATTTCTCCGGTCGTCGATAACTCGGTTACGGTCGTTGATAACTCGGTTACGGTCTCCAATCACTCAGTTATTAACCCCCAGTAATTCAAATTTTGTCGTCAGATTCCGATCACCGATAACTCGGTTACTAGCCCCCAGTAACTCAATTACTGACCCTCAGTAACTCAATTATTGACTCTCAGTAACTCAATTATTGACCCCCAGTAATTCAACTTTTTTCCGGTCGCTAGTTTCCGATCACCGGTAACTCAGTTACTAACCCCCAGTAACTCAATTACTGACCCTAGTAATTAATTACTGACCCTCAGTAACTCAATTAGTGACCCCCAGTAACTCAATTACTGACTCCTAGTAATTAGTTTGTGACCCTTAATAATCAAATTGTTGACCCCAAATGATCAGCTTATTAAGTTACTGATCCTTAATGATTGGATTACTATTGTCACATCCCGGTTCTTAAGTTATTTTACGGTTATTTAGTTTTGGTATTACTTTGGTCTTTTACCGCTTTGAGTAACCATTTACTACTTAAGGACCCTAGAGTTGACTTTTTGTAGGAAAATTATTTTGGGAAAATTTCTTAAATAAGGTCGTAGAGGACGTTAATACGAATTCATAGTCATATTATACGTTAAAATCAGAGTTAGTATGAAAAAGTTATCAGATAAAAAAGGGTAAACATTAGTTAATAAAAGGTAAAGATTTTATTGGGTTTTATTTTTTTGTGGGTATTAAGGTGTTGAACCGGGTGGAAAAAGCCCATTTTTTTTCTTTTCCTCTCTCTCTCCTCTCCTGCGTGCTCCCCAACCTGCCGGACTCTCTACTTACATCCGCCGTCGTCCGGCCACCATAGACCGCCACACCGGTCCCAAACGGTCGGCCGTCGACCCAGTTTTCTTCCTGGACCGGTGGGAGCCGCCCTAGCGCCGCCGTGATGGAGAAAGGTCGCCCGAAAGCCTAACGGTTTTGTGGTGTTCCGTCGCCGGAACTCCCTCCTCCGGCCACCATAACCAGAGCTGCTTGGCTCAATAAGAAGTTTTCCTCCCGTGCATCAATCCCTCAAAAGGATTCACTCCCTCTTGGTTTAGGTAAAGAGAATCAGGTGTTTGAATTTCTAGGGTTCCTTATTGTGTTATGTTCGATTGACCTAGTTAAGCTTTAAATTGGGTTTTGTGCTAGTTAGAAAAGTTATAGAGCGGGTTGAGAGGAAGATGCTGTTAAATTTTGGTAGGCTTTGGGGGTCACCAGAGTCAGCCGCCGCTGCCGGCGGAGCAGAGGGCGGCGCCACCGCTGTAAGGGGGGCTTTTCAGGGTTTTAAATGTGTTATATTAACGAGAGTTTAATGATGTGTAGTTTGAAATTTTTAGAGGAGTTTTGGTTAGGTTTGAGATTTTTCAAAGATTGAGAATGTTGGCGGTTGTTGAAATGAAAATCCGGCAGTTGGATTTCCTTAGTATTTATTCTAGAATGTTAGAATTGATGAATTAAGGTTGCGATGGAGTTTGATGTGAATCCGGTAAGCTTAACCCTAGTGAGAGTAGTGGGTTAAGTGGAAGAGATTTGAGTATTTATATTCAAGTATTTATATTTCCGGAATTGAAGAGTGGACCTAAACATATTTATTGTGCCAGGATACGAAGAGAACCTCGCTTGAGTGACGATGCGGATATTGTCGGACTTATGCCTAAATTTGTGAGTGGACACTTTGGTATTTAATTTTTAATAAATATGCATCCAAGATTTTATAATTTATCATTTTATTTACCGAGCATATATTAATACTTCGGCTTATGAAATGATCTTGGAAATTATTTTGAGTTTGACGCATGAATTAATTGTTGACTATGATTTATGGATTTGAGCTTGGATCATTAATTTGGTATTTGAGTTTGGATATCATTTATGATTTCCAGATTTAATGATTATCGGTTTTATTGTTGACTTTGAGATTTATTAAAGACTACCGAAAATGAGATTTTCGGTAATTCTCTTTTTATAACTTTCTCGTTTATTTGAGGATTATCGATCTTGACATTGAGAATATTTTTAGCAAGTATTTTCGGATTGATAAATTATTTACAATTGATACTTGATAATTAAATCTCGCTTTTAATTATGGATTTGAGAATATTTGGACGTATGAGACACGTCATTGAGTTTTAATATAATTTCTTATGATGATTTTCAAGTACGGTTAGGAACCGTACCATTCGTATGATCTTGGGGAAGTTTAATGGATTTAAGTGATTTCGTATGTTTTTAGTCACCATAATATATGGTCGCTTATATTTCATTATTAGCTAGCTTTATTAGCAGTCCTCACTATAGGTGATTCGAGCGCTTAGCGTGGGACGCTATTATAGCCTCGGAGACACCGATCAGATATTATTATATATTGCTAGCTAGCCTTATTAGCGGTCCTCACTATAGGTGAGTTGAGCGCTTAGAGTGAGACGCTACTATAGCCTGGGAGGCACCGACCAGAGCCTTTGAGGCTCCTCTTACATGGTGATAACTCTTCCCCTTATTTTATTTTTCTCAGTTATGTATTTGATTAACCAGCGGGGCTGGTTTGTCTATTTTTATGGAATTCTGGATTTAAAGTTATTTGGATTATTAAAGTTGCGTGCAGATATGTTTTAAAAGTTGAAACGTGGGAAAGTATTTAAATTGTGTTTTTGTTAAATTATTTAATTTATTTTTGTCCACTCACTCTAACGTTTTTAAATTACTTTCCCCTGGGCCCTTTGGTTTTAAATGCCCAGTTTGCAGGCTAAGTTTAATTGAGGTCGAGCGTACATGGAGTCGAGACATAGTCAGAGGCTGCTTCCGCTTAATCTTTATTCATTGTTATTCTTTCAGTATTAGATATGCTCTGATAACCAGTTAGTGATTTAATGTTGTCTTTGTTGTTGGTTGTGGAATTCCAGAAGTTTAGTATTTGATTTTTTGGGAGATGTGATGAACTTGGGGAACAGAAAGGCTCTAGGTGTTGAGGCTGGTTTGTTTGGTTATAGAAGTGTAAGTTGAATTTTTCAGGTAAGGGTTGTCCATTTTTAAGGTAGTTTATGCTGAATTTTCGGTAAATTTTCTTTGGAGGTGGACCCCGCATGACTTACCTCGAGTTTTAGGGTGAAATTCAGGATGGTTCCTGACAACTATCATCATTAATTAATTATTTACCCCCAATAACTATATTAATGACGCCTAATAATCAGTCAAAACTCACAAAACAGAAAAAATAGATGAAGAGAGTATTTACCCAGTAACAACCCCAATTTTAGGAGGCAATAAATGTTTCAAAATTTTTTATTACCCCTCAAAACATGTTTACTATTTCAGTTACCTGAAGTCAAAGATGGAGTATTAGCTCTGCAAATAGAAAATGCAGATCTAAATGTTATGGTGTCTCCTTGATCAAATAAACTACATACTAACGAGATGTAGGTTTATATGAACACTTCACATAAGCTAGTGAATAAACATCTACTGCAAAACCTGAAGACCTTATATCAGATATGCAAATAGAAAATGTAACGCACACTAAAAACTTAAAAAACTTAATAAAAAGGCAATTCGTCGGAGGCCGACGACATTGCAACCTAGAATCCTCACACCTTCCACTCACCTCGACCGCAAGAAGATGAAATAGCTCGACTACCGTTATAGCGGTGGTGCGTCATCCTTCACGAACTCAACCGAGATGCGTCGTCAATCTCAACCGACATCATCACCGAGATGCGTCCTCGATCTCGACCGATGTCATCATCGGCGATGCTTGATGAGAGAGTAGCTTCCAGAGACCGACGTCATCGCCGAGATGCGTCCTTGATTTCGATTGACGTGATCGTCATACTTGATGTGAGAGAGAGTTTTCTGATCGGGAGAATAGAGAGGAGAAAAAGAGTTGAATGAGCTTGAGGGTAATAATGTCCTTTATTTAAGAATCATTTGAATGAGTTTATGAAAATAAAAATCATTGGAATGGGCTTTAATTTACCTGATTTTATGCAAATTGGCATTTTCCTGTTTTTGTTTTTTTGATGAGGCATAGAGCCCTCTTGATCAAGTCATGTTATCACAGAAGGCAGAAGCAGATCCATCAACATCTAATGGCCCGGCCCAATCTTACTAGATCCGGTCATCCGGAAACCCGTTTATCCCGAGGGTTCATCTTTATCCACTGCACCACCCCCACACCTGATTTCGTGCTCCGAAAGCCACCACCAGTCTTTACCGCCACCCAACTCTCTCAGCTGCTCAACAAGCCCCGGTTCTCTGATTCTCACTCAAAATTTCTCATCAGGTAATTTCTTCTCCTCCTATATTTTTCAATTAAGTTCCAGATTGTGATTTGAACTAATTCTACACTCGATTCATAGTCTTGTATTCGTTTGAATGACGCGAATTGCTTCAGATTAGGATTTTTTTTTTTGTCTGAATCTTTAGACTGAAGTAGTGATTGAGATGTTATATAGGTTGATGTGATGGGTAAATCATACTTGGATGTCACCTTGCGCTTTTGTTGTGCAATTAAATCAATCTGTGCATTTAGTTGCTTACAGTGTCTCGTTAGTTTCGGTTTTATATCATTGCAAGGTGTTTTTGTGCACCATCTTGGTTGATCTGTTTTCGATGTATGTATAATCATGAGCTCTTTCTTTGTAGATTTCCATGACTATATTCATGACACTTGAGTTTCGATGTTAGGCTATCCTCTTTAGTTTCATTACAGTTGTTTAGTTATTTCTTAGCAGTGCCGAATTTCCATGTCTTCTTACTAATCAATCTCGAATAATTCGTGAGGGTGTATATATTAATTTCATAATGTCGTGTTAAAACTGCTTAACATCTGTGCAAGTAACTCAGTGAAGCAAATTTTGTCTTCTTAGCAGGTTTGGGAGAAGCACACGAGATATGGCTCTGACAAACTTCATACTTACTGTGGCTGGTGTTAGTGCTGTGGTTCTTTTGTTGAGGAGTGATGTAAAACAGTCAGCTTCCATCTTCAGGCGGAACGTCAAGCATATCCGCAAGTGGCTTGAAGAAGAATCCAAGTATGCCCTTCAAATTTTCTTTCATGAACTATTTTCTATCACAATTTGTTGTTATATCTGCAGAACAGATCGATTTTAATACAATCCGTATGGTTCAGCTTTATGTGCTATTGACATTCTTATAATCGATTATGTTTGTGATTTTCTGGGTATTGCAAGAGCTGGATACCTGATACTGTAATTGTCTGATTGGATGAAGTTTCTGATGTTATCATCAAATCATTGTCCTGATTTATTGTCTCTTGTTGTTTGAAAAGTTGGGGTAGTAAGTTAGCAAGTGAACATTTGAAATGGTTTTTCTTCTTAGAGTCGGGGTAGTAAGTTGGCTAGTGAACATTTAAACATGGTTTTCTTGTTAGAGATTAGTTTAATGGATTATGAAGTTTTCAAATTTCCATTGTACATATCCAGATTATGGTCACCATGGCATCTGGATGATGATGATTCGCATTCCAACTTTATAAGTTTTTTTTGTTTCTCTTTGGCATTAGGGGAGTCTCTCTTTTCTTTATCTTTTAGATTTACTTAATGTATTAGTGATTGTAGACAATCAGAACTAAGATGCAAGGGCAGATAGAGCAATTTTCTGCAACTCCATCTTTTTTTCCATGGAAAATTTGCCAATCGTCTTATAATTAATTTTTCTGTTACAATATGGCAAGATAAATTTTCTGTCAAATGATATTGTTAGTTCAAAAGACGGGTCTTTCAAACCTGGTCAAACCTGGTTTCTGAACATTTTTCACTTAAGTATGATCTTAAAGACCAGATTAATTGTGATTTGATGTTTGCTTTGCCTTTTGTCTTCTTTATTTATCTTGCATCCAAACAGACACATTATATGACTCCATGAATTTTCTCTTTCAGGGCAGTCCCAAAGGAACTGGAAACTAAGGTTCCACCAAAGGATATTCCCAAGGAGCCCAAGGAGGACAAACACTAGTATCGACATCGGCACCTTGAGTAGTTTGCAGGAGTTTAGTTGTTATGGGATCAAGTGTTTAAATTTTATGTTCATAAATTGCTTATCATGGTTTTCCTTGCTAGTTTTGGGGTTTTTGTTTGTAAGGAAACTAGTTTTGGGTTTTAGATATATTGATTGTAACTAGTAACTTCCGCGGGAGCTATATTTTCCTAATCTGAGGTAATCAACTTATCTTTTCAAGATTTGCTTGGTTCTGCAATAAACTCTCTCCCCACTCCCCAGTTCTAGCTGCATGTAATTAGGTCATTTCTACTGGCAATAAAGTATCATGATTAACGTGATACATCATGTGCCGTGTTTGCTCTGGTTATCCAACCTATTCTTTTCTGTTAATAGTAGTGCTCTGAATTGCATGATCTCAATTGCTTGCAACACACTTGTTGGAACTCTCACAGAAAATCGAATCATCGTCCGATTTTGAAACTGTCCAATTCATTCTTTTTTTTTTTTTTTTTTTTGGAAGTGATGTCCAATTCATTCTTTCGTTCTGCAATTGAATTGTCTGAGTTTGTAACCTCAAGTTTGTGCACCAATGTCCTCACCCTCTTTTGGCCTTGACGGGTAGGTTATCCAAAAGATCCAGCTCTAGTTTTCTGTAAATTGAAGAACTACTCCACTGTTTAGTTGCTCTAGTTTATGGCTCTTGAACAAACAAACTGAAAGTGATTACTTCATTTATGGAATTGTACTTGTGGGTTGGTTTGGTATTTGATCCTTTCTTAGCTCAATCAGGAAGTGTCTTAAACCAACACGCCAAACCATGTGAAATTGTAAGCACACAAAACAGATGAGCATACACCAACGACAAAAATAATGTCATTCCCATTCGGTGAACTACCCCTGTTAGAGAAACCAATAGTCTCAACCCCCAACCAACTACCTTAGCATTTATATTAGTCTCCACCATCCTCTGAATCTGAAACTCAAGCCCATATTTTCTTAAACCTCACCACAGAAATGGCTCTAGTAGTTGAAGACAAGCGTGCAGGTGCTGAGATCGTGCATGGAGCTGAAGAGTGTCACCAACAATCCATTAATCTCTTGGAAGAGCTGGGTTTTCCCAAAGGTGTGCTTCCCCTGAAGGACCTGGTGGAGTGTGGAAGAGTGAAGGAAACTGGGTTTGTGTGGATGAAGCAGAAGGCGCCGTACGAGCACTTCTTTGTTGGGGCGAACACGCGTGTGAGCTACGCGACTGAGGTGACTGCGTATGTGGAGAAGGGGAGGATGAAGAAGATGACTGGGATCAAGAGCAAGCAGGTGTTTCTTTGGGTGCCTATTACTGAGATGATCATGGAGGAGCCGTCAACCAAGAAGATCACTTTCAAGACTCCGATGGGGATCGGGAGGTCTTTTCCGGTGAGGGCCTTCATGACTGAGGAGGAGAAGCAGAAGTATCTGGAGAATGGTAACGAAGAGTGAACTAATTGGGATCGATGTCTGGTATGGTATGGTGGGTTAATTTCGACTTTGAGTATTCATGAAATGATGATTCTGTCTTAACAATTAAAATGGGAGTCTATGCAGACAAATTATGTTAAATTTTCATACTTGTAATTCGAATCTATGATTCTATATATGAATGTTATTTTCGAGTTCACAGTTAATTTCTTTGTTTATTTCAGTAACTGTAAGGCTGAAATTACGATTTCGTCTCTGTTTTTTTTTAATTAGAGTTCTCTCATTTTCAGTGTTATTAGGTAGGAAATTACTATTTGGTCATTCTTTCCGTTTTTATTATAATCTTGTCACTCTTCTGATACGTGTAATTTACATTTTTGTCTCTACTTTTCGTTTTATTACAACTTTATCATTTGAGAATCAAAATTACATTTTTACCATAATATACGTTTTTACATTTAATCTTTTTACAAGTTTTCGTCCCAGTTCACCCCAAGCAAAGCTTGGGTACACTGCCTAGTATATGTTAAGCATGAGTGGCAGTTTTAAGAGATTATGAGGGTTTAGGTGTCGGGTTTTTAACTACGTCTAATATATAAGCATAAATTAACACAACTTAACCACATCTTCTTAACTACGTCTATTAATATAAAAACGTAAATTAATACAACTTTTAAATGTGCATTATTTTTTGATGTCGGATTCACTTGTTCCTCATAGTCACTTAAAACATGTCATTTAGATGAGCATGGCCTTTGGTTGATATACACAATACCAAAACTTCAAATTCTAAGGGCTAGTTTGGTATTGTTGTGACTTTAAAAAAAAACTGCTGCTGTTGTACTGTGAAAATAATTAGCTGTGAATTAAAATAGTTTTGTGTTTGGTAAATATTAGTTTTAAAAGTGCTACAAGATAAAATTTATTAATTTCTAGTGTTTTTAGTGACAGCTGTTTTTAAAAGTAATACTCATATTGCTTCTGAAAGTTGCTGCTAGTGACCTGTAATTTTTTTTAAAAAAACTGTTTTTCTTTCATTTACCAACACTATAAAATCAAAAAGTTCGGATATAAACTGATTTTTTTAAAAGCGAAGCTGTACCAAACTAGGCCTAAACACGAAATGAGCAACAAAGCGAACGAGTGGTCCTTAATGAAAACCAATTTTCTTACATCTTTCGTCTACACGGCTACATCTCAATGCACTACGATCGTATTAGGACTAACGTATCGCATAACTTCGAAGTTAACCTTTTTAGTACCGTGAGGGTGCCTTAAAAGATTGGTCAATAAGTTAATCCTTCGGCACCTATAAATGTTCTAATTATGAATTACATCAGAGTGCATGTGTACAACTTTAGAGTTCGAAGCTGAGTTGAGAAACACATCCTGGTGGACAAGAATCACCGGACTAATTACAAGAATCTCCAACAGTCCAACCACATAAGCCTCTCAAAGTCAAGTCCTCTTCTATCTACAACAAACAGTCCACTCCAAATCCAACAGCTACAAATGGCCAGAGCCACCTTGGGCTTCCCACCCCCAACATCCTACTTCCGCCAAGTGTCTCACCTCCACAGGCCAACTCCGCCGTCCTCCTTCCACGTCAGCTCATCCACCGCAACCATGGCCCACCACCACCCTTCCCTCGAAATCCTCGGCGGCGCCAAAGACACGTTCCTCCCTTCCCTCCCCTCCCTCACCCGGCCCTACAACCCCTTCCCCGTCTTCGCCTGGAACCGCCACGTGGAGACCATCTTCGCCGCCTTCTTCCGCTCCACCCCCGACATCAAGCTCCGCCGCGAGTGCCTCCGCACCCAAGACGACGGCTCCGTCTCCCTCGACTGGGTCCCCGGCGACGACCGCGTCCTCCCCGCCCATGCTCCCCTCCTCATTCTCCTGGTTCGCAACTTGGATTCTCCTGAGTAAAAAAAGACGAAAGCTTTGAGTTAAAAATTGAGTCTTTTTGTTTTGGGTAAAAATAAAATGTAAAATGTTGCAGCCTGGTTTAACCGGAGGAAGTGATGACTCGTACGTGAGGCACATGCTGATCAGAGCTAGAAATAGAGGGTGGAGAGTTGTGGTGTTCAACAGCCGCGGTTGTGGTGGTGGTCCTGTTACTACTCCTCAGGTACTATCCAAACCTGTTTCTTCCTACAATTTGATAATTATTGTAACACAATGGTTTGCTAGTTTGATAATGATGAAGATTCATAGCCAGCATTGTGATTGTTTGTTATTTTTATGATGCTGATATGCAGTTCTATTCGGCTTCATTTTTAGGAGATATATGTGAGGTAGTAGACCATGTTGGTGGGAGGTATCCGGAAGCTAATCTCTATGCCGTAGGATGGTCTCTTGGCGCTAACATTCTAGTTCGGTATTTGGGGCAGGTACCGTTGCACTCATTTCCTCTTCCTTGGCATCCATATACATTTTATTGATCAATTGCTCATGTGAAGTTTGTAGAAATGCTTAATGGTAGGTATGAAAGGCAGTGTGTTTAGCAATGTATCTATAAGCTGTTTCTGCTCATATGAATTCGTCAACGCCATTAGGTATAACAAAGGATCTGACTTTGAGCTGCTAAATAGGAACTTATAATAGGATTTACATTTGCACTGGTATGTTTCATTTGCATTGTCTACTTCATGTCCATTTCATTTATCTCTAAAATCTGATACTCCGCAGGAATCTGATACGTGTCGCCTATCTGGTGCTGTGTCATTGTGTAATCCTTTCAATCTGGTGATCGCGGATGAGGATTTCCATAAGGGATTTAATAATGTTTATGACAAAGCTCTATCATATGCTCTATGCAAAATTTTCAAGAAGTAATCCCATGATACTTTAAAAACTTTCCGAATATCTATTTTTGGTTCGAAGGTGATAACTAATTTTCTGACACTACATTGTAGGCACGCATTGCTCTTTGAAGACATGGGTGGTGAATATAATATCCCACTGGCTGCTAATGCTAGATCTGTCAGGGACTTTGATGAAGGACTAACTCGTGGTATATATATCATGCACTTAAATCCTTTTTGTTTTTGGATTGGGTTATCATAAATTCATAATGTGACATTAATCTGCTAAGAGAACCTTTCATTATTGCAGTTTCATTTGGTTTCAAGTCCGCGGATGACTACTACTCTAATTCTAGTAGTTCAGATTCCATAAAAAATGTTTGCACACCGTTGCTTTGCATTCAGGTGACATTTTGCCACAACATATCATATGATAGACATTTAATGAACCTCTTTATTGATGTGGATTGTACATGGTGAATGCTTTATGTTATTGATACGGTTGAATGAAAATGGATCTGGTTTCTGTTATTGGTGCTTGTGCACATCTGTTCAACTCTGTCATTTGGTATGAGTAATAGAAAAGAGTGACAGAAGGTTAAAGATGGAAGAGTGGAAGGGTTTCAATTCCTTGCTCAGTTGCTTGTTTAAGTGCAAAGGGAAAAGTGTAGGGATTTCGAGCCCCCTAGGTTCAACTGCTTCCTTATATGATAAATTGACAAGCGTGTGAGGAGGGAACCTATTAAACTGAATTTTTATGGATATTATATTCCCTTCTCCATTCCACTCTATGACTAGTATGATGATCAACATACTGCTATATAGATTCTTTCCTTTCTACGTTTATACTTTTCTTTCTTCAGACAAGAAGAGGGAAATCACTTCTTTCCTTCCATAGTGTTCCAGTGATGTGTATAAGCCATCCTGTTGCATTCCTTTCCTTTCTATCAATGCCCTTGTTTGGATGTAGCATGAGGGGTATATTAAAATTTAAAAATCTTGTTCTATTATCCCATATAAGACTCACTCAAATGTTTTTGATGGTTTCAGGCAGCAAACGATCCAATTGCTCCAAACAGGGGAATTCCTCGTGGAGATATTCAGGTTTGTGGAGTCTCAAGGGTATATTTCTTGTGATATCTTTCTACATACCATTGAGCTTAACCTTGTTGTTGTCTCAGGACAATCCAAATTGTATGTTAATAGTGACACCTCAAGGTGGGCATCTAGGGTGGGTTGCCGGTGCTGAAGCTCCATTTGGATGTCCTTGGACTGATCCAACTGTGATGGATTTCCTTGATCATCTGGAGAGGGGGAAATCTAATGGCCTACCATGTACTGGTGATTTGGAAAATGTGAAACTTGCCTCTATTGGAAGTTAGTTAGCAAACACTCCATTCTTTATATATGCACCCATATTCTTGTACCTTCATCAAATTGTAGTCCTGTTCTTGTAATAGTCTGCAATAAAATTTGAAATAAGTTAAAATCATAGTCAGATTATGCATTACAAAATACATATTGACCCAGTGTTGTGTAGACTCAAAATGATGTTAAACATGAGATTTTATTATGTGAAAGTTGCATCAAACTCTTTCTTTTACATTGACGACTTTGATTTTTTGACTTTTCATTGCAAATTTCCTCTTCTTGTGATCCAAATTTCACTCGCACTTATTTCGTAATTTGAAGAAAAAAAATGAATCTAGCTAGCTTTTTCAATGAAATTTACCAACAACAATCCAAAGTTGGATGCAATAAAATGCAATAAAAAGTTCAGGACCAAGATAGCTTTTTAGGATACTTTGGAGTGCACCTATGAGATCCAACCTAATCCTAAACATCATGATGTTCTGTACTACCATGTCATTCAAGTTGTTCTAAAACTGAATATCATGGTCCGCATCATGTCATTCAAGTTGTTTTAAGACTTGAATCTGCACTTCTGTATGTTTATCATGACGCTGAGTACTTGGTGTGGTAAAGCAATCTTTTTAATTTCCACTCAACTTGATTTTTTGGTTCTCCAGTGAATATGAACAATATAATTTGGGATAGACAACAACACAAAACCATTCTTCTTCCAACTTCCCTTCAAATATAGCACGAGCGCTATTCATTCGAACATTCATGCACTAATTGTGATTGTTCCATGGATAAATTGTATTGATTCATAACAAAATCAATGCACTAGCTGAAATGTATAGTTAGTGACAAATTAAAAGCTCAGCTTCATTGTATTTTAGGCATACATGTAATATCAAAGAGTCAAAGAGAATTGAAACATACATAACTTCGACGAGATACACCAGAACTTGAAGACACTGGTCTGTTAAGAAGCACTGGTTGCATAGATAACTAGATACACAGTGCCTATGAAATTAGGATCCGGATTCTCTGCTTGGATTAAAGTTGCTTGGATTTGCTTGGATGTCTTATAACCATTAGATGAAGTAAGAATGACATAAGCATGACATGGTGGTCCCATATTGTACTTCATCTAATGGTTATAAGACATCCAAGCAAATCCAAACAACTTTAATCCAAGCAAAGAAACCAAATTCATGAAATTCTCAGTATCTTCAGACTCCCGTATACATAAGATGAACAAGCCCGAGTAGTAGTGCTTTTACGCTGGGTGGCCTTGGTTTTAATTATTTTGTTTGTGCTCTTGGTAGTGAGCCTTTGCGTCATCGCTGTGCTTCTGTGATGTATTCATTCATAATCATACACACACACACATGATAATGTCCAATCATATGCACAGTCATATCATAGAATTCAAATGCAATTCTTCTTCTAATTTTCTAGCATGAATTTCGACGGTTTTAGGTAGCAAGCTAGTGAACACAGAGATACATATGATGTTGATGAGGATTGGTGATGAATTGATGATACCTACTTGTTAAACAAAGGCTTCTTTTGTTTAATGCGCCGATGAATGGGACTGCGCGGGGGGAACTCATCAACAAGTCCCATTTCGGTGGAGGACAATTGGACAAATGATCAGCTCAAACCATTCACTTAATATCATGTGATTAAGATTTTTTCGGTTTTATAAGGAAAAGGTGATCAAAATATTTCATCGATCATATACAAAAAAAACTATCTAATGTGTTATATATAACATGTCAATTATCATTTGACTCAAATCATGTCATATATATGCATTTGCCAATGAGAACATATGTATATTGATCAGTTCACGATTGAACGTTAATCGTTGGCCAAATGTAGACAGACGCACATTCTTTTTGGATCCGTTACTAGTCGCACATATTCTCTTCAAGTAAAAACAAACATATATGAGAGAGCCAAGAAGTGTAAACACTGAAAATCTGTGACAAATTACAGACTAACACGTGTACAAAGAATAATATAATTTTATTGATATGAATGCGGGTTACAAATATCTGTGAACTCCTCTGATTCTATCTCCAAATATGGATTTGATTCAAGGGTGACAAGCACGTGTTCTTGAGATGTAAGGGTTCAGGAGAGTTGATCACGCGACGAGTGTTTGAGATTTGAGTTTGGTGAAGAACTGACTATTTGGAAGCTTGATAGTTCTTCGGGGGATTTTGAGACTTCTGAGTTCTCGGGAATGATTTTTTCTCTCTGTTGATTTGGATTAAATGTCTGACTTCTTTTTTCGATAATTAATTTAATTTGATTGATATTTGATTATCGTCGACATTTAATAATTGATTTTAGTAGGGATTTAAGGTTTCGTTGTCGACCGACCATTTACACGTCGCCACTTTTCATTTCCGATGACTTTTCAACTTTGCCAACTCACGAGCTACATATGCAATTTGTCATGCTCACACGTTGTTTGAATAATTCAACGATTATTATTATCGTTAAATTTTATGTCTACAAGTAGATATATAGATTTCGATTCCCATCCAATAGGAGAAATCTGCAATATGAAAGATGGATAAACAAATTCCTACGTGTTTAATCTCTTTCTTCTAATTGTAATGCAGTGTCTAGGATAAGATGCTTGGAATTAAACAAATGGAAGATAATATATACATGAATCATCGCATGATCGAATGGGTTCCCATTCCATTTCATTACATTTGTTCCTAACTTCCTATGTGGAACCTCCAGCTGCTGCTTTGTCAGTATTCACTTATTAGCTCGTGTTTGGCTCCAAAATCATTTGGTCTAAAACACAAAGCTTAATCATAGATTGAGCTAGGGTTTTGGTATTGACATCCTAACGCTGAATAGTTCGTGCAAACTATTCAAATCTCATAGCTCGATCTACTTTTCCATATTGTTTTGTACTTTGCAGATTCAATATTCATTGTTGTTTGTGTGGAATCGTTGGCAGTGTTGATTCTTATCTCTTCGTTTAGAGTTTTCGGATAATTAACAGCACTCTTACTAAATTAACCTAATGCATGCGTAATGCCTGCGTGGCAAATGCTATCGAATCAATGGAATCATCATATATAAGCATGAACAGCATGAATCAAGAACCCGGTGATTAATCTAAGTTATTAGTCAGACAAATACTTAAGATTTTTGTGATTCTTTTCCTATTTTTGGAATATAATTATAAGTTTGTGACAAAGGTGGTGTGATACACATATGGCAAAGGTGGACAAAGTTCCAAATCGACAGGAAGAACAGGTCTCAAAATATCAGAACAAAGACAAAGATCAATATTAGTGGGTTCTACCTTATCTGATAGATCATCGATGGAATTCTACCACGCTCCAACTTCTTTGAAAGAAATTGATAGCTAGGCCGTGCTCCCAACCATAAAAGTCTTCATGGAAATTATGTAATTCAACTATATGTCATGCTCATAATTAAGCAGTATTCAAGGTTGGAAATTGATCAAAGTGCATGTACATTTTAGGAAGGAGATTGGTCTTCGAAAAGAAAGAGAGACCAAAAGAGAATTGAAGATCCCTGATGTATCTGGGATTCAAATAACAGGGGGGAACTGTGTATGTAACCAGATTGTAAGCCAAGTTCTTTCAGCTTTTGGTACACCACATATATATTTACCAAATGGTGAAAACTATTGACGTTTTGAGTACCCTTCTATAGCAGAGAAGAAATGTTTAGTGAGTTCTTCCATATATATGGAAGTGTTACGTGTACCTGATAGGGCTGCTTTCTATTCAGCAGTTTGCACATATACATATGTCGATCTCTATCGTCCTTTTCACATGTTCTGAAACAATTTGGTCGACCAATCTCTATAGCATGATAAGGACCAAAGCCCTATAACACCTCACACATAAGTGTAAATCTCTAAGTTGATCTGAAAACACCTGTGCAGTGATGAAACAGATCGAAACAAAAACACATGTTACCATTGAAACAAGCAAGTTTGGTTGTTGTAGGGGTTTTATCTTTTAGTTTTTTTTTGTGTTGTAGTTTTATTACTATCGCAAAAGAACAAACTAAACGGCGTATCCAATTGGCCAGAGCGTATCATAGAATTTGATGACTCTACTAAACCTTGGTGCTCTGAATTTGATACAACTATGAATCTTTAGTTACTGTGGAAGTCTCGGAAAAATATCAAACAGTTCGATTGTCTACCAAAAAACATGATTATCTTCTTCTTGATGAAGGGTAAAGTGTAGAGAAAGAGATAGCAAGATAATAATTATATTATTCATTGATAACAGTCATTTATATAAGGAATTACAAAGTACCAATCTGGTAATAATAAAGAATACATAGTCTTATTCTAACTACATATCCTGATGACATAAGACCAAGAAACACATATGAAATATCCTAGAACACTCCCCATTGTGCCGCGCGCCAGTATGCCGGTGGTGTTGATATGTCGCCTCGTTAAAAACCTCGTCAATGAACAAAAACCCTGTGGGAGAAAAACTAAACCTTGATCGTAGGAGAAAAAAAGTACAACGCATCCTTCACATTTGATAGTGACATGTATGTGCTAGACTCCCCCTAAAGTTCGCACCTCCTCATGATCTTTACATCAATCATGCATAGGGTTTTTCTTGATTCTTACTAATCACGAAAATTTCAATAACTTAGCACGTCAATACTCTTTAACATGTCTTCTAATGTGACATTAGGCAATGATTAACTACCTCATGTCTTATTGTCCTCAAACATGATCTTTTACACTTAGATCTTGAGGAGAAGGACGCTTGTGAACTCAAAACATAAGTTCGTGCAGGAAATCAGATTTCCGCGCAACATGACCTTCAGTTACTAGAACAGTCGTAACTTCCTCTAGGAAATACATATGAACGAACCGTAAACAGTTTTGGAAACTAGACTAATTTAGCTTTCCAACCATATATTACACACATTCTAGTTCGTCAGGAGCTATTTACAAAGTCCCGTCGAAGTTGACTATTTTGCTAAAATCAGATTCTCGGATAGATCCGTCATACTTTACGAAAATGACCATAACTCATCAAATATGATATAGGTATGATCAAATGGTTGCTGTCCTTGGAAACTAGACACGTAGAACTTTCCAATGGTACCAATTTCATCATTTTCTAATGAGTGAGATTTCATGTAGGTCCCGTAGAAGTTGACGTACGAAACTTGGCAGATTCTGATTTCGCTTTTGATGTGTCTTTCTTATGTAGGGATATAATAAGCTTCAACCTTTCATACCATTAAGTATTGAAAAAGGAGTTACTGTCATTACATTGGCGTTGCGTGAGCGCATTGCTACACTTAGCTTCACAACTTTTCATAGCGAATGAGATGTCAAGTCTTTCGTATTGTGTTGAGTACACTGATGCTTCTTATTGTACTTAGATGAGAACTTCATCTCTTAACACATATTTGTCATCTTCCTTTAGACAAAACAACGGATCTCTTTTTAGAGCAAAGACTTTGACTAATCATGGGAGTATATGTAGGCACTAGTTATAGAGCGCCTAAGCCGATTGATGGAAAATCATCAATACAGTCATCGAGTGCCTTATCGAGACCGTGTCTTCCCAAGATCTTTTTCATTCTAACTTTGGTTGTTGATACATATTGGCATCTCTTGATCCATTAAGAGTCCATGTAAATCCAGAATGAACACGTAAAGGCATAATTCATCATATCCCTTCCAAATCAAGTAGAGTCCATGTGTGTTTCAATACCTTTAGCAAACGCGTGCTCCTGTGGTCTAGAGCCACTTGATTCGGATGAATGAAGTCCGTTTAAGATCTTCATGTATATCTCTGATCCCATAGAGATGTTATTATGACCACATTCATAGGCTGCATGTTCAGTTATTCGGAAACTACCAAATTGACAAAGTAGTGGAGTGCAATGGCATCCATTACGAGAGCATATCTCATCGTAGTCGACCCTAGTACGTGTTAGTGAGAGACCTTGTGCCATAAGATGAGTCTAAGCTCTTGTTCTCACTACGCTATCTAACAAAGGCATAGTTGATAAGGTTTAGCTTGCGGTGTCGGCATCACCTTCCCAATGACCTATCTCTTTGTTAATGTTGGATCGCATCTTTCCATTAGGCCAATCCACTAAGTTGATATCCATCAACGAAGGGTGGTTCGATAGTAGACTCATTATCCCACGTTCTCATGTACATTAGTGTCATACTTGTAGAGATCTCTATATGGATTGGATATGACATTGAGGCGTCCCCCAACGATAATCACAATTTAGACTTCATGAGACGAATTTGAGTATCACTGATCAATGGATCAGGTTGTATCAAGCTCGTTTTCTTCCTAGTGCGAGAAAGTATCGAACCTAAGGGCCTCCCTCCATTTAGGGAGCCAAACGGCCTTGTGACACCAATTTTGACACTATATGGCGTCATCATATCACCATCCATGGTGATGGCGTCAAGACCAACTCTTTTTGGTCGCGCCATGTCCTCTTGATAGGACACCAATCTTTGCAGACATATTTACTTAATGTGATCTCGTCACTTTAACACTTTAAGTATTTGGGATCAAGATGAGACTTAGTGTGGACAAACCACGACAATTCACGTCGTTCCACTTAAACACTTGTGTTCTTATCTACCCCTAACAGCGGGAATATTGTCTCATTAAAGTGACAATCCGCAACTTATCGGTGAATGAGATCGTCTGACAAGGTTTCTACATAAGCGGATTATAGGTGGAGGTTCATAACCAACCTAAACTTATTTATCTCAAATGACCCATCATTGAGCGCAGTAGCATTGCGATTTGACACTTAGAAATAACATCTAACCGAGCTCAAGGATTGAAGATTTGTTTCAATGCTGTCGAGCTCAAGGATTGCAATTTCGTGTCAATCCTCGTACACTTGAAGAAGTGGAAAATTGTAGTCGGAGGAAACCAAGAATCGTCGGCAGGCAGCGGCCAAGGGATTGACAGCCGGTGATGTCGGACGGCGGCCGGGAAAACAGGCGGTGGCGGCGGTCGGACATAGGAGCCGAAAAACGCATTTTTTATTTTTTATTAGGGTTTCGGAAAACAAATGGTGGGTTATTGGCTCTAGGGTTAGAACAAAGTGCATAATAACGTGATGAATGGTAAAATGTAGAAAAAAAGATAACAAGAGAATCATCATCTTATTCATTGATATGAGCCCTTTATATAGGGAATTATACAGTACCAATATGGTAATGATAAGAAATATATAATCCTATTCTAACTACATATCCTAATGATATAAGGTTAAGACACACATATGAAATATCCTAAAATACTTCTTTTGTTAGAAAAACGTATCCACCGTTTGTAAGGCCAGCGACTGCAAGTAAATGACCAGATTCACTGTACCTTGATTGACAGAAAATTCAAGCCAGGTAAACCAACGATTAAAATCATATCGAGTAAAACTTAATTTTGATTTCACTGCTGTTACAATCCAATCTCCACTGTCATCTTCCCCAATTAGCTCCACCACTTTCGTCTATGGCTCTATTTTCCTATATATACACAACATATATAACACCTTGCAACAGCTTGTCATCCTAATTATCTCCAGCACCTTCTCCTTCCCTCACTTTAATCTTCACCTTAATCCCAAAGTTGTTTTACAATGGCCGAGACCCTTCTCCCCACCAACAACAACACCAAGAAGAGAACCGAGCACGACGACATGGACGGACAAGACTACGCCGCTTCAGCCGCCAAGAAGTCCATGTTCTTGCCCACAGCCGCGTCCGCGGCGTGGGAGGACCCCGCCATGGCATTAGCCAGTGCTCGCCACGAGTTTGGCGAGCATGGCGGGGTTAACATGTCCATCGAGGCCTCGGCCACGTTCACCGTCATGGAGCCGGAGACCCTCCAAAAGATGTTTTCCGGCGAGCTCGGCGCCGATCGTGACTTCTTCATCTACAGCCGTCACTTTAACCCCACCGTCCTTAACCTCAGCCGTCAGATGGCTGCCCTCGAGGGCACAGAGGCCGCCTACTGCACCTCCAGCGGCATGTCCGCCATCTCATCTGTCCTTCTCCAACTCGTCAGCAGCGGCGACCACATCGTCGCTTCTAGAACCCTCTACGGTGGGACGCACGCCCTCCTCACCCACTTTTTCCCCAGAGCCTGCAACATAACCACAACGTTCGTCGACATAAACGACCTTGACATGGTTAGGAATGCGATCGAGGTCGGAAAGACTAAAGTTGTATATTTCGAGGCAATGTCTAACCCTACTCTCACCGTCGCTAACATACCGGAGCTCAGCCGGATTAGTCACGAGAAAGGCGTCACCGTCGTGGTAGACAACACCTTCTCTCCCATGGTTCTCTCCCCGGTTAAGCTCGGCGCTGACGTTGTTGTCCACAGCATATCCAAGTTCATCAGCGGCGGTGCTGACATCATTGCAGGTATAATAAAACTTGTTTTTTTTTTTTTGTTCCCGTAATTTAATTCGTAATGGAATTGTTTTAGTTTGCTGATTTCGTGCTTATACCTAAAAATCCAGAATTTTATTAGAAGGGAATCTACATTGTATACTAATCAAAATCGAATCTATTACCATAAGTAGATTCCTATATGAGTACATAGAATATGATATAAATAATTTTAGTGACGCACTTAAAATAGAAAAGGTTTGTTCTCAAAAAAATAAAATAGAAAAGGTTTATTTGTGACGGAATCTAAGGACATAGATAGATGAAAATGAATGAACTTTATCTCTGGGATGGCTAAGATTGAGACGTTGAATTATTAATCATGTGATAGAGTTGAGCGCTACATACTTTTTTAGTTCTTTTCTCTCGTGAATCTTGTTTTGATCTGGGACAAGTGTTCTGCTTGTGTTTGTTTGTTTGTGATTCTTTAGGGAATGGTGTTATGTATGTATCTGTTTTGTTATTAAGGACAGCTTTGTTTGCTTTCACTGCCCATCTCCACCGTACTCGGTGTTAACATGGGTGACTCCAGTTGGAGTTGTATTCTTCTACCGTGAGAATCTCTTAAGCAGTGATTTGATGTTTTACCTGTTTTTCCGAGTACCTCTGCACGGTTTCATGTGAAGCATGTGCTCGATCTGTAGTGTTCTAGAACAAGTCTAGCCGTTCCAACCCAACCATCCGTCCTATTAGCGATAAACGCTCGAGTTCTCGGAACCCTGGCTACATGCCTTGTTTCTGTCTAGCCTGCCTAGGGGTTAGGCGCTCCAAGCCTGCCCTGGAGTGCCTTCTTGGAGCGCGTATCAAGTTTTCAAACCTTGGCTTTAAGTTGCAGAGAACATGAAAAGAAACAATAAATTTGCTAGAGAAAATGTGCAAAAAATTTAACTAACTCAATATATTGAGTTTGAAACTTAGAGCAGAAAAACAATGTAATCTTTGTTTTGTAATGAAGTGATCTTGATTATAAAAAATCAAAAGACCGAGTGCGGTAAAATAAAAAATTGGAATGTAGAACTCGTTATCCGAATCTGCCGAGAGATTGGAGGGATTCTGCTTGGATATTATCTTAATTATTTGGCAAGCATAATCCTCTTTGGAACCCAACCACTCCACTACTAATTCTCAATGATAAGCTTAAGCATTATTTTCTTAACCTCCTCCCCACTTTGAAAGTGGCTTTTGTGAATTGACAACAAAATCTTGAGTAGTGATGGCAATGTATACTAATCAAACTGATGCAGGTGTTGTGTGTGGACCTGAAAGCTTGGTGAACTCGATGATGAACCTTCACCAAGGTGCCCTAATGCTTCTAGGACCCACCATGAATGCCAAGGTTGCATTTGAGCTCTCTGAGAGGGTCCCTCACTTGGGTCTGAGAATGAAGGAGCACTGCCACAGGGCCATGGTGTATGCCACAAGGATGAAGAAGATGGGACTCAAGGTCATATACCCTGGCCTCGAAGAGCATCCCCAGCACGAGCTTCTCAAGTCCATGATCAACAAGGATTATGGCTATGGTGGACTTCTCTGCCTCGACATGGGGACTGAGGAGAGAGCCAATAGGTTGATGAACCTGTTGCAGAACTACACGCAGTTTGGGTTCATGGCTGTGAGCTTGGGGTACTATGAAACCCTGATGTCCTGCTCTGGAAGTAGCACAAGCAGTGAAATGAACAATGAGGAGAAGGAGTTGGCTGGGATTTCACCTGGGCTGGTTAGAATGTCAATTGGTTACATCGGAACTTTGGAGCAGAAGTGGAGCCAGTTGGAGAAGGCACTGAATAGAATGCATGATTCTGGTTTGTTTGGCAAGAAGTAAAAAAAACTGTGTTTTCTTTTTGTTTTTGGGGTCCAAATAATGGCCAAGTTGGTTTGCTCTTGTAAAAATAGGCGGACCCTTTTCTTTTCAATGAATTTCCCTAATTCTAATAGAAAAAAAAAATGAATTTCCCTAATTATTATCCATTTGATTAGTTTTAATGTTTTTTTTTTTATAAGAAAGAAAATAGAACAAAGAAAAGATCACAAGGAGCCGCCTCTAGGGTGGCCACATCCTAGTTTGTCGAAAAGGACTGCCCTAGCAATGGAGGTAGACATGGGTTGATTGTTCTTCTTATGGTGATGCTATGTCCCATATTTGCCGTTGTATCTGTAACCAAATTGGCTTCGCTTAAGACATGTCTGAATCTGATGTCTTGGAACTCTCTCATGCAATGCACTTGGTATCTTCCACAATTTGATCATATCTCCATTGGTATGCTGCATTTCTTGTTTACATCTTCAATAATCAGCTTGGAGTTGCCTTCAACAATTATTTCGTGTCCTTCATTCCTTGCTAAAATGCGAGTATGCGACTATCTCTTAGAACTGTTTTGTTTTTGTAGGTGATACATTAGCTAAGCCAATGTTGTGGGTTGTGGTGATAATTGGGGTGCCATCCGAGTTTCTGATGATTCTATCGCAAGCAGCTGACGATCTTTGGTAACGGATCCAAAAAGGTTGATTTTGAGGGAAGGATGCAAGTGAAGGTTTTGGTTAGTTCTAATGTTGCTCACTGTTTGGGTTTTTTTTTTTGCTTGGATCTGCTTGGAATTTGTTTAAGCTTGCCACGTCACAGTTTTACAATCCAATGGACGAAAAATGAAAGTCTTTTAAAACAGAAATTGTACCGAGAAGCATGAGATTATACTTTTGTTTCTTGACTAAACTCATGTCCATCTCCTTCTCTCTGCAAACCATCTAGAGTGTGAAGCAATGGAAATCTTCTCAAGTTGCTTCGACTGTCAAACAACTAATAGTGTGACTCCTGTTGCATTTTCATTATCATCTTACCCTTCCTTTTCTTCTTCCTCACCTTCAATCCAAGCCCAAAACCCTTCAAAAGAACTGAAAAGAACCGAATTTAAGAACCCAGATTCCAAAAATGAAAATTAAGCGGAGAAATAGCACCTGGGATTTGAACGAGGGCGTAGAAATTTGAAAACTTAGATCTATCCCTTCTTCAAACAGAGATTTACTTGCAACCAAGATTAATTATGCAATTAATCAGTTCCTATTGAAGCTAGTATTAATGGATTTGATGGAGAAAACTTAGACACAACGAATCAGAGAAGGAGAAAAGTCAGAGGATCCCGTTGCCAAACTTGATCGAGTTGACGCACTTCTACAATGAATCAGAGATTGATGAATATATGGGTTCTAGTTCGGTGATTTTAGTTTTGGTTAATCGAGGCATCTTGGAGAAGAAGATGAAGGAACCAATCTGCTGTTACATGTTGATGTTGGTGTTCTCCTAAGTTTTCATCTGGAACCGTCAGATGTCATTGGTGTGACGTGGCAGGCCTAGGAAAAATTCCAAGCAGATCCAAACAAATAAAACCCAAACAGAGAAGCCGAGTTCTATTTTAGTTAGGCCAGCCCAAAATCCGACTTGAGCTATTTCAGAAACAAATATTTGTTTCTTTACACATTTCTTTCAATTTCCAGCCCAACCCACTTTGTAATCAAAATTTCGAGTTCCGTACAGTACTCGCTTCAATAACAATCAGATCGTCGGAAGGGACAAGATCTGATATGCTCGAGTGATCAGAACGACAATACATTTCTATCTGGGGTCTCAGTGTCCCATCATAGACAAGGGACATGTTCATTTGTGAAATAGGATCCAAGAGAGAAATCTTACCAAATCTTGTAGTGTATAGGGTAAGCTTCAATGCAATTAGCTAATTCCCCAACAAATCAACATCGCTGGGCTGGTGGTATCACACGAGTTGTTGCCCACGAGCACAGGCACCAAACAACAAAATAATATCGAACTCGACCCTAAAAATTAATGGAAGAAAACGACCTTACCTGAAACTAATGGCATCACAATAGAGATTTGATTAGGACTTGACGAAGCACCTCTAAAACATGCAGACAATAAGATCACTGTGTATGTATTTGTTTGATTGTAAATCACTAGTACTTTTCAAGGCGTTTCTCATCGTTCATCATCGATCGTCTGTGTCTTTCAATCCTTATATATGATGCCACCTTCTCTCAACTTGATGCTTAGGACAAGTGATTATCGTACTTCATTATTGAAATGACTTGGAGTGCTCACCCCGATGCAAAAAGGAATATATTTTTGAGTAAACTTTAGAGAGTCATGTTAAACCATGGGCGCATGACGTAACACTGAATTATTACATTTGCCTATGAACAAGAAGAGCCCTCGTTCCAAATACAGCGTACTGCACTACTGCGTACATGATTCTTAGCTGCATATTGAGCTGGTTCATATATATCGCATCCACAAGGCCAGGCCCAAAAGAACAAGAAACATATGCAAATCGTCCCAGAAATTTGCTTGACACTATCCAACAGGTTCACATCTACAGCCAGGTTCCTCATCTTGTAGAATCGAATTCACCCCATTTAACTAGACTTAAGTGCGATGTAGATCAATATCAAGATTGCAAGAATATCGAAATTTCTATTACGTACGTCACATATCATCCACAATTTTAGGTCGAATATAAAGTGTATACGTGCGATGAGTACGTTGTATATCAATATCAAGATCGCAAGAGGCTCGACAATCCTATGTCACATATTATCATCAAGTTTAGGTTGTGCGGTGAGTGTAAAGTAATTATGCATAAACTCGCTCATTACATACCATTTTATTTCAAAATTCGTGTGATCATACAAACAGGAGAATATATAGCACCATATATATTAATATAGCACCATATATATTAATCACTCTTAAGCATTCACTAACACTGGTTACAAAATACATATTGATTCCATGCTGTCCCCCGAAGGCTAAGGCTTAAGTATCATACTAGCTACACGCATATTGCTTAGACCGTTGAGATTATACATGATCAAACCAAGTTTACAGGTCCAAGAGAAGCTTAATTAAAAACTTCTAAAAACCATATAATACTCTTCTTCTACGTAGTTCTTTTTCTTTGGGGTGAGTGTGAGGAGAGATGCTATAGCTTATCTGCGCCTCGGGTGCACCTGAACAGTGAGAGGGTTTGCCATCTCGCATGAAAGCTTCAGCACTTCCGAGAGGTCGACCGCCTCAGCCCGCTTCCACTCAAACTCATGCAAAAGCGATCCGACCCAGAAGCTCACCGTAGCCAACCCTAACGACTTTCCAGGACAGCTCCTCCGGCCAGATCCAAATGGCGCCAGCCTTAGGTCAGACCCCAACACAGAGAAGCTCACGTCAGCTGTTTCCTTGGACGACACAAACCTCTCCGGCGAGAACTCTAGCGGGTCCGACCAGACCTGTGGACTCCTCGTGATGGCCCACATGTTCACCATCGCTGTGGTTCCCGCAGGCACATGGCAGCCATCAACGACTGTGTCTGTGATCGCCAAGCGGGCCCAGGAGAGTAGTGGACCTGGTGGGTGGAGCCTCAGCACCTCTTTAATCACTGCCGGCAGGTATACCATTGCGTGGATGTCAGTCTCCGTCAACGGCCTTGATTTTCCGACTACCCGGTCCAGCTCGGCGTGAACCTTTGATTGGATATCGGGATGGAGGACCATTCTCGCTAGGATCCACTCTATCAGAACCGCCACAGTGTCCGTTCCTCTGAATATCATCTCCTATAGTTTGGACAACAACATATATACAAAATTAATAAAGCCAAAAATCATAGCTAGCTCATATTGGCATTATTTTTGACGTAAGTACATCATCAACACAAAAGTATGTACATAATAAACATAAAAACAATCCGTAAATAAATTATGATCGCAAAATTTGGAAGGTAAAATTATTTAGTCTTACCCACAGTACTGCTATCATGTCGTGGTCGGACAATTTTTCGGGTCCTTGAAGAGAGAGAAGAACGTCCACAAAATCATTATGGTTATTCCGGCCAGTTTCTGCTCGATGTTCTTTGATAATACGGCTAACGAAGCTGTTTACTCTGGGAACGAGTTTGGAGCATCTGTGCCGGATGCTCTGGAGGTCTAAACCGGCCAGCCAGGGAAGGTGATCAGACCAGTTAAGCTTTCCCAACAGATCATAACCTTCTGCAACAAGCTGACTCAGTTCCTCGGTTTCCTTATTCAATTCCCCTAGGTCATACTTACGTCCAAACACAGAGCACATCATGTTGTTCAAAGAAGCTCTCCTCAGTACGTCGCGGACGCAGAACTTGCGAGCGTTAGAGCCACGTGCCGCCACGATGGACAGCATTTCGGCGGCGAGTTGGAAGCGTTGGGGCTCCGAAGCGCAGATTTGTTTAGGGCAGAAGAGATGAGTAGCGGCGATTCGTCTAAGGGTAGTCCAGTACATCCCATAAGGTGCGAATCCAATAGATCTGTTAAACATGAGACTGTAAGCCGACTCTTTGATCGGTCGGTCGGCGAAAACCGAGCTGTGGAGGATTTCCTTGGCGACTTCAGGGTTGCAAGTGATGATGACACGGGTGTCACCGAGGCTGAACGCCATGAGACGACGTGCGCCGAACTGATCAGCCACTTTAGTGAGGTTGCGGTGAGCTAGTTTGGCCATAAGGCTCATGCTGCCGAGGACCGGAAACCCTCGTGGTCCGGGAATGGGGTTGTTGGTCATTTGATGATCTGTTTTCTTCCAGTGGTGCTTTCCCCATGCTGGGCCTCCAGGAAAAGCCCAGAAGAGAAAGGACATGGTTAGCCAAGCCATGCACATGAAGAGGAGGGCTAGAAGGGTGTTTAGGGAAGACAAGGATTTGCATTTAGCAAAGACGGCAAAAACCCAGAAGCTCTCTAGCTGTGTGTCCATGGCTTTTCAGTGTTTTGTGTGGATGGGGTGGAAGGAGGAGTGAGCTAATGTAGTGTCGTTTCCTTTTTTGGGTTGAACTAAGAAGTGGGAAGTTGGTTTATATAGGCGCAGGATATTAATAGAAAACTGAACCGTTATTTTGGAGCCTCAAAACGGAAAACGGAAAACGGAAAATGTACAAGACATTTGCGCCGCCATGATTACTGTGACCGACAGTAAAGGGCCATTCATAAATCATAAATCATCGATTAATCATCCTTTTATTGTGTTTTTAAGGTCATTAGACCCGTTAGGAATTTAGCCCTTGAAAGTTGAAACGATCGTCCTTAATTCAACCAATAAGACGAGGACCACACATGACTGGTTTGTGAAGTTCATAAACATTACAGAAAATGATACACCTTTATAGTTAGTATTATTTGATATAGCGGTATAGTTTCCTCTTATTAAGTAAGAGACCAACACAATATCTCATAGGTTCTTAATGAGCTAGGCCAACTTACGCACTAATCGACCAACACAATATCTCATAGGTTCTTAATTAGCTAGGCCAAGTTACGCACTAATCCAACCTGAAGAATCATGTCAAAACGATTTCTTTCTCTAACGGTAAGGAACATAATTTCCGCCCAGTTACGGATGGGTACGTAGAAGTTCGTTAGATTACTTGACAAAAAGTCAATTTAGTTCGTCAAATTAATATTTTGTTGGCATCAATAAACATACATGTGAAACACAATGAAAGACAACTCGATAACCCAAATAAACTCAATTCTATAACGGTCTTTCTAATAATCTCTATTTATCTTTACCAAAATTCTAATCACTCGTTGCATGTGAAATGTTTCAACTATATGTTGCATCACAATGTCCAATCACTTTAACAGCTTGATTCAAACGCTGGTTAAAGGGTTTCCTTTACTGAGACGCTCCACCACTGTCATTGATTTCCCGTTGAAAAATAATTTGTTCTAGAATTGAAGATTATGAAATATACGCGGACATTTTAGCATTTGTCACAACCATACCATATATTGTTGCACCATTTGCCTCTAACCATGCATCTTTCTGCCAGCTACTTACTGCGCTATTGTTTGGCTAAGATTGTTAATTTCACCGGTCCTTTTCTGTCTCAGGTTAATCAAGCTGATCTCAGATGACCTTATACACAGTATATAGTAATAACCCCTATTGATTGGATTTATATGTTTATTCTGATCGGAATATTCAGATGATTTTTATCGAACGACTATTCATTTATTGTATTCTCATGTAAATGACTATTCATCTATTGTATTTTCATGTAAATTAGGGGCAAGAAAGTTCTACGGAAAGACAGTGGTTTGGTTCGCTCTTGTTTAGCGGGGAGTTAGAATACGGGCGTAGGCTAAGTAAATCAAAGGCAACCAGAAGGTCCAGAACACACCCAATGAAGGGAAAAAGTACAGGTAAAAATCGGGAAAAAATCTCTGGAAACTGGACGCTGCTGTCGGATTTATACACGTGTCAGACAAATGGTCTGAAGCCGATGAGATCGAGCTGTCGTGGGAACTCCCAGAACTCGCATGAAGTTTTGGCACTTAACATCTGACTTAAAGGTCGGGCATGGTTGAGACGAGGCCCCCATGCATAATGGAGCAACACTGTGAGAGCCTCTGTGACTGATGTTCAAATGCAACTATGCAAGTGCCTTGCTCACCACGTGTGACATGCAGTGTCCCTGTAACAAAAAGCCGACGGCCCTCGTTCTCCCCGCGCACCAAAGCCCTAGCAGAAACCTCCACGCGTCGTCGATACTCAGGGGGCTTGGTAGTGGCAACGACTGCGACGTATGAGAAACCCTAGCCTAATCGTCTACCTTTTCCATTACACACAGACGAAATGGGCAGAATGGTCTTATCGTGGTCATCTGGTGCGGTCCAATTCAAGGTGGAGGACCGTCGTCGGTCCCAGGTGGTCAAGTCTTGGTGATCCTGGTAATCTTACTATTAGCAAGAAGGGGCAGACAAGGATCTAGTCTGAAAGAGTCAACACGTTCCTTCCTAGCTTGTTAAAAGTTGTTCTTTCTTATCACACCGATCGACATATTAGGTTAGTTTTCTGGGGGAAGATATGAATTACTGTTGACCGTGTTGAGAAAATATATTCTGAGGGGATCGGAAGACAGACAGACCTTATCAAAAGAAATCTGGACGACCACCCAAATAAAAAAGTTGGAGGACAATGATCGAATTGGACAATACTGTTCTATTTTCTGTTCATGCAGATTTGACTTGAAATGGTAAATATCACCAAAGGACGCGAATCTTGCTAGCTTGTCGCTCCAGGTGTTCTGAACTTCTGATGCAATGCGCTTAATTATTTGATTTATTTCACATGATCGAAAACTAGCGAAGTTATCATATCTAGTGATCGATCAGGACTACAAGAAAGATCGAGCTAAAGGTAAGAAGAAAGTGTTACTGATTGATTTAAAATGAAATTAAGTACATGAGGTAAACTATAGCCAGTTGGAAGGGACCATATCTTAAAGGAATTGAATTCAGATATGGTAAGGATGTTGGGATTTTGATTATTATCACTAAAGATTTACTAAAACAATGTATCAAAAAGATGGAGCATCTAGTAGCTAGCAATCTCTGTCTAAAACCCAAAGATATATATGGTTGAGTCGGTGCACCAGTTAGTACTTAGTACTTCAGTAGTGTATTTCCCACTCAATCAAGTAAGTTACAATTGCGATGACTCGACTTGTTCTATATATGATTCTCGCGACTCATTCCAAAGGTTTTTGGAAGGTGTACTTTCACAGAAAACCCGGTAGTTAGGCCTCGTTTGGTTCGTGGTAAGTAACTATTAAAAAAAAAAAAAAAATATTTCTTGAAGGTTGAGAAAATATAAGAAAAAATGGTTCATTCTAAAATCTGTAGGAACCAGTAGCTTTCGATTATCTCTTTTCCTTACATTTATTACTTATAATATATTATTTTATTATTTTAATTACTTAACAACTTTCCTGATAATTTTTCTTGTGTTGCCAACCATCGGAACGAAATGTCATCGGAAAATTTCATTTTTTTTCTATTTCCCTTCCCGTAGAAAAAATAAAGGAATTACTTTCTTTTCCATGAACCAAACAAGACCTTAGTGACTAATTACTTTACCTTGATCCTGCTGTTACTTATACTAACTTTATACTCATGCATTTGCACGCCTACAAAGAAATTTGAGTGGTTAATTTTGGTTTCCCACTATTGAAGTAGTTTTTCTCAATTATCTCTATGTTTTATTTTCTTTTATTTACTTTGTTGTTTACTATAACGACCCTTGTTTTTGTTTGTTTCAGTTGACTCATTAAGGGCAATTGTGACAGTTCATAATAATATGGTAAATTTTCTGCCTGCTAGCTTTATTATAGTAGTGAAGAGATGTGGCGTCACTGGCGTGCACCTTGATGAGGAAATAATGATGTTATTGGTGTTGCACTTGATAACATTTCGTGCCACTAGTATATATGATGATATGATGATTATGATCACTCGATCTAGTGCTAGCCAGTAGTTTACGGTGTAACAATACTACAAGAACTTTTGGAAAACAGATCTGATATGATTTTCCTTTCGAAAAAATCTGATATGACTTTGATAGATAGAAGAATATCTGAAGCAAGAAAAGGATGAGACCGATCAGTGAGATCGAATAGCATTGTGGCTTTTGGAAATATCCTTTGTTGAGTTTTTCAAGTCTTCATTTGAACTCTGACCACAGTCGTCACAAATAAGTGCAATGTGAAGTTAAACGCATCAGCCATCAGGTACCTATAGTTGTTATACACATGAATATTACAATTTTGATCTGATTCTGATTTTTAAAAAGATGACTTAGAAATAAATAGATGTATCACAGGTGATAATCGGAGCATATTCGCTATGATGTTATTACAAAGCCACATATTTTTTTTCATGCAGTACTGTTTTTTTCATGACATGGCCTACAGCAAAGTGGGTTCTGTTTGCTTCTCCAAAATTGTGGGTTGTATACTAAAAGTGCACAATAGATTCGGCGTCAATTGGGTTATGTAGTGGTATCCTGCTGGGCTGGTTATTTGTGGGCTTGTCACTGGGCTTGAATTATACTGAAATTGCATGATATTCACAAATTAAAATGCTCTAGCCATGGAGCTGAACATGTAAGTTATCAGGCAAAGGCAATTTCCAGGTTCCTATGGAGGTTACTATGTGAGAATGTTGAGTTTGCATAAATAGGTTGATCGATGATGTGGGCAATATATCCTGTTTCATTTACAAGGGATCTTATAAACAGCTAGCTGCATTTCCAAAACTCAGATGAGTCAGATCGGTAATGGATAACTGATACCTTCAACTCTTCAAGGCGTGCTGTTGGTTTTACCTTTTAGTTCTGAACCCTTTTGATCATTTTTTCTTTATTCCACTTCAGTGTGTTCGATTTACTTGATATACTTTGCTGTAATGTTTTCTTCAGAGTTTAAGAGAGAGCAACAACTAGATGAACCTGACCTGCAGGCATTTCCTGATCGATGTTGATTCATAGTTATATACATAAAATGTTTCAGGGGTGTTTGGGTTGTTTTCTTTCTAGGTTTTAGTATATCGTTTCATCTGATACAGGAAACGAAGCTTGCAGTTAGACAAAACATATTGCCAAATGATGATGTGAAGGACATCAAATCTGACCTCTTAGTGTCGTTTTGTATCAGATTCTAACCATATTAAGAAAATTGTAGTCTATAAGGCTTGCTAGCTGCATTTGATTGTTGTTCTTCTTTTTGGACAGATTGCAATTGATTGTTCTTCTTCTGCTGCTATAAGAACATCGATATCATTCAAGGAAAAGAAAGAATTACGAACACAAGTGACTTGGTACTAAACTTCAAAGGCGCTGAGGATTCCATTAATTGGACTTGTGTTAGGCTTCTATCGGGTCCATTCTAAGGTTATAATTCCAATATATGTAGAGAACCCAAACACAAAAAATGAAAATTTGTTTCCTACCAGATTGTTGAAAAATCATATAGTGGTTCCAGACCAAGGTGATGCAACCAATATTGTGGAATGTGGATGTGGGACTAATATCTCAATGTAGTGGTTAAGTTCATTTAGAACTTCCATATATACCTGTATGATGAACACCAGAAAGCTGCTAAGAAAAACACTGATGCAAAATCATTAATCAGGCAAATTGAATACCCCCGTACCAACTTGACCCCATTCAATTATTATTCGGCCTTTGATCGATGATGTCTCGCTCAAATTAGAAACAAGAAACTAACAAATTACAGTCCAATTAAACGAACACAGCAGAAAAATCTTGAAGTAAATAAAAATAAAAATGGTCCAAAAGCTGACATATTGGTACTGGTAGCTTTGATTATAATACATTGCTGCATTTTACCAGGAAACTGACTCCAGCACCTGCACTCTCTCAGGTGTTCGGTGTTCCATTGGTCCATTACAAAAACAAAACAAGATCGAAACTTAATACGTCGTGGTATGTATGTATCTATGTCTGTGTTTCAAACTTTTGAATCACATAAAAAAGAACAAGAACACCTACCAAAACCAAAGCCTTGGTTTTATTTTCTGCGTTGTGTAGTTTGTGAAAGAATCTTCTTTGCTCAATCAAGGCCTACTTGGGTTCGGTGGGAAGAAATGTTTTCGAGTCCAAAAAAGGGCCGTCACCTTTTTCCCTTTTCACAACTACTCTCGCACAATGCATTTTCTTAATGTTTGTTTGTATGAGAACGAGGCCAAAGAGCTTCATTGTTTAATAAGCACAATGCGAGCTAGATACTTAATTCTAAGCTGTTAAACATCCATATATTTTGAGGGGATATCTGCTGCAACAACATGCAGGATTGCAGAGTCTTAAAATGATCAGCTTACGATCAAGGTTTGGTTCGAAATCAAACAAAAATAATTGTCATATTGAGTTCTGGTATATGTGGACGATCTAAAAACTATGATTCAGTAAGTAAAAACACAGGAAATGCGCAAAATGGACCCTCAATGCCCCAACATGCAGTGAGAAACACAAAAAAGATATCTTAATCCTTAACTAACTTGAAATCGTTTTCTCCACACTGTAAGAGCTAGAAACACAGCTTCTAGCTCAGTTAATAACAGTTTCTTTGTAAATGTAAAAGCACTAGTTGTTGAAAACATCTGTGATCTGTCTATACTTATTTGAAATCTTAAGTCGAAACACACAACACTGCTTAACCAAATCGATTAACTGGTGATACAAGTTCAAATTGGTCATAGCTAAGCAGATTGTGAGCTTTGGAAAGAACTGTTTCAGACAAGTTTAAAAGAACAAATATGATCAAGATATATAGGGGAGGAGACAGTGCCGTTACTATGTGTGGTGGCATGGGAATTGAGAAAGAACAAAAATCTAGGTAAAAGTTTGGTACTCGTCTAAAGATGCTTTTAGCTAAGCTATATAGGTCAATCACCATGAAATAAGGGAGCTCGGGAAAAGAGAAATGCAAATCATACCAAATTATTTTCTTTGTTTATGAGATTTGGGGGTCAAAGAGGTGACTGCAGGTCAATGGACACCTTAATAATATGGACCTGATTCCAACTCAAATGTTTGGCCTGCTTAATTCCCTATTAATGGTTTCTCACTTTCTCCCCATTTTATGTTCATGATTTAGATTATTGCTGATTCTGATAAAAAGAATTTCCAGTTCTAGTTATGGCTATGTATCCCAAGTTCCCAACATGGTTTATTACCTGGAAAGTTTTATAAATTAACATAATAACCATTTGCACCTAATTTCAAATTTCAATTCTGCATTGGCAAAATGTATAGGATCGATGCTCTGTGTGGTTGTTCTTGTGAAGAAGATCGATGTTCTGTGTGGTTGTTGGGGCTTGTTAACCTTGTTTGACAAAGATTGTATATATCTAGCTAGGTTTTTTGTCGAAATGGCTACATGTATGATAAATTCACGTCAATTGGTGGGTGGCATGGATTTGACAACTCATGACTCAATGACTTCTGTCTATACGGCCTCCATCTACAACTTACTCTGGTCAAATTCATGGTTCAAACTAATGTTGATACCCATACAGTGTTTTTTTTTAAAAGCAATCTTGAATAAATGATATATCCAATGTCGATCATCAGTACTTTATATTGATTATGATCATATTGGGTCAGTTTTCGTTCTTTTTTAAATAAATGGTTTGTGCGTAATTTTCGTTCTCATTAACGTAGATAATAACACGTAAATGTCTTCTTCTCGTACTTATTCCAAGCCTGGCCGTGTCACAAGTTCATGAACTTCTAATTTGGTTAGAAAAATGGAACTATGTATAGTTGCAAACTAAATATACAAGATCTAATTTTATATAGAAGATTCTACTTTTAAAAAAAAATCATTAGATTAAAATTACGTGCCAAAACAACTAAGATAGCATTAGTATGCTAACGTTTGTAGTTTGTGCATAAAATGCGGAAAGTATTGAGTCTTGATAGGTTTAGCTAGCTTCTACAATTGTCAACAATTCAAAATTATTGAAGCATATACTGTAAACTCAATATGTGGTCCATATGTGTTATTAAACTCACGTTAACTATTCAAGTTTATCACAATATTCATTCACATAATAGAGTCAACAACACTACACACTATCGAATTTACGTTTAAATGGTTCAGAATCACTAAAATAAACATTGAATTGGCTACACCAGCGATTATTACACCTCTACCTTTTCTCATATAGTTTATTTATGAACAACATTTTGCATTGCAAGGTAGATTGATAATTAAGCTTATAATTATGCACATACAAAATTTGGTCTAGAGGACTTTGGTATGGGTGGGAGTTTAAATGAGGATGGAGGACCATACTATGGAGGAGTGGACCAGCAAGCACCTGAAAAATAAGTGAGCTGTTTGTATATCTGTATGTATTGCTGGGTAACTTTCTATTTGTCAGCGAGTCTCTGTCGTCATCTTGAATCCCCCGCGACCGTAGTCTTAGTAAAAACCAGTGAAAAAAACGAGGGATTGATTCCCCCTTTCTTCTTAGTTTACCGAGACATTTTCCAGATAAACTAATTCACAACTGGGAAAAGCAGGCAAACTAAACTCAACCCAAAATTTCCTATAAATGGTTGGATCAATTAGCTCAACCAAACCACTGTGGAAGCCTCTCTTTGTGTCTCATCCTTATCACAGTCTAGGGTTTTGGCTTTTAGGGTTTCTGATGGAATTAGTGTAGTAGCTGATGGTGTGATTAGGTCATGATGATAAGGGTTTTGGTATTAACGTGTAAAGCAGTGCTTGTGTTTCTGTGTTAGATTTGCATGGACAAGTGAGTGAGCCCGAGTCAGAGTGAGTGAGTTGGGAAGAGAGAGCGAGTCGTGGTCATATTTTCTGGAAGACGACCCAGTTGGTAGGGTCGTCCTACTTTAATTTACTTTGTCCTTTTCACCTTCCCCTCTCCTCTCCTCCTTTTTATCTCCATATAATCCTTCCCTTCTCTTCTCTCCTACACCCATTTCTCTCATTCATTCACTCATTCAAGAACATATGAGACTTGAGAGAGAGACCTCTCCATCTCTCTCCCCCTCTCTCTTTGTTTCTGCAGTCTTCTAGGGTTGGTTCTGTGAGATGGAGAAGATCAAAGAAACTAAGGAAGCTTTGTGTTTTTTGAGGGGAATGTTGTCTGGCTCGAGGCCCCTATAACTAGATCTATGATCTAACCCATCTCAGTTCTGTCTATGATATCATAGATTTGATCCAATTGAGATGCAGATCCTTGAATCTACATTTAGCGACGTCGGACCAGGCTTCATTCCCCCCAATTACTTGCTTCCCATGACACAGATCTTGATCTATACAAATCAACCCAAGGTGAGGTGAGAAAGGTGAGCCCTTCTGTGGATTTGTGGTTTTTCTTCATGAACTTTAGCCTGTTGTGATTTTTTTGTTTTTGTTTTTGTGGTTGTTGAGCAGAACAGAAGCTGATTGGGGTAATGATGAAGGGTTTTGACTGTATGGGTTCTTTATTTTTTTTTAACTCTGACGGATGTGGGGAAAGACCATCATTACACTTTTATTTTTATCTCTAAATTTCATGAGTATTTTGCAGGAGTTTTTGGGCTTCTTTGTCAGTCTCCTTAACTCTCTTTCTTCAGGTCCTTCATATCATTGGGTTATGATGGTTTTTCCTTTTCCCTAATGTTAGCTTTCAAGAATCTAGCTTTCTCTGTCAACCTCTGCAACTCCAAACACTTTTAATTGGCTCAGTTCCTTTTACTTACGACACTCCCACCGAAACCCTATTTCTCCTTGTTCATTATAGTATATATAGGGTTTTTAGTTTCCACAGTTTTCAGTGTCTTAAATCACCTTAAGTTTTCATGAATGTCTGCGTTTTCAGTTACAGATTTAAATTAAACGGGTTTCATATTTTCCCTTGCTTTTTAATTGCCTTGTTTTGGTTGTTAGTGATGACGTGAGTGGATGCAACGTGAAGGTAGCTGTGTATTCTCCCCCTCCTAGATCTGGGACAACTCAGCAGTATAAGTATAACTATTGTTCTGATCATACTGAACTGGGTTTTGTTGTTCAGATCAGATTACTTGCTCTGTAAATGTATTCAGTTTGCTTTGATGTCAATACAATCTCTTTGATTTTGAAAGATGTGATCTAAAGTTCGAAACTTGTTCTCCAGTGGTCTGATCAGACTGATATGATCGTATGCTCGCATAGTCGCATCTCATAAAATTATAAAGAAAACTTGAAAAAGGAATAATCTTTCAATTCATTCAAGACTGACAGATGCATATGACTAAGTTATATACAAGAAGCAACCACTAACCCAGTTCCAAACAACTGTGTTGAAAGGTGAAACTTGAAACAACCCTCGTAAAACTTGAGGGTTTGTGAATGTGCTTTCAAAGGTACTTGGGTAAATTCTTGTTTGAAATCCAAGTGAAACAAGTAAAACAAAGAAGATTTGATAGATAGATTAGACTTCTCTGAATAGTTTGCATCAGATTTCCTGCTGGTAAGTAAGAACTACTAGCTGCAGTCATTGTTGCAACTCAAAAGCCTCAAAATCTGTGTTAGTGGGGAGCGTGGGGTTTATTCAAATAGGTGGGCATTGTATTTTATCTCGTATGGATTTGTGTGTTCATGTTTGCTTTGAATCACTGTAACTTTCTTAGAGAAGCTTTGGTGATGATCTCATGCATTCTGTTGTGTGTTATCAATTCCAGAAGCTAGGAGCCAAATGTGGTGGCATAAGCAACACTAAATGCCTTTAATGGCTGCTTCTGACTCTTGCCCAGAAATCTGAATCACATTTTACCATTATGAAAGTCGAGTCAACATCAGCAGTTACGCCATGGATTCCTAGCTCTATGATACATTAATACCTTGGCCATAGATAGATGGAGAGGAGAGCGTGATGCTTCAATTTGAGCACAACTGTTTGTGTCTTTTGCATAACAGAACCCAATGCCTATTTATTTCTATATAACTTTGTTATCAGTGATCTTCACACTGTTCCCAGTTTCCCAGTTGTACCGTACAAATCACAATATGTCAGCTTGAATGGTGCAACCCGTGTGTGTCAATATATCTATCTTCTGGCCCAAACCCAATTAAACCAGCAACGAATCTTCTTCATCCCTTGAAATGATGGCCTGCAGGTAATTATTTGATGAGCAGTAGCAGTACTATATAAACAAGCAAGGCATCATCTGCTGCAGAAGCTTCAAAGGGGAAGCTGCATTTTTAGATTTTGGTTGTGTTGAAATAATACATGACTTATTATGGAAGTGAGTTGGGAACTGAGCTTTGTTTCTGGGTTGTAATTGACTAATTGGTTTTCAATGTGGGTTTTGAGGGACACAGAGATGGAGATCAGAGAACAAAGTTTGTGGATGACAATACTACTAATCGGAGAAGTCATGGACATAGCTTTCCAAGCAATCCCACAATCATGTCCCTAAAGTTGGCTAAAGGGTTTTGTACATGTACATTAAAATAACCAATATGGTTTCTTGATACCATATATTAAGGACTGTAAAGCTCACATATAGAAATATAGAGTAGAAGAAGCTTGAATTGGGTTCTATCGCTTCTATGTATTTTATGATATGATAGCTCATTACTAAATTACAAACACATCAACTCAAAAGAAACGCTTGTCAATATCCTGGCATTGTGGTTTGACAGTTGTACCAGTATTTCATGCTAAGCTCCTCGTGAGGTGCTCTAATGCTCAGCATGTTATTAGAAGTTGATCAGAACTAGTACAAATTTTTTAATAATTCTATCTACCATGTTTGTGTGTCTATATATATATATATATATATATATACACACACACAGATCCGTTCAGAAGCGTATATATATAAGGACTGTGCGGACGTCCCTCCGATCCGTTCTCCACTGTCCGGCGCGCCTCCACCCGAGCGGACACCAGAAGCGTCCTCGACCACTTTTTCATTCCCGACGAGATCGATTTGAAGTTTTGGGCAGCAACCTCCACCCAAAACTTCAGACAAGATCGATCTCGCCAGAACACTGGAATTTGGCGAGTAATTTGAAGGTCTGGGTAGCAATCTCCACTAAAAACTTCAGACAAGATCGATCTCGCCGGAAAACTGTAATTTGGAGGACTCGCCGGGAAGAAAAAGTGGTCAGGGACGCCTCAGGTAGAGACGCGCCGTCGTCGGCGCCGGAAGGTGGAGAACGGAGGAACGTCCGCACTTTAAGCCCAATGCGGACGTCCGCTCTTGATCCGCCCTGATATATATATATATATATATATATATATATATATATATTACACACGTCTGCATTTATTCTTACGGTGTGGATTTCCACTTTACACTCCATTTTCAATCGAATTTTCACATTTCCACCGTTTAGTCTTTAGATACTAATGTATAGATCATCTCTGCAAAATTTCAACCAATTTGGTTATCATTAAGGCACTTGAAACTGCGTTTTTCTGTTATAAACATGAACGGTTCAAGTTCGACAGAATTATGTTCATCTATTGGTTTAATCGAGTTTGAGTGCCTTAATGATAACCAAATTGGCTGAAATTTTGCAGAGATGATCTATACATTAGTATCTAAAGACTAGACGGTGGAGATGTAAAAATTCGATTGAAAAGTGAGTGTAAAGTGGAAATTCAAACTGTAAGAATAAATGCGGACATCTGCACCTGAGAAAGCGTACACACACACATAAGGATTATAAGCTAGGAAAACGTACACATATTGTTGCTTCGATTATGCATCCAGCATCCTAATCTTTACTTGATAATCCTTTAAATTTGAGGTATATCATTGCATCTTGATTTGTCATGTCTCATGTGTTCTAACGACTGCTATTTTGATTCAACTGTTTCAATTTCGCAATCTGTGTTCATCTATGCAACACGACATGCAATTTGGGTCATTTTAGATGTGAAAAATAAGACACGTGTTGAAAAAAGAAAATTAAGATAAAACACTACAAGCAGTAACGTGTTTTATTTCTTTTAGACTCTCACATATGTCAAACCCCCGTTATTTGAACATAACTATAAAGTAATTTGCAAATAGTTTCATATCAAATGTGTTATTTGCTGATTTGCACCAACCTCGCTCAGAGAAAACCCCGTCCTTAAACCCAGGATTAGAGCCCTAGAGCAGTAGAGCTTTAGACTTTGCCATTGAGGGAGAAGCATGAAAAAATTGAGAATGCGTTGTATTTCAATTGGGCCGAGCTGAACAAAATAAAACCAAAAATATCAACGGCAGGCCCCGGGTCTCGATCAAAATAATCCAATCGGCCCTGCATATTAACACTTAGGCTTGTTGGACTAAACAAGATACTGGGCACCCATGAATACACTTCGGCCCTCTAAAACCATGCTCCAAGAGCAACACCACCTTTTGGAGTGGGTTGAAATTGTTCATGTGTTTTTGTATTTTAACTGGATAATGATATATATTCTGCAACTTAGGCCTCATCATTTGGCTCTTCGGCCCTAGCCCGTTCTAAAACCAGCCCTACCCTCTAGGGCCGAAGCCCTACCCGGCCCTCCATTAGGGCGGGCCGACCCTAGCCCTTCTCAAATATGGTAGGGCAAGGGTCAAGTAAATGAAACCCGGCCCTACCCTATTGAGCCCTTTAGGGTCAAGCCCGGCCCGGCCCTAAAAGCCCGGCCCGGCCCTAAAAATTTCATATTTTTTCTATTGTTTTAATATTTCTCTTATTTTTTTAGATATAATACAACTAATTTTTTTTTTTTGTAATTGATTTTCTAGCTTTATTTCTTTGATTTTCTTTTGCTTCGTTGAATAACGATTATATTTTGATGATTTAGATTTTAGAGAGATAGTTCATGAGATATATGAGTATAACCTCTTAGATTAATATTTATATATAGATATCCTAAGTTAAGTATAATGTATATGCATGTATGTTAAATATGACTACAAAATATGATGTATTACATATAAGTTGATAAAGTATAAACTGTAGAGACAAAGATAACAAGAGAATAGAGAATCATCATCTTATTCATTGATAATGAGCTCTTTATATAGGGAATTACAAAGTACCAATATAGTAATGATAAGGAATACATAGTCCTACTACATATCCTGATGGCATAAGGCCAAGACACACATATGTAATATCCTAGAACACTCCCCCTTGTGCCGCGTGTCTTCATGCCGAATGGTGCATACGCTTTTGCCTTGTTAAAACCTTCCTAAGTAACAAAAACCCTATGGGAAAAACTAAACTTTGGTCGAAGGAGAAAATAGTACAATTGATAGATTCATATTTCATACACTTTTTATACCCTTAGATGCATGATTATATGCTTAGTTCTTGTCAATTGTGAGTCATTTACTTAGTTTTAATGTTTTGTAGGTCAAGTTAGAGAAAAAGAGAATTTGGAGCTAAGTGATCCAGAAACTGCCTTGCTGTGCGTCAAATTTGAGGATTAAACTGTACCTGCTCACAAGGAATATGGAGGTGAGCCATACACCATTGGAAAGCTACGGATGTTAGATTTCTGAGGAATTTTACAGAAGTAGATTTGCGTTTTTCTAGAGAAAGTTATGAAGGTTTGAGTGAACGCAGCGCGTGGAGGCAGATTCTGACGAATTTTGTGTTTCTTCTCATGATTCCAATTTGTGAAGCCCAAGTCCATCAATTTTAAACTACAAGGAAAGGGGCTGAACGTGTCTACACATTTGTAAGACTATCCTTACATTGACAATAATAACCTTATGTTATTTGGAGAGAAGATAACAATTCCATGTTGGACAAGGAGAGACTGAAAAACCCAAATCAATTAGGATTTCAAGAGGAATAAAAGCAAAACCCTAAGGGCATCTCCAACCTTAGTCTTGGATTTGGAGTCCTATATCAATTATAAGACCTCTTTGTTGCACTATTCATTTAGGACTCATTTTCTCATCTCCAACAATGAGTCATATATGAGGTCTTATATTCACTTTTGTTGATTAAAATAAGTTATAGTTGGTATATTTATGAATATTATGTTAAATAATATGTTAATAACCTTATTAACGTCACAATTTTTATTTTTATCACAAAATTTTAAATTATTCTTATAATTAAATATAATTATTTTAATAAAAAAAAATACATATTAACTTTTTGTTGTTTTTTATGTCAGCATATATGACAAACAACCAAATTATTGACAGATATTATCTTGTGTTGTGTCGGTGTATACGACAAACAACTGAGTTCAGATGTGATTATTGTCGCCACATGTCAAACACTAATTGGTTATCTAGATTACGGGTAATATTTGTCCGACACGTGTCATATCTGATCTATTGATATCATCTCAAATTGTCCATAAATGTGAGGTCATTGTCATCCTCATTCCTCACAAATTCACAACACTAGTAGAAAAAAAGGTTTAAGCGATGGGTATTTTCATATTTTGTCGCTTAAGCAATACCTAAGCGACGAAAACTAATATCGTCGCTAAAGATACATTTTTCGTCGCTACAATTTTCTGGAGCGACGAAATATTTTTGTCGCCTAAACTTCGTCACCACAGGTCCTACTCAAGCGACAACAAAGATTTTGTCGCAAATTATTTATGTAGTGACGAAATCTTAACACTTAAGTGACGAATAAGTTTGTCACATAAAATCCTTAACCTAACCGACAAATTTATATTTCGTAAAACTAAAGCGACGGAACTTTTGACTCTTGAGCGACGAAAATTTTTGTCGCATGATATCGTGCACCTAACCGACAAATTTAATTTTCGTCGCTTTAGTTTAAAACTAAAGCGACGAAAGTGTTGACTCTTGAGTGACGAAATTGATTGTCGCATGATATCCTGCACCTAACTGACAAATTTAATTTTCGTCGTCTGAGGTTAACACTAAAGTGACGGTATGTTTTGTTTTGGCCACGATCCTCAGCGTGCGGAGCAGAGGTTTCTAGCGAACAAAGAGAAAGGGGGAGTGTTGCGGGCGTGCCACCTCGCGGACGAGGAAAGAGTAGTAGGGGTGCGCTTGACTTCTTGATCAGGCGAAGGGGGTTACAGGTGCCACCTCAGACGAGGATTTACGAGCACAAGCGATCGATACTTACGGCGGCGCGAGCAGAGCAACTATAGGGAGTTTAGAGAGAAGCTGGGATGTAGAGTCCGAAGGGCTCTGAAGAAAGAACCTAGGCGACGACGCTTAGGGTTAGGGTTTCGAGGAGCTCGAAAGGTAACTGGTTTCAGTTTGTATTTGTGTTTTTGTGTATTGTTTTGAGAGAGAGCTTTCTGTTAGGGTTCGAGCCCCTTTATATAATAGTTCGACTTGCGGCAGAATAAGAGTATAATTAGAATCCAAGTCGGACTCTGAAACCCTATAGCACAAGGGCACTGTTTTGTCCATGCGAACCAACCATCTTGTGACACATGTCCAGTTCGCACACTTCATTCCGCATAGGGCATTGCTTCCGCGCTGCCAACTGTAGACTCCTATGCGAACTGGAATTAGGAGTATCCTCATCTCGCGAGCTGCTACAGGATGCTATCTCGCGTGCTTCTATAGCTCGCGTCCACTTCGCGGGCTATTGCAGCTCGCGAGCCTTAAAAGGGTTTTTTATATTTAATGGGCCACAGGGATTGGCCCGAAGCATGTCAAAGACTTGTAAAAGTCTTCAACGTTTGTCGTGGTGCGCGCGGACTCCGCATGTCGCTGCCTCGCGAAGTCTCCTACGCGAGCCAGTTCGCCAGCTCGCCTCGCCTACGCGGAGAGTCAATCTCGCCTCGCCTACGCGGAGTGTTAAATAGTAATTCCGCGCGAAGTCATTCCGCGCGCGAGCTAAGTGTTCCACGCGAACTGCGTAGTCCACCTATGTCCATTCCGCACGCGAGCTAAGTGAAGTCCAGTTCGCACGCGAACTACGTAATCCGCCTATGTCCATTCTGCGCGCGAGCTAAGCGTAGTCCAGTTCGTACACGAACTCTGTTCTCAGCTCGCATGGTGGTTCTGGCGGGCCATCACTTGTAAACTTAGAGAAACTCCATCTCGCCGGTATGACATGGTCCAAGAAATAATTAATATTTACATAGACATTTACTGTCCAGTAAAATATTAATTTAGGCGTAAACATTGCTCCCCAGCCTCGAAGTCATGAAAGTCGAGAATGACTGAAGAGGTTTATGTTCATGCTGCGGTATGGGTCGGGTCATACAAAATGAGTGTGAGTAGACAAGCCTGTAAATAGGCCTTGAAACTCAAGCACCCAGTAAGGCATTGGAGCGAAGCTGCTGCACGGCTCGCCTAGACACCTTGGACTTGAACTTCAAATGCATTCGCCTGCCTTTTTCTCAGAAGACATAGTACATTGCATATACCGCGAGCGAATGTAGCTCACATGGTTGTATCTTGAGCAGGCGTTTGACTTGACTAGATTCCAAAAAAGGCTCTTCGCGAGGTCTTAGCAATGGTGAATCAACTTGGTGATAAACAAGGAATGACAATGGCCAAGTACCTCGCTGCCCCCCAGTGCGAACCAATATAAAGCTGAAAATTTTTAAGAGGCCATGCACTCTGCTGCCCCCCAGTATATACTTTGCTGCCCCCCAGTATATACTTCGCTGCCCCCAGTGCGAACCAATGAGAAATAAACAAAGGAGTCGGCGAACGGCCGCATAAAGCTGGCGAACCAAGTTTGAAAAATTGGAGGCAACAAGGATTGGCCTGAATAATGACTAAGACACTTGAAGAAGGTCTAAAGTCTGAAATTTCTGGAACACGATCTGCCAATGTGCCCCCCAGTTTTGATGTTGTTTGCCGAAGCTTCTTAAGAAGAATGAAGGACATCAAAACTTTAGCATGCCCCCCAGGGAAAGAGTTGTGGTACCGATGCCCCCCAGTGAGGAAAGCATGTTTAAAGGTCATGAAAACACATTGAAAATGCATATTGCAAATCCGCGCGTATCCTGACTTGTCTGCATTCGAACTGCCATAACTTTCTCCAGGAATGACGAAATGACGAACCGTAAAATCTTCTGGAAATTAGACATCCAGGGCTTTCTTTTGATATAAGGCGCGCTGGCTAATGCTTCCTGGATCATTCCAATGAAGTCCGCGAAGTGGACTGTCTGGTAATGGCTGTTGTAACTTTTAGAATTGCAAACTAGTTGCATTGCCTTGCTGACTTGACTTTGCTGGCAGTAACTCGAAGGCATGCGGAATGCCTGTTGTTGTCAAGCCTCAGGGATAGGCTCCGATGTAAAGTTCAAGCCTGTCAGAGGCAAGAACATTGTCTTGCATTTCAGCAAGACCAAGGATCTCTTTTTGGGTTTTCTGCTATTTGATTTTTTTGTATTTTCTTTTTTCAATGCGAGAAAGAAAGAAACTGAAAGCAAACAGGAGTAAAAACTGAAGGAAAGCTAAGAACAAAGAACAAAGGGTATCATAGTTTGATTAGGTACCCTTTATTAGGCCACGGGGGAGGCCACCAATGCTTTAATCCAAGTCTCGACGTCGTCATGGTTCCAAAATGAGACTGTCGCTGTTGAGAATTTCCAAGTGTTAAGCAGGTTTTCGCATCAATAAATTGAAAATTTAAGTAAGGTAGTTTGTAGGGTACGTCTCGCTGCCCCCCACGCATCTTTGTCTTTTGGCAGAACAAGATCTTCAACTGCATTCTCGTGGATCGTATGATATTGAGACCTGTCTTGTTGCCAACTATCAGGTCATAATGCATGGTCTTATCAGGAAAGGCCATGCATTGGTTAAGGAAGAGAACCACTTGCTGGTCTCTTTGCACCATATCAAGAGTGTCACTGGGATTGAACTCCTGTGGTCTATAATTATGAGATAGACACACCAACATATAGTCTTCATTGTATTCATCGTATATTGGCTCTGTGTCAAACTCAACTTTGGAGTCACTATAGTCCAGCGAATTCACCTCTGCCCCTGATACAGATATATGACATCCATAAGCATCATGCTCAGATGCCGCCAAGCTCCTGCTGCACACTAGAGTGAAATAACAAACATACATCTGAACTTGCATGCAGAGAGTCCAAGAGTATTGAAATGTACAATCGCGGGCTGGCCTAAGTATACCACCACATCATGTATAGTTAAGCTTATCATGACCTAAGATTGGCGAAGCGGACTGAGGCATCTTGCTGGTGAATATAAGATTGGCGAGGCAAATTAGTGGGAGAAGCGGATCTCGCCAGCCTTGACGCCCCGCGTGTTTAGACTGAAAAGGAAACTCAAGAGGCTCTGGTCTAGCTTCATTTCGCTTGTCAGGACTTGATAAAGAAGGCAGGTGAGCTCCGCCTTGCCCCCCATGCGGCTGACATGTGTCCACATATACATCTCGCATAGGAAAGCTGGCTCTTGAGTCACCTGTCATGTGAACTTGCGGTTCACCACCAGCGTTTGACCCGCTCTCTTTCTCTAAGGTGGACTGTTCTGTCCTACCTTCAAACTTATCTTCCTGGGGAACAACGTTGGTTTTTGAGATAAGATCATTATCCAAAGTCTCGCCGGCCTTGACCTTAGATACTTTGTCATTGATTGACAAAGCAGTTTCTTCCTTGGACGTAAGTTCATCCAAAGAAGAATCTTCACCAGCCGCAAGCTTTGCATTCTGGCGTTGTAAAGCCTTTTTCATGGTATCCCACCACTGATGAGACTGATCCAGAAAAGCCTTCCTTTAGGCTTCTTCCTTTTCTTTAGCAGCCGCTCGATCAGCCCTTTCCTCAGCGAATTACTCGAGAAGGGCAGCCATTCGCTCGGCACATCTTCTTTGGACGACAGCTCTTCGCTCGAGATGATGTCTATGGAAGGCATCTAATCTTTCACGGCTGGCCGCTAACTTTTCTTGCAAATCGTCCCAATCCATTATCGCATTTTGTTTGTCATGATTTGGGGCGGCGTCTTGATCACGTCCAGTAATTGGACAAAGCTTGAGTTGATCATACCCTTGATCATGTTGGAAGTTGTGGTTCGCCATCATGCAAAGTTGTGGTTCGCCTTCAGTGTGCGAACCGATTTCTTCTTCAAAGATGGACTGTTCTGTCCTATCTTCAGGCTCATTTTCTTGAGGAACACCGCCGATCTTTGAGATAGGATAATGACCCATAATCTCAACGACCTCGACCTCAGGTTCTTTGGACGTGGGTTCATCCAAAGAAGATTCTTCACCATGAGATTGGCTGCTAGGCAACTCAATCTTTTTGGCAAGGACATGCTCGTCAACTATAGGCTTTACATTTAGGCATTGTAAAACCTTTTTGTTTTCTTCAGCAGCCTCTCTGGCCCCCCGCTCAGCTTGTCGCCTGCGGATGGCAGCTATTCTTTCCTGGTTAGCTGCTATTTTTTCTTGGTTAGATGCTATTTTTTCTTGCAATTCATCCCAATTCATTATCGCATTTTTTGCTTTCGATCTCCGATCCCGATGAAGCTGAAAACTGTATTGATGATTCTTCTGGCTTCCCTATGGTGAATCGCTTGTACTCCCTGTCCCTTTGGGCGTGCCAATGTTTTGGCCACGATCCTCAGCGCGCGGAGCAGAGGTTTCTAGCGAACAAAGAGAAAGGGGGAGTGTTGCGGGCGTGCCACCTCGCGGACGAGGAAAGAGTAGTAGGGGTGCGCTTGACTTCTTGATCAGGCGAAGGGGGTTACAGGTGCCACCTCAGACGAGGATTTACGAGCACAAGCGATCGATACTCACGGCGGCGCGAGCAGAGCAACTATAAGGAGTTCGGAGAGAAGCTGGGATGTAGAGTCCGGATGGCTCTGAAGAAAGAACCTAGGCGGCGACGCTTAGGGTTAGGGTTTCAAGGAGCTCGAAAGGTAACTGGTTTCAGTTTGTATTTGTGTTTTTGTGTATTGTTTTGAGAGAGAGCTTTCTGTTAGGGTTCGAGCCCCTTTATATAATAGTTCGACTTGCGGCAGAATAAGAGTATAATTAGAATCCAAGTCGGACTCTGAAACCCTATAGCACAAGGGCACTGTTCTGTCCATGCGAACCAACCATCTTGTGACACATGTCCAGTTCGCACACTTCATTCCGCATAGGGCATTGCTTCCGCGCTGCCAACTGTAGACTCTTATGCAAACTGGAATTAGGAGTGTCCTCATCTCGCGGGCTGCTACATGATGCTATCTCGCGTGCTTCTGTAGCTCGCGTCCACTTCGCGGGCTATTGCAGCTCGCGAGTCTTAGAAGGGCTTTTTATATTTAATGGGCCACAGGGATTGGCCCAAAGCATGTCAATGACTTGTAAAAGTCTTCAACGTTTGTCGTGGTGCGCGCGGACTCCGCATGTCGTTGCCTCGCGAAGTCTCCTACGCGAGCCAGTTCGCCAGCTCGCCTCGCCTACGCGGAGAGTCAATCTCGCCTCGCCTACGCGGAGTGTTAAATAGTAATTCCACGCGAAGTCATTCCGCGCGCGAGCTAAGTGTTCCACACGAACTGCGTAGTCCGCCTATGTCCATTCCGCGCGCGAGCTAAGTGAAGTCCAGTTCGCACGCGAACTACGTAATCCGCCTATGTCCATTTCGCGCGCGAGCTAAGCGAAGTCCAGTTCGCACGCGAACTCTGTTCTCAGCTCGCGTGGTGGTTCTGGCGGGCCATCACTTATAAACTTAGAGAAACTCCATCTCGCCAGTATGACATGGTCCAAGAAATAATTAATATTTACATAGACATTTACTGTCCAGTAAAATATTAATTTAGGCGTAAACATGTTTGACTTTATTTCGTCGCTTAAGTGAAACGAGCTACAGTAAAAAAAAAATCTGCACAGATCAATCTGGCAAATCTCTGGCTTATTTGATGCATGATATCATCTTCATCGACTAGTTTGTAGTTTGTTGGTACATGTTCTTTCTCCCTCTTTTCTACCATTTTTTCCGATGATCAGTTTTCCGGTGGAGTATTCCGGTCAATTATATATTGTTATTCTTTGTTTGTAATTTTTTTAGACGTGTTGGTTTTAGGATATGAGATGGCACGGTATTCCGAGGGAAGATGACGATGCGCTGATACACCCCACAAATGGGGAAGCATGGAAATCCTTTGACTTATCATTTCCTGATTTCGTTGCAGACGTTCGAAATGTAAGGCTCGGACTCTCAACAGACGGGTTTAATCTCTATAGAAACATGAACTTGTCTTACAGTATTTGACCTGTTATTGTTGGTATGAGAATCAACCGTTTATTGTTGTCACAATGGCAAGACTAGTTTTTTATCTTGATGATCCAAAGGAGGGTGGGGGTTGGAAAGTTGTTAATGTGATGTCACATAGAGGTATTTACATTGCAACTACACTTGAGATGGGTATTGCAAATAGAGATATTGAGAATGTCACTCTTGAACCATATCAAGAAGCCTCGACGTCTAATATCCCCGACACAGAGACTATTCGCATCAACAACGACATCCACTTCCAACCCCGCAAGTACGTACGTTCCCATTTATAATTTAGAGTTTGACTTTGGTTCACTTCCATTCATCTAGCCAGACGACGAAGAGGAAGACTCAGACGATCATTCATATGAAGTGAGTGAGGATGATTTAGAAGACAGAGACTACGTTGATAGCGATTGAAAACTCATGGTGTGTTAAAACGTCAAATTTTTTATTTAATTATGTCATGAATTTATTATATATGTAGTGAATTTATTTTATTAGTTATGATATGTATTAATTTCTTTAGACGACGGAAGTATTATTATTTTTTAAACAAACTAAAATTATTAATCACTTATGCGACGAAAGTATAACTTTTCGTCGCCTAAGTACCGAAATTTTTAGCGGCACCTATTCCGCCAAAAATTTCAGAAAAATTTGAACCAAATTTTTGAAAGTTTCAATCCTTATCCTCTGCCTCACTTTTCATTTCTCTATATTTGAGCTCTCTTCTCTTTTCTCTCTTCTTCAGACTCTCTTCTCTCTCCCTCCTCTCCTCTGCCCCAATTTCGACGCACCGAGAGACTCCTAGAGTACTCTAGCTTTCCCTTTGCCTCTCCTTCTTATTCGCCACCGTTGCCTCCTCCCTCATCGTTGGCAACCGTTTTCCCTTTGCCTCTCCTTCTTCTTCGCCACCGTCGCTTCGCCTCTCCTTGGCAGCTGTTTTCATGGAAGGACTAATTTTCCTTCTCTATCGAACTCTGCGCCCATCTCCGTCAGCGGACTCCGCGCCATCTCGCCAGCGGACTCCGTGCACATCTCGCCAGCGGACAACGCGCCCATCTTGCCAGCGGACTTCGCCCCCTGCCTCTCTTTCTTCTTTGCCACCGTCACTTCGCCTCTCCTTGGCAGCCGTTTTCATGGAAGGACTAATATTCCTCCTCCATGCAGGTATGAACCAAATATATTTCGTAGGCGATACGGAATGCAACCTTAGGTCTTTGACAAGATGATGCGCGATGTGGCCAACTACGATCCATATTTTGTTCAAAGAAGAGATGCGACTGGGAGAGTCGGCCGGCCTATCCACTGAACAAAAGCTTACATGCGTCATGAGACAACTCACATATGGGGTCACAGCCGACTTCTTTGATGATTACATGGATATTGCAAAATCCACTGCCATCGAGATTTTGGAACACTTCACCAGAGTAATATGGAATGTGTACCATGAGCATTACCTCCGCCGACCAACACTGGCAGATCTGCGACAGCTTCTCGACAAGGCAGCAGAAATATGATTTCCGGGAATGATCGGGAGCCTTGATTGTATGCACTGGCAGTGAAAAAATTGTCCCACCGGATGGGGAGGGCAATATACTGGCTATAAGGGGAAACCAACAATCATCTTGGAGGCAGTGGCATCCTATGATACTTGGATTTGGCACGCCTTCTTCGGCTTTCCAAGTTCCCTAAACGATATTAATGTCCTTGGACAGTCACCTTTGTTTAATGATGTGTCTCGTGGTGAAACTCCTCAGGTGAGCTATGAAGTACAAAATAGGCATTATGGGCAATGTTATTACCTTATTGATGACATTTACCCAAAATGGGCCGCATTTGTTCAAGCAATCAAAAACCCGAGGACATCGCAGACAAAACATTTCACAAGGATGCAAGAAGCATACATAAAAGATGTGGAGAGAGCTTTTGGTATTCTTCAAGCTCGTTGGGCAATTATAAGAGGGCCAGCTCATGGATGAAGTAAGGAGAATCTTCAGTTCATCATGATGACCTGCATTATCTTGCATAATATGATTGTTGAAGATAAGCATGATGAAGATGCAGCTGAGCCATTTGATCCGAATGACATCCCCACCATACCAAAAAGGCACATATATATGACAGAATCCCGGATCAAGACACCTCTGTTCATAGCAATCCGAACAGGCTAAATCAATTCATGCGTCGCTATAGGGAGGTAAGATGTCCAGTGATGAATAAAAACCTCCAAGATGATCTAGTTGATCACATGTGGAGCATGAAGCTGCAAGCTGATGAGAGTGACCAGTGATGAGCTTTAAATTTATTGCTTTCAATAAGTTGTTTTTGCTTTCTTGTGTTGTGTGGTGTGTAGAGAGCTTTTACTTTTGCTTTCTTGTGTTGTGTGCTGTGCAGAGAGCTTTTGCTTTCTTGTATTGTGTGGTGTGCATTTGCTTTTGCTATTCAATAAAAGTTAAAGGTTTTTATGTCAAGTGATTGTTTTTTATGAATGGTTATCATGTGCCATAAAAAATAATAACTTTTTATTCATAACTTAAAAAAAACATTACAACTAGAAACAAACAACAACATTTATTTAGGTAAATTAAATGGATACTTCATAATTGATGATTCTAGTTCATCCATTGTGTTTCATGAACCGGAACATAATTGGTCAAGTTACGATTGTCTCCTTCGGTTGGTGTTTGATACTTGGTGGGGGCTTGATCTTGAGGGTTCACCAGAGAGCTTGAGGTTGCTTCCTCCCTATTAATTATCTCTTGTTGTCTCCTTTCCCAATAACCCCTCTTTCTTGGAGTATCGAACGTTGATAGATCAACCATCATAATACAATCATCCGAAGCGCGTTGCTCAAGTTATTTAATTTGCTCAAATTGTTGTTGCCTTTGTAGATATTCACGCTCACTTTGTTCTTGAGCCTTTTGCATTTGAATGCGTAAGCCATCCACATCTTGTTGTTTGCCTTTTTTTCTTTGCTAGCTTTTGAGATTTTTGTCCTTGAGGTCGTGCTTGTCTTGTTGTAGTTGGCTCCGCTTCATTGGCTTCTACTCCATCTTCTTCCAAGTTGAAAGGAGTAGGAACACGCGAGTTCATGGCTTCGGTGGAAGGCGTTTTCCCAAACTTGATAGTATTTTCAAGTATCGCTAACAATGATCATAGACAAAATTCGTGCCAACTTTGTCATAGTAAATTGACCTAGCTTTCATGAGCTAGACACAAAATGAAGTAATATTTGTTAGTACTCATGAGCTACACAACAAATTAATTTATATATTACTTACACTAAAATATATTGTCTTAGCATGAGTAAAATTAAATGCTCATATGCTCATAGTCTTAGCAACCTAGCTACACCATAATTTTCTATAAATTAAATGACAAATAATAAATAAAATATTTTGTTAACATATGAATAATATACTTACATCATCTTCCTTATTTTCGCCGCTTCGGTGGTCCACTTCGGCTTGGGTAAGAGATTCTCGCCACTTGGTACATAGCGGACTAAATACCTTCCAACGAGCCTTACAACTATCCAATGATCTCTCTACGCAAGTCGCCGGTTTTTGTGCATTGTACTCGGCCGATATACGCTCCCACATTGTATCCGCCGATTGATTTGTTCCGGTGGCACCGTCGGTGGTGATGGTGATCCAAGTTTGGCAAAGAATAGCTTCTTCATTGTGTCTCCATGAATCCTTTCTTTTGCCCATTTTTTTCTCTTGGAAAAAAAAAAATTGAAGAACAAGATGTAGTGAATAAATGAAAAGTTTGGAAGCAGAAAAGGATTTTGGTGTGAGGAATTTGTGAAGTCTTGGGTTGGTATTTATAGAATTTTTCAAAAAAAAGTTGCCAACGGATCTATACATTTTTTATGTTATTTCTGATATTTTTGAGGTAAAAACGAGTTTTATAATGAGGTAAAAATGTTGGGCCGTAATTTTTTTTTTCTGACCGTTGGACCTCGCAGGCAAAATTGACCGTCCATTTCAAATCATGTGTGAAATCAGAGCCGTTTGTTCTCGGACCGTTGGAGCTGCTCAACGGTCAGAAGGAGAGACCGCCGCGCGTGCCTGGGGCCCAACAGTGTAGAGAGGCACGCGATGGTTTCTGCAGCGCGCGTTACGCGCGTCGTCAATTTGAAAGGAGCTGGAGCGCACGTTCGTCTCCGTGGATGTGCTGAGCGCGTCGCTTCGCTTTATTCTCTGGCCCAACCCAAAAGCAAGTCCTGGTCCTGGAGTTGTCTCAAATATAGGACTGAAAATAGGACTTGGTCCTATATTTTCAAAACCAGAACCCATTATTTTTGCCCGTTGGAGATGAAAAGTCCATATATAGGACTGAAACTGGGTTTTAGGCCCTCTGTAGGAGTTGCCCTAAGGACTTTAAAAGAAGGCAGAGACGCAGCAAGAATGGAGAGGAGAAAGAAGAACAGAGCTTTTCCATCGCTGGACCGAGTTCCTATCTCTTCCATTGTCAGATCTTTCATGCTTTCTTTATTTCTAGTCATGTTTTCTTTGTCTATGAATTTTTAAACTTCTAGCTAGGGCTGAGATGAAGCCCCTAGTATGATTACTCTATTTATTTAGTTGATTTGTTTTTGAATTCTTGGATTGCTATGTTAAATTCTGAATCACTGTTTCAATAGAACTTTTATTCAAAATCTTTGCTTGGGATCAATAAGACCTAGGTTTTGTTTATTAGTTACTTGGTTTGAAAACATGAGGCTTTATCAAGAGTAGATGTTTTCTAGGGTTCCAAAGGATTTATTTAATCTTGTGATTAGAGAGTTGTAAGTTAAGAATACAAGTGCTTGATTATAGTCGATATTCTTGTTTACATGATTTCCTAGTTCTTTTGTGCTTAATGGAGTTGAACATGTTTTACTTGAACCTAATCATAACGTGAAGGGATCATAACGTGAAGTAGATTATAGTTTGACTACTTGAGTTCTATACGGGATTAATAAGTTAGAATTCATTGTTTAGAAGAACTTTGGCATATATCCGGGATCAATAAGGCTTATGTACGGAAATTTTTAGCTTGCAATCTAGGGAGTTCAATTGCTATCAACTAGAGAGGAGGGTAGAAGTATTAGGTGGTGGATTCAATGCTTTAGCATCTCCATAATCTGTTCTTAAACTCTTTAGAAATTTTATTGGTCTTTTGTCTTTAATTTCAGTTTTATTACTTTAGTGTTCTGTTTTCATTCATCAACATCATAAAATTAGTGTGTTCATCTCATTAGGTGTAATATAATTGACATAATAAGTTGTTCTAATCAATCCATAGAGGGAACGACCTCGTGTTTGCACTTCTATTCTATAAATGGTTCGTGCACTTGCGAGTACTATAAATAAACATACAACAACAACGCACCAACTACTTCATTGAGAACTCGATCATGTGATGCTCCCCCTGATAAATATCTTAATCGGAGAGACTTGATAAACAACGCATTCCAATGCTTTTCACATGTTTCTCAAAAGTAGATTTAGACTAAGACTTAAACAAATCTGTCATGTGTAACGATTAACCTTAACCAAATACATTTATGAACAACTTCATGTTGATTAATGATCTCTGTAAGAGACAAACGATGCATGCGATGTTGCCTCGTTAAAAACTTTGCCAAACAAAAACCCAGTGGGACAAAAGTCTTGGTCTAAGGAAAAAAAAAAAAAACACAACAGGGTTGATACGACACAATCGCACCATTCACATTTGATAATAACATGTATGTATGTGCTGGACTCCCCATGAAGTTCGCACCTCTCCCTCATCTTTACATCAATCATAGGGCTCTTCCTGATTTTTACTAATCACGGAAGTTTCGATAACTTAGCATGACAATGCTCTTTAACATGTCTTCAAATATGACATTAGGAAATGATTAACTAGATCATGCCTTATTGTCCTCAAATGATCTTGTGAACTCAAAACATAAGTTCTCGTTGGAAATCAGATTTCCGCGCAGCATGACCATGGGGTACTAGAACAGTCGTAATTTCACTAAGAAATATGTATGAACGAACCGTAAACGGTTTTGGAAACTAGACTCATTTAGCTTTCCAACTGTATATTACACACATTCTGGTTCGTCAGGAGCTATTCACAAAGTCCCGTCAAAGTTGGCTATTTTGCCAAAATCAGATTCTCGGACAGATTCGTCATACTTTACCAAAACGGCCATAACTCACTCAATATGATAGGTATGATCAAATGGTTGATGTCCATGGAAAGTAGACACATAGACCTTTCGAATGGTATTAATTTCCCCATTTTATAGTTAGTGAGATTTCTTGTAGGTCCCGTGGAAATTGACCTACGAAACTTGGTAGATTCTGATTTCGCTTTTGGTGTGTCTTTCTTAAGTGGGGATAGAATAAGCCTCAACCTTTCATACCATTAAGTATTGAAAAATAAGTCACTGCCATTACATTGGCGTTGCATGGGCATATAGCTACACTTAGCTTTACAACTTTTCATAACGAATGAGATGTCAAGTCTTTCTTATTGGGTTGAGTACATTGATGCGTCTTATTGTACTTAGATGAGAATTTCATCTCTTAACACATATTTGTCATATTTCTTTAGACAAAACAACGGTTCTCTTTAGAGCAAAGACTTTGACTAATCATGGGAGTATATATAGATCTCACTAGTTATATAACGCCTAAGCTGATTGATGGAAAATCATCATCTATATAGTCATCGAGTGCATTATCGAGATCGGGTCTTCCTAAGATCTTTGAGCTCAAAGATTGCAATTTCGTGTCAATCTTAGTACACAGTCACGAGCTGTAGTACAACAATATTCAATGATGGTGGTTCGTAGATAAATAGTAAAGCTACATGAAAATATAGCATAGCTGCAAGACGCAATAGAAAGATTGGTGCGCATCAATAATGTTCGAGCGACAAGCTAAAGTTGCTTGGTCATAGCCTCGGTGAGACCGTATTGCGTGTGAACATGGGGTACAAAACACTTCAACTTATATCCCGATAAACTTCTTTAAAGAATAGGTAGTGAGCCTGTAGAAGTATAAGCAGGATAAGCAGCATAAACAGTAGATAATAGTGTAACACGTGATTGTTGTGTTTACACTTCAACCAACATCATAAAGCATAAAAAATGTGTCCGCAAGTTGGTTGTATCAATCTACATAATTTGATGTAAGAATGAAGTATTCTCTTTTGTGTCATTTAGCGTAGGAGGGTCTCACTCCTAATTTAGCTAAAAAAATAGGCTTATAAAACGAGCAATAAGCATTGCAGGAGGCCAATGAGACAACGAGGGAAGACCGGTGCACCTCAATTGCTTGAGGAATTGACCGGACGGCCTCCGGGAAGTTGGAGCGGTGTTCGGGTGACGTCAATGTCTCCAGGGTGCCGCCATTTACAACCATGGCGTCACCATCATGCTTCATAGAGAAGCTAGATCCCGAATGTCTTCGTTTTGAGCGGAAAAGTGGATGTCCATAAGAATTTCTCAAAATTTGGACCATTATATCTCTTGCAAGATGACCGATTGGGTCAAACCAAAGCCTATATGAGTCGGTGTCCCAAATATCATATTTGGCGACAACATGTGATTCGATATTCGAATCATAGTGACATACAGTCCACTAGGTTGACTCATAGACTTCTCTAAGATGCATTTCTGTCACGCCCCGGTTCTTAAGTTATTTTACGGTTATTTACTTTGGTAATATTTTGGTCTTTTACCGTTTTAAGTAACCGTTTACTATTTAAGACTCCAAAGTTGACTTTTTCTTCCGCATGGAATTTGGGAAAACTTTCTTCATGAAAGTCGTAGAGGATGTTATTACGAGTTCGTAGACATGTTACGCGTTAAAAACGGAGTTAGCATGTAAAAGTTATCATTAAAAATGTAAGTTTTATTGGGGTATTATTTTGGGGTGTTAAATTTTGGAGTTGGGTTTGGTTTATTAAGTTGGACCGGACTATTTTTTTGGTCAAAGGCCCAAAAATATTCCTCTCTTCCTCCCGTTTCTTTCTCTCTCCTCCCACCCGATTTTCTCCTCCCTCCGCCCGGAAATTTCACCACCGCCGCCTGCCGCCGTCCGGCCACCACCGACCGCCAGACTGGTCCCGTTCGGACCCTTGCCTCTTCCTCTCTCATCCTGGACCGGTGCACGCGCGCGGAACGCCGCCGTGAAGGAGCGGTCAACCCCGAAAGGTTCGTCTGCCGGAAAGGGTTTTTCGCCGGAGCTCCGTCCTCCGGCCACCATAGGTCGTGATTTTTGGCTCAACTTGTAGCCCTCATCTAGGTGAGTAATCCCTCAAAAGGATTCGGCTAAATTCGATTTCGTTAGGGTGGTTTGTATAATTGAAAGTTTTAGGGATTTATGGATGTTTTGATTCGATTACCATAGTTAGGCTTGAAATTAGTGTTTGTGCTAGTTAGGAAAGTTGTAGAGGAGATTGAGAGGAAGATTCTGTTAAAATTTGGTAGCATTTGCAGGTTGCCGGAGTTGGTCGCCGGCCGCCGCTGTTTTGGGAAATTTTGTGGTTTTTGATGTAGAATATTAAGGGGATATTATTGATGTGAATTTAGGAATTTTTGGAGGATTTTTGGTTAGGTTTTAGAATTTGTAAAGTTTGGTATTTTTGGCGGATTAATAAGTTAAAATCCGGCCATTGGATTATTTTTATGATTAGGACGTTGGAAGGTGATTTTTGAGGATGTCGGTATTTATGGAGATTTTTGGTTGGCAGTGAAGTTAAGATTTAGGACGATAGGCAAGGTTGAGCATGAGAAGCTCATATTTAATTATGCCTATTTTCTTTAAACGTTGGGATTTTATTTAAGGAATTATTTATGTTTTGGAACAGGACGCGAGGAGGCTCGAGCAGAGGAGACCTCCGACTGAATTCAGGCTTAGGCCTAACTTGTGAGTGGACTTTTGTTTTAAATAATGTGCATGCAGTTGTTTATTTGGTTGGACCATTTGACGTCATTTTTATTTGACGATTTTACTCCTTGTGATGAGTTACCGAAAATGGGATTTTCGGTAAATTATAATATATTTTTAAGGAGAGTATGTATATAAATGCTAGCTAGCGATATGTGTCTGTCCACCTTAATGACATAGTATATAACTGCATTATGGTGTGACGTGAGCGTTGGACGCAAGCGTAGTAGCCTTATATGAGTGTTTAATTCATATAAGGGGTATGGGCACATATTTATACACCCGTCTGTCCACCTTAATGACATAGTGTATCACCGCATTAAGGCGTGACGTGAGCGTTGGACGCGAGCGTAGTAGCCCTATATAGATTATTATTAATTTATATAGGGAGTATGAGCGAGTGTAAATATATACATGTATATATTTTAGCCTGAGAGGCTGTATTTTGATATATATATATATATATATTTTAGCCTGAGAGGCTGTATTTGGATATATATATAGTTTTGAGCAGTAGAGGCTCGATATTTATAACGATAAGAGAATTATCGTTTAAGACATGCATTCGTTTTCTTGGAAATTAAATTGGGAAAACATAAATATTCTTTTTATTTATTTTTGTCCACTCACTCTAATTATTGCGAATGTTTTTCCCCTGGGCTCTTCGTTTTTAAAATGCCCAGTCTACAGAGTTCGAGTTAGAACGAGTAAGAGACGACGAGGCATAGTTACCCATTTCTTAGCCACCATTCACCAGTAGGTTACCTGTTTAACCTACTAGAGTATTTTTCCTACTCCTCTAGTGTATAATAGCTCTGAATACTCTTTGAGATTTATTGTAATGTTTCTGGTGGTGTGCTTAGACTTTTATTGTATTTTTGAATATGCGAAGTTTGTAATTATTTACTCACTTTCGTATAATTGTGGGTTGATTTGGAGGATGCTCAAATTTATTTAAGAAAGTAACACTTTAGTTTTCTAGGTTAGGGTTGTCCATTTTCAAGGGAGGTTTGCTTTTTAGTAAATTTTCCTTGGAGGTGGTCCCCGCAGGACTTACCTCGGGTTTCGGGGTGAAATTCGGGGTGGGTCTTGAAAATTTCAGTCTGTATTCATGAGAAGGTATACACAAAAGAACTCTTGTTCATTCTCACAATGTGTTTTCAAATGAAAACTATTAGCAAGAATGTCTTTACAGCTCAACATGGTTCTGTTGCCTCTCAATGCATAGAGGGCATCTGTGACATTGATCATGGTGCCATGAGGCATCAAGATTCAAGTTAAGCCACGTCTCTAAATGACCGGTATGATTTAATTATTGTAGTCACAGAAGATTTACAAGACACAAAATCCAGAAATAGTTGCCGATTCTTTAGAATATTGTGGGTAGTTCCACTATCTGTGAAGCACTCAATGTCTCTATAAGACAGATCTACAAAATGGAGTAGATAGGAGAGTAAATAGTTCCACTTGAACCATTTAGAAGGATTGAAAGAAGCTACAAAAAGCTGCAATCTCGAGAGTGCATAAAAATTTCCGTGCAGAATGACCTTTGCGTACTAAAACAGCCATAACTTCTTCGTTAAAATAGATATAGATGAACCGTAAAATGTTCTAAAAACTAGATTCATAGAGAATTCCAATGATATAAAGCTTACTATCTGGTTCATCTGGAGCTGTTCACAAAGCTCAAACGAATTTGACTATCCAGAAGGGACAAATTGCTATTTTTTCGCAGAATTGGCATGTGCGAAGTTGTGAAGATTGCAGGTGGTGTGTAGGCTTTTGCCTTAGCCAAAAGTGACGTGTGTATGATTAAAACCAAGTCCTTTCGATCGTTCCAAGGTCGTAAACTCCATGACTAGTTAGCAAAAGCTCCTTGACATAAACATAAACTAACTCAGAGCACTTAGAGGATTCGATCATGATGATGATTGTCCGGTTTTGATAAGTCTTCAACGTATTTTGCAAGACGGAAATTGGTTTAATAGCGTAGGGGGATCTAAAATCAAAAGCTTTCAGTAACTCTAAGTCAGTATGACCAGACATGTCCGTGTAGGGTGGGTAGTGCGAGGCACACTTGAAGCCACTATCTCCTTAATTTCAGACATTTCTAAGACATCACACTGAGCTTGGATGAGTCTAGTTGAACAGTTGATGATGGCAAATCCGCTATAGGGTAAAAGACTTAACCGAAAAACACGTGGGCGATCCTCCTTGAGAATGCGGTGTCGTGAGTCACCTTCAAAGGAAGGGATCAAAATCGGCACAATATGCCATGTTTCTAGGGACGATGTAAGAATGTACATCTTTTTTGTAAATCAATATGAATCATAAGAGGAGAATAGTTTCATAACTTCGAAAAAATTCTCAAGGTATTTATTATTGCTAATGTGAGTATATATCAAGGTCTCGAATAAACAAAAGGCATCGATATGAAGTCTTATTACATATAGCTTGGAAAGAAAATCAATGTCTAGCCAATGACGACAAAGTCATGGGTAGCTAGAGCAGGATCCGAATCTTTGAAATCCACGATCATGAGGATGACGTTATTGTCTTCATATTGATTTTTCGTACCTTTTTGTATGCATTCATGATTTGAGGATGAACTTGACAATCTTGAACCAGTGATCCAGAGATCCACCGCGTTTGTATTGTCATGAGCTGACATGAGTTGTTTTGACAAATTGGTGTCTAGACCGGGAGTGTCGCCATTAGGGCCGGCGACACATCCCCCTTTTTTCTAGACATCAGCACGGCGTTTTCTGCTATTTCCGTGACCCATATCGTTGTCCCCATATTAGGGGAAAATCCCAAATATGTTTATCAGATTAGCTTATATACAATTCCTGTTTGCAATTGTATTGTATGATCAAAATCAAGTCTCGTTGGTAATTCCAAACCAACTTGGAGGGCCAAGAGAACTTGATGATGATCGAATCCGCTAAAGATTATGGATCAGGATGCCACAGAATATCATCGACGATATGTAGTCAATTAAGGTGGTAAGCAATCCACTTGACTTGATAACTCAACTTGTTGAGTTAGGTGGACGTTTCAAGAAACGCTCCATGAGTGCATTCCACAGTACATTGTGGTCATTATTTTTTGCATAGATTACTATTGAAGGCTTTTGTCGATGTGGCGCGTCAAAGACTTTGAGTGCATAAGATGTGAAATTTCGGCATCTAGGTTTATTAGCCTGGGGGTCAAAACATGTGGTTTAATCCATTCCAATGAAGGGTTCCACAGATACCTAGCTAAGATTCGCCTTAGGCATTGAGTATGTCAAAACTCAAATGAGCAGAATGTTACATTGCTCTTGCATACAAAACCAAGTAGTTATGAGACTCGATAAAAGTCACAAACAATGCTTTTAATGGTTTGTCCTACAGATTGATCACACACAATCCGGAAAAAGCCGCAAATTGATCAATCATAATTTGGAAAAAGACCTCGGATTGATCAAACACAATATGGAGAAAGGTCGGGGTTGATCACACACAACCCAGACAAGGAAACAAGAGTGATCAAACACACTCTTGATCCGTGAATAAAATTCCAGGATTTTTACCTGCACGCACAAAATTCCAAGCATAGAATGGAGGAGAAGATTTTATCCTCCCCGAGTTATTGAACTCGAAAAAGTTTAGGGTTTCAAAACATACATTTAGAAACTTCAAACGCTTGAAGAAGTCGAAAATTGTAGTCAGAGGAAACCAAGAACCGTCGGCGGACGGTGGCCAAGGGATTGGTAGCCGGTGATGTCGGACGACGACCGGGAAAACAGGAGACGGCGGTGGTCGGACATAGGTGCCGAAAAACGCTTTTTTAGGGTTTCGGAAAACAAATGGTGGGCTATTGGCTCTAGGGTTAGAACAAAGTGCATGATAATGTGATAAAATATAAACTGTAGAGACAAAAATATCAATATAATAGAGAATCATCATCTTATTCATTGATAAGGAGCCCTTTATATAGAGAATTACAAAGTACCAATATGGTAATGATAAAGAGTACATAGTCATATTCCAACTACATATCCTGATGGCATAAGAACAAGACACACATATGGAATATCCTAGAACATAAGTAATATAATCATTGAGGATTGAGTTAAGTTGTAAGAAAGAAAAAAAGAAAAAAAATGAACTAGCCCATATCGGCCCTATTTAGCCCTATTTAAAGGGTCAGCTGTCACACCTCAATTTTTGAAAAGATAATTTTCAAAATTTTTGGCATGATCTAACTTAAAATATAAATATCCCAACCTGTTTCAATAACGTACAAATATAAACAACTAGAACTCAATAGCGGAAAAGTAATATCATACAACCCATCACTGAGTTAAATATTACACTTCCTTATTTACATAAACTTGCAACACGAGAACAATCTCATGAGTTTAATATTTTCTACCCGATTGACAAAACTATATAGTGTATAGCAAAAGCCAAAAAGAACCCCGCCACTAAGCCTCCGCCTCAACCCTGCTGATCCTCACCTGCAGGTCTAACCCCTATACCAATAGTTGGTGCACCGGGATTGTAAAATAACAAACCCGGTAAGCTAAAATGCCCGTATGAGTAAACTCAAAAATAACACAGCGTTTATCACATCCAACATTCCACAAAAGAGATTTGATCAATAATTAAAAACCACAAATCCAACACATTACCAAAGAAATGTACCCATGAGTCCTAGATATTTAATAAATACCTCTCATGACCTACAACAACAAATTGTGTACCCATGGGTTCCAGATACCATAAAGTATCTCCCATGACCTAAACTGACAGACGGACTAGAGCTTTATTCCTAACCGTAACCAATCACCCGGCGAAAGGCTTGGAAGCCGATATGACTGTCCAATATCAAAACACAAAATAATAAATAACATCTTAACCGTAACCAATCACCCGATTAAATGCTTGGAACCTAGTTTGGCTATTTATCCAATAATCACAATATCACAACATCATCATCAACATCACAAGATCACATCATAAGATTATATTCTTCACAAGGATAAAATTATATGAATAATATATATTATTCCACAAGAATAACTTATCAATAATCAATAGAATTATGATCAAAAGAACCTCAAAATAAATATATAAGAAAAGCTTGTTTTATCTTACCTATGAGCTGTTGGCGATCAAACTCATATATTTTAAAACAATTAATATCATAATATTAATTTTAACATCATAATCATTATCATCATCACATGACCATAATGAAATTTGGTTCAAAGTGAACTTTTGTGAGATTTACTCACCTAGAAATCCCGCCGCAAAGCCCCCAACACAACGAAGGCAAGTCAATCACAAAATCACAAATCACCTAAAATCACACAATTAAAAACCATAGAAATCAAAATACTAAAGGATAACACAATACCCTTAAACTAACCCTTAGTTCAAGGGAGGACAACTTCCCAAAGTCGTTGAACTCAATGACACAATAGAGCTGCCTCAAATCTTCAAAACCTAAACTCAAACTCTACCAAGCCAAAACAAATAAACCTAAGTCATAACATGCAAACCTTGCTCAAAACCTAGTCATACTACCTCTCAACAAGCTCACAGCAGCAAGGACTAGCTAACCACAAGAAACTAAGGCCACAACTCAGCCGGATGCGCCGCCACAGGCGGTGGCGAGTGAGCCCCACACACCACCCCAAAACTTCTGAATTAGGAGAAACTCACAACATGAAACTTGTAGATTGAAGCATAGTGAACAACTTTAATACCTGAGGTTTTGACTGGTTCGGCCGGAAAACACCCCGAAACTCTAAAACGAAATCAAAAACCAAACCTGCAAAACTGGCGCCCAAACTTGGTTTTCAGGTCACCAAAGACGTATAAACATCCCCAGAGGAAGGAGAGGAGCAAGACTCACCTAACTCTCACCGGAAACGCCGTAGAAATCGCTGGTTTTCCGGCGATACCGCAGCAGCTCCGCCGCTCTGTGGCGGCTTCCAGGCAGCGCGACGGTGAGCGGGACTTCTCCAGAAATGGAGAGGAGGTCCGTGCGGACCGAAAGGGACCGGTGGCGTCCGGTTTGGTGGTCGGATGAGGGAGAACTCGGCCGGAGAAAAAAAGAGTGCGGGAGGAGGTCGGGTGCGTCGGGAGAGGGAGGAGAGAGAAAGTGTCACCGAATTTAGGTTTCCAAAAATAACTCTCCCACATTTTTCTATTTATACAGTTTCCAAACCCGGAAACTAATTTCCTCTGATCATAACTTTTCCATACTACCTCCGTTTTAGGCGTGCCGCATGTCTACGAACTCGTATCGACAAACTCTACAACTTTCAAGAAGAAAGTTATCAAAGATAACTTACGGAAAATAAAGTCAACTTTTGGCCTCTTAAAAGTCAAAGTACCTTAAAAATTACTCCCGAAACTTCAACGTCGCACAAACTAAAGAATTTCCATAAATAATCCTTCATTAATTATGGAATAATAAAAGGTAAATAATATGAAAATCTAGGGTATTACATCAGCCATACCCGACCCTTTTAACCCTAACGAAATGGGCTGTTTAATCCTCGGCGCTACCCTACCCTGCCTTAAATTTTGTTGACTTTGACCGAGCCCTACCCGACCCTACCCTAAGCTCTAAATTTTATGGTGGGTGATGACTTTTCTAGTGCAACTTTAGTTCGGAGTCACAAAACCCTAGTCTACTGCTAGCTAGAAAGAAAGACACTAATTTTTAGCAACAAGTTCTTTGTTATGATTTCCTACATACAATTACAGCTGTTTGCGACCAAATCATTATTTGGAGGTGCACACAATGGATTCTGTAGAATTTGAGAACAGTTTTAGTGATTTAACTGCATCCTTGTATCAATTTTTAGGATACTCGATCTGTAATCTGTACATATCCAACATGAAAAGTAAAAATGTAATTACAAAAATGAGTCTCACCTATAGAACTATATTGTATCTTTGTCAAATTCTTACTTGGTTTGTGATTTACGTACTGTTTTGCGTGCATCTAATGAATCTAATGACCACCATGTTCATTTTTTCTTTTTGCCTAAAAAAGATCGATAAGAGAGGCATAAGACCTCTATATCGCCCATGTTATTAAAGGGGATGAAACCAAAACCTCAGAGAATTACTAACTACTGAAAACCAAACCTCAGTGAGTTTGTGATTCCATATGTACGTAGTGTTTGATTACTCGTTGAAGTATAGCAGATGAAATTTACATCAATATGTATAAAACTATAAAACCAGCTCCGAATTCACGGAGCACTGTGTTACCGACACTTTGGGTTCATGGCATCCAGATTCCATCTTGTATGCCATCTTTTCAACTATTTGAGACGCTTCCATCATTTGGCTAGCTTCAAACAAAACGCAAATGACCCCAGAAAATAGTACGCAAAACCGAAAGTGAGAAACTTCTGAAGAAAATTCTCATTCCCTCTCGTCAGTTTTCCATCATTCCATTTATGTTTTTACCCACTTCACATCTTAAACCAGTACCATCTTCAATGATCACAGTTTCCCACCCAGGATGGCTTAAATGCTCCTACATTGTTCATGCATGCATTATATTCTGAAGATCTTTGGTCCACTTCCCTGATCAAAACAATGGGCGCTAGCCGCTAGCAGTCAATATATTTTCCATTTACAACCAACAAATGGCCAATTTGGTGAGTTTATACAACGATACTTACACATATAGTTATTTCCTTGTCTCCTTTACCCTCTTTTGAAAAAGGTAAAAGGTACATGGTTGAATTGGCTTCGTCTTCATCATACATTATCATTTTACAGCTATATGCCGGCCTCATCCATGGTCCCTAGCTACTTTGGTTTTACATAAACCCAGTGACCTACTCAGAGCTCACTGCTCACCTACCATGTGTGAACATCCCACTCGGTAATATCTCGGCCAAATCATTGTGTTATTCTCCCAATTATGTCATTGGAACCCGACTAATTCTTTCTGTAATTTTTTGGCCAAGCAATTAGTTCATTACTCAAAAATGTCTGATTCCCCACTAATCAACAAGTAATTATACTTCGATTCCTTGGGTAATGCTTCATGTCTAATCACACCCAACTCTTAATTTTTCACGTAAGTATTGCATTCTGGTCATCTTGTTCATCACAGAAAATAAAACATGGTAGCAAAATTCTCTGTTTTGCTACTACTGTCACTCTGCTCGGTGCTCTTCACTGTTGGCCTTGCCGGCCAAGCCATCCACAATGGGAAATGGAAGCTTCTGAAGAAGAGCATTGGAGTCTCGGCAATGCACATGGCATTGTTACCGAACGACAAAGTCATCGTCTTCGACAGAACCGACGCCGGTCCTTCCAACCTCACTCTTCCACAAGAAAGGTGCGCCAAAGATCAAATCTGTTACGCTCACTCGGTAGAATTCAACCCAGGAAACCGGAACTTCCGGCCGCTCACTATTTCCACCGATACATGGTGCTCCTCCGGTGCATTGTCCACCAACGGCGAGCTCATTCAAACCGGCGGGTATGGTGTTGGAGAAAGAGTCGTGAGGCGCTTCAAGCCCTGCGCTAACTGCGACTGGAAAGAAGACCAGAATGGCCTCAATGTACCAAGATGGTACGCTTCCAACCAAGTCTTGCCCGACGGCAGAGTCGTTATTATTGGCGGGAGGTTTCAGTTCAATTACGAGTTCGTCCCCAAAAGCAAGATACACAGTCTTCCATTTCTTGAAGAAACAAGGTACTCGGTATATGTACCCAACAATCTCTACCCTTTTGTTCACTTAGCCCCCGATGGAAATCTCTTCGTTTTCGCAAACGATAGGGCAATCCTGCTCGACTATGTGAACAACATTGTCGTGAAGAGGTTTCCGGTGCTTCCCGGTGGGGTTTCTAGAAACTACCCCAGCACCGGCTCATCTTCTCTGCTTCCGATCAGTCTTATGGGGCAACAGAGTAGCGGTAGTAATTTTCCAGCACAAGCTGAGGTTTTGGTCTGCGGTGGTACAGTGGCTGATGCCAACGTTAAAGCCGACGCAGGAGTGTTTGTTCCGGCAACGAAAACATGTGGCCGATTAGTAATCACGTCGCAAAATCCCAAATGGGAAGTTGAGGAAATGCCGATAAACAGAGTAATGGGGGACATGATTATGCTGCCGACAGGAGATGTGCTCATTATAAATGGCGCGGCAAAAGGAACCGCCGGTTGGGGAGTTGCTAGAGAACCGGTTTTAACTCCGGTTCTCTACAAACCCTGGCATAAAGAATCATCCCGGTTCGAGGTCCTCACTCCCACGACAATACCTCGTCTATATCATTCAACTGCACATCTGTTGTCCGACGGCCGTGTTCTGGTCGGCGGCAGCAACCCCAACGCGAACTACAACTTCACTGCGCTCTACCCCACTGAGCTGAGCCTCGAGGCTTTCTCTCCGCCGTACTTGAGTCCTTCGTCGAGGTCGAGGCCGTTGTTAAGCTCCGTGAAGCCGGGGTCGGAGTTGGGTTATGTGCAGAAATTTTACGTGGAGTTTAGGGTGAATTACGAAGCTGAGAAGATCTACGTGACGATGGTGGCTCCGTCGTTTACTACACATTCGTTTGCTATGAACCAGAGGTTGTTGGTTTTGGATATGGGCGGTGTGCGCAAGAGTAGGACTAAGAAACCTGGAGGTTCTAAATCTAACCATGACTACAGTGTTGAGAGCTACGCACCTGCGAGGCCCGAGTTGGCGCCACCTGGTTATTATTTGTTGTTTGTGGTGTGTGATGGTGTTCCTAGTAGGGGAATGTGGGTAAGTTTGACATGAATTGCTACGTAGTATTCTGTTAGTTCCTTGGATAAAAAGCTATATATTTAGCCAGTATCAAAGTATCAATTGCCATGTAATGTTTGATGTTGAAAATTGAAAAAAATAAATGTAATGGACTTGCAGTAGGATGGTTGGTATATGAATGATTGGGCTTTCGTTAGAGGCTTTTGATGGGGGCATGAAAGCTTTTGCTTGTTGTAATACAAAGCCTTGGTATGGACTACCGAGCCCATTATTTTCAGCCCACTACCGTGTTCTTTCTTCTTCATCTTCATGCATCGTATTTTTTCTTTCTTTTGGTTTCATTTCTGTGTGTGATACTAATACATCTCATGATTCTCATGGGCACGTATTGACACCTGAAACAAATTTTACTACACTATGTAGCTCAGTGTATAGTATTTCCCGTGATAAAGGTGAGCTGCACAGCTACTAATTTGTTCATGAAATAGCGGGGTGCAAAGGTTAGAAACTTAGAATCACATATTAATGATATCATGGAAGCAAGAGCGGAGCCTCGCAGCTAAGTTGGACTAAAAAATGGAGAACCTAAATCCAAAATTGATAAATGATAATAGAATATTAATTAATTTATTTTTGGTCTGAGATAATAGAATATTAATTATTGGGAAATATAGGAGCTCTGGGGTGTGAGAACATAATTGAACACATACTCTAATGGTCATAGATTATTAGGATTTCAAATCATTAGTTATCTTGAAATAAAAGGGAATTAACTTATTCGTTAAAAGGAAAGGAAATGAATGCATGGCGTGTTGAATAGTTTAGAAAGAGGGAAATAGACATGACACTAATAAGCCAAAAGAGAGTCGATTGCATAGTGATATTAGCATGCGCATTTCCCTCCTGAAACACACACGTATACAGCACATATATTGCTGCCACTGCCGTTGTTTACTTTCCTACGACCCCTGAAAGCTCCAGGAGGTCGAATAGCAAACAGTAAGACTAAGTACTTGTTTAAATTAGACTAATTTTGGTTTTGACTATAGGGAGAGGAAACACACCGGTCGAAATTGATTAATTAGATGAATTTATAACCAAAAGTAATTCAATTAAGCAGGATCAATTCCACTTAATTGTTTACATTAGACAAGTGTGTTTGTTAATGTTCCTGGTGATTTGTAACAAACGAAGATTCCGACGGAGAGGTTAATGTTATTGATATATATATATTTTTAATCCCTTACAAGATCCACACAAAATTAGTGATATTATTAGCTTGAACCACCACCTAACAATAATAATTAATGTCACGTCATAGTCTGAGACGTGAGACTTTGTAGTATTTCCGTACGTGTAGAAAATTCAACAGAAACAGTGAATTGATAAATAAATAAATAAATAATATATAGCAGAATCAGTCAATTAACAGTTAGTCAAGAATCGATTTCAAAAAAAAAAAAAAAAAAAATATCGATCGTTGGAGACCTGCACATTATTCATGCATCCAAGATCGATCTGCGCGCACGTAATACACGGAGGAAGAAGTCATGCATGTTTCCTTAAATTTCTTCGATCGGCCGAAAGCTCCAACTGTTGAGTGAACATGCAGGTTCTTTGAATTCAATTCCATATAAATACAGAACAAGTAGTAGGTAGACAACATATATATACACTCCAATTACCAGTCCAATTGTTTCTTCACTTTCAATAGCTACATCATTTAATCTCTTGTCGATATATATCAATGATACGTTGAATTTGATGCCATGAACAGATCGATCGAGAGGACAACAAGCTTCGTGACCTCGATCGGAGCTTTTGGAAGTGGGGAGTGAATCTGTGAATGCAACTACGGACCACCAAGATCACGATCACGCATGCGCACAAATACAAATATCCTAGCTAGGATCTTCTTCATAATATCGAATTCTCGTCTCGTTTAGGGTTTTCTTTTCAATCATGTTCGATGTTACGGCTTGCTCATTTTGCGTCATCTAGCTAAAAGCCTTGTGAGAAATAGGCTTTTTCATTTTGTGAATGTCTACTCTTGTACATCAAGAGTAGACATTCACAAATTATTCAAGAAGCCTACTTATTCAAAGTAATTAGTAGTTATCGATCATAATCTCAGGATGCTGTCGTTATTCAAGGTAATACTAATTAAATGGATATTTTCCCATTTATCTTTCAAGATCAAAGTTATCCTCATAATCTCATCAGTAGTTAATTATCCCATGAGAACTCATTTCTTCACATGCAAATTAAATGATACATATTAACAGTGAAACTAAACATGAAGTAATAATTAAGGGAAGTGAAATTCAAACTCCTCAAATTGAAATCCACACTCACATTTTCTATTTTTAGTCATCATTCTCATAAGAATACAAATTTTGAGTCACTAATGACAAAATTGAAGTTACAAAAAATGGAAAGTGGGAGTGTGAATTTCAATTTGGGGAGTGTGGATTTCACTCCCCATAATTAAACATTGCAAGTGTAAATCTAGTTATCATGTTATGAATTCTTAAACAGTTATCATTATATGATGCGTCGGGTCTAAATTTATTCACGTATATACGTATTGATTCACCAATCACCAAGTATTATGTATTGCGTATTAGAAACATAACTTTGAGAAGCATATATAGGGATTCGGTTTATTTTTTTGAAGAATAGGGATTTGGTTTATGAACACATGAAAAACGATAGAAACGAACTAAAGTGAGGTGCAATGAACAGATAAGGACATTACCTCTTACACACACATTACGTCAATGAACACAACTCCGATGCTAGCTAGGGACCAAACAAAATGGTCATGTATGGTGCCCTACTCCCCGGCCTGCAATGAAGTAAGATTCCATGCGGACGTTAATTGCCAACCTAGCGAATAAAACTTGCTTGAAGAGCTAGCCTTGTACACGAGGTTTAGATTGTAAGGAGTGAGTCAAAATTAACATCAGCCAAATTTTCTCTTATCCTCGTTCTCTCCGTACGTTATATTATATACGAACTAATGAAAAATTAGATCTAAATTTGAAAAGAATCTGAAGACAACTAGAGTCTAGTGTAAACGAACAAACGATCGAAGATGTAATTATCAAAATTACAATGATTTTTCTTTCCTCTTCATATAGTTAGTACCTAGCTATTGATTTTTCTGCCCAAATAGTTTGACAGCTCTAGAAGATCAAGAGAGTTACAACGACCACCGACCTAGAATCCCATGAGGTGTCCTTAAAACAACGTACGTACGAGTGATAGCGCCCTTGAAAGTCTTGCCTGAATTATTGACGAACTCTAAAACCCTTTCATGCATGGGAAGCCCTTTTATGGGTTTGATCAAGATTCTGTTGATTTTTAATACGCTTAATTAAGGATTGCATTAGGGATTATGGGATAGTGACTTACTGCACTGGGGTCAATGGGTTAATTAAGGATCGATCAAATCATGGATTAGTTAGTTAATTAGTAGGTTGAAGCTTTAACCAAACATAATTAAGGTTGTAAGTTTTATTTTCCTTTTGTTTGGTCGAAAGAAGAAAACACAAGAATCCAAAGTACGTATTTCCAGAAAGCAACACTCGTAAACCCAAAACAGAAACGCAGTACACATTCATGAATCTACTGTTGACCTGTTGTGTGTTTATCATGTGTTAAATTGAGTTCTGTTCACAACACGTAGCACAACAATTGTAAATTTGTAACGTACGTACTGAGATTGAGATAGCTCATTTGGCCCTTTCTTTCCCAGAATCAATTATTATCGATCACCTCAAATTATACCCAGCAATATATATGGCTCATCAACTTCTTCCTCTGCTACACATATCTTTCGCCTCTCTTCTAGCTAGCTGCTATACTGATAATTTGATAGTGAGCTTCTTTGTTAGCTTGATTTCCAACAACTTAAATTTGGACATGGAAGAGATTAATATACTTTCCTCATGTTCTCCACCTTATAGCATTTGTCAAGAAACCTCTGCAAACACACTTCAACAACGCCTCCAGTTGATAGTTCAAAATCGGCCAGAGCTTTGGGTCTACTCTATTTTCTGGCAAGCCTCCAAGGACCGCAACGGCGTCCTTTCGTTGTCATGGGCCGGTGGCCATTCCAGAGGCACCAGAGACTTCTCATCCAAGAAGTTGGATAACTATTACCAGGAACTGCAGACGCCGAAGAAGGCGATCAACCGACAACTCCAAGCTTTGTTCCAGGAAGACATGGACATGGACATCAATGGAGATGTGACTGATTCCGAGTGGTTCTACTTCTACACCCTCTCTTTGACACAGTCCTTTGCTGCAGGCCATGGGAATTACAATATAGTTGGGCGTACATTTTGTTCCGGTGCTTTTGTATGGTTGGCAGGAGATCACGAGTTTCAGTTGTATGAGTGTGAGAGAGTTAAAGAGGCCCGCATGTATGGAATTCAAACACTTGTTTGTATTCCTACGCCCGATGGGGTAATTGAACTCGCCTCTTTGGAAGTGATCAAGGAAGATTGGCGTTTTGTGCAGAACTCAAAGTTGATTTTTGGACTCGACAAGATCACAACCAGCTGCAGCGTCTCAAATTCAAACCGAGGTCATGTTCATGTTCCTCAGCTGCAAAACACTATGTTTCCGGAATCAGATCAAAACGAGTGGACGACACAAGGTGAATAATCGAAATTCCTATTTCTTAAAACTAAAGTTCTACAGTATGTGTATTTTCATTTGTTATGCCGAGCAATGCTATGACATTTTGGGGAATCATTTCGAGGTAGCTCACCTTATCTTACGTGTCAGTTTATGTAACATATATGTCATCCAACCAAAATGTTTTATTAAATGTGGTTCATTTGGTATTATTCTTTACGCTCCTCATTAATTTTCGTTGATTTGTGAAGGTGGTAGGAAAGTAACTGTCCGCAACCTAAGTGGATCATCATCCGACTCCGGGCCTTCTGAGAATACATCAAGCACTCGATTGAGAAAAAGAAGAAAATCTGACAAAGGCGAGCGCGATTCACCGATAAACCATGTGGAGGCCGAGAGACAACGACGTGAAAAGCTTAATCACCGATTCTATGCTCTCCGATCTGTTGTTCCGAATGTGTCGAAGATGGATAAAGCTTCTTTACTCTCTGATGCAGTTGTATACATCAATAACCTCAAGACAAAGATTGAGGAGTTGGAAGCAAAAATTCATGCACAACCCAAGAAACACAAACCGAGTGTTATGAGTGACAATACTCTTGACTATAGTCAAAGGACCTTAACTTATAGAGCTGCGGCTGCTACAGAGGTGGATGTGAAGATTGTAGGCTCCGAAGCCATGATTCGAGTCCGGTGTCCAGATGATGAGGACTATCCAAATACCAGACTGATGAATGCACTCAAAGATCTTGAACTACACATTCATCATGCAAGCATATCAAGTGTGAATGACTTCATGCTTCAAGATGTTGTGGCAAGAGTTCCTGATGGTTTCACAAGTGAGGAGGCCATGAGAACTGCTCTTATACAAAGATTTGATAACTAGTATCCCTTCCTGGGAATTGTGGATTTGATCTTCTTCTCCCTTTTTGGTTCTTTCTTTTCCTTTTGAGAAATGAATGTGATGAAATTTTGGCTTTGCTAGTTAAGTAGTGATACGTACTTGGTTTTGGTTACTCAAAGTTGGGGTGGTATCAGTTTGTTGGGTCACAGGTAGGGTGTCCTTAGTAATTGGATAACCCAAAAGAGAAGGCTATGGCTTATGGGTGCCCTAGTGATAATTATCAAATTACTGATAATTAGCTAATAATAAACTGATACCTATCCGAATTTGTTTTAAGGTTGCTTGATTTTCATGTAGGCTTTACTTAGCTTCTAAGTCATAGATTCTAAATTTACCAAAGAAAAAAATGACTTGGGTCACATTTTTTTTAATTTTTTTTTTATATTAACTCACATTTTTTTTTTTTATATATATACATGCCCGATCAAAGGCGCACGTCTGCACCAACTTTAAAGTGCAGACGCCTCTCTGTTCTCCACCCTCTGGCGCCGACGACGGCGCGCCTCCACCCCAGAAAACTCCAGCAGCGTCCCCGACCACTTTCCCTCCCCGGCGAGTCCGTTCTTTTCTAGTTTTCCGGCAAGATCACCCAAAACTTCAAACAAGATTGATCTCGCCGGAAAACTGGAAAAGAACGGACTCGCCGGTGAGGGAAAGTGGACGAAGACGCTGCTAGAGTCTTCTGGGGTGGAGGCGCGCCGTCGTCGGCGCCAGAGGGTGGAGAACGAATGGACGTCCGCACTTTAAGGACCGTGCGGACGTCCGCCTCTGAACGGCTCCGTGTGTGTGTGTGTGTGTATTTTCTCAGGTGCGGATGTCCGCATTTATTCTTACGGTGCAGATTTCCACTTTACACTCAATTTTCAATCGAATTTTCACATCTCCACCGTCTAGTCTTTAGATACTAATATATAAATCATCTCTGCAAAATTTCAGCTAATTTGGTTATCATTAAGGCACTCAAACTCGATTAAAACAATGGATGAACATAATTCTGTCGAATTTGAACCGTTCATGTTTATAACAGAAAAACGCAGTTTTGAGTCATAAACTTCTCTAAGATGCATTTCAGTCTGCATTCATGAGAATGTATACACAAAAGAACTATTGTTCATTCTCACAATGTGTTTTCAAATGAAAACTATTAGCAGGAATGTCTTTAAAGCTCAACATGGTTCGGTTGCCTCTCAAGGCATAGAGGGCATCTGTGACGTTGATCATGGTGCCATGAGGCATCAAGATTCAAGCTAAACCGCATCCATGAATGACCGGTATGATTCAATCATTGTAGTCATAGAAGATTTACATGGCACAAAATCCAGAGATAGTTGCCGGTTCCTTAGAATGTTTTGGATAGTTCTACTATCTGCGAAGCACTCAATGTCTCTTTGAGACAAATCTACAAAATTGAGTGGATATGAGAGTAAATAGTTCCACTTGAACTATTTAGAAGGTGTAATACCCCAGATTTTCATATCATTTTCCTTGTATTAGTCCCATAATTAATGAAGGATTATTTATGGAAATTCTTATTTGGTTGTGCGAAGTTAAAGTTTCAGGAGTTTTTTTTAAGGTGCTTTGACTTTTAAAAGACCAAAAGTTGACTTTATTTTCTGTAAGTTATTTTTGAAAACTTCCCTCATGAAAGTTGTAGAGTTTGGCGATACGAGTTCGTAGATACGCGACACGCGTAAAACAGATGTCGTATGAGAAAGTTATGGTCATAGGAAGTTAGTTTCCGGTTTTAGAAAGTGTATAAATAGAAAAATGTGTGGGAATTATTTTGGGAAACCTAAAGTCAGCTCTCTCTCTTCTCTCTCTTCCTCTCCCGAGCTCACCCCGCGCACCCAACTTTGACTGGAGCTATCTCCGCCGTTCGGCCACCGATTGGACCGCCGCCGGTCCCGTTCGACTCACACAGACGTCCCCTCCAAGTCTGGGCAGGTGTTGCACGCCGGAAATGGAGCTGTTGGCCGGGAAAGGGAGCTGCTGTGTCACCGATCGGAACCACCGTTTACGGCGGCGACGAGGGGCAACCTTAGGTGAGTTTTAGTCCTCTCCTCCTTCTGGTTATGGCTAGGCATATATTGAATCAAGCTTTCGAGGTTTTGAACCCCGATTTACAGTTTTGGAAGTTGATTTCGGGTTGGTGTTTCTGGGCTTTTTCCGGCCGATTCCGGCCAAGTCGGTTAAAACCTCAGGTATTAAAGTTGTTCACCATGCTTCAATCTACAAGTTTCATGTTGTGAGTTTCCCCAAATTTTGAAGTTGATGGAGGCACGTGGGGCTCTCTCGCCGCCGCCTGTGGCGGCGTGTGGGAGCGCGTCCGGGCAGTGTGGGGATTTTGGTTGCCGTGTTAGCTAGTCCTTGTAGTTACTACTGTGTTGTTGTGTGTGAAGGCTAAGTGTTGTTTTGGTTTTAACATCTTAGGTGCTATATTGTTCTTGGTGTTTATTAGGTCTTAAACTTTGAAAGTTTGATCTTGGAGGTAGTATGGTTTGTTGTTGAGTGTCCAATGACCTTGGGAGGTCTCGGAGGAAGGATTGCCCTTCTTTGGGCAACCTTTAGGTTAAGGGTACTTTGTCCCTTGTTGAGAAATTTCTAAGGTTTTTAACTGTGTGATTTTAGGTGATTTGTGAGGTTGTGGTTTAGCTTGGCTCTTGTGTTGTGCGGAAAACGCAGCGGGATATTTAGGTAAGTATATCTCACCATGGTTCACTTTTGGACCAAATTTTATTATGGTCATTTGATGTTGATGTTGGTTTAATAATATACTATTATTTGTTTTTTTTTAAAATATATGAGCTTAATCGCCAACGGCTCATAGGTAAGATAAAACAAGTTTTCTTTATATGATTATTTTTGAGGTTCTTGTGATCATAATTTAATTGATATTTGATAAGTTATTCTTGTGGAATATCTATATTGTTCATATAAATATATCTATGGGAATGATATAATTATATGATGTGATCGTGTGTTGTTGATGATGATATTGTATATTATGAATTGTCGTTTAAATAGTCAAACCAGGTTTCAAGCCCTTAATCGGGTGATTGGTTACGGTTATGATGCAATTATTATTTTGTGATTTTTATTGGACAATCGAACTGCGTTCCAAGCTTTAGGCCGGGTGATTGGTTACTGTTTACGCCTGAATTAATATTTTACTGGACAGTAAATGTCTATGTAAATATTAATTATTTCTTGGACCATGTCATACCGGCGAGATGGAGTTTCTCTAAGTTTATAAGTGATAGCTCGCCAGTAAGTCCACGCGAGCCAAGTTAGACTTCGCACGGAACGAACTGAATGAGAATTTGACTTTACTTAGCCCGCGCGCGGAATGACTTCGCGCGGAATTACTGTTCAACGCTCCGCGAGGCGAAGCGAGATTGCTAGTCCGCATAGGCGAAGCGAGATTGCCAGTCCGCATAGGCGAGATTGCCAGTCCGCATAAGCGAGATTGCTAGTCCGCATAGGCGAGGCGAGATGGACTCTCCGCGTAGGCAAAGCGAGGCGAGCTGGCGAACTAGCTCGCGTAGAGGACTTCGCGAGGCAGCAAACATGCGGAGTCCGCGCGTACCACGACAAACGTTGGAGACTTTTACAAGTCTTTGACATGCTTCGGGCCAATCCCTGTGGCCCATTAAATATAAAAAGCCCTTTTAAGGCTCGCGAGCTGCGATAGCCCGCGAAATGGACGCGAGCTACAGAGGCACGCGAGATAGCACCCTGTAGCAGCCCGCGAGATGAGGATGCTCCTAATTCTAGTTCGCATAGGAGTCTACAGTTGGTAGCGCGGAATGAAGTGTGCGAACTGGACATGTGTCACGAGACGGTTGGTTCGCATGGACGAAACAGTGCCCTTGTACTATTAGGTTTTCCGAATCCAACTTGAAGTAGGATTATCTCTCTCTTCTGCCACAAGTCAAGCTCCACTATATAAAAGGGTCGAAAGCACTCTCAGAAGGACACACAACTTTTATAACAGACAACTTTACAACAACAACTCAGAGACAACTCTCAAATCAACACAAACTGAAACCCAGTTCCCTTCGAGCCTTCCTCGAAACCCTAACCCTAAGCGCCGCCGCCTAGGTCTTTCTTCAGAGCTCTCCAGACTCTGCATCCCCGCTTCTTTCCGAACTCCCTGTGATTGCTCTGCTCGCGCCGCCGTGAGTATCGACTCGCTTGTGCTCGTAAATCCTCCTCAGAGGTGGCACATGTGATCCCCCTTTCTGCCTGAGCGCACCCCCCCATCAACCTTTTCCTCGTCCGCGAGGTGGCACACCCGCAACTCTCCCATCTCTTTGTCTGCTAGAAACCTCTGCTCCGCGTGCTGAGGATCGTGGCCAAAACATTGGCACGCCCAGTGGGACAGGGAGTACAAGCAAATACAACATTGGGAAGCCGGAGGAAGCGCCGTACCGAAAGCCCCAGCTTTCTTATCTCAAGCACAGATCGCTACGGTACAAGCCCCATAATAGTGCGGCTTGCTGATCCCTCACCCAAGAGCAGGTTCTTGCTCAGTTCGGTAATCCGGATTACAGCGAGACCGCCATGGTAGGTTCTCAGCCGACCCAGAATACAGACTCTGCTCCATCTATGGAGCAAGTCGTCCACATGTTCGCGCAACTCACGGGGCAAATCCAGGGTTTGACAACCCAAACTCAACAAAGCCTCACCGACCTTGCTGCTAAGGTTAACGGCCTCGCTGACCAAGTCAAAAGGGACAAAACCCTTTGGGAAGCGGACCAGCACAACCTTACCGTACTCACTGAGGACTTCAATCAGTTTGTCAGCGAGACAAGGGAAACCAAAGGCTTGGTCGAAGGAAGCCTTCAACAGATCCGCTTGGATCTAGACCAGAACACGGAGACCGTGAAACAAGGCGCGGTAGACGAGCAGACCCGCCGCTTGGACGAGCACGACACCAAGCTGCATGCCCAGCAAAATGCTTCCTTCTTTGGAAGTAAGAACAGTCTAGAAAAGCTAGATGAGTTCAAAGACAAACAGGACCGGCTGAACCTGCGGGTCCTTGAAGTTGAGGACTGGATGAGGGCGCAGGCGCCAAAAAACCCTGCTCTGAACCCTACCGGCCCAAGCGCGAGCGATGGGACATCCAAGTATATTCCTCCCAATGAACGTACCAGGGGAAACCCTAAGGTCGGGACTCCGAAGTCCCCGCAGTTCGTGCCAGGGGCAGGAACGTCAAAGAGCCCGCTCCCGCATGGCTCGTTTGCCTCCCCCAGAGGGCTGAATGGTTCTCTGCGTCAAGGAAACGGGACACCCAATGACCCGCTTCTCGTTCATTCCAGCCTTACTCCCAAGAACGGCGGACAGGTCGTCAGTTTCCCTGCATGGCCAAACCATGGGGAAGGGGCAGAATCCGCGCCTGTGACTACAACCTCCATTGTCAAGGAGCAAACCGGACACGGTGATGCTAACTTGCAATATCGCGACCCCTATCCAGATAGCGTGGCGCAATACCCCTTCCCGCACGGGTTCAAGAACGTAGTGTTCACTACCTTCTCCGGCGAAACAAGGGAAGACGCAGCAACCCACATGGCCCGCTTCAAAGTCCAGTGCGGCCAGTAGGGGAACAATGACATTCTCAAGCTCAAGCTCTTCGGGACCTCTCTGTCCGGAGCTGCATTTACTTGGTACTCCAGGTTGAAGCCAGGATCTATTGCGGACTGACCTATGATAAGACGTATTTGCACACGCATCAATTAACCCTGTCAACAAATCAATCGTAGTATAAAGCAAGCAGGGATCGTTCTAAACCGGGGATCCAACTACAGGGTAGATCCATCTAATCTAATGTAAATGTCGAAATAAGCATAAAGGGTTTAAGGTTTTATAATTTTGGAACAACATTAATAATAAATCCTAAATTACTTCTATACATATATACATGTGATCAACCAACAATCATGCAAACTCAACCAAACAACCATGTAAGAATAAAGAAGACAATCTCTAATCTCATTTAAGTCTACACCGTGAGCAAATATACAACCTAAATTTGATATGCACATAAGTTCCTACGTGGTTCCTATGACATAGACCAACTTAGAATTAGACTACGGGTTTCATTCAACATCGCGACACAACAAGCTCGGCTACGTGCTCTACTTATAGGTCACACACATAAACTAATCATGCAATTACGTATCACATAAAGAATCGATGTGTTTAAGCACAAGTCCAAATCAAACATAGGTAGAAAATCGATGAAAAACAAAGACAATGCAACTTATCAACTACGTGTATCAAAGTCGAACTTTGGATGATTAACACATGCAATATCAACTACTTGTATCAACTTCACATGATAATGTAATATAGCACCGAAAATCTTAAAGTATTTAGACATTAAACTCACGGCATAATACCTAAAATCATTGATTAAAAATTGAAAACTTTAATTCAAAACATGGCTCAAAAGTACTTCTATCTCATAGACAAGAATCGAAGTATACTTAAGCAAAAACTTAAAACAAACATAAACGAAAACAAACACATAGCAATCCGAAAATAGAAGATGGAATTCACTCTCAAAATATCCCTACGTGTTCTATTCTTCGAGTGAGCGGAGTCCTAGGCTACTTGCTTTGGACAAATGCTGAAGGTGGGATCGGATTGTGGTGTTTGGAGATTGATGGAGTTTCGGCAAAGGCTTTGGTGTTATTTGCACGGGTTGATCATCCTCTTCTGTCCTTGAAGTCGTGCTTTATATAGAGGAAAAACCCTAGAGAAGTCAGCCACAAAGCCTAAACCAAGTTGGTTTAGGATTCCTAGTTCTTCTCAATTTCGGCAGAATGACCTCCGTCTGAAGATTACGTCATAACTTCCTCTAGAAAATAGATATTGAGATGACTCCAAGTGATTTGGAAACTAGACTCCCGTAGCTTTCTATCCATATATGGCACGTTTTCTGATTCATTGTGAGCTGTCCTGGAGAGTCCGTTGAAGTTGGCAGACGTGCACAAGAATTCTCCCGATTTGATCCGGATTCTGCTGAATTTAAATCTTCTTCTCCATATTGGACTTGGTTTGGGCTTCTCCTTCATGGACTCGGCTTCGAGGAAAGATGGAATCCTGATTAAGACATGAATCCTGAGTAAACAAGGATTTCAAATACTTAGCACAATTTTAACACCAAATTCTTCAATTCCGAAATTACTATGTGTTTTAACACTCAAACCTACATATTTCTACTTTAAGCAATTATTCTACACTAAACACAAATATAAAGCTAAATCAACTAAATAAGAGTTAACAAAGGGAAAATAAAGGGTATAAACATATTAAGAACGTCACACTTTGTGCTCCTATCAGCCTACCATGGAGAAGCTGTTCCGGGAGACCTACGGTACCATTGAGCCAGAGGTCGGCCTTGACTCCCTCACTCAGATGAGTCAGCAGAGCATGGAGTCAGGAGTCTCCTTCCTTCAGCGGTTCAAGATCCAACAAGCCAAGTGCGACTTTCTCCTACCCGAGCAGGAAGCCATTAAGTTGGCTGTCCGTGGTCTCGAACACCGTCAGCGGCTGAAGCACCATGGGGAACGCTTCATGTCTATGGGCGACCTCATCAACAAGGTCGGCAGCTATGAACTGATCCTCAACGAGATGGACGAGAAGGCGAATGCCTCCAAAGGGACGTACGTACCGGGGAGGAACAGGATAGTCGGGGCGTTAAACCTCCAATCCTCCACGTTCGACCCTTACTACCAAAGACAGGAGGAGAATGAGGCCGCGCAGGGGTATGTCGACGACGTCGGAGCAGTCGAGCTAACCGGGAAGCCTTTGGCTCACAAACTGAAGAATCTCAAGATAACCCGCGAGCCAATCACCATTCAGTCCTTTGCATGGACTAAGCCCGAATACGAGTCCTACACGTATGATGCAAAAAACGCCCATCTTGTCTTTAATGACTTGATCGAGGCGAGCTACGTGCGCTTGGACCATAAGATCCCGTCCAAGGAAGAGCTAAAGGACAAGAAGTATTGCAGTTTCCACAATGCTTACAATCACGACACCAAGGACTGTGTCAAACTCCGCGACCAACTGCAGACTTGGTTGAATTCGGGCGCCCTGAAAATGAAGACGCCAGGAAGCACAGCTTCTCTTGTGGACGTGGATCCTTTCCCCGCCATGGTTGGTATGGTCGAGGTGAAGTGGGCCGACCAGCCAAGGGAGAACAGCCGTCACCGCGCACCAAAGCCAGGCGAGCGGCGAATTACCTTAGACCTAGCCGAACATCCAAAGGATGATAGTCCGCGCCGGGTACTTAAGCGAGACCGAGAGGATGGTAATGATGACACACGTCAGCCATCTCGCCGGTACACTTACAACGTCAACCTCACGCATGAGGTCCTAGACGATCTTATTGACGGCGGACTAGTCACTGTGTCAAGGGCTTTGCCCTATGTTGAATACAAGGAGGGCCGCGTCCACTGCAAGCTCCACGACAGTTGGGGACACAGAACTCGCGACTGTTACCAGCTTCGCGAGCAAGTCCAGGACTGGTTGGACCTCAAGTATATTCGCTTCGAGGACAAAGGCGGCTTCATGACCACAGTTGCTGACATCGCCTGGCCTCGCGTCGGCCAGCGCGCGATCACTTTGGACCTATCTCCAAACGCGGGCCAACGCGATCCGTTAGGTCAAAACCGTAAGAGGCCGGCAAATGACTACACCGTTCTGGCGAACCAAGGTGGGAACCACTACCCGGCAAGAGAGGTAGCCGCCAAACCACAGCCCGATCGCCTTTCAAGGGAGGATAAAGGCAAAGCTACCATGCGGGACGATATACCGTCTCCAGCTGATCACTACCAACCCATGAGTCCCAGGACTCGCGAGGAGCTGGAACAGAGGATCAAGCGCCTCGAGACCTTCGTCCAATCAAACTGGACTAAAGATGTACTTGCCTCTCCAGCTTCAAGCGCGATGGACATCTCCGACCCCGGCAGCGAACGCCAAGATAGCGAGGCATCAAGCCCCATGCGGGGTATTTTGACTGACCCCTACATTCCTCCAACATCCAAATCAGCGATCAAGGAAGGGATTTGGTACACTCAGCAAGGGTGAAGGCCGGTTACCATCAGCAGATCCAAGAAGCGGAAGCTGCAGAAGAAGTATGGCAGCATCCTGCGTGCCTTGCGAGCGGCTGATGAGGGCATGATCCGACCCTCGCAGCTAGCGCAGACACCCGAGAGAATGTGGAGAGAAGCTGAGGGCTTGCGCGCTCTACTCCAAAGGCCACCCGTCACGCTTCCACGTGTCTGTGCGCGGGCAGCAGACGACCCCGCCCCAAAGGCGAATGTCTTCTACCGCCTCACCGTACCACCAAGACAGGAGCCGCGCCCCACGAGGTACAGATCATCTCCGGAGCCAGCAAGAAGAAGGGAGCCACAGTTCTCCCGACACAAGCCTTCATCAGAACCTGAGAGAAGACGAGAACCGTCCTCTCCAGCAAAACGAACTGTTCGAAGGCAAACGCCAGAGGCTGAGCGACGAAGAAATCCGTCACCTCCACCAAGACATAGGCAGTCACCAGAAGCTGAAAGAAGACGAGAACCGTCTTCCCCGGTGAAGCGAAGGCTATCCGCTGCATCAAGGCCAGAGCCAAGGCGCGAGCTGCTTCGGTCATCACATCCTCCGAAGCCTATTCGCCAGGAACCTGAGGTTAAAAAGGAGCTATCACGACCGGGTCCGACCCATCCTCAGTCCACACAGGAGCCTCAGGTCTCAGTCCTTCCTCCTAGGGCAGAGGACAACGCTAGAGCCCCACTAGCCGCGGATAAGCTTTCAGCCGCGGACAAACAGCCTTCGACCAAACTCGTATGGCGACCACGGCAACCAGAGGGCAACGTCTCGCCAGGGGTCGAAAGTAGCACCTCCAGCCCTAACCTCACGGAACTCATGTCCCAATGCTTCCGTGAGAATTCACTGAACGAGGAGACTCATTCCGAGCCTCGAATCGACTTGGGTGACGACCAAGCGGAAGGGCAGGGTAAATCATTCACCTGCAATATGCTCGAAGTCTCTGCATGGCCAGAACATGAAGAAGTCAACCCGGCGGAGAGCGCGTTTGCTGTGCTCGAAGGAGACAATGGACCCATTGAGACTCCACTAATCCCAGTCCACGAGCAATTCTCTTTTCAGGTCGGAATGGTTTTCTTCATATCTGAGAGATACGCTCTCCTGCCAAATACGACATGCAACGCGGCGGATATTCCAGACAATAGGGAGAGTGTCTGCGACATATCGCCCCCTTGCAGCAGCGAGATGGGTCTAGTCCTGGCGGAACCTGCGACCGCTCCACCAGTGGAAGCTACGAGCAGCGTCACACGCATGCCGACTCTGACCTTCTCCACTCCGACTCTGGATATGGCCACTCACATGAGACCACTGTATATCACGGCTGAAGTCGAAGGGATCATGATAAACAAAATCATGGTCGACACGGGGGCGGCAGTGAATGTCGTCACCACCCGCACTATGGGACTCCTTGGTATCCCACGCTCGATGATCCAGACTACATCCTTGACAGTCAAGAACTTCACCGGACAAGTCTCCAGGACTTTAGGTTTGTTGTTCTTACGGGTCAAGGTGGGACCGGCTTCAAGGGTTTACACATTCTTCGTCGCCGAGTGTGCTTCATCCTACAGCATGATCCTAGGCCGCGACTGGATACATAGAAGTTTCTGTGTGCCTTCCTCCATGCACCAAGAACTCTTGATTTGGGATACAGAGAAACGCGAGATGGTCCTCATCCAAGCGGACCCGCATCCCTTCTCCATTTCCGCCAACTTCAATGACGCCCGCTACTACAATACTGATTTGGGCCCATTGAATGTCCAAGGTGTCGATTCTAAAGGCCTCCCATATGGGGTTACTGCCTCCAACTTAACGCGATGGGGACTCACTCAGGCGAATGACGACTTACAACGTCCTCACACCATTGCGGACCCCCTCCAACCATCTTATGATTAGTACGTCCTCAGAAGAAGCGCGCGAGGCTGGCGAGTCCTTGTGTGAGAGACTACTCTCATATTGGGCGGAACGCGAAGCCTATGACAGAGTCGCCACTATGGAGTACGTAGACGAGATAGTGGACTATACCGATGCCGAGGAGGAAGTTATTCAGTTAGCTCCCGCTGCCTTGGACGACACACTGCCTCGAGTCCGCGATCCCACATTACAAGTTGACGTGGGAACTGCAGAGAAACCCTTATTACTTTCCATCAGTGCCAATTTGGCGGGACAAGAAAAGGAAGACCTTCTCGCCTTACTACACGAATATAGGGACTGTTTCGCCGCGCAGTACGAGGACATGCCTGGCCTCTCCCCGGATTTAGTTTGTCACCGTCTGCCTACTCACCCCGACAGACGTCCAGTTCGCCAAGACGGCAGATTCATGCGAACTGAGACCCAGATCTTGGTCAAAGAAGAGATTGAGAACATGCACCGATCAGGGATCATTCGCGTGGCCAAATACAATGAGTGGCTGTCCAACATCGTTCCAGTCCGCAAGAAGAACGGCAAAACGCGCGTCTGTGTTGACTACCGTGACCTCAACAATGCGACGCCTAAGGATATATATCCCATGCCTGTTGCTGACCTCCTCATTGATGCAGCCGCGGGGCATGAAGTGCTTTCCTTTATGGATGGAACTGCTGGTTACCATCAGATTCCCGTCGTTGAAAAAGATCGCCACAAGACTGCTTTCCGCTGCCCGGGGTTCGCGGGCGCGTTCGAGTATGTTGTCATGCCATTCGGACTCAAGAATGCGGGGGCAACTTATCAACGCGCCATGAACCTCATCTTCCACGACATCTTAGGCAAGTTGATCGAAGTCTACATCGACGACGTCGTGGTTAAAACCAAGACGCGGGCGACACACGTTGAAGACCTTCGACAGGTTTTCACGCGGATGCGGAAACACAGCCTGAAGATGAACCCCGCCAAATGTGTTTTCTTCGCGGAGGCAGGCGACTTCCTTGGTTTTCTCATCCATCAAAGAGGTATTGAGATCCCCAAAGACAAGGCGCAGGCGGTCGTCAACGCCTCGCCTCCCACGACCAAAAAGGAGCTCCAACAATTGATCGGGCGAATCAATTTCCTCCGCCGTTTCATTTCCAACGCGGCAGGGAAGGTTCAGCCCTTTTCGCCTCTTCTAAAGCTCCAGGGGGCAACCGAGTTCGTTTGGGAGCCACAACACCAGGAGGCCTTCGATCGCATTAAGGATTATCTTGCCACTCCACCTGTTCTGGTTCCCCCTCGCCCGGGCGTTCCGCTTAAACTCTACATTGCCGCTGCTGACTTGTCCATTGGCGGACTCTTGGCACAAGACGATGAGAATGGGGTGGAACACGCCGTTTACTATCTTAGCAGGGTGTTGACCGATTGCGAGACGCGCTACTCCCCAATGGAAAAGTTGTGTCTCGCCCTTTTCTTTGCAGGTTGCAAGCTCCGCCACTACATGTTAGCCTTTACCACGGTGGTGATTGCTCAGTCCGACCTAGTCAAATATATACTTTCCCGCCCTATCCTACGCGGACGCATAGGTAAATGGATATTGGCCTTGTCTGAATTCTCGTTGCAATATGTTCCGCAGAAGGCAGTTAAAGGACAGGCCATAGCAAATTTCCTCGCGTATCACCCGCCCACTGAGCTAACAGCATTCCGCGAGTTGGAAGTCGTTGCAGTCTCCCCTTCTCCATGGACTCTCTACTTCGACGGCTCACGTACTGACCTCGCTGCCGGTGCTAGGATCGCCATCGAGAACCCTGCAGGAGACCGTTTTTCCTACTCTTTCCAGCTGGACTTTAAATGTACCAATAATCAGGCGGAATACGAGGCGCTCATTATCGGACTGGAAATCTTGTTGGACTTAGGAGTCCGCGAGGTTCAAGTCTTTGGCGACTCCTTACTGGTGGTCAACCAACTTGTGGCGAAGTTCAAGTGTTTAAGCTCATCCATTGAACCTTACCTACGAAAAGCTTTTGATGTCTTGGACCGCTTCGACGATGTTCACATTGAACACATCCCACGCGAGTTCAACTTCGCGGCGAACGAGCTCGCACAGATCGCATCCGGTCTTAGCCTGCGCAATGGAGTGCGTGAACGACTCCTCAAAGTCGAGCGACGTACACTTCCTTCTTTTCTTGCTAGGGGGCAATATGACACAGAGCCTCTCCACGTCGCCGCCTTAGATCCTATTGATGAGGATTGGCGGTTACCGTTTATTGCTTACCTCGAACACCCTCATGACGCCACTCATTCCAGGCAAATGCGGTTTCTCGCCCTCAACTTTGTGCTTCGCAATGGTGAGCTTCGCCGGCGCGGCGAGGACGGTAACGACTTCCGCTGCGTGTATGGCAATGAGGCTAAGCGGCTTATGCGCGAGGTGCATTCCGGTGTTTGTGGTTCGCATCAGGCTGGACCCAAGATGCGTTGGTTGATTCGCCGCCACGGTTACTACTGGCCTTCTATTCTCAAAGATTGTATTACTTTTGCCAAAGGATGTCAGGATTGCCAGGCTCACGGACCAGTGCAACACATTCCCAACATTCCGTTACAGCCGATCATCAAACCCTGGCCATGTCGAGGTTGGGCGATAGACTTCATCGGTCTCATTCACCCCCATTCCTCCGAGCAGCACAAGTTCCTTATCGTGGCCACAGATTTCTTTACCAAGTGGGTTGAGGCCGAGCCACTCAAGGTTGCCTCCGCGACCTCGGTCCGTAACTTTATTTTCAGCAACATTATCTCCCGCTTTGGTATTCCATAGTGCATCGTGACGGACCGGGGGGCAGCTTTCATGGCAGATTCTGTAGTCTCTTTCCTCACCGGTTATGACGTCAAACTCCTGCATTCAACCCCTTATTATGCCCAGTCCAATGGTCAGGCGGAGGCGAGCAACAAAGTTATCCTCGGCATCCTGCGCAAGATGCTAGAGTTGAACCCCCGCGTTTGGCATCTAGAACTTCACCATACTTTGTGGGCCTACCGTACCTCCAAGCGCGGTCCGACCGATACCACCCCTTATGCTCTCATGTTTGGCCATGATGCCGTCCTTCCCCTGGAGGTCCACGTCGCCTCGCTTCGCGTCCAAGAACAGCACCAGTTGCTCGGTGACGATTACGTCCAGGCAATGTGGCAGGAGCTTGAAGACCTCGACGAACATCGCATCACTGCTTTCAACAATCTCATCCCCGAGAAGCAGCGTGTTGCACGGTCTTATGATAAAATCACTCAAGGTCGGAGCTATGCTGAAGGCCAAACGGTCTGGCGGGCTGTGCTCCCACTTGGGGAGAAAACCGAAGGACGCGGGAAATGGTCCGCGCGGTGGGAGGGACCCTTTATTATTCATCGCATATTACCTAAGGGGGCATACCATTTGCGTGACCTCGACGGTTCGCTCTATCCTAACCCTATTAATGGTCGTTTCTTAAAACGCCACATCGCTAGTATTTGGGAGCGCGCAGACCCTCCTCCCCCCTCTGATCCCGTGACCACTATCATTAGTGTAACGCGCCGTCGCGCTTACGCTCCATCACCTCACACTAGGGGGCAACACCAGGAAGAAGCATGCAATTAGTTTTTAAAACGTGCGTGGTCTAATTAACAGACCAGTACAAGATTGGGGCCTATTCCAGAGGCCCTAAATATTTTTAAAATTTCTTATTCAAGTGTTTCTCATGTCATCAGTTTCTCCCTTTGTAAACGTGCGTGGTCTAATTAACAGACCAGTACAAGATTGTGGCCTATTCCAGATGCCTTAAATAAGAACAACTTCATTCAAATACTTCTTTGTCTCTCTGTGGTTCGTACTGGGGGCAGCGAAGTGCATGGCCTCTAAAATTTTTTTCACCTCTCACTGGTTCGCACTGGGGGGCAGCGAGGTACCTAGCCATTGTCATTCCTTGTTTATCACCAAATTGATTCGCCACTGCTAAGATTTCGCGAAGAGCCTTTTTTGGAATGTAGTCAAGTCAAACGTCCACTCTAGATACATCCATGCGAGCTACATTTGCTCGCCGTACAAGCAATGTAGAGCGGGCGAACGCGGGCTAGGAGCACGCGAACGCGGGCTAGGAGCACGCGAACGCGAGCTAAGGGCAGGCGATTACATTCGAAGTGCAAGTCTAAGGTACCGAGGCGAGCCATAGAGCAGTTCCCTACGATTCACACTCCTTTTATGTATGACCCGAGCTGATACTATTGGCTCTGGAGCAACATGAACATGAACATAAACCTCTTCAGTCATTCTCGACATTTCATAACTTCGAGGCTAGGGGGCAATGTTTACGCCTGAATTAATATTTTACTGGACAGTAAATGTCTATGTATATATTAATTATTTCTTGGACCATGTCATACCGGCGAGATGGAGTTTCTCTAAGTTTATAAGTGATAGCTCGCCATTAAGTCCACGCGAGCCAAGTTAGACTTCGCACGGAACGAACTGAATGAGAATTTGACTTTACTTAGCCCGCGCGCGGAATGACTTCGCGCGGAATTACTGTTCAACGCTCCGCAAGGCGAAGCGAGATTGCTAGTCCGCATAGGCGAAGCGAGATTGCCAGTCCGCGCAGGCGAGGCGAGATGGACTTTCCGCGTAGGCAAAACGAGGCGAGCTGGCGAACTAGCTCGCGTAGAGGACTTCGCGAGGCAGCAAAAATGCGGAGTCCGCGCGCACCACGACAAACGTTGGAGACTTTTACAAGTCTTTGACATGCTTCGGGCCAATCCCTGTGGCCCATTAAATATAAAAAGCCCTTTTAAGGCTCGCGAAATGGACGCGAGCTACAGAGGCACGCGAGATAGCACCCTGTAGCAGCCCGCGAGATGAGGATGCTCCTAATTCCAGTTCGCATAGGAGTCTACAGTTGGTAGCGCGGAATGAAGTGTGCGAACTGGACATGTGTCACGAGACGGTTGGTTCGCATGGACGAAACAGTGCCCTTGTACTATTAGGTTTTCCGAATCCAACTTGAAGTAGGATTATCTCTCTCTTCTGCCACAAGTCAAGCTCCACTATATAAAGGGGTCGAAAGCACTCTCAGAAGGACACACAACTTTTACAACAGACAACTTTACAACAACTTAGAGACAACTCTCAAATCAACACAAACTGAAACCCAGTTCCCTTCGAGCCTTCCTCGAAACCCTAACCCTAAGCGCCCCGCCTAGGTCTTTCTCCAGAGCTCTCCGGACTCTGCATCCCCGCTTCTCTCCGAACTCCCTGTGATTGCTCTGCTCGCGCCGCCGTGAGTATCGACTCGCTTGTGCTCGTAAATCCTCCTCAGAGGTGGCACCTGTGATCCCCCTTTTTGCCTGATCAAGAAGTCAAGCGCACCCCCCCATCAACCTTTTCCTCGTCCGCGAGGTGGCATGCCCGCAACTCTCCCATCTCTTTGTCTGCTAGAAACCTCTGCTCCGCGCGCTGAGGATCGTGGCCAAAACAGTTACGGTTAGGAATAGAGCTCTAGTCCGTCTGTGGGTGTAGGTCATGGGAGATACCTTATGGTATCTGAGACCCATGAGTACACAAATTATTGTTGTAGGTCAAGAGAGATATTTATTAATATCTGGGACTCATGGGTACATGTCATTGTAAGTGTGATATTAATTATTGATCTAATTGCTTTTGTGATATAATTGAATGTTAGAAGTGTTTGTTTATTTTTGAGAGTTACTCATACGAGCTTTTTAGCTTACCGGGTTTGTTGTTTACAACCCGATGCACCAATTCTTGGTGTAGGGGTTAGACCTGCAGGTGAGGATCAGCAGGGTTGAGGCAGAGGCTTAGTGACATGGTTCTTTTTGGTTTTGCTGTACTCTGTATAGTTTAATATTTGGGTAGACAATATTAAACTCATGATATTGTTTTCATTTTCTTGATTTTCAAGTTTATGTAAAGAAGGAAATGTAATATTTAACTCAGTGTTGAGTTGTGTGACATTTACATTCCCGCATTGAGTTTTAGTTTTCCTTGAAGTTTGTTTGAAATAGGTTTTGGGATTATAATATTTTAAGTTATATCATGCCAAAAATTTTGAAAATTATCCTTCGAAAATTGGGGTGTCAAAAAAGGATTGAAAGAAGCTACAAAAAGCTGCAATCCCGAGAGTGCATAAAAATTTCCGCGCAGAATGACCTTTACGTACTAAAACCGCCATAACTTCTTCGTTAAAATAGACATGGGCAAACCGTGAAACATTCTGAAAACTAGACTCGTAGAGCTTTCCAATGATATAAAGTTCACTATCTGGTTCGTCCGGAGCTATTCACAAAGCTCAAACGAAGTTGACTATCCAGAAGGGACAGATTGCTGTTTTTCGTAGATTTGGCATTGACAAAGCTTGGAAGCTTGCGAATGGCATGTGGGCATAAGCCGAAGCCAAAATGACGTGTATATGATCAAAATCAAGTCCTTTCGGTTGTTCCAAGGTCGTAAAATCCATGACTAGTTAGCAAAAGCTCTCTGACATGAACCTAAACTAACTCAGAGGACCTAGATGATTCGATTAAGATGATTGTTCAGTTTTGATACGTCTTCAACGCCTTTTGCAAGACGACAATTGGTTAATAATGTAAGGGGAAACCAAGATCAAAAGCTTTCGGTAACTCCAAGTTAGTATAACTAGGCATGTCCGTGGAGGGTCGGTAGTGCGAGACACACTTGAAACCACTATCTCCTTAATTTCGGACAATTCTAAGACATCACACTGAGCTTGGATGAGCCTGGTTGAACAATTGATGATGGAAAATCCGCTATAGGATATAAGACTTAACCAAAAACACGTTGGCGATCCTCCTTAAGGATGCAAGGCCGTGCGTCATCTTCACTTGGAAGAGACCAAAACGGCACAATCTAACCATGTAGATTGTAAATATGCAATGCTTCTAAGGACGATGTAAAAATGTACATCTTGTTTGTAAATCAATACGAACCATAAGAGGAGAATAGTTTCATAACTTCAAAAAAATTCTCAAGGCATTCATTATTGCTAATGTGAGTACATCGAGGTCTCAAATAGACAAAGGACGTCAATACGACGCCTTATTACATATAGCTTGGAAATAAAATCAATGTCTAGCCAATGACGTCAAAGTCAGGGAGCTGGATCCGAATCTTTGAAATTCGTGATCATGAGGATGACGTTATTGTCCTTATATTGATTTTCCGTACCTTTTTGTATGCATTTATAATTTGAAGGAGAGTTTGACAACTCTTGAACCAGTGATCCGAAGATCCACAACGATTGCATTGTCATGAGCTGGCATGAGTAGTTTTGATAAAAATTGGTGTCTAGATCGGGAGTCTCGCCATTAGGGCCGGCGACACCTCCCCCTCTTTTCTAGACATCGGCACGGCGTTTTTTGCCATTGTCTTGACCCATATTGTTGTCCCCACATTAGGGGACAATCCCAACACATTTATCGCATTAGCGTATGTACAATTCTCGTTTGCAATTGTATGATCAAAATCAAGTCTCATTGGTAATTCTAAACTAACTTGGAGGACCTAGAGAACTTAATGATGATCGAATCCACTAAAGATTATATATCATGATGCCATGGAATATCATCGACGATATGTAGTCAATTAAGGTGGTAAGCAATCCACTTGACTAATAACTGAACAAGTAGAGTTATATGAATGTTTCAAGAAACGCTCCATGAGTGCATTCCACAGTACTTTGTGATCATTACTTTTTGCACAGATTGTCATTGAAGACTTTTGTCGATGTGGCGCGTCAAGGACTTTGAGTGCATGAGATGTGAAATCTCGGCATCTAGGCTTGTTAGCCTGGGGTCAAAACATGTGGTTTAATCCTTTCCAATGAAAGGTTCCACAGATACCTAGCGAAGATCCACCTTAGGTATCGAGTATGTCAAAACTCAAAGGAGCAGAATGTTACGTTGCTCTTGCATACAAAACCAAGCTGTTATGAGACTCGATAGAGGTCACAAACGATACTTTTAATGGTTTGTCCTTCAGATTGATCACACACAATCCGGAAAAGCCGCGAATTGATCAAACACAATTCAGAAAAAGACCTTGGATTGATCAAACACAATCCGGAGAAAGGTCGGGGTTGATCATATACAATCTTGACAAGGAAACAAGAGTGATCAAACACACTCTTGACCCGCGAATAAAATTTCGGAATTTTGGTACCTGCATGCACAAAATCTCAAGCATAGAATGGAGATGGAGAAGGGAGGAAAGGAATTTATCTTCCCCGAGTTATTGAACTTGGAAAAGTTTAGGGTTTCAGAACATACCTTTTGAAACTTCAAACGCTTGAAGAAGTCAACAACTGTAGTCGGAGGAAACCAAGAATCGTTGGCGGGGGCGGCCAAGAGATTGGCAGCCGGTAATGTCAGACGGCGGCCGGGAAAACAGGCGGCAGCGGTAGTTGGACAGAGGAGCCAAAAAAACACTTTTTAGGGTTTCGGAAAATAAATGGTGGGCTATTGGCTTTAAGGTTAGAACAAAGTGCATGATAACGTGATGAAATGTAAAGTGTAGAGAATGAGAGAGATAGTAAGATAATAGAGAATCGTGAAAGATAGATATCTTATTCATTAATATGAGCTCTTTATATAAGGAATTACACAATATCAATATGGTAAGGATAAAGAATATATAGATCTAGTTAAACTACATATCCTATTGTCATAAGGCCAAGACACACATAAATAATATCTACAAAGATATAGAATATCCTAGAACAATATATATATATATATATGTGAGGTTTGAACCCATGATCTCAAAGTCGTCAGTTAAACACCTTAATTAACCAACCAAACTACGACTCACCGACAATGACTTGGGTCACACCATAATTAACCAACCAAACCACGGCTTACCGACAATGACTTGGGTCACACCTTAATTAACCAACTAAACCATGGCTCACCAACAATGACTTGGGTCACATATTTTAGCGTTTATTCTCTCAAGATACATATTGTCCGATAAAATTTATTTTGAGCTCAGACATATGTATAAATATGTGCTGATTTGAGCAACAATCAGCATTACAACGTACGCAGGAAGTAGATCAGCAATAGACTATTAGACGCTGTAGGTAGCTATAGTAATATATTTATCATGGTTTTCTTCGATCACCAAGCAATGTAGGTTGTTCCTTTCACCAAACTACATGAATACCAGCCGTGTGGACATAAACGACTATTTATTCGCTGCATCGATCAGTTTTATATATTGAAATTTTCATGCATTAGTCGACATCTCACTGTCTACACTCAAGCATGAGAAGCCATTTGTGATTAAGCATGCATACATTACCATACGTTTGGATCTCATACAAAAATATACATCATGCAGTGATCTGAGTCAAACTTGGGTCGACACATGTCCTACCTATAATCTGGATTTCATACCAGAAATCATGGGGGCAAAGTCATGGTCGATTTCAATGAAAGAAAGAAAGAGAATGGTGCGTGCTAGGCTAGCCCTCTCAGTATTATTATGAACCATCATGTTCTCTCTTCCTGTTGTTCTTAGTTTGTTATGACTTTACATGACTCTTCTAGCTGCAGATCTGCAAAACAATAACTATCCTCAACTGATATTACCTAACAGCAAATCCATGCATTTACTTCTTCTATTCACTCTACACCTACAATTTTGAAGCTTCACAATGTCCTTCTCGTTCAGGTCTAAATATACTGCCTAACCTCACGAGCATCACAAGAGTAATGTTATTGCCCCAAGTTCTTCCCTTTGTTTTCTTAACTGGTTTTGTGAGTCTCATCGCTACGCTAGCTAGCTAGGTAAAGAATGTCCTCGACTATATACATTTTTGGCACTCTTTTATGATCGAGGACGGATGTGGTTGGGTTCTCTTTTTTTTTTTTTTTTTTTTTTTTTTTTTCTCTCTATCAATTATTCAGTTCAGACCATGGTAGCTATTAGAATTCCGAATTGATCAACGCACAGATAATGTAGAGACTCACTAAGTTGGCAAAAGTTGAGAAGTAGGTGTCGCTATACTCCACCGGCAAGACTTCAGTACGCAGGTCTAATACTCTACACTGGATCAGGTAACAACATTTAACACACTGGGTCCGATATGATTTCAGTGATTTGTGATAAGGTTTGAAAATGGAACCAGGGGTACGGTTTCGTCCTGGTAGAGGAGTTTCTATATAAGAGGTGCACTCATCACTCTTAGTTAATGACTTCTCTAGCTTAGAAAACAAGAGGAACAAGGGTAAAATTCAGATCGAATATTGCCAATCCAGCTATCATATTTAGGGTTTAGGGGTTAGTCTGATCTGGTCGAAACCATTGGATTAATCTTTAAACATATATACTCAGTTGCTAAAAATTGAAAGCTACATCGTCGATTAGGCATGTAAAGGCAAAATAGCTAGAAATTAAACTGTAACACAGACTGGGATTGTACTAAATGTAATCTTTTATCTTCTTGAAGTTTTATCAGGACCCAAAGAAAAGAACACTTGACATTTTTATGACTTAGGTCTTAAACTTTAGGGCATATTGTTACCCAAAAATACACTACTAGGGTAGTCATTTTCACAAGGCTGAGCCCTCTAGCTTGCTGAGTCGATCCTCACTGAGACTTCCTCGAAGTACGTCGAAGAGGAAGATATTTAGTCTCCCAGTTCTTGATGATCAGATTTTGAATTCTCACTGCTTTTATCCCTAGCCTGTCTAATATTTTGGAAAAGAAAAAGCATCACATACATACATACATACATACTCGATCAACCAACGCCTCAAGATCGAAAACATATCGTAGAAGATATCTCTTTTCAATTTCTGTATATTCTTAACCCTGCACTTGGTTATGAATTGTTCCAAATCGCCTCCAGCTCTCTAGTGAAAGCCTTCTGTCTCCCAACAACAATCGTGATGTGATCTTTCTTCTCAATCACCTTAACGCGAGCCCGAGGAACCCTCGATTGCACATTGTAGCTGCATTCAACTGGGATAAGCTCATCATCTCTGCCATGGAACACATTGATATCGCATTTTAGTTGGTCTCGAACAGTGTCTAAGTAGGCGTCCATCTTGCCCGCAGTGCCGCATATTATGTTGTGCAGAGTGTGCCATGCTGCGTTGTGTGTGTGGCAGAAGAACCCTTCAAGCAAAAACGTTCTCATCCTGTAAAGAAAAAAAAAACAAGAATCTAGCAATTAGTTAATTTCTTTCTTTTCTCATATAGTATCATCCAACTCTAAATAGTTCAATAAATAAGTTGTAGCCTTCAAATTTTGTTTGGAAGGTGAAAATGAAGTGTTGGGTATTATGGAAGTATGGAACAGAGCCCTACTGAAAGAGGAAAATATTATTGTAGCTAGCTGTGGTAGCACAACCAATACCATGACCCATATTGACTGGTCTATGCAACTACAAGCTGTGACCAGCATGGTGTTAATTTCCTGGTTACGGATGGGGCTGAGTTCCCCCAATCAATATGAAAAAGGGTCCACGGGAACCGTTTGGAAAGTTTGGAAAATAAATGGCAGATAAGAATAAAATGATTTCGTGCCGAAAATAGGTTTTGGTTGGTGTGACTAAATATATTCCATAAAGTAGCTACCTTAGTGTACTAAATTAATTTGATCCAAAAAATTCAAATTAAACGAATGACTTTACCTGTTTCTAGTCACAAATTTGGCAACAAACTCAATAAAACGGTGGTTCTTGCAAATGAGAAGGCAGATCGTCCGTGAGATGTGCTCGTACCAGCACGCAATCGACGCACCGAAGGCAATCACCGGCCAAACACGCCTCGGCGCCACCATCCTCATCACATGTTGTGTTGCTTGTACCCCTTTTGGTACAGGGAAGTATGGCTAATTAACAAGCACCAATTAAGAAACCAAACACTCTAGTCAATAATTTGTTGAACTCCCAAAATTGATTTTTCGATAAAGATTTTGTTTAGAAATCATCTAAAGTCTAGTGATGTAACATTGTAACATGTCAAATTAATTTACGAATGAACGATTTGATGACATACCGGGGCGAGTAGGGTGAGGGATTTGATAGAGTTGGGGTGCTTAACGGCAAGGGCAAGGGCCAAAATGCAGCCTAATGAATGAGCAACAATGTGGAAGGATTTAACTTTATGAGGCTCAAGCACGGACTGCTCGATCATTTCTAAGTGTTCTCTGAGGGTGTACATAGAGTCGGCTGGCTTTGGACTCCTTCCAAACCCCAAAAGATCAATAGCAAAAAACCTAAAATTTGATTTTGCAGCGCTTGACAAGTTCGGGAACACCGTCTCCGTCCAGAATGCCGATGATGAAATAAACCCATGAATGAATAGCACATCTTCTCGTGCATCATGATCTGACATCATAATAAATAATGTCCAAATCATGACAATGTTAATTACGAGAAAAAACGACATGAATATACACTAAAACAAAACCTTCATGATGTGATACTGTTATGTACACTCTTATCAAGTGAGAAAAACAATGTTTAAGCACAACTACACCAGCTCTTTATTTCAAAAAAGAATAAGAAAAACAATGCTCGATCGTTTACCTTTGGGTCCTTCAGTTCGAACGTAGAGGGTTTCTTTGCAAGAAGAGGTCCAAGAAGTGCAGAATTTACAGTCACAATCCGACCACCTCGGGATAGGGTGGTATATTTGGCCGCCGATCTTTCCCTGAAGCATTTCGACGATGGTGGAGTTGACCGTGAACGAGGATCGAACGGTGGAACCTCTCTTGGTCTCCCTCGTAGTCATCTTGGAGACCTCGGACAAGAGCGAAGGGCGAGTGTAGAGTGTATCTGAGATCTCCTCGAGCTGTAGCTTCGTCGAGCTAAGGCAGACGATTTTCGACTCGCCCTGCTCTGAGACCAAGATCTTGCCGCTGTTCGTAATGACCTCTTTGGAAGATGAACAGTAGCAAGGCTTCCATTCGGCTTCAAAGAAAAGGTCCGCAACTTTGTAGAGAAAACAAAGGAGGAAATCGACGAGGTCAAGAATGGAGAAGACAAAGAAGCTGACAGCCTCGTTTATGAATCTTCCTGTCAATGTAAGAACCGATCTGGTTTTTCCCATTGCATCCATTCAGGACCCGAAACACACCAACCCTCAAACTGAAAGCTCTAGACGACGAGAGAAAGAGAGATGTCACCACACTGTCATAGATATAGTAGAGCTCTCTGGTTTAGTGTGTTTTCAGCTCCTGCTATCTTAATAGGGAAAACAGTCAATAATGGAAAGGGGAGAAAACTAGGAGGAAGTGGGTCATGGACTCATGGCTAAGCTAAGCTAGCTTTTGATCGACGAGTCTTCCAAATGGGTGAAGCAAACTTAAGCTTGTTCACTCTGCCCTCCCCTAGCTCCTCCTCAACACTATAACATGTTACGTTTGAATGGAAGCGTGTGGGAGAGTTGAAGATATCTAAAAATAAAAACAGTGAGTGAAAGAGAGAGGCTAGGGTTGACAGTGCAAGTTACCAACAGAGATAGCGCTGAGTTAAATGTTATATTGATTGTTCATTAACATGGTTTGTTGGCCAAGAGGAAAAGGGTAGGTGGTAGTTGAACCTCCCCCCTTGTATGGAATTGGGAAAAAAATTTCGTAGCAAAATTATACTAGAAAAACATCTCCAATCACATTTTTGTTGTTGTTTCTTCTGTCATTCCACAAAATGGATGCCTTTTTCTTGCGAATGAGAAGTTTTGGGTACATGTTTTTCTCATCCACTAGGTTACAACTCATCCTTTTTTGTAGCTCAAAGTTGCCAAACTAGCTCATCAATGTGGGCAAGAATCTCTACTAATTAATCAAATTGTGATATGAAAAATGAAGATCGGTGCTCCCAAACCTCTAAGAGTTATTGCATGGTAGTCTTAGTCCACATGACTCCTATCCCTGTGGGAGAGACAAGTGAGACAACCACGCCCCACCGTCCTAAGATCTGAAGAAACAAATCTAAGTTCTATTATCGATTGGTCCTAAATGAAACACTCACTAAGATCGATCGGTGGATACGATGCTTTAGTTTCTGTCCCTTAATTAGCTATATGTACATTGTTAATACTTAGATTGAAGAAGAAAGATGTAGAGAGAAAAGGATCTGTAACTAATTTCTAGCAGGAACTAATTTCCTATTCGGACAAGTTACTGAAATCACAACTGGACATGAGCTTATATAGCTAGTTCATGCTGACCTAATATAATGTACAGAATTGTGACAACCATTTGTGCATTAAGTAACGACCTCTCTTAACTAATTGGCTAGCACGCAGTAGAACACTTGTGAGCATCGATCGGCTGCAATGGATCAATTTGTCCTTAGAATCCTACAGACTAGTTTACTGACTTTACTCATGCATTTCTTTCTTCATTTACACTAGCACATTGGCTAGTACGCAGCAGAACACTTGTGAGCATCGACCGGCTGCGATGGATCTATTTGACGTCCGAAGAATCTCACAGATTACTTTAAGGAATGTTACAAGCTAGTGTGTTGGGATATATGCATACATGTATTACAACTGACATATAGAGGGTGCTCGACATTGTAATTATGGCCTACTTTGTTCGTTTCATTGCAGTTATCGAGTGCTTAGATGAAGCAATCGAGAATGCATATGCTAGTTAGATACCTATGTATTCGATCAGAAATTATAAGAAAAAATACTAGCAATCATACACTCGCTTAGATGAATACTTCTTCGAGGAATCTAAATCATGAAGGCAGCGCTATTGTTATGGCACAGCTTAATTAGGGTTTTGAGAGTGATAGCTGCCGCACCAAATTAAATGGCACCAGAAACATAATCAAATCATCTATATACTGTAGGTTATGCGGTTTTTGCCAAACGTACGTGCATTGGACGGGTTTGAAGTATGAGTTTCACAATCAGAACTAATTAGTATTTGATTGATGAAGTTGATTCTTAAACAAGATTTCATTCTTCAAGTGAGGGAGCTTTTATCTGTTATTGTGGCCAGTGCTGACAATAATTACTAATTAGGTAAATTTGGACATATATACCGACTTTATTAAATTATAACAATAATTTGGGTATTGAAAATGAAGTTATAACAGGCTTCAGTTCATGCTATTAGGTTTGAGAGTACTGAAAATGTCATGGTTTTGGGTATACCAGTTTAGAGTAAACAACATGCTTAGGATAAAACGTAAGTGTTATTAATTGGAAGGGACGCTTACTTTCATATATCATCAATATGAGAATGAAATTAGGTTATTTTTGTTATTGGATATAGCATATGGTTGGGGACATGGGGTTGATTATTATACGTACTGTGTGCGACGTGATAATCAATTAGCAACAATGACAAGTAGAAGTAGTATGATATCTTCAACAAATTAACACAACTTCATTAACCTATCTAGTTCTGTACGTACTATATGGGTTTTTTATTCTATTCGAAAACAAATTTTTGTTTTTTGATGATGAATAATAATGAGGAATTAAAATCTTACCAAATATATAACTTGTCTTCTTCTTCTTCTTCTTCTTCTTCTTTTTTCTCATAATTTTCTTCTTTTGGGAGAAAATGAAAGCTTGCACCTCACATGGTAGAGGGAGACAAGGTGGATTGATGTTATTATCATATTTTGCTTTTCGTCAAGATGTCATTCTCATTTGATGGTATAGACAGCAAAAACTATAGAGAGTGTTGAATGCAAGCAATTTGGGGGCAGTACTCTTTAATCGGTTTATGTCAAGCTCAACATACTCAACAAACACCTTTCACCAAATCTTGAAAGATTCAAAGTGCAGCTAAAGCAAATAATTAACAAGTTAATTATTACGTGCTAATTGGTAATATTATTTAACGTGATAGATCGATCAAAACCCTACTAAGAACGACGTTTGGGAGAAAGTGATAATGATTATGCACTGATCTAGATGAAATCGATCACTGTGTTTTGTCATATTCCTACTTCATTGAGTAAACCAGATATCGTTTTCAGAGAATATCATCAAAGACCAATTCCAAATAGTTATGTCATGCACCACTGCTACTAGACCTCTTCAAAGATTCTGTTACCTGCTCATGAAGTACGTTCATCAAAGATCTATATGACTCTACCCTAATGCATGTGGTTGTTCTATGACAATGGAGGTCCTTCAGAAAACTCAGTACATTTTTCTGTGTGCAGTTCTCGTTGTTCTTTGTTTGGAGGCCTCCCCTTGCTTTGGTTTCACTTCGTTTGTGTTTGGGGACTCTCTGGTTGATGCAGGAAACAATGACTACATCTTCACGCTCTCGAAAGCCGACTCACCTCCTTATGGCATCGATTTTAAGGCTTCCGGTGGACGACCCACCGGTAGATTCACAAATGGTCGAACAATATCGGACATCATAGGTAAATCAAATCATATTCAACATATATTATGTTTGATAATTGATATATCCAACAAAACCTATCAGGCATTAATGGTCTTAGATCTATATGTACAAAATACTTATTATGGCAAAATTCAGTTTGAGGGATAATATTGCCATACATAATTGGTGGTAGCTGTAACTAATATCTTTGAACAAAATTAATATGGGGGCCATTAAGCCAATTATACCGATATTTGTGTCTACTGTTATATCATATGTTCACTTATAAATATTTTGGAGTGGAGATTAATAAATCGTCGTTTGGTTATGTCACGATTATACGTTGTGTGTTAGTTTGATAGGCATTGTTATAGAATGATTTTACTAATTCCATTTACCATTTCTTATCTGTGTGCAGATTGAAAAATTTACATTTCATTCATACTTCTCCGCAAAATAGATCACACTTCACATGGAGAAGGGAGTTTGAGTGTAGAATTTACTAAACTTTCCAGTTCATATGATCTAGGACTTTGTCTAACATTTCGAAGAAGTTTATATATAATGATCGACTAACTAACTGGCTGTAGGGTCAGAGAGTTGCTGATTAAAGCAAATCAAATGAATTGGGTTTTTGCATGGTTGTCACGATTACATAAGACCATCTTTAAACTACTTACTCATTTCCTAATTAAGCTGTGTGTGCTCTACTCAGGTCAAGAACTTGGAGCCAAATCATTTCCACCAGCTTATCTTGCCCCAGACACTCAAGCCAGCTCAATTCTCAGAGGAATTAACTATGCATCTGGAGCCTCCGGAATATTAGATAAAACAGGGTTTTTGTTTGTGAGTACTTGAAGTTAAATAGTTGATACTACAACTGAAACCATTCATTTGATCAGTTTCACAGATTAATTGGTAATAATGTTTACAGATTGGAAGAGTCCCACTGCGTGAGCAAGTTAATAATTTCGAGCAAAGCAGAAGTTACATGGTAAATGTAATGGGAGAGATAAGCACCAGAGAATTTCTAAAGAAGGCAATCTTCTCTCTCACAATTGGATCCAACGATGTTCTCAACTATGTCCAACCGTCAATACCATTTTTTGCTCAAGACAAAGTCTCACCAAACATGTACCAAGATTTCATGGTCTCTAACTTGACACTGCAACTCAAGGTACACTCAACTTAAACCAGTACTCAATCCATTAAGCTGAACAATACTAATATATATTTACAATATTCTTGATCCTTAATTATTTCTGTGTGAAGCGTCTGCACGAGTTGGGAGCTAGAAAGTTCATTGTGGTTGGAGTTGGACCATTGGGTTGCATACCCTTCATTCGTGCCATTAATCTTTTACCAAGCGGTCACTGCTTTGGTGAAGTGAATGATGTGATCCAAGGTTACAATAAGAAACTCAATGGAGTTTTGGATCAACTGAACCAGGAGTTGGGTCCTGAAGCAATCTTTGTGTATGCAAATTCCTATGACATCTTCATGAAGATCATAGTTAATTATCATCAATATGGTAAACCAGCTACCCTTTTGCTTATTTTTACTATTTTGATCATTTTATTCATCTCTTTGATCAATCTGTTTGGTATTTGCTAGGGTTTAAGGATGCCGATGCACCGTGTTGTGGCGGATACTTCCCACCATTCGTTTGCTTCATGAGCAGGAATTCAAGCTCTTCCTTGTGTGGTGATCGATCCAAGTATGTGTTTTGGGATGCTTACCATCCAACAGAGGCTGCTAATGTCATCATAGCTAAGAGGTTGCTTGATGGAGATGAAAGTATTAGCTCACCTATTAATATCCGGGAGCTTTATAACTACAACTCCTAGTGAAATGTATTGAATGAATCTTTGAATGAATGTTAAGTTTAAAATGACCAGAATATTATGCAGTTGATATTAGTGCTAAGGCCAACAGATTCCTCTACCTTTTCTATTTGGCAACAACACAGTCCTCTACTTTACTTCTGGAAATTTTTGGTGGGACTAGCTTGCTGTACATGATTGATGAATGATGATTGACAGCAACTTCCAATCAGACCAGCTTTGATCAATTTGAGCTCTTTAAGGAAAAATCAATACGAAGAAAGAAATAGAGAAGGACCTGTAATCTCAGAACAAGTTTAAGGTTGCAGAAATGAAACATAGAAGATTAAAAATTGGAAGAAGTAGCCTCATTTTAAAATTGATGTTGCAGGGCAAGTGCAGACTAGAACAAAGGTCAACTCTAGCAATTTACAGCTTCCTGACATAGCTATAACTCCAAAGAGAAGTCAACCCTCTGAGTTCTCCAACCATTGCAGTTAAATTCTTGGAAAAGGGGAGAAAATATAATATTACACTTAGCCGCTTCTCTTCTGTAACATCTTGAATCTTTGTAAGAAAGAACTGATCACCATGCATGGCTCTTCCATTAGAATCATAACAATAATAGTTTTCTGTTTGCCAACTGCCATCAAACCCATAAATGAAAACTGCATTAGATAGATGAAGTCCATCTCCATATGTTTTCCCATTGTTTTATGTCAATGTGTCTCTGTTAACTTGTTGCAAGCTAGCTTTGATGTATACTCAAATTGAAGGAACAGTGTATACAGTTGGGTGCTAGCAGATGCCAATTCTGGTGCAGTTTTGCCAAGATTTTGGGTTTATCAATAATGCAATTCTAATTCTATAAACATGTTACATTTTCTGATTTTAGTCATAGCTGGGCCAGAGAAAAAGACTGGTTCCTAGTGGGATTAGTTTGATATCCCAATGGAGAAAACTTTTCTTAGTTCAACTCAGACCCAATCCAATAATTGCACCGCTGATGATGGATATTGGTTTGGGACTACTATGGCATGGGTTTGCAAATACATGAAAGAGCAGAAAAATGAATTGTAATCCCATACATTGGTTATATGACCCATCATACCACTCATCTTAAATTCAATTTTGTTTTCCAAAATCCGGAGGATGTTGTATGGTTGTATGACATGTATCACATTTTTGTTACCGTGTATTGTTTTGCTACAAGAAGATTATTGAAAGGAATTATAAACCAAGTGTCGTTGGATATACGTAATAATGTTCATTTTTATCCATGTTTAGAGAGCAACTCAAATCAAGCGTGTCGTTAGAATTAGCCTCAAATCTACCCAAAAATCCTATCTGCTGCTAATATCAGTCTCTCCAACCTCACTTAACTCGGACCAGTCATAGAGTTCCCAAGCTACATGTCTTCACTGCAATCTCATGAAATCCTATGGATAATTGTGAACTGGGATTCTTTTCTATTTTCCCAAATACAGAGCAACCAATAATTAGAAATGGATAGAGCCACAGATTGTCTTCCCAAAAGCTGGGCCACAAATTTTCTAAGCAAACAAACAAGGTCTACCAACCGTATGCATCTCTAGCCTTTCAGTGAAAAACCAATGCTTTTCTTTCTGTATCAGAAATTAGGTAATCTATTAGGTAAATACTACGAACAACACCTACTAATACTAAGCTCTGTCTCATGCACTCTGTGCTTCTGCATTCGTTTCTCTGAGGTGTTCATATAGTCCCATTACCTTTCTTTGCACCGCAATTGCATTTACTTCATGGTGGTTTTAAGCTTTCAACCCGTCCAATTCACTACCCCTAAACAACTCTCATATTGTAAAACCAGCACCACTGGTTATAGTACTAGTGTTCGATGTGGGATCGCAGAGCCATCAGGAGTTCCAGCTCCTATGGGGCAAAAGACCAAATACAATGATGGGTTTTTTGAGAAAGCATTCATGACACTCTTTGCTCGCAAAATGAAGAGGTTTGCAGCTCCAGTGAAATCCAAGAATGAGATTGAGGAAAAGAAATGGTGGGAATATGACTATGAGAGTTTTGTGGATGTCTCCAAGAGAGTTATGCAGGGAAGGTCTCGCATTCAGCAGCAACAAGTGGTTAGGGAGGTCTTGTTATCTATGCTACCTCCAGGTGCGCCTGCTCAGGTGGATTATAAACCATTCTCAGTTCTCTACTGTTGGATTTTATTTGCCTCATGAATTTGAATATGTTGGTGATTAGTTAATGTGTGATCCTTAGCCTTCAAGAAATTGATGATTATCCCTATTTATACCCAGTAAAGGGAGCATTGTGTGTTCTATAAGAGTAACAGTTGATTAGGCTAGATGTAGATTAATCATATTTGGTATAAGATAGCGAGTTGTTTTTGACTTGTTTCTTTTGCAGTTTAGGAAATTATTTCCACCAACAAAGTGGGCTGCAGAGTTCAATGCTGCATTAACAGTGCCTTTCTTCCACTGGTTAGTTGGGCCTTCTGAGGTAAAGTATACAAGTCACTCCTGTTAGCCATAGTCTTTTATCATGTGTCTGCGTAAGTATGAGTTTTGTCAAAAACTTGGAAATACAGTTCTTTTGGCATGGGCTTTCAGCTGTAGCAAATGACATTGGTTTTTTTCTGTTGTACAACTTTTGTCTGTTTCCTCTTGGAGTGATTTATGATGCACTAATTGATGGAAATTCACTAGGTTATAGAAGTTGAGGTAGAAGGAGTGAAGCAAAAAAGTGGAGTTCGTATAAAGAAGTGCAGGTAGAATCTATATTGCATCATGTGCAAATTGAACCAAGTTGGTTCATCATGTGCATGCATTTCTTTTAGAAGTACTGCAATAGGTTTACAGATGAAAGCATTTCTTCAGAAGTATGAGTCGGTGTTTATCTTTTGCAGCAACTTAGCGAATTAAGTAGGGTTAGCGAACGAAAAACAAATTTGGTAGATGACATGGTATTGTCAATTAAAACAGCCAAATTCTACTAATTTTTATTTGGCATTCCCCTCATCTAGGTACCTGGAGAACAGTGGCTGCGTTGGAATGTGTGTGAATATGTGCAAGTTTCCAACTCAAGATTTCTTCACCAATGAATTCGGGCTTCCATTAACCATGATTCCAAGTATGTCTCAATCCCATTGTTTGATCATCACCTAAATCTGCATATAGAATCTACTATATGAATTTGATCAAGTACCGTCAAAGTGGTTAAAACAATAGACTGTTACCTAAAGTCTTATCCTCTTTCTGTTCATGCTCAGATTTTGAAGATATGAGTTGTGATATGGTGTACGGCCAAGTTCCACCACCATTTGAAGAGGATCCAGTATCCAAACAACCCTGTTTTACTGATATATGTAAGTTTTTAGAACCTCTCTACAATATAAAATCTGATCGATAGACACACGTATTTCTGATTTCTAGCTATGCGTTTATCTGCAGGCTCCATTGCGAATCCCAGCGCCCCTGTCTGTCCAAAGTTACAAGCTTGAAAGATATTCATCCTGAATCAATCACAATAAACAAAGTAGTTTTAGTACATAGAAAGTCCAGTATCCAAATTTGGCAGTCATCTTACAGTTCAACTTCGGTACATATATTTTATGCATGTTGAACACGGCGATGCTTGGATGTTACATTATGCATATTAGGCTGAAACTACATGTCTGAACTCAACATCAGAAGAGAACTTGTTTGTAAAATAGAGGATGCTATATCACTATATATAACACTCATCATTCATATAGACTTCGATTTATTGTTCATTTGTAATGGTGTACTGAAGAGATGTTTTCTCCCTCTCAAAAGTTTTATGTAGTCCTCTCTACTGAGAAATCTGTATTACAAGTAACAGATTACCAGTTTGATGTTGTGTACCCTATTGAGGCTGATAAATTCATTAAGATGGCAGTGCCCTGCATTACATAGTTGATTATGTAAAAATTGGGCAGCGCAGTTTGAAGCATAGACTTGCAGACTCGCATTTGATGCTGCTTGAATTTAGCCTGCTTTTCACCATTGATACCTAAGATGTTGGCTCTTGCACAAAAGAAAACTGGCATTGCTTACACTTGGGCATTGCTTACACTTGATTTTGATGTTTTCCTTTAAAACTTTTTGGGATAGACCCCCTAATTTAAGCAACTTGCTTAAGTTGACAAGCCGAAAAAACCCGATTACCATGCTCATTCCACAATCTGTGTTCTTAATCTCATTATACAATCCTTCACCAACTCTTTTGTTTCTACACTTCAACCAATGATCTCAACAAAGAGAGAGAAAAAAAAAATCCATCACACCAATCCCTTTCCCTCCCAGTCTCCTTCACATGCAATTTAAACTAGCTTGCTTGAGGCTTTCTCCAACCTTAAAAATTCCAAGAATTCTTCCCCTACTGAAACCTGTGAGACTCTAGCGTAACTAGTCTACTCAGTATGTCACATGATCTGTGGAAGAACAGTTTGGAGTTAGGGCCTCCTTTAGCTAATAAAACCATTCATGTGCAACACCACCTCTTTCCCTTTCTTGTTTCTTCTTCTTCTTCTCTGAACTTGATCTTCCTCATTCATAGCCTTCAATCTCTTCAGCTTGCTTTGGCGGCCCATGTGATTCTCTTTCCCTATCCGTGACTTTGGTGCAACAGACAAATCCCATTTCGACCTTAAATTGTGGCATCCAATGAAATCCAAAAATCCCCCAAAAACCCCATTTCAGCTTCACGTCAATTGCGCATTTTTCAAGACTTTTGGCATGATTTAACAGTAAAACCTGGTCTTAAACCCATTCAGAAAGAATGATACCAAATTTTTGAAACATGTGAGGGATTTATGCTCTTCGTTTTGTCTCTACTTCATACCTTTCAGTTTCGTATGCCCCAATAGTGTGAGGATAAAGTTTTGTCCCATTAACCTCCATCTCTGATTTGGTGCAGTTGATCCCGTGACCAATGACCAACGAACTAACCAACCTCCCTTAACTTCCCTCTATAAATTCCAGTCTCTACCTCCACAGGTTTCAAACCCAAATCCTACCTCTATTGCTTTGCTACATTGCTAGCATTAGTAGCTTGAGGAATTAAGATTTGAGTACTAATACATGGCTTCTGCTGCCACATTTTCCTTAGTGACACAAGTTCTATGCTTGAGTCTTTGTTTTCTTAGCTTAGGTTGCTCTGCCTTCACTGCTGAAGATTACTCAGATGCTCTTGACAAGTCCATTCTCTTCTTTGAGGGCCAGAGGTCCGGGAAATTGCCATCGAACCAGCGGCTCAATTGGAGAGGCAATTCTGGCTTGTCTGATGGCTCCTCTTATCATGTACTAATTTTAGTTCCATAGAATTAATTATATGTTTTGTCACTTGTGACATGATTATGTTAGCTAGTTTGATATGCATTGTTGACTCATTTCCTAAAGGCTTAAGCTTTGGCGTTACTTGGATGCCAATTGCAGGTGGACTTAGTAGGCGGCTACTATGATGCCGGAGACAATGTCAAGTTTGGGCTACCAATGGCCTTCACTACTACATTGTTAGCATGGAGTGTTATCGAGTTTGGTAGCTCTATGCCTAATCAGATTGACAACGCAAAGGCTGCGATACGTTGGAGCACAGACTATCTGCTCAAGGCAGCCACCACAACCCCGGGAACCTTATATGTCCAAGTAAGCGCGACAAAATACTTCCTCAGCTTTGAAGAACAAGGAATCCCACATTAGATATTGCTAAATCTGTTCACTGACCAGTATTTCCTGAATCCTTAGTTTCTCACAGGTTGCAACACTAATCACATTAGATATAGAGATGTATGAATGAATTTAGTAGCATGATATATCACACTTGAGAAAACCAATAGTAAAAGCTAGGAAAATAGTCCATCTGATCAGTAACTGCATTTGTATATTAACTTGAAGATAAGCTCTTACTTATAGTCACATGTTTTGCCGGTGCAGGTGGCAGATCCAAACATGGACCATCACTGCTGGGAGAGGCCAGAAGATATGGATACACCGCGCACTGTTTACAAGGTGTCCACTCAAAATCCAGGGTCTGATGTAGCAGCAGAAACCGCTGCTGCACTGGCTGCAGCTTCCATAGTCTTCAAAGACTCTGACCCTTCTTACTCTGGAAAATTGCTTCACACAGCAATGAAAGTAAACACCCTAACAATAAAACTGAATTCAACACTTCATTTTCACCGAAGTTACTTACATTGATCACCATGCAGGTGTTTGATTTTGCAGACAAGTACAGAGGTTCTTACAGTGACTCCCTCGGCTCTGTGGTCTGTCCTTTTTACTGTTCATATTCTGGATACCAAGTAAGCACTGGGATGATTTGCTTGTAATTACCTTCTCATTTTGACACACACACACACACACACACACACACACACACACACACACACACACACATATATATATATATATATATATATATATATATATTAAGGATTCAAATCATACCATTTTTGTTGATTTATAAATAGGATGAACTTCTTTGGGGCGCATCATGGATTCACAGAGCCTCGGAGAACAGTTCATACTTGTCATACATCAAGTCCAATGGCCATACATTGGGTGCTGATGATGATGACTACTCCTTCAGTTGGGATGACAAGCGAGCTGGAACAAAAGTCCTCCTTTCCAAGGTTTCATTCTCATAAACTCAGCTCTAGCTAGCAAATCCTGCAAAATCTTGAAGGTCAAGTAACTAAAATTAGCTAATTTGGGTTTGTTGTGCAGAGCTTCATAGAGACAAACACTGAAGAATTTCAGATATACAAAGCACACTCAGACAACTACATATGCTCTCTAATTCCAGGATCATCTAGTTTTCAGGCTCAATATACCCCTGGTAAGCTATATGTCCAGAGTGAGGGACACTTAAAATTCTAAAACAACGTCATTTTAGACATAAGCACAATATCGACACGACAAAGTCATTTTGAAAATAAGCATGGCATTGACATAACAACATCAGTTTGGATATAAGCACAGTATCAACACAACAAAATGGAATTACCTAAAGAGACATACTTTGCAGGTGGACTTCTGTACAAGGCAAGTGAGAGCAATCTCCAGTATGTTACTTCCACAACACTCCTCCTCCTTACATATGCAAAGTACCTCAGTTCAAACAGCTTAACAGTCACATGCGGGTCCCTAGCCATCACAGGCGAAACCCTAATCGCGCAGGCAAAGAAGCAAGTGGACTACATTCTTGGTGACAATCCTGCAAAGATGTCATACATGGTGGGATTTGGGAAGAAGTATCCACAGCATGTACACCACAGGGGTTCTTCTGTGCCATCTGTACACGATCACCCTAACCCCATTCCCTGCAACGATGGATTTCAGTACTTCCACTCTGGTTCCCCAAATCCAAATGTGCTCGTCGGAGCCATAGTTGGGGGACCTGATAATAAAGACAACTTCGCCGATGACCGGAACAACTACCAGCAATCCGAGCCTGCTACTTACATCAACGCACCATTTGTGGGGGCTCTTGCTTTCTTCTCTTCCAACACCAACCCAAAGTAGTTATAATTCCTCACTTGAAAAATACAGGAGAAGTACGTGAGGAATTAGAAAGCAAAAAATTTAGCCATCATTATGCCAATGATGATACATGAGCTATGGCATATAGTAGAAGTGTGTAGGTAGGAAATGCTGGAAGATTAATGCAACTTCCAACGGTAGAAATCAACTTTCATTATGTGTTAAGTTCCAAAGAAATCACTCGTTCGTTTTTTCATTTTGTAACGGTCCAAAACAGTCCCTATTTTTCTAACTTAATTACCTCGACCGTCTGTGTGAATCTTTCACCATTCTCAGGTGATAACCGTGACACTAATGAACAGTAACGATCACAAAAAAGTCAATTAATTAACAAATAAATCTCCCTAATCACATCTTAATCATGTCCAACTCCGTAATTTCACCACAGAGAAGAAAACAAAGCAAGTAGTCGGTGGTTCCAACGACACCTCCAATCTTCTTCTTCGTCTTCTCCAACGACCCAAACAAATTTCCAAAACCCAAATCTCCGTTGAAGGGTCGCCATTGCTGACTCTTCTCAATCCCAAATCTCTCAGATCCAAATCCTCCAGATTCCAACCATGTCCAAGCTCCTCTTCTTCCTCCTCACTCTCTTCGCCGCCGCCGTCTCTCTCTCCTCCGCCGAGATCCGCACCTCGTCCCTCCGCAACGACTGGCGTCCGATCATCCCCTTCGACGAGTTCGGCTTCACCCACAAAGGCCGCCTCGAGCTCAACGTCTCCAAGATCGCCTTCTCCCAGCAACCCGGCCCGGATCCGGATCTCTCCCGGGTCGGGTTCTTCCTCTGCACCGGCGACTCGTGGATCCACGTCTTCCAGCAGCTCGAGGAAGGCGAGATCGGCTGCGCGCTCAAGTCCGATCTCGTCAAGCGCGTCTACACCTTCGACCAGCTCAAAGGCGCCGATCGATTCTCCACCGTGTTCCAGGAGACCGACGCCGATCAGTACACTCTCCTCTTCGCCAACTGCCTAGCGCCGCTTAGGGTTTCGATGGAGGTGAAGTCCGTCATGTACAATCTCGAAGGGAAGAGCAGCGATCGCCGCGATTATCTCTCCGCCGGTAAAACTGTTCTCCCGAGAATTTACTTCGTTTTCTCGCTGGCTTATATTGTTCTCGTCGGGCTCTGGATCTCCGTGCTTTACAAGAAACGACTCACCGTTTTCCGGATTCATTTCTTCATGCTCGCCGTCTTGGTCCTCAAGACTCTGAACCTGCTCTGTGAGGCTGAGGACAAGTCGTATATTAAACGCACCGGTTCCGCGCACGGCTGGGATGTGTTGTTCTACATCTTCAGCTTCTTGAAGGGGATCACATTGTTTACTCTTATTGTGTTGATTGGGACCGGGTGGTCGTTCTTGAAGCCGTTCCTGGCGGATAAGGAGAAGAAGGTTTTGATGATTGTGATTCCGCTACAGGTGGTTGCCAACATTGCGCAGGTTGTGATCGATGAGACTGGGCCTTTCGGGCATGACTGGGTTACTTGGAAGCAGGTTTTCTTGCTTGTGGATGTGGTGTGTTGCTGCGCGGTGTTGTTTCCGATTGTGTGGTCTATCAAGAACTTGCGCGAGGCTGCGAGGACTGATGGGAAGGCGGCTGTGAACTTGATGAAGCTGACTCTGTTCAGGCAGTACTACATTGTGGTTATATGCTACATTTACTTTACGAGGGTTGTTGTTTATGCATTGGAGACTATTACTTCGTACCGGTACCTTTGGACCAGTGTGGTGGCTGCCGAGTTGGCTACTCTGGCGTTTTATGTGTTTACGGGGTACAAGTTCAAGCCAGAGGCGCACAATCCTTACTTTGTGATCGATGATGAGGAGGAAGAGGCTGCAGCTGAGCAGCTGAAGCTTGAAGATGAGTTTGAATTGTGATTTAGTGTAGAAGATGGCGCTGAAGGATGAGGTAGAGTTTTCGACAGTTACAGTGGGATGAATTGTGTTTTTTGTTGTTGTCATTGTGATGTTACCTTCTGTTTATGTTATAAATTGAGCTACTAGGATAATATCACACCCTTGTAACTTTTTCTGTGAATCTGTTATTACGTGTAAGTACGGAAAGATCATGTTCGTACATTAATTTTGGAAGAAATGGTGGTCCATTGATTTTACTCAATTTGGTTCATGTGAAGCTATATATATTTGTTGGATGTAATGTAGTTTCATCACTTCATGTGGTGGAGTAGGAAAACAGAATGATATCAAAGCTTAATGCAAGGGGTATAGATGTTATGTTTTTAGTTTTATTTTTTATTTTTTAAATGAGAAATGGCCACTTAGGCAGTGTTATATGGCTTTCTCAAATGGAAAATGTGAACTGTGAGTGCTGTACTGTAGATCCTTTAATCCTAAATTTCTCTCAAACATGCAACAGATAGTGAGTGGATTACTGCTACCAATAATAGTTTTTATCAAGGTTTCTTATGTATTCTTGTGTGCCATAGGGAAAAATGCTTGTGTTCTGTTCCTTTTGTTACACTTTTGGTACGGCTATATTTTCTGTACTGAACATTGAAACAGTTTTTGACATGCTGTGTAACTTAACAGTGACTCGAAAATTGCTGGGTTTTGAGATGGCTATAGCACTAAAATTACTGTGCAGCTTTAAATTTTATGTCTTTAGGTTCCTCATGTATGATGCAGCCAAGTGCTCTGTTGATGCAGACAAAATCTGAGTTCTGGTCATTTTACATCGCTTGAAGACTATAGTAGAGTGTTCTTTTTCCTTTTGATGTTTAGTTAGTCCTATAGAATATGCCTACTTACCTAGCTATTAGTGTGGCTTATCATTATCTATTTATGTGCAAATCTGTTAGATATTATTTCATCATGTCTTATTATACTAGTTAGCGATGTCAGCCGACATTAATGCATCCTTCTCTTTCCTCTCTTTGATATAGTTTCATGCAAGAGTGTTCTTAAAGGGTTTCATATATGAGATGAGAATTTCATCATCTTCGAGTGTAGGAAGTGAATATTTGGCACAGAGAAGTGTAGGATGCGAATGGTTTGTGCTATGTTTTCCCTTGGTTCATTTAGGGTTGCATATACATTGTATTAGTTTATGCTATGGATATGGATTTCTGAATTCTTGCTTGCAACTATCTAACAGTGTTTCTTATACAAGCCAATTTTATTCACCTTACCATCTTGTAAATGTCATGTTTTGGCACTGGAAAGTTGTCGTGGAATGTAGACATTTGAATGCAGGTTAGCACAGGTCACTGATTTTAACCAATTCTCTGTTGTTATTAGCTAGTAGTTGATTAGTTTGTTCAAGTTGATACTTCTTTCCGGTTTACTGTAGTTTTTACTGTAGCAAAAACTACTTGATCATTGCGTCAGTGTTACATGTCCTTCTCTTCATTAACTTGACTGTTTTGCCCCCAATTTTCTGGGTAGGCCATGAGGTCCATGAACAGGGATTTGCCAAGTCCAATCAGTGCATGAAGCTAGTAACACTTGAGGTTGTTAATTATGACTTTCTAATTTCGTCCTCCAGTTTCATGATTGCCTTTTAGTATTGGTGTTTATCTTTTCTCTTTTTTCCTTTATCCCACGGATTGAATCATTTGTCTTTCTGTTCAATTGTAAAATTGAACAAACAAAATTTCCAAAGTATGGTTTCCGGCTACTGAAATCCGGAATGAAAGCCAGTAACATCAGATTACACACTCGGCTTTACCCAAGCATAATGGATTTGATTGACATCGATGAAGGTAGGGACTTGGTCCTTAATTGGTTTCCAGTCGAGTGAGTTGACCACGTATATATGCTTAAAACAGAGACTAAGCGCTCCTAGATTTGCTTTCAAGGTTTGGCCAAGTTCATAATATACATTGACTGAGGTTTTATATTGTTTTCCTTTAAATTTGTTCAATGTGCATGCTAGATCGATCCGGATATAAAGCAAATGAGGTTCTTCCGCTAGCTAGCTAACGTTGTGTTACAATATTCCAGACTTCCTGTTTCCTATTATGGTCGGCAAAGTGCGTTAACCTACGGCTTAAGCTAGTTGACCATACTATGTGAAATGATAGCGAATCGATGAATTAATCTATACGTTAATGTACATTATACAGTTATCTTCAAGTCATCAGCTAAAACGAAGTCATGTCAAACATAAATAGATTATGTAGTTCTAGCATGTATACCATGGACGAGAGCGTATTCGGAGCACCCGGGTGCGCCGCGCACCCGGAAATTTAACGGTGAGATCGCCGGTGAGATCACCGGGTGGGGCCGGCACGGGTGAGTGGACGGTGAGATCGGCCGGGTGCGCGGCGCACCCGGGTGCGCTCTATAATTTTCGACCATGGACCTGTAGATTGTACTAAACAACAAGAGCAGTTTTGAGGCTAACTTATATATATGACTATTGACTGGCCATAGGAGAGTGGAATTCAAAGTGTACAACACATTTTGCTTAATGGAAGCAATATGGTGCAAGATTTGATGCATAATATCACTATAAAAAGAGAGGCTAAAGCATCAATAGATCAGTCACAACACATCAAGCTATCTATAGCAAAAAGAAGCAAATACCTAATTAACTTCAGCACCAAATGGCTCATCCATCTATGGTGCGCCTGGGTGGTGCGATTTTGCTCATTCTGTTACTCGCCGTTCTTTTAGCTGAGGGAGCTTCTCAACCAAAAGCTAAGAAGGTCAAGTGCAAAGACAAGAAGTTCTCCAAGTGTTACCACAAAGATCTCTATTGCCCTAAATCATGCCTCCGCACTTGTTTCGTGGATTGCAAGAAATGCAAAGCTGTTTGTAAGGCCCCTCCTCCACCACCACCTCCTCCTCCACCGCCTCCACCTAGACATAAGAGGCGCTACCCACCCCCTCCCCCCAAGACATATCCTTCACCACCACCTGCCCCTTCAGTTGTTCATACTCCTCCTCCCTCAACTACAACTCCATCTCTGTCACCCCCTATCTCTACCCCGTTATCACCACCATTGCCTCCTCCTACTACCCCATCACCACCTTCTTTTTATCCTCCTCCACCACCGCCTTCATCAGAGGCCGCCGGTGGAAAGAGAGTCAAATGCAAGAACAAGAACTACCCTCATTGCTATGGTCTGGAGCAGAGTTGTCCTAGTGGGTGCCCTGAGCAATGTGAAGTTGACTGCGTTACATGCAGTCCCGTTTGTAGTAAGTTCACATTAACTATGTTTGTTAGTTATAGGGTACTACTTGATCTCCTCAGCCAGACCAAAGGGTAGCTAGCTAGACAGATAAATCAATGAACTTATACCTAAAGTTTGCTACTTGATTTATTGTCTTTCTGAATAGCATTACATGAAATTAAATGCAAGATGCAAATACCAACTAGCTTCCATAGTTCATGAAATAATTGATTTGTGTTCATGAAATTATTAGTAGTTGTTTACTTGGTATGTACGTGTGGGATGCAGACTGCAACAAACCAGGTGCTGTGTGCCAAGATCCCAGATTCGTTGGTGGCGATGGTATAACCTTCTATTTCCATGGCAAGCGAGACCAAGACTTCTGCCTCGTATCTGATTCCAACATCCACATCAACGCCCACTTCATCGGCAAAAGAGACCAAAACATGAAGAGGGACTTCACCTGGGTCCAATCACTTGGTATCCTCTTTGACAACCGCAAGCTCTTCATAGGTGCTAAACCAACCTCCACTTGGGATGACAGCATCGACCGCCTAATCCTAGCCATTGACGACGAAACCATTAGCCTTGCTGACAACGAAGGCGCGTATTGGCAATCGCAAGGGCTCAGGATCACAAGGAGCAAGAACACAAATGCTGTAGAAATCGAAGCCGAAGGGAACTTCAAGATCAAAGCAGTAGTGGTGCCGATAACGGAAAAAGAGTCGGTGATACACAAGTATGGGATCACACAGGAGGATTGCTTTGCTCACCTTGACTTGAGCTTCAAGTTTTATGCCCTAAGTGGGGAAGTTAATGGCGTGCTGGGACAAACATATGGTGATAACTATGTGAGTAGGGTTAAGATGGGTGTGATGATGCCTGTTCTGGGTGGCGATAGAGAATTTTCATCGTCTAGCATCTTTGCCTCAGACTGTGCAGTTGCTAGGTTTAGCGGTGAGTTCAGTGAAAAGTCTAAGTATGCTAGTACTATGAATTGTGCTAGTGGGATCGATGGACGTGGAGTTGTTTGCAAGAAGTAATTACTTATGGATCTTTTCTCCTTTGATCGATTTATAACTATTGTAAAATAAAGGCCAGAATCATGCTCTAGCGGTTTCATAAATATATGATGTCATTTAACGTTGGTTAACTTGGTGCTTAACTTGTTACCGGTCTCCTAATACACGCTTAATCGACGATTTATTGTACAACATTTTGTTATCTAGATATAGTCGGGAAAAAAGTAGCTAATACAGAATCAGCACAATGAACACATAGCTCGTTCTCGTTTACCATCACAGTTAACTTCTAATTAAAACAAAATCTAAAGAAAAACAAAGAGCTCACCTTAAACACTAGGGGGGAAAAACGATTCAGGCAAACCTTACTGAACCTCCCATGAAATTCAATTCATGATCCTTACCATTTCTCCAAATTCTGCCTCGATCACCAGTTTCACAAATATAGGTGGTGTTGCTGGAAAATATAATGTCTGCAAACTCCTTGGCTTCTTGAACTACAGTAATGTTGGATTGAATCAGAACCCTTGCTCCTAGAGACCTGCAAATCCATAACATCAGAACAGTGCCTGTAGTGATACTCTATTATTGGTTCTCATGAGCAAACAGTCAACGAGAGATCTGAGGAGAAGGAGCAGATGATGACGGCAGTGTCCGGCCGGAGAGAAGACGGCGAGAGAGAAGAATCGAAGACCCAAGTAGGTTTTTTTTTTTTTTTTAAAGGTGGACCACCACCCTGCTTAGGCCCAATGCATCTGGGTTCCGCCTAGCCATAACAAAGCTCACCTAGCCCGCTTAGGCCCATTACGCCTATGCGGCCCACTATTGTGTTAGTTTTAAGTTTAAAAAAAAAAAAAAAAAAAAAAAAAAACCCTGCGATTGCTGCAACTCTGCAGATGATGAATTGGAATGAGGGTGGATTTGAAAATGTCGAATTGGAACACTTTGATGAAGGTGTTGGAGGTTGGTTTATGAGCTTTCTCTCCAAACAGCAGATGGTTTGCAATTCAAAGCTGCTCTGTTTCAAATTCAAATACTTTGCCATGGCCTTGAACAGAACATCCGTCATTGTAATGCTTTGGTCAATCAATTTTTTATACGAAGACCAGCAATGAGGCTCAACTTTTTCCAGGTATCTTACTATATATGGATGTGAATCCTAAACTATATAATTTATGTTCATTATGAATATAAATTGTGAAGAATCATCATGAAGATGGCTAATGTTTGAATCGAGTACAAAGCCAGCTATCCACAAGCACAATAGCAACAGTATATATGAAAATGTTTGCAGAAAATCAGTGAAACCCCGATTCGGATTCATTTCCAAAATGTCACATTTAAGGTCTACAGAAAAGGGATATGTAACGTAGCATTTCTCCGCTCAGTTCATCTTTTAATCTGACTGATTAAGTTCCCCTATGTTGTTGCTGTTGCACTATTATCTTGTAGTCTCTCATCAGATTATCTCCATGAATAGGCTATGGACATTAGCTTAGCACTAAGGCTTTCCATATGTCAGAATGAGTAGGTAGATGAACTCACATTAGTATCACTATCTTCTGAGTCCTGAATATGAAGAGGTGTAAAAAACACCAATCCAACCATCAGAACCTACACATGTATCAGGAATGATTGACAAGTGCATTCGAGGACCAAAGTATATATCAAATTATAATTGAGCAAGAATCTAAGAAGGAGCATCTGATACTAATCCTAAAACAAAGCATGCTTTCTAAGAAAACATGAAACAAGAAGATGGGTGTTCTTCTAAGCACCACATAGACAATGTACCTGTCTTCCTTAATCCAAACTTCTCTAGGATTATCATCTCAGCACATGTGCAACCACATGTTAATTCTTTGGCATTTGTTTAGTACTAAGCCAAAGTCCTATCAGAAGCTGCAAGATGAAAAATGTTTTGTCAGGTTAATCACCTATGACTGTTATTTCCATTTGGGTACTTAATACACTACTGAAATTTGAGCAAATCTATCACAGCTTCTTCTTTGCTGAAAGGGGTGTAATGATAATGTTAGTACTTAGTAACCATTCCATCTTGTGATTCTTGTCATCCAAGATGATATGTTGGTAGAAGTAAGCACATAATTGGATGATCTTATAGACCAGTGCCAGTAGAGGGGACCATGAATTGGAAAAATAAGGAACAAAATGAGGAGACAACCATGTGGATCTTCTACAATGAAAATACAGTTGAGGTATGAGGGTTCATTTCACGAATTTGTCTTCTGGAATCCCCTCAAAAACACAACCAGCAAAGCAAATTTAATGTGTATAATCCAATTATTGCCAAAATTTTAAAGTCTCCCACTAATCACAACATAAAACATTCCACCAACTACTAACTTCAAAAGCTATAGCCAATGAAATAGCTATGACCATAGAAGCATAGATCAAGGTTCAATTTTTTTCACTCTTAACTTCTTCCCACTTCATGCTCTTGCTGTCAATATAAAAACAGAGACACAGATTAGTTAGGCTCTCTGCAAAGTAGCTGCATTATCAGTTTTACTGATCCAATCTGACTTGCATAAAATCTGTTGACCCAAAGGACAGGGTTGGTTGACCAAGAAACAAAAAATGACAGAGTATCGTTGAGAGGAGAGGTGAAATAGGACCAGTTCATTATTAAGATGGAGCAGAGAGAAACAGAGAACTCAAGGCCACCTCCGCCTTAATGAGTATCAGATCCATGTGATCATCTGCCTTTTTTTCTTTAGAAAATTCCATGATCAAATGACCCTACCTTCATTTCTTTCTTTACAGAGCAAAGCCCCCATTACAAGCAAAAGAGAAAGGTGAAAGGAACCCCCAAAGATAGAAGAAAAAGACTTCACCTTTCAAAAGAAAACCACCCACCATTAGAAATGGAGGAGAAGATGATGATGATGATGATGACTACCAGTAGCAGCCCAGAAACTAGCACAAACGAAGCCACTACCACTTCAGCTTTCCCAAGCTGGAAACTTTACGAGAATCCATTTTATAACTCTCAACCTCAGCATCAAAACCACCCAGAAAAACAACCACAATGCCAAATTAGCACCACCAAGAACCAGCATTGCCTTCACCTCCCTATCTCTGCTCGAAAGCTCGCTGCTTCGTTTTGGGATCTCACATTTTTCAAGCCAGTAATGGAGACTGAGATGGAGTACACAAGAGCCCAGATCATGGAACTGAAAGCTGAGCTTGAATACGAGAGAAAGACAAGAAAGAAGTTTGAGGTGATCAACAAGAAGCTTGTCAAAGAGTTAAGTGAGGAGAGGAGGGCGAGAGAAGCAATTGAGAGTGTGTGTGAAGAACTAGCGAGAGAGATTTCAAGTCGGAATTCAGAGATTAATAGGATGAGGAAGGAAATGGAGGAAGAAAGGAAGATGCTGAGAGTGGCTGAGGTGATCAGAGAAGAGAGAGTTCAGATGAAGCTCTCTGAGGCCAAGTTTCTTTTTGAAGAGAAGGTGTTTCAGTTGAGTTGCAAACCAGTTCAAACTGAGAAGTTTCCTACTTGTGTTGAAAATGATGATCCAGTTTGCTCCAATGTGGTTAGGACTAATTCGAAGTCGGGGGTTAGCCGTGAAAATAGTGGTGGACTTTCAACAATGGCGATTCAGAGAAGGGCTTCACCGGAATCGGAGAATCCACACATAAAGAGAGGGATCAAAGGGTTTGTGGAATTTCCGAGAGTGGTTCGAGCAATTGGGTCCAAAAGTAGGCATTGGGGTACAAAGTTGGAGTGCCAGAAAGCTCAGCTGAGGATTCTACTGAAGCAAAAGAGCCCCATCAGATCCAATAGTCTCATTATCAGTTAGTTCCTCTTGCTAAGCCTCTGTCGTTGTTGGTTAATTTTTGTTGTTTGTTAATCATTGTATAATGTGTTCTGTATCATCTTAAACATGAATTTAAGCTTGTAATAGTTCAAAGAGTACTGAAAATTTTGTGCTTAGGTGCATTTTTAGTGCTTGCAATTAGAAAAATATTGTTCTGGATCCGATCAAGCGCGTCGAAAAATCGTGCAAAGTCTTATCTAAATCTAAACACATGCACATGTTTCATTCTTATTCAGATTGACTTCTGAAGAAAACTACACATGCAGAAGCATGCTGCACTTGTTTTGGGTGTTTTATAGTGATCGGAATCGTTAAATTACCTCATTGGGAGAGGAACACCGGAAACAATTTGCAATGTGATACCCTAAAATGTTTTGTCTATACCCGTCCCCAATGTTTTAAAAACGCTAGGCGCTAGTCGGGCGGACAACCGACACCTAACGCTCAGAGGACTAATCGGGCGCCTAGGCTGTTTTTTATTTTCTATATTTTAAATTATTTTTATCACATAAAAGTAATAAATAATTGATTATTATGTTCTTATTATTAATTACTTTAATTAAATGGGGATAAGATTTTGGGTCAATGATAAAATGATACATTTAAAAATAACAAATGATAAAACTGTTAACAAATGTTCATTGATGATAAAACAATACACTCATTTAAATTCTTTAAACTGTTACCAATAAATTTTAAAAAAATTACATGTCATGCCACTGAAAAAAATAGCAACACATTAACCACGATCCATCTCTGTCACTCTCTCTCAACTCATCTCCCTCACTCTCTCTCTCTCTTTTCTCTTTCTCTCTCTCCGACGAATCACTCTCTCCGGCGAACCCGTCGTCCTCCACGAGATCTGATTACTTCTGGTAATTCCTAAATCCACCGAGAGATTGATGCTGTTACCAAAGCGAGCTCAAAGAGAACAGATCTAGAAGCACACGACGGAGCTCTCCGCCGTCGTCGTCGACAATTTCATCCTTTTTTATTTTTCTTTCATCCTTCAACAAATCTTTTATGTCATGGCTTTTCGGATTAATTTCGATCATCGTCTTCAGCTTACAAGGTAAGCTAATATGTTTCTCTCTTCTTTATCAATTGATTGCCTTTTCTTTTTGATGTGATTAAAACCAGAAATAGAAAAAGAAGCTTGAATTCATGGGTTTTATTGTATTTTGGGTCATGCATCTTTTATTGATTAGATTGAAAATGCATATTTGTTTGGGATGTTTAATTTGTGTTATGTTATTTGGTTATGCACACCAGGTGTTTGAGGAAATGTCTGTGAATGAATTTTGGTGTTTTTGCTCGATGAGAGCGCAGTGGACCTTGATGTGCTAGCGAGGGCTGACCTTCTCAAGTTCTTGAGCAAATAATGTGAGGAAAGAGATGCTACACGCCGCAAAAAGAGCGCATTAAAGATGAACCCTTAAGAAATACGGAATTCTACCCAGATTTTTAGTCCAATTCGACAGAAAATTGCAAGCAGCTCAGAGCGATCCAGGAAACTTTCCTTACATCAACGAAAATCTAGAAAAGTCTAGTTTCCAGAACTTTTCGCGGATCGTTGATAGCTATTTTGTAGAGGAAGTTATGGCCGTTGGAAGGAGAAAAGGTCATTCTGCCGAAAACTGGAAAAGGAAGGAGAAAAGTCTACCAAACAAGTGTTTATGTAACTGACAATGTAGCCATTAATTGTGTATGTAACTATCCAAGTAACTATTGAAAGCCATGTAGCAATGTAGCCGTTAAATGTGTATGTAACTATCCAAGTAACTATTGAAAGTCATGTAACTAGTCATGTAACTAGCAATGTAACTACCATTTATGTAGTTACGTGAGTAGTTTTGTCTGTAGTTTCTTATGTAGGATGTATGTAACTACCCAGATAACTATAAATCTGTAGTTACATGGATAGTTATATAGCTTAATGTAGTTACATGAGTAGTTATAGATATGTATATACTTATGTAGCTTATTATGTACGATGTATGTAACTACCCAAGTAACTATAAATCTGTAGTTACATGGATAGTTTCATAGGCAGGTTAATGTAGTTACACAAGTGTAGCATGCATGTAACTACCCAGGTCACTATCAATCTGTAGTTACATAGACAGTTACATTGATAATTACATTCTTGTGCCCGTTATGTATGTAACTTATTACATAGGCAGGTTAATGTAGTCACACAAGTGTAACATGTATGTAACTAACTAACTATTAATCTGTAGTTACATGAATAGTTACATAGATAGATAGTTACATTGATAGTTACATTCATAGTTACATTCATAGTTACATGCATAGTTACATAGATGGATAGTTATATTGATAGTTACATAGGCAGGTTAAGGTCGTTACATTACATAAGTGTAGCATGTATGTAACTACCTATGTAACTATCAAACTGTAGTTATATGGATAGTTACATGCATAGTTACATAGATAGTTAAATGCATAGTTACATAGATGGATAGTTACATGGATAGTTACATAGATATTGATAGTTACATGAATAGTTACATTGATAGTTATATATAGATAGTTACATTGATAGTTACATAGGCAGGTTAATGTTGTTGAATTTTGACGGAAAAATCGTGTGCTATTGTAAAAGATTTTAACTAAAATCAAGCAAAACTCGTATACACTAATCCGATTGAGGTTTTCGACTTTTGTATGTTTGAAAAGTACTTATTTATCATTATTTGATAACTGAAAAAGTTTGGTTGAAAAACTTATCATTATTATCTGATTTCATACTAGAAAAGTTTGACCCGCCTAGGCCAGTCAAGACCCGGCTAGACAAGCTTAGGACTAGGCCTCATCATTTGGCCCTTCGGCCCTAGCCCGCCCTAAAACCCGCCCTACCCTATAGGGCCGAAACCCTACCCGGCCCTCCGTTAGGGCGGGCCGGCCCTAGCCCTTTTCAATTAGGGTAGGGCAAGGGTCAAGCAAATGAAACCCGGCCCTACCCTATTGAGCCCTTTAGGGCCAAGCCCGGCCCGGCCCTAAAAGCCCGCCCTTTAGGCCCTAATAATTACCTATTTTCTATTGTTTTTAATATGTTTCTTATTTTTTATACAATACAACTAATCTTATAAGTTTTATTTCTTTAATTTGTATTTTTCTTTGTTAAATAATGATTGATTTTTGATGATTTAGAGAGATAGTTAATGAAATATATGAATATAACTACTTAGATTAATAATTCTAGATGTCTTAAGTTAAATATAATGTATATGTATGTTAAATATGACTAAAAATAGGGTCGTGTATCATATATATCTCTTGAGGTAATATTTGAGAAAAAAAAAAATAAAACTCATGAATTTATTTCGTTAAATAAAATAACGTCATATTCGGCCATTTCGGCCCTATTTATCCCTATTCAAAGGGCCGGCCCTACCCGGCCCTATTAGCCCTAGCGAAATGGGCTTTAAGGGCGGGTAAGGGCTTGCATATTTGAGCCCCGGCCCGACCCTACCCGGCCCTAAATTTTGTTGACCAAATCAAAGCCCTACCCGACCCGACCCGACCCGACCCTACCCTAAGCCCTAAATTTTAGGGTAGGGCCGGCCCTAGCCCGGCCCATGATGAGGCCTACTTAGGACCCATGTAGCGACTGCCTAGACCCTCTTAGGGGTAGCCTAGACAGGCCAAGGGGCTGCCGAGACCCGCCTAGGGCCGCTAATAGGCAACCTTGACCCACCGAGGGTCACCAAGGGCCGTTTTGACCAACCTTGACCTGCTAAGGAACCATCTAAACCCTCTTAGACATGCGTATGGACCACCTAGACCCACTTAGGGGCAACCTATACCTACTAAGGGGCTGCCGAGACAAGTCTAGGGCAGCCAAGGGCGCCTTGACCCGCCTAGAGCCGTTAAGACCCGCCTAGACCAGCTTAGGACCCTAGACCAGCTTTATGGCCCCTACAAGAAAATATCCATCTAGACATTCGAAGCTTCTAAAAAAGAGAAGAATAGAGGAATTGAAACAATCTCAAAGAGGGGCTCTTCATAAATTTCTTGTTAAGCAACCACAAAATTTAGCTAAAGAAGATGGGTAAGAAATATTGCAATGAGAATAAAAAATTTCTTATTCTCAGAATTATCAAGTAATATTGCAATATGGCTGTTATATTCTCTTTTGGTAAGGTTTAGTATTGTTAAAGTTCTTGAAATTTAGATGGGATTGCTGGGGAAATTCATAGGCAAATTGATATAAACTTGTCGGTTTTTGATTTCCTTGTTCATGTGATTTTGATGATGAATGCAAACAATCATTCAACTTATATATACAATTGATGTGTAGACAACTCTATCCTTTTTTAGTAATTACATTGTTCTGTGTCTATTACCCAAACAAGTTTTCTTTTTCTGTGTCTGTTGCAAAGTTGTTCTGTATTCTAATACCCAAATATATGCAGTCACATAATTGAAAAAATTACTTGACCTTGTTGAAGTTAATCATATATAGTCTCAACTAACTCATTTGAGTTTTATGTGTAGCAAGCTTATAGTAGGGAGAGTAGGGACCATTAATTTCTAAGTATGAATTTTCGATGAGGTGTGTGCTCTATCAATGGACCCTTTAAGCTGTGTGCATTGTTTCTGATCATGGACCACATATGGTCCTTGTAGTTCTAGCTACCAAACTTTCAGATCCAGATATGGGGAAGAGAACTCTGTAAGAATCTGTATGTATTTTTGTGTTGATGATCTTATAACCAAAGTTTATATTAGTTAGTGAAACTATAGTGTTGTTAGTATATCTAATGGTGACTAACCATAAATTTAATGGTGACTGACCATAAGAGCATTTGCACCCGTTAGGCAAGAGCAATTGCTAATTTGTCAATTGAATTATCCCTGCTAATTCACTATTCATCTGAAATTGGCAATTACCTATCTTTTGTCAATGCATCAGTTGAAGGCAATTTGCCCACTAATTCACTATTCACATTTTATAATTTGAATAATTCTTTTTGGTAACTGTTGGCAACTGACATGGGTGTGCAACGTTTATATTCATCAGTGGGCTCCACTGAATTACTCAAACAATTTGATGGTCAAAAATTAACAATTGAATTGGCATGACAGTTTCTGTAACATGGGCCCCAACAAATTACCCGGGCAATTTCGAACCGGCGCATTGCTATATTTGAAGAAAGTTGATGAGTCCCATCAATTGCCTCCCGAATCACACTATCGGTGCAAATGTTCTAAATCTCTTGGTCAGTCACTGACTAGGTGACCATAATTGTTTTGAACTATTTGAAGTTTAAAGATTCTATGAGGTGTTAACGTACTGTTCATTGTTCATTTGTTCCTGTCCAGATATAGTGAGAGACATTCTCCCGATGGTTTTAAATCTCTAGAGATATTGTTACTATCTCAGTGTAACAGACTCAGTCTTGGATTTTAATCCTTGATTTGTTGAGTTCTTTAGTCTTAGAGTGTTTTACCTCAAATTGCTTTACTTTCTCATGTGAACCCAAGGTTTTCTCTGGTAATCCCTCCGTATGTGGAGGTACTTATTTCTTCTGATTGTAATGATTCTGGATCAATGAAAGAAATTTCATTTCCTCAAAAAAAATAAAAAAATAAAAAAAAAATGATTGCCATTGGATTAAGAATTCTGGTGGGGATTAGACAAAAGCATAACATGATTGAAAACAAGCTTTGCCAACTTAGATAATTGCTGCAATCATTCTTTACAGAGCAAAAGATAGCGGCTCTGATATGCATTACACCCTGGAACTGGAATTGAAGCACAAAAACTAAGAACAATATGTCATTATATATTTATATAAAGCAAAGAACCAAATAGACCTGGCAATAGGCAACTAGAGAATGTCTTGTAATCGGAAAAAAAAAACTAGAGAATGTCATCTATAACTAGCAGCCTTCCCCTTTTGTCCTTTCTCGTTAACCTTTTTTGTTCACATCACATACTGCAATTACAGAACTAAACTACTCATTTTGCAGAATGCTCTTTGAACTTTACTAAGAATTGAAGTGTTTACCAAACACATTCTCAAAACCATCTATTAAGTGTCGACTATCTGTTTTTGATATCTTAAAGACGAATCGTGTTTCAAAAAATGAATAATTCTCAAGAAAAATTACGCTAAAGAATTGTACACAAAATGAATAATTATCACCATAAAGTGACACTATAAGTTGCATAAAATAACAAAGATGATTGATTGCAAATATGTTTCACTCGAACTGGATCGATTTAATTATCTGGCATAACCCGCACTTGACACGCTAGATATTTGTATTTTCTTAATGAGCCGGCTCAGGCCCTTTGGAGTGTTTGATGGATCTGCCTGAACAAGACCCAAAGCCATTCACTCCTCATTACAAACAGTTAACACTATTCAATGAATTTCAATCTGTTAGACAAAAGGGGGCACTCTTAGTAAGAAAGCATCTGTCTGTGTGGGATGAGCTCACACTTCACAGTCCACAACGGTGCCTATGATTTGAGGATACAGCCATGGCAGCACCACAAATTAGTTCAAATCTTTCAACATAAATGCTCAATGAATTCACCACCAGGGAGTAGCCCAGATACATGTAAATTCTTGTGAAGGCTGACACAACATTCATACCAAGAATTAAAACCAGATCTCATGTCTTTATGATGATGACAATCACAGTATGAGTCCAGATAGAGTGCAAGTAAAACCAAGTCTTGTAAAAGCATGGAATTCTTATCCTCTTTGCCAAACACAAACCGGTACCACACTCACCAGTCACCACACTACTTATTTGTTCATCTACTTTCTACTCATTTCACAGTTGTATCTCCTGGAATTGAAATTCAGAAATTGTACTTCACATTCATCTGAAATATTAACTCTGCCATTGCCAGTTTGAGTGATTAATTCCATCATGAAACTTATACCCTAAACCCTGAAATATTAGTGCCCTTTTGTATCTCAGACCCTAAACCCTAAACTAATATTACCAAATTGGGTTTGATATGATTAGATGGCTAAAAAAAGTTGTTTCCAGTAGTCCACATCAGAGAAACAGAGGCATGTATGATTGGCATCCACCCAGATTACAGATCAAATTAACCTGATTAATTAATCATAGAACATTCTACCTTCCAAGATTGTAAAGTCCAAATCCAAAGTCTTAACATTCTCATTACCAAAGCTAACTTAATGCATTCATTCATGGGGTCCGAAATCCATGTAGGAATTGGTTACTGCATCAACATCTCAACAGCCTTTGGTCCCCAAACCTCCACATAAACCCTAGGGGAGCCCACACCTTTAACGCCGTTAAAGACCTTCTGTCATTCAGTCACCTCAGTCAAGCTTAGTCAGAGTACTGAACAAAGTGAGAGCCAATGAGGCTTTGTGTTTGCAATGAAAACCAAGACTCAACACTATCATGAGTTAATCAGATCGAACAGAGGAAATGTTAATGGTGTTAGACTTTGTCGTGAAGAAAACGTTATGTCTGTATGTGTGGTGCACTGGTGCAGTGCCAGCTGCTTTGTACTAGTGTTTTGTCCTTATTGCATAAGAGGAACAAATGTTGGCAGCTTGGGAAGCAAAGGGAACCGCCACACAATAGCAAAACCCACTAAGACTTGCAAATGGCACAAAACAAAAGTGTGAGGAAGTTGAAGTGTCAAATAAGATAGACCAAGAGTGTTGTTGAAGCTGTTTCCTTTCGGGGTTTTTGGGTGGAGAAGTGAGTGGGAAAGGTAGAATCTTTGTGACTGCATATCATGGGGAAGAGTAGGAGAAATGGATTTGTGGAAACAGAAAGAGAGTGTTGTGATATTGGGTTGGGTTTGATGATGGAAACCCATGACCAATCATGTAAGAAGATGAATCAGATGGTGATGGTGATGCCTCATCATGAGCCTCAATTTTGCAGTGGTGGTTTTGATGGAGGCACAGCTACACCTTTGTTCTATCCCACAAGAAACAACAACGCAGTGACTACTGATATATACAATACTGCCTCCTCTGATGTTGGTTCAGTTGTGGTGCCAAAGAATCTGCAGCAGCCTTACTACTCTGATAGCTTGTCTTTCAGTTCCTCAGGTAAAGCTCCTATCTTTTCATTAAGCCACTCTTTGATTGACATGGGTAGGAATAATGGTGAAAGATTCTAACTTTTTTGACAAACAAGTTCTGGTCTTTGTGGGTTTTGATCAGTAGGTGGAATGGTGAATGTGAATGTTAGAATTCCTTTTACTCCAGCACAGAGAGCAGAGTTTGAGGCACAGACTGTGATTTACAAGTACATCATGGCATGTGTCCCTGTCCCTCAACAATTACTTCTTTCTATTACCAACAGTTCACCAAATGGTATATCTTTTCTGCTATTTCTTCATGGTCAATTTTGTGCTTTTTTTTGCTTGTATCTGTTGATTCTATTCTATGAGGTTGGGGAAGTAGAATGATGGGTTTTGTTTTTCTTTTTGTTAGGAGTCAGGAACTCATCAAGAACAAGAGGAGTGAGAGACATGTTCGAGGGGTTTTCTAAGAGCTTGGATCCAGAGCCATGGAGGTGTAAGAGAACAGATGGTAAGAAATGGAGGTGCTCCAGAGACAGAGGTATTGATCAGAAGTTCTGTGAGAGACACTGCCACAAAAGACGTTCAAGAAAGCTTGTGGAATCAATCCCCAACTTACTCAACAACAACATCAATAAGAATGCTAAGATGCTAAGTCCAAGGCCTTCAGCTTTCAAGAATTACAATCAAACTCCATTGTCAAGCTCCATGGTGACTCCTGCTGCTGCATCACATGCCCAACCCAGGTGGGCTTAATGTTCAAGTTTTCAATTTTTTTAACTTCCTACTGAAACTTAGGACCAGAAGCCAGAACTTCTGTACTATTTTATTGCTTGGTCTTATCTATTTGCATTTGAATGTTTCAATTTGATGTGGGTCTTTGCTATACATATTTGTTTGGGTTAATAAATGTACTTTTTGTCTATGACTGAAGGGCATTGGACTGGTTCATGAATGGAGAAAGCGCCTCTGTTGCTGTTTCTAACCAAGAATGGGAGCAATTGATGCCATTCAAGTTAGGGTTGAACAGCCACACTAGCAAGCGTGACACAGATGTGGATTTTCCAAAGCAACAAAATGAGAGCTCACTCAATTTGTATAGGGGTGGTAGCCAAGGTCTACAGAGTCAGAGGTCACATGACCATTTGGGAGGAGCTTTAAATTCAAATCAGGCACAACAGACAAGGCATTTCATTGATGCTTGGTCCACTGAGAGAGCTGGTAACGGCATTGATGAGCTTGGCAAGAGGAAGAGGGACTCTGTTCCATTGAACCAGAAGCTGCCCCTTTCATCCCTCACTCTATCAATGTCTGGTAAGAATAGTGAAGCCAATGAAGAAAATGGAAATAGGCAAATGGGTGTTGGGGTTTTGGGTTCAGAGAGACAGAATGTTACACAATGGATGAGCCCACTTTCATGGATGAGCTCAACACCTGGTGGACCTTTGGCTGAAGCTTTGTGCCTTGGCATTGCCAGTTCCACAAGAACAACATCCACCAAGGGCTGTAGAAACTCAAATGCAGATGTTAGACAAGAGTTTGATTTGATTAACTGAAGATCGAGAAAAGGCGATTTTGCACCAAAATGGTAGGGGTTTTGAGTTTTAAGGAGAAGCCAGAAGAAAGAAAATGTAACTGTTTTGCTTCATTTTGTTGCCTACAAGTATAGGAGGTTGCAAGATGATTACCATTACTGTTCTTTTCTGTATTTTGTTAAAAGTGAACCTGAAATATGACTTATGAGTTTTCACCATATTTGAAGTGCACAATGGGATTTTCCATTTGTCAATCTAATGCCACTAACAGCTAGCTATAGGTTGTTCTATGACATTGAAATGCCATGGCCATAGTCAGGGATGCTGAAAATAAACATCAATGTATCAATTTTCGAAACTCAATAACACTTGCAAAACATAACCAGAAGTTTAAACTGAAACTCATGATGTAACAATGAAGTGAATGAACGATGATTTTCCTCATCAACAGAACCACTCAACTCTGAAGAAGCAGGACACATACAGAAGTGAAGCTCATCTATGAATCTCCATTTATCCTCCTCCATTTATTTTGTTCAGAACATCAAGATAGGCTTGATTGTAGAGGTCCGCACCATTTATTTTCCTCTGAACCTCAAGAAAGGCACGATTGTAGAGCTCTGCCCCATTTAGATTATTCTCAACTTCAAGCGAGGACCGATTAACGTGGACATCCGCCCCATGTAAAAAATTTTGGACTTCAAGCGCAGCCTGATTGTAGAGGTCCGCCCCATTTTTATTCTTCCTTTGGTCGTCGAGGCCAGTCGAGTCCTTGTTGCTTTGGTGGTTGAAGCCGGGAACATCTTCTTTCTTCTTTTGGTCGTGGAGGCCAGCCACTTCTTTTATCTCTTTAACAATCTTCTCAATAAAATCATATTCATACCTATGAATTCGAAAATATGTAAGAAATTCTTGATCAAAGAGTGAAATATGTGTGTGCATGTTTGTAAATAACATATATACCCGTTCACGTAAGTCCATCCAGACAAGTTTGCTACTTGTGTAAGAGCTGCCCTCCATCTGGGAATCTTGTCCTTGTTGTATTTCAATCCGGCGAAGGCCTCACCAAAGCTATCAATTTGATGTCGTACATGTGATGGATCCACTTTGTAAAATACTGGAATAACAATCTGCTGCTTTGATTCTTTACATTCAAGGATCTTGACAAGTTCATCCAAGCACCAACTTGACGAACCATAGTTTTCCGAGCATATCACCACTGAAATCTTTGAAACTTCTATTGCTTGAAGAAGTGCTGCTGATATGTTTTCTCCTCTCTTGAGCTTAAGATCATCGAAGAAAGTCTTGATTTTCTCTCTTTCTAAAACATTGTACAGATTATATGTAAAACCGGTGCGTGTATCCGTACCTCTAAAACTCAGAAACACATCATATGTGCAGGGAGGGATGAGAGAGCCAGAGGAGGAAGAGGCTCCCTGCATAACTAGAAGCTAGGGTTATAGCCAGCGGCCTCAATCTCCTTCATCTGGAGACTAAGCCTTTATTTGTAATCACCACCCAAAGAGAGTTGACTTCAGCTACTAGTCTTTCATATATATTTCATTCTGATCCAAACAGCTAGCCCACACGTTCATGCCTATGCTCAAAACGATTACATTCATTCACCGCCATTGTCATAACCTTACTGCAACAACTCTCCTGGTCAAATTAATTAAGAAGTTTATATATTAGTAGTTGACATTATCTACATTAATTTAACATGATGTTAGTACATATAATCCTCTAGGTTAATAAGATTGGGGAGAAGACTTGATTTGTTTCATACAATTGTTAGTCTGATATCAGAATCATTATCTGATAAGAATCATTATCTGTACAAGTCTGTACAAGTCTAATTTAATTTCACGTTATAGCACAATGATCTTGACCATTTCTGTACGAGCCTACGAGCACACTTGCCAACTACCGAAGCATATTCAATACACACTTGTAACAAACAAGTGTATTTGATTTGATCAACTCTAGAAGCTCAAATGCGAGCATATTCTATATACATATGTATGTTTGACAAGAATTTGATTTGCCACATCCACATCAAGGAAAGATCATCCTCTCATATGACTGTAGAAGATCATTTGATCCAAATCCTTCAAAAATAAAAGTAACGAATCATAGTTTTGATCATGGAGTATTCCTCAGGTAAACCATCGAGAGTAACTACCATGTACAATATCTTCATCGATTAAACAAACCCCAATTGAACTAAGTTGTTCTCGATCTTGCATGCCTGATCATCAACATATACTTGTTAATATAGTCCAATCCTTTCTTAACGGTCTGTGCTAGCTAGTTAGTTTTCAACTTTATAACAGTTTCTGGATATAGTGGAAAACCTTTTTACAAGATCTTGCCAAGCTTCATATGAAGATGAGCATCGATCCAACAATGATTTTCTTTCTATCATCAACTAAAGTTGTCATAAGAAGGCCAAGAACAGCTTTATCAACTTTCTTCCATTGCTTATAAGCTTCATAAATTTGAGCACTAAATGTTCCTCCTTAGTAAGAGCAAACCAAGGACATAATCTTCCTCATCACGAGCCAAAGCTCGGATACTATGATAACATGGTATCCATGGATCTAAAAGCTTGAAATCTAAGCTCAAGTTTGAAGAAGAAGAAGAAGAAGACTTACAGAGAGAGAAAGCTTGAGAGAAAATATCTCCGAGTATTTCAATAATGCAACGTAATGAAAAATATGTCATATGGCTGTTTAGACATATGCATCTACAATACTAAGAACTAAGGTAAAAAGAAATCACCCTAGCTATCATTTTGTTATAGGCTGTAAAAGAGAAGAACTAACCCAAACAATAAATCCGTTCATAAAAAAAAAACCCAAACAATAAATCCACATCATCCAAGAAAGGTCAGCATTGACAAGAGAAAAAGGTGATGACTAACACATGCTCATTAACAATAATATATACATGCATGTATAACACGAGACGCATTAAGAAGAGAAATTCTTCAGTGCAACAACCTTACCAACGTGGGTCATGCGACCATCAAATAACAGAGTGACACGTGTGATCTTTTTTTCACCTCAACATTATCCTCTTTTTTACTGTATTTTTTTTCCCTTCCATCCTTTTTAACCTTCTTCCTCTTAAAAATCCTAGTTATCATCTTTAATCCCAGATTATGAAAAACTCTCTCCGATAAATGGATCTGCAACAAAGGGAAACCCATCTTCTTCCTCTTTTCATTATTACTTCTTTCTCTTTGTTTTCATTATCATCTTGACAAACGGCGAAGCCGGAGTCGACGATGTCGGCGGAGAAGCAGGTGTGGTTCTGGTTGAGATCAAGGTGGAGAGTGACGGGGGTTGGGTCAAGTTTTCGCTTATGATGTGATGAGGGTTATATTCAACTTTTTGATTCTTTGTGTTGCAGAGTTGCAGATCGATTATTGCCTTACTGGAGAGGAGATAGTTCTGGAAAGTGGAAACGAAGACTCGGAGAGGAAGAAGCTGATAATGAAAAGAGCAGTGAATAAAAAATGAAGTATTTCTCAAGTGAGAAGAAAAAAAAATGTTGAGGTGAAAAAAAGGTCACACGTGTCACTCTGTGATTTGGTGGTCGCATGAGCCACGTGGTAAGGTTGTCGCACGAAAGAATTCATCCGTTAAGAATTGATGCTCTCATTGATTTATTTCCTTCTGGAGCCGAAGCAAGGTCTTATTGTAGACGTCTGTGTCCTGTGCTTCCTTCTAGAGCCGAAGTCGAAGCTGTGATCAGGCCTGAAGGGGTCTGAACTCCCCTTTGGATTTTGAAAAGTTTGAAGTTTAGGTGCTTAATTAGTTAATTGTTATTAAAAATCTGTTTAATTATATCATTAAACCCCCCCCCCCCCCCCTAAATTTTCTACCTAGCAATTAATCTTGGATGACAAATCAATTATATTAAGAAATGTATCTATAGAATTGATTGGTCTTTATGTCTTACCAATCGAAATTGTTAAGATAATTGATTTCTTTTAATTACTAAACAGTTGAATTAATGAATTTACCAAACAAAAAGAGTGCGGTTATTGTCACCCTGTCAAATACTTTGTTCACCCCACATTTTAATTTTATTCTAAATATTCCAATGCTAACCTCACAATCAAGAATTTTTGTGAAAATATAATATTAAACTAAAATCTATAAAATCCAAACAACAACAATTCTCTACATCTTTACATCGGAAAAAAAAACAATTTTCTACATCTTTCAAATCAGATTTGAGAATCACTTCAATCTTCAACAGGGTGATTATACAGTGTGGTGGGATTGTTCGTTCTTATTTTTATTTTATTTATGGCTTCAAATGTATTCTTTCGTATATATAATCGTAAAGAATGAACTAAAAAAAGAGATTGAGGAGAACATATATAGGATGTGGTTTGAGAAGAATGGAGGTCTGCGTCAAATATATTGATGAGATATTTGTATATATTTTTAAATATTATCAGATTGAGGAAAATAAAAGAAAGAAAATAAAAACCAGATTTTCTCAAAATTTTAAGGGCAGAATTGGAACGTTAGAGGTAAAAAATAAGGTATGGGGTGAACTGAACATTTAGTGGGGTGGAAATAGCCTCACCCAACAAAAAATGTGAAGTATTAAGTTATGCGTAAATTACTACTTTCTTCATTCGTACACTTTTAATGTTGAGATATATACAATAAAATTTTGCTTCATTTAAAGATGATCAAATTAAACATCGATTCAGTTAAAAAAAATTTAATATACATTTATGCTATAATGTTTGGACCCCCCCCCCCCTCCCATGGTTCAAATCCTGGCTCCGCCACTGGCTGAAGCAATGTCTTGTTGTAGACGTCTGCCTCCTCTGTTTCTTTCTAGAGCCGAAACAAAGTCTTATTGTAGACGTCAGCCTCCTCCATTTCCTTCTTAAGTTTATTGTAGGTCTTATTGTAGACGTCCGCCTCCTCTATTTCCTTCTGAAGTTTATTGTAGGTCTTATTGTAGACGTCTGCCTCCTCCATTTCCTTCTGAAGTTTATTGTAGGTCTTATTGTAGACGTCTGCCTCCTCCATTTCCCTTTGAAGTTTAAGGTAGGTCTTATTGTAGACGTCTGAATCGACTGTATTCATTTGGTGATGAAGCAAAGTCGGATTGTAGACGTCCTCCCAATATTTGTTATTCTCTTGGTAGTTGAGGCCGTTCAAGTCTGTTTCATTCCTTACGCCGCACTCATCTAATATCTCCTTAACAATTTTCTCAATGAAATCAGATTCATACCTGCCAATTTAAAATATATAATACTCGATTCATCAACATTTGTATATATGTATTAAGATAATCAATATATAATACATACACACATCCCTACATTATTTTGTATATCTAAATTTATAGCTTACAAGACTCATTATTTGATCACCTATTTAGGTCTCAGTACGAAAATCTCAGTACGAAAATTTGATCACCTCATTATATCTAAATTCAGTAATCGTTTTGGTATCAAACTAAATAAAATCAAAAGAGGAACCAAATACATTCAACATAAACTATTTATGTAAATAACAACGAATCATGTAAGTGTCTTAAAATTTGATCTCAAAGTGAGACTGACAGACTATCCCTTGACAGGACAAAACAGAATTGAATCTGATTGGAAGAGCCAAACTTTATGGGTGTGTTTTTGTGTAAAAGTGGTTTTTATTCTTAAAGATTGCGAGCACGTATATATTCTGAAATTTTGCGTGGAAGTAAACGAGGCAATCATACTAATGCTTAATAATTTATTGTGTTTAACATACCCGTTCACGTAAGTCCATCCAGACAAATTTGCTACTTGTGTAAGAGCTGCCCTCCATTTGGGGACCTTGTCCTCGTTGTATTTCAACCCGGCAAGGGCTTCACCAAAGCTACCAATTTGATGTCGTACATGTGCTGGATCCACCTTGTAAAAAACTGGAATAACAACCTGCTGCTTTGATTTTTGACATTCAAGGATCTTGACAAGTTCATCCAAACACCAACCTGACGAACCGTAGTTTTCGGAGCATATCACCACGGAAATTCTTGAAACTTCAATTGCCTGAAGAAGTGCTGTTGAAATATTTTCTCCTCTCTTCAGCGTACGATCATCAAAAAACGTCTTGATTTTCTCCCTCTCTAAAGCCTTGTACAGATGGTACGTAAAACCAGAACGTGTATCTTTACCTCTGAAGCTCAGAAACACATCATGTCTATATGGAGGGGTGAGAGAACCAGAGGAAGAAGCGTCTCCCTGAGAGGCCATAATTAGAAGGGATAGATCAAAGAGTGCTTACATTGTTTCTCAGACAAGTAAACTCGATCTTTCAGCAAGCTGAGTTATAAGACAGCCTCGACCTCCTTTATCTGGAGCTAGACTTGGCCTTTTTTGTACTTCATCACCTCCCAAAGAGAGTTGACTTCATGCCTCTCATGATCGATATGCATTAACAGTTAGCCCACATGTTCATGCTTATGATTCCATTCACCTCTCATTGTCATCAACCGGGCAAAACCCAGGAGACTTGGTCCAAAAAGAATAAAGTTTATACCTACAGCCGCGTTCATTGACATTAATTTGGCCAGAGCTATAATTTAGCCCTTAGAAATATTATTTTTTATTTATAGATTACTAAACGATCTCCCAATCAAATATTTTATGATTTCACATTATATTTTCAAACTTCTCATTTTATTATAACATTATTTAGATTTGGACCAAGATAAATATTTAAGAGAAAAAAAATATTTTCAATTTGATTTAATGAACAACTAGCTGTTGTTACTAAACAACCATAATTGCATTCAAATCAGCATTGGAAAATTTTTCCGTTAGGGGAAAATGTGATGCATGGGCATGACCAATTAAATGTTGTCATTTGTCAAACTTTGAGTCAATTTCAACCAACCCACATGCATCATTCCAATTTTTTATTCTCATGAGAGACCACTCTTTGGTCTGGCCTGGGCTAGCCAAAGGGCTAAGTTTGGCCATTTTCATGGCCCTTTGGCCCTTTGTAATTTATTGTTAGAGACCATATTAGAGCTAAAATATAGAAATTGGCCATCTAGACTCTCTTGTTGGAGATAGTCTTAGAACTTGTAGCTAGGTAGTTTTATATATATATAGAGGTCGGATATGAAGCGCACGTGCATAAGTGCACACGGAGCTCCGTTTGCCATCATCAGGCGCCGACGACGGCGCGCCTCCACCCCAGTGGACTCCAGCAGCGTCCCCGATCACTTTCCCTCCCCGGCAAGTCCGCCGTTCCAGTTTTCCGGCGAAATCACCCAAAACTTCAAATAAAGTCGATCTCACCGGAAACTGGAATTCGGCGGCCTCGCCGGGGATAGCTGGGGAGGAAAAGTGATCGGGGACGCTGCTGGAGTCTGCTGGGGTGGAGGCGGGCCGTTGTCGGTGCCGGAGGGTGGCAAACGGAGCTTCGTGCGCACTGCGGACGTGCACTCCATATCCTTTCCGTATATATATATATATATATATATATATATATATATATATATATATATATATATATTTAAGTTTTTAGTTTAATACGGAGAAGAGACTTTGTTTCATGCAATATGTAGTAATAATGTACTAGTATGAAGTTTCAATATTCATCAAGTTTAATTTCAAATTTCTACTGCATTTTTTAATTCAAGTTAGAGCACACTAATCGATCTCGACTCTTTTAAATTTTAATATCCACCTCTCATGAGACATGACTGTAGAAACTCGTATGTTAGACAAGAATTTGATTTAATCAACTGAGGAGGGAAAATGATTGGCACCTAAATGGTATGGTTGAAGTTTAAGTTCTGTGGATAAGCCAAAAGAAAATGCAACTAGACAAGTTTTCATGTCAATACATCATTGTTTTGATAAATTTTTTGCCCTGCATACAGTAGGAGCTGGTTGGAAGTTATTTACCTTTTTCTTGTTGTTCTTTTCTCTGTTTGTTTAGAGAAGGATGAAAGATAATTCGCCTAACAAAAAATAAGGATGAAAGAAATGGACATGTTAATTTCTGTCTATATTGTTTGCATTCTGACTGCATGTACATGTTATTAATCAGTTTTATGTTGCAAGACACTGAGCTTTTAGTTACAGCACTAAGGCTTCCTGTCATAAAAAAATGGAGGGTGTAAATATCCCCGGTATGAGCAGGAACAGCCATCTGTTCGAACAATACCTGCAATGGTGTCTGCAGCGTCCCAAAGAAAGGTCTCGCCTTTATGATACTGTTCGTCCATAACAAATAGATGCAACATAAAGGTTCTTCGCCGCCTTCTCCTTGATTTGTGTACTTGGAAAAACTGAAGTACGCATTGTCTCCTGTGATTCATCTCGAATCTTCTTCCTTGGCACACTAAGAACAAAAGCGGTCTGATCGCAGGTTGCTGCAGTTGCTGTTATGCGATATCCAGAACCCCACCGTCGATGTATTCCTTCACTGGGATAATGGAAATCTAGCTCCACAACTTGATCTGAATAATTAGAACCCCGGGACATAACAATGGCCCATGTACTTCCTGCAGTGGCCATTGAAGTAACAAAATGCCCCTCTTTCCACTTCTTCTTGATCCATTTAAAGGGAAATGTATCGCTGACCATATAACACTGCTGCGTAAAACTTGTACCCTTGGACATTACTACTAATGAACTCCCATTATCAGCTCCGGCTATTGCACTGATGTAATATTTTTTCTCCCACTGTTCCGTTATCCAATCTTCATGAAGACAAGTCGGAGCAAGTTCAAAAACTTGGGAAGTGAAACCAGTGCCTGCATCCATAATCAAGGCCCACTTATTTTGACATGAAGCCACACTGCTAATATATAACCCATCCTCGGTTCCTCTCTCAATTTGATACGCAAGGCTTGTATCAGCCACATTGTAATGCCACCTTTGCTTCATTGGTATCCGACCATTATACACACTGATCCATTGTGTTGCTGGGGCACCAATTCTAATTCTCTTCTTCGGTTGTTCATCATCTTCCTCCTCCCTTCCTCTCTTACGATTGATAAGCATTTGCGCACCGTCAGTGTTTATTGGCCTGAGATCAGGATTTCGACTAACATTCCACTCAAACAGTGATATATATTTTGCATAATTAGGTTCTTCATCAAACTTCAAGTTCACCACATGTTCAACAAATTGTCTAAAAGGGAGGGGATCGAGACACAAGGTGTCCGGAGACGTTGTCATCTTCTTCTTGCAGACATGGAATCCTGTATCCTCTCCCTGATATCCTTGCCATGGGAGGCAACCTTTGAGAAGGAACACAAGGGTATAAGCTAAAGACTCAAGATCATCTCTCCTGCTACTTGTTCTCCCCAAATGAGCATGCACGCTAGCGTAACGCATTGTTCCTCTAAAAACATCCGGCCTTTGATCATACTCAACATGCTCACCAGTCGAGCTGTCGCGCCATTTAGTTGCCAGTCCAAGATCAACTAAAAATAACTTCTTCTCGTCACGACTCCCTGGAGTACCAAGTAGAAAGTTTTCCGGTTTTACATCTCCATGTACATACCCAAGAGAATGTATCTTCTCCAATATTGATATTGCTTCAATGGCAATACATGCCACCATTTCAGTTGACATTCTTTGGTTGCAATTATTCCAAACATCCCACAAGCTTGGCCCCAACATGTCCATCACCATGATATAATACTCGCCTTGCTTGCCCTTATAGTGTACCCGCGGCACACCATGGTTGCCACCAAGAACGTCGTAAATTTTCCACTCCTGCGGTGGTCCATTATTGCAGCCTATACTATTTTTGTGCTCGAGTTTTAGGGCAACCTCAAGAGCTCCTGGTCCTGTTCTGTCGACGTTTGTATTTACACCAGAAACACGCCGACCTACGTAGACTTGTCCGAAGCCGCCCTTACCTAGCTTTCTGTCTAATCTGTAGAGAGGGGAACGACCAACAGAAACGTTCTTAGGTATAGGAGCAGTGCTGCTGCCTTCTTCTTCAGCCATGGCAGTAACCCTAACGCCGCCATTCATCTTCTTCTCTTTCACTTCCTTCTCAGCAACCCTCTTCTGAGAATGAATTGCTTGATACTTTATCCAGAGTCGTGTAAAACTTGTATACAATCCCTATTATAACTGCACAACTACCTCTACTACTACATGGAATTCTATTCCTATAAGGAAAATAATACAAATATCGGCCTGTACTGATTTCTCCTATAATGACTCACGAATCAGCCCACAGCCCGTTTCAGGCGGCACCGGCATCGTTCAATCCCCAATCAATGAGACACTCTGTGATCGCGACGGCGAATCAGGGTTTCGAACGAGTTTCAGGGAAGGGCTTCGGTTACTTACATCAGATAGAAAAAAATTGGTGATGGATGATAGGTGCAACTTTGAACTTTCGACCTCGTTATAAAACAATTGCAGCCCAATTTTTTCCATGGGCAAAGCCCAATCCTTTTTCCCCTGCCAAAACCCACAAAACCCACGCGGGGTCACTGAAGTCCACGAACATCTTTTATTTACTTTTTTATTCTTTAAGTAATAATATATTGAAAATTCTTGTATGCACGACGTGCATTTACACGACGCAATCTTAACCGTTCATAACAATTCATATGTTTGACCATCATATTTCTATATTATTTCCTCTAATCTTGTATGTATGTGAAGATACACGCCGTGTACTGAAGATGAAGATACACGTCGTGTACTGAAGATGCTCTCATAATATATTTGTATACTAATGTTACTGAATAGAGAAATTCTTGCGTGCGACGGTCGTGCCACCTGGCTAATGCGACCAACCAATCTTGTATTGACACGTATGTATTTTTTATTTACATTCAAGCATATGGGAACACTGCCGGAATTGCTCCGTCTACTTACTTCAACAATGGCGTCCTCCTCCCTCTTCCAGTCCCCCTCCACCCTCAAACCCCAAAAACCCATCTCCTCTCCTCTCCCTCCGTCAAACCCATTTCACCACCATCAAATGCTCCTCCTCCTCCTCCTCCTCCGCCGCCCCAAAATGCCACAACACCACCCACCCACACCCCTTCAACTCCTCGAACGACACGTCGTCCTACTCCCTTGACGAGATCGTCTACCGCTCCTAGTCTAGTGGCTCCTCGACATCCAGCACGACAAGGCCACTCTGAAGAACTACAACGGCGACAACAAAGAGGAAGGAATGAGAAGAAGGACGTTGGTGTGAAAGAAAAAAAAAAGACACGTGTCGGATTCCGAATGGCAGTCACATGAGCCAAGTGGCACGACCGTCGCACGAAAAAATTTCTCTAGTGGATAACCAAATATGGCTCATCTCTAATCACAAATTCACAGGTTTTGTTGATTGGATTAAGAATTAATCGAGGCATTTAATGATTCTTTATGCATGACCATCTCAAAGAAAAAAATGCATATTTTTTTTAGAGATAATGACATACAACTATCTCAAAAAGATACATAATACACATAACTCACATTCAACAATATTTAAACAAATAAGGATATGAGCTTAATCAAGCTCAAAACCAAATAGTGTAAGACCTCATCCAAATTTTAAATGCAAAAAGACAATAATGTTTAGTTCTCCAACAAAATTACATTATGTGTCACTCTTTTCTCTCTTTTCTCTCTCTTTTCTCTCTCTCTCTCTCTCTCTCTCTCTCTCTCTCTCTCTCTCTCTCAAAAATCTACCGCAAAGTCCAACTGGTTGCACCGACGGCGAACTCCTCCATCATTAACACCGACGACATACTCTCATCTTCATCATCATTGGACGTCGTAGGTAACTGATCGGATCGGTGCCACTACTTATCTTTGGCTCCAACAAGCCCTAAATCGAAAGGATCGAAATAGGTAAGCCTAAACTGACTAGAATTAAAAAAGAAAAGAAAAGGTGACGCAAAATTTTGGTAATTACATAACGTGCATTCCTACCAATTTTGGGGATTTCTTTTAGTGTTTCACTTTAATCTTGTCAGCTAATCCTACATTGATTAGGAGAGCTAATATTAGGGATTTAGGGGGGAAAATAGCCTGTCATCTTACCAATGTTGATGGTTATGGCATATATATCATGAACTTGTTAATAAACAAGTTCATGAAATATTACAGAGACTGCTGCGAATAATTCATATTACTCAGAATAAGTGAGAAGTTCAAAAGAAATAACTACCGGCAACTAGATTCACACTGATCATGTATCATTGTCATTGATCTCTCATTGTTGTAACCACCTTAAGTCAGTGGTTGAACATGGAGAAATTTCTCCCCCTAGGCTATCAGTGTAAGTAGACAAATTCTCCCTTCCATAGTACCCATTTTGCACACTCTTGAAGCTAGGACTTTTCAAGCTATGTGACTCGGGGGCCGGGTACGACAGCCGTTTCTTGGCCGAACCACCCCGGTCTCTATCCGGTGTAGCAGGCCTTGACCGTGGTGCACTTAGAGACCGAGCCTTAGCCTTTGCAGACTCTGTTGCAGCCATGTAATTAGGCACTGAACCAATCACATTATTTGAGCCGACACCATATCTACACATACCACCCCTGAAACAGTAAGCAGAGCCTAAATTGGGGGTATGTGCTGCTGAAGAGCATCTAGGACTTGCGGAACGCACTTTTAGCGCTCTGGGTTTTGAAGGAGAGGGTGTTGCAGGAGAGTGGCCGAGAGAGATGTTCATGTTGTTGTAATGTGACTTGTGCAAAGGTGAAGCCATTGCAGCATTTGGGTTTGGCTGTTTTTGGTGTTGGGATGAAATGTAAGGCCTAGAAGTGTCCATTTCCACTGTTTTTATGGAGTCTCTTTTGTCCGTTGAAGCTCTGTAATTTTCCCAGTTCTTTGTGGCCATCCACCGATCAAGCCATTTTGTTCTCTCTTCTAGCTCTGCTTCTTCCCCTATAGAGGGGTGTCTTCTAGGCCTCCATATCTGAAATTTGGGGGAAATTAATTACATGGTTGGTTCTGATGAACAAATTTTTACAAGTACTAAAATAAAATATGTCAAACCTGGTGAGAAAAGGCATAAGCAAGGGCTTTTTCACGTTTTAAAGAAGCTTCCTTTCGACTTTGTAACAAGAATTGATCAACTCCTTCACTCACTTTTTCTCTGGACTGTGATACCAATGCCAGTAGTTACTTAGTAACTATGATCAATAGTAAATTCATGTTATACTAAAGTAGTGAAGTAAGCAAAAATCTGCAGCTACTTACTATCGACTTTCTGTCGCGAATGTCTTGAAGGTATCTGGACTCCCATAAGCTCATTTCTGTTTCGGAAAGCATGGAGTTTCTGCCTCCTTCATGTGAAAGCCTGGCTCTTTCGTTTCGAACCTGATCTTGAACTCGAACCAGAGCTTGCATGCATTTAAGTGTCAGCTTTGCTTGCTTCCTAACATTGTGACCTCTCACTAAAGCCTGAAGCTTTACGAGACCCTTAAGCGCACGCAGAGCTCTCCTCGCCTAAAACAAAAAACTTAAACATTAACCACCTTCATGTAAGTAATCTCATGATCTTGAACTCTAGTTTAATTTGTATATGGTACTTAAGTACTTTGTTACTTACTAAGTAACCTCTGAAAGCTGTTTGAATGAGTGTAGCCGCATAGTGCTCTTTGGCAAAATTGTTCGGCCTAGTGAGCCGAACAATTTCTACTGCCGCTTGGGCAGTAGCAACAGCTGCTTCAGCAGCAGCTGCAGTGGCTGCGGCCACTGCAAATGCATGTTTTTGGTCAGCAGCCAAAACAGGAGTCACAGATATGGTTGTTTCTGTCTTTGTTGCTTCACATTGTTGAATATGTGAAGTAGCCTTTCGAAATAGCCATCTTCTCTTCTCTCTTTTCTGCATGCACAAACTCAAAAATGAGAAAACAAAAATGGAGTCAATTCAAACAATCAAACTAAGCACATTGTTAGTTATTTACCTTCTCTTCCTCTTCTGGTTCATGGTCTTCTCTTCTTCTGCTGCTCTTTTGGTCATGATCCTTAGACGGAGACCTGAAGGCCCTTTTGACAATAGTTAACCATGAAGTACTACCACTTTTCTTTCCCATTTAAGTGATTGAACATAATTTTCAACACCAGAGGGAATGAAGCTTATGAAGAATGAGAGATTGATGAGGTTAAGAGCTAGAGCGTTTAATTTGATTTGATGGATGAGAGAGGTCGAGGATATATAGAGAGAGAAGAGACGTGCATGATGTTTGTCTGTTTATATGAAGAATCAAGTACTACGAGCTCCGATATATCTGTGAAGGAACAGCAATGGCGTTTTTTAGTGGCATGCGTTATAAAACTAATGGAGGGTGTCAGACATTTGGCAAAATCTATACAAAAGCAATAAGGTTGAGACGGTGAAGGAGACGCAGGAAGAGATGTAGAGGGTGTTAATGTAAGAGAAAGCATCCAAAGTCTGAGTAAAAAAACAGCACAGTGGTTCTGTGATTGATCAAAGGCTTTAAATAAGACTGACGCAAACCAAATGGTTTCACGTGTTGTGGACAACATAAGGACGAGGGAGAAGGTGAGCATGAATGTGATAATAGAGAAGTCGATCATAAGGAGGAGAGAGGTCACAGTGTTTCAGGGTTAATTTATAAGTATCTGTTTGGTGGTGGTGGTGCCCTAGTTCTCGAAGACCATGCACCAACTAAGAAAATGGCAGAGGGAGCCCGTATTCCTATTCATAGGTAAAATAAAAGCATCAGAGTTGGCTTCATTTCCCCAGCATTACCAGTCAAACTAGTTTGATTTGATTCTCTCTAGTCAACTTTTTGATTAAGTTTTAGCAAATTGAGTAAGAGCAACCCCATGATCCTTCCAAACTTTCCCCAGCCCACTAACTATTTCTAGATCATTGTTAAGTATCCCGGTAAATATTGAGGCGATTGGAAAATGAGAGCGAAATTCAAGACCTTAAATTGCAATTCACACACCGATATAAACCATTGATGTCAACACAACATGAGGAAGGGAAACTAAAGATGCAACCGCCCCAATCGGAAACCCTTCTTCTTCTTCTTCGTCTGTTCTCTTTACTTCGTTTCTTTGCCTGACTTCAACTAAGTACCGATTTAACTGCGTTACCTACAGTGAGAACTGAATCACCCCTAACTGATTACTCATGTAATTTTTCCCATTGAATTCAAAGATTAATTGGTAGCAAACAAATCTGAAAAATCTATGTGGACCACCTGGTATCCATGTCAGTGTCACATCAATGAACAAAACCTTGATAATGGCGGGACGTGTCACCAGGTCTGATAACGCCAACCCCAAACTATACCACACCTTCTAGGTTACTGTACTAGGATTCTGCGCGATGAAAACTCAGCCCAACTTTTCTTACACAAGGGAATAAAAGTAATTAAAAAGATCCGAGCCCAATTAGATCTTCTTACTGGAACAGATATCCCATCAAACAATGAATATGAGCATCTTAAGTGAACAACGTAGACTGCTCAACAAAAATTAGAAGTTTGAAACTAAGCAATAGTACCTGAAAAAGTGGGGGCAGTAGTTCCAGATACAATCATACAACACAAATTTTACCATTTCAGAAATCATTGTCCTTTTACTGTGGAAAAGGAGGCCCATCCTTTCCTGTCATCCCACTTCAATCCTCACTACAGTACTAAAATTCAAACACCAATGAGATAAAACAGAAAAGCTTCTGAAGCACTAGCAGGCACACATCTAACTCAATATCAACCTTTATGGATCCTTTATTCCGGACAGATTTTCCACTGAGATTGAGAGGACAAGTTCCTATGATAAGGCCAATGCAAGCTATGATTGTCAAGAGCAAACAAGGAAATATTGAGCTTAAGTGAAAGCATTCATGATCTACAGAAGTTACAGCTGCTAACAGTAACTATTTTTTGTAGAAAATGCAGTAAACTCTAGTCTCATACCACCAGCACCAGCTTATGTTAAACAAATTCAAATGGCCTGCTGGACTTCAGGATTCATCCGTATAGTAGTAAAAGCTGAGAACCGTATAATAGCACACAAAAGCAATGGCAAGTGAGTGTCGATTAAGGTTCTGTTTGGAGGTTTTCTCAAGATGCAAATGGTTGTCGACCTAGGCATTGATATCTGACCATTGATCATATCAGAGATTCTGTTACATGCTTATTCATCATCTCAAGGTTGGTACTTCTCTAGACCCAGAATTCAAATGATAAAATGGCTGAATCTGCTGAACTCACACTACTTTGTACAAGAGAAGAGGTACTACCCCAGTCCATATGAAATTCCGAGCACATTGAGAGGTTCAACTCTAAATGAATCTATAGCAGGACAATGATTCTCAAATGATTCAATGCACTGCTGATTATTCAAGTATCATTGCAAAGATTTGAATCTTATGTCGGTTGCACTAAATTTGCTGCATACAGATATGAGGAGTAGAGATAGTTAATGCCAAGTAAAGTCATAACAGATTGATCATCATACAAGACCAGCCTCCAATATAGAAAGAAATTGAGTGAAACTAACATTCTCATTTTACAAACTACAAATAAGTGAAATAAGTGTCTATTGCAGAGACTCATCAAAGTAGAATAATCAACAAAACCTCATTAGATTCTCTTTATGTTCTCGAGCACAACAGTCTATAGCCTAATCCACATTGAAATTCTCCACACAGACCCAACTGACAGAATTTTCCTCAGTTTCAATCACTGTTGTTCAATCTAATATGATTATGACCAGGCATTGTGAATCTACAATGGAAAAAAAGCCTAATCTTTATATCTCTAATTTTTTGTATATGTCTTTAGAAGTTAAAACTATGCATTGTTAAACAAAGCTAAAATAACTTCTGAAACGACAGCATACATATATAAACAGACAAAAACAAGAGACACATAAGCATATATATTTTCCAGAAACTCAAGCAGAGTCCCCAAAATAAGAAACTAATATCCTACTACTGTAATAGAGCATAATTCAGAAACATCTTACAAAACCCAAAGGCCCTCTGCTTCATCAGCAAATCAGCTACAGATTGGGCAAAGCACCAAACCATTCTCATTACACTCAGGACACCTCACCACCACCGTCCCTCCTCCTCCTCTCACCCCCACCGCCTCTTCCTTCACCACCAGCACCATCTTCGAGCTCCCATTGCACTGAAAACACGGCAAGAACTTGGCTTCCCCGCACCCCTCGCAAACCGACCCGGCCCGCTTCTTGGGCAGACCTTCTAGAATCTCCCCCAACAAACCCTCCTCCACAATCTTCAAAACCTCCTCGGATCCACCAAGATATCTTCCCTTCACAAACAGCCTCGGCGGCACCGCCGCCTCTCTCCCTTTCCCCTCCATCAATTCATTGAGCTCTTCTCTGAGCCCGCGATCCATCGACACGTCACGCTCGCAGACCAGCACGCCGAGATTCTCCACCGCCGCACGCACCGCATTGCACGCCTCGAAAGTCTTTCTCACTCCTCGCAACGACGTCGTATACAGCACCAGCTTGTTCTCTCCTCCCGGAGGGCATATCCTCTCGAACCGGTCCAGCGGGCATTTGACCCGACCCACCCGGTTCGGGTTGGAGTTTTCTTTATCCGCGGCTTTCGGGGCCCGGATCGAAAACGGCTTCGGCGGCGGAAGAGGCGAGAATCTGAAGCTTTCGGCATCGAGGCCAGCCATGAGCTCCCATGAGTTGATGACTTCCGGGTCGGACCGGAGCGGCTTCGGGTCGGACCAGAGCGACTTTGGCTCGGAGAGCGAGGTCGGGAAAATGGAGCCGAATGTGAATCGGGAAGGTGGGGTGAGCGGGGTAGAGTTGGGTGGAGGGTCGAGGGTGAGGAGGCCGTAGGTGGAGGAGGTGAGGGAGACGATGTGGTGGCTCAAGGCGGAGCTTCCGAGCTGGGAGAAGTCGTCGCCGTCGTGGTTGAAGAGATTGGAAGAAACGCAACCCATGGTGTTTGCTTTGCCTCGAAATCTGAGCTTGGAGGAGTGAGAGTGAAGCAGAAGAAGAAGAAGGAAAAGGGGAAGAGACAAGAGGTTGGGATATACAGCGAGGACTTTTAATTAAATAATTTTTTGAATTAGAAAAATGGGGAAGTGAGAGGGTTTGGATTTGGGGGGGGTTGAATTTTGAAACGGAGACACACGAGGGTTTAGCGCTAAAATTTAATTCAAAATTACTTTGGCTCTCTCTCTCTACCCCAAAGTCAGTATTGCCCCTGCAATCTAATGGATATTGTGGGTACTAATGACTTTCCGCCTCTGATGTTTTGTACATTCAATTATTGAGTGTTACTGTGCCAACACGACGTTGCTTTTCTCGGCTCGCGCAACTTGGGGTAATGGGCCTTGAAATTGGTCTTTCTTTTTCTTGTTTTTGGGTTTGGTCTTTCTCAGATTAATCATGACATGATTCAGATTTCAGAGTAATAGCAACAAACACATCGTGGGTGTGATTCTCGATCACCATAACGAAGGAGATGTTCTTCCTAATATGAGTCGTGTTACATTTTTTACGGTTAAATTTAAACCAAGGCAACTTAATATTTCACTAATTACAGACGTCATTCCAGATAAATTTTGATAACTAACCAACTTTTGGTCATCAAGATGGTTTTTAACCTTCTTTTTTCATTTAGTTGAAAACTAATCATTTTACAACACAAAATGTCTACTATACCTTTATCAAATTCTCTACAACTTTGAGAACTTTTTTAGAAAAAACGAAAAATAAAAAGATTAAAAAAAAAACAGCAAAAACCAAAACCACCCAAAAACAATAAGTTCATTTTGATAAAAAAAAAAAACAATAAGATTATCTGCAATATATATATTTGGGGCGGATCCGTGACATATATATGAGTGGATCACTTCTGCAAATTTTCAGAAATTTTAGTGATCCTTAAGGCATTCAAAACTACGATTTATAATTATAAGCATGAACGGTTCAGGTTTGGCAGATTTAGTTCGTTCATTGCTTTAATCTTGTTCGACATTTTAACGATTACCAAATTGGCTGAAAATTTGTATAATTGATCTATATATAAGGACCAACAAACTGAACGGTGGAGATTCAAAAATATAATCGAAAAGTTGGTGTAATCTCTCATCCCTCATATAAACCAAAATAAGGGATCCCTTAGTGGAAGGGCCTGTATATATAATATAATATAATTCTTTTCGTTTCCTGTATAACACAATTGCATGCTCTCTAGACCATGCTATGCTATTAAAGGGAAATATTATTTTCATATTTCGTTCGGCAAAGAAGTAAAAGTACAAACAAACAGTATCAATGTGTATCATCTCCATCTTTTATTTGAAAAATCTCAAAATACATTAACAACCAATAAAAACCAAAATTGCAATGTATAAAGCTCCAAAAGCTAGCTGGATGGCTTAAAATTACAATGCTCAACCTTAAGTGCATAAAGTACTAAAAATCTGAAGATTGCAATATTCCATCAATTAAGTGGAATTGGATTTTTGCAAGTTGCACGGTTATGACCTACTCCACCGCATCTTGTACACTTTTTTCTAATTGCATCCTCTCCTACAAATGGATTTTGTACTGTCTTACGTCTTTTGGGTACTACTTGTCTTATTGGTGATATGACAATTTTGTTCTGCACATCTTGAGACACATCCCACTCACTTTTATTTCCAACTGACCAAATAGGCTCTGCATATGCTAACATGAGTGCATTGGCTGTGTAAAATTGAAAACACATGCTATACACTGATACTCCTTTAAATCTACAAGCAACTGTCACATGGGCACAAGGAAGTCGATCAAGATCAAACTCTCGACATGTACATGTCATGTTATTCAGGTCCACTGTAAATGTTTGACTTTAATCATATATTTGAAATGCATAAAGATCAATTTGAGACACCTAAATGACTATTGAAACCATGGTCAACATGTTTTCTAAACCAAAATCAAATAATATAATACTATGAAAGTAATTTTTAGCATACATACCCGCATATGCAAATCACTGTTGTTGTTTTTTTGCACTTTGTTTTCAGCCCACTTGGTTAACTGTGTATTAAGGGAGCTTGCTGCATCACGTCGTTCATAGATCCACTAGAGCAGTAATTGGTAATTTTGTAGCCTCTTTAAGCTTCGCGTTCATAGATTCGTCTATGTTGGATGTCATCATGTTGTATTTGTACCCCATGAAATGAGCTCTTGCCTACTTATGACACCCAATGTCTTTAAGATATTTACAAACTTCTCCATCTTTTATTTTTTCAATGTCATCCATCAATGTATTGAACTCGGACACCTGGTACTTTTTTGCCGTTGTATGATATAACATAAGAATCTTCCTTTTTTTTGCCAAACTTTGATTGCAAGTTATTAGCTATATGGAAGATGCAAGCTCCATGATGTGCTTCAAGAAAAACAATATCCACAGCTTTGGCGATTCTTCCATGTCGTTCAGATATAAAAACCAAGTTTTCTACCACTCCAATTGCCCCTCTCAACTTAATTTGTCAAAAACCATGACCATGATGCATCATTTTCTGAGTCTACCACCCCAAAAGCAAAAGGATATATTTGATTCTCTTCATCTTGGCATGCAGCTACAAACATAGTTCCAAAGTACTTTCCTTTCAGAAAAGTACCATCTATAGCGATCATAGGTCTTTTAGAATCACGAAATCCTCTAATTGAGGCTCCAATTGTCATAAAAAAAAATATAGATAATGATTATGTTCATCAATGTCAATGTGTATGTGTTATCGTACCTTGGTTTTTACGCTCTAACATTGCACAATATGCTGAAAGTATAGCAAATGATTCCTTTGGTGATCCCCTTGCAATTTCTAGTGCTGCTTCTCTTGCTCTCCAAGCTTTATTGTAGCTCATGTTAACTCCAAGTCGGACACGAGCATCATCAATGATATCTCTAGGTCTGTATATACGCGAGGTTCCTCCCTCAAACTTTGACTTGACAAATTAACCGATTAGGGAGCTGTTTGCTTATCTATGATCACGATGCATAATATCCAATGAACAAGAATGTTCGTTAATCGTTATAAAACTTTCTTACTTCAAAATAGGCCAATTCTTATAGCTTTACTGCACGGAATCGCCACTTACAACTAGGATCCAAACACCCAACTTCAAACCGATCACTAGTAGATCTTTTCACTTTAAACTCTTTTTTTTTTCATTGCAAGCATAACCAAGTGTTGTTTCAAGGCTTTCTTACTCGGGTATAACTGACCTACCAAAATATCTTCATTGGTGTCCACAAATGTAACATTCTCAAAATATTATGTTCGCCTTTTCTGCTATGATAAGAAGATGATGAAGCAAAGTTGTCATCTGTAGGTTGCGCATTAACATTGATTTCTACACTGTGCATTGGGTTCTCATTATCCCAATTGGATTGTGAAAACTCATCTTCCTCTCTACTTCCATACGAGACATTATCAGCATTATCCAAATCAGAGTTTACTAGTATTTGCTCATGTGGGGAACTCACTGCAATCGATCTCTGATCATCAAGTTCAGTAGAGAAAATGGTTGAGTCAACATCATCATACTGAAAAGACGGGTCAGATCTATTGTTCATGTCTTGACTGCCTTCACTTACAGATCTTGACAAGCTGTGTTCCAGAGTAATCTATAATGGAATATTGTTAGGTTGCACCGAAAAGCTGTCATACACCCAGCTAAAAACATCTTCATTATCAACTATCTCCATTGTGTTGCACACCCCTAAGCTACTTTTATATTGATGATGAACTTTCATTCCATATTGATCTGGACTAAAACCAATCCGATGATATACTTGTTTCACAAGCTCTTGATAGATAACATTGTCTGAGACTAACATTGATTTCGATTTATCACCCGAATATTGAGAGCTAACCCATTTACCACCATAATACATAACAATCATAAACTGATTCATTCCTTGAAAGAAAACAAAAATTAAAATGATCATGACAGTACATACTGCATGCAGCTTCAATTGAAATATATATCAATGATGCTTATAGGCAAAGAGACATAATAACAAGTTAGCAACAACTACTATACATGCAATGTTCATATACACCAGATAATTAATATTGTATTTATGTATTATGTAAACAGATCAAGGATTGGTGTTGGAACCTTCATCCTAGTGTGAAAAGTGAAAACAATGTAATCAAGAGTCAAGACCATTGTCTCTTTAGTATTTGCATAAATTACAAGATCAAACTAAAAGTAAGCATATATAGCTAGCTAGCTACCAAATTCTCAATAGTTCAAGACTAGAAAAAGAAGATCAAATCACAAGGGGAATAAAACTCAGAAGATCATGATCATTTAGGTAATATATAAAGGAGAATACAATGACTAAAAAAACATAATTAAACTAGGAATAGGAAACCTAAACAATTTTTCTTGTACATCTTATGTAAGCAACAAGTCTAGGACATCAAACATATCATAAACAAATCCATATTCATGATAAGCCTCTTCCCAGGCTATCAATATTAAACTCTAGGACACTCTTATACACAAAGGAATGGAGAATGAAGACCTAATGTACAATCGCATTAAGAAAATACGTATAAGGATTTAACAATGGACAGTATACTTGATTATGCTCTGATATGTATATACTTTATACAATAGAGGACAATATTTAAAGCTAGGCCTGCAATCTAATCCGACTCTAATATTGTTCATTATCCACATGAGCTTGGTAGTAAATTAACGTAATATTAAACAATTTTTCTTGTACATCTTATGATCAAATTAAGCACTGATATGATAAATCATTGGACTCAATCAATTGGACACGATTAGGACCTTAAAGCTGAAAACTCTTGACCCTGAATTAAACCCTAAATCTCAAACTAGAAAGCGTTGGAGCTTTATTTAACCACAAAATATAATCTAATTTTAGAAAAGAAAACTAAAGATATTATAGATACATACCTTGAACACACAATGAGTTTTGATTGTGCTTCAAAATCCAAATCAGTCGGATAGTATTTACGTTTTGATTATATGAGAAGTCTGGTAGAACTCGTAGAAGTAAAACGAATGGAAATGAAAACGATATAACAAGATTTCTGTTTTTTTTTTTCCTCTTATTGAGAAGAATAAAAAAAAGTATCAAAATGCTTATTTGGTATAAAAGGTATTTGTCTTGTAAAATTGTTATTTTTTAAATAAATGAAAAAAGAAGGTTAAAAACCATCATGATGACCAAAAGTTGGCTAGTTTTCAAAATTTCTCGTCATTCCATGGTAAAATAAACGATAATGTGTTTGATCCCACTAAGGGTAAGGCTAATTAGTTATCTTGAGCTTCTTCTAATTTGTCTACTTTTCTTGATCGGTTGTAATGTCGACGATTGTCGATTACTGAAGGTTTCTTAGTACATATATATGGGATTTCGGAGCTTGCTTCCTCGTTCTTGTTTGTTACTCTATTGGGGCTAGTCTATAATTCCTCTTTGAGATTTCCTCTGCCTGGCCGTTTTTAGCCAAGTCTAATTTCATCAAATTTATTTACCAAGAAAAAATTAACTAGTTAACAATCTCTTAACATCCTTCAGCAAAATCTTGTACGTTGCAGAGAAAACTGCTACTTCGTCCGTGGTTAATTATAAGACATATAGCAAGCAACTAAAATCATTTACATACAAATTTGAAATTTCTCTACGTCGTCCACTCCTTTTCAGTCCGATCTGTGTATTGTCATCACCATATTTAAGTACAAAATTTATATATCTAGCTTTCATACGAAGCTTCATGCAACAATTATTAAGCTTAACTTAGCATATTATGTTTTTTTGTTTTTTCTTTTATGTCTGGGCATACTATGAATCAGTACTAGGAAAAGCATGCAGCAGTGACAACTACATGATGAACAAGATGATCCATTCATTTCTGTGTAGGATCTTTCGGTATAATCCAATTAGAGTTGGTTGTGGTTGACATAGCAATTAGGTTTTCGAAAAATATGAGTTTGATTATGTTTTATTAAGTCTTTCAATCAATCAAATTTGCATAAAATATCAAGTGGTCTTTCACCTACAGTACTGTTGGAAATTTTCAACGACAATATTATGCCTCTCATTGTAACAAATGGAAAATCTAATGATACAATGATCGATCGCAAGCTAGTCTTTTCTAACATTATTTGACAAATACTTTGTGATCAAAGAGATCAGATCTCTTATAATTTCCTTATCAGTTTATACTCTACACATTTATCCTCCAATTTTCCAGTATCAAGCACCTGAAACAATGCAACTGCATGGTATAGGTAGAGATGCTCGATCTTCGCTTCTTCATATTTTTACAAGTATTTTCGCGTTTCTATAGCTACTACGGAGCACATTGCATCAAGCACCTGGTAGTTTACTGGTTTAGTATGAACTTTAATTTGAACATTCAACTTGGATCATAATATTCCCTTGAATAAGCTGGATGACGAGTTTGGAGCCTTCTTCAACCTAAAAAGCTAAAGCTCATCATATTAAGTCTGTCTGCTCAGATCAATCAAAAACTCCAGATCGTAATTAAACAGATCCATACAATTCGGTAGACAGTACGTATGGAACTATGGATCTTCTCTGTGTCAACTCAGCATGCGATTAATAAGTACTTCATCAAATTACAGAGACATTAGATTCAATGATTATGCTAATTAAGCACCAAATCGATTCCTCTCAGCTGTCTCGCCAAGATCATCCTCGGGCCAAGACTCACAGGTACCAAGTTGAGATTTTTAACTTTTAAGATAGTAAAACAGTATCAGATAGCGCCAACATCATCAAGCTCTCATTGTACATGCTGTTGCTAAAATCAGAAACAAGTACTTGGCCCTTTGCCTTTTGATTCTTAACTGGCTTTTATTGTAGGATTCAAACCCATTAATATGGGTGATATTAGTTTACCCTACATGGATAAAATTACTACATATAACACTCCAACGAATCAACATTCCGGTTAATTAGGGTGCAACGAAACTAATTCTATTTCTTAGCTTGGAAATTATTAGATATAGTCTCGGAGTGTGTGTATAGTACTCGTGGCCGAACTGGCCGATTTCTTTTGAGCAAATTTCGTTAGAATTTGGATTCTAGGTCCCAAAGATTTCACAAACATCTGAATATACGCATGCAGCCAAGGCAGAGCAGAAGTACTATATATGGATCTATATTTCTCACGAGCCATCCATTTAGAGCTAGAGTCCTAGAGAATATCTACATGAAAATATGCGATTCAATTTTATTTGATTTTCCATATGATTTTCATGGCTCACTGCCTCACTCTTATCTTATCTTATCTTTATTGGTAAAAGGTGGTCAGCTTTATGAGCATCATCTTCTTTTCTCGTTAGGTGAAGGTTTGAAATAACTGGCTGGGTTCCGCTCTCTATTAATAGACTCAACAATAACCAATTGCTTGGTTGGAATAACGACCTCTTACCAATAATATTGTTACCGCAAATTAAATCAATTATATGCTGCATTACTACATTATATGTAGCAAGCTCGATATGATGATCAATCATTTCACTGAATAAAACGATGTTCATGCCTTTTAAAAGAGCATAATTAACCCAAAGAAATAATTGCAAAGTAGAAAATAAGAGCTAGCATGCTTATAACAGAGCTGACAACTCCCAAAATTGGACAACAAATACTTGCATAATAGAAATACGAGTGATTATTCCACACTATATCCTAACGTAGCTAATTTATTCTCTTGCGATGGATATAAGTAGCATCTGTAAACAGTAAACATATATATTATATACTTCTATCATAGTACGTGTATGTATATGTGTCGTTTGGATCGAGCTTAATTAGGTCGTGCTTCCCTTATACCGACAGGTGGCATAATGGGTCGGATGATGACGGCGACGGCGATGATTTTGTGAAGCTCCACAGATCGTTCTCACTGTTGAAGACTTCGGGTTGATTCTGTGATATTCTTCCTTGACTTAGGTATGGATAGGGCAACTGTAAGTCCCCGTCGTTAGAAGGAGAAGAAGAGCAAAAGGCCATGTTAGGGTCACCGAAGCAGGACAAGTGCTTTGAGGTCTCGTCTTCATGGCCATTGAGTTGAGATGCCACGAGCCGATCGAGGGTCGCCCAGTCATTGACTATTCTTATTTTGGGGTCATCATGATCATGATGATCATGAACCGGGTTGTTGGATTGGTTTGTTGGAGAAGGTTGTTGTTGTTGTTGCTGCTGATCGGTTTCTATAAGCATGTCATCAATGGTCTGATCATGATAACAAGCTTTGAAGCTACGGTTGTGATCGAACTGGACTGGAAGTGAGGGAAGAGAAGTTTGGCTCTCGAGCCGTGGAAGATGCATGAACCTTTCATGATGAAGTGAGTCATGGTTTTCGATCTTGCAAGTGTTTCTTCCCATGTACAATAAAATCTGATCGAGAACGCCGTCGTTTCTTGAACCCGGAAGCATTTGGTTGTTTTGCGAGTCCATTGAGAAGGAGACTTTAGGGCTCTCCATTGCTTTCTGGTAGTTCTTCTTCTTGAAGACCCTGCAAACCACCCACCCGTCTTCGGCCATCGACTCCCCAATTGAATTAGAAACCTGCAACAAAGAAAAGAGCATTGTTAGATGTGTTTGACAACTAATTTGCCTCTGATAAATATTTGACGGCAAAAAATGGATTAATATGAAGCTGGCAGGCTTACTGTGGTGTCAAGACTGCTGCTGCTGTCATCAAGTCTGTATTCATGCATGATCCAATCAGACTTTTGACCGTGAGGCGCTCGTCCCTTGTAAAACACAAGCGTCTTTCGCAATCCGATTCTTCGAATGCCGCTGTAGATGATCTTGTCACGGCCGGTGGCCTTCCAGAATCCGGCAGCAGTTGCACGATTTGTTCGAGTACCAGTTGGGTATTTCTTGTCCTTGTGGCTGAAGAAGTACCAATCGTTCTGCGGCGTGGAACCTATCTTGCACTTCTCTATCAATAGAAACCACAAACATGTTTAACATGTTATATTATTCGAGGCGCAATTTAAGCTAAAGATCAAGGAGAGTGGAGCTGTAAGTACCTTGAATGTCCCATGGCTCGAGCTTGTTAAGATCAACCTCTCGAATGACGTCAAGATCAATCCTCTCATAGGCAACTTTCTTCCTCAGATAGTAGTGAAGAAGCTCCTCTTCCGTAGGATGGAAGCGAAAGCCTGGAGGGACCTGAGATTGACCATTTATAGAGAGATTCATTTGATCCTCTGCAGACATTAGCAGCTAGTAGGTAGCTTAGCCAACAAGAACCCAGAAAATAAAAACCAAACTAATGTGCAGAGAGAGAAGGGAAAGAAAGAATGAGAGAGCAGTGAATTGGAAGGACAATAAGCGCAGTCGATGATGATAATTTATAATGGGGGTAGGACAGGTAAGGGTCCAAAAATGCATGAAAAGCTTTAGGTATCATGGCTATTAGTGTACTTGGAATATGGGGTCCAAACCCTTGAAGAAGAGCCAACCACCTAAACCAGAGAGACGACGAGATACGAGAGACGACGAGAGAGAGAGAGAGAGAGAGAGAGCAAAGAAGAAGAAGGGTACGTTGTGGATCACCACTGGTAATATATCAGTGAAAAGTGGGCCCGAAGTAAAATGCGTTAGAGAGGCAACAAAACAGTATTATTATAAAGTCAGTGGTGTGCGGGGGGCACGCCCACATCTGAACGGTGACACTCGACCTTAATATCTAGTGGAAAAGCACCTCTAGCTAATATTCTCTCTCTCTCTCTCTCTCTCTCTCTCTCTCTCTCTCTCTCTCTCGATCGAATTGGAGACATCATGCACTCGTTTAAACTGTGCAACCACCTCTCAACGACAAGAAGCCAAAGAGAGGAACAGAAATGATGGGGTCGGAGCCACTGAGCTTTCATAAGGACCCTCAGCAGAAGAGCAAAGACAACGCGGCCTCTTCCTCCTGCTTGTGCTAATTCGGTTCTGGAGGATGGAATTAGAATCCCACAAGCTAGCATAGACGCCGGCCAGCTGCTTCTTTTGGTTTCGGAAAAGAATGCGACGAGGAAATTAATAGCTTCTTCTAATTATTGAGTTCGATCATATTTGTCCTCGTTTCGATCATTTTACCCTAATTCTTTTACACACATATGAATTAGTTCCTCATTCGATAACACAGGCCATTTCATATGTTTGAACGAAGGTATTGTCTCCATTAACTCATACCCGGCCCTGCTGGTTCATCGGTTCTGTGTTAGATACGCACTCAAACTTCTACATGGTTCTAGAGCAGGCTCTGTCGATTCACACTTTAGCGATGTTCATTGACATTGCTAGCACGTAATATAGGGTTTTCATATTTTCTCACTAGCTCGTTGCTTATGGTTTCTACCTATAGAGCAACTTAATTTTAGTAAACCAGTTAATCTACATGTTTGATCCAATGATAATACGTGTTCCACGTCGCCTAGCTATCTTCTCACAAAATCATCTAGTACGTGGATATTAGCTACTCCTCTCGAGTCTCGATCAGATTATTAACGTACAAGGGTAACTTTGGGGTCCCGTATAAATTCACATTGCGGGGTACAAATTAAAGAATGAGAGAGCTAGGGCGCCTCTGAGTAAATGGTCCTAAAGATCAAGGTACCATATATACATCTTCTTTCCATCCATATCAGGAAAGCTGGAATCGATCACCTAGAATTGCCCCATCTTCCCTGTCCCTGCCCTAGTCTTGATTATAGCTGCATGCATGGGGTAGATTACAGGTACGTGGGATCGATGCAGTGATATTAAGGACTTGATCGAGCAGCTGTCCTGGCATGGATTTTGGTACATATGATCACTTGCGGAGGTTATTACTTCATACCTAGGTTAATCACTTGTGATGACTCCTATTTTGCGGTATAAAGAGTTAACATTTTACCTCGACACTTTAGACGAAAATATAGCCTTCCTCCACTCCTTGGCCTCGTACTTTTACCGAAGAAGAGAAGAATAAAACTGCATGAACTACTTAGAGAAAGTACTTAAAGCTGGTAGCTAAATTAAATCGATCAAACTAATTCATTTTTAGATAAACGTACGCGATTGTAATAGCACAATCTTGCTGATATAATCGTTAGCTGCTACAAGCCAGCTATGCATGTGGTAACTTTTTTGACATATCTAGCACAAATTTTGTATCACTGACGTAAATGCGTGCGGACGGTTTGATGTCGTAACACATAGCCCTCGCGCCAACCCACATATCCAATTTTGGCCAATTATGTTATATATACCTGAGAAAATAGATAAATCAGAACGGATTCAAATTGATACAATAAAATAACATCTTTTTGCTCTATGTGAAGGCTTCACCCCCGTAGATGTGACGTCATTCCTGGTGTCACAAATTCGGTCCACTGCATTGCATTTGTTTGCATGATGGGATTTGCAAAATACAAAACAAGAGTGTTCGTACGATAAGAATCTTATCATAAGATGTTAAGATACGATACGTTTCTGCTTACTACAAAGTGTTGGAGTGTTTCCACATTTAACAACCTAAGTCACTACAAGTAACAAATTAGCCATGCCATCTTAGTGTTGAAGATGGCCAGTTGTTGAAGGTTTTAGTGCACTACTCTATCTCTCTCAAGCTAAGTCTTTCTCACTCTCGAACACACCCACATACACATAACGGTACCACTATCGATCTTTGGAAATATATAACAAAGGGGATTTTCTGTTATGCCTTGGATGTCTTCTTTGGTATAATCATGAGCGTTATATTGCCCACAAATTCTATGCATAATCATGATCTGACGGGAAACTAATAGACTTGGCAACCACCTCTCTCACTAACCTGCACTGGGGACATCTCATCTTACTCCTCCATGACTTCATATCTAACATTGGCTTAATTACCATTATATGCTCTCTAAAAGTCCATCTAAACCTTTGGGAGCAGAGTCGACGGTGGTTAATTTTCAAGTGACGTGTATTGTGACAAATCATGAACAAAGATTAAAGTGGCTTAATTAAACTAATTAATTAAAAAGAATGTAACGAAAACCACGGGGGAGATGGGGATTGATGTAGCTAGTGTGCTTGTTGTGACGCAACATGTGTGTGTGGCAAGGCGTATATATATATATATATATGTTCTCTCTTGATGTAAAACAATTCACCTACGTGCATGCCTTTGAGGTTGGCAAATCTCTGTTGTCTTGACACGGGAGAAATTGGGACTACGACATTTTATTCCACATGCCCTAATTCAAAAAAAAAAAAAAAAAATTAAACCCATTGCCATTTATTCGTATAACATGTGTGCATTGTTGTTTTACTGGTGTTAATTTAATTTGCATCTTTAAAAGATATGGAAAATATAAAAATACTAATCACTGTATTTCTCTTTTAATTGAGATCACACGATTTTATCAACATCTTCTACATACGCTAGCTCATAAAATGATTCGTATATAACGAGATATTATGTTAGAACGCTCATCTTCCTTCTTGGCCACTAATAATATATTGAGATTTAACTCCAATCAAAATCGGCAAGATTCAAAATAAGCTCTTCACCTTATTTATATTGAATACATGATGTATCTGCGACACATTTAGATAATGTTGAACTTTGAACTTGATTAATTCTAGCTAGCAAACTATTTCCTTTGTTCAAGCAGTCAGCTTCGAGCTTGATAGTGAATTTACACTAATGAATAATGACGACGAGGACACCCGAGTTACCGGTTAGAGACCTAATGACCTAATTGTAGTGGTGTAAGTATGGAGATAGAGGTTTTTTTTCTCTCAGTGATTGATGATTATCTTGCTGATATATAATTATATATGACTGAGAAGCTAGCTAGTCAAGTATCTCTCAATGTTACCGGAAAATGTTAAGTTGGTGCATGGCTGATTATACTAACATCAAGTCTACTAAATCTGCAGTAACATATATAAACACATACAAATGGAAAATCTTATATATGAGGCCTCTGAACTTAATAAGATTGAGCTCAACAAAACGCATCAACAACAAGAGATTATTAGAGCTAGTGCTTGATTAACCTCAGCGGAATCTTGCTAAAGCAGCTTTAAACCACAAATTGTCATGATATGGGGCATACAATTATTAGTGAATGATTTCCTCTAATTCACACATGATATGGTGATTAAAAATAATTATAATTTATATAAAGATAAATTTACACTGATTTACACAAGTCGTTTATTATTTTGAATGAACCGGTTCGCCCATCCTACACCTAGAATTTGTTTGAATATATGCTTTATTTTGTTATGGGAGGCCAAGGTTGCAGTGACACATATCTTGACAATGGCATTTCAACTTAATTGTCACTAGGACAAACCTGTTAAGGGGAACGAGACCGTTTTGTTCTCGTGCTTATTGTACGTTGAAGATGCATACGCGCAATAATATTGAACTTTATACATTTCGCTCCCCATTGAATTGAAACGCGATTGAATAGCTTGAAATTATTGGTTTTCTTTTCTAACACCTAGCTAGTTCTATACTTTACAGGATGGCCATGGCCTTTGCTTTATACATATATCAAGGCTTTATCACCAATTAGTTGCAGGCTTTATATCAAATGGTCAAATGAAATGTGATCGAATAGAAGCATGCAGGTTATGGATCTGGAAAATTAATAATTGATGAACTTTTCGAAAAACAATTCAGCAACAAACGTAAGATTACAGAGTTGTGCAGTACTTAATCGAAACATGATTCGACTTCTCTGAGAAATATATGGTAGCATCCTTATCTTATAGTTGTTTTTTTTTTTTTTTTTCAGATTCTTTAGTTCTCACGTCGTTTTCTACAATATTTGCTTTTTAAAGTAGGTTTATACATGAGTAAAATGCATGGTTGAAGTCCATTTTAGTTGGAGTTACTGATGATATAGTAGTTGAATGCAAAATAAGATATGGTTTTCCAACATTGCATGAAATGATGAACTGCGTCGAAGGATTCTAGGTCTTAATTGGACTTTGGGCTTTGTGAATTGATCCTTTGATTAGGCTGATGATATAAATTTAACCCGTTATTATCAGTTGGGTTTGCAAATACAGAAGTTCCTGTAGAAGATGATTTCTAGACACACCCAAGAATTTCAAGACTACACCCCAAGACCTAATTACTTATTTTTTGGCTCTAGCACATCTTCATTTGATCCTTTCAGCAGACTTCACATCATATTATGCTACAAAAAACAACTTTGGATACAAGACTATGATCAGTACATTGAGGCTTGAGCAGTGACACTATTTCTTACAAGTCGAAGACCAAACACAAAAAGAGAAATATCAACGCTGTAACTCCTACGAATCAAATGTCTACCAATCCAAAATCTTTCTTGGAAGTAGAAGAAGCATTCCTGCTACTACTGGAAAGACTCCACTGATCGGAAAATCCCCCGGCAGCCGATACCGAACCACTCCCACATTTTGCCACCGTCCTCACGCTCTCAATCAACTCCTGCGTCCGACCCTCCTGCGATAATATCTCCAAAAGCTGTTCCGGGCTAATCACCAGCTTCACCTTCCAAAAGCTCACATTATTATACCTCGAAAACGCTTCAGTGTAAGATTTCCTCACCATTCCCTGGTAATCAAGCGACATCCGGTACGGTGCTCCGGCAAGCAAAGTAGGTAAAGGTATGCTATTGGATCTAACATGGCCTTGACGCACAAGCTGGCTAGTACTACTACTTCCCAAGTGATCGCTTTGGCTGTTGAGTGGGAGCAAATAATATGACTGGCCTGCCACAAGTTCTTCGCTGTTAGCGAGCGGCTTCCAGAATAGATCATGGCTTCTGAAAATTCCATGGCTCGGAAACTCGTCGGTGATGGAGCTTACTGTAATAGGCGTGTAAAACTCCATGATGCCGCCGTTGGACGTCGTCACTTGGACTACTCCACCTGCCTCTCCCATACCTCCAAACAAGCAGTTCCCCATTATTGAGAAATTCCACAACTACTTAGAGAGGGGGAGTGTTGTTGAGTTATAGAGGAAAACGTCGGTGGGATTCTTCTTGGGAGCTTTCCTAAACCAACCAGAGGATATAGAAAACAAAGGGTAGAGGAAAAGAAAGCCAAGGTGACCAATGAAAACAAGTCCTGTCGTCATAAAAGCTTAGTGTGTACAATGTTTATATATTTATATAGTTACCAAGGATGGTGGAATGGTCCATGTCTGAAATTGATGGATTAGTCGGTACTTTTGGGTCCATATAGCCGACGAAGCATTTTTGATTTCCGGTCAATAAAACCCATTAAACATCTTTGTCTTGCTTTCTCTTTATCAAAACCTTAGACCAGTTTGACACGATAGGGTTAGCTTGGTGAAAGAACTAATACTAGGTTGTAAGTTAGATGGACATTGGAAATATTTTTTTGGTAACAAAATGTTTCACAACCACAACTTGTGAAAAATATCTTTTAATAAGTGGTCATACCTAAATTACTCCCGATCTTGAAATGTAGCCCACCCGACTACCATTTCTGGAACAAAAGAAAAAATCTAAGACTGGTCTAGGTTAAACAGACGAGAAAGAGGACCCAATGACATGTTACGCGCCAATATTGCAGAGGGAAGGGGTGCTCCATTGGTAAAGAGATAGCTAGAATTATGTGATCACTTGGAGACTCACTATCATCATTCACTCATTGTTTAAAGCGAAAGTGGCCAAGATTTTGAGATTTTGACCAGTCGTATGCATGTAGAAAGAGATGGCCTTCCAAAGTAAGGGCCGGGTCATAGCCATGTTCTTTTTGGCCCTCCACGAAACAGAAAAGGGCATAGATGAGTGGGAAACCACGGAAATTGGGGGAGAGAAAATTGGCAGCACTTACACATGAAACGCGAATGAAGCATTTAGGCAACAAGGTGAGGCATTATAAAATCTAACAAGAGATTTTCAATCATGATTATAATCTTTTTTCGAGCATTACCACATATTTTACTCTTTATCTTTTTATTATGTTATATATAAAAAGATAGAGATTACGTACATAATAAATTTAGATTAGAGAAACACTAATTTTTTTTTTTTTGACCTTAATTACTAGCATTGTGGTAATAAGAATTTTACCGTATTCGTCATTGAATTTATAGTCCTAAAGTCTCTAGAGGTGTGTTGAGGGACGAATATTTCGAAAGAATTATTCGAAGGAAGAAAATGTGACGACGGTAAAATAGTAAATTTTAGCTAGTAAAAGGTAATTTTTATTGGGGTATTATTTTGGGGTGTAGAATTTTGGAATGGGTTATTTTTTTTGGTTGGATTTAAGTTTTGGACCGGGTGGGGAGCAGCCCCAGCCCAAATCCCTTATCTTCTTTTTTCTTTCTTTTTCTTCTTCCTTCCTCCCGAGCCCCCGAGCTCTCTCTCTCACTCGCCGGAAACTGCAGCCACCAGCTGCCGCCGTCCAGCCAACCACCAGCCGCCGCTCCAGCCCAACTCGGACCCCCGTCACCTCCTCTCTCTCCCCGGCCTAGTGTCCGAGCCGGTAGTGCCGCCGGAGAGGAGAAAAACTCGCCGGAAACGCCGACTGTCTCTTCGCCGGAGCTCCGTCCTCCGGTCACCATAGCTCGTGATTTTTGGCTCTACTTGTAGCCCTCATCTAGGTGAGTAATCCCTCAAAAGGATTCGGCTAAATTCGATTTCGTTAGGGTGGTTTGTATAATTGAAAGTTTTAGGGATTTATGGATGTTTTGATTCGATTACCATAGTTAGGCTTGGAATTGGTGTTTGTGCTAGTTAGGAAAGTTGTAGAGGAGATTGAGGGGAAGATTCTGTTAAAATTTGGTAGCATTTGCAGGTTGCCGGAGTTGGTCGCCGGCCGCCGCTGTTTTGGGAAATTTTGTGGTTTTTGATGTAGAATATTAAGGGGATATTATTGATGTGAATTTAGGAATTTTTGGAGGATTTTTGGTTAGGTTTTAGAATTTTTAAAGTTTGGTATTTTTGGCGGATTAATAAGTTAAAATTCGGCCATTGGATTATTTTTATGATTAGGACGTTGGAAGGTGATTTTTGAGGATGTCGGTATTTATGGAGATTTTTGGTTGGCAGTGAAGTTAAGATTTAGGACGATAGGCAAGGTTGAGCACGAGAAGCTCATATTTAATTATGCCTATTTTCTTTAAACGTTGGGATTTTATTTAAGGAATTATTTATGTTTTGGAACAGGACGCGAGGAGGCTCGAGCAGAGGAGACCTCCGACTGACTTCAGGCTTAGGCCTAACTTGTGAGTGGACTTTTGTTTTAAATAATGTGCATGCAGTTGTTTATTTGGTTGGACCATTTGACGTCATTTTTATTTGACGATTTTACTCCTTGTGATGAGTTACCGAAAATGGGATTTTCGGTAAATTATAATATATTTTTAAGGAGAGTATGTATATAAATGCTAGCTAGCGATATGTGTCTGTCCACCTTAATGACATAGTATATAACTGCATTATGGTGTGACGTGAGCGTTGGACGCAAGCGTAGTAGCCTTATATGAGTGTTTAATTCATATAAGGGGTATGGGCACATATTTATACACCCGTCTGTCCACCTTAATGACATAGTGTATCACCGCATTAAGGCGTGACGTGAGCGTTGGACGCGAGCGTAGTAGCCCTATATAGATTATTATTAATTTATATAGGGAGTATGAGCGAGTGTAAATATATACATGTATATATTTTAGCCTGAGAGGCTGTATTTTGATATATATATATATATATATATATATATATATATATATATATATATATTTTAGCCTGAGAGGCTGTATTTGGATATATATATAGTTTTGAGCAGTAGAGGCTCGATATTTATAACGATAAGAGAATTATCGTTTAAGACATGCATTCGTTTTCTTGGAAATTAAATTGGGAAAACATAAATATTCTTTTTATTTATTTTTGTCCACTCACTCTAATTATTGCGAATGTTTTTCCCCTGGGCTCTTCGTTTTTAAAATGCCCAGTCTGCAGAGTTCGAGTTAGAACGAGTAGGAGACGACGGGGCATAGTTACCCATTTCTCAGCCACCATTCACCAGTAGGTTACCTGTTTAACCTACTAGAGTATTTTTCCTACTCCTCTTGTGTATAGTAGCTCTGAATACTCTTTGGGATTTATTGTAATGTTTCTTGTGGTGTGCTTAGACTTTTATTGTATTTTTTGAATATACGAAGTTTGTAATTATTTACTCACTTTCGTATAATTGTGGGTTGATTTGGAGGATGCTCAAATTTATTTAAGAAAGTAACACTTTAGTTTTCTAGGTTAGGGTTGTCCATTTTCAAGGGAGGTTTGCTTTTTAGTAAATTTTCCTTGGAGGTGGTCCCCGCAGGACTTACCTCGGGTTTCGGGGTGAAATTCGGGGTGGGTCTTGACAGTTGGTATCAGAGCTTTAGGTTTCATTTCCTACCTCCTTGGTACTACCATATTTGCCTAAGAAGCACGTAGTTCCTATAGAGTGGTGATCCGACCGCGGCGGATTCACTAGCATTTTATGCTTTGGATGCTATGTGTTATTGGGTATATGTGATAGTTCTGCTAGTCTTGTTTATAGACTACGAAATATCTCTTTCCTTAGGTACTATGCCTCCTAGACGCCGACCCCGGGTAGCTACCTCGACAAACGCGAATGAGGGTGATGAGGTCAGAGGATTAGTTGTTTCCTTTGGGTGTTTAGTGGTTGTGAAGTGCTAGTAGAGGGATTTAATTTCAAGGCCGATTTAATTCCTCTAAATATTGTGGAGTTTGATGTGATTTTGGGAATGGATTTTTTAGAGGCTTATAGAGCTATGGTAGATTGTTTCCGAAAAGAAGTAGTGGTGATTCGAAGTCCAGATGGATTTGAAGTTGCATTTCAAGGAGAAAGAGATGTTATTTCGAGTTGCTTGATATCAGCTATTACTGCTAGGAAATTGTTAAGTAAAGGATGTCAGACATACTTAGCTCACATTGTGGATACAAGTATGAGAGTGTTGGAAGTAGAGGATATTCCTGTAGTAAGGGAGTTTCCAGATGTTTTTCCCGAGGAGTTGCCTGGTTTGCCTCCTGTAAGGGAGATAGATTTTTCTATCGAGTTATTTCCAGAAACTATGCCTATCTCACAGGCACCTTACAGAATGGCTCCAGCTGAATTGAAGGAGTTGAAGACTCAACTGCAGGAGTTGGTAGATAAAGGTTTTATTCGGCCTAGCAAGTCTCAATGGGGTGCTCCGGTGTTGTTTGTTAAGAAGAAAGATGGCACCATGAGACTATGCCTTGATTATAGGAAGCTAAATCAAGTCACGGTGAAGAATAAATATCCGTTACCCCGTATTGATGATTTATTTGATCAGTTAAAGGATGCTACTGTTTTCTCAAAAATTGACTTGAGATCTGGTTATCATCAGTTGCGGATCCGAGAGAATGACATAGCCAAGACTGCTTTTCGATCACGCTATGGTCATTATGAGTTTGTGGTGATGCCTTTTGGACTTACTAATGCACCAGCTGCGTTCATGGATCTCATGAATAGGGTGTTTAGTCCATATCTTGACCGCTTCGTGATCGTATTCATAGATGACATTTTGGTTTACTCAAGAAGTAAAAAGGAGCATGCCAAACATCTAAGAATGATATTGCGGACTTTGAGAAATGCTCAATTGTATGCCAAGTTCAGCAAATGTGAATTTTGGTTGGATAAAGTGGGATTCTTGGGTCATGTAATTTCGGCTGAAGGTGTTAGTGTGGATCCCCAAAAGGTGGAAGCAGTGTCAAATTGGAGAAGACCTACCACTGTGACGGAGATTCGTAGTTTCTTGGGATTAGCAGGTTATTATCGACGCTTTGTGCAAGATTTTTCAAAGATTGTTGTTCCACTTACAAGATTGACCAAGAAGGGAGTTAAGTTCGAATGGTCAGATCAGTGTGAGCAAAGTTTTCAAGAATTAAAGAATCGCCTGACCAGTGCTCCTGTTTTAGCACTTCCGGATGATAGTGGGGAATATGTGGTTTATTGTGATGCTTCTAAACGAGGTTTAGGCGGAGTATTGATGCAGCATGATCGAGTTATTGCCTATGCTTCTAGGCAATTGAAGCAGCATGAGGTAAATTATCCCACTCATGATTTAGAGATTGCAGCAGTAGTTTTTACTCTCAAGTTGTGGAGACACTATCTTTACGGAGCCAAGTGTCAGATTTTTACCGATCACAAGAGTCTTCGGTACGTGTTCACTCAAAAAGAGTTAAATATGAGGCAGAGAAGGTGGATGGAATTAATCAATGATTATGATTGCACTATTGAGTATCATCCTGGAAAAGCTAATGTGGTAGCTGACGCTCTTAGTCGAAATCCCACCATATCCTTGTCTCACTTGAGGATGGTTAGAGTTCCTCTTCTTTTTGAGTTACGAGCTACTGGGGTGGATTTAGCGGTGGATAATGTTGGTGCCTTGGTAGCTAGTTTCCATGTGAGGCCAGTTTTGGTTGATAAAGTGCGGGAAGCGCAATATCATGATCCTTCCATTGTTCAGTTGATTGAAAGAGTAGCGAATGGAGCCGCCGTGGATTTTTCGGTAAGAAGAGATGGAACTTTATTGTTCAAAAATAGACTTTGTGTTCCAAAGAGAAATGAAGAGTTAAAGATAGAGATAATGGAAGAAGCTCATAGTTCTGCATATGCTGCTCATCCGGGTAGTACAAAAATGTATCGGACTTTGAAAGATTATTATTGGTGGCCAAACATGAAGAGGGAAATGGCAGCTTTTGTAAGTAGATGTTTGATATGTCAGCAAGTGAAAGCTGAAAGGCAGAAACCTTCAGGATTGCTTGAGCCGTTGCCTATTCCAGTGTGGAAGTGGGACCACATCACCATGGATTTTGTTTTCAGTTTACCTCGTACCCGTAAGGGGCATGACGGTATTTGGGTGATTGTGGATAGACTCACCAAATCTGCACATTTCTTACCGATGGGAAAGAAGTATTCAATGGATAAATTGGCGGAGCTTTATGTGAATGAGATTGTGAGACTTCATGGTGTACCTGAATCAATAGTGTCGGATCGGGATCCTAGATTTGCTTCTAAATTCTGGAAAGCTCTTCAGACAGCTTTAGGTACCCGATTACACTTCAGCACTGCTTTTCATCCTCAGACTGATGGGCAATCAGAGAGGACTGTTCAGACTTTAGAGGATATGTTGAGAGCTTGTGCCTTGCAGTTTAGGGGGAGTTGGGATAAGAACCTATCTTTGATGGAGTTTGCTTATAATAACAGCTACCATTCTAGTATTGGTATGGCTCCCTTTGAGGCACTTTATGGGAAACAGTGTCGTACACCTCTATGTTGGAATGAAGTAGGAGAAAAAGAACTTTGTGGTCCTGAGTTAATCCATGATACTAATGAGAAGATTAAAGTGGTCAGAGATAGACTCAAGGCCGCTCAAAGTAGGCAGAAGAGTTATGCAGATGTTCGCAGGAAAGACCTTGAGTTTCAAGTAGGTGATTGGGTGTTTTTGAAATTATCTCCTTGGAAAGGGATAGTACGTTTTGGTAAGCATGGGAAGCTTAGTCCGAGGTATATTGGGCCTTATGAGATAATAGAGCGAGTTGGCTCACTTGCTTATCGATTACTTTTGCCTCCAGAATTGTCCAGGATACATAATGTGTTTCATGTATCCATGCTTCGCAAGTATATGGCCGATCTCTCTCATGTGTTGCAAGAGCAGCCAATTAGTTTGACGAGAGATTTGACCTATGAAGAGGAACCGGTACAGATTCTTGACCGAAAGGAGCAAGTACTGAGGAACAAGACAATTCCACTTGTCAAGGTGCTTTGGAGAAGTCATCAAGTAGAGGAAGCTACTTGGGAATTAGAGGAGCAAATGAGACAACAGTATCCCTATCTCTTTGAGTAGTGTGTTTGTAAATTTCGAGGACGAAATTTTTATAAGGAGGGGAGAATTGTCACGCCCCGACTCTTAAATTTTACCTTAATTACTAGCATTGTGGTAATAAGAATTTTACCGTCTTCGTCATTGAATTTATAGTCCTAAAGTCTCTAGAGGTGTGTTGAGGGACGAATATTTCGAAAGAATTATTCGAAGGAAGAAAATGTGACGACGGTAAAATAGTAAATTTTAGCTAGTAAAAGGTAATTTTTATTGGGGTATTATTTTGGGGTGTAGAATTTTGGAATGGGTTATTTTTTTTGGTTGGATTTAAGTTTTGGACCGGGTGGGGAGCAGCCCCAGCCCAAATCCCTTATCTTCTTTTTTCTTTCTTTTTCTTCTTCCTTCCTCCCGAGCGCCCGAGCTCTCTCTCTCACTCGCCGGAAACTGCAGCCACCAGCTGCCGCCGTCCAGCCAACCACCAGCCGCCGCTCCAGCCCAGCTCGGACCCCCGTCACCTCCTCTCTCTCCCCGGCCTAGTGTCCGAGCCGGTAGTGCCGCCGGAGAGGAGAAAAACTCGCCGGAAACACCGACTGTCTCTTCGCCGGAGCTCCGTCCTCCGGCCACCATAGCTCGTGATTTTTGGCTCTACTTGTAGCCCTCATCTAGGTGAGTAATCCCTCAAAAGGATTCGGCTAAATTCGATTTCGTTAGGGTGGTTTGTATAATTGAAAGTTTTAGGGATTTATGGATGTTTTGATTCGATTACCATAGTTAGGCTTGGAATTGGTGTTTGTGCTAGTTAGGAAAGTTGTAGAGGAGATTGAGGGAAAAATTCTGTTAAAATTTGGTAGCATTTGCAGGTTGCCGGAGTTGGTCGCCGGCCGCCGCTGTTTTGGGAAATTTTGTGGTTTTTGATGTAGAATATTAAGGGGATATTATTGATGTGAATTTAGGAATTTTTGGTTAGGTTTTAGAATTTGTAAAGTTTGGTATTTTTGGCGGATTAATAAGTTAAAATTCGGCCATTGGATTATTTTTATGATTAGGACGTTGGAAGGTGATTTTTGAGGATGTCGGTATTTATGGAGATTTTTGGTTGGCAGTGAAGTTAAGATTTAGGACGATAGGCAAGGTTGAGCACGAGAAGCTCATATTTAATTATGCCTATTTTCTTTAAACGTTGGGATTTTATTTAAGGAATTATTTATGTTTTGGAACAGGACGCGAGGAGGCTCGAGCAGAGGAGACCTTCGACTGACTTCAGGCTTAGGCCTAACTTGTGAGTGGACTTTTGTTTTAAATAATGTGCATGCAGTTGTTTATTTGGTTGGACCATTTGACGTCATTTTTATTTGACGATTTTACTCCTTGTGATGAGTTACCGAAAATGGGATTTTCGGTAAATTATAATATATTTTTAAGGAGAGTATGTATATAAATGCTAGCTAGCGATATGTGTCTGTCCACCTTAATGACATAGTATATAACTGCATTATGGTGTGACGTGAGCGTTGGACGCAAGCGTAGTAGCCTTATATGAGTGTTTAATTCATATAAGGGGTATGGGCACATATTTATACACCCGTCTGTCCACCTTAATGACATAGTGTATCACCGCATTAAGGCGTGACGTGAGCGTTGGACGCGAGCGTAGTAGCCCTATATAGATTATTATTAATTTATATAGGGAGTCTGGACGAGTGTAAATATATACATGTATATATTTTAGCCTGAGAGGCTGTATTTTGATATATATATATATATATATTTTAGCCTGAGAGGCTGTATTTGGATAGATATATATAGTTTTGAGCAGTAGAGGCTCGATATTTATAACGATAAGAGAATTATCGTTTATGACATGCATTCGTTTTCTTGGAAATTAAATTGGGAAAACATAAATATTCTTTTTATTTATTTTTGTCCACTCACTCTAATTATTGCGAATGTTTTTCCCCTGGGCTCTTCGTTTTTAAAATGCCCAGTCTGCAGAGTTCGAGTTAGAACGAGTAGGAGACGACGAGGCATAGTTACCCATTTCTCAGCCACCATTCACCAGTAGGTTACCTGTTTAACCTACTAGAGTATTTTTCCGACTCCTCTAGTGTATAGTAGCTCTGAATACTCTTTGGGATTTATTGTAATGTTTCTGGTGGTGTGCTTAGACTTTTATTGTATTTTTGAATATACAAAGTTTGTAATTATTTACTCATTTTCGTATAATTGTGGGTTGATTTGGAGGATGCTCAAATTTATTTAAGAGAGTAACACTTTAGTTTTCTAAGTTAGGGTTGTCCATTTTCAAGGGAGGTTTGCTTTTTAGTAAATTTTCCTTGGAGGTGGTCCCCGCAGGACTTACCTCGGGTTTCGGGGTGAAATTCGGGGTGGGTCTTGACAATAAGAGTTCATCTAGAAAAAGCATTATGGTTCTCTCAATCATAGAACATAGTAGTGAAAAAGATGAGGTGAATCATTATTTTGTCTCTCTAGCTATTTATTCAGCAAAGTGCATGCCTAAAGTGAAGCATCAAATTAATTTTCTTAGCATAAAATAGTTCATTTATTATGTATATATGATCCCACTCACTTCTTTCAGGGATTGTTTCAAGCACCGACATCCACCTTGTTGCTGCAGAATTATTAGCACCATAACCATTACTCTTCCCTGTTTCGCTGATCTGAAATTTTAGCACTCCCTCCACAGATACCTTCTTGGATGATAATTCTTGAAGCTGCGCGCTGCTTTGTTGCGATCACCTCTATCCTCTTCATCCATGAACTTTCACCACCCATGTCGATTGGATAAGAAAAATCTAAAGCCTGGAGATCGATTACATGCATCCTCCACAACTCGAGGCCGCCGCTTCTGCTTGTACTCTAAAACCTTGCCGACGTTCTTCACAATGCGCAAGAGTTTCAATCTCCATCCTCGGATGAGCCTGATACTTGTTCTTTTTTTCTTTTTCTTTTCTTGAAAACTAGCCTGATACTTGTTCTCGACCAGCTTCTTCTTCTGCCTTGTTGGTGCAACTTGATTTGGGCCGAAGCGAATTGGTCTGACTGGCCCAAATCAATAACCTTGTTTGCTGAGCTAAGTTTGAGAGATCGATAAATTCTCCACTTCTCCTACACAACATGGTGGATTAATTAGTTTATAATCTAGAACCATAAATTAATTAGTTTAGGGTTCATTGTGTCAAAGATTGGCACTTGATAAGTTGATGGAAATTCCATTACTTGCCACTTGCATGAAGACTGCTATTTATAATTACTAGCCTTCTGCCCGTACCCGTACAAAGGTGTCACATATTCACCTCTAAAATTAAGATGTTTTTATTGATCAGTTTATATATATTTTTTATAAGAATGACAAATTTGTATCCCTTTCCACGTTTATCTATCTGTTTTTTAAGTGCAGTTATCAATTTTGTAATCCCACTACTGGAAAATAGCACTTAGGCGACGGATTTAAAAAATTCTGTCACCTAAGTGGTACTTAAGCGACAGAATTTTCTACTTAGGATGTTCTTAGGAGACGAAATTTCATTCCGTCGCTTAAGTACTACTTAAGAGACATAATATTTTTACTTAAACGATGACATTTTGAAAAAATTAAAATTAAAAAATTTATATGAATCACTTAGGAGATGGAAGTACATTTCATAGCCTAAGTAGAACTTAAAAAACGAAAATGTTTACTTAGGAGACGGAATGTTTTAAAAAAAAAAAAAAAAATTTATGAATTACTTAGACGACGGAAATAAAACATTATGTCGCTTAAGTTCTAAAAATTTGAACGTCCATGTTTCCGCGTAAAATTTCATGAAAATTCAAACCAAAATTTTTCAAAACATATTAATTCTTTTAAATCACACACTCATCAGTCTCTTGTCTCTCACTTATCTTCTTCATGATTACCAACCTTATCAATAGAAGGAAACCCCATCTTTTCCCATAGCTCCCTACGCCGCTGCCGCTGCCGCTGCCGCCACCTTTCTCTCTCTACCAAGCCTTCCCGCCGACCCACCACCGTCCCTCGGAATTTCAAAGGGGTAAGAAATCAAGGTAAATTCTTCAATTTTTCTGGTTTAGCTTTGGTGATAGATTTCAGTGTTTTTGTTTAATTTGATTTTGATTTTAATTTTGGTTAGGATGTGATTGGTATGATAGTTGTGGCATGGTGGTTATTTGGTACGGTGGTGGTGGTGGTATATTTGGGGCAGATTGGTATGGTGGTGGTGGTGGTGGCGGCATATTTGGGGCAAATTAGTGTAGTGGTGGTGGTGGTATTTGGGGCAGTCAAAGTGAGTGGATAAAAAACTTGCGGTGGCGTTTTTTTTTTTTCATCCTTTAACGACGGAATTCAACAATTTTGTCTCCTAAGTGGATATTTTTTTATTATAAAATAAAATCTGTCACCTAAGTGCTTAGGAGACAAAAGTATTCTGTCTCCTAAGAACCACTTAAGAGACGGAATTTTAGGTTCCATCGCCTAAGTGTCTACCTTACCACACTTAGGCGACGAATTTTAGCCGACGGACGTTCCGTCTCCTAAGTACTTAGGAGACGAAATCTGTCACTTAGGAGAAGAAATAATTTCGTCTCCTAAGTGTTTTTTTCCAGTAGTGTCCCTCTTTCTATTCGCTATCCATGTTTTTCTCTTCCCAATTATATATTTATTTTATTTGTTTTATTTTGCTATTTACAATACTAACACTTGTTCTTAATAATCTAAATCAACTTAATATGGGTAATATTGTCAGAACATAATTTGATGATTTAAAAATTGCTCACTTTATAGTAGTAAAGATAATGCCATGTGTTTGAACTTTAATTAACACAATCTTCTCTGAAAATAAAAAAAAAACCGGCCGGTGAGTAATTATTTATAAACTTCCTAATACACACACACACACATACACACGTACATTTGTGTGTAATTCATGTCCTCTCACGTATTATACAAGTAATTTGACAATTTGATGACTTTTTTATAGTTAATAAAACATTCAAATTAGAGCTGGACATTTAACCGAATGTGTGCAAAAAACCGACCGAACCTAACCAAAAAATCAGATCGGATAACCGAACCAAAACATTTAAGTCAAAACAAGTAATGAACCCAACCAAACCGGTTTAAATCGGATTGGATCCGATTCAAGCTCTTAAACAAACCGAAAATAACCGAACCGACCAGAATTATATAATGTGTAAATATATATAATTTATATACCTGAAACACTATTATTATTAGTTGATTACATCTCTACTTACAAGGTACTCTCTCACACTTAATCTCCATAGACAATTTCTCATTCAACTCATTTCTTGAAAAAATCTGTTAGTGTAGAAAAGATTGGGAGTGCATTGGATTACTGGTTGTACTTTGAGTTTATATTTATCCTTATAAAAAAAACATGCTACTCAAGTCAAAAACTTGGAGTTTAACTTTGCAGTGAAATAGTAGATGGACCAAAAGTTTTTCAAATATGGACTAAAACCGAAACCAATCCGAACCGATTTGAAAATTCGGATGGGTCGAATATTTGGGTTAAAGGTTTTAAAATCCGGATTTGATTGGAAAAAATCTTAAACCGAATAATTCGGATTGGTTTTGGTTTTGTCCTAAAACCAAGCCGAACCGAATATGCCCGGCCCTAATTCAAATATTACAATAATTTCAAGTTGTTGAATTGATATAACTTCTTTGCAAAGATCAATTGGTCTCAGCAATTAGATTGGAACAAACAAATTAATTAACAACCAAATGCCGTCTATTTCTCCAAAATAAAAAATAAGAAGAAACAAAAAAACCAAATGTCCATATCTAGAAAGTCAGTAACCCCTAGCTAGCGAGTGGCCAAGTCCATATACAGTTCCCACAGTTCCACATTACTATTCCATTAATTAACTAATTGCTTAGTTTTAAATTGTAACCAATTTTGTAAGCTCTTTTATGAAAAACCAACTACAAAGTCAATGACTGATAACGTACTTCTTCTCTACCAAAAAAAAAAAAAACAAAAACAAAGAATTTGACAGAGATAATATTCCTAGCTATCTATAGAGCTGATTCAGACATAACGTCTCTCCTTTGCACACCATGCCATCTTCATTCCACCCAAAATACTGAGTTTTCTTCTATTGCTAGCTAGCTAGCTATCCCCCCCCCCCCCCCCCCCCCCCCTCCTTCTTTTGGTTTATATATGATCACAAAGCCTTTAGCTTATACACATTTGCTAAACATATAAAGCAAGTTTATTAAGATCAACGGCACACCTACAGACAGATGGAGAAGACAACCGGAAAGGTCGTCACTTGCAAAGGTAAAAGCTAGTTTCCTGAAAGCTATTTTATATATCGAACACTTAATGTCTTAATCTTACATGGCTGCTGATACAAATGGTGGTCGATCGTGATGAAGCTTCTGTTGTTTGGGGTCCTGGGGAGCCTTTTGTGATGGAACAAGTTCAAGTTGACCCGCCCCAGAAACTGGAAGTCCGAGTCAAGATCCTCTTCACCTCAATCTGCCACACTGATCTCAGTGTTTGGAAAGGAGAGGTATATTATATATGCATGATCGCTCATGAATCAAATTTTACAGTACCTTCCAATTCATATATAATAATTTTCTTTTACCATACCTCTAGTCGGGTAGCTTAATTAGGACTCCTATGTTGTGAATGTATGGAATGCACATACATTACGTATGAATAACCTAAGTGATCCACATAACGTGACCCGAATTGTGTGATAAATATAACTTTAATTTCTCTATTACCTAATTATTAGTTTTCTTATTTTGTTGTTGAAGAATGAAGCTCAACGTGCGTTTCCTCGAATTCTAGGTCATGAAGCAGCCGGGTAAGTCATAAAAGATTTACATAAACACAATCTTATTGCTAGTAGTGGCCTAATATATAGTACAGTACATCCAGCTCCAATAAAATATACCAAGAGTTTATCCCACGTCGGAATTTCATGCCTGAATTGATTTAATATTTTGACGGAGCAGAATCGTTGAGAGCGTTGGTGAAGGAGTGACAGACATGAAAGAAGGGGATCATGTGATCCCTATCTTCAACGGGGAGTGTGGTGATTGCAAGAGCTGCAGGCATGGCAAGACTAACATTTGCAGCAGCTTTGGAGTAAACCCGATGAAGAGGGTGATGAACAACGACGGCAGAACAAGATTCTCAGTAATAACGGAAGAGGGTGACAAGAAACCCATATATCATTTTCTCAACACGTCAACCTTCAGTGAGTACACAGTTCTTGAGTCCGCCTGTGTTGTCAAGATTGACTCGGAAGCTCCCCTTAAGCAGATGACGTTGCTCAGTTGCGGTGCTTCAACTGGTACGTCTGCATCAAATTAAAGAAGCTTATGTGCATGTTTGCCCGTGCAAATATAGAAGGAATTCTCCGACGACACTTGATAGCGATCCTAGTTTTGTACACACATTCTCACTTATATTTATGAAAATTTTGGTTCATGTGTAGGAGTTGGTGCTGCATGGAATATTGCTGATGTTCAACCTGGCTCAACAGTCGCCATTTTTGGTTTAGGTACCATTGGACTTGCCGTGAGTTCGTTTCTTTTGATTTCTGTTTTGGCTCTTCGAAGCTTTGGTTTCTCTTATTGTTGGTCCATTTGTTGCGAGTTGCACCTGCTATTTAATTTCATGTTCTGATTATACTCACAGATGTATATATTTTAGCATTTTGCGTTAGCCTAAGGGATAATGAGGAACTTGAGGACGGATAAAAATCTCGGACTCGTTTCACCAAAAATAAATAACAAATCTATATTTGTAACCCCGGTGAAATTATATATATATATATATATATATATATATATATATATATATATATATATATATATGCGCGGGGCGCGCGCGCTAACAAATTAATGACTAAACGTTGTTGACTTGAAGTTTAATTTAATCAAAGTGAAGATGCTGACTTTGGATAAACTATACAGTAGTACAGTACTACGAACTCATTTACGGTACGTATGTTTTCGTAATTTCGAATATATAATTCATGAAAACAGGATTAAGAAAAAGAAAAAGATGTTCTCACTCAATTACTTGATGCAGACCTGACAAGAAGAGAATAATATATAGTCTAAATTATATATATTATTCTATAAAATTATTTCCAACTGATTATTGATTTAGCTGGCTAGTCTTTATCACCTGGTGTTTTTTTTCCATTATTGTCCAATCATGTTAACGAAATGCAACATTTTGGGTCAGGTTGCTGCAGGAGCCAGAGCCAGAGGAGCATCTAAAATAATTGGCGTTGACACGAACCCTAATAAACTTATCAAAGGTATTGGTATATTTTTCTTTCTTTGATTCTGGTTTATCTTACATAGATATGCTTATTAAGTTGGTGTTCTTTCTTTACATGCATAATCTGTACGCCATTTTGTAATGTGGACGTACATAGGCCAAGCAATGGGAATCACAGATTTCATAAACCCACGCGACCCAGGAAAGCCTTTGCATGAGGTCAGTTGTGTTACAATTAAACTTACAATAATGAATACTAATCTACTTCCAAATTACTAGCTATATTTATAGTTATCATCTTTTTGTTTCCGACTGCAGAGAATCAGGGAAATAACAGAAGGAGGTGTGGACTATAGCTTTGAGTGTGTAGGAAACTCTGATGTTCTCCGGGAAGCCTTTCTTTCCACACATGAGGTACTCTTCCTATACTTGCACATGAAGTTGTATTAACACACTGTTTGTCAAACTATTTAGTAAGATCGGCTTCTTACTATTATTGTACGGACGGGGCTTTACTGTGATATTGGGAATTCATGCAACCCCAAAAATGCTTCCCCTCCATCCAATGGAGCTGTTTGATGGTCGAGGAATTATCGGATCTGTGTTTGGAGGCTTCAAGGGGAAGAGCCAACTCCCCCGTTTTGCTAAAGAGTGCATGCGCGGGGTTAGTCATCAATACAATTCACTGTTCTCTCTTTGTTTAATACCGTACACCTTAATTCGTTTTGAAGTTCTAACAAGTTTTTATCTCATCGATCAGGTGGTGAATTTAGACGAGTTTATATTGATGAGCTTCCTTTCGAGAAGATAAACGATGCGTTCCAGTTGCTCGTCCAAGGCCAGTCACTGAGATGCGTTCTGCACCTGTGATCCGATCCTCAGCTTCGCTTTCACTGTCCCGGATTGTCTTTGTGATTCATAAATGGTTGTGTAGTACTTGGCCTAAATAGGCCATTAATTCTATATAAATAAGAGGCAGAGGAAAGTTTCTCCACCAATGTCTTAGAAATGAACTTTCTAAGGGGGTGTATTCAATTAGGAGTCTAAATGATTGTTTTGTATTTCGAGAATACATTATAATCTGGTGGTATTTAATTAAGATTTTGAAAAGTCTTTCAAAATCTTGAGGTATTCAATGTAGATTTTAAAAACTTCTTTTAAATCTGGTGGTATTCAAAATTCCAACGATTTTAAATGATTTTAGTAGATGAGTGATTTTGTAGGATTTTAGGGTGCTTGGTATAAATACCAAACCCTATTAGAAATCAGCCCTCTACACATGAGATTTTGACGTCTTTCTTTTCCCCTCTCTCTCTCTCTGAAGATGAAAAGACGTCAAAGAGAGAAGACGAACTGATCGACCCGAGAAGACGAACTGACATCGAGCTAACCAAGCTGTGAATCTTGGTGGAATTTTTCATTTGTCGAAAAGGTACTTTGATAGGCATCTTGATATTGATTGTAGTGGTTTCGGCAAATCATATATATATATATATATATATATATATATATATATATATATATATATATATATGGATCACTGGACAGGAACGAGCCAGAATCGTTTTGATACATATGTTCAGTAAATTGCATTGGTTCAATATACATTGTAGTGCATATGTATAGTTTTTTTATGCATATATGTTATCATGCTATTTCTGGCCAGCATGTTCTCGTATTTGTATGTGTTTTTGGATCCATGTATGTTGCATATTTCTTGTTTTGGTTTCTCCAGATCTAATGAAAATGGTTATTTTGGCTTTAAATTGAATTTTTTTTTTCATTCCCTTTATTGGCATGCAACTCTTTTCAGCTCTAGCGAAGTAGTGAACTAGTGATGATCTTCCCCTACTTTTTTACTTGATTTTTTTTAGCTTTGTAAACTGTTCTAATTTATTTTGTTGCTGAGATTTTTTTTTTTTGGCTTACTAGCTAGCTCGGATGCCCCTTTTTTCATTGGGAACTATATATTGAATTGGTGTGTGATATTTCTCTGATCTTATCAGATGATCTTGACATTTTTCTTTATTTAGCTAGTTTTTTTTTCACTGGTTATGATTTTGTTGATTTGGTATGACAATTTGCTTTAAAATCTTGGATATACAACCTAGCTATTATCAGATTGAAACCCTTTTAGATCATACAAATATATATATGCCGAGGCGCATTTTATTATATATATATATATATATATATATATATATATATATATATATATATATGCTTGTACTATGGTACATATTGATCTTGGAAATGAAGTTACCTTTAGAAGACTATATGTTTGTTTTGACTTGTTTGCATTTGTAGTATTATTGACGTATTTATTATTAAGAAACAAAACAAAGATTATATATACATACTAATGAAAATATTTCTACGTATGTATAATAGAGTATTATCATGATGGTTGATCCAAAACAAGTTGGGAAAAAAAGTGGGAATTATGATCAGTGGACCAAGGAACAGAGTGATACCTTATTAGGACTCATGGTTGAAGCCGCCGTTAGGGGATGGAGTGACAATAGTGGCATCTTAAGTAGGACAACTGTGGAAGAAAGAATACTTCATGTTCTTAATGAAAAACTTGGGTGTCACAAGACCTTTAAAAACTACCAAAGCAGGCTGGGATGGTTTAAAGGTCGATGGACCTCTTACTCTACTCTTATGCGTTTTAGCTCTGGTTTTGGATATGATCCTAGTACAAAGAGGTTCATTGCAACTAATGAAGTATGGGACGAATACCTTAAGGTGAGCTTCTTAAATACTGTATGAGTCTATTAGTTTATTCTCACAAATAAACCTAGCTACTATTAATTACAATAATAATCTATATTTTTGTTGTTGTTTTTCTAGGCTCATCCAAATGACAGTAACCTACGCTATGGGACATATGAAGATTATGAGGACTTGGAAATTGCTATTGGGAATGGTGTAGCGGTTGGAAAAAACTCGATTGGGTTGGGTAGTGACGTTACTGATGCAAGAACATTAGTTGTTGAAGAAGGTATAGAGGTATGCATAGGAGATTTAGATTATGATATAGAAAATGAAGCATTTGTTAGACCAAATGAAGATAATCCATCAGCTCATCCGACATCTCCCCTTCAATCCCCTGAAAATTTAGAGATTCCAAGGCGAGGAACTACCCAAAACAAAAGAAGTAGAGCCGAGTATGAAGGAAATTCTAACTCAACTAGAGGCACCCCTCAAAGTGGCGTTATGGAGAAGCTTGATAAACTTCATTCTGGTTTTGAATCTATGATTACCTTACTAGAGAAAAGAGACCGACAAAGTAAAATTTGGGATGCTATCAAGGAGATCCCAAACTTGGATGAAGCTACTTGTTTCACTGCTCTTGAGTTGATTGATACCAAAACAAAAAAAGATGCATTCTTCAATATGTCTCCTCAAGAGCGGTCAAATTGGATATTCCACAAGATGGGAGGATTCTAGATTGTGACTTGCTATGTTATGATTTCTTATGTGATTGTATTATGAATTAAAATACATTTGGTCTTTTAAGTTCTTTTGGATATTATCGGATGACTTTGCTTATTCTGTTACCATAATGAATTTTGTAATGAAATATGCTTTATGTTTTATTGTGTTAAAGATGTTACTTCACCAGCTTCTGGTCTATATTATTATTTTTATTATTTTTCTAGATTCTATTTATTTGATTTAGTGTATAAAGTTATTTATGATACATACATTGATTTTTTAATATTGCAGCAAATTATATCCTTGTGCAGAATGGACGGGGAGGAAATTAATGGACAAGAGATAGGGGGAGAAGAAATAGATGAAGAAGAAATTGAAGAGGAATTTTATGAAACAATCAAGTCTTTATTAATGGCATTGCAGGCAATAATCATTGTGTTAAAAGAAAATATGAGTATGATGCATCAACGTATACATCGTCCGCGCAAACGAAGACCTATCACTAGGAAATGATATCACTATGTGCATCGTTTGTTGAAAGAAGACCCCCTTAGGATATTTGGTATCTTTAAATCACTGTTCACAATTTTCAAAACCGCATCTCCATTCCCATATAAAACACAAGCAGAATTGGTGTTAGCTTGTACTGGGACTACACAACTTTCTTCGCAAAGAATGTCGTTCCGATGAATTTCCTGTTGAACCAGAAAATGATTCATCATCTTCATCCTATCTAGATATGGAAGATGAGAATCTTGAACTTCTTTCTCAAAGTCAACTACGACAAAGAGCAGAGGCTAATGCTTGGAGGCTTTCTATTGCTGAAGCTATGTGGCGAGATAGACCCCGAAATGGTGATAATGGAAGTCAAGAGGACAACAATGAGAATGAGAATATTGAGGAACATGTGGATGAGGATGAAGAAGATTATGACGATAATGAGATTGGAATTGATGAATACGCAGCTTTCTAATGTTTTTTTTTTTATTATTGTTATATAAGTATTCTGATATGTTATTTATTTTATTATTGTTATAAGGTTTATTCATGTTTTTATGAAATCCAAACAAATCTTTTTAAAACAATACATCAAAATCAGTTTGAATCCATGTGGAATTAAAACAATATGTGAATTCTTAGAATCAATTAAAATCCACAGATTATAATAAATCAATCAGAATCATTTAAAATCTAGATTGAATACACCCCCCTAAGAAAAGTTTCTCCATCAATGAGATATGCAGCAGCAAATGATGTATGAGACTCGTAAAACGTCATATTCGATTCCTAGTACATGCATATATGAGGAGACACATAATAATGAAGAACTACCGGATCTTCTTGCAAAATATCTACCGGTGCAGGACGCCAAATTATTGTGGAATATATACCGAAGTCTTGTTCGCCTTCGTGAAGTCTTGTTCGCCTTCGCGAAGTCTTGTTCGCCTCGCGAAGTCTACTCTCTAGCTCGCCTGATCGCTGGCGAACCATCACCAATTATTTTTGAGGATGTCTGATTAATTTAATTTAATTGATATCTGATCATCAGTCGACACTTGATAATTAATTTCAATCAGGATTTAAGGTTTTGTTGTCGGCCGACCATTTCCACGTTGCCACGTGTTACTTCCGACGACTTTCCAATTTTGTTGACTCACGAGCCACGTATTTGCTTGGATTATTCAACGCCTATTATTATCGTTAAATTTTATATGTCTACAGTATCTATCATTGAGGTACTGTTTTACATCTACATGTGATGTCATAGAGCATTTTGAGTTCAAGAATCATCCATAAAGGCCATGGGACGATCAAGATACAAGCTCAAGAATTCAGCCAAATGATAAGTAAAAAGCTGGAAATTTCAGAGGCTTCCTCTGAGGCATTTTCGTGGCTCATTCGTGCCTCTTTCCAAGGGTTTAATGTCTGTTCGCCCTACTCCATTTTCGAGCCATGATATTGGAATTCAAATCTGAAAAATAATCATGCCATTCACTACTATGAAGCATGAGTTATGAGCTCCAGAAGTTGACACCTTGAAACAACATTTCCAGAAAACTAAACTATATTGAGTTTTTTGAGGCATGGTTTCCTAATCTTAATGTGTATCTATCATTGAGGTACTGATTTTTACATCTACATGTGATGTCATAGAGCATTTTGAGTTCAAGAATCATCCAGAAAGGCCATGGGACGATCAAGATACAAGCTCAAGAATTCAGCCAAATGATAAGTAAAAAACTGTCTACTTTGTTTTGCGTAGTTGTATGATTTCCTTATTCCGGCTTGATTTCCTTTCGTTGTTCTGTAATACATTAGCGTCAAAATTGTTATCAAGGCCTAAAATTGATCCAGGAACTTAGAAATCTCTCTGCATGTTTCTAACCTAAACTGAAGGCCCAGTTCTATTGTGTGTGATACAGAACAGTCGGTAAAAATGGAACAGATTCCTATTTCTTCACTTTTCTATTTATGCTCAATTCAAAGCCTTTCTGTCTGATTCAATCCAAAGATGAATTTTTAAGGTCAAAAGCTTTAAGAAAAGCAAGTAAAAAAAAGAGCAAAACAAAACTAAAGAAAATTGTTACAAGTTGGCAATTAGTGATTCAATCATCATCAACAAATAGCTCATCTTCTAATCTGTCACATGTACATCAGACACAGACATTCAGTAACCTTTGAATTCACATATTGCTTATATTTCTTTTTATATATTAACTTGGAGCCATACATGGTTTGGTACACAGAGATGAAAAGAAACTACCTACTGCTTAATTATCAAGATTGGATCAAAAAATAGAAAAACAAAGAGGGTTTGGCATGGACATGTAAAAACATACAGATGAAGATGTTCTAGGCTGTGTGTGTGTGTATACAACGGGTTTGTATATAAAAACAAAGAGGGTTTGAATGAATCTTTGTTGTCCACTGAGTTGACTGTGATTGATTGATTGGGGTAATATAATAGAACTGTTTATGATTTTATATGCAAAATGAATCACTTCTGACTTGGTATGCTGGTGTTGGATCAGACATTGCATAAACATTGCCCGGAACATTTAGATCCAGATCAAAACCATGTACCTCACGCTGATGGTTTGCGCAAGCAGTGGTAGGTGTTGTGGATTCGATAACAATGAAGTTGTATGTTTTTGCAGTGATAGATCTTATGACAAAACCTGTGATGATGGTATTTGTGTAGTAACACTTTCATTTATTGATTCCCGCATTTGGATTCTAGCTCTGATCAAACAACTCTTATTTCAATCTATTCTTGCAGAATGACTTTGCTTTTGGATCCCCCAAGAGGAAAACAACATCACTATTGACTCTTGCAGGAATACTTGTTAAAGATACAAAAGTAAGAACAGTTAACTTTGGCCCTTTTTGTTCATGAATTTTCTTCAATAAATATCTGGTCTAATAGGATAATTGATGTATCTTAGGTCTTCGGTTGAAGTTACGCATAATGGGCACAATATGACAGAATTTGCTCCTCAGAACATCAGCTTATATAAATCAAAATGATCTTCATATAGTAGAAATGACTATTCAGGAGACACTGGCTTTCTCAGCTACATCTTAAGGAGTTGGGTCAAATTGTGGTCAGTCAAAAGACTCAAATCACCATGAATTTGATACATTTTAGTTTGATGATTTAGAAAAGCTACATAATCTCTCAATGAGTTTTAAAACATCTGTTGTCCATTATTTACATACTGATTATCAATTGTGTAGACAGCTCCTCAGCAATGTCTATGTATATGTGGTCTTTTTGATGCTAGCATGTTAGATGCAGTTCGTTCTAACTATAGATACAATCCAGTGTTGGCTAGCAGTGGGAAGCAATTTGCAATCCAAAGAGACTACATGTAGCTATTTTTTATGCCCTCAATTATATTGGTGTCTATAACACAGTATTGTGTACGGAGGGCAATGTATTGTATTATGTACTGCTTTTGTTTTATATGTTATGTATATCAATAGTATCACCATGTGTATTTCTATTTTTTTTTTTTAAATGTAACATTTCCGACTATCTTCTACTCTATCCAGTGTCATTGTGGATTATCCATGTGTTATATTATTGTGTTTATTGTTGAACAACAACAACATTGATTTGAACAAAAGAATTGTGGTAGTTAATGTCCGGCATTGCAAACCGCGGCAACGCGCGGGCATCATCTAGTTAATTCTATATAAATAAGAGGCAGAGGAAAGTTTCTCCATCAATGTCTTAGAAATGAACTTTCTAAGAAAAGTTTCTCCATCAATGATATATGTAGCAGAAAATGATGTATGAGAAACGTCATATTCGATTCCCAGTACATGCATATATGAGGAGACACATAATAATGAAGAACTACCGGATCTTCCTGCAAAATATCTACCGGTGCAGGACGCCAAATTATTGTGGAATATATACCAATAAATGAGTAATATCGAGGGCAATATATACAGCTATATATTCAAGTCATGCCAAAGCTAGCAGAACCATAGATGGAATAGAACACACACCTCATCGAAAATTCATAATTTGAAATTTTAAGGGTCCCTACTATAAGCCAGCAACACATGAAAACCATTCATTGAGTTGGTTGATACTCTATATTTGATTAACTTCAACAAGGTCCACTGGTTCTGTCACTTACTATAGTTGGGTATCAAAAATGAATACATGCAGATCTCCATTTAGTATTCATCGAGAAAAGTAGCTAGCCATTCTCCATTTACCCCATGCAATGAGAAAAGCTAAGGGAATATTCATCGGAAGCAAATATCTATCAGAAGTAAAGTTTGCTTCCTCCTACCATATGAGTAAGGCTTTCTTACTTTGACAACATCTATAGCTAAAAAAAACAACCTCTAAAATAGGATATTCAATGTCATTACCTTCACGTAATGGTTCATTTGTTGAATTGAATTTTCTTATGTGCGAACTGCAAAGGTCAAATGGGATATAACCTAGTCCCAATTGGAAATTTGAACAATTTGCCTTAGACATGGACCAAGTCTTAGGCCATTGTCCACACTGCCATCCTATTAATCAAATGGTTTACTTGTAGGCATGTAGCTTCCATTCTTTCCTTCTTTACAAAATTTACTAAGTCAGTTAATGATAGATAAACATCCCATATATTAGTCTTGACCATCTAATACGTACAAGGGTCATAAACTATAATGGTTTGCATTCTTTCCTTGTAGGCATGTAGCTTCCATTCTTTCCTTCTTTACAAAATTGACTAAGTCAATTAATGATAGATAAACATCCTGTATATTAGTCTTGACCATCTAATACGTACAAGGGTCATGACCATCTAATACGTACATGGGTCATAAACTATAAGTGGTTTAGAGCATCTCTAACAGCTTCCTCATTTTCATGATTTTCTCAAATTTGGGGAAAATTGGGATGTTTTGTGCTCTAACAGTTTCCCCATCTTATTCCTCAAAATATGGATGAAGAATAAATAGAAGCACTCATTCCCCAAATTTGCAGAAAAACCTTCCTTCCCCAAAATTAAATTTTTCTTTCTCCAAAATTAAAATTTTCAAGTGCTCTGACAAGAAGTTTACAAATATAGAATATTTTATTTAGTATTTTATTGTTAGAATAAGATATATAATTTTTTTTGTTATAATCAATAATAATGTAACATATTTTATTGTTATAATAAATGTCAAAATCTCTAAAATAGAGAGGTTGTTGGAGTTGGAACATAATTTTTTGTTTTTTGAGATTTTGGCTTTTGTTTTCCTATTTTAAAATTTTTTTAAGGAAACCGTTAGATATGCTTTCAGTGATCGAACGTTCCCGAGTTTGATCTACAGAATTATCAAATTGGTCATGTAGTATTGCGTATATATATAATGGAATGCATCACCTTTGCATTATTGCATATAGCTAGCTCTTCTCATTAAATGTTAACAGGGTTACAGCGATCTGCCCTCTTCAATCCACCGAAACCCTGAGGTTGCTTTTATTGCTAGCTATCTTCTTCCTTTTACCTTTCCTCTTCTGGGTATATAAGCACTATTCTGCACAGGGGATACAGAAAGCACAGACCACTAATACTATACCATCATAGAATCCTTAGCTTAAGATTAACCACACACCAACAGAGAGATGGAGAAGACAACCGGAAAGGTCATCACTTGCAGAGGTAAGAGCTGCCAGCTCCAGAGTACTTTGCATATATGTTTTATCAAACATTTGAACTAACATGGACGATATAAATGGTGGTCGATCATGAAGCTGCTGTCGTTTGGGGTCCGGGGGAGCCTTTTGTGATGGAACAAGTTCAAGTCGACCCGCCGCAGAAAAAGGAGGTCCGAATCAAGATCCTCTTCACCTCAATCTGTCACACTGATCTCAGTGCTTGGAAAGGAGAGGTAATTGTTGAAACTTTATATATTTTCAATTCATCAACATATATAAGAAGCTTTTGTTGTGAACATGGACTACACATTATGCATGAAGAACCTAACGTGCTCTCCAGATTAACAATCTAACAAGAAAAAGCCGAATCGTGTTAGATGACATTTCCTACCTATGTTTGCTCTAACACTAGTTAATTTTCTTTTCTTATGCTTTGTTCAAGAATGAAGCTCAGCAGGCCTTTCCTCGAATCCTAGGCCATGAAGCCGCCGGGTAAGTATTGGTAGTACTTGTCCTTACTGAGAGTATTTCGATCTCACATCGGAAATTCATAGCCTGTAATTTCTTGATCAATGAGCAGAATCGTTGAGAGCGTTGGTGAAGGAGTGACAGACATGAAAGAAGGGGATCATGTCATCCCTATCTTCAACGGGGAGTGTGGTGACTGCAAGAGCTGCAAGCATGAGAAGACTAACATCTGCAACAGCTTTGGAGTAAACCCGATGAAGACGGTGATGAACAGTGATGGTAAAACCAGGTTTTCCATAACAGCCAAGGATGGCGGCGAAAGAAAACCCATATACCATTTTCTCAACACATCAACTTTCAGCGAGTATACAGTTCTCGAGTCCGCCTGTGTTGTCAAGATTGACTCGGAAGCTCCTCTCAAGAACATGACGTTGCTCAGTTGTGGCGTTTCAACTGGTATGTCTGCATCAAACTTATTGCTTCCATGCGTCAACACTGATACCGGCCATGCCGTTCCGTTCTGTTATTTACGAACGGCCGGCAGAAACCATATGCTATAATTTTGACACGAAATTAATTCATACAACTTGTTCTGCCCGTAACCATAGGCTATAATGTTTGATGATATGAATCTTCAAGTCTTTTGGTCCAAATCTGACTTGATATTTGTCTTGTTGGAAAGAGCCAAGCACTAATAAACAGCATCCATAATGTAAGGAAGGGCTGCTTGTTCAAAATGTTGATCTATATTATCTTAGCTAATCAAAGAAAATTTCAAGAACAAGTTGATGCATGGGACATCGATTATTGCCCAAAATTTAGAGAGAGGAAAACCAACGCTCTCCCCTTCCTCATGGGGACAATGGTGAATGGCCTGGGGAAATGAACATCTATATTAACAAACAAAATCTGATTTGTTTTTTTTTCTGCACTTGATAGCGATCTTATGCAACTCGCATTCTTGTTGCGACTTGCAACTCATAGAGATTATTTCCCATTTAGTTTTCCAAAATTGCGAGGCATTTTCACTTTTACATATGAAAAATATTGGTTCCAAGTTCTAACTGTGATATGTAGGAGTTGGTGCTGCATGGAATGTTGCCAATGTTCAACCCGGCTCAACCGTCGCCATTTTCGGTTTAGGCGCCGTCGGACTTGCTGTAAGTTGATTTCTAGCTATTCGTTTGATTTTTTGGATATGATTTTCATGTACAAGACTGTTATAAGAATTGTGTTCTTTATATTTGACGAAACTGCATGCACGCACGCTAACGATAGATAGTTGACCGGAAGTTTTTAATTAACATAAACATGCCGACTTTCGATAAAGTCATAAAACTATTATTCATTATTTATAGTTTACTAGCTAAATTCATACGTTTCTCATGAAACAGGATTAAAGAAAGATTACATGTTCATGTTTCTTGGTGCAGGACTAAGCATATACTTGACATAAAACTAAATAATTTGAGATCTAACACACACTCTATCATGCATTATTTCCAGTTAATTATCAATTGCACCAGTCTTGATCAACTGGGATTTTCCTTTTATTATCCAGTGTTCTAAACTAAATGCAAGTTGCAAATTGGGTCAGGTCGCTGAAGGAGCAAGGGCCAGGGGAGCATCTAAAATAATTGGGATTGACATTAACCCCAAGAAATTCACCATAGGTATTTTCTTGTCGTTGTTTAATTTTGATAACCAAATTAAGGTATTTAGATCGATTGTGATTTCTATATTGGTACTCATTTTTTTTGATGTGAACAAAGGCCAAACAATGGGAATCACAGATTTCATAAACCCTACCGATCTTGGAAAGCCTTTGCATGAGGTCAGCTCTGTTTTTATATAATTGATAATTACTAATTAATAATGAATATTCGATCAGTTGAAGTTATTACTCAATTTATGGTCAGTAATTAACTAAGAGATTCATAGTCAATCACCGTTAGATTTACATCCAAGGGTGGAGAGAATTATTTTTAAGTTGAGTTGTTTTGTTTTCAATCCTTGGATGTAAATTAAACGGTGACTGACCATGAATCTCTTAGTCAATTACTGACAAGGTGAACACTACTGCTTTCAACAATGTTGTAGACTTGTAGTTATGTTCTTCATCTTCCGGACTGCAAGATCATGTATTTTCTGTAATATGAATGCTTATTAAAACCTTAAAACCTCATTGTTGCAGAGAATCAGGGAAATAACAGAAGGCGGTGTGGACTATAGCTTTGAGTGTATCGGAAACCCCGATGTTCTCCGAGAAGCCTTTCTCTCCACACATGAGGTACTTCCTATACTTGTACATAATATACAGTTGCATTAACATATGTCAAACTATTTGGTAAGAGTGGCTTCTTACTATTATTGTAGGGATGGGGGTTTACAGTGATACTCGGAATTCATGCAACCCCAAAAATGCTTCCACTCCATCCGATGGAGCTGTTTCATGGTCGAGGACTTATTGGATCTGTGTTTGGAGGCTTCAAAGGGAAGAGCCAACTCCCCCGTTTTGCTAAAGAGTGCATGAGAGGGGTATATATATAACATTCCGGCCACTATTATCTTTCAGGTTAATAGACTAGTACCTGTCAATTTCCAGTTCTGAACTCATTTTGGTCTCATCAGGTGGTCGATCTAGACGAGTTCATAACGCATGAGCTTCCCTTCGAGAAGATAAACGATGCATTTCAGTTGCTCGTTGAAGGCCAGTCACTGAGATGCGTTCTGCATCTGTGAGCCTCTGTTTCACTTTCACTGTATTGCATCAAAGGTCTTTCACCTTTGTGTCGATATTTGATAATTCAAACAAATAAACTCATTGTGATGTATTATATCCTTCTGTTTTTTTCTGTTTTTTTTTTTTTTTAACAAGTATCCTTCTGTTTAATAAGTCATAATTCTGATGTACGTATACATATAGCTGTATAGTGAGTGGCTTGCACAGCATTACTATTAAATTCACGGTTGTGCTATCTCTACAAGAAATTGATTTACATAATTATTGATTAAACTTTACATGGCAAACTTAGAATAAGAACTCAAATCTTTAGTCTGGACGCTATAATGTCCCATAGATATATACGGGGGGCTATAGGATCAACGCCCCATCTACGTTCATATGGTGCCTTTCATTTGATGTTGATGATGCGCGGTTAGGTCTCCAGGGAGCTGACCTCCAATTTTTTTTGTTAGCATTTTTTGTCTCTTTGCCTGTAATCGCAATACAGCCCCATCATTGGCCCTCGAAGTGACCAAGACCATACCAAAAGGGGCAGAATCTTCAAACAAGTCTAAGGAAAAAGGAGCAAAACAAGGAGTCGATTGATAAAAATGAGCAAGCTTAAGAAACCACTCATTAACTAAGGAACCATTAAATTAACTTACAAAAGAACTGTTAAAAGGGTCTTCATATGTCAGAAACTACTTTGAAGAGTTTAGTCTTTGGGAAAAGACCACAACCCAAAATGGACAATAATACATGAAATCATGTGAAGCCTCAAGTTCTTCTCCAACTCTATATATTCCAGAGAACAACATAATAAACCTCTACGAGAACAAAAGATCCAAGGCTGACAGGTATAAGATAAACCAGCAACGACCAGAGGCAAGGAGAACATCTTTACATAGTTGTGTGTATTTAAATATATATATTTAAACCGGAACTGTAAATCAGTCTTGGATGCCAAAGATGAATCAATGTATGGGAAGGCGAGGAGCGCGCGGACGAACAGGTGTCTTGGATGGACTTACCCTGTTTATACAAGACATCAGAGATTAGCAAACCGAAAGTAATCTAGAAATTTCATACCTTACTTATTATTGGGAGGATAGAATGATGAACCAACATGGAAATCTAACCTGATTGGCAATGATCCCAAAACCACACCACTACAGTTGAGAGCAGCAATTGCACTTTCAGCCTGCAGGATGAAGCACAATACCATTATATTCTAACAAAATGCAGCAACCAGCTCTATTTGATATCACCTATAATCAAACAACATTCCAATAACTAAACATAGATTGGCAGGTATTACAGTGAACATTTATGGCACGTATCCATGCCTCCACTTCTACAATATACCGCTATAGAACCCAGGCTGCCCCCAACATATGTGTTTCCCAACTCCAATAACACTTCAGTTATTAAAACTTTCCCATGAGTATATGTGTCATATATATCAGCATATGCCTTCCGTGTGGTCTCAAACCCTCCAGTAGAGAAATACTGCTTAAAGGCAGCAAAATTCCTCCCTTCCCCATCCCAACTGTCCCAATAAGATATCCAATAGAGGAACCATAGATTATTAGATCTCACTTCACCCAACAAATATTCTGTCATCGGTAAGACCAGTAATCAGAGTTTCCTTGTTTCAGAAAGTGGAGCAGCACAACAATAATTTCTGCATCATATGAGGACTTTCAATATTGACTGGCAACAAGTGTTTGCATAAATACCAAGGATCCACTGTTGGAACTTGGCCGGAAACAGCAACACTTAAAGCATAAGGACATCAAAGACATCTGGTGTCTTGACACTAGTTACTCTCCAGTTATACTCACTTTGGCAGGTGCCATCAATTACTACTACTATAATAATAGTATATCCATAATGCACAATCTTCTGAACCTTTGTTCAAAAGAGGATATATTATTCAGCAATATTTCTCTCAATTCTGTAAAAAGAATGAGCTTTACTCAAAATCCAGGGCCTTAAAAGTCTTACCTCCGAAAGAGGATATCACAAGAGAATAGAGTATAACTAAGTTTACTGTATATTACACCCATGGGCTGGGGAGGCAAGGAAAACAAAGTCCTACAATACTTTCAATTTTGTGTACAAAACAACAGGGAAATTGGTGAAAATGTTGAAGATCTTCTTGAGTCTTATGATTCAAACCTGACCAATTCATGGCAATCAAGAGCTATAAATTCTTTTTTAGCATAATTCAACTTACTTGATACTCTTATGTTCAGAAATGCATAAAAGTGATCATATATTGGGTACTCTTTGAGGATGAATTATAATGAAAGCTAATTGATAACTCTATGGGTTCCCATTATACAAAAAAACTTAAACTATTAGGATGTGGGCCAAATTGATGTTGTAGTCTAAAGCTCCCTAACATGTGCTGGCTTCTCCCAACCTAATTAGAAATACCTGAAGTGTGTAGTTCACCTACATTAGAAAGCTGTAGGTCCTTCTCTGATTCCCAATTAAAACTTGTTGGTTTATTGGTGTCGCTAAAAGCCAAAGTTGTTAGAAAATAGGCCACTCACAATAAGCAAACCATCTTAAAACGCACAGCCCATCTAAGGATAACAGAAAGTATGGAGATGAATGAACTTCAAGGTAAATCATCTATAAAGGCTTAAAATAGAGTTTCAAAGCAACCTTGCTCCTTCTATCAGTCCCAACACATTTCATTCAAATGTCTCCCTATTACATAACTAGCTTAGAAATTAACACATCAATGTCATCACCAAGACACCATAGTCACACTTGTCAAGGGAAATACAAGAAAGTCTTAAACTATCAGCTTTTGCTATAGGAATGTCCTCACATAATCCCTATTCCCTAGCTTGAACTAGTACATAAAAGCTAAAGCCAATACTAATATAAATAAATACATAAAAAAATACAAATGCAAGATTAGATGAAGAGATAAATACCATCACAAACTCAACAAATGCAATACGAGTGGAGTGGTGATAGTCTCCCAGCAGCCTCAGACGATAAACCTGCAGCAGAATAGATATCCTCATGAATTGAGTCCAATACAGTAGAAGTAGTCACTGTTGCAAACCAAAAACAATACAAAACAAAAACAAAAATAAAAGGAAAATATAATACTTCAAATTTCCCAAGAAATCACAAACCTCTCCACAAACTGATTCAAAAAAGAGCTTAACATCAGCTTGAGAAACCTGCAAAAACAAAGCCGAATAACAGTCATATAAAGAAACCGAAAAAAAAAACCTAAGTGCCAACAAATGATAAATTGTTCAAATAAAAGTACCTTCTTGTCAATATTTGTACAGTATATAGTTCTTGCACACATCTCACGTTCATCTTCAGTCTAAACCAAAATATAAAGAATAACCACGTTATTGAGAAAGAAATTATTGATTTTATGGAGCTAAAAGACTTAGTACAGAAATATGCAACTGTCTCAAAAAAAAGAGGGTCACTTACCCGAGGCAAGAATGTTGGGTTAACAGGTGCAATAGCTGTCTTAGAAGGCAACACCCTCACAGGGTAGAATCCAAGCATTGTCCCAGCAAGACTCAAAGCAGCCCTTGCACCTTCTGCTTAAAAAGAGAATCATGAACAATCATTAGCAGGCCATAACTGCATTATACAACTCTTCACATCTATACTTCCGTATAATCTCAGCATATGACCAACCCACACTACCTTCATCAGTGAACTCGATAAAGGCAAAACGGAGTACAGAATTCGGGTCACCACAGATTCTGCAGTCAACAACCTTCACCCACAAAAAATGCCAATTTTTTAAAACTAGAAACTTTGATCAGGCAATGAAAAAGCTCTTCAAAAGAAAACCACGTTACCTGCCCACAAGTAACAAATAGCGCCGCCAGCTGTTCCTCAGTGACCTATGTTTCCAAAAAAAACCACCACATCAGTTCACAACTTCACATACATGGTAAAGACGATGAAAACAATAAAGAATATGACTTTTGTACCTGTTGATCAATGTCAGACACATACACAGTCCTCCGAATTCTATCTTCCCGTTGGGCTAGACTGGTCCTGCTGTTCATTCTCCTCTTTCCTTGATTATTTCTCTGATCAAACAACAAAAAAGCACACAGTCAGTCCAATTAACATAGAGTGCAATAACACAAAAATCTCCGATTACAGCAGCCAAATTCTTCTCAATCACTCGCCCAACAAACCACAAACACAATAAAAATGCGATCTTTTTTACACAATCCAGACAAACAATCAAAACTAAAATGAAGAATGAACTATGTACACACCCGTCGGCCGGGAAAGCCACCACCGTTAATCTGTCCCATTCTGTTACCATTCTGCATCATCAGTGCGGTGAAGTCAACAAAGCCGCCGTTGATTCCGTGGTTGTTGTTGTTGTTAGCATGAGAAGGAGGCACAAACTCCTCGGCCATGGGGTTGAGCTTAGAGAACAGCTCCCTCAGCTCCCTCATGTCCCGATTGAAGCTGTCCCCCGCGTCGTGGTGATCGCCGCCGTTCATCTCGCCGTTGGATCGCTGCTGGTGATGCACCACCTGATCGTAGCTCAGCTGACCGTTTTGGCTGTTGCCGTTGCCGTTACCGTTACCGTTAGCCATCGCGTACTGCTGCTTCTGCTGCATAGCCGCCTCAAGCCGCCGCCGTAAAGGCCCGTGCTTGGCGGACGAGGACTGATCCTGATCGTTGGATGTCTCCGATGTCTGCTCCGCCGCAGCGGCCTCCGGGTTCCGATTCGCTGAGGCGGACCCCACGGTCTTCCCCAACTCCACCCCAGCGTTCTCGAGATTCTCAACCACTGCCATAATTCCTCTCTCTCTCTCTCTCTCGTTCTTTCTTCCTCTCTCTTTCCCTTTTGAGACTTGAAGAAATAAAAAAATAAAATAAAAAATAAAGATGAAAATTTTGATCGCCGATCAACAGCGGGACAGAGCCTAAGAACAATCGGCGCCTCGAGATCACTACGGAGAATACGAAATGCGGAAAATAAAACAGAAAAAAATTAAAAAAGAGCTGAAATTCTCGTCTCACAGTGGTTAGGGGTTTTTGTTTTTATTTGGTTTTATTAAATTGAGCTGAGTGAGAGGGAGTTTAAGCAAGAGGAGGAGCAGTGTGTTTACATGACATGGTCTTGAAAATGGCGATGGATGAAGAGAGAGAAAAAGGGAAGGGTTTGGTGGTGGTGGGTTTTCTGAAACTGAGAAAGAAAGAGAGCTCAAAGCATCTCATTCATGTTTGTGATGTACATAAGATGGTGGCTTTGGGGATCATAGGTGATGATGATGATGATCATAGGCGTAGGTCGTATGTGACCACGTGGCGCGATGGAAACGGTGGATGAGGACGAAGGGCAGGCGCAGATTGATTGCGTTGAGTTGAATTATTAATCTTTGGAGAGGAGGCCTATCTTTTTTGACCTTTACCCAGTTGCGCGTAACTCTCTATCTCTGCGTCTCTCCCGGACTATTTGGATTTTACCGATAGCAGGAGACGACTAAAAAGACTGTTACTACCAGTCGGTCGAGGGGTCTTTCTGCCATTCCACCTATCTCCACATGAATTTCTACACTTTTTGTCTTTTACTTTAATGTTCCTTTTATTATGTCAAACTTTCATAAGCGCCATTTAGACTTTATGTGAGATTTCTTTAATCGGTTGAGTAACGATTTTGACAAAAAATTTAACGTGGATTCGCCAAAATGAGTTTGTTTACCACATTTGGTAATAGCATATTGTTTCCTAACTTTGCTTGTAATGTGGTATAATATAGTAATGTACCTTATTAACCATCAGCAAGTCTATGTCATGAGTACACCGATTTGAACCGGATATGGTTAATGTGACATACCACGTATGGTTAGTTAAAAATAATGCTATTAACTATTAAAGATTTAACAAACTACTTTAAATTAAGCGATAATTTTATTTTCCTTCATAAAACATACAAGTCTTTACCTGTTCGTTATTATTTTTACCGTCTCACTTACCCTGTAGCTTGTGGTGATAGGATGAAATTCGTCTTGTGTTGAAAAACAAAACAAAAAAGTTAAACATTTGATAAGAGAGCCGGATATCATATTGTTTGGTATTATGTTTATTTCCTACATTCTTGCATAAGAGGAATTCGCTCCCTTGATACTTAGATAGGAGTTTTGTAGATCGATTTATTTGTTATTTGTTTTAGATTGTTTGAAGTGGCAAACAGTTCATTTCATTTCATTTCATGCATAATGTGGGTAAATGAGAATTACCCTCGAATTACATATGCAACAATATAAATCAAACTAATATGTTGTTTTGTTTGCAGGTGCGGGTGATGGGTGGTTATGGTAATTATTGTGACATCTGATGGGGATTAATTTCAAAGGAAAGTAGTATTTTTGGTGAAATAGTGATATGAAATGATGTTGTATATGGAATAATAATCCTTGTTATTGAATAAAATTTGGATGTTTGACCAATTGATGGTAACTCAATAACAAAAATTAAAATGGTTGAGGTGGTGGGTGAGAAATAATTTTCTCACTATATAAGGTTATATGGTATGACATCAAAGACATTACCATGTCGTTTGAGATTAGATGGAATATATATTTCCAACCTTAAGCTTTGGTTTGGTTGTTAGCTCAATTAGGACTTGCACAATATTATAAGATGAAATAACAGCAGGTATAATATCTCACTTCTCATAGGAGGTTCCAGTTTTGATATGTAAAGCGTACGATTTGGCATAATCTTAACTCAATAGTTTAGATGCGTAACAGTGTTTTTAATTTTAACAAAAGTAGCCTTAAGCATTGGCTTTAAATTTTTTTATTTTTTTTGAACGAGAAAATAAATTACATAACAAGATGTTAAATCAAGACTCTTGCATCATGGTCATGTCCAGACTTAGCTAGAGAATCCGTAAGGAAATTCAGCTCACGCTTGACATGACTAAAAGTAATGGATAAAAGATTAGATGCCAGATACCTGATGTCATGAATTAAGACGCGGTGTACCAAATTCTTCACGTTTATTTAATAATTTATTTTTCTGTCAAATAAAATTTTAATTTTCCAGAAACGCCCTGCGTGGTAAATTGACCAATTGTGGTCACTCGTCACGAGTATAATTGGGCTGGACGAACGGGGATTAATGAACGGGTCCAAACTCAAAGCCCAATAAGCTTCAATTTAAGACCGATTAGTCAACCAAGTCCTTTTGCTATTCCCTAGACAGCACTAAACCGACGTCGTTTCCGTCCCCTCCAAGTCTGAACGCCCCATCACGATCACGGCCCGGCTTGTCTTTCACGTATCGCGATATTTTATTCGAGCCGAGCCGAGCCGCGCCGTAACTTAAAAAACTGACACGGACGCCAAAACCAAAACAAATCCACCTTCATTCCACACCGCTTCATTCTCTTTCAATTCCGCTGAATCCCAACCTCCGCAGAGCGCAGAGCCAAAATCTTCTCTCGAATCCGCTGAACGGCGCCGTTTGCCACCAAACCGCCGTGCGCCGCCTCTCGTTTCTTCTCCGCCACCGAAGAATCCAGAGGTCTCCGGATTCTCCAGGTACACGAATCTTCAATGTTCGGAAACTCTATTCTGGTTTATTACGCGAGTTCATGGATATGCTAGAAGTTTCGAAAATAATGCATTCGAGCTGTTAATTATAGTTATGTGAATTCGGAATTTGGAATTAGGATTAGGAATTTAGGATTAGAATCAAGGGATTAGGGGTTTTTTGAGTTGTAGGGGAGATAAGATTAGAGATATGAAAGGGCGATCCCACCGGCTTCAGAGTTCGGTCCCGCCGGACGACTGGGTGGACGAGTCGTGGACGGTGGATTGTTTGTGTGGTGTGACTTTCGACGATGGGGAGGAGATGGTGAATTGCGACGAGTGCGGTGTTTGGGTGCACACGCGGTGTTCTAGGTATGTTAAGGGAGATGATAATTTTGTCTGTGATAAATGTAAGAGGAGGAATAGTAGAAATGATAGTGAGGAAACTGAGGTTGCGCAATTGTTGGTTGAGCTGCCAACTAAGACTGTGAGAATGGAGAGTTCGTTTCCCCCGCCGCCGAGTATGCCTGCTCGGCGGCCTCTTAGGCTTTGGACAGATATTCCGATGGAGGAGAGGGTGCATGTGCAGGGGATTCCGGGGGGTGATCCTGCTTTATTTGGTGGATTGTCGTCGGTTTTTAATCCGGAGCTGTGGAAGTCTACGGGATATGTGCCGAAAAAGTTTAATTTTCAGTACAGGGAGTTCCCTTGTTGGGATAAGAAGGAGGAGGCTGATGATGGATTTGATGAAGACAGTGAGAATGCTGTGGATAAAGGTGCCGGTGTTCTGTTCTCTTTGTTGAATGAGAGTGTCTTGGCAAACCCAGTGGCTGCTTTGGTTGGAATGAGGAGCCGAGAAGGTGGGTATGACAAGAGGGTGTCTTTGAAAGAGACAAAAAGGTGGGATAAGGAGGTTCGTGATCTTAGGTGTGCTCAGAGTGGTGGGAAGAAGAGGAGTTTGCTTCAGCCCATGGTGTTACATACAGGAAAGCGTAAGAAGGACGATCTTGGGACATCCAAAGATCGGATTGCCAAGAAGAGGGCTAGAGCTGCTGAGAAAGAGGCTGATGCAAGGAAGAGAGGGGCTCAATCGTCTAAATCAGGTGATTTGTTGTACTTTGGATGCTTTAACTGATTGCTGTGTTAGTTTTCTTTCGTAACTGATTGCTATGTAGTTTTCTTTCATGAGAGAAAAATATTTTATTTCATTACTTGTCATTGAATGAAAAGCAAGAATTGTAGTAGTGGGTCAAATCTTGCAGTGGTAGACATGCTCCTGTTGACTCCAATTTTTGTGTTTTAATTTTTATTACTAGTGTTTACACCCTCAAGTGATGCAAAACAATTGGAATTTTCTGAGGACAGAGGTCCGAAGATTTCTAAGGCTGATGTTCAGAGTATGAAGTATAAGAGGTCGAGCAACTCTGTGGTTCGAGAACCTGCAACAAATGTTTCTCTTGCGACAGACTATACTGTTGAAAAGCACTCTTCCGAAGTCTTACTTTTTGATAGGTCTAAAAGAATTGGTGATGGACTAAAGGAAGACAAGGTGGAACACCAAGTTTCTACAGTGCCGGGGAACATGACTATCACCAAAATGGATGATGCTGCTGTTGCATCATTGTTAGAATTAAATGATGCTAGTAGGACTGATTGTCTACAAGAACAGGTATGCTTTATCTTTATCACTTTCAGCTCGGTTAGTATATTATGGTCATCAAAACTCAATACTCACCATGGCCTCAGAATTCACTACTGCTACAATACATTTCCTTATTCATATTTATTTGCACTCTGTGAGTTTAAGAAACTTTGTTTTGATAGATTGCTTATTAATCATTTTATACTTAATTTAAAGGTCCTAAAGAATCCTGGTTTGTTTTAATTTGTTGTTGAGCACATTATAGGCCTATTATAGTTGGATAGTTATAGCAACATGCACTATGTACTGCACATATCACTTAGGTGGGCTGTAGAAAGTAACATAGGCACACAAATGTAATTATTTAAATTCTCTATGCAAGCTCTAGATTTTGTGTTTCAGAATTACTGGTCTGGGCAGTATCTAATCTAGTTTATTGGCCTGCATGGATGATGTGATTTTCGTTAGTTTAAACTTATTGCAAAGTGTTTTCTTGATAGTAGTTTCCTTTTATATGGTACACAAATAGGGGCTCATATGTTTTTAGACATTAGATTTGAACTCTTTCCTGTATTTAAAATAGGGAGATAGCACAGAAGATGATAATGTGAATGTCAAACCACCCATCGAAAATGTTAGCACACCACCAGAGGTTGAAGATCAGAATCACTTTCCTACTGGCGACAGGTCCATTCAACGTTCTCCCAATGGAAAAACTGAAGACCATGAGAACATTTCTCGGAGCCTGTTGGATGTACAGTCTTCTCTTCACGGTGATGCAAAAGATCTTGGCAAATGTTCAGATCAAGTGTCTGAAAGTGCAAAAGATAATGCTGTAACATTAAACATCCCACTATCCAGTGACCAGAAGGTGCAAAGTGCCGAAAAAACTTCTGAAGCAGTTGATTCTCATACAGACAGGGGTGATGTAGTATCTGGTGATTGCCAGCCTAAATCAGAAGGTTTGGCAGGTTCAATTACTCTGCAAAAATGTTCTTCAGATGTCAAACATGGTTCAAAGCTTTCAGAAGATCTTTCAAAGGCTGGTGGGATCTTAAACTCTGCAGCAACACCGGGTCAGCTTAAAACAGCTTCAAGTGCTGGGAAATCTTCTACTGTTCCATGCACGAGTTTGACCCCCAAATCATCCACTCCTCAGAACTTAAAATCTGGGGATGTTCAGAATCCTAATCCATTTACTAAGCAACGAGTAGTGTCTGAAAGTAAAGTTAGCATCAAGAAAGATCGTGCTTCATCTGCAGACATGGATCACGATAAGGACAATATGCCAAGGAAAATAGTAAAAGAGCACTTAAGATCCCCTACGAGTTCTTCTCTGAAAACCCCACACTTTAGCAGGAATTCACATGATTCTGTATCCAAGCGGATCACATCAGAATCAAAAGACTCATTGCTTCACTCATCATCCAAGACATTGTCAGAAGGAGATACTGCAGTTCCTGCCGGCTCTAGTGAGAAGGTACATGGGCAGAATAAAAGTTCAGCTTCAAGTGCAATGCAAAGAGGTGAAAAGTTGAACCAGACAACTTCTTCCAAGACTAGTCAGCATCACGCACCACCTGCTTGTCCACCTGCACCATCTAGTTCTCAAGCAAAACTAAGTGACGAGGAAGTAAGACCACCAGTTTCATTTCTTTTTGTCATCTTTTATTTCTGGTAAGAAGTTATCTCAAGTTCCGGGGATTTTTTTTGCAGCTCGCTTTACTTTTACATCAAGAACTCAACAGTTCTCCCAGAGTACCTCGTGTACCACGAGCTCGTCATGCGTCTAGCTTACCTCAGCTGGCTTCCCCAACTGCAGCAAGCATGTTAATAAAGCGTACATCTTCTTCTAGCGGAAAGGATCACAACACGGTAATAATGTAAATTCTTTTTAACTTCAAATTAGGCTACTTGGGCATGCTAACAAATGTGACTGATACATTACAGGGCTCTAGAAGAAAAGTGAGGGATGCTTATAAAGATGGGGTCCGAAGTTCCCGTGAACTAGATGATGAAGCTAAGAAGATGGACAGAGTCCCATCTTCTCCAGATCGTAGAAGACAAGACACAGCAAGTACAGTGGATGCTGCTACTAAGAGGGAGGAGAATGCATCTTCAACAGCCTCACATTCTTACAAAAAGACTATCCCTTCTACCTCCATTCCAACTGCAAGCAGTGGTCGATCTTCATCCACTGAGGCTAATGATCGCAATTTGCCATCTGTACGCAGTTCACCGAGGAATGTGTCTGACGATGATACGGGGGCAGTTGGTCCTGTTCATCATACTTTACCAGGTACATGTGATATTTCTACAAGGTTTACTTATTTCACATAGTTTTCCTATTCATCCTAGCTTATCCTTCTTTTCCTCATGCAGGCTTAATAAATGAGATTATGAGTAAAGGCAGACGAATGACGTATGAGGAGCTCTGCAATGCTGTGATGCCGGTATGGTTGGTTTTAAAAGAATGCTCCATATTTTTCGTAAGTGTTGTTTCCTACAATGGGTGGTAGAGTTATTTAAATTTATCATCTTTTTCTTTCTTTTTGTTTTTATGTGCAGCACTGGCATAACCTGAGAAAGCACAATGGTGAGCGTTATGCATATACAAGTCCTTCGCAGGCTGTTCTTGATTGCCTTCGGAATCGACATGAATGGGCTCGATTAGTTGATCGTGGTCCGAAGGTACTCTCCTGATACTATATCGAATAGTTTGTTGATATTCGCTGCTTGCATACGTGTTTCATTGAATATTGTCATATAAACTTGATTGCATCCTTCAGTACTTTTAAATCGCAAAGCCGGCTGTATGGTCCAAATATCTAAATGTGCAAATAGTGATACTGAAATCATCTGCTTTGCATGTCTTCCACTCCACCCTTGGGGAAGGGTAAGTTGAGAACTTGTAAATTGTTATACAACTGAATATGTAGCAAGGGAACCTCATATAATGGAGAAGCTGATTTAGTATTTATGGTACTTAAAACGGTCTTTTAGATTGGCGCACATGGACCCGTTTATGTTGCTGAACAGGGATCCACTCCAAACAGGAATTTGTAGAATAATGCATATGTTCACATGTTTTGTATCTACAACTTGAGGATCTTAATGTGTATGATGCTTCTTTGATATAATTCTAATCTCAAAATCATTCTGTGGCAGACAAACCCTAGGAAAAAGCGAAGACCTGATGCTGACGATTCAGAGGATAATGAATATGGCAGGGTCAACAATCCAAAGGAGTTAGACAGTAAAAGCATCGATACACAGAGAGAGGACTTCCCGAAGGGCAAGAGAAAAGCTCGAAAACGCAGAAGACTGGCCCTTCATGGACGAGGAATAAAGGATGTCAGGGAGAAACGGAAAACAGATTTGCTCACCGACGATGATGTTGGGCCGTCGTTTTCTAATTCCACCGAGGAAACTGTGTCAGAGGATGATAATCAGGGAGGAGCAGGTCCAGTTGGAAGTGAGGCCACTTCTAGTTCAGAGGAGGCAGGGACAAGTTGATTGTCCACTGTCTGGTCTAACCTCCAGGGCTCTGGTAGAGCAACGGCTTGGAAGAACGGAAGAGTCAAAGAGTGTAATACTAGTGTACATAGTAATGTATATTTATGGGTCAGAAATCCTTGTTTCTTTAGGGAGTAATTCAAATTTGATTGAGTAAAACATTAGGCAGAGGCTGCACCTGATCACTACAAAACTATGTAGAATTCATCATCTTACTTTGCGTGGTAGAGTTTAACTTGTAGATTTTTGTTTCTGCTCAGATTACTGGTCCTTTTGCAGTATATAAACTAAAATCTGATAATTTACACTCATCTCTTGCAAATACATTACCAGCGAGGAAAAAGTCGTAGTCATAATCTCTCACTTATAATATGACGATGACTAAATGATTTTATTTAGATTTTATTTAACTGTGATTTTTCTTATTCGGTTTACAATCTAACTGAGGTAGCAAACCATCTTGATTTTTTTCCTTATGGAAAGCAAGCTACCCACCTTGGTTTATGTAACAAGTTTTTTCTGGAAATGTAACTAGTAACACATACCTAGTAAGTCCACAAGAGTAATCAGACTAATCTCCGGTCGCAGCTGCACAGACCTAACGCCAACTAACATGTGAAAATTGACTCTAATCCCATATAAGAGGCATTCCGACCAACTTTACCACACCATTTAGCTATCAAACTGCTATTTTGGCAGGGAATTTGACAGAAATATGATTGGGGTCACAATGAAAAAGAAAAGTTCTCCAAGTTTGGACTGAAGAAGGATATTCCTTCAAAGGAAAGAAAGGAATACGAGAGGGCATAGACTCCATTGACAGCCCAACCCGCTGAATGTGAGGGACGCTATAAAAGCTGGGGTGATTCAGACTCCCCGCAGTTAAAAAAACAAGGACTAGATCGTTGAAAACGACGGTGACATATTTCTCTGGCCATCTCTGACTCTCCCCCAAACACCATTACTTAACCCAACTACCTACCGCCGGCCACCTCCTAGGGTTTCATCTCCGGTTACTCCCTTTCTTACATTTCTCTCTTCTCTGCTCCGCGATCTCAAGGTTGGTCCGCTATCTCAATTTCTCAATTATGTTCAGTCAGGATTGTCAATTTTGGTTGATTAGGTTCGAGATTGAATTTTCTGAGATCGATTTGTTGATTAGTGGAATCAATCTGTTGCGGTTTAGGTTTTGTTTGAATCGTTCGTCGTCGTCGTCGTCGTCGTGAGATAATGACGATTCCGGATTCAGGTTTCATGATGGAGAACGAGGCGAGTTGCTTACCGCACACACCGGAGGAGGAGAAGCGGATCATTGACGAATTGACACGCCAATCCGAAGCCAATGTCAAAGAAGGCACCTTGTTCTATATAATTTCCAACAGGTTTTCCTCTCTCTCTCTCTCTTCTCTATTTAGCTTGATCTTTGTAGGAACTAGCCTCTAATTGAAATACTGGAAGCGAATTTTCGATGTTTACGCTTAGCTTCATTCTTTGCTTTCTTTTGGGAATTCAGCTTGCGGAGGGTTTAAAGTGCTTTATAAGTGAATTAGAGGCATGTGTAGTATGATTCGTACCGTAAAATTGAGTATATGTACTTTTCTTTTTAAGAAGGTATTCTCCGTGCATTCTGAGTTAAGTATAAGCCAGATTGATTAAGAAAGTGAAGGAGGCTTTCATTTTCGTCATCGAACAGTCTCTATGGGATGTGTGTTTTTTCCTAGAAGCTCCTGTTTACCAATACCTGGATCAGTTTGAATATAGAAGGAACTTAATTAAGCATGTACTCTGCTGCATTGGTGGCACCTACTCCCTGTGCATTCTAAGTTACCAGCTTTTGTTTCAATGTCGATATACTTCTCATGTTTGTTAAGTAGGTTCTTTCTGTTATTTGTCCAGGTGGTACTCAAGCTGGAGGAGGTATGTTGAACAAGGCACTGGAGAGGATAACAAGTGTGATTCTGAATCCCAACCTATGGATCTGCACTCTTCGAAAATTGTCAACAGACCCGGACCGATTGATAATTCCGATATAGTTGAAAAAGAATGCGAGGGAGGTGATCTACAGCTTCGTAGAATGCTGATGGAAGAGCAAGACTACGTCTTAGTTTCTCAGGAAGTTTGGGAAATGCTTTTGAATTGGTAATTAATCAGTAAAGGCTCTTGCTTTGTAGGATCATTCCACGTAATTTTGATTAATAATCTACACTGCATATTTTTAAGTTCCTAGGTAGATGGTCAAATACAATAAAAGATGGGTGTAACTGTGCAAGTTTGAAATCTTTTTCCCATAGTTTATATTCTATAATTTGTACAGGTATAAAGGAGGTCCATCATTAGCAAGAAAGATGATTTCTCAGGGAGAAGTTAATAAGAATTTGATGGTGGAGGTTTACCCACTGTGTCTTAAAATTATCGATTCTAGAGACAAAAGCCAGACAGTTATCTGGTTAAGCAAAAAGGTACAACAGTCTTCCTTTTGTTATTATATCTGTAAATTTATATTCATTATGATTTTAAAAGATATTTCCAAATGTCTTAATTGCTTGGTTGCTTTGTTTGGGTTTAAGTTTCTTTCATTCAAGTGTTTATTGTTTCTATATTTCTCAGCTGATGTGTCTAGAAGCATCAGGTTCACTAAACTAGTATGTTCAGATGTTTCTTTGCTTTCATATTCTAGCTTTGGTGTCTGGTTTCTTGGAAATTGAGTCCACCCCACTCAAGAGGCTTACGAGGGATAGAAAACTCAATGAAAGATTTTTGGGGTGTTCCATCCTTGAAAATATATAACTGTGGCTGTCAGATAAAGAAAGCACCCCTAAATGACTAGATACTGCATTCTGACAACTGGATTCTGTTCAGGCTTCTGTCCAGGAGCTTCACGAGAAGGTGTGCACAATCAGAGGAATTGAGCAAAATAAGGTATATCACTTGTGTCTATCTGATGTTTCTTATTTATTATCTCTGCTGACTTTTGGATTTGAGAAGTTAAAGTGAACTAAGACATTCTCTCTCTCTCTCTCTCTCTCTCAGGCCTGTATCTGGGATTACTTCAACAGGGAGAAGCAGTCATTGTTGAATGCTTTGAACCAAACGTTGGAGCAGTTGAACTTGCAGATGGATCAAGAAGTGAGTTCTATGATTTACAACGTAAAATACTGTTCACCAACGTGGTGACGAGTAGATTCATGGTTGCCTACTCTTAGATGTGATATCTAGGTTGAGATTGGTATTAAATCTAAGGGCAGTTTGGTGACCATAATGATTTGGTCTCACATGCAATTAATACTTAATCATCTGCTAGGTATAAAGTAATAGATAAATCGATGCTGGTTCATAGACTTTCAGACTTCATAGACATCGAGACTTAATTTCTTATAATAGGTCAGTTGGAATTCATTTGCATCTTCAATTGGAGTCGGTTGAATAACTTTCACTTCTCTAAGCATCCGAAGTCAATAGCTTTTCAAATTTTGCATGATGTGCGTGCTTGCATACTTCCAGCTTGGGATTGAAAAATGTATATCTATTTATATCTGACCATTGCGGCGATTATCTCGTTGTATGTGTAGTGTATCTATTGATCAATTCTCTTCTATGCAGGTTCTTCTTGAGGTACAAGCTGATGGAAACTATTCCTCTGCAGTTTCCATGGATTCAACTGGAAATGAGTTGGCATTGGTAACTGTAGAACCATCAAGGTCATCGATGACAATTGCTGGGGGTCCTACTTTGTCGAATGGTCATTCAGTGGGTTATAATAATAATGTGCTTCAGGGAAGTACATTTGGTAGCTCAGCATCAACAGATACAGATGACAGATCTTATCTCTATAATCCAATGAAAAAAGGAGATAAGGGCGGTTTGGCAGGATTGCAGAATCTCGGAAATACTTGCTTTATGAATAGTTCCCTCCAGTGCTTGGTCCACACACCCCCTCTTGTTGATTTTTTTTTGCAAGATTACTCTGATGAGATCAACACAGACAATCCCTTAGGGATGCATGTAGGTGTCTTATCTAATTTCCCTTCTCTTCTGTTTTTATCCCCTGATGATTGTAACATATGATTTTTCTGTGCAGGGTGAGCTTGCTCTTGCTTTTGGTGAGCTGTTGAGGAAATTGTGGTCCTCTGGGAGAACAACAATTGCTCCACGTGCATTCAAGGGAAAGCTTGCTCGATTTGCTCCTCAGTTTAGTGGCTATAATCAGCATGACTCTCAGGTTAGTACTGTATTCTTTTTAAACCTTCATGTATTAGTAAGGTTGGATCTTAGATAGATGTATCCCCTGGAGTACTCAAGCTTAGTGGTTGGTTTGAGTAATATATAGGTTAATATTCTTGGGCAATTATGAAATATTACATGCTTACTGTAATTCTTTCAATAGGAACTTCTTGCTTTCTTACTGGATGGACTGCATGAAGATTTGAATCGTGTTAAAAATAAGCCCTACATTGAAACAAAGGATTCAGATGGTCGTCCGGACGAGGAAGTTGCAGATGAGTGTTGGAAAAATCACAAGGCCCGGAATGATTCATTGATTGTGGATGTTTGCCAAGTAAGCAGTAGTTATATCACTGTTATTGTTTTATCATATTGTAGTGTGCTAGATCATCAGCTTCCTGCAAGTGTTTTTATCTCATTTGCATATATATTGGCAAGTTATATGTAAATGTCTTGCCAACTTTTGCTTTCAAATAGACGCACGCATGGGCACACACTCATTAAAGTCATGTAGGAAGATATATATGGGAGTTATATACAAGAGTCAAGGTGAAGTCCTATATAGTTGCTAAATAATATGGAATCAAATACAATATACATATACTTATTTGCTTTTATGTATTTATCTGTTTACTTTCTTGCTTCAGGAGTAATTTTTCTTTTGTTTTTTTTAGCTTACTGAAATTTCCCTTTTAGGATTTTATCTTTCTTGTCTCATAATACATTTTAAATTTTGATATTTTGCTGAACTGAGCAGGGTCAATATAAGTCAACGTTAGTGTGCCCCGTTTGTGAGAAGGTATCAATTACTTTTGATCCTTTTATGTACTTATCGGTGCCGCTACCTTCAACCGCCACTCGATCAATGACGGTGACTATACTTTATGGTGATGGACGGGGTCTTCCAATGCCGTACACTGTAAACTTGTTAAAAGATCGCTCTGTTAGAGATCTTATTGAGGCATTGGGGACTGCATGCTGCTTGAAGAGTGATGAAAGCCTTCTGCTTGCAGAGGTAAATATGGCTTTCCTTTGGCTCATGTTTTCCTTTCCTGTACATTAACTAGTGACTATCTTTTGGCGTAACAGTAGTCTAAAATCTTTATTGTCAGATATACGAGCATCGGATTTATCGATATTTGGAAAACCCTTCTGAACACTTGTCTTCAATTAAGCCTGATGAGTGTATTGTCGCCTATCGGTATTCTAAAGGGGCTGGAACAACCAGACTGGAAATAATGCATCGATGGCAGGAAAAGTAAGTCCTCTCTATTCTCTTAATCTCTCCATATGGTATTTGTTTTGACCTAAGTATTGCCAAATTTCAGATGTACATTGGATCCTTTGAAGGGTCAGAGGAAGCTTTTTGGAACACCATTGGTTACTTATATAGGAGAAGACCAATTAAATGTAATAAATGGAGTTGATATTGAAAGAGCCGTTTCTACATCTCTGTCCCCTTTGAGGAGAGCTGTTAAGCTTCATAGCACAACAGAAAATGGCTCAACTTCAGAAGCTGTTGATGAACCATCAGACAGCTACAATTTGAGGTCCATGGACAATGGAGAACAAGAAGAAGCATCAAGCAGGGAGTTATCTTTTCACCTATTTCTAGCCCTTGATGAAAGGGGTAACACATGCAAGCCACTTGAGAAGTTTTCTTCCATAAAGTTCGGTAAAAATATTAAGGTTTTTTTGGACTGGACTGAGAAAGAAGATGAATCTTACGATGCTAGTTACCTGAAGGATCTACCTGAGGTACACAAGTCTGGTAATACTGCGAAGAAAACTCGACAAGAAGCTATTTCCTTATTTTCTTGCTTAGAGGCATTTCTCAAGGAAGAACCTTTAGGTCCCTCAGATATGTGGTATGGTACTTTTAATCATTTCCAATGGCTTTTGTATGACATTATTTTGAATCTTCAGACCATCTAATGTCTCCTTGGCAATATTCAGCCGTTGATCTATGCTCTTGGATTTTGTAATGCAGGTACTGCCCAAGGTGCAAGGAGCATAGACAGGCTACCAAGAAGCTGGACTTGTGGATGCTGCCAGAGATTCTTGTGTTTCACTTGAAACGATTCTCATACAGCAGATACTCAAAGAATAAACTCGACAGTTTTGTGACTTTTCCAATTCATGATCTTGACTTGAGTAAATATGTGATGAGCAAGGAAGGGAAACCATATTTGTACGAGCTATACGCTATTAGCAACCATTATGGTGGTCTAGGTGGTGGGCACTACACTGCATATGCGAAGGTATGACAAAACTCTACTGTATGCTACCGGGTGATTTGTCTAGTTTTATGTTATGAGGCTCATCATGCCTCTTTTTTTACACTATCAAATAGGTGAAATTTTTGGCCATCTAAGGCATCTCATTTTCCTATCTTGCAGTTGATTGATGAGAACAGATGGTACCATTTCGATGATAGTCATGTTTCTCCAGTCAGTGAAAGCGACATCAAGACTTCGGCTGCCTATGTGCTATTTTATCGAAGAGTAAAAGGTGGACCGAATACAGGAGATGCATCAGAGACTCATATGGCTTCTTGAGGACTTGAAGTAAGCGCATTTTGTAACAAGGTTTGGAGGCTTCCTTACCAGGTTGGTCCAAGAATGGTACAGATATCTTTTGCATGGACCTTTGAGACGAGACGAGAATGCAGAACATGGTTATCGACTTGTCGGTACAAGGAACATGTACCTCTTATTCTTATTTCTTCTAGAAAAGAAAATTTTGGTAGATACGTTATCTCATGATCAATTCATCTTGTGAAGGTTACTGTAAACATTCACATGAATGCTTATTCATTGGTAAGAGTAGCAAATCATACGAGAAGCTCTGTAAGGTGTTCTACGTTTAATCCTGTGTGTAAGGCGTTTCTATGCTTTATTCATGTTAGGGCAGTGCAGTGTACCAATTCAACAGAGGCGCTCTGGACTTGCCTGGACATATTATTTTGTAGTCGATTCCGAGACTGATCGAAGATATGTACGCCTTACTGAGGTTGAAACATTGTATGCAAGTGCAAATGATGAACACAGCATTTGAAATATAAGCCTCCCATTTTTATGATGTTTGGGTTCATGGTTTTGATTCGAGTTTGGTTTCATTGTAAGAATCTGAATAAATGGAAGGTAAAAACAATGTTCATACACAGAAACACCGTCAAGAACTCTACGATGAAAAGGAGAGATACAACAAATACAGGGGAAAATAAATAGATCTAATCTTCTAAATGGTGGTCCTCTCCAGCCTCCTTCACAAACCCTACCGACTAGAGTTATTGAGATAGATGAAATAATGCTCCTGCAAAAGCCAAAAACACAGAGAAAGTTAAAGCCTCTAGCTAAAGATGACAGGCGGCAATTGCTTGCCAACTAGAAAGTGTAAGCTCATTGATTAGGAGAGGAGCAAGGTTTTCACCTTTGCCTAGTTCTCAAGTAGCCTCTTCTATTTTTTTTTTTTTCCTCTTCCTCTACCATTCGTTCACATCTGATTGTTCTGATTGAGCACTTGGGTTTGCTCTAAGCTTTTACCTCCAACTTCAAATGACTTTTATCAACAACAGGACCATCCACAACATTGAAATCGAACTGATCATATGGTATCTCTTCTGTGAAAAAAGAAGCATCATAAGCCAAAGATGAAAGCAACTAGATAAACAAAAAAATTGATAGTAATAGGCTAGTAGCGTTTGATAGAGATAGTTAAAAAGTGTTTAACCGTGAAGCATAATTCAGTGCTTTTATAACGCCAACCTATGTAAATAAGATCGAGTTTGGACGCAGTCATCTAAACTAGTTTAGACAAAATGTGGCTTCCGGCAAATGCTTGCTACAAAAACCATGTGACGCTGACGACAAAGGTTTGTAGCATTTATGTTAGTGCCAGATGACAACGGCGACAAACGACGTCGTTTTCCACGGCACGTCACTACAATTTAATTCCCAACAAAAATTCAACGGACCGCAATCACTCTTATCAAGATTTAACGACCCCAATAGTCCACTAGACATTTGGCCCGGTAAAAAAGTAAAACAGTAAAAAAGATCAGTAAGAAGTGAAGCAAACACTCACAGTGGCGGAGGCGGAGGCGGATGAGATGGACAAGTAGCCGTTACTGGAAGAACCAGGCGGCGACGATCCGATAGTAATCGGATTAATCCCACCCTGACCCGACCCGGACGAGCTGCTACTGCTACTGTTGCCCTTACTACTTGAGCTACTGTTCAGCGAGAATCCAAGCGAGTACGCCGGAGTTCCATCAGGTTTCAAAAGCCCGAAGTTCCTCTCGGAGCTCGGGCCGGGTTTCATGTTCTCATTAAACAGAGCAAACACGTAGATATTCAGATCCGAGTTCGGCCTCAACGGCGTGCCTTTATTCTGGCAAATCAGCTTGATCAGATTCCCGTTGTATTTCTTCGCATTCTCCGGCGTGGCTCCGGCCTCGTCGTCGTCGCCTTTAGAAGGCCACCCTGTCTCGGAGATGTGAACTGGGAGTTTTTTGTAGCCGAGGGATCCCAGCGCGGCGTAGACGGCGTCGATCTGAGCGAAGAGCATGTTGTCGTAGTGGAGATTAGTCGCCGGATCCGGCGATCCGGCGTTGGGCTGGAAGAGGACGTAGTCCAATGGAACTTGCTTCGGGTTTGATTTGTATGCGAAGTAAGGGTAGGCGTTGATTAAGAAGGGAGATCCGGTTTTGGAATGGAAATCGAGGATCGGAGCTATGCAGTTCTTTAAATCCCGGCGGAAAGTTCCGGCCGACGGCGGGAAAGAGTTTTCAAGAATGGAGAGGGAATGGGCCGTGGTGACGGTGACCTGCTTGTCCAGGTTTAGATTGACCAGCGCGGTGTGGACGCTCTGCATCGCCGGGAGGAGGTTGCCGGTTAACGACGTGTCGTTGAATGTGAGGACTTCGTTGCCGACGAAGATGCAGGTGATCTTGGTGGCCGGGAGGTACGCTTGGACGTTGGACTTGACCCATTCTTGGGCTTTTCCCGGATCTTGGACCTTGGCGAGGTACTCGTTCCCGAGGCCCACTATGAACTCCACTCCGGTGTTGGCGAATGCCTTGAGGACTTTGGGATCGGCGTCGTAGAGCTTGATTCTGGTGATTCCGATGGATTTTGCTATGGGCACCACGTCTTCCGGTGAGGGTAAGTTGTTGGCAATCTGGCCGTAGTTGATCCCGATTGAGTTCGCCACTTCAGAGTAGAGGAACCCTTCAAGACAAAACAGTGAAAGATTAGAGCTTTGATGTGAAAATGGGATTAAAGATTAGAGCTTTTAGACAAAATGGGAGTGTAAAGAGTTGGGTTTTGGTTGTTGGTACCTGAAATTAGCAGAACGAGGAAGAACAATGAAGAACAGTGGCTAGAGGGCTCCATGCTGTGCAGCTCAGGGTGGAGTATAAAGTGAAGGAGCTGCAGCTCTAAAACTGAGGTGAAGTAAGAGTGAGAAGGACAAGTAGGGGAGCTCAGTTTCAGTGTCTTTGTGAGTCTGACCAAAGAGAAATGAGTAATGTCAATGTCTTCTGGAACTGTAAAAAAAATTGGGGGGAGGTCGGTTGATATTTTGGGGATGTGAGATTCTGAGAGAGGGGGAGAGATGGAGAAAGGGGACCAAGGGAATAAGAGGGTGTGAATTGGATTCTTTGGTTTGATTTTTTTACTGTGATTGATGCATTGGAAGGGTTGGCCGTTGGCCTTTTGCGGTGGTGATAGGGTTTGGTGGGTCAGGCGAGTTGTATTTGCATGACAAGCTTCACATGGTCGCCATTCCTAACCCACTCAATCAGGGATAGCTTTCTACTTTTCTGAGGAAGAAGAAGAAAGACAGGCTCCTCTACTTAGTTTTTTTTTTTATCATTTTCCGGTTGGCCTTTTTCAGTTTTAGGAGCTGTTGGTACCTGGTTAGGCTGTTACTGTTGGTTCATTACTTCATTACAGTCCAATAAAAACGACAGAGATTTCCAACCAGCATGAGATACGTGCCATGCATGCGAAGCAAAGTGTGAAGGCAACTTTCGCCGTTTTTTTTGGCCGGGGAATAATTGAATCTCGGCTCTTTGCTTGTGGTTCAATCAACTCTTTGGTTCATAGTGAAAAGCCAAGATTAGTTCCGTTTGAGCATCTGGGGCTTTTCTCTTCGGGGTAAATTATTCGTGGAACATTATGATTCAATTGCACATTGATTGGCGAGTTGACTAGTTGAGCTTTTTGTTTATGAGCATCTTGATTCTTTTGTCCATGGACCATATATATGAGAAGAAAAATGTCACCAGAAGCATCATGATGTTTGTTGCTATTATCACTTCCAGCAACTGAATCGATTACTTGAGTGTGTTATTTTACTACCCTTCTTCTCTGTTTCTAGAGTCCATAGTTGAAGCAGGACCTATATATGTTCATGGTGCTCAAATTATAGTCGCACCAAACACACCTACTTTTTTGTCAAAACTTTTAAATGGTTGTAACTAAAGTAAAAATCTGGCACCATACACAATGGCTCAAAGGCTCAATAATAGCATCGGATCGAGTATGCCTTCAAGTAGACATGCATGTTGATAACTATAAGGTTCATTATTATTTTTTCTTTTCTTTTCTTTTCTATTTTTCCAAAAATTGAGAAGGGTAACCACTGATTGAAAGAGTATTAACCTTAAAATGTCTAATAACACTCATTTTTAATTAGCCCTACAACACCTAATGAGCAAAGACTATACCATCTTACCCTTAACAATCGTAAGTGACCTAGTGATCGATAAAGGCTATAAAACGTGTTGGTTGGGAATCTCCAAACCTGCGTACGAATCACGAAACTGTCAAAGTGATAATGCATTGTGCTTCAATACATAGTTAGCTAGAGGATTTCTGTCACGCCCCGGTTCTTAAGTTATTTTACCGTTATTTACTTTAGTAATATTTTGGTCTTTTACCGTTTTAAGTAACCGTTTACTATTTAAGACTCCAAAGTTGACTTTTTCTTCCGTATGAAATTTGGGAAAACTTTCTTCATGAAAGTCGTAGAGGATGTTATTACGAGTTCGTAGACATGCTACGCGTTAAAATCGGAGTTAGCATGTAAAAGTTATCCTTAAAAATATAAGTTTTATTGGGGTATTATTTTGGGGTGTTGAATTTTGGATTGGGTATAAGTGGTGTTGGACCGGGTAGGCTTTGGCCCATTTCAGTTTTTCCCTCTCCTTTCTCTCTCCTCCCTCCCGTTTTTTCTCCCTCCCGTTTCCTCCTCCCCGCCGGAAACTTCTCGCCGCCCGACCGCCGCCGTCTGGCCACCCCAGACCGCCGCACCGGTCCCAATCGATCGGTCTCCGACCCAGCTATCTTCCAGGACCGGTGACAGCCCCCCTAGCGCCGCCGTGAGAGAGCGGTGCCGCCCGAAAGGTTAGGCTGCCCCGAACTTCCGGTCACCGGAACTCCCTCCTCCGGCCACCAATCCGGGCAAGCTTGGTACGGTTTTGTAGCCCTCCTCCCGTGCAGCAACCCCTCCAATCAGCTCACTCCCTCTTGAGCTAGGTAAGGAGAAATGTGGAGTTGAAATTTCTAGGGCTTTTAAGTTGTTTTCGTTCGATTAGCCTAGTTAGGCTTGGAATTGGGTGTTGTGTTGGTCATGAAAGTTGTAGAGCATGATGAGGAGATTATTCTGTCAAAATTTCATAGGTTTTGGAGGTCGCCAGAATTGGCCTCCGGCCGCCGCTGCCGGCAGAGCCGCCGGTTAGGAGATTTTTAGGGTTTTAAATGTAGAATATTAAGAGGAGTATATTGGTGTGATTTATGGAATGTTTGGATGAGATTTGGTTAGGTTTTGGAATTTGTAAAGTTTGGTATTTTTGGCGGATTAATAAGTTAAAATCCGGCCATTGGATTATTTTTATGATTAGGACGTTGGAAGGTGATTTTTGAGGATGTCGGTATTTATGGAGATTTTTGGTTGGCAGTGAAGTTAAGATTTAGGACGATAGGCATGGTTGAGCACGAGAAGCTCATATTTAATTATGCCTATTTTTTTTAAACGTTGAGATTTTATTTAAGGAATTATTTATGTTTTGGAACAGGACGCGAGGAGGCTCGAGCAGAGGAGACCTCCGACTGACTTCAGGCTTAGGCCTAACTTGTGAGTGGACTTTTGTTTTAAATAATGTGCATGCAGTTGTTTATTTGGTTGGACCATTTGACGTCATTTTTATTTGACGATTTTACTCCTTGTGATGAGTTACCGAAAATGGGATTTTCGGTAAATTATATTATATTTTTAAGGAGAGTATGTATATAAATGCTAGCTAGCGATATGTGTCTGTCCACCTTAATGACATAGTATATAACTGCATTATGGTGTGACGTGAGCGTTGGACGCAAGCGTAGTAGCCTTATATGAGTGTTTAATTCATATAAGGGGTATGAGCACATATTTATACACCCGTCTGTCCACCTTAATGACATAGTGTATCACCGCATTAAGGCGTGACGTGAGCGTTGGACGCGAGCGTAGTAGCCCTATATAGATTATTATTAATTTATATAGGGAGTATGGGCGAGTGTAAATATATACATGTATATATTTTAGCCTGAGAGGCTGTATTTTGATATATATATATATATATATATATATATATATATATATATATTTTAGCCTGAGAGGCTGTATTTGGATATATATATATAGTTTTGAGCAGTAGAGGCTCGATATTTATAACGATAAGAGAATTATCGTTTAAGACATGCATTCGTTTTCTTGGAAATTAAATTGGGAAAACATAAATATTCTTTTTATTTATTTTTGTCCACTCACTCTAATTATTGCGAATGTTTTTTCCCCTGGGCTCTTCGTTTTTAAAATGCCCAGTCTGCAGAGTTCGAGTTAGAACGAGTAGGAGACGACGAGGCATAGTTACCCATTTCTCAGCCACCATTCACCAGTAGGTTACCTGTTTAACCTACTAGAGTATTTTTCCGACTCCTCTAGTGTATAGTAGCTCTGAATACTCTTTGGGATTTATTGTAATGTTTCTGGTGGTGTGCTTAGACTTTTATTGTATTTTTGAATATACAAAGTTTGTAATTATTTACTCACTTTCGTATAATTGTGGGTTGATTTGGAGGATGCTCAAATTTATTTAAGAGAGTAACACTTTAGTTTTCTAGGTTAGGGTTGTCCATTTTCAAGGGAGGTTTGTTTTTTAGTAAATTTTCCTTAGAGGTGGTCCCCGCAGGACTTACCTCGGGTTTCGGGGTGAAATTCGGAGTAGGTCCTGACAATTTCACGGTTAACCAGATTGACGGAACTCTCCAAAAATTAGTTATTGGGCCTAGAAAGCCTTTGGAAATTGGATTAATGTCAAACCCAAGAAAAAAAAAATTGTTAATTAGAAAATATTCCTGAAAAATAAGAAGAAGAAAAATAAATTCTTGTACACAAGTATAGTATTGCGCGATAACGAGAAAACGTAGAGAAAAGGAAAAATTAGGGTTTTGTTGGTAGATCTACCAAATGGCCTTCGCTAATCGACTCCGATCCAGCCTCCCTCTCCAAGTCCTCGTTAGCAAGGTTCTCAGATCGGAACCAGTCTCCGCCGCCGCCCAGCGGGCAGTAGTTTGCCCTACTCTGTCCAAAACCAATAACAAATCCGATGAATTGTCAAGGAACTTCGATTCTATTTCCTCTAAGAATAACAAGGAAGAGAAGGTGAAGTTGCCTTTGGTTTTGTTTGGGGGGTATGGGAAATATGCGTCTGCTTTGTACATTGCTGCAGTGAAAACTGATTCCTTGGACAAAGTCGAGTCTGAGATTCTCGACTTTGTTCAGTCTGTCAAGAACACTCCTGAGCTTTCTCAGTTCACCAAGGATCCGACGGTGCCTGCTCGTTCTAGAGTGAAGGCAATGGCGGAGATTTCGTCTCAGTCTGAACATTCAGAGACTACAAAGAACTTCTTGGGTATGAAATAATTGGATCTTAATATTGCTCTCTTTTGTTGTAGTTTAAACAATGTCTATGATCAATGTCTAAGTTTATCTAATTCGTTGCTTTTCTTCAGTAGCTGTGTTGGCTGAACATGGAGGTCTGAACCACGTTGAAGCCATTGCAAAAAAATTTGTAGAGTTGACTATGGCACATAAGGGAATAGTGGAAGTTAATGTGACTTCTGTGATTGTAAGTTGCAATACCTAAACGTGATAGTAAATTTCATATCTTATGAATATCACGGTACTACTTACCTAGCTAGCTAAACAATTGCTTAGACGAGTAAACATGTCAATTTATTTGAGGTATAGAATCGGTGGTCTGTATATTGCTAATGCTCGGGACTTACTGCTGGCTGGTCCTTGATATTAGTTAATGTTAAAATTTAGAGAAATAGGAAAGTTAGGGTTTTACTCAAACTTTTTCAATAACGAGGGGATTGACAAGGGCAGAGAATAGAATTGTATATGCTTACATAACATTGGTGCTGGCATTTTGAGTTTGCAGTTTGTTATGTTATGGTTTCCCTTTCGAGTTTTGGTTCGTTTACAAGAGATTACTGACACTACCTTGGATGGCCTTCTATGCGATTTAATTCTTAAACTTCTTCTGGAAGAAATTTATGACCATACATGATGCATTTATATCACAGGACCTGTGTCTAACTGTTTCGTCTGTGATTACCAGCCCCTGCCTGCTGAAGAGGAGAAAGAACTGAAGGAGACAATGCAGGAGATACTTGGGCAGGGGAAGACAGTGAAACTTGAACAGAAGATTGATCCGGGGATTCTAGGAGGTATTGTGGTAGAGTATCAGCAGAAGATGGTGGACATGTCCATCAAGACTAGGGCACGCCAGATGGAGAGGTACTTGCGGGATCCCAAAAATTGGGACGAGCTCCTCCTCTGAACGGTGCGTATCAGTTGTTGTCACACAGCTTATGAAGGGAGAGGAAGGTTTTGACACATGCTTTGAGTTCTGTTACAAATCTTGGTAAATCCATTTGTTTTCAAATAAGCTTTATTTTACCATGTTGAACTTTGGATCCACTTAATTAAAATAAAAATAAAGATTATTTTTTCAACTGTGTAATAACATGCATTTGAACTAGTGACTTCTTGAGCTTCTTAATTTTTGTTTTTGTTTCTAGAACTGAATGTTGATAAAGTAAGGATTAATTACAAAACATCACCTGAACTATGATATTATTTTCATTTTCATACCTAACTATCAAAAACTTGCATTTTCATACCCGAAGTTTCATTCCTTTAGCATTTTGATACCCTGACCGCTAACTGCTAACACCGTTAAATTTTGAGGGCATTTTCGTCATTTCAATAAATATATCATTTTTTACATTTACTTTAACAAAATAATTTATTTTTTGAGGTTATCAAATACAAATAAAACTATTTACTTTAGCAAAAATATTCAAAAAAAAAAAAATCCAAAATTAAATATTTATTTTTGCAACAATAGTGATAAAAGTTAATAGAACTCTTGTATGTATATATATATTTTTGAAGTTACATGTTAAGCAAAATAAAATAAATTAAAATATATAATTAAAATAAATTATATCGAGAAAATATCGAATATCGATTGAAATTTTATCAAATTTTATATAAAAATGTTTAATCTATTTTTGGTTAAATATACCATGTTTATATAAAATATGAAATGACAAAAATACCCTCAAAATTTAACGGTGTTAGTGGTCAGGGTATTAAAATGCTAACGGAATGAAACTTCGGGTATGAAAATGCAAGTTTTTGATAGTTAGGTATGAAAATAAAAATAACATCATATTTCGGGTGGTGTTTTGTAATTAATCTATAAAGTAATCATCACCGAATGTTTTTCTGCTTTGAGAACTCATTGCCAACGAACTTCGTTGAAAATGTTCAAAACATGACAAGTATAATTCTCTCGATCAATGGCAGCTGAAGCAAAGAAACCCTACTTCTGCCAATAACCTTTAGGCACACGGATTTCTCTTTGTCAAACTTTAGGGAACTTCTATATCATTAGCTCTTCCTCTACGAATGCAGAGCTAATTTCCAGTGTATTCCAACGGATGGAACACCGAAATCACAAATAATTCTTTTACTAACATTATTGTTTTTCGACTTTGGGTAATGGGAAAAAGAAATTTCATCATGATTATTGTGTATTGCCGGTTTGAAAATTGTATAAAAAAATTAGTTGAGAGGGGATATAACCTTGGTGCAAAAATTAGAACATACAATTTCTGCCAAAAAATAATGTTTATTTGGAGTGCTTTCTTTCTTTTTCTTTTTTAATAGATTAGGACAACACCAAAAATAATTAAGATGATGTTCTGTAACATATATGAAACATCAATATATCAAGTCGTGCACTGTAGAATGTTTCAATGTTTAACAGCTCCAAATATTATGCAAGAAGCCACACATAATTTATTTATTAGCAATACCTACATTAAGACACGCAGGAACTGATTCATTACTTTTTACACTTCCTCAAACATCATTCCCCCTCACAATCATAACTGATTGTAGAAAAGCTGACCACCAAGTACACATCACTCGCTCACTCAGAGCTCAAAGCTTAAGACAATAACTTAATTACCACTAGTGGAAGCAGCAATTAGGATTTAGGAATATACTTATAAGCTGATAGAACCTAATGCTCAGGGAGTGGCCAAATTTTCGCTTGCAAGAGGAGCAATCTCTTCCCCTTCGAAGCCAGGTTCGCCACCAGCAACTTCCAGGCTCAACAGCAGCTTTTCCCATTGTTTTGAAGGTTCCTGTATCAAATAGACAATTACATTATGCTTTAATGGACGTCGGTAATATTACAAACCGTAAGGAGTAGTTCACAAGCCAGATTATTGATTTCTGGATCATCTCAGTATCATATTAACCTTCCAGGAAAGATCTTGTGCCATGCAATTCTGGATCATTTCTTTCATGGCAGAGGTACCATAGCTTGTAACAGCTCTCCTCACTGTAGTAGATATTGCAAGTACATCTGCTGGATCAACTTCGTCGCACTAAGAAGAATCCACCACATATGATTCATTATATTTGAAGATGAGCAGAAAAAGGGAATATGAATGCAGCATTGTCAGGGATGCAGAGCCAAGTCATAGACTTACATCAACATTGAAACCTCCCATTTGAAATCCTGTTAAACCTTCCTTGACAGTGTCGACAAGTCCACCAGTTGAAGCGACAATGGGAACCTGCAGTCATTGCATTGGGAGCTATCAGTGGAGGTTACTATCAGTTTAAGGCTAAGGTAATGCAAGAATAATGATATAGCTCCTTACTGTTCCATATCTCATAGCATGCAACTGAATGAGTCCACATGGTTCAAATCTACTTGGGATCAACACGAAATCAGCACCACCAATAATCATGTGGGCTAATGGAACATTGAATTTCAGCACACCTACAGCGGTTCCCGGATATTTTGTCTCTAGCTGTTTGATCTGCTTCTCCAGGTCCTTTTTGCCAGTTCCCTAACACAAAGAACATACCAAAACAATAAAATCAACCAGCAGTATGTATGTACTGAAGAAAGTAAAGCCAAGGCTTACTTACAAGGACTATTATTTGCAAATTCTCTCCAGCTAGTTCTGGAATAGCTTCCACTAGAATATCCGAACCTTTCTGCTCCTCTAGCCTACCGATGAATCCTATCAATGGGATGTCCCTGTCAACAGGAAGCCCAACTTCGGCTTGAAGGGCCTCCTTCAAAAGTGGCTTTGCATCCAGTACCTGGACATACATTGCCGATTAGTAAAAAGTTTTCCTACTAGTTATGTTATGGAGTTTAAAATTCTTACAAGTTACTTACAGTTGTTTCATCATAGTTGACATGTAAGTGTTTGTCTGTGGCTGGATTCCACTCTTGAACATCCATGCCATTCACAATTCCAGTGATTCCAGTCTTACGAATAATGTTATCTAATTCCACACCTTTGTCTTCTCCAGAAATAAGTTCCTGGGCATAGTAAGGGCTTACAGTAACTACCCTGTCCGATTCCAATATTCCAGCTTTCATCCAGTTGATTTTTCTTCCCTTAACAGGCTTGTTATACCTGCAATCAGACATTCAAATTGATGATTAGCTTTTCAAACTCACAAGTACATTTCTAAGTCCTAATCACAGTTGCCACATAACAATCTTTAAAGTATACCCGTCAATGAAGTCGAAAGAACCCTTAAGTTGGTCAGGTAAATCAAGGAGTTCAAAGTCCTCCATACCAAATCTTCCCTGGTAAGCTATATTGTGGATGCAAAATGCAACCTGCCAACATTTATCTCACACTATCTGAGCTATTATGAAAATGATTTGGCCGGAGTATAAATAATTCTGTTCAGCCAGGACTCATTACCTTGGCACTCGTGTAAATCCCCATTGGTTTGTAGATGGTTTTTAAGAAGCAAGGAAGAAGAGCAGTGTGCCAATCATTGCAAATGAATACAACATCTTCTCCTGCAATGATCAAGCACACATCCTTAGTATATCTATTTTTGGAGAAGGTATACTTACAGAAAAAAAGAGACAGATGCACACCATAAGGTCCAGAGAAGTATTCGTTGCTGTTCAAATTGAGAACCCTCGGTGCCTCCAGCGCAGCCTGAAGCTCAAAAAATTCACAATTGAAATTTACTCATAGTAATGAGAGAGCCAGTCTATTGCCTAAACACCATTGCAAATGCAGTGCTCTCATTTCTTATTAATCATCCGGAATACATATTAAAGTTATGAAAACGAAAATTAAGCCAAAATGCATGACATGCCTGGCACAACAAGCTGAAGCGTAGTTGGTTGTCCTCGTAATCCACTCCTGCCTTAGGACCATAGATCTTGGATCCTGTTTTACCCCATACCTTCATAGTCAGAAAGACAATTGCATTAGTCATAGATCACCGTACTCCCAAAATTTTCTACATATATATGATCTGAAAACAACAAAAAGGATTCCTACCTTCTCAAGGAACCATGGATGATCGACAAATACACGATCAACCCCGCGTTTGTAGCAGTGGAAGAATCGGACAGGTTCAACTCTGCCACCAATTTCTATCTGCAAACATAAAGCTGCTGATCAGTTTGAGGAAAATTTCCAAAGCATCACATTAGTACATTACAGTCTAAAACATGAAAGCATCTAACTATATTTGCAAAGCTGACCTCAACTCGTACACTGGTGTCCCATGCATCTTTGTATTGATCATAGCGAGGAGACACCGTCATAACACGGTGGCCATTAGCCTACGCATCAATGAATCAGGCAGTAAAATCAGCCAATTTAAATACAGGACGACTAAAATTACATAGTAAAGTCAAGAAACTAACTAACCGCCATAGCTGGTGGTAGACCTCCAAGAACATCACCAAGACCACCGGTTTTGCTCCATGGACCGACTTCAGCTCCAACAAATACCAAGTTCATTCCATGACCACAGACAATCCTCCCCTCAGATCCAATATCACTGGCAGCTTTTCTCATGACTTGCATAGAAAATGCATTGGGACGGGTTCGGATTCGAAGCATATCCAAGTTGCTCAAAGATTTTAACCCATTGTGAGTCATTGATTGGTTCCACAGACCCATCTGTCCCAATTTTGTTCTGGCTTCTGATCCGGAAGCTCCATTCACATGTGAAGTGCTTGGTACAAAGTTTGAGGTTGTCACAGTTGCCATCTCTGATATCCTTGCTCTGAAACACATAGCCAAAATGAGTATACAACATGATTATATTGAAGAAAGATTACACCTTCGGGACTAATCTGAAAAAAATAAAAAAATCATGAACCAGAAATAGTGAAATGAATCTAATAACAAGAAGATCAAGCAAAATTAAAGACTGGAAAGCCATAGGAGTGAGGGATTACTCGAAGAACAAAGACCCAGAAAAAATGATCAAGCGAAATCAAAGACTCAGCAGCTCATAAGTGTCAGAGATCAGTGAAGGAACATATAATTGGAGAAACGATCATCAAGTGAACTATGAACTGCAGCTATTTCTTTTATACCAAGAAAGAAACCACAACCGATCGAGAAAATCATTGAACTTAGTTAACAAGAAGAGAGCAAAGATCGGAGGTGATGCCACCCAAAAATATTGAGCCAAGAAATTAAATTTAAATTGAAGAAATTCACTTACTATTATTACTAGTTCACTGACGAACTGTGATCCTTGTCAGTCTCAAGTCTCCGAGTCTGTTTCGCTTTTTTCAGGATTTGGTGGGAGATTTGTACTTGCTACCCAGAACCACGTGGCGGGAAGCAACGGTTGTAGAAGGCGCACGTGGTGGGTCGGGTCCCCGGTTGCATTGATTTTCGCCCGTGAGACGCCGTAGAGGCAAAAACGACACCGGAATGATTGTAGTTTTCTTGGGCGGAGTTCATGGCTGGTGGGGCCGTGAGGGGACAGGACCGGTCGTGGATTGAGGGCCGTTGAGAAGAAAAGCTGTGGGCCCTTTATATCAATTATTTTAGGTCAGTACATGAAATTATAAACAACAAATAGGAGAAAGATAGGTTATTTAGTATTGTATAAAGTGTACTAGTATAGCCCTGTGGGAGAGTGATTAGGGTTCCTAGGGAGGAAGCAAATGAAATGAAAACTTTGAACTAGACGTTGAAGACTTGAAGTAGCTTTCTCTATTTGTGAATCAGTTGAAGAAGAGAGATAGAAAAATGCAGGATTCAGGAAAATCTTTATTTGTTTCAGAAAACCAAAGTAGAAACAACAGGGATTCCTACTTAAGAGTAGGAATAGCATACTTGTTCGACTTCATTCGCCGTGGAAGCTAATGCGTAGGACATTGTCGGTTTCCGGTGGATATGGTACAGGCTTATGTGCCAGCTGCTTTGGTGATAATATAGTTGGGCTCTAATTCTGCGTCTAATTGTTTGGGCCGGGTAACCCAAATCAAGTACCAAACTGGGTCTTTTTGTTTTTTGACGTAGGCAACAAAATGCTTGTGTTTGATCCTGTTGGTGTTTCCATCAACGCAAACTTAACCGTCACCCCGCTCAAGAGTCATCAGAGCACTGTAGAGCCACCTTGATACTAAACCAACCTTACCAAATCATACCTATAAAATTACCCTTAAAATTTGACATATATTCCAAAGAAAACTGTACTGTACTCCATCAGATATCAGATATATATAAGGTGGTTGGCTACAAATAGCAACTCGATCGATGAAGAACACTTTACAGGCGAAAGAAATTGATGATTCGGGTCTAGGCCTTCATGCCATCCACATATCAAATGAGAGCCTCAGTAATACAACTATACAAGCAGTCTGTGATTACAGACCATGTATCAGATATGTGGCTGCAAACAAAACAAGATGAAATTTGTAACTTAATATCAACGCTTCATTGTTTTTATGTCTGCCAGGTTCAGCTTTGGAATAATATGACAATATCTAGGACACAGTTTGTGGCCTACTATCATATAACAATCTCAAGCACAAGAATTACACAGATTTTTTTTTTGAAGGGTCTTTATCATCGTGACTCTTACACCACAACGAAGTGATTTTCCTCAACAAAAGTGTGTGGTATCGAGTCATTTTGGAATTTAAAATCCAAGCGTTGCGAAACAGCATGGAGTTCCTAATTCATTTTCAAATGTTTCCTCACATCAGTGACGTCTTTTTATGGATTTGGTTGTCCAGTTGATGAACAATAGGTCGATGCAGGACAAAATTGGGTCGGCGGTTTTGTAACCTATCGTAGGATATGGGTTTCCATGCTTCTCCATAAAGCTAGGATATGATCCTTAGAACTTGGAGTCGTCGAGTTAATACTTGTTAGAAAAGAGAAAGTTGGAATTCTCGAGTTAATACCCGATATAGCAAGAATTTTAGTTTCATAAGCGTTTCAAGTTACGTGCTACATTTAGGCAAGCTCCATAAACATGTGTTAGACATGTCTATGCAAGAGCACACACCAAACAATCAAAGCAGACATACCCATTTGGCATGTTGTTCTTGTTTGTGCACATAGGCCAAGGAAGAATCTTCCTTGAAGTTTCCTACACATTTCTATCACCAAAAGACAAGCCCCCACATATTTTAATCATTCTGTTCAAGTCTTACTTCCTCCGCAAATAAACCTCATTTTTGACTTCTGCCCAGAATCCTCATGTTACAGCCAATCCCAGTTATTAAAAATTCAAGCACGGCAAACCCCCCCCAACATTTGAATCCTAATTTGCAGGCTCTGCTTAGCTGGTAGAGCCTGGTAGATTCTTTCTTCATAAGCAAACAAAGAATTAAGAAGTTGGCAGAGATCCCAATTTTCCGAAATTCACAACTGGAAGCAGCATATGATTAAAGGGTTGGCAGAACAATGTTTATACAATTTAAACCCCCAATAATTTTCTCCAAAGAGAAAATACAATACAGAGTTTAAACAAAAGAAGCCAGAGATCACAAATGACCCTAAGAAACACCCAAATAAGGCTTCTTAGTTAGAGATTATGAGATTGAGAACATACCAAACACCAAAACCGACCCAATCACACCATCAGAAGTCTTCACATTCGAAATAAGGAAAAAAAAAAAAAAACAAATTCTCTCTGAATTCCAATTTGCGGATTTCACAAACTAATCAATTCCTCCTCACCATTAATTAGGGATCCGCGGTCCTCTATCTGTGAGCTGTGACCAACGTCTCAATGAACCTCAGCCCGTCGAATCTCGGCTCGAATTTCTCCTTAGTCGAACTCTGTCCTGCGTTCTTTCCACCCGCAGAGGTATAACCCTAAACAACAACCAAACAACTCCTCTCAAAATCCGATTTTTATGAATCAAAATAACAGATCCAATTGTAAATCGACACAATTGAAAAAATCAGCGGCATTTATGAGCTTACCGGAGCGGAGGGGGAGGAAGACGTGGAGGAGAGAGCCATGGTGGAGGCGGCAACCATGGAGGCGACGAGAGTACCGGAACCTTTCATTGTGGAAAGCTGCGAGGAGGACGGAGGAGGAAAAGAAGAGAAGGAGACAGGTCGGAGCGGAAGCGAATTCAGGGGCGGACGAAACCCGACGGAGTTATTCGCCGGATCTCGACCCGGAAAGCTCCTCTCTTTCCTTTCCTGAAATTCCTGAGAAGACAAGAAACGCTACCTGGCTAACTGATGGGGAGGAGAGAGGGGCTTTTATACAGGGAGGGGGACGGAGGCGGGTACCGGACTTAACGGGATTTAAATTTTTGTTTAGTTCCGCGGAGATTCCCCTTTGCCTCGCTGTCGCGTTTTGAGTGGTTTGATGATTCTGGGCCGTGGATTTGAAGGTAAGCGGATCCGTGATTCTGAGGAGGGTGGGGCCCGGACGGGGGTGAAGGGACTGTGGAGGTTGGTGCACGGTTAGGTTGGTGTGGGAGAAAGTAGGTTAGAGGGGCTTTGTAAATTTGTGAGGTGGAACAAGGAAGATGCTTTGATTGGGCCGAAAGGTGCTGAGGGGTTTGGGCCCCACGTGGTTTGGGAATGCGTCGTAGTTTGGTTATTTTTTTCCTTTGTTCAAAATCGATGCCGTTTTGGGCTGTCAGTCTGCTCTTCTCGACGCCGTTTATTTTAGACTTTCGCGTGCTTTTTATGTTTTTTTTTTTATTACTTTTTTGAGTTTTTCTATCAAGACTTTTTTTCGTACATTTAAAGGTAAAATGATGATTCTAGAATAACTAAGTTTTCGTTACCGATACAAAGTTGGTGCAACAAAATCTCTTCACACAGCTAAGGACAAAAGTCTAAAGTTTAATAAATTAGTTCTAACACGATTATTACTTATTAACATGTTCATATCTAAGATAGTCTTAGGATCCAGTTTCTCTACTTGGATTTATTTAGATTGTTTATAACCATTAAATTGCATAAGCTAGAATGACATTGTTGGTCTCGTATGTTATACTTAATCTAATAGTTATAAGACAAATCTCTAAATTATACAATAATGTTTGATATGCGACTAATTTGGTAGATTTCTGTTAGAATTAGATGTGATTATGTCATATTGTTGCATAGCGGAGTGCAATTATGACCTTAATACTTGACTTTAGGGTTTGAGGCTCAATATATAATTCTCTTTTTAGTAATATTATGGGTCTCAAAAGCACTACTGATAAGTGATAACTATTGAGGAACTTCAATTATTATCAAGGAGATATTCGAATATATGTGGTCAAATATTCTGCACACGGATCACTCGATCCAGCTTTTGCCAGTTTAATGCCTCGGTCAAATTGGAATCTCAGTGTCAACTGAGCACTAAAAAAGTTCTTGTCAATAGTTTGTACGAAAGAGAAACGAAGCACTATATGTGATTCTTAAGAGTAGCAAGAAATGCTTAGTGGGATCTGCAAATGTGCAATTGGGCAAATGCGTCAGTCAGTTGTAAATTACAGGCAAGTATGAGCAGGCATCATAAAGTTAAAAGCTCATCAGTCTCTGTTTGTGGAAAAGGAAAAGGAAAAGGAAAGCAGTGCTCCTGTTTGGATTGGGAACAGATGGTTTCCAAACTCGACTCGAAAGCCCTTGTACGTACCCCATATCCAGAGCACCCTTCGGTTTCCCACACATAGTTGATATATCTTTGTTAACTCAAGGTTCTATACAAGTTTCTCGATATTTTTTTTCTGCATGAAATTTCTCAATTTTCTTTGTTTCCGTTTCTTTTTGACTTTCAGTTCACGACCTTCTCAAATTACATGCATTTGCTGCATATATCATCCTCCATGCATATGGTGCCATATTACGGACCTTTATTCATGTTGGGTGTTTTTTGGCCAAATGAATCAATGAACTCCCAGATTTAAATTTATTCCAATACCTCACATATACTCGATTACGAATCATTGTTGCTTTTTGAGTAGCTGGAGAACGTAATAGAATATGAACTGATACTAGTGAGGACATTTTTTTTGATGAAATACTTGTGAGGACATGAATCTATCAACTATATATTAAGTTGTTGTAAGGTGGGTAAATAGGTTGTGATCATGCATGCATTATGGTTGTAGCTCACTCAAATCTAAACCAAACATGTAAATTGTGACAACCAGTCATGCATTTCAGACTTTCGTTTTATGACAGCTATGAATAAAATAGATTGTCTTGCAAATTTTGGTAAATAATTCCTTAATATGACATGAGAATGAGAAAGGAAAACCCCTGACCCAGGCGCGGAGCCAGCTTAGGGTTTGGTTTTGGACTTGGAAAAAAAACTATGTATATATATTTTATTTTTGTGATATATGCACCCATCCCACCCAATTTCCACCCTAAGCTTCTTTACCTTTAATTTATGCACCCAGCTTTGGTCGCACATCTCTCATCCTCTCAACGATTTGCCTTCAATCTTCAATTTCTCAGTCCCTCACTTCCTCAATTTCTCAGCTGCTCTACTCTTTAATCTCAGTTACCCAACTCTTGTAATCATCTTCTTCCTCTATTTAATACATGATCGTAAGTATGATAATTGAATTTCATTGGTTCAATTTGCTGGGGTTGTTGGGTTATTTACTCTTCTTAAATCTCTGAAAATCTTCAAGTATAACCTTCTAATCTTCTTCTTCTTCTTCTTATATAGAATCTGAAATTGTAATGTCTGGTTGAGCTCTTACACTTTGCATGGTTGTACTAGATTTTATTTTTTTTTTCCCTTCGGCCAAAATTGAAGCCCACCCCATCTTTAAATCCTAGATCCGCCACTGCCTGATCCACAAGTTCACAACAGATCGACATAGCTGAACCGAATACTTCCCTTAGTTCACTAGGAATGGAAAAAAAGGAAAGCAAAAAAAGACTGAATCGAATACTTCCCTTAGTTCACTAGGAATGAGAAAGGAGGAGGAAAAAAGGCCCTTATAAAAAGCCTTTGATTCTCAACACAGAAATATACACAGACCCAAGTCACCCAACTATAATCTCTGTTAAATTCTCAGGCCCTTTTTTGGTTCCTTGAATTCCAAGATTCAAAATCGTGAAGACAATGTCTGTTTTCGCTGGATTTTGCGTGGTATATATGCCGACTTCTTTGGTGATGAAATATGGTTTGGCTCTGCCTCTGCCTCCCATAATTAGGACCAAAAGTTCCAACGAAAGCACCAAATCCATGAAGGTTCATAACTCAGCCGCAAGTAGTGAAGTTGTGACAGAGAAAAAGAATGCGGGCAACGATTCATCTTCATCAAATGCATTGGCTGCGGAACCTCGACCTGCACTGCGTTTCTCGCCTGCCTTGGATGGATTGTTCTGCTTTGAGACCCTAGTTTTCCATTAACTTTGTTTTGTTAGTTAGTAGTTGGCAGAGATATGTGATTGTATCATCTTTTTTCTTTGGTTGGTTGATGAGCATCGTAAAGGAATTGATTGAAGTTTCTGTACGTCATTGTTTTCTATAACACTTTTAGCTATACTTTAGTTTTGTTTTTGTTTTCTGTTCTATGGTAGGGTTGGTTAAACTTAGTTTATGATCTCTCTAGCTATCCGAATTCTAAATCTTCGATTCAATTTGTAGGAAGAGACTTCTGACTTCTCTTTGGTCATAATACGTACAGAAGAAACTTAAAGAAGGGAAGGATCTGACTCTAATTTTGTAGAAGCGAACATGGAATTGATCCCGTTAGGAAATAGCTGCGTCAGTACAGTTGAAGCCTTCAAGGTTGAATACTATACCAGCTTATTTCGCCAATACTATACATATAAATCTGGTTCTTCATTCCTAGAGTTTGCATCATTTCTATTGTCAAGACCTCCAAATATGGAGCTGGTCTTTCATCTTTATCCATGAACATGTTTGACTCGTGATAGGCTCCGGGGATTCAAACAGCTCCTATTTCCCATGTAAACAGCTTTCTTTGTCTCTTCCAGAGACAAATTCAATGTCATTAGAACTGAAACCAAAAACAGCTCCAACTTCAATAGAGATAAACATGCACTGAAATTTTTATATTCATGCAGCCATTGAATCCCTGTAAAATATCAACCTTGAAAAGAATTATAAAAAAACATAAATATCATATAAATTATATTATTTTATCCCAATTTGTTAAAGAGTTTTGTGTACTAAGGTTTGTGGATACGAGCTCCATCTCAACTTTAAAAACTAGTTGGTTGATATCATATACAAATCCCATCCTATTTGATAAGCCAATGAATAAGTAAATTTATCTATGATAATTTAGTTTTGTTAAAACCTGAACAGACAATTTTAAAAATAATTAATATTGTCGCAATTGTTGTAGAGCATGAGAATACGAGAGAAAAATGTCTACTCATTCATGGATAGATTGACATTTATATAGGCATTACATAGAGAATCTCTGTAAATCAGGGTTTGATATCTAACAGATATTCTAGTCTAATAAGGAGAAGATTCGGTCAAAACACATCATCAAGGATAGAAATGTAAATTACTTCAACACTCCCATTTGTGTCGCGTACCAGAATCACATGGCGCATGAACGTTGCCTCTGTAAAAACCTTGCTAAGTAAAACAAAAACCTCTTGGGTAAAAACAAAAGACTTGGTCGAAGGAAAAAAGAGCACAATGTGTCAACTACAACTTGAATGTAAAACATGTGACGTAGACTCACCCTGATGTCTACACAATCAACTCCCCCCTGATAATTAAATCAATTATGGAGTTCAGATAAGCGACGCATACCAATACTTCGCACATGCTTCTCAAGAGTAGATTTGGGTAGAGACTTGGTGAACAAATCTGCTACATTATCCTCGGAACTCACTTGGTTTACTTAGATATTCAAAAGCTGTTGTTGTTGCTGATTGTAGAAGAACTTAGGCGAGATATGCTTAGTATTATCACCCTTGATAAATCCCAACTTCATTTGTTCAATGTATGCCATATTGTCTTCATAGATGCAAGTTGGTGCTTCAGTGGTAGATGTCAATCCACTAGACTCTCGAATATGAGTTATTACAGAGCGAAGCCAAACACATTATTTGATTGCTTCATGTAGTGCAATAATCTCTGAATGATTCGAGGAAGTAGCAACAAATACCTAGTTTAGGAACGTCCTTTGTGTGGTCTGACAAATACCCAGAATCAGCAAAACCGACTAACACATCATTTGGTGTCTCAGCATAGGGGACAATGCCACATTGCGTCAATTTTGAGCTAGAAGGAGCTTTGGAAGCTTGATTTTGGTTGGGAGCCAAAATCTGCTCAATTGCGGCATTAGAAGCCCTCGAGGACCCTTAGGGGCTCAGCCGTACGCGGTAGGGGATCGGTTGCAGCGCTGCATGAGCAGGGGCGCAACAAGGGCGCGGCTGCTGCACAGCAGCATCGGCAGATGTGCGCAGGGGCGCACTGGCGTGCGGCAGGACGTGGCAGGGGAGCGCTAAGGGCGCGTTGCACGCTGCCCGCGTAGGCAGACTACGGCAGGGGCGCGCTGGGCGCTGCCAAGCTACTACCCAACATGGCAGGGGCCCTTAGGGGCTCGGACAAACTTCCTGTAATGCAATCTTCAATTGAAACATCAACATTCATGTTCTCAACTTCGATTTTGTAAGGGAAAAACAAGCCCAAATAAATTGAACCCTTCAAGTACCTGAAGATGTGCTTAACACCAGTCCAATTACGTTGCGTTGGCGCAGAGCTAAACCTAGCTAACAAGTTTACTGAGAATGCAATGTCTGGTCTTGTGCATTGTACCAAGTATAAGAGAGCTCCGATAGCGCTTAGGTACGGAATTTCTGCTCCAATGACTTCCTCATCCTCCTTAGGACGGAATGAGTCCTTTTTGATATCCAGACTTCGCGTGACCATGGGAGTCCCAAGTGGGTGAGCTTTGTCCATATTAAAGCGCTTGAGCATCTTTTGGACATAAGTTGACTGGTGAATCAATATTTCAGTCTCTCGATGCTCTAGTTCTAAGCCTAGGCAAAATCGAGTTTTCCCAAGATCTTTCATCTCAAACTCGGATTTCAAGTATGTCACGGTCTCATCAATTTCCTTGAGATTACCAATGATATTCATGTCATCAACATAGACAGCTACTATAACAAATCTGGTACTTGTTATTTTAATGAACAAGCATGGGCAAAGATTGTCATTCTTATATCCATTCCCAATCAAGTAGTCACTTAGACGATTATACCACATTCGTCCGGATTGTTTCAATCCATATAGTGAACACCACAACTTTATTGCATAGGCACTCCGTGGTTTAGAGTCACTTGATTTGGGTAGTGAAAGTTCATCATGCACTTTCATATATATCTCTGAATCAAGATCCCCATAGAGATATGCAGTAACTACATCCATAAGCTGCATGCTCAGTTTTTCGGACACTACCAAACTGACTAAGTAGCGAAAGGTAATAACGTCCATTACGGGAGAATATGTCTCCTCGTAGTCAACTCCAGGGCGTTGAGAAAATCATTGCGCCACAAGTCGCGCTTTATAGCGCATGACTTCATGTTTCTCATTCGGCTTTCGAACAAAGACCCATTTATGTCCAACAGGCTTCACATTCGGTGGGCATACCACTACCGAACCGAAAACTTGCCTTTTCGTTAGAGAGTCTAGTTCAGCCCGGATTGCTTCCTTCCATTTTGGCCAATCTACTCGACGACGTTGACATTCTGCAACGGAGCGTGGTTCAATCTTATCGTCGTCGATAATCACTTGAGCGACGGAATAAGCAAAAACATCATCAATAGTCATGGAACTTCTTTCCATCATACCGTGCGCATCGGTAAACATTAATGAGATTTCTTTGTTCTCCAACATTAACATTGGATCTGAGGCGTCCCCCAGATACGCTAACATTGATTTTTGGACATAACTATAGTCAGAGACAATCTCATGTGAAGGATTCATAGTGTTGATGATGAGTTGATTATTTTGTGCCTTACTGTCACGCCTTTTGCGTGGCACAGTATCTACTGAACCAACAGGTCTCCCCTATTCCTGGTGAGAGCCGAGGCCGCGGCCACACCGCCATCATGAGCGTCCGGCGCATCCAAGACGTCATTGCCGAGCCCGGGTGCGGCCGGTAAAGTCCCTCTTGTGGGGACTTCTAACCTTGCAGGAACATTTGCAGCAGATATAATTGATCTTGTCACTTTTGCGATATCGGTAAATGAGTCAGGCATCGAATCTGCAACTCTACCAAGATCGAGAATACGCTGAACTTCTAAATCACTGTCAGAAGTGCGGGGATTATAACGAGACATAGTGGGGTCAGACCATGTTAATTCTCGACGTTCAATTGGAACGAAAACGGTCATGTCTCCCCCTAACGGCGGGAAGAATGTCTCGTTAAAGCGACAATCTGCGAATCTCGCAGTAAATAGATTTCTTTTCAAAGGTTCTATATAGCGGACAATCGTAGGATGTTGATAGCCAACATAAATACCTAATCGTCTTTGAGGACCCATCTTAGTACGCAGTGGAGGCGTAATAGGCACATAAACCGCCTAACCAAATATGCGTAAGTGTGAAATATCAGGCTCATATCCAGTTACCAACTGGTACGCACTAAATGGTTGGGTTGCAATGGGTCTAAAACGAATAAGTGCAGTTGCATGCAAAATTGCATAACCCCAGGAAGAAACAGGCTAGTTAGTGCGCATCACCAAGGTCCGTGCAATCAATTGTAAGCGCTTAATTGTAGCTTATGCAAGACCGTTTTGTGAATGCACATGGGGTACGGGATGTTCTACTTCAATCCCGATAGACATACAATAGTCATCAAAAGACTTAGACGTAAACTCTCCAGCATTGTCCAATCGAATAGACTTGATTGGATGATTAGGGTGGTGAGCCCAGAGCTTAATAATTTGAGCTAGGAGTTTAGTAAATGCAGCGTTTCTTGTGGATAGCAAAGCAACGTGAGACCAGCGCGTTGAGGCATCAACCAGAACCATAAAATATCGAAATGGTCCGCACTCTGGTTTGATAGGTCCACAAATATCACCTTGGATTCTTTATAGGAATGTAATGTTTTGTTTAGAATCACTAGCAAAAGATGGTCTTACAGTCAATTTGGCTAGTGAACAAACTTTGCAAAACGAGCGGTGAGCATTAGAGATAGCCATAGAGGCATTTGGAGTCTCGGCAAAAGGCCTTGGAGGCCGAGCCTATGGCAGGGGCATCATGCACTGCCGCATCACCTATTTCGGTGGAAGGAGGAGCTCCAACACGCTTCAATGCTCAGAAAAATGGATGTCCATGTGAATTCTTGAGAATTCGGATCATCATGTCACATCCAAGATGTCCTAAACAGTCATGTCAAAGCTTGTAAGAGTCAAAGTCGCAAAAACTATGAGAAACAACATATGATTCAATAATCCTGATGGTTGTCAGATACAACCCACATGATTGACTCTTGAGCTTCTCGAAGATGCATTTACGTCCGTAGTCATTAGAGGTAAGAAACAAAAAATCTTGTCCATTCTCTTCGAACGTTTCCAGGTGAAATCCGTTGGCACGAATGTCCCTAAATGATAACAAGGTTCGATTACCCTTAGGCGCGTAAAGCGTGTCAGTGACATGTATCATTGTGCCATTTGGCAACAAGAACTGTGCATTACCTCTGCCATGAATCAAAGGCGAGGAACCAATCATGGTTGTCACTAAGGATACGTGAGGCACAAAGTTCGTAAATAACAGTCTATTCCTTAGAATAGTGTGGGTAGTCCCACTATAAGCTAGACACTCAATTTCGCCACGAGACATTTACACAAATATGTGAAATTAATTAGTCTTGGATCAAGACAAGGCGAACACTCTAATTAAACATAGAGGGGTTAATCGGGAATTTAAACTAAGTTGGAACCCGAATGAGTGCAATTACATGACAGACAAATCACTTTCATGAAATCATAGCATGTGGCCGGCCTAGAGGCTTGGCAGCAGCACCAAAAGTGCGCTAGCAGTGCTGGCAGACGACAATGGCTTGCTAGGGGCTCACAGGGGCTCAGCAGCGTGCTTAGTGCGCGCGGCAACGCGCGTGCAGAGGCGCGGTCGAGGGCCTGTTCGCGCGCGGGACATGCTGGGGCGTGGTATTGCGGCACGGCACGGCAGGGGAGCGCAGAAGCGCACAAGGGCGCGGCCGGGGCTCATCCGGGGCTCAACGAAGCTCAGTGGCACCCAGCGACGCACAGGGGCGTGGCAGGGGCCCTGCTGCCGACATGGGCTTGGCATGGGCTCGCTAGGGGTGCACTGCCGACACAGACGTGCGGCAGGTCTCGGCAGCTTGAGGCAGGGGCCCTTTAGGGGCTCACAGCCTGCACTAGGGCTCAGCATGCTGCGGTAGGGGCCCTCTAGGGGCTCAGGGAGCTGCCCAGCACGCATTAGGGATGCTCAGGGGCGCCTTAGGGGCGCTGCAACACTGCCAATACACGGCAACTTGCTGACTTAGTGTATTTTCGCCGATTTTTCGCAATTGTTCTCATGTTTTACCATTCTTTATGCCATAACCAATTCAAGGACCACAAACACATGTGGATTTAGCATGTTTGACATGTAATGAAGCGTTTTAGCTTTGTGCAATTCAAACCAATAATAAGGGCATAAAATTCTCAATCCATTCAACACATTTGAACATAAAAGAGAGATTTTATTAATGCCAACTGAAAAAATACATCAAAGGATGTCTAATTCTATAAAAATTGACTGAAAAGTCGAAAATAACTGTGGCTAAACAAGTGCCAAACAGAAAATAGCAGAGAAAAAACATCTAATCAAAAGAGTTTAATCAAAATCTGCAGCATCCATGTGCGCAGGACTAGCTTGCTTCTTAGCTACGAAATCTGCTTTGGTGAGATTAGTGGAAGGCTCAGCACCAATGTCATCTCCCCCAGTAAAGTTAACTTCTTGAGCCAAGCATTGCTTGTGTCTTCTGTAGGTATCTCTAGCATCCTCGTTGGCATGAAAATCTTCGTGCATATGGGCATTAGAGCCGCAATGAAAGCAAGGAAGACCATTAAGCTAAGTTGAATGCAATAGAAGTTGGCGGATGGTTTGCCATCCTGCCAGCAACGCTGGAAACTGTACATCATGTACGTAATCAAAGCAGAGCTTCAAGTCGTCCCACAGTTTTTTGGGGTTCATTATCATCAGATATTGCATCTTCAATTCCTTATGGATATGGTACCTCAGGAACATGAGGGCTTGGACTTTGATCATCTCATTAGGAACCGCATCTGGGCCATCAGGAGGAAAAATAGTGGAAGTAAATTATTTTCCGACGAACAATTGTGTAACATCGGATGCCCATTGAAGTTAATTATTGCCTCGTATATCGAGGATCTCAAACTCAGGCCTTGGAGGCGCAGTCATCTACAAAATACAAGGCGATTGGAATTAGTGAACCAATGATGTGGTCATTAAATCGATGCAAATAAAAGTAGGTGACACGTAATCGCAGTCACAATCGATTCTTTCCTTGTAGGCAACGCTCACAGCTGTCGCAGCGACGCGTATGTCGCAGTCACAAAGTTTAATAGAGTATGGGAGCCCCATCAAAACTCCCAAACCCTATCCCCCCCCCTCCCAAAACCCAATCCCGTCGTAGAGAGGGGATAAATAAAAAAGGCTACTAAGCCCGAACTCTGAATTAAAATTCGGAAAGCAATAACCTTAATTAAAAATTTACCTCTGATGAGTTTGAGTTGATTGCACGCTTCGACTGAGGGTTGGGAACCTTTCTGGCTTTCCTTGGAAGACGAGCAATCTTGAAATCTTTGGTTTCTAGAGGCTGCCGATAGGAGAAAGCAACTTTTCACCTACTCCTGCTTCGATTTTGGAGCTGAAATTTTGACAGGATTAGCACCAGTGGAAGAGGAAGCTGCTGTCTAAAAATCAGGTCGATCAGAGCACAGGAAGGTGGTGAACCGGTGGTTGGAGGTGGCGGCAGTCTAGAAACTTCTAGCGGCCGGTTCAAGAACCTTCCGGCCGTTCTCGGGGTGAGACCGGTGGGGTTGGAATCGGGACGTCAAGGGTTTTCTGTGGATATGAAATTAAGGTCGTGGACAGAGGAAAATCCGGCCGAAAATCGGGAAAAACAAAACGGGCAGACTAGGGTTTCGGGAAAAGTTTGGGTTTTCGAAGTTTTTTTTTTTCTCTGGATGGTTGGCTTATTATCTCTTGGTTAGGGCATAAAGTCTGATAACGTGTTGTAGAGTATAAGAATACGAGAGAAAAATGTCTACTCATTCATGGATAGATTGACTTTTATATAAGTATTACATAGAGAATCCCTGTAAATCAGGGTTTAATATCTAACAGATATTCTAATCTAATAAGGACAAGATTCGGTGAAGACACATCATCAAGGATATAAATGTAAATTCCTTCAACAACAATGATTTTTATTGACAACGACTAAACGAGCTATCTTAATTTGATATGAATATACATGTTTTTCACTCAAATTTCTCTATTAAAAATTAAAAATGTATTCAAATTTTAGGATTAAACTATAATTCAATCTTAACAAGGCTTAAGTGACACCAACATGATCCAACACTCGACAATATGAAAGAAGAAAGATCGAAGATGTAAAGGGTCGGTGTAGTATTCCAAGTCAAAATAGGCCAATTGAGGAATGTGCCGTCCCTTACTTGTTAGGAAAGGTCCAACTAACCAGCTGGAGTCAGTCGTCCATACGCGGTCACTCCAGAGCATCCTCGCCATTTCTTGTCGTCCCAATCCCAACTCAAACTAGGACACACGCCTTTCTCTTCTCCCCTCTCGAAGTTTCCTTACCCACCACTATATATTCAAACCCTTTCTTCCACAACTTCCCAAATCATCTCAACCCAAATACCAAACTACAATCTCTCTCTCTCTCTCTGAGTTTCTTGAAATCCAAGAATTGGGTTTTCCTATTTTGGTGCAGCAAACACATCCTCATCATAGCAATCATGAATTCCATGTTCAGTTCTTTCGATGCTTTGTGCGCCGAGGTCTTGGGCCAGACCGTCAAGGCCTCCTTTCCTATTTCGCAGCAGCAGAAGAGTTCTGGTTTTTTCAATTGCTTGAATAAGAAGCAAGATTCTAAGCCAGAAGCCGGACAGGTTAAGAAGCAGGACCAGCAGAAGACGGCACCACCACAACCGCGGCGGTTTGCGGTCGAGTTGGATGGTCTCCACTGTTTTGAAACCATCGTCTAGTTGTTGGGTTCCGATTCTAGATAAAGAAAATCAAGATTTTTTTGAAGCAAAAGCTATATTATTGTTGTATATGTACAAAGTTACCCACAATTAATAGGAAATTCTATGATTCTTTTACCAGAAATTTGTTTCTGTTTGAGTTTTTAATTTCCTGGAAATATTGATGATGTCTAGTTGTGAAAAATTCGGCTGCCAATGATCTATATGGCTTAGAAGAAAACAAACAAATGCTTTCCAAGCACCAATTGATTTGTATGATTGTAGCATCTAATGGCTGCATCCAAGAACCTTATACTAAATCTGGAACTGGTAACTGGGTTTCGGTTTTGAAGCGTGAACAGTTTGGACTTGCAGCCTCATAAGCACTTTTGACCCTAAAAGGAGTAAACAGAGGAAACAGAGAACAAGCTCTCCATGCTTTATAGCTAAAGAGCCTAGAACCTAGCAAATTAAAGTTCGAGTGGGTAGTCAATTAGCCATCACAATTTCTGTAGCTATAGTCCTATAGATAATCCATAGTGATCATCAACTTCATGAACGAAATCCATTTCATTGTCAACCATCTAACTGTTCGGGTCGGATTTTTAGGTTCTTTAAACAACCGTCTGGTGCGAGCGTGCCAACACCTTGAGGAAGTGTGTCTGTCTTGATCTTGTCTGATTCGCGCGTTTCTTTTGACTTCTCTTCAAACAATTGTGAGCAGAAACGGTCGGTTCTGCTGCTGGGCTCTTCACAACGACCTAGGACGGATCCTTAGGATTTACTAGTGACAAAATACAACTAAAATTAAAGAGATCTTTGTTAAAGATTGCTCCTTAACAATATGGACTTTTGCTCGTGATTGAGGCTTTATGGATTAGTGGTGGACTTTTTGCTCGTAATTGAGGTTGATGAGTGAAGCGGGATTTGCTCGCGATGAGGCTTTGGTGGTGCTCCCTGGAAAGGCTTTTCTGGTAGATTGGGGCTCTTGGGGAGGAGTCCAATTTGCAGTGATGCAGAGTTTTGTTGAATTGTCAGGGGGGGGGGGGCTAGGGTTCGCAAGTGACTTGTAAACCAAAGCGATCGAATCTCTAATTGAATCATGAAAGATACTTTCCTACCCGAGCCTTCTGACAACATATCTTTCAGATATCCTGCAAATCTTCTGCCAGTAATTACCTAATGTAACAAGGAAAGAAATAAAAATATTTGGACCGCATGTATCAGTCCATGGGCTAATATAAAATTGGGCCCAAACGCTAATTGCAATCACCAATGTCGTCAAGGTTTGCAGCTTGAACTGACTTCTGTACTCTCCAATCTAGTGATCTCATTCAGCCTCAACTTCAAGTCTTCAAACCCTACAAAAGTTTTACGAAAACTTGAAAAATTAACCTAACATACAGTAATCAGGTATCAGCAGATGTTTCAAACCTTGCTTGCCCCTTAACAGAGTTGGAGGCAAAATGTTTGGTATTATTCATAGCAGCCAGTAGGCAAAAAGCCATGTCCACGGGCTTTAAGCTTTAAGATGCTGAGAATAGGTTCCATTAAGCTTCATTTCTAGTCTTAAGGACCACTCAGCCAACTGTTAAGGTTAGGCTGTCCTGAAGAACGGGGGCCAAGGGAGTTATATATTGATTGCTTGCTTCTGTGCATCAGATTGTGATGCTTGCACACTCAAATTACTTAAAACACAGATCCGTCAAAAACGATAACGGTATGAATAGCCGACTTTCTTGAAGTCAGAGGCCCCAGATGAACTGCTGGTGTGAATTCTTAGCGTGCCGAGTGCTGTGCCACGTGAACATAGAATTCAAGTCATCTTTTTGAGGACTCTTAAATGCTATACAATGCAACTTCGCAGCAGCGTGCAAAGTGAATGTGCTAGTTTCTATCAAAACCCAGTTCTTTCTTTCAAGGAAAAGTCATCATATGCTATGAATATCAATTGGTTATGAACATCAATATATTGAAGAAAGAAAATGAACATTAAAAGAACCTGAACATTTCTGTTTATTCTTGCAGAACAAGATCCTTTCATGACATTTCCAACTTTAAAATGAATACAGCTATACGCTCTCTCGTCTTGCTTTCCTCTCTTTTGGCCTGGGGTACTTATACAATTAAAGCTATATTCATAGCTAAAACAAAAAGGAGAAAGAATGTGACACCACCAATCCAGTCGAAAGGGGGCAAGTTCAAATATTCATCACTGGGCAGTTCCCACTTTCTCTTGACAGCCATTAGCTTGGCATCTCTCAAATGAAGCAATAGCCATGTTAGATCACAACCTCCTCCCAATCTTGGCAAATCTTCTGGCTACTCCAAATATAACGGCCTTAGTCAAGAGCCCCCGATCAAGACTGCAAGCAAGAACTAATGCCCCTCCAACGATTAGAGCTTTAGGTATGTTCCTCCCTACTGGTTTCTCTGCTGAATCTGAAATTTCAACCTCCATGGAATCCTTGGTGCTGTTCTCCACCGATCTCAAGTAATCTGCACTGACTTTTGTGTTGATCTGGGCCATTTTAGCACACCGGGAAAGTGGCGCTTTAGCGGCTCTCTCCTTCTGATATAAACGTAGGCCTGGTTCAATCTTTTTTACAGCTCCCCACATACCCTGACGAACTCCAAGTTTCGCAATCTCCCAAGGAATACCCATATCTTCATGGTGAAACAGTATAACCTCACATGAAGTAAGCTGGCCATCCCCTCTTTTTGATTCAACTGTTCATACAACGGATATAATTTTAATCAGCAGGTGTTCCCAAGACGACAATTAAGATAAGAAAGCTATGTGACATTTTAAATGCATCGAAAGAGCATAAAGTCCTTTGCTTAAGAAGTCACAGAGATGTTTTTCTCTCCATCGCTGAATTTTTCCAAAAAATCAAAACCACTTTGCTTTAGAGAAATTCATATTGGAAACATGCCGTTACCTGCACGAATGCACCAGCTTGAATAGTACAAATCAACACGTCTAGGTTTGTCACGCCTTGGCACAGCAGAGGAGGGCACTCCCTGAAACATATAAAATAACCACATTATTTCCTGAACTCCTGAATCAGAAGTAAATTACTTCTAAAAATATCTCGTCAAAACCACAAACTAGCTCAAATAAAACACTTCGCAACATTCACTGAAATTCCTATTCTGGTCTACAATTGAGAACTAGTTTTCTTTAAGATTCCACTTATTAGCACCAGAAAATAACAATAACTCAATTTGCTTATCGAGTATTGACAACCAGCTCATGTCACCATATTGCAATTACCAAAATTGCTATGCTACTAAATTACTAGAGTTTGAAACTAATTTTCTGAACAAAGATTCATTGACCAGAACACACATATATAGTTTCGTTTTTTTTTTTGGTAGCTAAAACTCTTCAGCAAATTAAAGCTAATCATTTATAACTATTCCAAACTAGTTACATAGCCAAAGCGAGAAAAAATGAATAAAGTGGAACAAAAAAGAACCCGTCCACAATGTAAGGCTATACAATGATATGATCATTTGTCTGTGAGGCTGTATAGATAGCTTTTCCTTCTCTTACCTTAGTTACACAGTAGTATGATCGTCCTGATTCCCAAATGCGACGGCCTATCATGTAATCTCTGTCGCTACAAAAGAATGGAAACTGTGTCCATGCAAAGAGAAAAAAAAACAAAGTCAGTCATAAGCCAATGCAACCAGCACAATTCAAGACCAGAGATCACAAATAGACACATTTCTCACCTTGCGGACCCAGTGCACTAGCATGGTTCCAGTAGTCGGGCATTCTTCCAAAGTAGAAGAATGGATAAGCATGTCATCCCACTTTGCTCGAAACTCATCATCCCAAAAGAAATCCCTCACCGTCTCAGGTGAAGCATCTTCAAATACAGTTCTACTTCGGTATTGTGGAGGTCCAGTCTACAACACACCAAAAAGAACAAAATTCAGTTAACCTCACCAACAAAATACATACATGCAAAACAGTACTCCATCATCATCCACCAATCGAAGACCTCAGTTCAACCGAAACCAGAAGTAAAGACAGCTAGCTACCTGAGGATCTCTACGCCAAGCTTGGTAGCCCATAGTTGGAGTTGACTTATTCATCATATGAATCCAGGCAGGACCTCCATCTTTCTCCTCAACAAGCTGACATATGTGGCGTAAATCCTCATCGGTGACACTACAAGATTCTTCTTTTTCAATCTGTGAGCAACTGCCAGAGCCAAAAAATTGATTCATCATTCCAAAGCTCAATTTAACTCCCTAATTACATCAAACTAACCGAAGTTGGTGTAATCTTTGACACATAATCCAATTGAAGTTGTGTTCAATTAACGAGGCGAGTCAAACAAACCTGGAATCAGTATTAGTGGTAGGTGGCAAAGTAAGAGCCTGGTCCTCAACGGTATCGTCAGCAGCCCAAGGAATGCAATTTGGCAGCAACGAACTCAAACTCGGAATCGAAATCCCACACGTGGTGGGCGATGAAGATGATGATGAAGCCGATGAGGAGGTAGATGAAGACGACGACTCCTTTTGTGAGGAGCTATCCAACAATTCTCTACCAACCACCGTCACCCATTTGGGCCGCCACGCCCACCCAACGAAAACCCCAACAATCACAGCAATCCATATAGGGGTTATGAACTTCACCAGCTCCCCGAACACTTCTACCATCGTGGGTCTCTCCAGAATCTCCACCAAAGCCGACGCCAAACCCATCTTTTCTACTGTGTATCCAAATTGAATCGATTCGAGGGTTTTGAGAGACGGGTGGGTAGGGATAACCAAAGCTCCAAGAGGGCTGAGACCCAACAAGTAGATTGGGTTTTAGAGGTAACAAGGAAAGAAATAGATATAATAAGGGAGAGGAGGAGAAGAAGAAGAAGAGATTTATATATGGTTTTCTTCTTGCAGCAGAGAAGATGATGATGAGGAGGAAGAGGGAAGGAGAAGACAAAGAGGGTGTGGATAAGATTTGCGAAGATAAGCGGTAGAGAGACGCTTGTTGGGATTCTGCAGGGTCTGAGAGGCTGAGTTAGACCCAACCAGAGAGCTTTGTTTTCTTTCGTTGATTTGGTTTCTTGGGGTTTGTTTGGCCAATTGCCACCAGATGAAATGGAACCAAGTTGAAGAGGGCGGCGGTAAAAATTAACCAAAAGGCACAAGTTTTTTTTCTCTTTCGCTCTCAGTGGCGGAGTGAAATGAAAATGTGTTTGGTGAAGACGAAGCCTTTGGTTTGGTGCATTGGCCGCTCTTGTTGTTGATGCCCTTTATATATACCAATGGTGTCTGTGGGTAGCCGCGTTCTCGTTCTTCACGTTTCCCTTGACTTGGATTTTCTGTGCTGAATTGAGTGAATTCTTACTCTCCTTCACTTTCTATTATTTCTGTGTTGGCTTAGGAGAAAACATTGGTGATTTGTTTAGTTTTGTTCTCTTCTTTGTGCTCCCTTTTTTTGAGAATGTTATGGACAGAGGTAAATTACCATAGGTTAATATGATCACCAACGGAAATAAAAAAGAAACAAAACATAGCTAACTTACTATAATCATAAATATGATAGATCTTTTAAAGAACTTATACTAACATGTTTGTTCACATGATGACTAGTTTTTGAAAGACTATGAGGGACAAATGTATATCACCCACATATATTAACTATAAAAACAGAAACTAAAACAAACTGAAAACTATAACATTTTCTTTTAGCTGTAATATTTACTTGTCACTCACAATTCCTTAAAATTTGTCTTCTTTGTGTGAACATACATTCCCCCTAGGATAATACATGTATGTTAAGTTAATATTCTTACACTAGTACACATTACTTATTCAATTATTCTTAGTCATGGTTGTTTTCTAACATATGCCTCCAAAGAGCGGTCATGGATGTGTGATTTTTCTTTGATATGTTAGTAATTTCTTAAGAGCATATGGATCACAACAAAGGGAAGAACAAAAGACAATACACCTTATAAGAACATTAAGCAAATCAAACAATGAACCGCAAAATTTGAAGGCTAAATGTGCATTAACTATAACTTGAAGAAAATCAAATGGTCCTATACAGAACACAATACCATCGGTGATATGGCCGGAGTCCTACAAGACCAAGTTGATCTCTACTTTCCTACCAAACTCATGGACCATGTTGTTCATAGTTACCAGCTCAAAACTAAACTAAACAGTAAACACCAACATCACGTCAATACTTAAACTAGTCCTATCCTATGCTTACATAATTAGTTATAAAGTTTTATTACATCCTTGCATTCAAGCCGTCCAAACCGGAAAGCTAGTTTTTAAAATTTTCTATTCACATACTATTTTTGTGGAATTTGAAAGAAGAAATTCAAGAATGAAAAAAGAACAAGCAAAGAACAATTATCTCGATACGTTTAATAAGTGCAAATTTAGTAAAAGAACTCACAAAAATGGTTAATATTCTAATTAATTTCATGAGGTAAACCACCGACAAAACTACATAAAAACCCTAACAGATCCTTTTGGTGAAGGAAATCCTAATCATTTGAGGTTAGATAGAATGAAGCTAGTTTCATATTCATCGCAGAAAACAAACACTAAAAATTTATAACATAAACTAAGCTTAGTGGTACCCATAAAATAATGCAGCAATGCTTTCCTTAGCTCATCAATCCCTAATTCCAGCATTTGACACTTGAATTGATCCAAATGCACGCGCTCAACTCTGCTGCTTCTTTCTGACTCTAGATCGAGTCGGACTTGAATAATTAGTTCAGAATGGTCAACTAGATGAGTTGATGAAGCTTTCAACATTTTTTGGTCTGAAATTCTTATGAATAATAGTATAGGATTGAATTCAAATATCTGCATGGTCTCTCTGCCCCCAAAACTTGCCTATGTTCCAACCTTTTGAATTGCCAAACTATTTGACCTGACCCTTCTCTTATGGTCATTTTTATTCAGTGTAGAATTTCACACCTAGTTTGGTCAGGTTAGCTTGTTTGAGTCAAAAGAAGTATCACAGTACCCAACATTGCGTGGACACATGCAGTAACGTGGTACTATCATATCTAGGTTTGCAATAGCCGGCAAATATGGAATAAGCGAAGACAATCGCTCTTCTCTTATTTGGTGCGCGTCTAACAAATTACATCAACAATTAAGATAACAACAACCGATCATCAAACGAGATATATCTTCACTTTATCTTTTAAAACGCATTCATCTACTTTGAAATTTATCACTGACTAAATACTTTGAAAACCATGTAAATGAAAGCTATGACGAGAACAAAGAGATCAATCAAATTGCTCGAAAAATTGTTTTCATAACAATAATACGTACGACCAAAACATGTTCAATGTCAAAATCTACCGCAAACCAAAGACTTGTGAGAGCATGTGGAAAGTGATGTCAACATAGTTTTCATAGCATTTTGCACACAAGTAACTTCCATACATATATTGGTTACGGACTCAATAATGCAATGTCATGCTGAACCGACCCCAATTTGATACGAGTCATATGATCTACGCCATGTTTTCGTCGTGCTACTTATTTTAAATGGCAAAGAAATTGCAGTCCAAGAATTCATGTGTATCCTGGATCTTCCACTCACATATATAGCTGCTGCTTCACCTAGTTGATCCTTCTGCTTTGAGAATAGACAACTAAACAAGCACAAGCCCTCTATACCCAAACCTTCACTTTCACGCTTTACACATGCAAGAGCTTTTCTCTACTCCCACTCGTTATAATCAACACTTTTATGTGTGACTTCATGGATCGAAACGAACCGATTATATTGTGCAGATTCAAAGTTTAAACGTTATGAAATAAGTCAACAATATATATCAAATTTGTTAAACAAACTCTAAAAGCTGTCGAAAATCTTTCGAAAGTGAGAAACAAGAACACATCATTCCGGCCATTGACTCATTAAAACAATTTAACTGCTCAAGTCACTCGATCATAGTTGGACCACAAGCTAGCTGATGATCCGAAGTAGTTCCAAACCATAATGTGAAGCCTTGGATTTTCATACTTTGGGAAATTGATGTTCTAAATAGATTCTATCAATTGTGTGCTTGAAAAAGATGCCAAACTGGCGGTGATTAGGTGAGTAGGTCCTGGACTGATGGCTCAGTTGCACTTACATGCTTAAGATTTTCTTCAATAAGGAATATTGGCCAGTATGCCGTTTGGAGTTTTCTTCTTCCACTACTTCATTTTTACACATTGTATGATTTTATGGGAAAATCCCATCAGATGTGCTACTTCTTGTCTAGATTATAATTGGCAATTGTCACATTGATCCTGGCCTAACATCTTTATGGTCCTCATATTTCCACTTCGTCACGGTTTACTTCGAGTATTGAAGATCTTTGGTATGGTATATGTCAATTTCCAATTTCCACTTCGTCATGGTTTGCTTCGAGTACACGGTATGGTATATGTCAATTTCATATGGTCGGTTATCTTTGGGAATGCATATACTTGATTAAGAGCTGCATAAACAATTGAACAATGGATTCATAACGCTGTTGAATATGAGTTGTAGAGCCTCAAAAAGTGCAGTTGTGGAAAGCCAATCTCAGTACAAAAGAGTGATACACATGCAAGAATGGAATATCAAGTGCTTAACACGCGTAGGTTTGAATTTCATATCAGACTTGACTGCCTGACTGGTCTCATAGTAGAGGCTCAAAGCCAGAGCTGGGTAGAATTCAACATGATAGTGGTCAAAATCTTAACCAGAAATAAGACTTGGAACTTGAAAGGGCTAAAAGCTTCTCTCTTAAACGCTTCAGAATGCACATGAAGCACAATGTTTCACATCCAAGCATGTGTTGGTGTTAGTATGATAAAAGAAGTGTTATTGTTAGTGAGTTAGTGTTACAAGTAGCAAAGAGTATCAACTCAGAAAGAAATTATGAACTCTCTCCAGAACTCCTGACTAAAGATTGCATATGTGCAATAGTTAAATTAATCATATGCCAAACTGTCCCGGGCTTGAATGAGCAAAAATGGGGCAGATGGTGCGTTCATCCTTTTTTTTTTTTTTTTTTTCTGTTGATGCATACACATTTACATTACAATACTAGAAGTCTAGAAGTGAGCAAGAAGCTAGTTTTAGAAACTGGTGTGCCAAATCGCATCATCACCCTCTCCACATCTCTGGTTCACCTCCTCCATTCTCTCCACCGATTTGCATATGCCGCTGCAGCTCCAATCGAATGATGCAGCACAGGGATTCCCGGCTTGAGCTTTCCACTCGCAATCTATGACAGAGATATATATTTCATTGTAATGAATAAAAGCACGAAAAGTACCTGTTCTAATTAGAAACAAGAACTAAAGATTTACGTTCTTAAGCTTTGCTAGTACTTCATCTAATTAGAGGCATGAACTAAAGATTGCTACAGTTTTCAGCACATGATCAGAGCAGAAGTTAATTTATTCTTAATATAACTCTTAATTGAAACACAGATCATGAAACCATCAATCTTGAATTAAGTAACGGTTATTGGCTTAGAAAAACCAAAATCACATTATGATAACTTACCTGGAGGAGTCCCACAGCAAAGGCTTCGCTCATCAATGTGCTGGACATCAAGACCAATAAACCAAGAACCCAAAGAAACATCTTCATTCGCATATCGGTGAAGTATGTGCCTGGAGGAAACAAGAACTCAATTACTAACATTTTATAGTTATATATCCTCAGGAAAAATGATGCTCCACAAAAGGTCTTACCTATTAACTGAAATGTAGGTTGCCAAATCTTTGGAAAGTGCATATATTTGACCTGTTGCATGCCGGAAATATTTATTTCCCTCCTCTCCGAATTTCCAATATTCTGGTTCATGGTACTTGACCCCCCTAGAGCAAAGGTATATACATCAATACATCATGATGGGTATGAATAAACATAAGAAGGATGTCCAATGTTCGTTTGCTTACTGATGTGCCAAGACAGGTCCAGACTTCATGCATCCAATATACGTACGAGGCTTTGATCTATGGCGGGCCAAAGTAGAACCAACCATACCTGTGAAATGTTAACTGAACTTAGTGCCCTGAAGCTGTTCCACCATCCAGTTTCGAAAGCAGAAAGAATATAAATACACTAACCAAGATTTACGTGCACATCATCATCAACTTTAATATAAAAGTCAGCATCCCACTTATTGACAGCTGCTGTAAAATATGTTTGGGTTTTGGACGATAATTCATGGTATCCCTCTATATGGTTCTGCAGACATACATTGGTAACAAGGCATAACGTTCACCAAAGTATTTCAATTTTGATACAAAGGAGAACATGAAAAACTTAAACAACTGGAACAAGCCCACCAAAGGATTAAAAAAAAAATTGTTCCTTTGATTGGTACCCAAGAATACAGATCTGCATGCATCACACTTTGCATGTGTCTCCAAAATACTGACTAATATAACAGGCTACCTTGGGCCTCAGCACTCAGTACTTACCAGTCGGAAAAAATCCTTGTGTTTTACATCTTCTGCATCAATGGCACGGTCCAAAACACCACCAGTGGATGCACTGAGGATTAAAAAGAAAAATTGAACCAATTATGTTGGAAGATTATCATTCTGAAGTAAGCAGTAAAACACCAGCCACTTGCAACAAGAGTTAGCCTACCTGTGTCCAATAACAAACCGCATTATAATTCCCTTCTCTGTCTCTAACTTCTTTAACTCGTCACCTAGGGAAAAAAGGATAATTTATTATAGCTGCTACTACTTTTGATGTTAGAGAATAGTTCTTAATTTTTTATATTCACACCTCCAGGCATCCATGTTTCCCTGATTGAATCCCTTCGCTTTCTGCTGCTGAAGGCAGTCATGATTCCCATGACAAAGAAAACCTTTTGCCGCTCCTTGAATGATTCGCTTCCTGGTTTTGTAAACACCGGAGATCCTTCATTATTGTCAGATTTGGAAGCTCTAGCTGCTGCTAGCTGCACCTCCAATGCGGAGATTGTCTTGTCTAGCTTCCTAAGAATGCCAACATGAGTGTTACATATGAAGCAGTTTCAATCATACAATAGCACACAAAGAAGTTAACTCACTCACACACACAGAAAGTAATTTTCTCTGATCACATCATGTGTTTGCAAGACCTGAGAAAAGATGTATGAATAGAAGCTCCCTAAATATAAGAATTCACCTGATCACATCATGTGTTTGCGAGACTTGAGAAAAGATGTCTCCCGCCTCATCAGTGTCTCCCTGGAATTGCATAGATATTATTGAAGTGCTTTACGAAATAAATGGAACTAATGAATATCAGGATCTTATAACTCGCCTTCTTCTCACAATTGACAGCAGACTGAAGAGAAATCGATTGATGTTTCTCCAGTGATGAAGCCTCTTCATCCATTTCATCCGGATCGATGGCAGCCCAAAACCTGGAAAACAAACATGAACCACTTGAAGTCCATATAAGAAAAGAATGGTAGGGAGCAGAGAAATATAGTCTTGTGTCTCATTTCATTGGTAGAATGAATGACCACTCCAACCTCTGGTCAGGCAAGCTCAAGGCACATCGTACATACATTATTCACAGATATGAACACGATGCAAGGCACATTGTATCTCTCATGGGAAATAAGGCTATGATGAACTCCATTTTGACAAGTTCCGGTACATGTAGGCACATTGTATCTCTCATGGGAAATAAGGCTATGATGAACTCCATTTTGACAAGTTCCGGTAAATGTGATTGTCCCGGAACTTATTTTACTTAGGAACCAATTTCTGTCATGAATAAATATTCCTACTAAAAGTAGGCTGGGCTTTTATAAGGAATATAAAGCTTGGATGCAAAGTGAACTCTAGTTTGCATCCAGCAATAGATACTCAAAATGGACTTCATTATATGGGAATAAGGATCTTGACACTGTCCCCATTTAACACTGCTGACCAATTTCAAGCACCACTGAACTCTCTCAATTGGTGACCATCAGCTTATTGGCAAAATCTCACTAACTTGCCTTTCAAAAACCATCTGTTAATGCCTGGGCTAGGCCTTAAAATAGATCATCAACCTCCTAAAATTTCCACAGTTCCAAAATCAACCTCGAAGCAAATGAGCGCCCAAACCCAAATCTGAATCGAATTACATGAATGTAAGAGATTTCGTTGCATTTGCCAATTCATATATTCAGTCACTCGACCTTTCAGATTTCAGAGCTAAACATCACCAAATCTACTACATTTCATACTTAAAACTCTAATTTTATACGTACTATCCTTAAAGACACAGTCTACTCACATCTACGAGCACGACACTTGTTCACATTTGCCAATTCAAGTACTGAGATTAAGACCAATAATTGCACCTAAATTGGTCACTTATGACACTCGAAAACAACTAAAGTGGGAATCTTGAGCATCATGGATTCCAAAAGCAGGGACTTTTGAATTCCAGAAACCAGATAAACCTCATTCACATCCAAAACAACAAAAAGACCAAAAATTTACAAGTCCCATAAGCAAATCTAGAAGCTGAATCTCAAAGAACAGTAAAGAACCTGTTGACAACAAGAACACCCAAGAAGAAGCTGGCAATGCAGAAGAGAGAAACCCATCTGGTCGAGACTCCATTGCCAACCTTGTGAGGTCTGCTCACACCCATCTTCATTTCACAAAGGCTTCAGCTTTAAGGAAGCTTCTTCTCTTTGCTTAACCTTTTCTCTACTGAGGTGGGGCTCCTGGAGCGTTAAGAAGAAGACACAAGCAAACCCATCAAGAGAAACAGCACAGAGTTGACACCAACAAAACCATGTCCCTGAAGTAAAAGTAGACCCAAGTTTGAAAAGGAAAGGGAAAACAAATTGATGGAGTTTAAGGTGAAGTGTTGTGCTTTTTTTATGTTCACTTTGATCGATCAGCTTTCTTAAACGAATCAATTTCAGTCTCTGGGGAGATGGGCTACCTTGTAATTATGCTCGACTTCATCTTATTATTCTGTCACGGGAAAATATTATATATTCGAGCAAGACATAAGTCGTGACAGCTTTTACTTACCAATAATGCCCCTTTATTCTCAAGCAAATGACTTTCTCATTTGTTTTGGTTTAATTTCTGCCAACTTTTCTTTTTTCTTTCTATTGATTTTCACTTGTTAATCCTTGATTTCTTTTCTCATTTTGTAATGTACCAAAACTCATTTGTTTTAGTTGACTATATTACTATTGATCTTGTATTGTTATGATAGTATATGTTGCACATCCCTAAGTATTTGTAATGGGTTGTTTTACTTCCACCCCATTATAATTATTCAACCTTCAATGTTGAGTTAGTATACAAACATAATCTTTGTGTTGTAAGATTCAAAGTTGAGTTCTCAATGCACATAGGGTATAATTGTACATTGCACGCACTAATTACCGTTACAAGATATGATTTTTTTAGTGGGTGACTCGCTACCTCTACTTGTCCTATGATGTTTCAAGCAGCACAAAAGTTTAATATTGTTCGACATGATCATCAAATCTTAAACGAAATGGCATTTAGAATTGATTCGTCTAAATTAAATTGTTAGTAAGCATAATGTGACATCTGATTATTTATAGATAATAATGATCGATAGAAAGTGAGAATCGAACCGTTGGTAAGAACATATACGCAAGCTAAAATATATACTAAAATATAAAACTTTATCATTTAACTATTTTGTTGAAAAGAACTTGACATTGATTTTTCAATAGCTCAAATTTTTTTATTTTTTTATTAAATATTGATCAATGATTATAACAACCATAAATCATACACTGCTTTCCTAATTTAAAGTTGGCCAAAAAAAGCTTATGATGCTAAAGATATCGAGGGTAGTTTGGTCCAAATTTAAGGTAGATGATGAAACTGAACACTTTACGATGATGATCATTCTCAAAAAAAAAAAAAAAAAAAAAAAAAAAAAAAAAACCTTTATGACGATGAGAATTCAAAAAAAAAACAACGGAACTTAAAAGGTAGGTAAGGTGGTGGTGTAAATGTGGCAAGAAGTAAAGGGTACTATAGTCGATTCCTGTGCGTACTCCCGCACGAAATGCTGGAGGCACAGACACGTGTAGTGAGGAGGACGAACAGGGACGACGTGAATACATGATGAGGTCGACTGTGCACTCAAAAGCAGACTCCCGCTATTTACCATATTGCCCCTTCCTCACGGGTGTCTATTGACTCTCTTTGACCGTGGTCCCCACCTCCATCCTTTTCGCCATCTTTTTTTTTTTTTCCAATTTGGTTTTTTCAACCTTGGTTTAATAATATAAAAAAAAGGTCTACCTATGAGGCTCTCCGGTATCAGATCATCAAGTGCTGGATTTTCTTTGTTCTGATCTGTTTTGTTTTCGTGCTTCCTTATAATATTCATGTCATGCAAACTTGAGCCAAAAGCTTAATCTTCAAGCGTGGAGCTGTCTTGATCTGCCGTGTTTCTTTCATTGTTTTATCCACTACAGTTTTCCATGTCTTGTATATTTTTACCCTAAATATTTTGAACCATACCCAGATATTTAATGACGGAGCTAGAAATTTGTCTTTATAGAAGCGTAGCGGCATTGTTTAGAGTCTAAGTTAATTTTGTGAGAAATTTTATCAAGGGCAATGGAGGATATTCCTAATTCGAGGCCACAATGCCCGTTTTTTGCTCAATCATGGACTACTTAACATTTTGAGCTGTAAGTGCTCCATATTTGCAGCATGGGCATTTCAGAAATTTTTACTGATAAAGTTCGATTCACTTGTGGAAAGTGGAATTCCATCTCATTATACTCTAGAATGGTGGAGGTCACCTGCCTACTTTGTATATATAGGGATGGAAACATATAGTTGAGTTGTTTGCTTGTTTCTTGAAACAGGAAGGAAGATTCATTCGTAGTTGTGCCAAGCTAATTTCTGTATGGGCAATATTTCTCTATTATCTTGGATTTTTATCTTACTACAGTAGCGCAGTGGAATCTTTCATTCTTATTGAGCTAGGCTGGATTCCAAATCTTTCAAAAAAAAAAAAACAAACAAAAAAGAGCTTATTTGGTATCATTTATTCATTTTCTATGCAGAGCATCAATTGCATGTGAGAGGCCATTATGGTTTTCTCTAGTTCAAGTTAAAATGTCATTCTATGATTCTGTCATATAAAAGGACCTCCTTACCTTAGTTAAGGTACAAATTTCCTTAATTTGACATACTTTCCGATCATATTTTCTCATCATAACCGTTCAGTATTTAGATATACATGATTAGATCAACTCTGCAAATTTTCAGTTAATTTGGTTATCGTTAAAGTATCGAAAATGTATTAAATCAATTAACGAACCGAATATGTTCATCATGAACTGTACGTTCTTTTAACTCTAAATCACAGTTTTGAATGCCTTAACCATTATCAATTTGGCTGAAAATTTGTAGAGATAATATACTCATATATACCTAGATACTGAACGGTTAAGATGAGAAAATGTAATAAAAAAGTGGGTCGAATAAAGAAATCCGTACCTTAGATAAGGTAAGGAGGTCCTTATCTGATCAGCATTGTGTGTGTGTGTGTGTGTGTGTATATATATATATATATAAACCGGATCAGGAGCAGACGTCCGCACGGCCCTTAAAGTGCGGACGTCCCTCCGTTCTCCACCGTCCGGCGCCGACTACGGCGCGCCTCCACCTGAGCGGACACCAGAGGCATCTCCGACCATTTTCCCTTCCCGACGAGTCTGCTGAATTCCAATTTTCCGGCGAAATCGATCTTGTCTGAAGTTTTGGGTGGAGGTTGTTGCCCAGACCTTCAAATCGATCTCGCCGGGAAGGGAAAGTGGTCGGGGACGCCTCTGGTGGAGGCGCACCGTCATCAGCGTCGGACGGTGGAGAACGTAGGGAAGTCCGCATTTTAAAGACTGTGCGGACGTCCGCTTCTGAACGGATCTGTGTATATATATATACCTTTTCAGATACAGACCTCCTTATTTATTCAAAAGGTACATATTTCCTTAATTGACATACTTTTCGATCATATTTTCTCATCTCAACCATTCATCTTTTAGGTATATATGAGTAGATCATCTCTACAAAATTTTAGCCAAATTGATAATCATTAAGGTATTCAAAATTGTGAATTACACGAATGGTTCATGTTGAACAAATTTGGTTCATTCATTGTAATCATATGGTTTCGATACCTTAACGATTATCAATTTGGCTGAAAATTTGTAGAGATGATCTACTCTATATACCTACAATGTGAATGATTAAGATGAGAAAATATGATCTAAAAGTGGGTCAATTAAGAAAATCCGTACTTTTTGAATAAATAAGGATATTTGGACCTGATAATATATATATATATATACAGGCCGGATATGGAGCGGACGTCCGCACTGGGCTTAAAGTGCGGACGTCCCTCCGTTCGCCACCGTCCGGCGCCGGTGATGGCGCTCTTCCCCCCGAGCTGACACCAAAGGCGTTCCCGACCACTTTTCTTTCTCGGTGAGATCGATTTGAAGGTCTGGGCAGCAACCTCCACCCAAAACTTCAGACAAGGTCGATCTCGCCGGAAAACTGGAATTCGGCGGATTAGCCGGGAAGGGAAAGTGGTCAGGGACGCCTCTGGTGTCCGCTCGGGTGGAGGCACGCTGTCGCCGGGGCCGGACGGTGGCGAACAGAGGGACGTCCACACTTTAAGGACAGTTAGGATGTCGGCACTTTAAGGACAGTTAGGACGTCCGCTTCATATCGTTTTCGTGTGTGTGTGTGTGTGTGTGTATAATGCTTGTCAGATACGGAGGCCCGTATTTTTTCAAAGTCCGGATTTTGCGACGCTGACCGTTGGATGCAACTAAATGAGCTTCAAAGACTGTCATTAAAACAAAGCTTGAAGGGTTGTTCGGAAAGGGAATACGAGCGGGTTCAATTTTAACTTCGACCCGGATCGAAAATAAGAGCGCCAGAATTTCGCGCTCTTTTAATCCCTTTTAGAAATCCCGCTCTTCTAATCCTTCTTTCTGAGATTTTCTGTGATTGCTTCTAATGAGGGAGGGAGAAAATCATTGCTGGACAAGGTTTTAAAGACAAAGACTTCATAACTCAGGTATAGATTTATATGAAGCTTCTACTGATGTTTGGTTTGAATGAGATGGGGCCTTTAATCTTCATGGATGTGGTTTGTCCAGCATATATAGGTTTCTTCTCATAAATTAATAGTGTGTGAATATATATGTATTGATGGTGGGGAATACATACATGTCAGGGAGCCTTTTTGTTTTAGTGTTTATATGGGCTATTATGTTTTGAAGCCTTTACTGAATTGATGGTGTTGGAGTGGATTCTTTGTGTCATTATCAACTATTTCTCATTCATTCATTGCCTTGATATAAATTGTAAACGTTATGCAATTCAATTCTTGTGGTTTGATTGTTTTATAATGAATATTATAAGGTGGAGACTGTTTCAAGGTGTAAGATTAGAGGCAATGGTTTCGGGGTCAGTATCATGTTCTGATGAGACAACCAAAGAGTACATTCCTGAAATAGCAGATGTGTTCAAGCCTGCAATTTAAAACACTACAAGAACTTTATCAATTTTACAACAAGTATGCTTTTGAAGCTGGGTTTAGTGTTAGGAAAAATTCTACTGCCAAGAAGTAGAATTTGGTGAAAGTTCAAGAAGTAGATTACTTGCATGACCAATATGTTTTGGCCACGATTCTCAGCGCGCGGAGCAGAGGTTTTTAGCGAACAAAGAGAGGGGAGAGTTGCGGGCGTGCCACCTCACGGACGAGGAAAGATGTTGTAGGTGTGCGAGATCTTGACTTCTGATCGGGCGACGAGGGTTTCAGGTGCCACCTCAGACGAGGATTTACGAGCACAAACGATCGATACTCACGGCGGCGCGAGCAGAGCAACTAATAGGGAGTTCAGAGAGAAGTCGGGGGGTAGAGTCCAGAGGGCTCTGGAGAAGAAACCTAGGCGGCGGCGCTTAGGATTAGGGTTTCGAGGAGCTCGAAGGGTAACTGGTTTGCAGTTTGTGTTTGTATTTGTTTGAGTGTTTTAAGTTGTCCTTTGAGAGCTGTTTAAGAGAGTTTATATAGTGGTTCGACTTGCGGCAGAAGAGAGTTAACTTTGAATCCAAGTAGGGCTCTGAAACCCTAATCGACAAGGACACGGTTTACTCCATGCAGACCAATCTATTTGTGACACATGTCCAGTTCGCACACTTCGCATAGGCTTTTGATTCCAACTCGCGGGCCTTTTTAGCTCGCGGGCTTTAGAATGGCTTTTTATATCAAAATGGGCCACAGGGATTGGCCCGAAGCATGTCAAAGACTTGTAAAAGTCTTCAACGATTATTGTAGTGCGCGCGGACTCCACATGTGCTTCCTCGCGAAGTCCCTTACGCGAGCCAGTTCGCCAGCTCGCCTCGCCTCGCGGAGAATCAATCTCGCCTTGCCTACGCGGATTGGCAAATAGTAATTCCGCGCGCGAACTGTGTAGTCCGCGCGAAGTCCCGTTTGCACGCGAACTGTGTAGTTCGCGCGAAGTGTGTAGTCCGTCTATGTCTATTCCACGCGCGAGCTGTGTGAAGTCCAGTTCGCACGCGAACTCTGTTCTCAGCTCGCGTGGTCTTACTGGCGGGCCATCACTTGTATACTTAAAGAAACTTGGGCTCGCCGGTATGATATGGACCAAGAAATAATTAATATTTACATAGACATTTACTGTCCAGTAAAATATTAATTTAGACGTAAACACAATACATTTTGAAGAGATGGACTAAAGTTGCAAATGCTATTGTAGTTAAGGACCTAGATGGATTGGAGATAACAGATTCGAATGCATTAGTGGTGAAGTGAAGTAAATTATTTCATCATGCTTCACTTGTTATTGATAGAGTTCTTACTAGTTTGGATGAAGCTCAGGCCCTGTTTATTGAGGCTCTTGACAGTGTGCTTAATAAGCTCAATCAAATGCAAGTCAGTAGTAGTGAAAGTACAAGTATCAGTAAGAAGCTGCCAATTGATGTTCAACATAGGTATAATGAGCCAAAGGAAGTCAAAACAAAAGGTTCTAGAAAAAGGCTTAAGAAAAAAAAAGAGCAGACAAAGAGAAAGAGAAATAATACAAGGAAATGTCATGAATGTGGTTTGTATGGGCAATCACATGATAAACAAAATTGTCTGGCACTTGGCACAATTAAAGATAGGTAATGTTTTCAAATTCTTTATTTGTTCCCTGTATCATATCATTATATATATATATATATATAGTTATTTAGTTAATGAATTGTTATTTTCTTGTAGTTCTGTTCTTGAAAATGAGTCAATATCAACGGATGAAGATAATGACTCGATTTCCTTCGATGGAGAGGATGACAATTAAGCATAGCAGCAAAGTATGAAGAAAGATATGGTTTTGCAACATAGAAGCTTTTTAAGAATCCATTGCTGCATATATGTGTTTTTGAAATATGGCCGCATATATGTGTTTTGAAATCCAGATATCTTTGAACTCAGTTGTTACTGTTTTTTTTTTTTTTTTTTTGAAAAGGATAACTTATATTGCTTAATCAATGGCCAAAAGGCACGTACATCCAAATGTCGTCCTCCACAAAGTATGTCGAGGGAGGCTTACAAGCACCAAGACAGGTATCTTTATTGATTACATATAAGCTCAAAAAGAGCCCGAAGCAAGAGAAATCAAAACCTACTACCTAAGTCCTTGGAACAGAATATTAGCTGCCTAAGACCTCAATTGGTGTACACCTAATAAGCTTAGGAAATAAGTAGTAAATCTACTTTCGATGCTCGGGCTGAGGGCAACCCGAATTCTAAGTCTTGTCCTTGCCCTTAGCATTAGGGCAAAACTCCTCACCATCATCTGCAATCAGAAAAAGCAGCCCAAGTCCAATAGCTGTTTCAAATGAATCCACCTTATCGGGCCCAAACTCAAACCCATCTGACCCAATAAGTGAGAATCCAATTATCAGGTCCAGCCCAATCATCTCCTCCACAATCAACCCTAGGTTAGGGTTTCCTGCCGTCCAAGCTAGGCCGGCCTCTCTGACGGCTTCCCCGGCTGCCATGAAAGCTGTAGAGCACAACCTCGCTTGAAGGATTGCCAGCCCAATCTCCGACGAGGCCATATAGTTCTTCACCGAACTCACAGCCACTGCCACGTAAACCTCATAGTTACTGTTGCTGCAGATATGTGTTTTTGAAATATGGCTGCATATATGTGTTTTTGAAAGCCAGATATTTGAAACCAGTTGTTACTATTAATATATGTTACTGTTAATGCATATATCTGTTTTTGAAATATGGCTGCAGATATGTGTTTTTGAAAGCTAGATATCTTTGAAATCAATTGTTACTGTTAATGTTGTTGAAAGCCAGATATCTTTCAAAACACATAAATCATATTGCCTGCAAACTTGTTTCTTGTTTTCAATTTTACATTAATGAATATGCACACTTTGTTATCAAGAAGAAAAAAAGTTGTTACTTCTTGCTGGTCATATGGAGTTTACAGGGACTATCAATATTACAATCAAAGCATACACAATCCAAGTTATGCTTGGACTACTTCTTACTGCTAAGTTATGACCCTTAGTTTGAGGCCAAAGCTGTAGCTCTCAAAATCAGTTGTCCAATCTGTAAGGTGCAACTTGCAAATGCAAACCGACTTGCTTATCACTATGCTTCTAAACATCCAAAGAACAGCAACCAGCTGAAACAAAATGATCCCATTCTCATGTGAAGAATGATGTAAAAGTTGTCAAATGTCCTTGAAAGGTAGACAACATCCTGTTACATAAATATTGGCCTCCATTGATTTCTTTTCTCAGTCAAAACCTTAATGTATAATACAAATCACAATTCATCAGCAACTTCTGTAAAAATGCCTCTCTTCTTTGACTTGGTCTTGGAATCAATCCACTCGACCATGTGTTCTTCAATCAATAACCATTTGACATACCCAAGAGGCTCCTGAAAACAAGCCATACAAACATATGCACCCTCTTATCCTCACAGCTAGCAATAAGCTACTACAATCATCAATTAACATTGAATTAACAATAATAACCGATCAATAATCCTAGAATTGGACAGGGTATGGCTTTAGTAGGCCTCTGAAATCACGAACACATTTGCCTCTCCAAATCCATCCTCACCGGAAAAGCAGTTCCATAACTGTTGGTCGGATCTTGCATCGTCTTCGTCGATTGGTGAGCATATTCAACTGGGTGAGACCCAACGAGGATACTCGTGACGCTACAAAGACCATAACAGAGCTCGCCCTTTGGATTCCTCCGATTTCGTATTCAATGTTCTTGGGTGCCTCTATTCCTCTTCGCCTTCATTCTCTGCAAATAGCGTCGCAAAATCCGGACTTTGAAAACTACGGGCCTCCGTATCTGAAAAGCATTGTGTGTGTGTGTGTGTGTGTCATTTATCATAAATAATCTTCTTGGGAATGTATGTATTCTTCTGTTAAGATTAGGCTAATGCAGCACCAATCATTCAAGCTATCTATCATTCTTATTCCTGCTCAACCTACTGAAGATTTCACAGCCATTTATAAACTAATATGGTGAATGATGGATCCTCAGCATTGCATTTGAGATGCCCAGATTGTTGTCTGGTTCTAGAGGTCCTGTGGGTTAAAGTTTATATATCTAAATATCATTTTCCTTATTTTCATAATATCATAATATGTGAATAGAAAGTCCAAAGTCATAGTTGATATAGGAATGCACCTGCCACCTGGCTCTGCTGATCAAGCTGGGTTTTGAAAATTCAAAATTCTGTATAGCAAGGCATCTAGAATATAGAACTGATGAAAGTTATTTCGCTCTTTTTTATGTTTTTATTCCAGTCTATTCATATCATCATATGCATTGCAAAGAGAAAAAGACTTGGCAATAGCTAACCATGTAGGGTGACTGGCGCTCATTAAATTGTGGGATTAATCAAATCAGTAAATCACTAGGGAGCTTATGAAGCTCTGATACCCTTCTTTGGTCCCTGGCTAGCTTTTTTGTGGCCACCAAAAAATAGACCTCCCAGTACCTATTGTCTTTTTTTCCAAAGCCATAGACCATTTTCATTTCTGCATACTCTAATTTTCCATGAGATTACTTCTTGAACAAGAAAGTGGGCCAGAAAATGAATGAATGCCCTTTGTTCTTTAGGAGCTAATAGTCAAATTTGAAGGGTTATTCTCCAGAATATTCAAGCAAAGCCATACCAGAGATAATGCCCTGTTGATCTTTATGCATAAGCAGAGAAGCTTCCTTTGAATCTGTCCAAGACTTTACCCTTCAAGTTTTCTTCTTCCATTTTCCTTTTGGGTCAAGAATTTACTTAAGCTCATCAGAAGCAATATAATCCTCCCAGTAAAGTATGGAACATCTACATTGCAGTAGATATTTATTCACTAGTTAGCAAGCTGAACTTTCATTAATCATTGTATAACCAAATGAATGTAATCCACTTAAATCATTAAATATCTTCATTAAGACAATAAGACTGCCAACATGGGCATCTAAATCTATTTTCTGTGTGTCCACATAGAAGTTGACATCTAATGTTTGATTTTGCAGCATATATTTTCTTAATTTCCCACCACTATTATGAACTTGACCCAGCCTCCAAGCTATCATGCTCAACCACCAATTACCCTTATTTCTTGATCCATAATCCAATAATAGAGTCATCTCTAGCTCAACATGTTAATCCTCAATTGATCTTTGTTCAGCCTCCTCATCTTCTCTCTCTCTCTAGAAAATATGAGCAGCCCAATAAGTACAGTAGTACTTGGTTTATTATGCTTTCTTTGTGTTCTGAATGAGCAGGGAATATCGATAACAGTGGTGGCAGCTAAGGCTAATAGCCATGTATGTAATAGCATCATTATATCTATCAACATCTTGAACATGCACTTCTTCTGTAAGCCTGGATAGGGTGTCCTGATACCTGCATGTATTCTTTAACTAATTGCAGGTTCACATTGTTTATCTGGGAGAGAGGCAACATGACAATCCCAAGTTGATCACTGATTCTCATCATGATTTGCTTGCCACCATAGTTGGAAGGTAATTAATTACAGTGGTATCTGTTACATTGGAAAAAAAATACTGTATATGTTGTAAATTTGAGTTCTAGGATGCTTCAATTGATGAGTAAAACTGTAAAACGTTTGTTGCTTCTTATGCTGCAGTAAAAGTTTGGCCTCAAAATTGATGGTATACAGTTACAGACATGGTTTCTCTGGATTTGCAGCCAAGCTTACAGCGGCTCAAGCCCAAAAATTTGCAGGTATCTTGCTAACTTGATGAAACAAAGATATGTGAATTTGCAGTGATCAGAAAATTCATGAAATATTCCAACTTTAGCTCATGTACTAGTCATTAATATGTATTGTTCTTAAATTTGTTTTCATGAGCTGAATGAAATGGTATGAATTCTTATAGAGTTGCCTGATGTTGTTCGAGTCATACCAAATACCCTACACAAGCTGCAAACTAGTAGGAGTTGGGATTTTCTTGGCCTCTCTCCTCATTCACCTTCAAGCAATATTCTTCATAGCAGCAACATGGGTGATGATGTTATCATAGGTGTCCTTGACACAGGTGACTTTCTTTCTTCCTCTCTCTCATAGGCATGAAAACTCGTAGAAAAATGCCTAGCTACTTATGTAATACGATGACTTAAGCAGGTATATGGCCAGAGTCTAAATCTTTCAATGAAGAAGGCTTAGGGTCAGTTCCATCCCACTGGAAGGGTGTTTGTAAATCTGGGGAAAAGTTTAATCCCACATTGCATTGCAATAGAAAAATCATCGGAGCACGTTGGTTCAACGATGGAATACTTGCTGAGTATGGAAAACCGTTGAACACATCGAAAAGAACTGAATTCATGTCCCCAAGAGATGCACATGGCCATGGCACTCACACTGCTAGCACTGCAGCTGGTTCTTTTGTGACTAATGTTAGTTACAAGGGCCTTGGTCATGGGACTATTAGAGGGGGTGCCCCAAATGCTAGATTGGCCATTTACAAGGTTTGCTGGAATGTGCTTGGAGGTCAATGCTCAGCCGCTGATATGCTCAAAGGTTTTGATGAAGCTATACATGATGGAGTTGATGTATTGTCACTCTCGATTGGGGGTTCAGTTCCACTCTTTTCTGATGTGGATGAGCGTGATGGCATTTCAACTGGCTCCTTTCATGCTGTAGCCAGGGGAATTACTGTTGTTTGTGCAGCTTCAAATGATGGACCTTTGGCGCAGACAGTTCAGAACATATCACCATGGATCATAACTGTTGCAGCAAGTACCATGGATCGAGCATTCCCTACTTCAATAACTTTAGGAAATAACAAAACTTTCCTGGTACTGTTTCCTCTCTTTCATTGTGTGGCAAGTTACCCTTTTGGGATTTTGAACCATACTTATGGATTTTCTACAGCCATTTATATACTTAATTGTTCTTCTAGGGTCAAGCTATGTTTACAGGACTTGAGATTGGTTTTACAAGCTTGATATATCCGGAGTCTGAAGGGCTTGACCCTACAGCTACAGGGTACCATGATCTGAAAACTTTTGACTACTTGCTTACAACAATGTCTCATTCTGTTAAGTACTTGTAACATTTTGATGATGTACCCTTTTGCAGTGTCTGTGATTCCCTCTCACTTAACAACACCGTGGTATCTGGAAAGGTGGTTCTATGCTTCACTTCACTCGGTCGTAGGAAAGATGTAACAACAGCTTCAGATGTTGTGAAACAAGCTGGCGGTGTTGGCCTAATCATAGCAAAGAATCCAACTGATGGCTTGTATCCCTGCAGCGATGACTTTCCTTGCATTGAAGTTGACTATGAGATTGGCACCCGAATAGTGTTTTATATCCGATCTACCAGGTAACACTTGGATATTCACACAATCTTTGACACTGCTTAGTATTGAAAGGTGTGTTTCTAATACTCAACTTTTGGATGAGATGCACAGATATCCTCTTGTGAAGTTGACCCCTCCTAAAACAATTGTGGGCAAGCCAATATCGGCCAAGGTTGCCTATTTTTCATCTCGTGGACCAAACTCTGCTGCACCAGCAATTCTCAAGGTATCGATTAGCACCATTTTGATGTTGAGTATGGTTCACCATATAAGTTATGGCCTCTGCTTATAGTACATTTCTTTTTTCTTTTTTCTTGGTGGACAGCCTGATATAACTGCACCTGGTGTGAACATATTAGCTGCAACTTCTCCACTTGATTCATTTGCGGATGCTGGATATGTCATGCACTCGGGAACATCAATGTCTACTCCTCATGTCGCAGGCATTGTGGCTCTCATCAAAGCAGTGCATCCTAACTGGTCTCCAGCAGCCATTCGATCAGCGCTAGTCACAACTGGTATACTAATTTTCGTAACTCTAATACAATGTCATTGTTATGATACATTTGCAAGTCAACAATATTATCATATATCCTGCAGCATGGAGCAATGGTCCATCTGGTTTACCAATTTTTGCTGAGGGATCTCCTCAAAAGTTGGCTAATCCATTCGACTTTGGAGGTGGCATTGTGAACCCGAATGCAGCATCAAACCCGGGTCTTGTATATGACATGGGCGCAGCAGACTACATGCATTATCTATGTGCCATGGACTACAACAACTCTGACATTTCAAGGCTCACAGGCCAAGCCACAACATGTCCCATAAAGAGACCTTCTCTTTTGGACATTAACCTACCTTCCATTACTATACCAAGCCTCGGAAATTCCATTACTGTAACAAGAACTGTGACAAATGTAGGAGCCCTTAAATCCATTTATGAAGCCACAATTGATCCTCCATTGGGAACAGTGGTATCTGTAAAACCCAATCCTCTGGTATTCAACTCCACGGTTAAGAAACTCACTTTCGAGATTGTGATTTCCACAACCCACCAAATGAACACAGGGTACTATTTTGGAAGCCTTACTTGGACTGATAGAGTGCATGCTGTGACAATTCCCTTGTCAGTGAGGACAGATTTTTTACAACATTTTGCTGATGATCACTGAAGTCCTAGTGGAATATTTAAGTACAATTTTGTTTTCAGATCCTTCATTTCCTTCACACATGTATGAAGATAGGATTCAACCATTACTTATACATGCTTTCATTTCTATAGTTAATGCACCATAGAAATTTTCCATTTTATTTTGTGTAATGCTTGATGTCTACTTTTCTTTATAAATTCGATCTCCGAGTCAAATTCTTTGTACATTGCTACATTAAAATCGGGTAACTCATCGTTCTTAACGTAACAGATTAGTTAGAAAAGTCAAAAATCATATTGGATACACAAAAAAAGGGAAGTAATCCATATTGTATCAGCGATCAAAATCTGGTCACTGATGATTTGGTTCTCTAATATTAAACCTCTTACCAACTATGATAATGAAAAATTTGAATAATATCTAAGCATTCTGTCACTTCTTAGTAAGAATTTCATGAATCTTCGGTTATGAAAGAGAGAAGAACGACCATATAGTGTTGATGAAGTCGTAAAGGTTTCATGTTGTAGTCTATAGGGATTCATATATCAGTCTCTTTGGAAAAATGTCTAAGACTGTACCTATTGACATCCAGGCCGTTGCCGTGACCGAAATTAGAGAAAGCAATACTCCACCGAGGCATGAGGTTTGTGCTCACAGATTTCAACTCTTGAATTTGAGAGATGATACTGATTCTCGTAAGAATTTTGTCTTGTGTTTATCCAGCTAATAACTTCGATTTTTCATCAACAAACAAGCAGGGACAATATAAAGCTATAGCCGTTTGTTGGGTTCTTGGACTGGGAACCCTATTTGCATGGAACAGTGTGGTCACCATAGGGGATTACTATTACATCTTGTTTCCTGTAAGCAGCTCGATCATCTCCATTTCTTTCATCTATACTGTCTTTTATTTTTTTTTATTTTGGTGTAAACTTGTTTCCTAGCCTGTTGTATTGATTGTAGAAACGTGTGCATTAACATATGATAAACAGCTCCATGGAGATTACAGTCTGATACCTGCACATTACTTTTCATTGCAGAAATACCATCCTTCACGGGTTCTTACCCTCGTTTATCAACCATTTGCACTTATAGCAATGGCAGCACTCGCTTACAATGAAGCAAAGATTAATACGCGGAAGCGGATCTTAGCTGGATACACTGTCTTCTTCCTTGGTACCTTGATGCTAATTGTTGTAAGTATTAGTGCAAAGTTTTGTCTGCATCAGTTTGCACCATCTAATTCATCATGTAGAGTTCTTTAAGTTTTACTTTACTTTCATGTTTGTAATAGGTGGATTTAGCTACGTCTGGTAGTGGAGGCATTGGACCTTATATTGGGATATGTGCCATTGTTGGTGCACTAGGGGTTGCAGGTGCCCATGTCGAAGGTGGGATCGTTGGCGATCTATCTTTTATGTGCCCTGAATTCATCCAGGTTGATCTTCTTCTCAAAGTTTGCTTGCATTTCCGATTTCTTCTAAAACATATACTATTAGCCTTGTGACCTATGTTACAGTACATTTAGTTGATGTTTTGCTTCTGCAGTCTTTCTTATCTGGATTGGCTGCAGCTGGTGCTTTAACCTCAGTCATGAGGCTGATAACAAAGGCGCTCTTTAATAAATACAACAATGGTCTTCGCAAGGGGGCAAGTATGTGACTGTCACTGCTTCACTGATATACCAATTGGTGGTCCACTTCAATCAATATGTAACAATTTCCTGTATATTGGTATTGAATTGCAGTGTTATTCCTGTCGATTTCCACATTCATTCAGTTGGTGTGTATTCTTCTATATGCAATTCACTTCCCTAGATTGCCTATAGTGAAGTACTACCGCTCAAAAGCAGCCTCGGAAGGCTCTAAAACTGTATCAGCTGATCTTGCAACTGCTGGCATCCAAACAAATGCAGACATTGAAGTATAAATTACAACTTTGTAGTATTGCAATTTGCAAGGTGTGTTGCACTCAAATATGCTTAATTGCTACCTAACGAGCTTCTCAATATGTTACAGGTCCAAAACAATGCGGCTCGTCCACAACGATTGAGCAATAAGCAACTGTTCAAACAAAATCTAGATTATGGACTTGGCTTGTTTTTGACATATGCTCTAACATTATCAATATTCCCTGGTTTCCTATATGAAAATACTCAAAACCACAAGCTCGGCTCGTGGTAAGTTATAATGTGCTTCTGTTTATCAGAGGTTGTTATATGTTGGGTTATGCGGAAGAATAAACTGTAGAATAGAATTGAAAAATTCACAACCACAAATGTAAAATGTAGTGGAAAGAAAACGATAAAGAACACCGGGAATTAACGTGGTTCGGCAAAGTGCCTACGTTCACGGGGCAACAACAACAAAGAACCTCCACTATACGAATAAAGGTTACACGGAGAGAAACACTACTTCAAGACTCACTCTTGAAGGGATACACTCTCACACACACTTTGTTTTGTTACACACACAAACTCTCAACTTGGAGTTTTCTTTCTATCTCACACTCTTGTATAGCACAAGATGAACTCACCGGTACTTCTATTGCACCATTGCTCATGTCTTATATAGGCAAACTTCTTCATGCATTTCCCATGCAAATCCTTCACGTCCATGCACAAGGAAGAGAATTCAAACTTCTTCCTTAATTCAAGCTTCAATGTTTGTGTGCACCATGAATGCATCTCCATTCTTTTGTCAAACATTTCAGCCACCCACAAGCCTATACATATAGGTTCTCTCTTGCATTTCAACATATACACACCACCAACTTTGCTATTCATCTAGCATCTTGCCTCTTGGTTAATTGAATGGGTCTTGAGGCTTCACCGAAAGGTTTTTCACATGTAGTAAACTACATGACATCCTCCTCCAAATAAGGAGGGAAATTTGACCCATCAATCTCCCCCTCCCGACTTAATTGGAGGGGTGCGTCATCCCTGACGCACTTCTGCAAAACTCGAACTTCCCTTTCGGTAAAGACTTCGTCATCATATCTGAACTGTTCTTATCTGTATGAATCTTCTTTAGCAATATCTCCTTAGCTTCCAACACATCACGTATCCAATGATACCTCACATCAATGTGTTTCGACCTCGAGTGAAAACTTAAATTCTTGCTCAAGTGAATTGCGCTTTGATTGTCACAATGCAAAACAAACTCTTGTTGTGCATGACCTAATTCCAGTAGGAATCTCTTCAACCACAAAATATCTTTGCACGCTTCCGTAGCTGCAATATACTCTGCTTCTGTAGTTGATAAAGCAACACATTTTTGCAGCTTTGATTGCCACGAGACAGCTCCCCCTGAAAATGTAATCAAGTACCCTGATGTGGACTTTCTCGTGTCAATATCCCCGGCCATATCTGCATCTGTGAAACCAACTAGTGCAGACTTGCCACTTCCAAAGCATAGACTCATCTTTGAAGTTCCCCGCAAGTATTTCAGAATCCACTTAACAGCATTCCAGTGCTCCTTACCTGGATTAGATAAGAATCTGCTAACAACACCAACTGCATGTGTTATGTCTGGTCTGGTACAAACCATCGCGTACATCAAGCTCCCTACTGCTGAGGCATATGGCACTGTTGCCATTTCTTCCTCCTCCTTCTGACTTGTAAAACTCTGCTTTGAGCTGAGCTTCATGTGACTGGCAAGTGGAGTAGCAACTGGTTTTGCTTTCTCCATGTGGAACCTCTCCAGTACCTTCTCGATGTACTTTTCTTGTGATAACCACAATTTCTTATTCCCTCGATCACGGGTAATCTCCATGCCCAAAATCCGCTTGGCTGGTCCCAAATCCTTCATATCAAAGGACTCTGACAAATTTGTTTTTAACTGCTGAATCATAGCAGTATCTTTGCTGACAATCAACATATCATCTACATAGAGTAGTAAGATGATAAAATTACCTCCAGCGGATTGTTGAATATACACACACGGATCAGCTGACGATTTCTTGTACCCATGACTCCCCATGAAGGAGTCAAACTTCTTGTACCACTGTCTTGGTGCTTGCTTCAATCCGTACAAGCTTTTCTTCAACTTGCAAACCATATGCTCCTTTCCGTTGACTTCAAAGCCTTCTGGTTGCTCCATGTATATTTCTTCTTCTAAATCACCATGAAGAAATGCAGTCTTCACATCCATTTGCTCCACCTCAAGATCCATGCTCGCAGCCATACCCAAAATGACTCTAATCGAAGTCATTTTGACAACAGGTGAGAAAATCTCATCAAAATCGATTCCTTCTTTCTGGCTGAATCCTTTGACAACTAAACGAGCCTTGTACTTCGTAAGCTTCTCATTCTCATCTCGCTTCAGCTTGAACACCCACTTGTTCTTGAGTGCTTTCCGGCCTTTAGGAAGCTTCACCAACTCGTAGGTGCCGTTCTTCAGTAAAGATTCCATCTCAGATTCCATGGCTAGCCTCCATTTGTCGTGGTCTTGATGAATCTTTGCTTCCTCATAACTTTCAGGCTCTCCGTCACTAGTCAAAAGGATGTAATTTGCATAAGGATCATCTCCATCGTTAGTCACCAAAATATATTGTGATGATGGATACTTGGTGGATTGAATCAGCCTCCTAGTGCTTCTGCGAACTGCTGCTTGATTATTCACAGGTTGCTCCCCCTGATCAAGCTCCCCCTCATCTTCGGCTTCAGCATCAACCATGTCTGGTACATCTTGAACTCTATCACCTTGTAGCCCAACATTAGATTCTTGCTGCAATGGTGAATCATAAATGCGGCTGTCAGTTGCTGCATTTCTCGGTAATACCTCTTTGTCGAAATCTGCAATTGATTGGTTTTCATGAAAAACCACATCTCTGCTTCTTATGAATTTCTTCGTCTTTGGATCCCACAACCGGTAGCCAAACTCTTCATCGCCATAGCCAACAAATATGCATGGCAACGCCTTGTCATCCAGCTTTGATCTCTGCTCCTTGGATACATGTGCGAATGCTTTACATCCAAATACTCTCGGATGCGAGTATGATGCATCTTTGCCGGTCCAAACTCTATTTGGAGTCTCAAATTCCAAAGGTACACACGGTGCTCTGTTGATGAGGTAACACGCAGTCTTCACAGCTTCTCCCCAAAATTCTTTTGACAATTTGGCCATCTTCAACATGCATCTGACTTTCTCCATAATGGTACGGTTCATCCGCTCTGCTATGCCATTATGTTGGGATGTTCTAGGAACCGTCTTCTCATGTCTGATGCCATACTTCGCACAATAATCTCTGAATTCATGCGATGTGTACTCTCCGCCATTGTCACTGCGAAGGCACTTCAATTTTCTTCCAGTCTCCCTTTCCACCATGTTGTGGAAAATTGTAAACGTCTGGAACACCTGGTCTTTGGATTTCAGCAAATAAACCCAAACTTTCCGTGAAACATCATCGATATAAGTAACAAAATACTTATGTATACTCAATGATTCGACTTCCATCGGACCACACACATCCGAATGTACAAGATCTAGAATATTTTCTTTCCTTGTGAAAGACTTCGAAAAACTGATTTTCTTCTGCTTACCAAATAAACAATAATCGCAAGAGTCTAGTGAGTTACCTTTGGTAACAGGAATTAGCGACTTCTTCGCCAACATCTGTAGTCCTTTCTCACTCATGTGGCCAAGACGTCTATGCCACAAACTTGGAGAGGATTCCTCGATTGCATTTAGCTCACTCTTGCAAATCTTCCCATAAGTCTTGTAGAGCGTGCAACACATTTTTCCTTTAGCAACTACAAGAGATCCTTTGGTAAGCTTCCACTTTCCATCACCGCCATGATGATGAAAGCCTTGTTGATCAAGTACACCGGTTGACATAAGATTGAGACGTAGACCAGGAACATGTCTCACATCTTTCAGCATTAACTGGTAGCCCACATCCGTCTGCAAGCAAATATCTCCAATCCCAGCAATATTGGAGTAGCTGTCATTGCCCATCTTCACTTTACCTAAGTCACCTGCTTTGTACGTAGTGAAGAACTCTACGTGGGACGTGGCATGAAACGAGGCTCCGTAATCAACAATCCATTGAACTCCAGGATGATCTACCAGTAGGCATTCACCTCCAAGTGACAGGAACTCACACTCATCATGAGACACCGCAGCAGAAACATTGTTCGTGTCCTCCTTTTGTTGATGAGTAGCATCTTCTCGCCTTTCTTTGAATTCCCGCTTCAACTTGTAACAATTTTTCTTCATGTGGCCTGGAAGACCACAATGATGACATTTTCCGTTAAACCTTGTTCTGGATTTGCTCATACTTCTTCCATGGCCTCTCGGTCCTCTGCTCTTGCTCCTTCCTCTATTCTCCGCAACGAAGAATTGACCATTTTCTGAACTTGACGAAGAACTCCTTCTAGTTTCTTCGTTCATCATATTATCTTTAATATTTTCCATAGATAATACACCATTAGGAGCAGAGTTACTTACAGTAACAACAAATGTCTCCCAGCTATCTGGTAATGACCCGAGCAGCAACAAGGCTTGTAACTCATCATCAATCTTCATGCTCATCGTGGCTAATTGATTGAGTACACTCTGGAAGTTGTTGAGGTGCTCAGTCACTCGAACGCCTCCCCGATACTTCATGTTGACGAGCTCTTTAATGAGAAAAGCTTTCTTGGCAGTAGTCTTTTTCTCAAACAAGGACTCCAACTTCAACCATAGCTCATGCGCACTGGTTTCGTTGGCAACATGGTGGAACACACTGTCGTCCACCCATTCACGAATATGACCGATGGTTTTGCGGTTCATCTTCGTCCAAATTGCTGGTGTAGTACCTTCTGGCTTGGCATCGTCTCCCTCGATCGGCTCGTGCAAATCTTTGCAATAGAGAATATCCTCCATTCTCGGCTTCCACGTAATCCAGTTAGAGTGGTTGAGTCTGATCATGGTACTCCGTGATCCTTCCATTCTAGCAGCTCCCGGTCAGAACCAAGAGCTCTGATACCACTGTTGGGTTATGCGGAAGAATAAACTGTAGAATAGAATTGAAAAATTCACAACCACAAATGTAAAATGTAGTGGAAAGAAAACGATAAAGAACACCGGGAATTAACGTGGTTCGGCAAAGTGCCTACGTTCACGGGGCAACAACAACAAAGAACCTCCACTATACGAATAAAGGTTACACGGAGAGAAACACTACTTCAAGACTCACTCTTGAAGGGATACACTCTCACACACACTTTGTTTTGTTACACACACAAACTCTCAACTTGGAGTTTTCTTTCTATCTCACACTCTTGTATAGCACAAGATGAACTCACCGGTACTTCTATTGCACCATTGCTCATGTCTTATATAGGCAAACTTCTTCATGCATTTCCCATGCAAATCCTTCACGTCCATGCACAAGGAAGAGAATTCAAACTTCTTCCTTAATTCAAGCTTCAATGTTTGTGTGCACCATGAATGCATCTCCATTCTTTTGTCAAACATTTCAGCCACCCACAAGCCTATACATATAGGTTCTCTCTTGCATTTCAACATATACACACCACCAACTTTGCTATTCATCTAGCATCTTGCCTCTTGGTTAATTGAATGGGTCTTGAGGCTTCACCGAAAGGTTTTTCACATGTAGTAAACTACATGACATCCTCCTCCAAATAAGGAGGGAAATTTGACCCATCATTATATTCATGTGCATACATTCCATTCCATTCCATTACATTACATGTACGTACTACTATAACATTGATTTAACATTTCTCATTAAGTTGATCCTTATGGTGTTAGCTTGTGAACACTTGATCAGGTATCCACTTGTTCTGATCACAGTGTACAATGCAGTGGATTTGGCATCGAGGTACATACCTCTTGTGAAATGTCTGACAATGGAATCCAGAAAGGGATTAATGACTGGAATTCTATTGCGAATGCTGTTTGTGCCAGCATTCTACTTCACAGCAAAATATGGTGACCTGGGATGGATGATGATGCTCACATCACTCCTAGGATTTTCGAATGGCTACTTTACTGTTTGTGTCATGATAGTGGCACCCAGAGGTTACCAGGTAAGTACTCAATGTGCATTTGTGATTTTGTATGTCTCTTCACTTTTGCTTTTGGTGGATTCACATGAAAACAAAAAACAAAAAAATATATCATATGTTTTGATTACAGGGATCTGAGCAGAATGCCTTGGGAAATTTGCTTGTACTGTCGCTTTTCTTCGGCGTATTTGCAGGGCTTTCCATCAACTGGTTATGGCTAGCTGATTGGTGAAGACACAAACTAGTTGTTCTGTATTCATGCTTAGACGAAGACCACATAGCAAGTATCAAGTGTGACTTACTGGTATACGGTAACCAGTTGCCAGAATGTATGTGGAATTTAGTAAAATACATATATTATGATCCAGATAATCTCAATGAGAAATTGTAACAGAGGTTAATACAACAAAAACTACATATGTCAAATATATTTTGTTCTAAAATCACAAGAGTATGCTCAAAGGAGTTCCCATGGTTGACAAACAGATCAAGTCATTTCTGGTAGCTAGCCAAAAAATTCTCAGTTGTGCGTCTTCAAGAACTCCTTGCAGCGCAAAACATGTGTCTCTTATGATATTTAGATAGACTTCCGGGTTTTATATGATCCAAAACTTGATTAAAGCTTATGCAAATTTCAGCTGACTAATGAAATTAATTAGTATGCCTGGGTTCAGAGCCTTCATTACTTTGACCATTGAGGTGGTTTTATTTCTGCAGGGGCATAAAAAATATCCCAAGAAAGAAGAAAAAAGAAGGGGAAAACTATGCACATATTGTACTTAACATGATGTGCTTAACAAGAAAAGATCTAAATAAATTAAGGAATATTGACTTATTAACAATCTTATTTGTTTATCTGGTATTTATCTGTATATTTCTTAATCCCCAGTCATTTCAAACCATTTCTCTTTTTTGTAATTTGCTATCCATATTATATAAATATACATATTGGACTGCAGATTAGTTATATCACAGATACTTTCTTTATTGTTAGTCTTTGCTTTTCAGGATCTCTTCCTTTCATACTTGTAGTCAAACATTGAAATTACAAGGATATGACACAATTTTTTGCATCACAATAGCATTAGCCTATTAATCCCTTGGATAAGAACCTATGACTATAAATCTTGGAATTTCCTGGACTTCACTCTATCTTCAACAAGTTCATAATTTGAATGGGAATGTAACATTTGTATATTTTAGAGTCAAATTCTGTTTGTTGAAGCATCATATATATTATGATGATGACATCAAATAATTTAGGTTTAATTAAAACTATATATGGCAATGCAGCAGATGTTTTAGCATATCTATTTGTCACTTAAACACCATGGGATCTCTTCTAATGAAGAAGAAGAGCCAAAAAGTGAAACTTTTTGTGACATTCAATCTTTTCTTCATCCTCTGTAGCCAAAACAGCATCATTAGGACTGTGGATGCCAAGAGTAAAGTAAGTCAATCTGCAATTTTACATGCAGAAAACATATTTACTTGTGACTGGAACTATTGCTCTTTTTGATAGGTTCACATAGTGTATATGGGTGAAAAGCACCACCATGATCCTGAGGTTGTAACCTGTTTACATCATGACATGCTTGCCTCTGTTGTGGGGAGGTATATATATCTGATAAAACCGTTATTTTAAAATCTTCTGAAGTAATTAATATTTTCCTACATGACAAAAAATTATGATAGATTTGAGAAGCAATCATTAGGCTTATTCTTGTTCAAGCTTACTATTCCTCATTTTGTCTATGCAGCAAAGAAGCAGCCACTGATGCTATGGTGTACAGTTACAAACATGGATTTTCTGGTTTTGCAGCTAAATTTACAGAATCTCAAGTGAAGAAGATTGCAGGTACTTTTGGTTCAGTTTTGTGCAGCTGAACAAAGTTGAAATGTGTGTGTGTGTGTGTGTGTCTATTTCTGTCACTGATTAAGAAATTCTATGCCTATGTTCTTAGATTTTCCTGGAGTTATCCGCGTTATACCAAATCAGTTTCATTCACTGCAAACAACTAGGAGCTGGGATTATCTAGGGCTCTCCCCTAATTCTCCTAATAACCTTTTGAATGACACAAACTTGGGTGATGGAATTATCATTGGTTTACTGGACACTGGTAACTTTCCTAACCTCTTTTATGTAAAACATCTTTGAAATTCTCAAGTGCTTGAAACTTTGATCAGACAAAGAAGTCTTCAAATGGTGACAGGTATATGGCCAGAGTCAGAAGTATTCAATGATGAGGATCTGGGGCCAATCCCAAGTCAATGGAAGGGTCAGTGTGTCTCTGGACAGCAATTCAATGCCTCAACAGCTTGTAACAATAAGCTAATAGGAGCAAAATATTACATTGATGGGTTTCTTGCTGAAAATCAACAACCATTCAACACTATAGACAGCCCGGACTTCATGTCCCCAAGAGATGTTGTTGGACATGGAACACATACATCTACAATTGCTGGTGGCTCATTTGTGTACAATGCAAGCTACAAAGGTATTGGCCTTGGAATAGTCAGAGGTGGTGCTCCTCGTGCTCGTTTGGCTATGTACAAAGTGTGCTGGAATGTGCCAAGAGGACAGTGCTCAAATGCTGACTTACTGAAAGCTTTTGATGATGCAATTCATGATGGAGTTGATGTTATATCAGTATCTCTTGGCACTCAGCTTCCACTGTTTTCGGAGGTTGATGACCGCGATGCAATTTCCATTGGTTCATTCCATGCTGTTACTAAAGGCATACCTGTTGTTTGTGGATCTGCAAATGAAGGACCTTCTGCATACACTGTCGAAAACACAGCACCCTGGATCTTAACTGTAGCAGCTTCTACTATTGATCGGTCATTTCCTACAAATATTACACTAGGGAACAACTTGACCATACTGGTAATTTTCAAACAATCTGCATTTTGCGGAAAACTTCATGAAACAATTGGTGGTGTCATGTTGTCAGCTTGTTAATCTCGCACCAAACATCAAAAGTGCAACAGAACATGTCATAATTTTCTGACCCTTTTCCCATTTGGTTTTTGTTTTTATAGGGTCAAGCCTTGTTTGCAGGAACAGAAGTTGACTTTACTGGTTTGGTGTACCCAGAGAACCCAGGACTTATTCCTTCTCTAGCTGGGTAATGGATTTTTTTTCTTTTTTAGATTCTTACAGATTAAATTTACATGGTTGCTTGAGATCAACTGAGAACTTTCTCGTTTCATGCTTGTATCTGGCACAAGATGCATAAATCCTAATTTGGAAAAATATTCCTTCACTTGCAGTGTTTGTGAGGCTCTATTACTCAATAACACACCGGTGGCTGGAAATGTAGTCCTTTGCTTTACATCAGTAGCCAGACGAACTCCGGTGGCACTTGCTGTCTCTAGTGTCAAAGCAGCTGGTGGGGTTGGAGTAATTGTTGCCAAGAGTCCTGGTGATGTCTTGGGTCCTTGTAGCAGTGACTTCCCATGCATTGAAGTAGACTACGAGCTTGGTACTCAGATACTATTATACATTCGCTCCACCAGGTACTTTCAATTTAACCATCGATCAGTCCATCAATATAATTCACCATCAATCTTCAACTTATTCATTTTTGAAATACGAACTTAAACTGCTCTATGTGGTAAACAGTTCTCCTGTGGTAAAACTGAATCCTTCTATGACACTGGTGGGGAAGCCTGTATCAACCAAGGTTGCCGCTTTCTCATCTAGGGGGCCTAACTCCATTTCTCCAGCCATACTAAAGGTACAACCTCCTACCAGTTTAGCCTTTTAATAAACTCCAATTCCAATGGAACTCGTTTCCTTGGGAGCCAAGTTATTAAGTATACTTTGCTGCAACAGCCGGACATAGCTGCACCTGGTGTGAGTATACTGGCTGCCAGTGCGCCTTTTGATCCATACATGAACGGAGGATTTGCCTTGCATTCAGGAACATCAATGGCAACTCCTCATGTTTCGGGGATTGTGGCGCTTCTAAAAGCATTACACTCCAGTTGGTCACCTGCTGCAATTAGATCAGCAATAGTAACAACAGGTTTTTAACTCACTGTCATTAACTGTCGCAATTTTCCATATAGTCTCAGTGACAAATGAATACAAAATTTGATGACAGCATGGAGGACTGATCCATTCGGAGAGCCAATCTTTGCTGAGGGGTCACCGCAAAAGCTTGCTGATCCATTTGATTATGGAGGTGGAATTGTGAACCCGAACAAAGCTGCAGACCCTGGTCTAGTATATGACCTGGGCGTAAATGACTACATACTTTACCTATGTGCTGTTGGGTACAACAACTCAGAAATTTCACAACTTGTTGGGAATTCAACAACATGTTCTAGTACAAAGCCTTCTGTTCTTGATGTGAACCTGCCATCCATTACCGTTCCGAATCTAAGAGAGAACATTACACTCACCAGAAGTGTCACAAATGTCGGTCCAGTCAATTCGACATACAAAGCTCGGATAAGCCCTCCGTGGGGAATCAGTGTGGCTGTGAGCCCTGAGACCTTGGTTTTCAACTCCAACATTGAGACAATCTCTTTCACAGTTGAGGTTTCGACCATTCATGAAGTGAACACAGGGTACTACTTCGGCAGCCTCGCTTGGACTGATGAATGGGGGCATGTGGTGACAATTCCCATATCTGTGAGGACACTAATCATTCGATATTATGCAGATGGAAACTGAAGATCTGATCATCCATGCCAAAAGGAAGCAGAGCTATGAAAATAAGTGTGGAGTTACTAATTACTATAGTAATAAAGGAGATTTAATAAAAGAATATATGTAACTCGCTCCCGCACACAATCACATATGCCTTGAATCTCAAAGGAAAACACTACGCAACAAACAAAGTTGAGGATCAAGAAAGAACTTGTCATGTACTACACTCGCAGACTTACTTCTCCCAATCAAGTTACACTCTTTTTCATGTGCATATGATCTTATTATAAACGAGTAGTACATTCTCTTCGTATTTTGTTAGATCAAATGTGAAAGAAGTCACAAACGGTATGAGTTATACAATCAAGAACCGTCACGGATCAAGAAGACAAGCGAGTTAAACCAATGGCTTCCCACTCGGAAATTTCAATAATTAGGGATCGAATTTATGTGTTTACAGTAGAAGCATCAAAGCTTCAATAACAATTACAATTACAAATACAAGTTTTTGATTTTCATAATAACATGGTACACTGGAGCAGGCTCAATGCCAAACCTCCTTCTCTTTTGGACACAGCCGAAGAAGACGACGAGTCGTTTTCTTCCTCCTCCTCAGCTCGCTTCCGTTTACGGCTGCGATGATGATCCTTCTCCCGCGAAACCAACGACGCGATCTGGAGCTGAGTCTGGAGCAGCATCTCAGTCAACTCCGCCTCCGACTCCAGCCGCCGCTTCTCGGCCTTGAGCCGCAGAGCCTCCCTCGCCCTGGCCATCTCCAGCTCCGTCTGCTCCATCCTCAACAGCGACTCCGACACGATTCGGAAGCTCGCGGCGAGCCCGGACAGCCGAGCAGACTCGCCTTCCGAGTCGGAGGAGCTGTCCGAGTCGGAAATCGGCAGCGAGTTGGCATACTCGGCATCGGGGGCGAGTGGACGGTTGCGGTGGTATTTGCGCGCGCTCCGGTGCGCCATTATCGGAGGTGAGCGACTTTCTACTCTGACTCACTACGCTATTCAGGTCAATATAAATTGTGATATTTTTTTGTGTGTGTAATATACTGATTTCTTACGTCAGGAGGAGGGCCATATACCTATAAAAAAAATAAAAAATAAAAAAAAGCCACAACGTACGCATGATAAATAGCTTTTCTATATGAATTTTACAATATGTTTTGAATATCACAATATCGAGAGGTAAAAGTGTTTTACATACATCTTGAATATCAAAAATTTCGAGTCTACACTACATGTATGAACGATTGAAGATCACGACAGAACTTTGTTAGCAAAGTTAAATTTTTTTTATGTTTCTCATGACTTAGGACTCACACCAATTACATTATTAAGTAGGTATATATATATACTTTTAATATATCTGTTAGCAACAACTTCATACTAGGAGTAAGAGAGCAGCTTGTACTCTATTCTGGCTTGCAACTATTAATATAATGAGTTTTAAACCCGTTTTTGTTTCAAAATAAAAAATATAAGCTGATATTATACAGCTTTAGTTTAATTCAACATATTCATCTTGATCTGAACTCAAAAGACTATTATATTCTAACTTGGGCTCAAAAAACTGAGATCTTAATTCTTTCTTAATATTTTTCTAGTTTCATCCAATATCTCATGTTTTTATTAATTTCTTCTGAAAATAAAATAGAGGAAAGAAGTGTAGAGCAGAGCTCCAATGAATAAATGGATGGATTTATTATCAAAACTCCATCTCATTTTTATGACCAGAAAATATAGATGAAAGTCATGCAGTATTCATTTCAGATGTTGAAGAGAATAAACGTGATTGTTTCACCTATGACGATGCATGGTTGCTTTACACATCAGACCCAAAACCAAATATCAGGCTTTAATCGAATTATTTGCTACATCAGTGTTCCAACATTCATGCATGCTATATAAGATGTAAGTATATAAGTAACCATAGGCATGACTTATTTCTCTTTCTTCTCCAGAACGCGCCACACGCGCGTAACCTAGAATTCCCTTTCGTGCTCTCTCCCTCTCATCCGGCTGCGCCGCGGCGCTGGTGCGGGCCTATGGCCACGCCAGCGTACGATGGTCGCGGTTGGACGGGAATTTAATCACTGTTTAGTGGGTGTACTCTAGGTTCGAAGGCTTGATTGGAGGAGCAGTTCTTGTGTATGTTCTCTCGAGCACTGGGTTGTTGCTGCTTCGATGAATGTGGCACGGAAGACGGACAAATCGAAGATTGGAGTGTTGCAGTTTTGGTGCAACACCTCATGGTAGTTGGTGGATGATCCAGCATCGGTGGTTCGACGGTGTGGCTCGCCGGCGAGTGTGGAAGGCAGATGGTTCACCAAATCATGTAGTGGATCTGGATTCTGTCCCCGATCTGTTTGTCTAGAGGATGAGGAGTGGCTGCGAGCACAGTGGATGTGCATCGGCGGTGGAAGTCCGACGGTTGGGCCGGCACCAGTGGATCGATGTTTTGGCTCGCTGGCGAATCTAGATGAGAAGTGTTTCTCCTGATTTCACTTTGAATCTAGATACCGACCCTGATCTTGATGGCTGCTGGGTGAGTGGTGGGCAGGATAAGCGCACGCTGGTGTTTAGAGACTGTTCCCGACTGTCTTTGAGACAGTACGGCGGCGGCGCGGCAGAGTCGATGCAGAGGACGACAACGATACGGAGGGCAATGCATATGATTGCTGCTTTGTTTGTTTGGGCCGGCTGGGCTTGGATACATCCAACTTGGATCTGGCCTCATGTTCTTTGGGCCTGGGTCTTGACCTGGGAATGGGTTTCGGGCTCACATGAGGTATCTATCTTATTTTTGCAATTTATTTCAGCTTTATGTTATATCGGGTTTTATGGTTATGGACTCATATCACCATTGTGGTGCATTTTCCCTTTGTGGATATTATTGGCTTTGTCCAGATCAGGAGGACTCGGTTCCTCAAATCGATGTCAAACATGTTTTGGCCACGATCCTCAGCGCGCGGAGCAGATGTAAATAACGAGCAAAGAGAAGGGGGAGTGCTGCGGGCGTGCCACCTCGCGGACGAGGTGATTGTGTATGCCCTTGACTTCTTGATCAGGCGGAAGGGGTTTCCAGGTGCCAGCTCAGATGAGGAATTTACGAGCACAAGGCGATCGATACTCACGGAGGACGCGAGCAGAGCAACAAAGGGAGGTAAGAGAGAAATCAGGGTAGAGTCTGGAGGGCTCTGAAGAAAAACCTAGGCGGCAGCGCTTAGGGTTAGGGTTTTCGAGTAGCTCGCAGGATAACTGGGTTTCAGTTTGTATTGTGTTTTTTGTGTTTGTTTGAGAGTCCCCTTTTCTGCAAACACTTTATATAGTGGAGCTCGACTTGCGGCAGAAGAAAGATAATCATAGTTCAAGTTGGATTCCGAAACCCTAATCTCACAAGGACTTTGCTAATCCTGCGCGGGCCGAAAGAATGTCTTTTAATTATTAAGGGCTACAGGGATTAGCCCAAAGCATATCAAAAACTGGTGAGAGTCTTCAACGATTAGCGTGGTGTACGCGGACTCCGCCTGTTGCTTCCTCGCGAAGTCTCTTACGCGAACCAGCTCGCCTCGCCTCGCCTACGCGGAGTGTCAATCTCGCCTCGCCTACGCGGACTGTCTCGCCTCGCCTACGCGAAGTGTCAAATAGTAATTCCGCGAGCGAAGTCATCCCGCGAGCGAATTGTGTAGTCCGCGCGAAATCATGTTTCCACGCAAACTGTGTAGTTCGCCTATGTCCATTCCGCGCGCGAGCTGCGCGAAGTCCAGTTCGCACGCGAACTCTGTAACTCAGCTCGCGTGGACTTACTGGCAAGCCATCACTTGTAAACTTAAAGAACTTGGGTTCGCCGGTATGACATGGACCAAGAGTTTAATAATTCACATGGACATTTACTGTCCAATAAAATATTAATTTAGATGTAAACAAAACAATCCTAACATTTTTCAGATTATTGATCACTCAACACCAAAACAACTCATCGACTATCATCGATATCCTTCGTGAGAGCTTGTGTGACTGCACGCCTAAAGTGCAATTTCTCACTTACCTATTAGATTATGGGTGCCCACGCGTGGGTCATCACCCCCCCCCCCCATTTTCTTTGGTTCTGGTTCTTGGTACTTGTTCTTGTTTTCGGTCCTCTTTCGTCAGCCACAACTACTTCATTGCTGGGATTTCGGTGGTGGTTTGTATGGTGTTAGTTTGAGGGAGCTCGTCTTTTAGGATGCAGGTTTTCATATGATATGTGTATTGGGATTGATTGACAACAGTTTTTTCGGGCAACATTGCTCCGATTTAGTACTTCTCACAGTGCTAGCAAACATGGGTGGTGGGTGTGGTAGTTTGATTGGTATTATTGCATTTATTTCAGTTGTAGGACCTTCGGTCCATAGTATAACGAGTTGTTGGTTTCCTCTCACTCTTTCTAGTGTGATCGAATTGGAGACCCATACTCTTTGTTATTTGTAGTTTTTCGGCCTCGCGTTTATAGACTTGTAATTAGGTTTATCCCTTGATTAATGAATTATTCATTTCTCACCAATATATATATATATATATAATGGAAATGGATCCATGGGTATCTCTGCAGGTTGAACTTCGACGTCGATTCTGGTAGACTAAAATGATGTTCTGGTAGCATTATCTCTGATAAAATACCTGGATACATGCTATATAATCTACAAAGCAGCAAACCCTGGACTAATATGTAACACGGCCACAGATGACTACATCATATACCATTGTGCAGTTGGCTACAACACCACAGCTATCTCTCACAACAAGTTGGGAAAATCAAATCATGCCCCATTACTAAGACTTCCATTCTTGATGTGAACTTATAATCCATTATAATGCCAAATCTAAGCAAGTCGATAACACTCACACTACAAGTGTGTCGAATTTTGGTCCTGTGAACTATATCAAGGCAAACTGACCCTCCTGCAGGCATATATGTAGCTGTAAGACCAGAGACATTGATCTTGAACTCCACAGTTGAGACGGTCTCTTTAACAGTTGCAGTTTCCACCACCCACCAAGTGTATACTACTTCGGAAGCCTGCCGTGCAAGCCATGACAAGTCCTTTATCTGTTAGAACTCACATCAAACGCTTATACTGATGAAATGAGATCACTCACAGTATTAACAATGCAGACAGATAACTGCATTATCTAGAATTCTAGATACATGATCAGTATGCATTCTAATTTCCAAAGATTGGGTATACTATTCCTCCTTTTTCAAGCATATTTTACTAATTACAGAATGAACATTTAAAAAGAAAACAAAGAGTATGAACCATATAGGATTGCAGATGCGAGGTTGCCAGGACCAAACAAGAACTTGAGCAGAAAGAAAATGTCAATTGTAACCCCAACTTTCCCAAGATCATCTCACGACTCATCTGTGTTGTTGTCATCTCTCTCCTTGCTTCCTTTTCCTTTTCAAGCATCATGGGTTTGTACAGGAAGACCTTTCGTCCCCAGATAATCCTGCTTTTCCTTGAAAAGAAAAAGTCCCACTAATCAAAGGCAAAAGCATCACTTATGAGTTGTGGGCTAGGAATCTCACAGCAGTGGCTTTGGTAAAAGGCAGCCAATAAACGTGGTTTTAGGGACCTACTCACCTACATCAATACAGAGCAGCACTACAATCATGGTTCTACACTTTTAAGTACAAACATAAACACAAAGCCAAACACTCATATCAGTCCGCATATATCCATATACTGATATACATACACATAAACATACATATCCAGAATACCAGATCAAAATATCAACAACAGACTTTTGTTATTCATAATCCTTAAAAATTAGAAATATATAGACTCTATATTACACGGCTACGAATATGGCCATTACTGCATTTCCACCAGTTCTGTAATGTTATGCTTGCCACTAGGAATCATGGTTGACAACACGGAAATCATAAGTGTTTGTGCCCTACAGTTCAAGTTGACAAAATAAAAAGCTGGGGAAGTTGATAAACAAATTATTCAAACTTTGAGCAAGAATCTCCATCCAATATGATGTGCTCGCATTAGAAAATAGTGCCCTTTGCAGTTTCTCTCTCTCTCTCTCTCTCTCTCTCTCATCACCAACTAAATTCAAATACCTTCTTGCTTTTCATCGGATTGAGATCATTAAAGTGCAGTAGTACAATACAGAAAAGATTTTCGACTTTTAACATTTTCGTTACATTATAATATGCAGGTGTAGGGATGGCTGCTTAATAAAGTGTTTGCTAACTTGAAGGAGTATAAGTGATACATGTAGGAGTTCATAAGAGCTTTCGCCCTCCAATGTTGATGGATTCCAATACAAGAAACGGGACTTGTGTAGGAAAGAACTACTCTTTGGTGGTTCTCGTTCTGATCTTAATTCAACATCATCTGTATACAGTAGTCGATGCCACATGTAAAGACTGTAAGGTGAGTTTCTCTCAATTATTTCAAGTTTTAGCTCCAAGTCTATTTTCACTTTTCTTTCAACACAGGCATTTGACAAGCGAACATTTCAGGTGCACATTGTATATTTGGGAGAAAAGAAACATGAAGATCCAGAATTCACAAAAAAGTTTCATCATAAATTGCTCACCAACTTGTTAGGAAGGTATGGATTTACTCTACAATCTATAGCACTATTCATTGTTAATATGGCTTGGCATTCAGTGACAAGAAAATAATATTCATGTTGAAGCAAAGAAGCTGCATACAACTCCATTCTTTACAGCTATAAGCATGGCTTTTCTGGATTTGCAGCAAGATTAACAGAATCTCAAGCAGAAACAATTGCAGGTAATAGCTATTTAAGCTGGATAGTATAGGATAAGCTAGGTAGTATAGCACCAATTCATGGCTATCACCATAAACTGCAGAGTTTCCAGGAGTCCTCCAAGTGATTCCCAATCGCGTTCACAAGCTCCATACAACCAGAAGTTGGGATTTCATTGGAATCCATCAGCATTCTCCAGAAAACCATTTAAGAAGAAGCAAGGGAAAAGGAACTATTATTGGTGTAATAGATTCAGGTAAAAAAACCTTTTGACAAATACTATACCAGTAGACCTCAAACTGTTCTTAAAAATATATTTGGACATCTGTGCAGGTGTTTGGCCAGAGTCTGAAAGTTTCAATGACGAAGGCATGGATCCTATCCCATCACATTGGAAAGGAATTTGCCAGCAGGGTGAGCTTTTTAACTCCACAAATTGCAACAAGAAACTTATTGGTGCTCGCTGGTTCGTTAAAGGAGCGCTGGATGAATTCAAAACACCAATTAACAAAACTGACAGAGTAGACTTTCTGTCCCCGAGGGATGGAATTGGCCATGGCACTCATACAGCTTCTACAGCGGCTGGCTATTTTGTCAAAAGGGCCAACTATAGAGGACTAGCTTCAGGATTAGCCAGAGGAGGAGCACCTCTTGCTCACTTAGCAATTTACAAGGTTTGCTGGACCAATAGAGGATGCACTGATGCTGATCTTCTTAAAGCATTTGACAAAGCCATTCATGATGGAGTTGACATCCTATCTTTATCTGTAGGCAATGAGGTTCCTTTGTTCTCTTATGTTGATCTACGTGATACAATTGCAATTGGTTCCTTCCATGCAACCATGAAGGGGATTACAGTTGTTTGCTCAGCTGGAAATGATGGCCCTATCTCGCAGACTATTGTAAACACTGCACCTTGGCTCATCACTGTTGCGGCCACCAAAATAGACAGGGCATTTCCAGCAGCCATTACACTTGGAAATAACCAGACTCTTTGGGTAAATGAAATGATCCTTGGAACTAAAGCTGAAAAATGAAGCAGCTACTTACGAAAATTTGGAATGTCGTCTATTGCAGGGCCAATCTATTGATATTGGAAAACATAACCATGGATTTTCAGGCCTCACATACTCCGAACGCATAGCTATAGACTCTACAGATGAATCAGCGTGAGACCTCTCTTCCTTCCTTTCTGATTTATATATTATCTTATATATCCTTGTGTGTACACTGTGTTACGATATTCCATTTTACTTCAAGCAAGGATTGTCAGTCTGGAAGTCTCAATGCAACATTAGCCTCGGGGAAAATAGTACTGTGTTTCTCTACATCAGATGAACAAGACATTGTTTCTGCATCAGCTACCGTGGAAAAAGCTGGTGGAATTGGACTAATATATGCCGAGTTTCCCAACGATGGGCTTGAGTCATGCAAAATTCCATGCATTAAGGTAGATTATACAGTTGGAACACAAATACTTCTCTACATCAGAAAAGCAAGGTAAGCTCACATAGAGATGGAGACAACAGCAGTTTTCTTGGAGTATTAGAAAACTGATATCCCCACTATGCTATGAAGGTACCCAATTGGCAAGCTCAGTGATCCAACCACAGTTGTTGGAAAGTGGGTCTCTCCGCAAGTTGCTACTTTCTCATCTAGAGGACCTAGTTCCATGACACCAACAGTTCTAAAGGTAGAAGCTAATACTTATATCTTGAGCCTAGTTACTTCCACATAACAAAAATAAATTTACTCTCTCATATGCAATATGTTGAAATGACCTCTTGTTCGAATACCTGATTGATGAACATAGCCTGACATAGCTGCACCCGGCGTGGACATCTTAGCTGCATTTCGACAGCTTGAGAAAAAACAAAGCAATGGCTATGCACTGCTATCAGGAACTTCAATGGCATGTCCTCATGTGACAGGGATTGTAGCTCTCATCAAATCTGTACATCAAGATTGGTCTCCTGCAGCAATAAAATCAGCTCTAGTCACTACTGGCAAGTCAAACCAAACACTCTCTATTTTACATTGAAAACTGAAATCCATCTCCATCTAACTTACACTGACCGTTTAAAATTCTATGCGAATTGCAGCTTCCCAGACCGGAACAGATGGAACGAGCATTTCTGCTCAAGGCCAAACTCGCAAGGAAGCTGACCCGTTTGACATAGGTGGAGGGCATGTTGATCCCAACAAGGCAATGGATCCCGGGCTAATCTACAACGCTACTACAAACGACTACATTCAGTTCCTCTGCTCCCTGGGTTACAGTACTGCATCACTTACTAGATTAACCAACACCACAATAAACTGCCTAACAAATCCTCATGCAATGAACCTCAACCTTCCTTCTATCACAATTCCTAACCTCAAAAGGACCTCAACGGTTACAAGAACGGTGACAAATGTGGGGAAGATAGACTCAAAGTACAGGGTCACGGTGCAGGCTCCTCCTGGTGTAGAAATGACAGTAAAGCCTCCAACTTTAAGTTTCAATATAACCACCCAAATCCTTTCCTACAAAGTTACCTTCTTCTCAACTCAGAAAGTGAACGGAGGTTACAAATTCGGGAGCCTAACGTGGACAGACGGCGAGCATCACGTCAGGATTCCTATAGCCATTCGTGTTACCGCATTTGAATCATATGCTCATGTATGAGATTTCTACAAATATATGCCTTCAATAACTATTTTTGAGATGATAAATTTATTCCTTGTGTATCAACCATAGAAACCACTAGAATCGAAAACCATTAATCTTTTTTCGATGGGGATGAATTACAAAGCTTGATCGAGCAGCAAACGAGAAAGAGCAGCTGATGATGACCGCCGGGGTTTTTTCTTTTTAAATGGTGGACCCCACAGCCATTCAGCCAAAAAAAAAAACGAATTGGGCCTAAGCGGGCTAGGCGAAGGAACCTTGGTGGGTCTTTTCTGGCTGGGGGGTCCATCCTTTGAAAACATAGAAAATAAAAAAACATAAGCGAATCGGGCCTCAGTGGGCTCAGCGGAGACGACACGTGGCTAGGCGGAAGGAGGCGTGGTGGGCCTATACGGGTCGGAGTCGGACCTTCGAATTTTATTCTCCTTTTAGATTTAAAAATAATAATAATCACAAAAATCAAGCATTCGTTTCCCTGCACTTCTCGCCGGACTCTGAAGAAAACCCTGAATTTTTGTCCATTCTGCAAGCCCTAGAATCATGATGAAACCAGAGGGGTGCTGAAGATCTTGTTGGCGCTTCCCTGCACTTATACTGAGCACGGTAGGAGGAAGACAACTGTGACCGCGTGCGCCATGGATGTCGTCTATATATGCTCTGGTTTCGGTGGTTAGATTCTGAATTTCTGATCTCTGTGTGGGAAAAATTCGATGATTTCTCATTTCCTTTGTATCTATTAAGACTTAACTGGACTCCACTACCAGAAGCTTTTTGACGTACGTGTGCTGTTAGAACTTAGAACAGACATGGACCGGGACTATCATTCTATCAATGGGCTCAGATGATCGAGCACAATGGCATAATTTGTAGAATATGTTGGTCCTGTTCCGTGGAGTTTAGTCACGTCTTTAGAAGGTTGATCAAACCCAGATGACTGAATATCCCATCATAACTATATATGATCTTGATTCTTGAAGAAGGCTCTGTCAGGTTTAGCAGCATTGCTAATTAGTGCACCAAATGATCTCTAGTAATTCATGTGATTGTTGTTGCTTGAATCGCAGGGAAGCAAGATGATCATAATAACAATACGGTCCAAAAATGTTATGTGAGTGGGGACTATAATTAAGCCATGAAAATGATATGTAATTGAACTAGCTTGCAACTATGATTTAAGTCACAAATCTTGTATTTGTGTGGTTATCATGAACTTATGTTCAAGTATATCATGCAAGGAACGTACGTATTGTTTACGTCTAGATTAATATTTTACTGGACAGTAAATGTCTATGTAAATATTAGTTATCTCTTGGACCATGTTATACGTGCGAGATGGAGTTCATCTAAGTTTACAAGTAATAGCCCGCCAGTGAGACCACGCGAGCCGAGTTAGACTTCGCGCGGAACGATTTGCATACGAACTGGACTTCACTTAGCTCGCTCGCGGAATGGACATAGGCGGACTACGCAGTTCGCGTGAAACACTTAGCTCGCGCGCGGAATGACTTCACGCGGAATTACTATTTGCCAGTCCGCGTAGGCGAGACGCAAATGTACCTCGCATAGGCGAGATTGACTCTCCGCTTAGGCGAGGCGAACTGGCGAACTGGCTCGCGTAGAAGACTTCGCGAGGAAGCGACATGCGGAGTCCGCGCGCACCACGACAAACGTTGAAGACTTTTACAAGTCTTTGACATGCTTCGGACCAGTCCCTGTGGCCCATTAAATATAAAAAAAGCTTTTTTAAGGCTCGCGAGCTGCAATAGCCCGCGAAATGGAAGCGAGCTTCAGGAGCACGGGAGATAGCATCCTGTGACAGCCCGCGGGATGAATTTCAGTTCGCATAGGAGTTTACAGTTGGCAGCACGGAGGCAATGCCCTATGCGGAATGAAGTGTGCGAACTGGACATGTGTCACAAGATGATTGGTTCGCATGGACGGAACAGTGCCCTTGTGCTATTAGGTTTTCCGAATCCAACTCGAAGTATGATTATCTCTCTCTTCTGCCGCAAGTCGAGCTCCATTATATAAGGGGGCTCGAACCCTAACAGAAAGGACAACTCTCAAAATCAATACAAACACAAACCAATACAAACTGAATCCCAGTTCCCTTCGAGCCACTCGAAACCCTAACCCTAAGCGCCGCCGCCTAGGTTTTTTCCCCAGAGCTCTCCGGACTCTACCCCTTTCAGCTTCTCTCTGAACTCTCTATAGTTGCTCTGCTCGCGCCGCCGTGAGTATCGATCGCTTGTGCTTGTAAATCCTCCTTCGAGGTGGCACCTGTAACCCCTCTTTGCCTGATCAAGAAGTCAAGCGCACCCCATCAAACTTTTCCTCGTCCGCGAGGTGGCACGCCCGCAACTCCCCCTTTCTCTTTGCTCGCTAGAAACCTCTACTCCGCGCGCTGAAGATCGTGGTCAAAACACGTATGACGTTTGTATATATGTACTCGATATAATGTCTAAATTTTATTATCATAAATAATATCCGAATTTGAATACTTGCATGGATACATAGTAACTTCTGGCTTATATATTATAGTATTCCAATCAAGTTACTGAAATATTTGAGGAAATTTAAAAATACTTGAAGTGGAGTTTGTATGTATGGAAATATTAGCAGCATGTATATGACTCTTGAAAGACGTAAACTACAAGCATAATATTGTTCTGGTCCATCTAGCTGATATTAATGTAAATGTAATAATCAGTCAACAATACAATCAATGATGTAACTTTGATTTGATATGTCAAGTATTCATGTACAGTCATGCCTTCGACTGATCAAACATTCAAAAATTATATAGAGTCTGTGTTGCTTAGTTTTATGTCAATTAAGTGACTTTGAAAGATAAATTATAATTCTTTGTATTGCAATGAGTCGAACTCACAACGTTTCACATATAAAAAGAGACTTATGTCACGATCAAAGTAGGATCAAAAAGTTTATTTTTTCTTTTAATTATAGCTTTTTTTTAATTATAAGAATTCCTTAAATCGGAAATCTGGGCGGAAGCAGACGGCGTCGTATTGGGTTTCTATAGTTGGGGCCGTACTGTGAAAGATAGAATACAAGTCCCCCGAATTTTATCCAAAACTCTGCCTCTGTGCTCTACTCACTGAAACCAAACCTCCCCAAATGGCGTCGTCCCAACACCTCCTCCCCTCTTTCTCCTCACCCACCACCGCTAGTCACGACTCTGCCAGGTCTCACCTCCTCTCCTCTTCTCTCTGGGCCTCACCCATCACCATCAGCAGCTTCTCTTCCTCCCCCAAACTCTCCCCCCTCCTCCAAACCCGCCGCCGCCTCCGCGTCACCGCAATGGCCCCACCCAAACCCGGCGGCAAAGCCAAGAAAGTGGTGGGAGTGATTAAGCTGGCGCTTGAGGCCGGGAAGGCCACTCCGGCGCCGCCGGTGGGTCCCGCTTTGGGTTCCAAGGGTGTGAATATCATGGCTTTCTGTAAGGACTACAATGCCAGGACTGCCGACAAGGCCGGTTATATCATTCCTGTCGAGATTACCGTCTACGATGTCAGTGACTTTTTGGTCTGGTTTTTGTTGCGTTGAGTTGTGTTTTGCAAGGTTGTGAGTTTGTTTATGGGATTTTTGTCTGATGGCAGGATAAGAGTTTTACTTTCATTTTGAAGACTCCACCTGCTTCGGTTTTGCTTCTTAAGGCTGCCGGTATGCTTCTTTTTATGTGTCTTCCTCTTAGTGTCTGATGTGGGTTCGGTTTAGTTTTTGGTTTAGAGTTTGGCTCAAGCATTCGCCTTTAATTGTTAGTTTGATGATTGCAGTTCTGTGAGTTTGTGACTTGTAGTCCAATGTTGTTTGGTGAAAAGTTTTATCTCATCAAAAAGAAAAGAACTTGAAAGGGAAGATTGTAATGAAACTAGGTAGTTAAAGGTTGTTCATGTATTCGGGGCTGACATACATTAACCAAAAAATGTTTTATGCGGGGACTTGGGGTCTGCTACCATGAGTTGCGCATAAGACTTCAGCAGCTAGTGTTCTAAGTGAAGAATTAAGAAAAAAGCTATTTCTGGTGTTGTTCAATTCATATGATGAAACTAAGTTCAGAGTCCTGATTACTCTTTTAAATAACTCTTGTAGTTCTGATTGTTAGTGCAGTAACCGGTTTGATCATCTCAGTCACATATGCTATGCATCAAGTTTTGCCACTGTTTTCAGCACTGTGACTGTCGCAGGTTGAACTAAATTGTCTTATCATAATGGACCGTCATCTTATATTAGTTCATCCTAGAACCAGTTGCATATTAGTGTTTCCTTGTTAAATGCTAATATGCTATTCATTGCCAGCGTTCAATAATGGTTACAACCTTAACCTATGCTGAGTGTTATGCAGGAGCTGAGAAAGGCTCAAAAGACCCACAGTTGGAGAAAGTAGGGACGGTAACCATTGACCAACTGCGAACAATTGCACAAGAGAAGCTACCAGACTTGAATTGCACAAGTTTAGAGTCGGCAATGAGAATTATAGCTGGCACTGCAGCTAATATGGGGATCGATATTGACCCTCCTGTTCTCGAAAAGAAAAAGAAGGAAGTCCTGCTGTAATCCTGCCAACATTTTGATTCCTTCATTAGGCTTTATATGTAAAATCGTGTTTGTAAGCTTATAGAGGATTGATGTAAGTCAGAATGTAATACTGTCCCCGCCATTTTTTGTTGCTAGTATAAATTCTTCACCCATATTGCACTGGATGACTGGATTCTGTTTTATGATTCTTATTACAATTACTGTGGAATCAAAAACAAAGTTCCCAATCTCGCAAACACAACCGAAACAATAAGACGCTTGAATCACTTTCATTATGTTTTACTGTTCTGTATGAACATCTCCATCGATACTATCCATAAGAAGCTAGAGTCTCCTTAAACCTTGCTCAATGCCATTTGTGGGTAAATATTCATAAGCAAGAGTAGGAATGCCATTTGTGTCTCTAACGAAGAAATCAGCAACTGAAGTTTTGTTATGTGCTCCATATCAGGTTACTATCAATCGATTCTTCTTTCCTCAGTGAATATCATACTTGCAAGGAACGCAAGGCCTGTCATTGAGGATGTTTCCATATCACCACATAGTGCAGATCACACTTTTCCTACAATTTTGAGTTTTTGACATCACAGCAGAGGACAAATGCCCAGAAAAGCGGTGCAGTGGATGTGACAACTACCAAACTTGACGAGCTGATGAGGCTCCTCAAACAATATGAGCCAAACTTGTAGCTGAACATCTAAACCCAAATTAATAGATCAAGTATAATAGACTCATAATCAAAATATCACAATTTAACATGTGAATAGTTGAAATTCTAATAGAATGAGTTTATGAGTTCAAGATTTGGCTGTATGGTAAATTGAGTTTCGGTTTATAAAATATGAGTTTGTTTCGGTAGATTAATGTATCGATACGTATATAAACGAAAACCGGTACCTTTCTCATATTACCAAAAGAGAACAAAGGTTGCCCTATGAATGTTTGCCAACTGCCAAGAATATACGTCTCATATTCGCACAGTGATTCAGGTGTATTGACTATTTCTCTGATCAATGAAAACTGAAAGAGCCATTAAATCCGAAAGCTTCCGAGCTGTAACTGACAACAACTGCACCTTTCTCATGAGAAAAACTATGTACTTGTTTTGGATAAAAGAAAGAAACTACTTAGAAGCTTAATTTGGAATCAGAATACAAAAAGAAACCGATAAAATTGGAGGCCCAGATGGAAGTCCTTAATGGATATTGAATGACTAGAAAACAAAAATCCAAGTTCATGATCAACAGGGAAACAGCCTTCTTTATAAGCAAAATTACAAAAACCCTATACCACATCCCCTGTATATAAATCTCATTCAGAGCCAAAACTCACCACCACACTGTTCCCTCAGATTCTCTGAGAACCACCACACCTTGAAGACCCTCCCTTTACATTCCTGATTCTGAGGTATGCATCTCTCTTGTGTATAGATTCTAAGCTCCTCTAAACCTCTCTGTTTCGGGATTCGTTATAATTCATCTTATTTCTTCTGGTTTTCCAATACTGTGTATTGGAATCCATTGATTCATTCCATTTTTTTAATCACCCAGAACCTGAAAAGAGGACGGGGATCAAAAGCTCATTGCTTTATGTGATTTGGGTGGTATTGGTTTGGCTGTGTTGAGCTTTTTGCTCTGTTTTGTTTACCTTTTCTGGGCTTTGTGTACCTTTTCGCTTGGTATTGCTTGATAGTCCTCGTGATTTTGTTTCGTCATATTCGTACATTACAGCCATTCAGGATAAGGTCAAATTTATGTTTGGTGTTGGCTTTTTATGTGAGCTTTGGTTATCTGATTCTGGTGGCAAAGTGTTTTGAATTCATCTGCTTTGGTGGTTCCCTAGTTTATTTAGAAGCATTAACGACCTTGTGTAGGTTATCAATTTGTCATTCTCTGTCTCCAGTAGTCCAGTTTCCATGTGAGCTTCAGTATTATTCGGTTGTTTATCGCATGTTTCTTCTTGCATTGGTTGTGCTAATTGCATATGAATCATGGTGGGATGTTGTATGATGGATGTTAAGGATAATGTTGGTTGTTCCTGTTCTTGCTTTGGGTTACCTATGTTGATCTCCCTCCTTTTACTTTCTAATGTCAGATGAACAATTTAGGATAGAAGTGGTTTATATCTATCACTGGAATACTATGTCCTTATGTCATATGATCAGGACAGGAGAAATTTACATGTGTGCTGTTGCTATCTTTGGTTGTCACAACCACTGCTGATTCTGTTACCGGTTCATTCTGTCTGTTGTTTGCTGTCTAGTACGAAACTATTAACTCAGTTACTTCTGGCATTAGATACTATGTGATTTCTGTGGTGTTTTTTCTACTGCCAATGTTCTGAATTTTTAGATACTATGTGATTTCTGTGGTGTTATCTGTCTGAATAGTTTGACAGTTATCATTCTTATCTTATCATTGCTTATTCAGATGGAAGCGCAACATTCTGGACACGGGCATATAATTGAAGTGCATGGAGATGTGAAAGATATCGAGTCAAGCTTGCGTGGTAACAAGGTTTGTGCGGAAGCACCATGTGGATTTTCAGATCCTAATAACAGTTCCAAAGATGCCAAGGAGCGGACAGCATCAATGCGGAAGCTTTTGATAGCAGTTGTGCTCTGTGTCATTTTCATGACTGTGGAAGTTGTTGGGGGTATTAAAGCCAATAGTCTTGCTATTATGACTGATGCAGCTCATCTATTGTCGGATGTTGCAGCATTTGCAATTTCCCTGTTCTCGTTATGGGCATCCGGATGGGAGGCAACTCCACGCCAGACTTATGGCTTCTTCAGAATTGAAATACTCGGCACACTTGTTTCCATTCAGATGATATGGCTTCTTACCGGGATTCTTGTTTATGAAGCCATTGCTAGACTCATTTATGAGACCGGTGAAGTTCAGGGATTTTTGATGTTTGTTGTTTCTGCATTTGGTTTAGTGGTTAATATTGTTATGGCGTTCCTGTTGGGTCATGATCATGGCCACGGGGGGCATGATCATGGTCACGGTCATGACCATGGTCACAACCACAGCCATAGTGACCACAATCATGGACACAGTGAACATCATCATAACAATGAGGACCATCATGATCATGGACATGATGACGGGCACCATCATTCTGAGGGAGGAGATCACACACATCCACTGCTGAATGAAAATGCAAGACAGAAGAAACAACGAAATATCAACGTGCAAGGTGCTTATCTTCATGTACTCGGTGACCTCATTCAAAGTATTGGAGTTATGATAGGTGGAGCAGTCATATGGTACAAGCCAGAGTGGAAGATTATTGACTTGATATGCACGCTTGTATTCTCAGTAATTGTGCTATGGACAACAATCAAAATGATGCGCAACATTTTGGAGGTTCTTATGGAGAGCACTCCGAGAGAAATTGATGCCACAAAACTTGAGAAAGGTCTCTGTGAGATGGATGAGGTTCTGGCAGTTCATGAACTACATATTTGGGCCATTACTGTTGGGAAGGTGCTGCTGGCTTGCCATGTCATTGCTAGGCCGGATGCGGATACTGACATGGTACTAGAGAAGGTGATAGACTATATCAAGAGGGAATATAATATCACTCATGTTACTATTCAGATAGAGCGTCAGTAATCTGGACTCGGATAATTTGCATCATCACTCGGGTGTTGTAACTAGGTTGGTTGGTTTCTCTTAGACTGAAGTTTCTTATAATATCCATCTTCTATTGCTTGCTTTCTACATTCCTTTGTGATTCATCCCTCATTGCCTTAACTCCTATTCATGCTAAGATAAAAAAGCTATTCCATCTCTCTATGCTACATGTGTCTGCAATTCTATCTGCTACAATAGATATTTATTCAGCTTTAATCTTCAATTTCATTGTTATACAATATTAGATAAAAACTTATGTGAGTTTGAAAATGAAAAGAATGAGTGACCATACAAAACACAAACATATCCAATATATATTGGAGTATTACATGCTCTTAGAAAGCTCCACCACTGAAAAACTAAATGCAGAACATGCCACTCGAATGGTGTAGAACCCTGCTTGTTTTGCCAAACTTTCGAATTCTTTCTCTGTCCTCTCACTTTCACTTATAGTGGTGTTCATCAGGAACATATCGCACTGAAGCAAGCTTTTGGCAGAAAGACTAGTTTCAGGGGCTTCCGGTATAACCAAATTTACTACTATCATTTTTCCATTGTCTGGCAAGGCCTCATAGCTGTTTTATAGTATCATCAAGCAATGTTTGTCATTAAAAAGGTGTAGTACCCACTGTTCATAAAACCCTCTGTTTATATTGATTGCATATGAATGGTTCTTGATTTAGTCTTATGCTACTACTACTACTGGCCTTTGACATACGTTTTTGATTCACATGTAATCTCTTCCGCATGTAGCTACTGCTACAGCTTCACCTTAATCAGAGGTAATTCTTTTTTACACTTGTGTCTGAAATTCCATCTGCTACAATTGATCTCTCTATCCTTCTTTATTCTTCAATGAAACTATTCTACAGTATTTGATGAAAAGAGATACAGAACTAAAATAAGAGAAGACTGAACATCTGATAACTACAAAAACAGAACATATCCAACTAGATATTGGATATTACATGTTCTTGAACAGCTCCACCACCGAAAAGTTAAACGCAGAACATGCCACTTGAATGGTGTTAAACCCGGCTTGTTTTCCCAAACTTCCAAGTTCTTTCTCTGTCCTCTCATTTCCAGTGGTGTTCATGTTCATCGTGAACATATCAAACTGAAACAAGCTTTTTGCAGAAGTAGTAGTTTCGGGGGCTTCCGGTATCACCATGTCAACCACTATGACTTTTCCATGGTTTGGCAATGCCTCGTAGCAGTTATTTAGTATTGTCAAGCAACGTTTGTCATCATACTGGTGTAGCATCCACTGTTTTCAAAACCCTCAGCATTAGCTCAAAATATTCTAAAGTACATAACCAATAAATCACTAGTAATATCTTCAACCGGCATCTGGTTTAGGGCGAAGCATACGATCAAGCACTGCAGGCGCATCCGGGCTGTTGTGGGAGTGGAGCTGTGATGCTATTTCGGAAGGTGATAGCTGAGCTCCAGGGCCAGCTCTGTGTATTATGTCAAGCACACCAAGTTCTATGGTCGCTTTGAGCACCGTAGGCGCTAGTGATGCGCTTACTAGCTGCATGGCATATTGGGAGTGACTTTCCATCTCAGATGGTTTATGTAGGTAACAATTTCCTTAGAATAGGGAGTGTCTGTATTGGCTATTGATCTGTGCCATAAGTTTATAACCATGAGAGTTGAACATGGTGTCCAACTCGATTACGATTCTGATCTTTTTTGAATCATCATACTGCATGTGGTTCTGGAAATGAGAATATTCAATAACCATATGAAGTTTTGATCCTGCATTTTATGAACTTCCATTTGGGTGGCTTGACTGCTTCATTTCATATTCGAAGTCAGTTTTTGAAACTTACCCTATTGGAACACGCAGTTGATTTTGACTTCGGAGGAAAGGTCAGTGAAAAGAACATGGGATTTAACTATGATGACTCGATGCAAATGACATAGGAAAAAGAGGTAAAAGAAGATATCAGAGTCCCATTTGAAGTGGTGACAGATTTTTCCACCATTTGACAAACACAGCCATTTTCATTTTTCTTTACTTTTCGTTTGGGACTAAAGCCAGACAAACACTTCTAGAGATTTTGAAAGGCTAAATTTAGGAATTGAATGTGCAGTTTTTACACAAGTAATCAATTTTGTTTAAACAAGTCTAAGCAGCATTCTTTGGCAAGTCCTCTGTCCCAGAATTTCGAATAGAACTCTGCATATGTGAAGTTTCTGTACACTGCTGGTTGATCATGGCTGACGAGCTCCTTGGCAGGGCCAATCAGTGCATCAGGTGCTGGACAGTAGAAGGTTGGAACTGAAATTCTCTCTTTGTTGCAGTTCACTACAGCTCTGTGCAGCACACTCTTGTACCTATCATTGCTTATTACCTATCCAAACAGAGAGAATATGCAAAACTAATTAGAGAAACTTCGAGATTAGTTACAGTTTCATATGTTGTGTGCACATAAGACTAAGTTCATATGTTTGTAGCAATGATGTTACCTGCATTTGATCACCAATATTGACAATGAAAGTGTTGGGAATAGGGTTCACAGCAACCCACTTGCCCTTTCGAAGGACTTGCAATCCAGGTACATCGTCTTGGAGAAGAATCGTGATTAGGTTACCGTCGGTGTGTCCAGGCAAGCCGTAAGTAAGCTCTGGCTCTGGACATGGTGGGTAGTAATTCAAAGCCATATGTTGTGCTTGCTTGCCTAAAGCCTTCACAATGTAGTCATTTTGCAGTCCCAAGCTCTCTGATATGGCCTCAAGCAGTTTCAGCACTAGTCCTCTAACACTAGCGCAATACTCACCCACTTCCTCCCTAAGAACAAACAATGCAAGCAGTCATTCAGTTATGCTACTTTTATCTTAGCACAAAGCTTGTCAGAGAGAAATTATGTGACTTTGTATGTGACAAGTGAGTATGAATATTTAGATGAATGAAAACGAAGAAATGAGAGAGACATTCTAATGTACCTGAATGAAGGGGGATTAGAGGGCCATTCGTGGACGTAGTCTTCAAGAGGGTAGCAGTGGAGTCTGAGAAAGTCCCTCCAGTTGGCGGTTTTTTCTGTCTTGACATTGAAACTGGTGGACAGCCTTGTAGTCTTTGAAGGGTCATCAGAGTACATCTTCATCCTCTCACTCTCCGGCAACCTGAAAAACTCTCTTGCTATATTTAACATGCCGTCGATCAACTCCTCCGGTACCCCATGATTTTTAACCTGAATCATTATCAAACAGTTGGTTAATATTATTAAGTTGTAAAATTCAGTCATTATTCAATAACAAATTAAGCTTTCAGTACAAAGACGTACGTACGTACCTGAAAGAAGCCATCATTTTGGCAAGCTTGGGCAATCTGATGGATAATATCAGAGTGGTTGGGGCCGTTGAGGCCCTGAAGATCAATGAGAGGGATGGAGCCCTCCGACGATGCCTGGACGTCGGCGAGGTTTGGACGGTCGGAGATGGGGCGAATGTAGTTTGAAGGGACATGGTCGACGACGGAGATGAGGTCTGTAAGGAGTAGCTTTGCTGTGGCCATCTTTGCAAAGTAAACCGGAAGAGAAAACTTGAACGCTAATGGTAGTCGACTGAGGTTGGTTGGTTTGAGAAACGGGATTGCTCTGCAGCCCTATTTATGGTGTTTATGAAATCAATTAAATAACAAGTTGTGCAGAAACTTCTGAATTGTGGTAGGATTTGATGATTTGATCAACACACGGAGGTTCTTGAACAAACGTGTCAAGTTTTAGAAAGAGACTAACATGCAATATTCACCGTTATCTGTCAATTTTAACCATTTATATATCTAAATAATCAAATAATGTGATATACACAGTCTAAACATGCAATTTTGAACCATCTCTCTTGTCCGATGATTCTGATGATTTAGGATGAGAATTATTGTCATGTGAATATGACTCATCAAATCGGGAGAAGGCACTGTCATTGCCAAAATGCATGTGAACTTTGTTGTATTTCGGCGAAATGGAAGTTCTGGTCCAGCTGAAGTATGAGGTGCAATTAACTACTTAACCAATGATCAAACCAAACTGCAAAATTGCGGTGAGAAATTTTGATAGTGCAATGCTGGTATGATTGAGAACGGCAGCTACTGACAGATTTGACAAATTATATGTGTGTATATATATATATATATATATATATATATAATTGGTTTGCATGATGTGAGAAGAATGACACTCGAGAATGACATAACATTCGCAACGTCATCAATATATGATTCATATATAATAGCAAACTCTTTTCTTGTAAATTAAGGCTGTGTTTAAGGGAGACGAGTCAGACGACCTATGTTAAATATAAACAAAATGGTTAAATCAAAGACTAAGAATCATTGGAAGAGAGGGAATATTAATTAAACAAGTGAATCTGAGTATGTATGTATTTTTCAATGGCTTCAACAAGTCGATCAAATAGTTTTGTTTTTGGTAGGTATGAGAAATCTCACAAGAGATCTTTTGGGATGTTAATCATGTTATGTTCACGAGCGATGTTAGGCAGGCAGATCTAAGTGGTGTTTGTAAAGGAAAAAGGCAATCGACCCCATTCCAATTTGTTCAACATCTATGTCTAGTACGGTGGTACAAAAATGTACAGTAAAAACGTTCGGTTCTAAACTAAAGTTATAAAAAGTGTTTTTCTTGTGTGGTCTTTTATGTCGTTTGGTTTTGGGTTTGAGGAAGAAACAAACTCCACAACCAGAACACCTCCACAACAACCACCACAGCCATACCAGCTTTCGAACCCCGTCAACCTGTGAGAAAGACGGACGCCTTAACCACAAAGCTTACGGGAAAACCAATAAAAAAAATAAAAAGTTATAAAAAGTGTTACCATGCAACGAAACAAGATTGGAAAAGCTAATATGTCCATTTTGTCATCTTCGTTTTCCTGCACATAAACGTACTGTAGAAATTGCAGCTGGAGCTGATAGCGAGCGTTAGTTTTTAATTGAATCAATAATGCACTTAACAAATAATAGCCTCAATCATATATGAATATCATATTCTTCAACGATCTGTACATATGATGATACTCACAAATCACAGTTTTAAGGTTTAAAACACTTCAAGAAACGGGAGTCGAACTCAAATGAAGTGCTGCATGCACCATGAGTTAGAAGTACTTCAATTTAAATAAAAATCCCACACAAATCACATGCTGCAGTATTAGCTAGCTTTTCATGAGTATATATAATCTCAGATCAAGTCAGAAGTCCTCGAGTTGTTTAAGCTGTGTTTCTTTTGTTTGAAACAGAGTTGTCTAATTAACCTTAGGTAAAGCTCTAAACCCGTTCATCACACGTAGTTAACTAAAGCAAGACGAACATAGTTAGTTAGGATATGTGATCGATCCGACTACCTAAGATGTTTATCTCATTGATACACGTATCAAATTGGAAGATGGTTAGCAGCTCTTCCAGTGAAGTCGGTGGCAACGTCAGCCCTTACGATTCAGTCTATCTTCTTACTGACATCACCCTGCTCACATCATCACCCTCATCACCCCCAACAAACAAACTGGGGCAGTCTTTTCTTAAACTAGGCCACCAAATGCCTTACTAACTAGACGTTGATACAGTTTGATGTTTGATTGCAGAAGAAGAAGAAGAAGAAATAGCCAGTTGGTCAATTTGTGACGAGCTCTAGATGACTCGGCCTCGACGTGTTTTCCGCACATAAAACCAAATGCTTCTTTGGATTACACAACCTATGAATCGACCCAAGTTAGTTTCAACACGGTACATTGGTACATGACAATAATGGATGATAGGTCAAATCGTAACAATACAATAACAAAGATGGAAGAAACAATCGAATCAATATTGCGTATAAATGGGGATTATTGAGAATCGCGGAGGAAAATGTATGCAGAGCTCAACAGTCGAGCACATAAAATTAGCACAATAACGTGAATGCAACACTTGGTCCTAAGAAAGAAGTTGATCTTTGCTATAGAGTACAAAACAGCATAATCTCAACTTGCATTTGTAGTTCGTTATATTTTGCGACTTTGGCTCTCTTCACAAAAGCAATTTGATACTGGGAAATTTAGCGCTGGCCTGCTGCACTAAAGAGAGCTTTACTGATGATGCCGGTGGCCTCAACATAGCGATCCATGCATCTAGAGATGCAGCTGCTCTCACCCCCACTTAGGCTTGATCCTGGTTTTGTGACGCACTTGTCAAAGCACTTGGTCCTCAAGGTCTGTGTGGCAAATGAAAAACAGTTGAGAACAAAATCCAAGCAGGGGCGTTTACATATAAGATTCAGCTAGGAATATTCCCCAATCCAAAGTGACATAAGTTTTTAAGGCACCTTTGAAAGATTACATATACATGTCACCCAAAACGTGCAAGTGCATACACATATACATATCTACAGTCCAAATCTGTAGCTCACCATACCAAGGATAACAAAAGAAAGACATAATATGCATGGAATGTAGTAATTGACTTTTTGAGTAAACATGTACCTACCCTATTCTAAAACATCACACCTTAGTTTTACCACCTTAACACATCACCCAGGACCAGGTAGCTAGCAGACCTCATCAAAGGAAATCAAAGTGGCTACTCATCTCAAACATCCAAGCCCAATTATAAACAGGGGCTCTTTTGTTGCGTGATCAGGATTTCTATTACAAGTTGTGAGGAGAAAATTCTATCAGAGTGATTGTGCATCTTATAAGAAGTATGAGAAGGATGGACATGCGTTAGGCTTTCGCCAGAAGCCACTGGGAACATGTGCAGACTTAGGATTGAAAGAGTATCAGAACCCCTGGTAATCTCAATCTGTGAGACTAGGTAAATGACATATAAGACACCCATATCCTGCAATAAATGGAGGCTCCTCCTTCCTTATAATCTGGGTTACGTTCTGAGAATGAGTGAGTTTAAGAATTCTAAGTCTAAATATCTTTCATATGTTCACTAATGTTTTGCAAAAACCAAAGTTTCACCAACATCCTTCCCCATTTGTCTCTGAATCCAATTTCTCAACTTCTAAAAGCCTCCTTGTAATTTCAAATTAAAAGCAAACACAACTATGAATAAGCACAGCAATGCTAGGACGAAGGAGTTCAGCAGCCACTATTCTAACAAAGGATGCCACATAAGTGAGGGTATAAGCATAGGGAAGAGGAGAGTGGTTTTTTTTTTTTAAAGAAGGAGATTCCGCTATTTAAAGTTACTTGGCAGTTTATGGGTATATTCAATTGATCTTTGTATACTGAACTAGGCCAAAAGTACAGACCTGTAAAACTGGGACTCAGATTCTTTCGGGTTCTGAGACTACTATTTCAGTGATTCAGTATATAAACATTACTAATGCTACACTAAACCCCCTATCATTTAGATTGACAAATAGCGGAAAGATCAAACATCAAAAGATAGGAATCAGAACAAATGGGAGACGTAGTTCCATTGATTCCGCAAAAGTCATACTCCATAACAATTTCACTCAAACTTACAAAAGATTAAACTTTAAAACAGGATACCACTATATTCAAAGTTCTAAACAAGCTAAAGTATTTAGTGCCGAATCGAAGAAATAGTGAGCAAAAAAAGTAAAGCAAGCAAGCATTCTTAAACTAGCATTAAAAGAACAAACTTTCAACACACTGTCGTGCCCCAATATTAAAACACGGAAGTTCAACCAAGTTTCCGACATATACCCAAAACAAACCGGGAGTGAACTAATACCAGGCATTGAACTGAAAGATTAGATGAAGCACATAAAGTAAATATAGTGATGAAGAGGAATGAATTAAAGAATACCTCAAGGAACTCCTCGGCATAAGCCTGAGCGAGTTGGGACTGAAGCTGGCTCTTGAACTGGTCAGGGTTGAATTGGGTTGATGAGGACCCGCTTGATGGCGCTGAAAAATCCATTGCTCTCTTTCGATTTGCCTCTCTCGGTCTCTTCGCCTCTAAAACCCTACTCAACTCCTCCTTTTGCTGCGCTCTTCTCTTCTCTTCTCTTCTCACCAAGTTATTAGGAAGGGCACCGCTTTGGGTTTGGGCCCCTAAACCCTAAACTGTTCTTTTGCAATTTCTACGCTTCTAGTTCAAGGCCCAACCATCCCAAATGGCCCAAATTTTATTTCACAAAGATGGAGGCGCATTATATGTTTGGAAATTGGAATCTAAAATTAAGTTATGCAATAGTAAATCGTCATATTTTAGGTCGTTGATAAACTTGTTTGTCTATGGTTCTAAACATGATCATAGAATCGATGATCGAATATAACCTGTTCAGCTGTTCTTGCATATAGGGAAGCCGAGAAAGTGGTTGATTCCTCATTCAAGCTGACTTCACCGTTTTAATAGTCTTGTTCATCAATAAACCCTTATGTACTAGGTATGTAATGAGCTTGATGTGCTAAAATACTAATAAATATGTATACATTGTGTTGGGCTAACATCATGTCCAACACAAAACTAACAATTCAACTCGATGGTATTGAGTTATGTTCTTTTGTTCAGAAGAATGTTATCGAGTTCAATTAGAATAATCAGTACAACCAAGAGATTCAAATTACGTTCAAACTCTACGGTATCGCTCCGAGCCCAGCTCCGAAGGAATAACACGTTCTGGCTAGTTTCTTCAATAACATGCTGAATCCATTTAGTTATATATATGCGCTGCTAATTAATTAGAATTGCGGTTTGTTCTTGATATTTTGCTTCATAATAAGCATCTCTGTCTGGAATTTTTAGACCAAAACAAATGAACAACCCCTTGCTTCATTTTCAACACGGGAGAGATGGAAGAAGGCGACAATATATATATATATGAAAGATACATAAAAGACATGATAGCCGCCAACTGGATATCGATGAATGATCATGATCGAACAACACTACCCTAGATCGAGTTGTGCAATTGCCTGCTTCGATCCGATGCTGCTCTATCTCTCTCACAGTGGTCCATTCCATTCAAGTTTTTCACAGAACGCGTGGTCCTAAACCCAAACAATACCATCATCGCATATTTATCAGCTTCATGATCAAACTTGAGACTTTTCATTCCCTCAATTTCTTCCCTATTTCGCTAATCCGTTCCTTTCAGATCGATACGTTACTTCTGTTAATCCCTTTCTTAGATCATAAAACCCAGAAGCTAGGGTTTGTGTGCTTCAAGTTAAGCAAATCACGCATTTACACTACTGCTGGTCCATACATGCATGCAGCATGTATATAGCCACACCTACGGTATGACGAAGAAGAAAGAGCTACAGTGTTTACTGGGCTGGGTGGGAATAGGATAAGCCTAGAGATCGACTAAAGTACGTTGAAGTCCAGAAAAAAGCTTCATACATAATTACATATACATGATGCTCTTGTACACATACACAGTCATATTGGTCATGTCACTGTGTTCCAACACCACCCAGAAACAAAAGTCATGGCAACATTTCTGTCATCAATATTTTAGCTTCAAACGGGTTGATGCGAATCGATAACAAGCTTCATGAACCGGTGGGATGTGAAGCTAAAAGAAGCAACTAGCTAGTGAGAGAGAGAGATGAAGCTAGCTAGCCAGCGATCCCCAACCTAAAAATGACCCAAAGTCCCGCAACCCTAAAAAACCCTAGAGTGGGCGCGGGCGCGATCGAGAGAGGAAGCGATCGATGGAGCAAAAGAGAAGTGATCATCGATGAAGAAAAATAAAAGGTGTAAGCCCCAAAACCATAAGTAAGGAGTACTACAGCACAGGTAAGCTTAACAAGGCATGATGATCGAAATCCTATTAAAGCTAGACATTGTCAATGGGGCTTCAGCTATGGTGTATATATAGGGTTCTTGTGAGAATAGACGGCAGCAGGTCCACTAATAACTCCAAAGGGTGAGACATCATAGTCCCCTTCCCCATCTCTCTGCGTAATATACAATCTCTTAGCTACCTCTCCCACCCTTTTGAATCCCGTGGAAGATATTCGAAAACAACCCACTTTAGGGTTTGAGGTAATGTTTGCTCGTCGATTTCGACTTTCTTCGATTTAATTTACCTAGTTACCAAGCACGTCATGTGCTGCAATATGTGCATACATATTACGATGTATAGGTTGATCAAAACATTATACGGGTATCAAATTAATACGTTCAAGTTTTATTTCGCTCGTCGGGAAAGAATTAGTTACACCATGTGGCCGGCTAGATGTCTCGTGAATTAACATGCTGCTAGTCTCACTCATTTGGTCGAGTTTAGGCTGCTTTCACAGCAACCCCACGTTTCATACCCTAACACACAACATTACATACAAATTCATCTTTCCCTATGAGGAGGGACTAACGCATCCTTTTCATACCAAACCATGGCATCTTGAAGACAAATATGGAAACGCAGAAGTGATTTCCTAAGTAACATTTCAATATCAAGAATAAAACCATGCATATATATCTATATAATACAAAGAACATGCATATGCGGGTCGACACCAAACTACTAAATAAGAACACACATTGACTTTCCATAATCATATATATAAGAATGCACTCAATATAATTAGTCGTTCTAAGCGTTAATCATTTCGTACGCCTAATTAAGCTGCAATTAATAAATTCCATATATATCCCCCAAAGTTTGAATTTGACACTGATCGATCGTGCTACAGCTAGGTTACCAGCTGGGTTGGATATTTATCAAACCACCCACTTGATTATCGAATTAAAATGTGAGCCTAAACCCAGGCCAGCAGAGGCTAAGTTTAGTACCAGAGATATTACAATTTGGCCATACTTTAATTTAGATGGTAGTCTAAATCAAGTAATTCCAGATACTAAAAATTTAATAATTGGCCATACTTAATCTATAATTTTCATCAAACTCACAATCATATTAACCACAAAGATGCCGAGGTTTACATGGAATTCAGGGGTTCTGCCGATATGTCTTTCTGCATTTTAATAACAATGAGATTGCTCCTCTTGGTTGGTAGCATATGTTCAAGTAAGTAAGAGTGATTTGTCGCTTAAGTTACGGATCAGTACTGGAACCATGTGTTATGGAGGAAGAAATGATTATATATTTGCCTAATTGATGTACATTATCCAATAATTATCAATAACTAGCTAGTTAATTAACTTAAAAACTACTTGTTCAAGCAAACTAGCCAAAAATCTGGCGCGAAATTAAAAACGTAGTCTTCAATTAGTGAAAATATTTCTAAACAAGTGCAGAGATCGTGTTAATGAATAGGCTATTCCGCTCACGGGAGTAACATCCTTTTCTCTAAAAAAAAAAAAAAGGAAAAAAAGTGCAGAGAATCGAATATGGCTTTCATGAATGAAATGCCATATACAGTACTTGTAATGGTTATTTTTCCGAATATAAACTACATTACGTGTATAATTAAGATTCATTTTTTCGCAAAGAAGTAATTAAGCTAATCAAGTTACTTTATAAGGGAACAATAAGACAAGAACCCTGGTTGGGCGGCTAAAACAACTGGGTTTTCTTCTTACATTTTGGGATGCGAAAATTGCAACTTGTGGTTGGAAATGTTTCCAAGTCAATGTAAAGTTGTAAACCTAATTGAATATACACAGTTAAGAAATCAGAGAGAGATTAAGTTAAGCGATTCCTTTTGATAAACACAAACGTCACTGTGCTCAGGGGTTGATGACGAGTGCTGCGTCTTAACTACTGTAGCACATTGCTTACAATAATTTATACGATGACTCATGCATATCGAAACTATGATCCTGATTTAACTAAATTAATTAATTGCATCAACTACAGGTTATAATATGAGCTAGAATAACAACATCACGGTGCCCAAAACGGCAAACTACGTTATACTTAATTTGTATTTTCTTGCATATGTTATAGGTATTCTTATATTCATTGATTAATATATGCAAGTGTGAAGCTAGCTAGTGTGGTCCATTTTTACGTGGGCAGGAGACTAACCCAACCACATGACAGACATGTTAGTGAACAGTGCGCTGTTACAACAAAATTTATTAGGGCTGGGCACGGGACGGGATGGGCCAGGATTTAGTGAATCTTGTCCCGTCCCGTCTCAAAAATAAAAGAACGGGACGGGACGGGACGGGAATGCGTTTTTAAAAATCTGTCCCGTACGTCCCGATCCCGAATGGGACCGGGACGGGACCGGGACGAGATCGGGATCCCGACAAATTAACCCTAAAACAACAACTGAAAAATATCAAAAATCACACAAGCAAAAAAAATAACATGAATGAAATTAAAAGTATTGAAATCAACAAGAACATATGTGCATAGGTGCTAAATTACATCCTATTGTAAAAGTACTAAACATCTAGCATTTGGGGATCAAATTTGGTTAAGAGGCTGGAGGGAGTGGAGGACTGGAGGGAGACAAGGAGTGGAGGCGTTATGTTTGACTGTTTGAGAATTGAGAGTGAGATCAATTTTTTTTTGTTTGTTTAGGTTTTACTATTTTAGACCAAATTAAGTGTGGTTGAGTGCATTGTAACATCATGCAACCTAAAAAATCAAATATAAAATGATTAAAATTAGGTATTCTAATATTACGGGACGAGACGGGATTTTTCGGGATAGTCCCGATCCCGTCCCGTCCCGATTCAACATTACCATAACGGGACGGGACGGGACGGGATTGTCATTTTCAAAACCTATCCCGTCCCGTCCCGCCAACTTTCGGGACGAGACCGGTACGGGATCGGGATTTCGGTACTAAGTGCCCAGCCCTAAAATTTATATATGATCCATGCTTCAAATTAACATCAAACATTCAGCCAACCTTCTCTTCGTTACACATCGATTTTGCGCTCAGATTTTGATGGGTGAGCTTAGCATAGTAAGATGCTTATATACATAAAGAGTACGTACGATCGATCTGCTTCATTGCACGGAGAGACACGGATTTTAATTTGTTGTTGTTAATATGAAATATATAGAATTAAATTATGAAATGAAATGGTAGGATAGTAGTTCTTTGATTTGGTTAGCGGAAATGAAAGTAGTTTTCGCATGCCGGGCTTAATAGTTTTACCTGCAGACTTGGAGCGAGGGACCGTTGATCATTAGAGAGGCAGAAACATTATATCAGAAATTAGGGCATGGAAGTTGAGGGAAAGCTGGAGGATAGAGACGTCGAGGGAAACCAGCTATGCCCTATGAATCATTTTAATTATGTGCATGACATATCGAGCTGCGGCATTTCATAGATATACTTATATATATATATATATATATATATATATATATATATATATCCAGGCAAATTCAGGAGGTGATGTTCATATCAATCCACCAGCATTGATCAGATTTTATGAGCAGGAATGATTGGATGGTAGGGATCATGTAGCGGATTAATATATCCTTTATACGATTCTGAGCCTACTGATATAAACCAGGTGTACAATCTCATCTGTCATGCAGTTGCTTACGAATTTCGATATGATCAAGTAGAAGCACATATATGATCCTTAGCCCTTGTTTTACTCTAAGGCAGGTGAGCTGGGTAAAATAAGTTTCATGGTGATTAATATTATCTTTTAGCTAGATTGCTGTTTAGGTCAATGAATTATGAAGCATGTATTTATAGGTTTCTCCACTTCCCCGGTATGTAATAAATTGGCATTATGATTATTATGTGACTCAATTCGAAGGATGAAGCATAAGGAGGGGGAAGAGACAGTGAGACATTGCTACACACCTAATGTGCCTCTCCAATTCAGTCCATGGTGTAGCACTTTGCACCCAGATCGAAATGGTCCGTGCAAAAATAAATGAAAGTAATCTACCTAATGTATCCTACTTCTGATAATCAAGGCATCAAGCTGTGTATGTATTTTTCATCTACCTAATGTATCTCAAATGGGAATGGTCCTTAAGTAATTAAACTGAGTAATATCTGAGCTGGTGATCAGTGGGAGATATTGGGTCATCTTGATAATTATATTCCTTTTGTTAACCAGCTGCAGGCCTTTATTTCTATTTATAGAAATAGAAAGTTGAACCTGAACCCTAATTCATTACAACAAATCATGTAAAGCTGTCATCGTATATATTTCTGAATTTCATGATGTTATATAATACATATATATATATATATATTTTATTTTTATTTTTATTTTTTTTTGCTCCTCACTCTTACTTCCCCACCTTCATTCTTACTCACCTAAATGCATGACACGTGTATATTTTCATTAACTCACGTAACCATGGTTAACAATATAAATTATTTATTTAATATAAATTTGAGAGGTTGGGCATTTAGGGTTTAAGGTTTAGGGTTTAGGCATTTAGGGTTTGGGTTTTGGGGTTTAGGGTTTTAGAGTTTTACTTAAATATGTCTAATCATGATAAAAGAATAAGCCATAAACCCTAAACCCGAAAACTTAAACCTTAAAACCCTAAACCTTACACCTTAAAACTCAATACCCAATCTTACAAATTTAAATTAGTCCTTTAAATTAAATAAATAATTTTAAATTTATATTGTTAACCATAGTTAGATGAGGTAAAAAAAAAAAGGACATGTGTCATGCATCTAAGTGGGTGGGGATAAAGGTGGGGAAATAAGATGAGGAGCAAATTTGGATCCGTTTTAATGCATGTCATGTATCAACTATGTCATAACGTTGTAACATGAGTCCGAAAAATAATAATATTAATCTTCAAATTTGTAATACGAGTAAAGTTGTAAAATATTTAATTACAACATTAGTCCTCGTGTGTCGTTAAAGTGGTAAAAATGTGTATTTAAAGTGATAATTGAGTCCTCAAAATGATAAAAGAAAAGTTTATACAACTTTGACGACTCAATTACCACTTTAAAAACATATAAGGATTAAAGTTGTAACTAAAATTTTACAACTTTAAGGACACATATTACAACTTTGAGGACTAATATTACTACTTTTAGAACTCATTTTACAACTTTAGGACAAAATTGATGCATGACATGCATTAACACAACTTAGTCTTACCCATGTAATGAATTTTGTTGCATGAAGTGATCGATATCCATGCAGTCATGTGCTAATTGGTTAGACATCATAGTTTCCGGTCACGAGAAAAGCCCGCTGCCGCTCTCTACTTAAACCCCAGGTTGGGTTGCTTGGTCGTATTCTATTTGGCAGGAATTTTCCTCGGGGGTACTTTGCAGATCATCGATTTGATTCATCTTAATTTGCCTGCAATGTTCTAGCTGTTTTACCCAAAGAAGAATGGAAAAGAGAAATAATTAACCACAATATATACTCCGAGGGTAGTTTATATCATGCCTTTCAATTCACTGAACTTACAAGTTCATCCAACAAATTAACAAGCTTGTGTCAACATATATACAAGTTTATTCGATCCAATTAAACAACAATAAAAACAAATTAAAACTAAGTAAATAAATAAGAAATTAATGACCAAATTAGTTATTTTTCTTCATTAACAAGATCGATTAATTTTAAAAAAAAAGAAAATAGTGCATATTCATTAAGTCATTAAAGTCGATATCTCTAGACGTGAGCGAATGGTAAACATTCTTGGTAAACATTGCTGTAGAAGGTGATAAAATTAAATGGCCGAATTAATAATTTAATATTACCACTCTAACAGAGAGCTATAGGACGGTCCTCTTGAGGAATAAACGGAAGCACTTCTTCAAAAGAAATTAGTCTATAAATCGCAAAATAGGAAGAAAAAAAAACAACCGATTTACCATAAACTAATCACCATCAGGTAATTTACAATTATCTTCTTTCTTTAACCATGGATTAATTAAATAAATAGCTGCAGGAGCTGCAGATAGATTCTCAAAATAGGTACCGAGAAGCAAAATTCCAAAAATAAAGCCAAAAAGAATAAAAATGGTCCACCAATCCTAATTGGTGTAATTACAATTTCATACCCCCTCCCAAAACAGCTGGCCTTTTGGGCCTTATCGTAGATAACATTAATCCATAATAAACCAATTAAAAACTAAATGAATAAACATATATCCTAGAGGAAAATTAAAAACGAAAATACCATGCACCCAGGAAGATGACAGGGACAAGCTCACATGAGCCCAACCAGATAATACATGGGGTCCTACGTATAATTTCTGAGAATTTATTGATCATTATTTTCATCCTAAATTAATTTTCTTAATTAAAAAACCCAAAAAAAAAAAAATTGGAAAAATCTAATGCCTACATGCCTAATCAGAGAAGGTTCCGGGCGGGGAAGCACCCACCTCTTCTACAGTGACTCCTATAGACATAGACACCGTCCCTCTCTCTCTCTCTCTCTCTCTCTCTCTGTTTTTTTTTTGGGGGGTTCATTTCTTTTCTCTCTCTCAAAGCCCAAGGTCAACAACAAGAGGAACTTCGCACTCTTTTGAAACGTCCATGGGGTGTGTCTGAGTCTTCTTGGTCAAAGAAGAATGCACCCACCGTCATTGTATTGAGAGCTACCCTTTCTTTCTCTCTGCTTCTTCCTCCTCCTCCTCCTCCTCCTCCTCCTCCTTCTCCTTCGTCTTCCTCTTCTCCTCGCCCTGTTCATCTTTCGTCCTCAATCCATTTCCGTACTAGCTCTCTGTTCTGTTCCCTCAACCCTAGAACGAGATAGAACAAATACCAACAAAACGAAAACAAAGAGGAAAGTATAGGCTGAGAGCTAGCTCCCAAAATTGCCCACCTGCTCAGAGCCGTGTTTGAATTTAATTTGATCAACCTCCACCCTGCGCAGATCTTCGAGATCTAGCTTTCCTGATCATGAATTTCGGCGCATCTAGAGACGGAGGAGGAGGGGGTTTCTCCGAGGATGAAGTCAGAGGTAAGCTTCCCTTTTCGTCTTACTCTCCCACCTCTCCTTCTTCCTCTTCTTCTTCACCTCACTTCAACACCGCCAGTACGGCCACTCTTCTCCCCGCTGGTCTCAGCAGCTCCTCCGCCAGCTGGGATACTTACGGCGGGGGCGGTGGTCCAGACACGAGGCTAGAGCTGATGGACTCGTCGACGCCGCGAAACAACGCCGAGAATAGTAATCAAGAGTCGAACAATGAAGCTCATATTACCACAGCAGAAGCAGTAGCGGCCATAGAGAAAGAGCACATGTTCGACAAAGTGGTGACCCCGAGCGATGTTGGGAAACTTAACCGGCTGGTGATTCCGAAGCAGCACGCCGAGAAGTTCTTCCCGCTGGACTCGTCAACCAACGAGAAGGGGCTCCTCCTCAACTTCGAGGACCGGACCGGCAAGCCGTGGCGGTTCAGGTACTCGTACTGGAACAGCAGCCAGAGCTACGTCATGACCAAAGGCTGGAGTCGCTTTGTGAAAGAGAAGAAGCTTGACGCGGGCGACATCGTGTCGTTCCAGCGCGGACTCGGCGAGTTGGGAAAGGACCGCCTCTACATTGACTGGAGGCGCCGCCCCGACGCGCCCGATCCCAACCACCACCACCACCACGCGCTTCATCACCACAGTTATGGGATTCCTCCCCCGCATCATTACTCGTTCCACCGCTCGGTTCCGTGGAGTCCACTTCTAATGCGGCCACCTGGATCTTCGTCAGTGACTGCACGCGAGCACCATTTACAGCAGCTCAATTACAGCATGAACATTCATCCCTATCGGAACAGCGGCTATTCTAGTGGCAGCGCTGGCGGCGGCGGCGGTTATGGTTATGGAAATGTGGTGAATATGAACATGAACATGAACCCGGTGTGTACGGCGCCGGTTTATTATCTCAGATCGGGTGGAGTAGGAGGAGGAGCAGTATTCCCACAGCAGTTACATGAACAAGAGGGAAGTACTGCTAGTGCTCCTGCTCATGTTCATTCTCATCATCAAGTGGGTCTGGGTCAGCTGAGTCGGGTTAATGTGGTCGAGCCCATGGTTTTGGAGTCGGTGCCAGTGGTCCATGGCAAGGTAGCGGCAGCAGGCAAGAGGCTGAGGCTGTTTGGAGTAAACATGGACTGCGCCGTATCCGATCAATCGTCGGACGAGTGCGACATTTTGTCATCAACAACTACTACATCAGCAATGGCACTTTCCCAACCCCAACTTCAGTTAAGGCTCTACGATGGCACCCCGGCCACCACCGACTTCTTCAACAGAGGGAAGACTTCTTCATCGTCGACCTCCATGTCCTTGGATTTCGATGCCTGAACAATGAAGACAACCGCATTTGCTAGCCTAGCCTATATTAATTAGTATTCAGAGACACACCGCAGATGGATCATGGGGATGAGCAGACAATGTATGTGCTGAAAGAATAAATATGGATTTGAAATTTCGGTACAGAAGGGGTACAAGGTTTGGGGTTTATATGCCAAAGTCACCATGTCTTTGTTTCAATAGTTTAACAGCCTTTTCTTCTTCTTCTTCATCATCATCATCATGTGTATAAATATTTTAATTATTTATATAACAATTTATATAGGAGAGATGATAGATAGTTCATGATATTCGATGAAGACATAGATCCCATCATTGCCAAGATTTCATGCTCTTATAATTTCATTTGTAGGCTCTGGTCTCAGTTCCCCTCCTCTATCATTCTTTATATATCTATCTCTTAATTTGTATCCATTCCAAGCCTCATGATGAATTTGTTTCCTCGATTTTACTTATATAATTCAGCTCCATCTTTTATCATATTCATATACATTCTCTTCGCCACTGCCACCGCCACCACCGACTTCTTCTTCTCTCTAATAATTTTGGAAACAAGGTTTACCTTTCTTGGCATGGACTGTTGTTGAAGGCAGTGGATCGAGCACAGTGCATGCTAAAGCTACCTGATGTAATTGCAGTTTTGTATTTTACCCTGGTAGGTTGTTGCTCTTGTCGCTGCAGCAGCCAGCTACTTGGTTGGGCTCACCATCCCCCGCAGGTTCTGCAGAAGACTTGCAGACAGAGCTTAGAAACAAACAAAAAGGTATAGGGTGTATGTAATTTAAAACTATTTCTTTAATTAAATTCTCTTTACCATCATTAATTTTCCTCATTTACTTCTCGCCAGTAATTAGTTACCACCTTTTTCTGCAATATTTATTGATTTAAAGCCTCATATTAGTTCCCAGCTGCTCTATCTTATCTGCATTTGATTCATTTACACTTTGAAATAAATTCTATTCATCCAAAGGGAGACTCTAGCTCTTTGGCTAGTTAGTCTTCTTATGATGGAGCTCTGGAGTACAGGTTGATGATGATCATCATATAATGTATGTTGTTCAAAGATGCAACAAGATCTAAGACAGTACTTACAGAACTGCTCCCTCTGTTGGCTATATAACCTGCACTAGGCTGTTCTTTCTGTCCATCCAATTTCACATGCTTAATTCTTTGGATTTTACCCAGTGTAATTCTAACGTTTACGCTTGAACTTAATTGATGTGGAGACAAATTGACATTTCCTGTAATTAAAGATGTCTGCATTCACTAGCTACCATATGCACAGTTTTTACTTGCATACATAAGACTCAGTAAAAACTGAGTCTGCTAGTTAATTAGTTCTGGTAGCTCCATTACTGTATGATCATGATATATATGATGAGGCTAGGTAAAATCTTAATTACCAAGTCTGCTAGTGTATGTATAAGATTTTTCATTATACTTAAGTTGATGTTTGATCAGTATGATCATGATAAGAAGAGGGTGAATTCTATCACCTTGGAAATTCATGATCATGGCTCTTTGGACACCAATTTATGTCATAATGTGGAGAAGGACTTTGCCATACAGTATCATACATAGTATGAGACATGCATTATATTGCATGAAATTAAATTAATGAGCTCTTTTTGTAGTTTTGATCCACGTTTAAAGCTTTGTTATGTACCTAATTATGTCGTTCATCTTAATATTTATGTACAAATGTGGTAGGGAGCATGTAGAATTCACCATGCTCTAGCACTATTCTTTTTGCTAGATATATAGTATATATAACTAATAACTACAGCAGTTTACCGGCTTTTACCCATTATAAGTAGAAGTTTCACTTCCTTCACCTGCAGATAAATTGTTTCACTAAATCTCATCATATATAATGTAGGGTTAAACACATAGTTCAATAGTTTGTTTCCACTGTTAGATTTAGATTATGCAGCCAATGAGATAGCAACTTAGATTTCTGGATATTTGAAGAATGTAACTAAAATACTTTAATGAGTAATAACCTTTGCCTACCCAATTAAGGATGGCTTTTGAAGTGTTTAGGGTTTCATATCTTTTAGGACTGTTTTTGTTACTGTCAGTTGCTCATTCTTTTATTCTTCTATCTAGTTACTTGAAAGATCATGTAAATGTACACTAGTTAATGCCTGGTTTGATTATAGCTAGTTAGACAAAGGAAGGTAGCAGAAATATAATTAAATTCAGGGAACACTGCAACACTTTAGGGTTTAGAGAAGTAGCTTGAATAATCTGTATCTTCTACCAAGAGTGCCCTAATTTGCAATTGGACCCTAGATAGAAATGTTACCTATTTAAGAATGTCAAAACATTGTAGGATGGAAATACATGCTAGTAATTTCTACTTTGCATTTCACAGCTTGGAGTTTTTCTTATTCAAAGAAAAATTAATATGTATGGCCGGGCTCCTTATTCTTTGGAAGTAGAGTTCGTTCACCGTTTTCAGCTTAGGGTAATGTGGGTCTGCAAATTGTTCTCAAATGTAGTCAAATTGTTAGCTCTTATCGAAAAGCTAATGATGCTTCTATAGTGAAAGTTGCAATTCAGTTTCCTACTAGTACAGGAGATGCATTAACTCAAGAATGAGCACTGATCGATCAGACTTCACAGCTTTATTCCTTTATAGAAATTTCCCCACCCTCCCCCCTCACATTTGAGTTGCTCATTTGCAGATTTATTAATCATGTAGTTTTTGAGAAACTTAACCTGTATCCAGTTATAGAAGCTGTTATGTTCATTCAGATATCAATGCCATGGGCGAAGCCACACACCTTTAGAAAATAGATCGCGCCTAAGGAAAAACCCTAGCAAGAGAGAAAGCCTCTCTCTTCCGGCTAAACATTGTCGGCGGCCTCGCCACAATGTTTTAGCCCGGGAGAGGAAACGTTTAGCTGGAGTGCGCGCCATTTTGCTCGTCTTCTTCTCCTGTTTTTGTCTGGGTTGGTGGGCGAGTTGGAAGGAAGGAAGAGGTGGGATTGGAAGTTGCAGATCCATCTGAGGTGGGAGGGGAAGGGATCAGATCCGTTCCGACATGGGATTTTCATGGTTGTTTCGGCGTCCATAGTACCCGATCCAGTTTCCTTCTGTTCGGATCGGGTCAGTCTGAGTTTTTGGTTAGGTTACGGCGAGTTATCTCAGGGAGGTGCAACCGAGTTTGGAAGCTTTGGTCGCGGATCTGATGGTGGTGGCCCCGTTGATCTGAGTTGTGCAGGCTAGTGTGGGAAGCTCGATTTGTAGCTTGGGGCGCAAGCTGGCGGAGGTGTTGATGGAGGAGTGGTGGGTCGACGGAAGCAGGTAGGTGAAGCGAATCTAGGCCACGGACCGGGTCTGGTTTTTGGGTAGGCTACATATATCTGGGTCTATGGTTAGATTTGGGCTCGGTGGTCAAGGGCTGGGTTGCTGCACTTCATTATGTTTCTGTGTGTTTTATTTTTTCTTTTGTTTTGTTTTTGTGTCTAGCTCTTTTGATCCTTTGTGGTCGTTCTGCTTGATTGGCTCATTACAAACACCGCTGATGAGTGATGACGGTTTTCACCCGTTCTTTATCACGAGTATTCACTACTCAGGAGGCGGAGTTGACTCATGTTATTTCTTCATGGGATAGAAGTCACTGCCTTGTCGGAATTCCGATGTTTCGTTACCAACTTCTTTGGCAATATGTCGGTTGAGTCTTCCGGTCTTGATGATCATCTTCCTAGCCTCATGGTATACAAGAGATTTAGCTCTAGTAGGAAGTTAGGGTCGGGCCCTTTGGTCCTATGTTTGTTATAAATGGTCCATTAGTGGCTCTGTTTTGTATTATTCATACCGCTTGTAACTTCTTCCGTATGAATGCAACCCATTTGATAAAAAAAAAGATATCAATGCCATGTATATTCAGATGTTAATGCATGCCAGTTTTCCTTTGTTCTTCTGTTTACTTCTGTTTTGAGACAAATTGTTTCATCTGTTAACCAAAGCCAAAGAATCATATATCTTTAGGTTTTCTACATGATATTGATGATTTTACTAGCTAGGTGTCTGTCGCATAAATTACTTTTACATCCATATCACAGGCAAATGATATTTTACATGCATCCATCCATGGTTATGTTTTATATGTCCCTAAAGGCGTAGATACACTTAGGGCTGATATTGGTAGGTATACCGACTTCATTTACCAATACCATGTACCAACCAACTTATGATTGGTAGGCAAAATCATCTACCAAAACCAACTGCTGAAGTTGATATATCGACTTAGTTGGTACGGTTATTGGTACTTGGTTGGTACCGGTGGTAATATGCCTCTACTAAGTTTAGATTGTGGCCTAAAAAATAAAGTGATAAATATAATTTTTTCACAAATATAATGCAATGATAGCTTTGGTCTGGTGGTATGTGATCATATTTTCCACCAGAGCAGTCATGGTTTCGAAACATACCTCTTGCCAAAATTTAAACATTTTCTATTTTAATTGTATTTATATCTACAGGATGTTATAAATATAAAACAATAAATATATATTTTATATATATATATATATATATATATATTTTAATTGTCTTTACATATATTATACATTTTATAGGTTGTTTGTAAGAGATTAGAGGTTCAATTCTCGTTTCCTACATAGATATGAGTGTATTTTTGCATAATTACACATACATGGTTGGTACTGATACGGTATACCGTACCAAGTAAGTTGGTTACCAAGTATTTAGTATACCAACTAGGTTGGTACTCGGTTGGTTGGTTTCGACATGACCCAAATTGCCAGCCTTAGATACACCTAAAAGTACTATGAATAAGTTTTGTTTATTTGCTATTTCCCTCGGACAGTATACACAGGCATTATGTATAAAATTCAATCGACAGATCCATGCAAGCACACAAACTCGGAGCAAAGAATTGATTCAACACAAATTCATTCATCAAGAGCCATGAGAAAACTGAAATTTATGTTCTGTGTTGGAAAGCATATATATATATATATATATATATATATATATATATATGAGGTTATCAGGTATAATTTCTCGAAGTTAAGTTTCTTATAATTTTTCAGACGAAATGTCGAAATGCAAATAGTGGCCTCTCATTAATTAAGTCGTATAGTTGCACTAACAAATAAAAATCTATGATGAATTCCTCATTGTTCGTCCAAAAAAGGGGTAGGGGCCGGGGAGAGCACAGATGAAATTGGAGGAAGGAGGGAGCAGGGCCATCTCCCTTGTTTTTTTAGATTGAGGTTCCATTCGTTAAAGAAATAAATTACAGTTGGTATGGACTGTGGTGCATTTTGTGGCTTGGTTAAAATTGTTTCTAATTAAAGAGATTTATTGGGACAGAATTAAATCGTAGATGAAAGCCTATTTGTTCATCCAATGAGGATTATCTACATCCCTACTTTTTCAGTGGGAAATGAAATAGGTAGCTCTTGTCAAATTATACCCATTTCTTGTTTTGTTTTTCTATTTTTATTTAAAATTGCTTTTACGTAGATATGTGCGTGCTTAACGAAATGAAGCAAAAATGTGATTTGCAGAAAGTAGGGTGCAGATTTCACCGCCCTGATAATTTTGCGTTACGTATTATTGGAGCAAAACCTAACTAGCTAGCTAGTCTTATTTAGGCGGTGTACGTTTCGATCCCTAACTAAAATTGTAGGAGTGACGAGAGAAAATGCCAGCAAACATTCAAGAGATTAGCATTTGCCATTGACAACTTGCCTAAGCAAAACAAAACTAGTGTACGATACTGCAAATTTCCACATACGTCTAGCTCGGAGTTGGACAATAACTTAATTGGAACAGTTTTGTCCTTCATCGATCACATCGATATATAGCAGAGATCGATAAATTGAAGTGTCAAAAGGTGTCAAGGGTGCTAGCTAGCTACTCGATCTCAAAGTCTCAAGTCTCAACATCATGCTGACTAGTTACAAGGAAACTAAAAGCTAGCCGGCATATCTGACAATATTGACAAGTTTATATTCAGTAGAAAGAAACAGCTCTATGTTCTAGTCAAGGCTTAAGATGCCATCGCAGATTTTCCTGCCAACTAAAATTTACAAATCAGACCAAAAACAGATCCAAGAGAATTGAAGAAGAAATGTGTAGAGTTAACATAGCAGAGATGGGTGTGTCCATCATATAACTGTTGGGTGTTTGGGGGGTGTCATGCTTTTCAGAGACAGGGCCACTGGCAAAGCTTAGTTTGCTATATATATGAACCTTTACCTTCATCACTTCAAAAGCCAGCCTTCATCAATTCAACTAGGAAATGCTGAGCCTTATAAATTGGGGACCCCTGCCCTAGATTATGGTATCCCTAGAAGTAGGCACGCATCTAGGCACAGATAAATTGATGAGGATTGGATCGGATCAATCTGAGGAAAACAGAAGAGTGCATGTACATTATAGAGTTCAGTGATATCAGTATGTAGGGCTGCGTATGGATCTGACTTAGTAGCAGTACTGGTAGTACTGTTGACGCATGCTGAGCTATACTGTTGCTGCTGCGCTGCTGCACCTAAAAGAGTACGGCATGGAGGGCCGGACAAGCATAACGAATTGCTAGCTAGACATATCACTGTTCTGCTAAACAGTTATCACTAACTCCTCCACGGACGTTTTGTCCATTTCTGGACCGTCAATTTTCTTATGGGCAGAGACGTGTTTTCGTTTTCCCTAGTTTCTTCTCGGCATTTTGGCAAGGACAATTGGGTTTTATTCATTCTGATGGTAAATAGTGAAAACTGTGGGATATATCACATCCGAGCTGGGTTTTCATGTCATAACTCCACACCATGCTTAATTTGCTGCATTCGAAGCTGCAAATACTCCCTATCGATCCGCGTAACCCTAAATTCCATAGTTTTAATCTTCCAGCTGTAAGTCTTTCTGCAACATATTCTGGTATTTTCTGCAGGGTTTTGTTTTCTAAATCCAATATTATCCTCCTGGGTTTACTGTAACTAAAAGAACAAGATTCGTAAGTACGTACTGTTGGATGAAATGGAACCCTTTGAAGAAGAACAAATGGAGAAGAATGCAGTCAGTCCCCACTCTAGCTAGCTAGTATGAAACAGACGGGAAGTAGGTTTCAGCTAGGGTTTGATAGACGTAATGAATGACGCCAGAAAAAAAGCCGGAGTGTTGTTCTTCGTTTTGAAATTTCTCTGTCGTGTTTCAGAAGACCTACATACTTTGCCAAAACAAAGGCCGAAGGCGTGCAAATGCTGTTCTCTTTGCATGGCCCGCGTAGGTTGATATTTTCCTTCGTTTTAATGCCACCATATTCCCGTGATATATATGATTGTGATATTAGTATACTGGCCAAAGAAGAAGAAATGAAGAATGCCGCACTCTCCTAACACGTCCAATTGATTAGTTTGGCTCTTTGTCACGGTAAAAATGAGAGCACATTTACTTCATATATAGAATACAAAGAGAAGAAATAAAAATGGTACTCATACCCAATGTTTTAACTCAGTTACTATTCAACTGTTCACTTACTGCATGTACGTATCAAATTTTTTGTAATTATATGAAAAGAATACAATAGTACGTACTATACTTCTTGATCTAACAATCTCAATGAAAAAGGGCCGGGGTTAGTGTTTTGATTCCTTGTGAATAGGAGTGACTACTTTTCAGTAGTGTGTTTGTTTTTGAAAGAATTCCAAGAATGAGTGAGGTGAAATTGTTGGGAAAATTGTTTTGCATACAACTGTCTGAGAGTGTAGGTCTAAAGTCGATATGAGTATGGGTTACCAATGATGATTATTATGAATTTAAGATTTCCTTTTTGATTATCAAGGTATTGGCTAAATTCAAAGCATAATAAAAAATTATTCGGATACATGATTTAACATTATCCGTCAAAGTAAATTATCGTGTGACGTATCGGTACGTGTTTATTATGCTAGGTATATATTTGGGTGTAGAATATCTGAATATGACAGATTTTCCTTGCCAAGACAATGTTGGATATACATGGAAAATGGAGTCATGAGTGACAATACATTACACTTAAGTTGCCCTAGCTCGATCACTCATTGCTATTTAGTGATTAGTTGTAGGTTAGGTTAACTGCAAGCAAGCCAAAAATAAGCTAAACATTTAACTGGAGTTAAATGCACCACACACTGTAAAACGGCCGGAACTTTCATACGTTTAGGGTTCGATCACATCAAGAATGCTAAGCTTTGTAGAGGAATGGCATATGGCATATTTGCACGGCATGCTTTATTTGTTTCTTTCTTCTTTCCTATCATCTTCTCTCACCCAACATTCCATGTCCCCAAAGGTTAAATATGGACCATCTACCCATCTGGGTCTGCCCCAAAACTCGATCTCGAATCCTCAAAGAAGATCAGTAACCGACGGCTGTGATGAACCGACTTTTCACTTTTGGTTCGTTACCATCTCTGATCATTTACTGTCGTGCATAAAAGCAAACCAAGATGGAAGGAGATCGAACAAGACGAAGAAGAAGAAGTAGAAGAAGCAGCAGCAGGAAATTTAAGGAGGAGGAAACAAAAAGCTAGGGGGGGGGGGGGGGGGGGGGGGCTGAACAGTCCCTCTGTATTACACACAGACAGCTCCTTCGGCTTTCAATTTTTTTTTGGTGACAGAGCAACAGAGCATTAACAATGACAGTGCAGAGGGTGAGGTTGATATCTGCAGCCGATCCCATAAGAAATTATAGAGTAAATATGAAAGCAATAGGTCATGGCGGGGTTGTCACTGTTCACAGTTCCCAGTTCTACACCCTAAAAACTCCAAAGCAGCCGTAAAGATGTGCCTAGAAACCTTACTATATTTGTAGAAGAACAAGACGAAGATACCTAACAGAATTAAGAGAGGAGCTAGATAGGTCCTGATCAGAAAAATAAAGCTTTGCTCTTTAATTTCTGACGACCCACCCTCACCTGATCTGTGCTAGCTGATCGAATAGAGATGTGTATCTATCGAGCTAAACTTGCGCTCTCTCCTTTAATGATAGGAACCCAGTTTCATGCAAAGGTATCCAAAACTGAACCGTATGCCAGACCCAGTTGGCCAACCCTTATCTCCACTCTATTCCTTTCCTCTTTCGTCTCTTTCTTTCCCGTAATTACTCAACTAGCTTAACCAGCTCCTTGGAGTCCCTTTTCTGTTTGTAGTTTTGCCTAAAGTACGTACTACCATACTGATGATTGATGATCAGCAATTGTATGTGGTTCTTTTATGGCCTTGAGGTGATCGAGCATAGATTGTTTTTTTCTTTAACGGCTTATCTGCCCATGCATATCTTCGAAGAACAATGATTTTTGCGGGTGGTTTCACTTATTTGAGTAACTTTTAATTGATGAGAATGTAGTAGTTTCTGTTACAGTCTAGGAATAGTTACTAGGGTTTCGTAGATCCATATTATGTATGCCGTCATTGCTCATATTAATTAATTAGAGGTCTTCAAACAAATCCGATGGGAAAATGGGTTTATTCTGTTGAGTACTCTTACATTAATCAAACGCTTCACACTATAGATTACTGTGTGCAAATTAATTCTGGGAAAACCAAATAAACAAACCAGTAATTAATTTTAATTTTATCCAATACGATGATGATCGTAGTAGCGCGCAATTACATAGAAGTTTTACTTGACCGTTAAGACATGTGACTTTACTGTATAATTCGAATTTCTACTGTAAAACATGAAGAAAACTTTGCTACTGTTGCTCAAAAGTTAAAATGTAATTAGTTGGTTTTACCATCTCCCTCGCTTGTGAAATAAATCCCAGACAGATGAAGATTGTATTATAAGCATTACAAACATCCTTTTCTATCTTCAATATTTCTAGCTTTCCTAATTTTAACTTCCATTTCTTTTTGTTCGTGTCTCTTCACTTTGTTTCATCTCATTCTCGATCTAGCTATTTGTTGGTTTCGTAGAATTATGATGATGTGATGCGGACCATTTACAAATGGACCATATGAACTATGTGGAAGAGAGTGAAAGAGAAAGAGAGATTGGTGTTGAGTCCTGTCTGATTACATGCTCAAAGATCATGAGAAAGCAATATGTTTTACAAAAATTCTACATGGTAGTAAATTTTGAAAAAAAGAAAAAGAAGATGACGATTCATTGATTCAAACCAAGTGTGTTTGTTCTTAATCTTTGGATTTGAGGTTAAATGGTAAATGGTAAATGGATAGTAGATGGTGGCAAAGTTTGAGGTCCCCTACTGCCATGATCTGTCAATTTTCGGCTTGGTGGGTGAATGGGTAGTGATCAATGTCCATGAACAAGTACTACTTCCCTCTGGGCATTGGGCTCCTAAAACCTACAGTCATGTAACACAATGTTCAATTGTGGTACCACATGCCTGTACCAACAGTAATCAATTCAAAATTCATAATCAGTTACTTACTTAGTGCCCCTCTGTTCCTGCCTGGTCCATTCAGTACTCTTTTTTATTAATTACTAGGTTAAATATTTGAATGTTCCCCCAATTTCTGCTCCATAAGGGATTTGATTTGGTTTTCACCATATGAAAATATGTGCCTACTGTTGAAACATAAATTTGGTTTGTCAGTGATGAGTAGAAGTTCTACCGACATTACCAACAGTCGTGTGTGGCAAGATGGATACCCACAACTGCGTCTAGAGCGCTGTTATTTGATATTGTTAACTCGGGCTGTTCGAGAGGCTTTTCTTTGTAATGTTTTAGTTTCGTATCAAAAAATAAAAAACATCCAACTAGTTATGGTTCAATTTGCAGGCAAATAGATATCTTGTTAATACAAAGATCAACGTTCTTACTTTCATTGGTGAATTATATCTTGTTATTCTCACAATAATTTCAGATTGCTTGCAATGCCTTGCTCTGACATGATTAGGCTGCAAGGCCTAACCCAAAATCCCAAATCATCACTTCTTCCCCGCCCGCCCCCTACCCCACCCCACCCCACCCCACAACAAAAACCCCCAAAGTTAAAATCCCTCTACAGGATGTTTAACAGTACTAAAAGAAGTAGCTCTCTGCTTTTTACAGAAATGGAAACAGTAGATTTATCTTTCTAATAGGTAAAAATGACCTATAGTTGGAACATGTTTAAAGTAGGTACAGTATACGTGCAATCAAAATAATGTGCATAGCCTGTAGTGTAGTTCTTCCTGTACTGGGCTTTTGGCCCTTCTTTTGAACCAGAAACAGAAAGAAAAGAATAAGGAAGAAAACATGTTCCAATATGTATCAAGGAAGGTTGTCACTGATTCAAACACCTGGAATCTTCAACTGTACATTTTAAACACCCTAAGCTAAATACATTATATATACTGGCATACTGCCATTGATTATAAATTGTACGTACATAGAGGTTAAGAGAGCTTCCAACTCCAATGGTTTCTTCTCACAAAAGTACCAGCACGAACATGTATAGCTGGTGTCTATGTTAATAGCTTTCTGTTTGCCTCAAAATGTAATCTCAAACACTTCCCTAGTTGTCTGGCACCTATCAGCGTGACAAGACAAGGTCAAGTTAAGAATGATCAAACAAGAAAATAGATAAAGGAAGTAGCTAACCTCATTTTTGTTTAGATTGTGCCATCCCATATCCAATTTCCTGCATCACACATCTTTCATACTTCATAGCACACAATGTTGCTTCAGCTTCAAGCCACAGTTTTTTGTATACTAAAGCTTGTGGGTCTATCTCGTCCTTGGTTAAATAATTATCCCTCCCAGCGTTTCCCATGACCTGCAATCCACCATTACAAATATGAAGTTTCAATTATTAAGTAAATGATACCATTAAGCACTTGTATGAAAATTTTCAGTATCATATACACAAACTCTGTGTCACTCTACCTGAATAATGTCTTTGCTCTTCCCAGTACCTATGTTGCTATCTGAAGGAAAGGAATCCAACATTCTCCCAGTAAAATCAAGACGATTGATCAAATTCTGATAATCAAGTTCAAGTGGAACGTCAAAAGGCCCTGTATTTGTTACTTGAAACCCCATGTTCGAGCACTGAAAGGCATTATTAGGCTTTTAGATAGAATATAATAGCATAACATGTCCATGTACTGATCTACCAGACAGAGAAAAGTGAGAAATAAAGATAGCAGCAACCTAACAACCTTAGTTATCCAAAAAATGATGAAATTACTTAAGTTAACCAGCTCCCTGGTAAACACCAAATTAGAGCTTAATAACTATTTAAGTAATTATTATTACAATACCAATAAGCAATAATATTAGATCGACTAAGCAAAATAAAAAAGTTCATTCTTCTCATTTTGATTAATGGACCAACATGAGAATTCACAACACATGTAAACATTCATAATGATAACAGATTAAAAGTTATATCTTAGAAATATGGGTGAAGTACACAAAAATCCATCAGTATCCCTAGAAATTTTAGAATGGAAAGTAGCCTAGGGATTTCTTTATTTAGATCTTTAAAGATTGCAGCAAATTCAACATCTTCAAATCAAATTCTCAGGCTTTCAGCATAAACAAAACAAGAGGGACAAAAGACACACGTACCCCCACCTCGATGATCTCTGTTGACTTATTAGGAAAGTTCGGAGAGCCTGAAACCATAAAATCAGGTATTGGAGACTTTCCTCCAGCCCTATGTTGGATGCACATACGCAGGTTATTGATTATATGCTGGATCAAGTCATGGTCATCCAATAAAACGTCATTTGAACAATTTTGTACAAGAAAACTTGACAGATCATGCATCATATCTAGCACTGTTGAAACATCTATTTTTGAATCTGTAGACAGTAACTTGGATACACCCTTGCTAAGTGCAGAGTCACTTCCAGATTTATCGGGCAGCGCATATTCTCTTTTTGATTCATGGATGTTATTGGAAGTTTGAGTACCCATTCCATTAATTGATAATGACGACTTTGCTCCTGCTTTATCAACAGATATATTTTCCTTGGAGAATGAACTTACAGCACCTACAGCTCCAGAATCACTCTTTATGAAAGATGAGAAATCATCTGCGTCATATTCATTTGCATAGCAATTAACGATTGCTTTAGAAGGCCGAGGGAAAAAATGAGGCGCCAGTGGATTCAGACTATAACTTGCTTCTTGTACCTTTTCAATAGAATGTGAACTCAAAGACCTTGAAACTCCAAGTGGAGTTTGTCTAGAAGCCAGACTTCCTCTCCAACAAGGTGAGTCCACATCCGAGTCGTTCCCATCCAACTTTGCCGAAAGAGAAATAGCTTCCTCAGCATCCTGATGTTCCAAACTAGATTTATCATGAGGCTTCTTTAAGGTGACTTGTGGATCAGACTTATCTGTTAGTAACGGGTCTGAACCCTCACTAGATACAGCTTCAACACATTTCCTTTCGTTTCCTTTATAACTCGAACTTTTATCAGGGTCATTCTTTTTGCCTTCACCATACAGCAGCTGGTGGAGATCCATTATGTCATGCGAACTGTATTTAGAAGAATTATCATTGTGTATCACTGCAGAGCCGCCTGTAACCTCAGCATTTTTTAACAAAATGGATTTCGAGGGAGAAACTGTTATGCAGGTTTCTGATAAACCAGACTCCAGATCTGGAAAAGCATCGTCTCTTGGTGACCGGGATACGGTAAAATTGTCTGTACAAGGATCAGATTTCGTCAAACCAGTCCCACCAAAAGTCATTGTCGAATTAATTTGGTTCCAACCCGCAACTGGTGTAGTATATGGAAGCTCAAGTTGAGAATAACTCTGAAGCATAGATGCAGAGCACTTAACTGACATCGGAAACTCAAACGGAGTCACCACAGAATTAACTGCTGAAAAGGAGAAAATTCCAGCATCAACTTGGTTTGTGGATCTTGAAGTGAATGGATTTTCTTTTCCCATGGTCAAATGACTGCATTTATCACGAGCACTCCCAGAGTTGTTATCATAGAGTTTCGATTTTTTAACAGGCTTTCCTGCGCAGAAGCATGTAATGAATAAAGAGCTTTCTGTATTGATGTCACAATAAGTAAAAGTGGCCTCACAATACAAGTTTCGTTTTGTTATATACATTCCCGCTCCATACAATTAGGAACAGATCCATTACAACTTAGTAGATAGTAGAAAACACAATGAAAGGAAAAAGTCAAGAATTATATTGCCTGACAAAGTGAAGTAGTTCTCTAAGCACATTGCATGCAAATAGTTAAAGCCATTTTCAATTTACAAAATACGTAGCATATGCAATACTTTCAACAAGAACGCGGCATACAGAAAAATACATAATAACAGCAAGCACAAACCATGTACTAGGAGTACCTCAAACTGAAAACACAACATATCACACCACTTATTTCCTAGATCATAAACATCAAATAACAACAAAACATCACCAGAGAACTATATCTTCACAAAGTGGGCAAGCCAATTGAAAAAGGCAATACCATGTTGCAATATAAACAACGAATCAAACTCATTAATGTGCTTATCAACATCCAAAATCTCTAATGCCAGAACGTAGTAACTCAATTTTACACATAAATACAATTGAAGCAAAGAAATTACCTTGTTCATAAGCATAGTTGTTGCAGGCCAAACTGGCCTCATGCCGACCAAACGATGAACCCTGCAATGAATCAAACCCGAAATTCGATGCAGATGGTAATGGGTCTTCTTCCAAGTTGACATTAGACAAGGATTTGAGCAAGGAATCACAAGAGTCTAGTGAAGTCAATGAAGAGGCCCAAGTGGGTTGGGCAGTAAAGCGGTTCAATCTAAAGGGCGGAGCTTTAGCTGACAAACGAGATGATACTCTCTTTCCATGACCATCCTCCTCCATTTCTATACTGTTAAATGCAGTCAAAACTGAAAACCCAAAACCCAATATCAAAAAAGTAAGAACAGTCATGTAGTGTGCTCAATTTGGATGATGAAGTACCAAATAAAAACATGATCGCCTCGATTAAGGTAAAGGATGAGTCTTTGGTGTTTTCTTAGCTGTGTCTTAGCCTTAGTAGATGAAACTAAGCATACATATTTGACATGATAAAGTAAAGAATCTTTGCACAATAAGAAGAATGGAGATTCAGAACGCACACCTATTGCAGAGGAAGAGGATGAGTTAGAACTTAGAAGAAGGTTGTCTCTGTCGGGCTCTAACTATTTGACTGCTTCCTTCGTTGAGTTGTGTCAGGTTCGACTCTCTTCAGTTGCTTCGAAGGCCGGTCCCTTCTTCTTCTTCGCTTTTAATCTGCTTTTGTTTCGGTCAATGCCAAGTCCAGCCCATTTACTCACGTGTTGTTCTTGTTTTTTTCTTTTTTTCCGAAACAAAATAAATAAAAGAACAAAGGTTAATAGAAAATTGGGGGAGAGACAGCTAGCAATTGCAGTGAAATGTCCGAGATATGCAGTAGAATCCGTCAACAAGTTTCCTCCTATCTCAATTTTTTTGGCCGGTTCCTTCTATCTCGTTTGGCTTTGTTGTTTGATATAACAAATTAATTTTATTTCACTATGTTGGGGTTTTTTAATTTAGCTTCCTTTAGAAGGACTTTGAGACCGACGATTCGGTTTTCTTTGATTTAGTTTATCTGTAATGTCATGTTGGATGATCTTTGTTGATGATCAAAGACCTTGGCTATTAAATTTTATCGTCTATTCTCATTACTTGGTGATCTTCATGAATTGTTAGTCGACATAACATTAGGTAAATTGGGGTGAGCAATTCTTGGTCCAATTGTCCAAAGTTATGCATTTGGATGAACCATTAAGAACCGGTATCGATCAATAAGTGTACCAATTTACAGAAACTTATATTTGCAGTAATAAGTACGTAGTTTGGAACTTCATGCAATTGAACGTGAATGATAATAGATCTTTGCATTCAAATTCCAGTGTTTGTTTACATCATTGTTCTCTTAAATAAGCGAACATCTATAAATATTCTTTGCGGACCAATCGATTTGGTTATACTTTATACCATTATGATTATATGATACCCCAAGAAACTACCTCCCTGCAGTTAGATTCACAACCAAGCTAGGTTGAACCAAGTAAGGAGGGTGACAAAGTTAATCAGGAGGAAGTTATGCCTGCTTCGATCTCTCATGAACTCATGCAGATGCTCAACCACCGCCGAATGCTATGCAACTAAATTTCGAATTTTTGTTTCTTGAAAATTCTGGTGCAATTTGGCCTCGGTCGTTAGACAGAAAGTTGCAGAACCCCAAAGGATATTACTCGCTATCCCATAGTGCTTAAAGCACTAAACATTAACATGTACAAATCCAACTGATTCCTTGAAATAGTTCTGTTGAATATATTCCCCACACTACTACAATCACATGAAAAACACGCTTAATTTGCATACTGTACAGAACTATATGGTACAGATTGAATGCTTGAAAACCACACTACTAGTTAACATAAGGATCATCATATATAGTACATGGTACACAGAAGATCATCTTCATCTAGTTACATGATTGAGCAAGCATTGACATTATCATCGTTGAACATGTTGCTGACTTTATCGTCTCCCCGATGAGTCACCGGAATGGTACCGTGTTTGTCCCCAATATTGTAACCATGCTTGTAGTAATTGTAGCTCTCTTTAAACTCATTGGTTGTGTCCCTGAAATAGTCACTGGTGGATGTGAAGTACAAGACAGGGATCGGCCAGAACTCTGCTCTCTTTCCGGCCCTCCTCACCGCCTTTAGGACCTTGTTCCGTTCAACATACCCGACTACTGTCACCTTTTCCATCGGCAAATCCACCTCGACCGAATCAATCCCTAAGTGCATGTAACAATATATGAAAATTATGAGTAAAATTTACTAAAACAAAATATGATATCGAAATATTTTGAATACGTTACAGATCATGAATTAAGCATCACAATTCTTAGACCTCAAGTCTGCCATTCCCTGTTGAAAATGAGAAAAAATGAAAAACAGATGATGAAAAATCAATGATTGTCGTCTAAAGAACCTCTGAGCTTGAAAATCGCATGCTTGACAACTCTCTCACAACCAGTGCAGCACATCCTGACTTTGAGCTCCACAGTCTGTAAAGAAAAACAAGATTTCAGAATCTGTTCTTGCATAAGCTTTTCTACAACTTTCCTTCCTTTCTTTTTGTTCCCTTGGTTCTTTCAGACAGCTTTTCACTTTTAGGCTGTTTATTAATTGGAAACCAAAGGGATTAAGAAAAGCCATGACTCATGAGGCGGGTTGAACCTTTTGCTTAAGATCATTCATTATTATTCTTATATCATTAGCATGGAACAGTCTCTTGTTCTTATTTTCCATATATAGTACAAAAAATTGATTCAAGAGATTACCATAACTAACAAAGATTGTATCTGATAAGTACACCAGAAAAGCTTACAAGCTTGATATAACATCAAAGGTGGCATGGATATATATAGCTCTATAACCATTTGGTCATTTCTTGTTGTTCATATAGATATGGTTCGTATAGACACACAGAGGGAGGAAGAGAAGCCATATACATGCATGGTGAATGACATACTAATGCAGCAAAAGAAGATACCTCGAAAGATCGAAAAAAAAATGATTCAGAGAGGATCATGAAAGCGAACCTGCAACGAAAGGGGTCGACCTCTAGGCATGTTGTACTTGAGCTTGTGGATGTTGCTGCTGCTGCTTTTGTGATGATGGTGTTGATGGTGGTGTTGATGGTAGCGTTGATCGTGGTGGTGATCGTTCGTGTAAAACAAGTATACAATGGAAGATAGGATTGAGCCAAATGTTCTCTTTAGTGAGGTTGCCATGACAATTGGGGTTAGTTGCTATTTATATATAAGGAAGGAAAAAGATGTGGACAAACCAACCCTAGAAGATATTCCTCAGTAGCCTTAAGCATGCATTCCCTTCCTTCAGCTTTGTCTAAAACTAATTCCAACTTACAGACTCAGCAGCTTTCTTGTGGTTAAAATCACAAATTATTAGATCTTTTAGATAGGGAATGGTATCTAAATCCACACTAATACTTGAAATGTGGGTCAAGCTAACATGACTGCTGGCAATTGAGAAGGGAATATCAGGTTTCCATGGGGATATAAATGAGCTTAAGGAACAGGAAAGATGGGTTTTGATGCAAAGGGAACAATATATATTCTCTCAAGTTCTAAATATCTTTCTTTTTTAACCATATTGAAAATCACTACACAACATGCACTACCATTTATCTAAAAAGTTTATTAGCAAAGTTATATTCCCACATTGCTATTTGTAAACCCTGTATAACACTATAACCTATAGGTGATTTACATTTCTACAACCCTATACAAGAAAGGAATCTTTTGGTTCTAGACTTTTTAGTTAATAATATCAATTGGGAATTGCTCTACCAATAAACTATGCTATAAAGAAACTGGTACACTAGCAATCTAGCATTAAGAACAACCAAGTGCTAAACAAAATGATGACATTTTCCCACACCAGACCACGCAATACCAGAAACATGGGCTTATACACCCATGTATATGATTTGTTTAAGAAACAAGATAAGCAAAATGGTGTAGTTGGTGTACTTTTCTAGTAGCTAGTATTTTCATTTGTTTAATTAAATTTAAAGCTGTTCATAAAAACCCAGGAAAGAATAATTCTGGTGTAATGGAAGGTTTTGATGCTTCAAGTTAATATATCCTGCTTTTCCTGCATTTTGATAACATTTCTGCATTTATAGTAAACTTTAGGAGACAAACAGTACAAAACAAAGAATATAACAGGTGAATAAATATATACTCTTAGAATACCACCAAGATCTCAGAAATGAAATACAGGAATTCCTGGTAACCTTGGAATTGAAATGCACAGTTGGAAAGGCAGTACTGTGGAATACACATTATGCACACACATAAGGAAAAGCTAGAGGTTCTTCCTAATCTAAATACTATTATCGTGCATCAGATGTGATTTGTTCATGCTATTCTCCAACAGAGAATATTGGTGATGTAATTTCATTGGTAACCTTACCTTGCAATACAAAATACAATGTGCTCATAGATGCCTGGTTTTGGACTTCAAAATTTGGTAAAATCATATTGAAGCTCAAGAAATGTAAGGAAACTCAAAATCTCTAGCAGATTCTTATTGCAACCTTTGCAGCTTTTGACCAATAAAGATACATCTGCACTGTAGGGCCATATCTGAAGCTAATATTGCCCTAGCTAGAAAAAAATAGTGATCAGTGAGAAATGTTTTGATAGTTAGGCTACATTGCAATTCAAATATTTGAGTTCCAGTTATTTGCATGGGAATCTCGTCTTTGGCATATATTCTGCAGCACCCACCTCCAGTTTTCTCTGCCTTCTTGGTACCTTCTGTCCTGCCAGCAATTACACTCTTCCATGAGTTCTATGACTTTTATCCATAACCATAATCTGGAAATTCATCTTTACCATTTTAAGCCTATCACTCCATATTCTTTTTGATAAGCCATTTATATTTATTTGAAGAAGAGCATCAGATCCAGGGAATAGCTAGCTTTTCAAAACCATGGGATGTATTGGGTAGTCGGTATGTATGAGTGCATCCCTACTCTCTCATATTTGCATATTTTTGACAATGTAAATCGATGACTTTAACCATTCAAAAGTTGAATCAATTATTCAAAAGATAAATATAAACAATAATTGTTTGCTCAGTCGATTGTTACCTTTCAACGATGAAATTAAAATCAAAATAATGAAAATAAATCGTGAGATTGTTAACTTTCACCGGTTTCACCGGATATAAGAAAGTGTAAGAGCAAAGTGTTTTCCTCAATTTCTCAATAAAGAAACAGTGCTTTGCTCAAATTTTGTACCAGAAAGAACTGCGCCAACAAAAACAAAGCCCAAACAAAATGTAAAGCCCAAAAACAATACATAATAGGTTAATTCAAAGTCTCTGTCACTCTCACTGTCATTCAAAGTCTCAAGGGTCGGAGCTGCCGCTGTCGAAGATCCTCAGGTTCATTTCTCATTTTTCCTAGTCTGTTTCATTTTCAGCACATAGACTAGCAACGAATTAGGGTAGGAGAGAAATTAGGGATATTTTCATCGTTGCACGACGATTTAGTTGGCCTAATCATTAACAAGGTCAAAGACAAACAAGATAGAAAATCGTTTTCCGAGGTCTGCAAGCAATGGTTCAAACTTGAAGGTCTAGACCGATCACCACTTACCCTTAATGTTACCAACCCTGAATTTTCGCTTCATGCACTAACTAGATTCCCAAATATAGTCAGTATGAGAGTACATCTTCCATTAGCATTCTAGATTTGATACATTGTCATAACATTACGGACGAGGGATTGGCTTTCTTGGCGAACGGATCTACCTCAAGGACCCTCAAGAAATTGATCATCGACTGCTGCCCTGAAATCACTGATACTGGGGTTGAGCATTTGCGCAAAATGTGTAGCCTGGAGAGCCTCGAATTGTGCTTGTTGGGAACAAGGAGTCCAATCACTGATATTGGAGGTCTGGGAATCTCTGCAATTAGAACCCTCAAGGAATTAATATTGATTCATCCGGACGTGCTCTTGCGGAAAATTGTAGCAAACTGGAAACACTTGATATAAAAGGTTGTGAAAACGTAACTATAGCTGGCATTTGTGCATTTTGCAATCATAAGTGCTTGAAGATCCTTACATGGGAGGATGTAAAGATCATTCCTTCTGATGTCAACAGCATAGTGCTTGGATCCCCGTCTTTGTATTCTGTTGTCGCTGGAGGCTTGATCCAACTCTTACCGATGAATTGATGCTGTTTATATGTAGTTGCTAAGTTTGTTGTACGTTATGCTGTTGATAAGTACTTGCTGGACTTTTATGTTCTAAGATATTTAAGTTACCAATGTTATAGTTGCAGATTTGTTAAGAAAGATTTGTAGTGACTAAGTTTTTTGAAAAAGTTCAAAAAGTTCAACATCTTCCTTGGTAGCAACTTGCCCAGATGCATCTTCTCCACCGGGCATTCGTTGGCTGCAACATCTCTTTTCTGCTGTTTCTTAGCTTTGTATTACCTATGGACAGCATTGTTATGTTATTCAGTGTTCATGGTTCAAGTTTTCATGTCTCATTTGTATGCTAAGATATAGGTATTGCAGTTTGGATATCGCTCTGTTCTTGCTTCTGCTGCCGCTTGCTATTGACATAATTATCAGTAGATGAACGATAGGCATTCGTTCTTTGTGCAGACTGTGAGGGAGGCGTCATTGATGACAGTGCTTCAACTTTCATCATTCACCAACGGGAGCATGAGATCTCAATATCAAATGGCAAACACTACAAGCAGGCCATGCTCAAAAGTGAACTAACTTTAGTGAAATGGAGGCAACAGGCTAGCAAGAAACAGTTGCATCAAAGTGTCTGCTGGTCTAGCTAGCCACCCAAATTCAAAGACAATTTGTGGCGTTAATTAGTAACAAAATTCTTCTGACAGTGTTGGCATAAGTTTCTTCAATGGTTGAAAGTTGAAACTTGCTACTTAAATTTGCATATCGTATCAGAGTTAAAGGCAGTGTTCAGCACTCAAATCAGATGCAGGAGATACTAATGACTTTAGGCCTTGGAAGCTAAGACGTCCATTTTCCGGATAAGACCATCCATCAATTTTTGAAGAAACAGACGCGTATGGAAACTACGGATGTTTTAGTTGGTGGTGATTATAGAACCATATCTTAAATTCTTAATAATTCACCATTTGACGATACGACCAAGTTTCCGATGATGAGCTAACTTATCCATAAGTATAGTATTCACGCACTACATGTCAAAAATGTATGACGTTACAGTTTGTCATGAACAAATGAAAAATAAAATCCAGAATTCCAGGTTCTTAGATAATTATGCCAAGTTGGAATCTTTGTTTCAATACAGAGCTGAATTTCAAATGATTAAAGGTGGCCATAGACCATCATGTCAGCAATCAAAACATGCTAGATTTTTTCCATACAAGAAAATTACAAGCTCAAAATATGTACATGAAATCGAAAACTCCTCTCCCTAATTTCCCGACAAAGAGAAACAATTTAACCCAAGAACCCTTACATCCTATAAACAAAGAATGTCAGCAAGCCCTTTGTTGTTGTCCAAGTTTCTCAAGCAGCAGCAGCCCCAAGCAAAGGATGAGGAGGAAGAGGAAGAGGAAGAGGGTAGGTGGACACAAAAGGAAGGTTTCTGAGAATGAGAAACCTCACCCTCCTCGGAAAAGGCGCAGACTGAAACATGTGCTCGAGAATCCTAGCCAGCAACGCCGTGTACTCCTCCATCATCTCCGCCACAATCGCCACCAGTATCATCTTTCTTAGTTTGATCTCTCTTTTGTCTTTCACCTCACAACACCAAAACTTGAGCTCTCAAAACCCAAGAGTCCCTTTTTATCTCAAAACACTAGGTCGGTTATTCGAAGATTCTAAAACACAGGAGGAATAGGGTGACTCATGTCATCTGGTATATAAAGTTTTGGGTTCTTTCTAGTGGGCATTACCACGGCGCCAACAGTCCCCCACTTGGGTTTTTATCTAGGACTTTCCAGTGTGCCAGAGCTGTTGGGGGTGACACGTGTGCCTCCCCACCAGACGACTCGTTCGGATTTCAGATTTATCTTCACCAAACCGTAGCTTAAAAAGAACAAAGGAAAATTGGTGGTGATTTGGCTTTTCTGAATCCTTATCCTCTGTATCCCGTCGTAATTTCTATTTCTATAATATCTCCAATACTGCTGAGATCGATGAACTCTGGTTTTGTATGTTTGTGCTGTTTGTTTCCACCTTTCCTATATACCACCTTCACCGGTCTGTTCCATAAAATAGAAGATGCCGCTGTTTTATCCCACAATTTTGAGTCCCTGATTACAGTGACGTTGGTCTTATAGTAAAAGGTGAAAATTGATTTACTTGGGGTGTAAAACAATCGAGGGAGATGAGAATGAATCCCTCGAACTAGGAACAGACAACAATTCACTTCTATTACTAATATATGCGACATGTCCACTAAATCACGATCATCTCAAAGGTTTACACATAAACACGGACCAAATCCTAACACACAACGGGTTTCTAACCTAAGGTTATAAGTCATAACTAATATATATATATATATATATATATATATGCACGCAAATGACAATGCAACTTGTCCTAATACACCTGCTTCAAATGAAGTTGTACATGAGATTCTGCAAGGAACCACCTAAGGCCTATGCTGCCTGCCACTTTCCTTGCAACGTCGAGGTCTAATGGGATATCCATATTCCACTAAAAGCTACGAACATGGTTAGAACTAAGGGGATCCCAACTGTAATGATGAACACAGTATTCAGGCGACGATTTTTAGATGGCACTGACATCCCAATATGGCCGCCGTGTAACAAATTATCATCCCCTCCGGTCCTTGACCTGGTCTTTGTTGCGGCTTCTTCAGTGGTTTTCTTGTTCTCGTCAACCAGGGTAGTTGAGGGTTCTTCAGCAATTTTCTGGTTCGCGTCCAACCTCATTGGATGACACTCTACCTCCTGCTCGTTGAGGTGAGGAGTTTCCTCTGTGGTTTCGCTGGCCTGCATGGAACAATACTACTCTGTTTAAAATCTGATTCAAGCATATAACTGGGAATGCCTGTCTGGGTTCACAAATAATCCTTACCTCAGTAATACTAGATTTCACTTTGTCTTCTTGCCCATTACTATTGGCAACTGACCCAGGTGAACCATTCACCGCCAAGCGGATTCTTCTAGCCATGCCACGAGTTACGGGTTTGCCTGAGTTTGATGGCTCTGGAGGTTGGTTGGTCTCACAACTAATTCCATTTTTACCACCAAGATCGTAATCATTGTTAACAGAGTAATCCCTACTGGTTACTTCTTCCTCATCATCTATTGCATGAACTTTCTCCCATTCATCAGAAGTACTCTGTCCAGCTTCTCTGGCCTGCATGGAACAATCAGAGTCAAATAAATGCATACGAAGAGAGTTATCCAATTGGATTCTCAAAGACTTTTACCTCAGTGATAGTTGAATGTCCTTCATCTTCTTCTTTGCTGTGGTTTGAAACCCTTGTATGGTTACCAACTGCTAAACGAAGTCTTCTGTTGGCAGAACCCTGATCCACAAAGTTCGAATTTGGTCGTTCTTGAGGAAGGCGGGACCTGATTTTGATTTTAGGTCCACCAACTTGATCACTGCTATGGTTATCGACATCATTCAAACGGGTAGATCCATCCAAAATATTTGACACAGCAGAATCAGGATATGAGTAACCAGAATAACCAATATTTTCCAAGGCAGGTTTATGGTCATAAAGAGATGCTGAAGCTTCAGCTTGGCAAGCACCAAATGAGGTTTTCCGTAGCAGATCCTCAGTATCAAACTGCTCATTGGACAAGCCACGAGCTCCAGTGTCCAGATTATGCTGGTTAACAACAAAGAAACAGGTTTAATCATATTTCATCTCTATATAGCAATCAAAGTAGCCTGATAAATTCCAAATTCTAGATGTTCAATATTAAGTATTGTATGTAGGTTAGACAGGAAAACAATCAGATCTAACGAAACTGTGGGTTACAAGAAACAAGAAGCAAGAAAAGTATTAATTGACTCATACCTGGGCCGCTTTGGCGTCTGTGTAACCCCATGCACCATTCAGCCACGGGTTTTCTGGTGGTATGTCTTGCAACATGAATGAATCAGATAGATAGGCCTCACTGCCCACAACCAAGTTCTTCTGACTCTCCTCGAGGGAGCTTTCATAATTTTTATTGCCAACCTCATCGAACACCTCTGGGAGGTATACATCCTGTTCACATGTGCCATCCTGAAAGTACCATCCATTGCTATGATTGCCAAACTCAAGAGGCGAACCAACATAATCCAGTTCTGCATCGAATGGTGTATGCGATGGTGAGAAGATTTTGCAGTCAAATGTGGGCTCAAAGAAGCCCATTTCTCCCTGCAGATGACAATGTCCGTGTAGTGCGAAGCATGAAATCAGTTATATGTAAACTTGTGTATAGATATAGGCATAAGGCACACAGGAATAGGATAAATTACATAACAAAAACACAGTTAAGAATCACTTACCGAAAAGATTGTTTCTTCTGGTCCATAGACTTCCACATCAGAAGCCATATAACTGTCAATAGGTGGCATAGTCACAGTATCAGAGGTCATGTGGTCAAAACTGTCATTCCACTTCGATATACCTTCTGATTCCTTTCCACCTTTCATATCTGGAGTAGGTGATTCCTGAACTACATCTGAGGATGTCTCATCAGGAGAGGTGGTAGGAGATAAGCCAGGCTGGTCTACTTCATCATACTTCAGAACTTCAGCCTTCTCCTCTGGTTTATGGAACAGGCGACACAGAACATAGGCACACTGCAACCATAGAGACATTACGACATTTCAGAAAGCAAATAAATCTACATCACTTCCAGGACACACTATTTCCTAATCCAACAACTACCAAGTATATACACAAAGGATTGGCGACCAAGACAAGCATTAGCAGGTAGTACCTGGCCAGGAGCAGTACCATCAAGCTCCTTCTGAGTAGGACGATACTCATGCATGATCCAGCTGGTGCGCTCGCCCTTGGGAGCACGGCCTCTGTAGAAAACCAACGTCTTCTTCATCCCAACCAAGCCTGTGCTATTCGCAGCAGACTTGAACTGGCGTGACTTAATCGTGCGGTCCTTCCCGGTCGCCTTCCAGTAGCCTGCATCCGTGGCTCTGTTGGAACGATGACCATTCGGATACTTCCTGTCACGCGGACAGAAGAAGAACCATTCTTGATCATCCGACTTTATCATTGACAGCTCTGCACAGAAACAACACAAATCAGACTAGTACGGCTACAAGCTTTACGAAAAGATCACAAATTTCTACAGCTACCGAGTTAAAATAGTATTCAAGGAAAGAATCTAGCCCAAAATGGCGAGGAATCATCCATGGAATAGAGTCAAATTCAAAACGAGCCAATCAAAACCATTTTCAAACTCGGAAATTCCAAAACTAACAGAATCACAGCAACAATATTTATCTATAGTATTTGATTCTCATACGACGAATTAAGCAAAGAATCTAGGTGAGAAATATTCATAGTGACGAAGCGAATAAAGCAAAATTCGAGGTCATCCAAATCAGATATTCTTATTCACAAATTATAAATTGTAATCGAGATAAAGAAGGAGGAGAAGAAATTAGTACTAGGCAGATCCCAGGGCTCCCATTTACAGACGTCGATATCGGGGATGACTTGGACCTCGGAATGACGGCCGTTGATCTTGAGACGCAGGTAGTGGTTGATGAGCTCCTCGTCCGTCGGCCGGAACCGGAATCCGAGCGGCAGCGACTCCATAGACAGCACCGCCATCGATTCACTTTCCCAATTTCACTACTTCTTTGAAAACCCTAAAAACGAGAGAAAAAAGGCACAGCTGGATGATTGGAGTAAACCTCCTGCTTGGTTTAGGCTCCTCCTCACTGACAGTTTGGTAATTTCAACTCCCTTCTCTCTCTCTCTCTCTCTTTCTTTTTCGCTTCGAAAGAACGTGCGCGGCTTCCTGCATCACTCAGCTGCTTATTTGCTTCGGTTTTACTTGACCGTGAGCTGACTAGGTTTTGATTGGAGGATACACCTGACTCTGCGTGTATGCGGCGCACGAGATCCCGTTCCCGCATAACGAGGTGAGACACGTGTCGAGGGGAGACACGTGCCGCTGCGATTTGACGTGCGACACGTGTTGCCGCCATCTGATCCAAATAGTCACCGTCGGGCAATAGATGCTATTTACGCCCAGGGAAATTCACCTAGAATTGTCCATGCGAATTGTCATGTTTCATTTAGTCCTACAAAGGTTACATTTCTCTGTCCATCATTGAACCTTAGGGTTTGTTCTTCGATTTTGAATGACTATAACAAAAACACGATGATATGAGATTCACGAGATTAGAATTAAACGATGGACGACAAATAACACTGTCAATATTTCTACTTCTCCGACAAGTTTAGGCAGAATTGAGGATTATGTATCTTTTCCTCTTCTTTTGTTCAATGGTCCAAAAATAATCACAGAGTCCCACGTTTAGAGATTAGAAAACAGCACGTTGAAAAAAGGGCACGAAGGCCTAAACAATGCTCTGCCACTTTTTACAAAGTTAGATTCTCCGGCGCCGTCGCACATGACTTGTCTTCCCCGAAGAAGAAAGCAAGTCTCGTTTAAACCCAAACACATCTCAACGCCTGTCCTCTCACCCCAGTAACAGTAAAGTTGAAACACGAACAAGAACAGTAACCACTAACTACCATTTACCCCAAAGTAAGAAAGTTATTTCAACCCAGATCTCTTTGTATTCAAGGTACATTTGGTACATGAGGTAATCAACACAAGTTGGCAAACAGAGAAAACAACAAGCTGAGCATCATATAGATCCCAAGATAAAAGTAAAGTTCTTCTACTTCTACATCTTATTGTTATTTACAGGTTTGTACCTAAAGAGGTTTTTACCTAAAGACCAGGATGGTAGCCAAGAGGCACTCTCTGTGTTTCCACTCGCTGTACAACACTTCTCCTACTCCATTCATGGCAAAACGCCAAGGCAAGTCTCAGTACAGTTCCAAGCCCAAGGACCACAATAACACCTATTTATAATTACCCTTTAATATCAGAAAACACCTGTATAAGTGATGCAAGATCCACATGGTAACACTTAACAGGTAAAAGCATACCAATGATAATGTTAATGGGGACAGCAGAGATGCCAAGGGTGGTAGATATTAGCACATCCAACAGCAGACCACCTATGAGGATTGAGAATGCCACCCAAAGGGGGTTCATACGGCCCTGCAACAAAGAACAGCATAAGCAAAATCATCACACAGATAACTGTGCTCATAAAACATACTACAATCTTACCCGGTCTTGATTCTGCGATCGATAGGTTGTTTCAATTCTCCAAACCCAATAATTTGTCTGTTACACCAAATACACGATTCTTGGTAAGAATGGATAATGGGATAATGACACGCTCCCACAAGAAAGCTGAAGTTTTAAACCAAAAACGGCTTTGGATATTGAGACTTTGAGAGAATCCAGCTTCAAACAACAAAATGCTTATAAATCCACTTGTATTTAATTTAATCATAATCTCATCTCTACAACAACATCATTTTCTAATACATCTTCCTATTCAGACATTATTATTTTCGATACAAACATACTACTTTCTGTTCGTGTAAGATCAGTACTTCAACCCGTGTAAATCATTATCATGGTCATGACTTGAAGGGAGAAGCCTATACATAGAACCCAAGGGAACAAATCACATACAGTTGGCTGGGATTCTGGAGACGACACATTGCTAGCTACCCCTCTGCATTTAACAAAAACAAAAAAAAAATTTACAACGTGACTTGTAATTTTTACACAGGTTATGAGTGAAATACTGAGATTGAATTACTGGCAAATCTCGCATTTGTTGGATCCTTTGCTCCGAAACCAAGTGTCTATACATGATCTGTGCGCTTTCGCAAGCCCACCTCGACAATGGCATCCCAGATCAATCAAAGCTTCATCTTTATCCTGCTGACACACTCTGCACACCAACCACAACACTCCTCGACAAATCGCAATGAAAATCATCACCCGTGCATAATGTTGACGACTCTTACCTGCATTGTTCATGAGCACTGGAGCTTCTCGAGTGCTGTCCCTTGGCCTCCTTTGACGGATTGGCGTCGGATGCGGCGGAGACGGGAGGCGGCGGTTGCGAAACGACGACGTTCAGCGGCGGCGCGGCAGAAGAATCGGGAATTGAGGTAACCGCCTCAGCGGCGCCGTGAGGCTGCTGCTTCTCGAGGTCAGGAGGCTCGTCGGAATTTGAAGTCTCGTTGTTTATGCTCATCTCACAATTCTAAAGCTTCCTAATCGAATTGGAATTTCCAGGTGAGGAAGAAGCTGGTATGGATTTCGGAAAGTGAGAGAAGAACGGTGAAGATTGAGGGATTAAATTGGCGGTTTTGATTTTGGGGATTTGGAATAAAAGTCACAGTCTTTGCATTTTGGATAAGAAGGGGGGAAAGAAAGCGGCGAAGAAAATGAAACATGAATTCGGTGGGTTTGCAGAAGCGTTTTGATTAGTGATTACTAGTACAACCGACTCTCTCAGCTCCCGCAGGATGACCTGCGTTTTATATTAATATGTGGTGGGCCTTATGCAGGCTGACCTGGCCCATATTAGGGCTGGGTGGAGATGAGACGTGGCTAGGCGGTGACCGGTCAAATACGGGTGGGTATGACCCGGCCCATATTAGGGCTGGATGGAGATGAGACGTGGACCTTTTTAAAAATAAATAAGAATAAACTCGTACTCTTCTCTCGTCGTCATCGGGGTCTTCTGACTCTTCGGAATCAGCCGGAGACTCTTCTTCGCATCTTGGTGAATAGTAATGGGTCATCTTCAATTTCTAGCTCGGAAGTCTTGGAAACAGAAAAGAAAGGTTCTTTGGGTGAACTTGTTGCTGGGTTACTGGGTCTTATAACTAAGGAGTTGCTGCTACTCAAGAACCTTCACTTGGTGCTTGATCTGGATCACACATTGCTCAATACTTGACGCCGCAGGAACGATACTGTTTAGCGGGAGATCGCTCTGTTTTCGTGGTGCGAAATTCCTTAACAATCTTGAATCAAATAGCTGTTTGCTGAAGCCCGGGATTTCTTCACGTTCTCAGTTCTAATTAGCAAGATCGTCGAAATATTTGCCCTTTTGTATGCGCTATAACAATGGAGCACAGGAGCACGAGGTGTACTTTCAAAGATTTATCACTAGCAACTCATATATAACTATGAAAACCATTTAAGATGGCCTTAATTGAGTTTCAATATCCAAGTCATAACCCAACGGGATAGAAGTAACTCAAAACGTTTACAAATGCTATCAGTATGAATGCTGATGGCAGTGAACTGTGTAGTAATGCATCTCATGTTGTAACAAGAAGATAGGCAAGGCCTTTCAGATATTCAACAATTTCAGAACCACCGAGCTTTGAAATTCCATATACTCTGTCAACAAAAGTGATTGGAACCTGCAGATGAGTATAGGTAGGCAAAAGGAGCAGGAACAGTGAGAATGCCGCTATTTTGAAACACGAGTGTGAAATAATGAAATCAATCAAGCAAGCAATACAGCCGATGCAAAATGTGCTTCAAGATCATAGAACTATCGATTTCAACCAGAAACCAAAGTACGAAAAACATGTATGATGTAAATTTATCTACCTCTTCAATATGGTAGCCTTTTCTAGAAGCCCGAACTATCATTTCCATCTGAAATACATATCCCTTGCTGACACATGAACTAATGATATCTTCAAGAGCTGATTTTTTATAAAGCCTACAAAAGAAGCACAACAATCTGAGTCCTATACTGTGATTTTCCTCATATCTCAATGCAATAATTAACTCAGTACCTGAAAGATCCTGTCAAGTCTGATGCACCAGGCCATAAAAGCGTCTGTGCAAGTACATTGGCTCCTCTACTAGTTAGTTTGCGCATAAGATTCCACCCATGTACACCCCCACCTTTAACATAACGGGTTCCAGTAACTATACTAGCATTAGTCTCCAACTGTTTCCTAATAAACATGCCATAAGTAGTTTTAGAAACATTTCAAGATAGTAGAGGCAGTATGGTATAGCAAGTAAAGCATGTGATATGATATTGTTCTTACTTGATGAAGCTTGGCAAATACTTTGGCTGCACCACAAGAATTCAAACAGATTAAATGAATAAAACGGTGATTGTGCGATGCCGAAGAAATTATATATGAATAGAGAAAAACACTAGTACTGTGATTCTGCTCCCTGATTATTAAAGGGACAGTGCTTCAAATTCCATGATCCAGATCTTTAAAATAGTGCCATGAAGATGATATACTGATCAACCAAATGAAATAACTCAAATCTCAAAATTTACCCGAAACATTTCTGGCTACTGGTAAGTGTTAATGAAATTACATTCTATACTAACATACACAGGCAACAGCTATCACCCTCTCCATTGCTAATATTCAGAAAGATAGATTGAAATACAGCTATCCGGCAGCGAACCCTTAACAGATTCAACGAAACTAAGCATGTCCAAGGAAGACATGTTATGATGATGATCCTTAAGATATAGTAAGCTTACATGATGCGACAAATCCGCATCCATTATCACAACAAAATCCCCAGAGGCATGCTTCAATCCATGAATGTAAGCCGTTCCTGAAAATCGCAAACACCGAAACTATTTTTACCACATCCTAATCACAATGTACATCATCTAGATTTCATTTGGCATGTCCAAATCATCCATCTCAAAACAAAGCACCACACTCACCCAACCCAAGCTTCTTCGGTCTAGCTCTCAACAGCTGCAACACGTCAAAACAAACACCAAAATCAGAATCCATAACAGTTTTAGGTCCTTGAATTTCGAACCGAAACTACTCACGATGCGATCCTGACCGTAGAGGTCCTGCAATTGCTGAACCACCTGCTGAGTCCCGTCAGGCGATCCATCGTCTACAATGATTATCTCAAAGTCAACATCCCTAATCCCCAAAACAAAACAAAAAACAGATTCAATACGTCACCGTTTTGCTGGATTTTCAATTTTAGGGATTCAAATTGGGGGGAAGGAGATTGATTACCGGAGATGCTTGAAGACGAGGTAGACGAGGAGGGCGATGTTGAGGCGCTCGTTGTAGGTTGGGACTATGATACTGTACTTGTTCTTCGTCTTCTCCATTCTTCAATTTTTCTCAAATTCGGCGAAATTGAACAAGAAAAGGAATGTAATATCGGTCAAGCAGACGTTGACTCAGATCCGACGGTTGCTGCTGTACCAATTGGTAAGTTGATCAGCGCCAATTAATCACGGTATTGGAGTTTCGATTTACGGTAAGCTTCTAATGAAAACTCTGAACAATTAAGATATATTTATTTGGTTCCAAACCCCCTTTCAAAAAAAAAAAAAAAAATATATATATATATATATATATATATATATATATATAATTATTTGGTGATTTTGGTCTACTGACATAGTCTTCTCTTTATGAACGAGAAATTATGAGTTCAACTAACGAAATGCTGGTTGTAGTATTCGAGTTACAATTTATGACCCCGTTAATGAACTTGTAAGAGCATCTTTAGCAATATTAGCCTTATTTGAGTTAAATTTTCATCAAATTAGCTAAAATGTTATTTTGGCTAGCCACTTTAGAAATGTGTATACATCAATACTCTCTATTTTAGCTAGCATTACATTAATATTATTTTTCAAATAAACATTAAATAGTTTAAATGTATTTATATATCACCTAAAATGTCTTCAAAAGAATGTAATAAATTATAGCTAGTCTCATTTGAGTTATCTCGTTAGCTAAATATAGCTAGCGATATAACTAAAAGTTATAATAGCTTAAGTTTAGCTAGTCTGTTGGAGCTCCTAAAACATTCAAAAAAGCTAAACACGTTCTTTAAAATAACTAAAAGCTAAAATAGAGAGTCTGTTAAAATTGCTCTAAGTTCTTCATTTTATAAGTTCAATAAAGTGTCTAAAACGATTGTCTAGTACGTACCATAAATTAATTCATCGATATAATAATAACTTCGTGTCAATGTTGTCTAACTGTCTATATTATTTCATGTTTCAATCTTAAACTTCCTAAATCCTAAGGGAAATTATAAACTGTACCTGGAACACCACGTGGCATTTGGTCCCCTTTAATACTATTGGTCCAAGTGTTTTTATCTTATTTCTGATTGGTTTATTTATTTACCTCTACTCTTTTTTTTTTTCACCCCATGTTGGTCTTCACAGAAAATTAAGTTATATGATAGGCTATAAACACCACGAGTGCCACGTGGTGTAACAAGAGTGTGAGAAACAAAAGCATAAAGTGGAAGAAATTATGGGATGAACCAGATCTCAAGTCATCCACATTCCCCCTCTTCTCTTTGTTTTTGCAATCATTAATATCCTTGTATTGCCAGTTAAGGCATTCCTTTATTCCTACACTCTTTTATATATCTACCAATCTCATGAAATGCAATCTACCTCAACACCTTCAACTCACAGCACAAACTCATCAGCCTCTCCATCCTTGTTCTCTTGATCAGAACCATGTCGAGCGAGGCAGGCAAGCCCACTGGCCACAAGCAGCAACTCGACCGCGAGCTCCGCGGCATGGTCACTTCCCTCACCAACCGCGTGACCGATCTGCACAAGTCGCGCTCGGGCCACGGCCATGAGGACGAGGACGAGCATGGTGTGAGTATCATCACTCTTGCCGGAAACAACACCGGAGCCACATTGCGAAGCGAGTTAGATGATCATCATCAAGACAATCCTCGTAAACGTGGTGGCCATCATGGTCTTCAACATGGAGGTCCAACTGGAGAACCGGAGGGGCTGAGCACATATGTGAACAGCAACTTCCAAGCCATCAACAACTCGGTCATGATGGGGGGAAGCTACACGACTAATGATCCGGGCGTTCATCTCGACATTAAGGAATTTTTCGAACCTCATGGGCATGGTAAGCCGGAGAAGAAGGGATGGAAAGGTAAGGAGAAGGAGAAGGAGAAGGAGAAGGAGAGCTTCCAAAGCGACCAACATCAGGAGCATGATGACGCTTTTGCTTCACTTACCCGTTGAGTGGGTTAAGAACTTACGATTAATAATAATAAGCCTTTTACGGCTTTAAAATGGCGTTTATGTTAAGTGTACGTGATAAACTAAATGCTATCGAGTAGTATCATATCATAAATATTTACTTTCAGAAACGAGAGCCTGCAATTTCTATAAGCTTTTGGGGGCTAATAAAGTAGTATTTCGAATATAATTGAAATTTATATATATGTTCTTGGTTCAAGATGGATTTTATTGTGATTATATGCTACTGAACAAAATGGATTGTGTTGATGTGAACCCTAAACAAAGGAATTAAGAACCACCAAGGAAGCTCATGTTGCTAACTAAGGGGTAGTGTAAATTTTTGAAAACTGGATTTGGTTGAGTGCACCAAACTTTGCTGTAGTGCAGCGCAAAGATGACGCATTTAAACCCCAATAACAAGCTAACTATTGTGTTGGGCTCATCCCGTAAAGAATTAATTTAATATCGTGTGAACTATTAGTCCACGTATCAGACATTAAACTGATAAGAACAGATACTACACTTGATCTTAGTCAAAAAGCCGAGAAAGGTATGATCGATGACAAAGGTCTGTGTCCTTTCTGTATGCTGTTTTACTTCCCTGCTTGTTCCTTTCCCCGGTGTGGAATGTGAAGAGAAAAATCGCAAGCTTAACAAAACCAGCATGTTTAGCATTTCAAGACAAAGAACCTAACTGACATTATCTAATAAAAATGCGAGAATTCAAATCTTCTTTTATTCTGCTTATACCAACTGATTTTTCTCTGTCAGTTTCCTGTCTAGAAGATGATATATGATAACAAATCAATTGGGAGGATAAGAAAAAAAAGGAAGCCTTTTCTACAAGAAACCATGTGTGACTTGGCTTCATGGACACCTTGAATCATCATCAACAGAGACTCTGATGGTGACTGGCAGTGGAGGTTGCTCCTGCTCCTTCATCGCTTCGGCTTCTTGGACTTGTTCTAACTTCTGCATTTCTTTTTTCTTTCCCCAGAGAAGAATGTACAAGCCAATTATCACAATGATAGACCCCAACAAGCTGCTCAATGCCAATGTAGCAGTAACCAGCAAAGTTAGCACCATATGTAGTTATTATACGGTATGGATGGTATAAGCAACAAGTCTGGAATACATAGAAAAATTCACCTTCCAACGTGGAGTTGTTCATGAAACATTGGGATTCCGATCATCGCGGCCATAATCTGAACAAGGGGGCTAAATGCTGCAGTAAACACAGGTCCCCTTTTCTTCACACACCATGACATCCCCACAAAGCCCAAGCCTGATGCTATCATCCCCTGAACACGCCAATAGCTTTCTTATGAACCAAGAAATCACTCGGAGACAGCAAATTTTAGTAGTTCTCTTGTACTTGAAGTTGTTTTCTAAGTTCAGAATAAAATCTATTTAGAATCAGGAAACCAATAATGACACTCCAATTTTAGCTTTGTACATAAAATGTTCGGTTTGGAGTGCAAGAAGCTAAAATGAGATTATGCTTACAGCAAACATGACAGTGAGGACTTGCGCCTTTCCCCTCAGAACCCACACGGAGAGGTTTCTACTAGTGCACAAACCTAAGATTGCTGACTGAATGGCACCGAAGAAGTTCATTATGGTAGTGCTGGAATACTGACATGGATATAGCTTGCTTATGTTTGATTGTACTAGAAACCATGAAGACCATAACAGAGTTCCTGCCACCAAAGCTACTGAACCAATAGTCCATCTCTCTTTATTTCTGGTGCTGCTAAGCTTGATACCATGATCCATCATGGTAATTTGAGTACCCGTAGATTTCGAATGATCAAACAAAGGAACTCCTTTGTAAAGTGTCAATATCACTGCACCGCATAAGCACACCAGTGTTCCTAGTACTTTGGCTCTACCACTGTTGCATTTCAAGTCCACCGTCTCTATCCTGTCAACAAAAGGAGAGCAACATTTTAGTGAAGTAGCCGAAAATTTTATGTAGTGTGGAACTGAGATTTCTCATTTCTATAATTAATTTCTTACCCGAACGGTAATGCCATGATGAATGTGACCATAGGCACCATGTTGACAAAGGCACAAGCAAAAGTAGCAGATGTGTATTGGATTCCAAGGAGAAAGAAGTACTGTGTTATGGATGACCTTCAAGAAATTAAGCATTATATTTCAGCTCATACATAAGAATGGAAAATACAAAACTAGATGGGAAAATGAGTCTGTTTTTAGATTTAACTAACCCAACAATGGCACTCAGGAAGAGGTAACACACAATCCTTGGTGTGAGCTTTGGTCTACTATTCCTGCAAAGAAAGCTTTGTTTGTAAGAATAGATATCCAAAAAACTTGAGTTTCCGGAAATGGAAGTGATACTGAGAAATGAGAATCAAAGGTTGCTTACCTTTCCCAAAAGTAGCTAATTGGAGCCAAGAAGATGGTCGAAATTGTCAACCGATACGTAATGAGAACCAAATGGTTCATTCCTTCATCAAGCACTTTCTTCAGCAGAATATTCACTATGGCAAACGAAAAATCTATGGCTACCATAGCAATGAAAGGCTTCCATTCGTCGAAACCCTTCATCTCCCCGGCCATTTGATCAGTCTCAGTTAAGCTAGTAGAAGCAACTCTTCCTAACTAGCTATATCACTCACTCCTGGAAAACAAAGTTTCCCAAGTTCTATATATAAAAAACAAAACTGCAGGCTAGGAGGCAGAGAGAGCTAGACCAGACCACTCTCAATTTCTGCCTTTTTATCAATGATTTTTCATGTGCTTGATGAGAGGTAATTATAGACAAGACTCCAGAATAAGTGGGTACAAAGCAAGATTAAAATTCTTCAAATCATATCAATGCTTTAAGCAACCAACTTTGACATTATAAAATGTTTGATTCCTCTTCTTTTCTGCTTTCTTTTCACTGATCCTGTCCATATTTTATAACATATGGTAGTTTATCATCAGGAATGGGAATCATTTGCAAGGCTCATATCCAATTTATGAAACCCTCATTTGCTACAATTTATATATGGTAGTTTGTTCTTGAACTCAGTCCAGCTTAATTTTACTCTTTAGAGTCAACATTTTTACTGTATACTTATCATAGGCTGTTTTCAGGCATCTTTTTTAGTGGTGTTCTAGAAGATCATTATATACTCTGTCTCTGACCTCTGCTACTGTACCATGCATGGCATCTAATACTTCTTCTTAGGAAACAGAATGAAACATCAGCTGTGTGGTTTAGAACAACTTAATTGTCAGATCTTACAACCAAACAAAGAAAGAGAAAAAAAAGAGGAGGAACATAATGTTTAAAACAAGGTCTAATATATGCATGATTTAATAAAAAGTCAATTGAGCATAAACTTAAAGGATTGGTTTAGTTAATTAGCATGCATGTATTCTCATTTTAAATCACGATCAATGCTCATTGGTTGACATGGGATCCTAGTTCAAAAAGGAAGATTAGGAAATAATGGGAAAGTTGTTGAACTTCGTCAAAAATTTCTGGTGTTGATCATTTTCGTTTCTGTTTCTTCACTTTGTTCACTGCTGGCCGAACTCAAACTCTCAAAGGCCATTGTAGTACGTAGCTGGACTTGTTCTATAAGGATTCAAGAAACTGTATTACTAAGAATCATTTGCTTATCGATCTCCTCGGTCATTCTCATTTTAACGCACTACTACAGATTTGTCAACACACAACGGTGTGACTATAGGTTTTCCGTTGTATATCTCGGGCTTGTCTGATTGAATCTTCAGACAAGTGTGAAAATCACCGTTGTGTGATCACATTTTGCTCAACAGTTCAATACTTTCGTTGTATAAGTCGCTGCGCAGATCGATGCCATGTGCGGCATGCGCGGCATCGACAAGTCCACTCAGACAACAAACAATAAAACATTTTCGTTGTATTTTTACTCTTTCAGACAACTGTTGGTTTTCATTTCTACCGTTGTGTGTTTTTCAGTAAGCTACAACGGTTTATTCCCTATCTTTACTGTTGTGTGACGTTGAATAACCTACAACTGAAATATTTGGACTGTTGTATCACACAATAGATATAGCATTCTGCTTTCTTGTTTGATGAGAATCATACAACAGTTGCATTTTCATGTGGACAGACTTTGTTGTCCAAGTTTTACACACACAAGCTTCGATATATATCATTCAAGCTTCCACAAACAACATTACAGCTGAATAATAAACTGAAAACAAACAACTAGTTAAGCTCCTAGATAGTCTTACATGTACAAAAGTATTCCAACATGAGAAATGCACAAAGTATGTACTACCATATAGCTGTTCCAAATATATAGAAACACCAAGTTCAAAAGCAAAGTACTACCACATACATATATATAGAAAGCACCAAGTTCACCAAAACAGACCAGATCATGCACCCTACAGGTATTTGTTAATGATGAACTTTGCCCACTCATTCCTTAACACATCCAAATCATCTTGGGTGTAGACAAGTTTGTTTCTCCTGTCCCACTGAAAAACGTAATGTTAAAGTTAGACATGAACATGACATTATCCCGAAAATCTGATTCCCAACACAAACACAAATAGTAGTTGATTGTACCTTTGTCACAAAAGAGTGATCCTGATCATGTATGATATCTCGCATGAACCGCATGACATAAAAGCCACACTGAATGTGGTTGGGTTGGTGAGGAACACCCTAGAAGCAGAAAATCAATTTATATTCATACATACATGAACAGTTAGCATGATACCAGGTGGTGGAACTATACATGCTACCCTTCAACTAGATAAGAGCTTTGTGGCTTTTCTCTTGCGTTTAAGATCAGCTGCTCTCGAGTTTGAAATATTTCTTTCAGTTTTTCAGGTTCTTAAAAAAAAAAAAAATTCCTATAACTGATTTTCAATTTTCAAATTCCACCACCATTGTCATACCCTAATCCAAATACGTACACTTGATAAGAAACAATCCAGAAATTCAACAAATTAAAGCAATATTTACATACCCCAAGGTTCTTCCAAGCAACTGCATTTAGGCTTGGCCTGCCCTTTTCTGTATTATACTTGGCTATTGCACTAAAACAAAAACCAACCACAATAAGACTGCATCATGAAAAGCTGAACCAGAAGAAAACATTATTCCATAAATCTCAGTGCATGCATACATAGTTTTGTTACAAGTTACCTATTGATAACAGACTTCCATTCTGCCGAGGCTATGGGTAACCGCCTCCTCAGGGGATCCATGTAATACACCTTTTCTTTTTCTGGCTCTACAACAGTAAGCACCCAATGCTGACTGTAAGATAAAGTTACCAGATTTTGATCAAATAAGGCTCATGAATAAAATAAAAAAAAAAATACTCTGAGTTATATGGCACCATGAAAAGCTGTCCAGGTTTTGAGGTTATGAACCTAGCACATAAGTGTTCAGCCTTACTCCTTACTGTTCTACACCCTTCTCCAACCATAGCAGGGTCAATAAAGGCAATCATATCCAGCATTTTGGTGTTTTTCAGGACATCATACAGGTACCTAAAAACCCAATATAACATCCAGATTCTAATTAGCAACCAAATTCACATGGATACACCAAGAATAGTCCATTTGACAGCAAATATTACCTTTGATATGCCACTATGCAGTTCCCAGTGATCTTTGTCATGCTTGCCATTCTGTGCAAATCTAAATCAAATATCCATGATTTCCGAATGTATCCAAACACCTCAGGCTCAATAAAAAACTCAAGACTCTTATCATTTTTGAGCTCATCTGCACCCCACATGCACAACATCTTCAACTGGATTGGTGCATTAAGTGCATCTGCCTTCAGGTCAATAATCTCGACAGGTACCCCTCTCTTTTCCCTCTTCTTCTGAGGTTGCTACACATAAATAGACAATATATATATATATATATATATATATATATATATATAAGGTTTTCTAATCTTACAATGACATAAACTTGTACCCTTTTTCAACCTACCTTATGAAATACTGCATGGATTACAATTCTAATAATACTTACCTCCGATGGTGAGACAGGTATATAGATAACAAGATTTTCCGGCCATGGTATCCAACTCCCCATGGCTTGTCTAACAGTTTTTATATCATCGCCCACAGGAAATGGAACTTTGGCGTACTCCTGCTTTGCTATCTCTATCGAGACACGTACATTTTGGTCCCCTAATGGATAACCATGACAAAGTTGATCTGGGTCATCAGTTTTCATTGATGTGCCTGTAGCTACAATGTTATCAAGCGAACCTAATGCCAACATTACCGGAACTTCCTCACAAGTTATCTGAGAGATGTAGTAATAACATAATTTACATGTTAAACAGTAATGCTTTGCTATATATCTTACTCAAGGAATAAAAAAGTTTAGGCAACAATATTTGATACCTTTGGTCGTTTAATTTGCGTATCAGCATCACTGGTTTTCGAAAGTACATCTTCCTCGGCTGCCTTGCAATCAGTCTCTGCTATCTCCTGACCAAACACTTCTTCAGGTTGCGTAGACTTGGGTTCGCACCGCCTCCTCTTGGTTGAAGTTTTCTTTTTAGCAACTTCGTTCACCTCCATTGCTTCAAGACACTTGAAAATTAAGGTTGACTTCACCCCATGTTCGTCATTCCCTTCCACATGGCCATTCACTTCAACTTGGCCTTTGATATTCTTCTCAGTGACTTCTTCAATTTCAACTTGTGCATTGGGGGTTTGCACTTGGTCATGCATATCATTTTCAAAGAGATCAGCGGTGTTTGAACAGCTAGCTTGCCCATAAACAGGTGGGATGGGCTTCTCTAGTCCAGCTGGACTACTACCTACTTGTCCCCCATTACCATTGCTTGGAATAAACTGTGACTTGTAAGTTTCAAACTTCATGGCCCAAAATGCATTGTTTTCTTCAATTGTTTTCTTCCTTGTCTCTTCTATGATCTTTGCCGTTTGCTCAGCCAGTACTTTTTCCAGGCTGATTTTAATTGTTTCTTCTATGCTTTGTCTGTTGTTACGTCTAGGGAGGTGAAAGTAGGTTGTTGGGTTGACAAAGCCGGCAACCCCTCGCACTCTGCCACCATGCTCCTTCCCCAAAGCCTTCTCCAAGACATCATTATACCCACTTAGGCTAGTTTCTCCAGTAGAAACCTTCTCCTTCAACTCAATCTGTCCACAAAATTAAAATTTAGCATATCACAATTAAAATGTGTTGCTGCAGATTTCATTAAAATTTAGCATCACATTTAAAATCTGTTGCTGCAGACTTCATTAAAATTTAGCATGACAATTGAAATCTGTCCACAATGAACTTTAGTAAAATGCATGCACTCACTATCTCTTCAGCCTTCTTTTGTGTTTCTTCATCTGCAAATTTGCCCTCCTTTGTAACACGTGCAGCAACCCATGTCTCACACTTGTCGTACATCTCATCTTCATCCGATATTGTTGAAGCCTCTTCCTGTCATTTATAAGCACTTGTTACCAAAATGTCCTAATTAAATTTGCTGCTAGCATTCAGATCAACCATTTCATTTTACATAATATAAACAAATATGTTGGACTTACCGGCTCGGCTTTTGCCTTTAACTTTGCCATCAGCCCAACGTAGCCTTTGCGGGACAGTCGGTGGGGATACTTGTTCATCTTGCGGCATGCCTGTTGAGTCTTACGCAATTCCTGATCAAGTAAACATATGCACTGATGAAGGACCCTGGTAATGAAACACTTAATTAGTAATTAATAACACTGTTCGCTTAACTACTTACAAGAAATGCCGGCTTAGTCCGCTCAGTCACAAATTGCGTCCAATGATCTGCATTAATGAACTTGTAGTCTTGTGGAGGATACTTCAGCATTTCTGGCTGATCCAAGTAAGGCACAATGTATACCTTTGTCAGACGAGACTTGAATTCTCTCCATCTTGCAGCAGCTGATTGCATTACAACTCTTTTGCTTTCATTTCCAATAACAAATGCTCCCTGTGTTCGTAAAAACATATCATTTAAGTGTAGGAAGACAAACAAAAGTTCAAAAGCCTATAAGTTTATCTAAAGAATTCAAATACCTGCACACATTCCCAGATTTTTTTCTTTTTCCTCAGCAGTAACCCCTCCAGGCACTTTTTTGCTGGCAGTTCTCCAAGTAGTCCTCACTATGGGAATCTTCCGGCGGGCTAAGACACCAATATATGAATTCATCTCTGTCACCGCCTTACCATATGGAGTCCCTGTTCGGTTGAACTGAACCACTCTCTTATGTTTTAAGCTTCTGCTTCTTGAAATCCTCTTCATTGCCACACAGTTACGCTTCAATAGCTTCAGGCCCTTTTCTAATTACACTCAAGATTTTTAGATTTCTTCCTTTTCGATGCAGTGGATATGGTAGCTGAAGCTGAACCAACTGTCTTGTTTGATGCAGCCTTCTTTGACTTTCTTGGTGTAGACTTCTTGGATGGCGTCATTACCCTATAAAATAAACAATGTACAAATAGACGTCATTAAAAGTCATTTATATATATAAACAAAGTAACAACAATGAAATCATCATTTAAATCCACAAAAAAAGGAAATCATCATTTAAATCCACATAAAAGTGCAATGCATATATATATATATATATATATATATATATCACTGCACAATGGCAGCATATGAAATAAGATTTGCAATACCAATTAAACTACAAAAAAAAAAAAAAAAAACACACGATCTAGGCAATCATTTGCTACTCTCCCTCGACGACTATATCCTCCTCTCCAGCTCGCATGTATCCCAATTCTTCCTTATAAGATAAGCTACCGCTTAACTCAATAGACGACATCAACACTGTGATGGGCTGGTGAATAATTCTATTGTCTGTAACCACATCTTCAACCTCTAAATCACTGTAGTCTCTTTTTGGGAGCCTTACAACTACTGACCATTGTGGATCAGCAGGGTCTTGAATATAGAAGATCTTCTCAACACACTTTCCCAACACAAATGTGTCATTAAAATGACCTTTCTTATTCAGGTTCGCCAATGTGAACCCAAGCTCATCTACTACAACACCCCTTCCATTATCGACCCAATCACACTTAAAGATTTGGATCCTAAACTTCTCATAGTCAAGCTCCCATATTTCAGTAATTACGCCATAGAAACTCATCTCATCTCTGATCATCCTTTTATCCCTAGCACTAACTACTTGTGGCGTATCAGCAACCAAGTACACACCATTGTTTTGTGTCGATCGGACATCATCTTTCCCCTTTGTGGTATATAGAGTTCCGCTTATTTTATAGCCACTGTAATTGAGAACTTCATTGCTCGGCTTGTCTGAAAGCCATCTCACAATTTCAGGGATGTCAGCAGCTGATTCACTCATTTGGTCAGCAACCTACAATATCATAACACATTAACAATTAATTAAGATACAACTTCAGATTACCAGCTGTTTATTTGTAAAATCACTAGTTTGGAACTTGCCTTCTGTTTCACCCAGTCAGCAAATGTCTTGTTTTGCTTGTTCGTGAGCCACTTTTGATCATTGCAGAATCTTGGAAACTCTTGTTTCAAGAACTCCAAGTGCTCACTGCAATTACCAACAAAAGAGAGGCAGTGAATTAAAATTAGTGTTTCCTTGCAAAAACAGTAACATAAACCACATACATTAGGTAAAGGGATAATAGAACTTACTCAAAGTAGCTTCTGAATTCATTTGTGTTTTGAAGGACGCATAAGTGAGCTTGGTCAAATAGGTTGTCGTAAACACTAACAACATGAGCACCAGAGGCAGGCTTGTCCACAGTGTCAAGAGCAGATGGGATTCCAGCAGTCTTGTCTTCCAATAAGAGTTCTGCTAAAAACTGAACCGCTTCTTCAGCAATATAATTCTCAGCCATGCAACCTTCAGGCCTAGCTCGATTTCGAACATATCCCTTACAAACATTCATGTACCTCTCAAATGGATACATCCATCGATAGCAAACTGGTCCACATAACTCCACCTCTCTCACTAGGTGGAGTGTTAAATGAACCATTATGGTGAAAAATGATGGCGGAAAGTACTTTTCCAGCTCACACAAGGTTTTAGCAATATCATTCTGAATTTTCGGCAGCCTTGAGACATCAATAGTCTTGCTGCAGATTTCATTGAAAAAAATGCATAATCTGATCACTGCAATTCTAACAGACTTTTCAAGTACTCCTCGAATGGCAATACCAAGTAGTTGCTGCATTATAGTGTGACAATCATGAGATTTATAATCACTAAGCTTTAAATCATCCATGGACACAAGACTTGATATGTTGGAAGAATAGTCTTCCGGAACCTTCATACCAAAAAAGGAACCACACACAGATTTTTTTCCAGCTAAAGTTAGATTCCAACTCGCCAATGGTAAGCGCTCCTTCTTGCTACCTTCTAAATTAGGTTTCAAGCCTAATCTGATACCCATTTCCACCAGATCCAAGCGAGTTTTCACCCCATCCTTTGTTTTTCCAGAAATATTCAACAAAGTTCCTATAAGGCTCTTAAAAACATTTTTCTCGATATGCATGACATCAAGGCAATGCCGAACATGGAGAAACTTCCAATATTCCAGTTAAAAAAAATAGATTTTTTTTTCCAACACGGCCTACTTGATTTTTTTTTCCAACACGGCCTACTTTCATCCTCTGCACCTTTATAAGCAGGTGGGCCATTTTTTCTTCCAAATTTATACTTTGGAACCTCCTTTTCCACCCTCTACAATACCTCTTCACCAGTTAAAGGAACTGGAGCGGGAGAATGCTCTGTATGGTTGTTGAAAGCAGCCTTCTGCCTTCGATAAGGGTGACTTCTGCCCAGCCACCGACGAGACCCAATGAAGGACATTCTCCCTCCATTGACCAATCTCGTGGGTTTTGTGTTTTCAACACAGATAGGACATACATTATAACCTTTCACTATACTTCCAGAAAGGTTACCATAAGATGGATAATCATTGATTGTCAATAACAGACAACCCCTAAGTGTGAAAGTCTGATTTTGAGTTGCGTCATACGCTCCCTTAACCCCTTCCCACAACCTTTTTAAGTCATCTATCAGAGACTGAAGGTAGACATCAATGTTGTTTCCTGGTTGTTTTGGACCTGATATCAGAAGAGTTAACATCATATGTTTCCTCTTCATTATGAGCCAAGGAGGCAGATTGTAAATCACAAGAATTACAGGCCAGCAGCTATACTTGTTATTTTGTCCACTAAAGGGATTGAAACCATCAGTTGACAAGGCAAGTCTGAGGTTTCTAAGGTCTGTACCAAAACTAGGCCATTTTTCATCAACTAACTTCCATGATGCCGCATCAGCTGGATGACGCATTAACCCATCTTTCTTCCTATCAGTAGCATGCCAAGTTAAACTCTTGGATATTTCACTTGACTGAAACATCTTTATGAACCTAGGGATGGGGGGAAAGTACCACAGTACTTTTGCTGGAATATCTTCTATTATTTTTTTGTTTTTCCCTACCTTCCATCGAGAAGCACCACATGTGGGACACACTACTGCTTCTGCGTGCTTCCCTCTGTATAAGATACAGTCATTGGGGCAAGCATGAATCTTCTCATAATCCATCCCTAATTTACTTAATAAGGACTTCTTTGCATCGCTATAAGTATCAGGTATCTCATTGCCTTCTGGAAGAAAATCCCCTATCAATTCTACCTAATCAGAGTAAGTGGCATCACTCATATGGTGCTTTGCTTTAAGGTTTTGAAGTCGTAGAAGTGCATTGAACTTGGTGTGCGACTTACAACCGAGGTACAGCGGTCTGTTTGCCTCCTCAACCAACCGTTGAAACTCGTTGCATTCATCTGGGGGTTCCTGATCCTCTCCAAAATCTAACTCTATGTCACTATTCATTTCTATCTTCATATTACCCTGCATAGATTCATCTGAATTTGTGTCGATCCCATGATCACTATGATCACTATCTGAAACCAATGTAGCCTCCCCATGCTCACTCCAAATAACATAAGACGGATCAATCCTGTTAACAAATAAATGATCCTTAACTACCCGAACAGAATAGCAATCATCATTTCCACACAACATGCAAGGGCAGTTGATCTGCTTGGGATCTCTTGCATTTCTCAAAGCAAATTCAAGAAAATCTTCAACACCAAACGTATATTCAGAAGATCTCCTATCAACAACTAGCCACGACCTATCCATCTATATATATCCAAACATGCAATTTCAGAAAAACAAACAACAACATGTAATTTCAAAATGTAACTTCTCAGCAACAATCAGCAATAACATGAATATTTCACCAGCATTAACAATCAGCAATAAACCAAATAATTTAAAAATCAAAACCAATAATCAGCAATACAACATGAAATTCTGGGGAAATCGAAGCAAGCAGAACACAGTTCACAAGCAAGCAAGCATCAATTACTCATCAAAGCAAGCAAGCATTCTGGGGAAATCGAAGAGAAGAGAAGAGAGGAGAGAACATACCTCCAGTTGAATCCACTAGCAACAAACCTCCACTAGAAACAAACCTCCTGCATGCAAAATCAAAATATTGAATCATTGAACCGAACTGAGCCCTAACCGCTGCGACCGGCCTCGCCTCGCCGTGCACAGTTATAAAAGAGAGAAGATAGATTGAATCATTTGAGAGATTCAATCGATTTGAGAGAAGAGTGAGAGAGCTGAGAGAGCGACAGAGTTGAGAGAGAGGGCGAGATAGTGAGAGTTGAGACAACATTGAGAGAGAGAGAGGGCTTACCGTTGAGAGTGAGAGGGCGACATTCTCAATCTGTTTGAGAGTGAGAGTTGAGAGTCGATCTGTTTGGTGAGTTTAGGGTGAATGAATGCGAGAGAGAGAGAGAGAGAGAGAGAGAGAGAGAGAGAGAGAGAGAGAGAGAGAGAGAGACAACGATATGAATGTGAGAGAGTGAGAGTGTGAGACAGCTAGCTAGCGTTTAGGATATCTGTTACGTTATTAAATTTGTCAACTTTTTCACACAACAGAATATATACTCGGAGGGAAACTTTGGAACCAAAACTATTTTGGCATAGCACACCAAATCAATGGAGGCAAACTTTGGAGCCAAAACGACTTTGGCATGCCACTAGATTTTTCAGTCACACAACAGAATGTTTTAAACTGTTGTATATATTTTCTAAACTTGCACTAGGTATTGCCTGGTATAAATTGTAACAACATCCCCCAACAAAGAAATAAAAGTCTATTGTCCAAACATTTTGCATCTTGCACGACTTTCAATTTGGTGATGGGGGGGAATTCTTTCGCCAAAATTTTCATAAATCATACAACAGAAAATTAGTATCATTGTTGTGTTTTGAACTCTTGAAATATAACCTGACAATTTCGTGTCATCTGACAACAAAACTTTGTAACTTTGTGTTGTATATAACAGTTCACTTCATCAGACAAGTAGGGAACCCTAAAAGGTTGTCTGATGAGTGTTGTCTGATAACGTTTTTGTAGTAGTGACGTCTTCTGCTAGCTAGTGCATGTTGTTATTCATGGTGTCAACTCCTCCATGATATCGATTAATACTTTTATCAATACAGAAATGAAGGACGAAATAGATAAGAGATGATCGAAACTACGCAAACTTTTCTGTCATGCACTTTTAAGACATGATTGATCAAAACGAGATGTGAATTACTGTTTAGTCTTCTTTTTAATCTTTGCATGTTTTTATAATAGGAAAATTTTAAGAACAGTCCTACACCACTTATAACCAACTCCTAAGATTGGTACATCAAGTTTTAAATAAATCAAAATTGTACATGGAGTTGTAATCCCAACCCAAAATCGATGCATGCTGTTAGTTTCTCCGTTACTTTGTATTCATTATGTCAAACACTAAGGGGCAAGTTTGTCCATTCTAAAATTAATTAAAAAAATAAACACAAAAAAACTCTTTGATCTCTCTCTCATTCTTCCTTTTTTGAAACCAACAAAATGTTAAAAACTACAATATATGGGGAGGACAATGAAGTCTGATAATTGGGTTTCACCTTCGTCCATGTTGGTTTGGTTGATCCATAAGACAAAAATTGGAATTGATTAATTACATTAACACAGATTAATTGGGATTGGGACTTTGTTTTTTTTTCTTTTTGTTTTTTAAAACTTCAATTCACCTAGGTCAATTATGATTCTAACTTGTAAATTTGTTTTCTCAGCAAAATGCTCAGATCTTCATGTCATTCATGGGATAGACTAGTGATGAGGATTAAACCAAAACAAAAAGACCAGTATATATATATATATATATATATATATATATATAGAGAGAGAGAGAGAGAGAGAGAGAGAGAGAGAGAGAGAGAGAGAGAGAGAGAGAGAGAGGAAACCTCAAAATTACCCTTCAAAAAATGAATAATTACATAAAGTTAACGGTGTTATTAACGTCATGTATTAAAACTGGGTTGGGTTTTGAAAGTCATGTACCAATTTGATTTTTCTAAAATTTGATGTACCAGTCTTAGGAGTGAGTCATAAGTGGTGTACTGTTCTTAAAATTTTCCCTTTTATAATTAGTGATAGCTAGAAAGGCTGGAAAAATGTTTTCAAAGAAAGAAACTGAAGGATAATTTGTAGGGTTTGCTCTGTAAAAACATGAGGGAGCTTTGGAAAGAGAGTGGTGCGTCTGGCTTGTCCGGCGGCGCCACCGCATCGTCGTGGGCTTCTCGCCTCGTCGGTGTAGGGTCGGTGCGGTCGGACGGGCTGTGTTGGTATTGTGGAGTTGGCAGGGCCTTCCGGTCGGTTTTGTGATGGAGGATACGAACTGCGGCTTCACTCAGCTGGAAGGGGTTGTTGCATCTCAGGGAAGTCAGCGGCCAGGATTTGGCTGTGGCATGGCGTGGGATCCCCGGAGTCTTGAACTGATGTCTTGTTGCGAGGTTATGGGTGGCGGCATCTTCAGGTTTAACCAGATCGACGACGAGTCTGCGGTCTCACAGATCGGCGTCGATTTTGTCTCTAGGACTAACCTATGGCTTTGTAGTAGGACTCAGTGGTGGTCAGAATGCATACAGGGGCTCCGACGACGACAATGGCTCAGACCTTGCAACGGCTCTGGGGGTGAAACAGAGGTGACGATGCGGCTGCTACTTTGGGCCGGGTGGAGTAGGTTTGGGTTTCCAATGGAACTGGTTTGGTTGGCCTGGGCCAGTGGTGTGGTTTTGGGCCAGGTTTGGTCCTTTGTTAGTTTATATTTTTTTGTTAGGTTTTGTTTAGGTTTTTGCTTAGGTCTAAGTCCCTCCTCTTTTGGGCGAGGGTTTGGGTGTTGTTTTTTGGTCAGTGTGCTATTTTGGTGGCGTTATTCCTGGGGACTATCGGCTTTAATATTGGTGCGGTCTGGGTGGCAACATAAGGGTGGATTGCCTTTGCACATGGTCTGGTGGTATTTGGACACGGTGTGGAAGAAGGGGAATTGTCTCGTTTTAGTGTTGACAGCAAGGTTGTATCGTTACTCTCAGGATTGTGTAGCTCTTTTTTAGCATGAAATTGGGTTAGGGGTTGGGCCCACTTGGCTCATGGATGTTGTTGTTGGCGACGGACCCGTAACTACGAATCATTTTGGAAATGTGTGTCGTGGTGTAGGTACCACAACCGGTCATTTTATTATGCTGTAATTTTATTCCGTTATCAATAAAGTTATTTTTCTCAAAAAAAAAAAAAAAAAAAGGGCCGGAAATATATGTAAGCAACGATCCGCAATATTTGTCATTTCCTTAACCTAGCAACGATCCGCAATATTTGCTTCTCCTCGTTTTTCTAATACTAAGAATCATGCATATATATCTGATACCAAATTAAAATCACGAATATATTTCCATTTCATATGAGTGCTTTCTGGGATGACACCAGAACCATCAAACAGTTACTTGTGTCAGTTTTGCTTTCGTTGGGTGACCTACGACCACTCCTTCGGTTGTTGTGACACTTTGCATGTCCATTCCACCTTTTATTCATCAATTCAAGCCAGGCTAGAGGATCATGACTAAGATCACAGTAGCATCGATCCTTTCAGATAGGCACTAGTTCCTTGAGAAGAATCGAAGATAGATCATGCATGGTGTTTCTTTTTTGAGTTAATGGAAAATATGCATGAGCCTAGCTAGCTAGACTCAACAAAGTCATCTATCGACATATCTCCAAAACTGTCTTCCTAGTTTATAAAGGAGTTGTATGTATATCCACCAAAGAGTGGAGATATTTGCTAATCTATGGAGGCATATGCACCATTTATATGGCATTTGATCGACAATGAGTTTCCAAAACATATATACAGGTGCCTGTATCGTGTTCGTATTTGAGCTCTAGAGCACTCCTCGTCTTTTTATTGTAGTTGATTTGCAGTTGCGTATCGGAAGACGTATGTTTGCACTCAAAGTCTAAAAATACTAATGATCGAGTCGCTACTTGGATAGTAATTCATGCTTATATGTAATGACTAAATTGCAATGAACTATGAATTCTTTGCATTAGAACTATTAGTCTAGCTTTGCGCATATGTAGAGAATAACATAAACTTGGTTGTGGAAGAAATGGATAGCATTCTTATATTATGGTCTGATGACTCTTTTTGGATCAAAATCACATGGTTTACTTAACGGTTTTTATGTCCAGATGGATTAATTAATGTCAGCAGATCATGTCATAACACTTATATATTCCCCATAGACACACCAATAATAGATTTTGATTTGAGTTCAATCGACGTCTCCGGAATTCGAACCTAGATATGAAGTTTCACACTTAGACTCTTACAAACTCGGCTAATTTTGATGGTTATGATCTAATGACTCAAATCTAGTTTCGAGTTGAAGGTTCAATACTCCAAAATCGATAATTAGATCATTGAGGGTAGTTTCAAAAGGAAACTCCCTACACTTATTATTGAAATGACTCCACCATGAATGCTTTTGGACTAAGATTGAAAGTGGTAAAGGTGGGTAGAGGAGCGCTTAGCTAGCTAGAAGTGAGATGAGTTGAAGGTTCAATATTATTTAAGAACAAAGTTAGCTTTACTCCAAAGTCGATAAGTTAAATCTTTGATATTTCTAAAAGGAAACTCCCTATACTTGGTGTTGATCGAAAATGACTCTCATATTCTTTTCGACTAAATGGTAAAGGTGGTTAACAGGGTTGACAAGAATCACAAGGCATTTGCATGAGTTGAACCTTCATCCAAGTTCGAGGTGCCCAATATCTGGTAGTAGTATGTTGCATGTTAAGTATTGGGGACATGTGCAACTCATATGACAATGATAAAAAAATGTCAGAGAATATGAGTTGTCACGAATCCTAATTGTCGGATATCTAGGGGCTTAAGATGAAATACTTTAGATCAGCAGGGTCTTACTGCTCTCATATGGAAATTGGTTAGGTCAACCCATATGTTAGTTGAGTTTCTACAGACCACAAACGGTTCATAAAGTTCTTGATTTGATGGGCTATCTTCTCCCAAACCAAATATCTATTACCAATAAAATGGTAAAAGTGGATGGACCAAGGAGTGGGATTCAAATTTTCAATCAGACAAGCTACGGAACATTCCTTTTAAAAAAGATTATCCACCAAAATATATCGAGAATTTTTGTTAGACACATGAAGTCTCATTTTTATTGACAACGAAACCGAAAAACTTCCCCCAAATGATATAAACATAGACTTTAGCTTTAGTACAATTTTAGATAAAATAAAAGACTATATATTCATAGCATTACATTTTGAGAATACATCATCTGCTAAACTTGTGTTCAAATATGAGAAATAAGAGAGGAAATAATAAGAAAAAGAAAAAAAGATCGACTTAAATTAGGGACTGCAAATTGACGCAGAGTTCCCGCGGTTCGGGCTTAGTTTCAACGCAACACACACACACACACATTTATATACTTCGATCGAGATCGATGGCCCCCCTCTACTTTCATCCACGTACTCTCCCCCCTCGCAATTTCTGGTATTCTCCAACCCCTAAATACTGTACATTTTCTCTGTTCGTCACATTCTTACCTGCCTCTTTAATTCTGTAATTCACCTCAAATTTTCACTATTTGCACCCAATCCTAAACACCCTGTTACTGCATTCCCCGTATCATCTCAATTACTGTATGATTTTCTTGGTTCCATTTGCTGATGATCATAGTTCCGAAATCAAAATACTTTGTCAAATTCATTCATATGTTCATGTAATGTTGTTTCTTTTTTTGTTGAAATGTTGTATACAGGTTGATTTCGATAAGCCATCACTGGTTTTGAGCTATAAAAACAGATGTCTTCTTTTGGATTTGGATTCGGTCAAACTCCTAACTGTAAGCATCTACATTGTCATGAATCTATTGTTTTTCTGATTGTTGGTGACATGCGGTTTTTTTGAGGCATTGTCTTGTTGGATTCGTGTTTTGGGTACTACGAAATTGTATGGTTGTGATTTTGTTTTATGATTATTAGGATTGATCATGACCTGTATGCAATCTGTTTGTTTGTGTTGCAAGAAGAATATGTCCGGAATTTAGCTTACTGGTTATGAACTCATGACTCTTTCTCTCTTATGTAGCAGCTTTTAATCCTCCAAAGCCGTTTTCTGAAACCAAAACAGCCTTTGGATGGAGTCCTTTTGGAAACACAACCCCGCCTTCTGGCGCCAACACAACCCCGCCTTCTGGCGCTACCACAATCCCGCCTTTAGCCACTAACAACGCTACTTCTGGCACTGCTAGTAGCCCGGCGTTTGACTTTACCCCTGTTTTTGGTGCCCCGGTTTTCAACACTGCTAGTGCTCCAGCTTCTGGCACTAATTGTACCATCACTTTGGCCACAACAGGTTCCCCGGTTTTTGGCACTAGTATCCCAACTATTGGCACTACTGTCACCATAACCCCTGGTGTAGGCACTTCTAGTGCTCCAACTGGTGGCACTAACGCCATCGCCATAACCATAAATGTTGGCACTGCTAGTACTTCATCTGTTGGCAATGGTATCACCATAGCCCCATCTGTTGGCTCTACTGTCACCATAGCCCCAGCTTCGGGAACTAGTATCACCCTAATGCAAGCTGCAGGAACTACTATCACCATAACCAGCAACCCAACTTCTGGTGTAACGAGCACCCCAGGCATTGGTGCTGCAAGTACTCCAACCGTTTGCTTTCCAACATCCACTGCTCCTGCAAGCACCCGAGGCGGTTTTGGCTTTCCAACATCCACTGCTCCTGCAAGCACTCAAGGTGGTTTTGGCTTTCCAACATTCACAAGTCCTACAAGCACCCAAGGCAGTTTTGGGTTTCCAACATCCACTGCTCCTGCAAGCACCCAAGGCGGTTTTGGCTTTCCAACATCCACAACTCCTGCTTCAACTTCCACGTCTTCCAGCAGTAAAGTTGGTGCTTCATCTCATTTTGGAACGCAGAGTTCTCCATTTGGTAACTAACCTTTATTTCATTTGTATATGAGTGGTTTGCATTGACAAAAGCACAAAAGAATTGAGCAACTGTTTAAAGGTCAAAGGAATACTTCATTGTATTATACTTATATATGTTCTGATATAGGAGCTCAGCCAACACCAATAGTTGGGAACAATGCCTCCAGGCAATCAGCTTCTGGGAGCCACCAGGGGCGAGGAAGTAGAGTGGTTCCTTACACAGCATCTATTGATGCGGATAGTTTTAGTGCTGCCTCTCCTATCAAAATGCATTCAATATCAGCAATGCCAATTCATAAGCATAAATGTCATGAGGAACTGAGATGGGAAGATTATCAATTGGGGGATAAGGGTATACTTTTTCAGCTTGAACTAATAACTTTTGCCTTCAGTTTGAGCAATGGTGACTTGCTAAGTTCTGTATTTTTTTTGTTTGTAAAATTAACTTTCAGGTGGAGCGGTACCTCCCGGTGGGAGCTCTAAACATACCACACAGTCATTTGTTCAGAAAGAAAAACATGCTTCCTTTTGTCCGTTTGGATGTCCATTTGCTCAAACATCTTCAAGTACTTTTAATACCTCAACTTCATCTCCGTGTGCTGAAAGATCTACAAGTCTATTTGCTCAACCATCTTCAAATCCATTTGGTCTGCGACCATCTCCTAGTCCGTTTGGTCCCCAACCATCTCCAAGTCCATTTGGTGCCCAGCCATCTTCAAGTACATTTGGTGCCAAACCATCTTCGAGTACATTTGGCCCTCCACCATCTTCAAGTCCATTTGGTGCCCAACCATCTTCAAGTATATTTGGTCCTCCACCATCTTCAAGTCCATTTGGTGCAATTTTTGGGAATTCTACTTTTGCACCTTCATCATTTGGGCAAACTTCATCTCCAAACGTAAGTATTTTGTGTTTGTGATCGAACATTAGTATTACATCATTAAGGCCTTAATCTTTAGTTATGTTTCTTTGAAATCTTATCTCCACCTTGAAACCTGATTATAAATCTGTATAAACCCCATTTTCTTGCGCAGCCTTCTTGGTTTATGCCTTCACAAGTGCCTTAGCCGGTTGAAACTAGTACTTCCCCCTTCCACAGCAAGCTAATAAACACAGGTAGCTTCTTTGGTGTGTGTATATATACATATATATCCATTTAGATAGTGGTTTGTTTATCAGTTGATGTTGCTGACTTTATTAATTGGTTCTGTTTAGACTTTGTAGGGGACACAAGGGTTTATGATTATTAATTCTCTAGTCGTTTTTAGAATAACGACTCTGGGCAATTGTATGCCATATCTCCTATCACACTGACCTTTTTGTGCATATCATATTTACTGTAGTTGTATTTGGCTATGCTATGTCCATATCATAGTTCTAGTAAACTTTTGGGATGAAGCAGATCTCATTTGAAAGGGAATATCCTGGCATTTTATGAGACTTCACTCATTTTCATCTTAATGCGAATATTAAAGTATATATCCTAATTTTAGAGTTTTGATTTGTTAAGCTGAGTGAATATAACTTCCCAAGTGTAGACATTTTACTTTTTACCAAAGGTTAGTTTCTCAATCTTTTAAATCCTTTCACAAACGTAGTTGATTACCTGAGGATTGTACCTGATCACTAAACTGCTGATTAGCACCTTCTGTTTGGTCGATCATCTTTGCTGTACGCAAGATAGGTGAACTGTGAATCAGTATCATATTCCTATGTAAATTGTGTGCTTACACCTTTCTACTTGTTCTTGTTTCACACAGCAGGTTCCTCGTCTAGCTTTTACTAAACATGTGATCATGGAGGTACCATTTTGATGAAGTCTCAGGCGATAGTAGCAGATCTCGTGTGTGGACTCGAGGGAGGAAGAAGTATCGTGTTATTGTCAATGTCCTATATAAAACATATATATTAGGTGTTTTTGGTTCAGATGTGAAACAGTGAAAGGAAAGTGTTTATAGATGTTAGAAATTTCAAGCTTCATTTCGTATTTACAATTCAGAGTAGCAGATGTGTTCATGTTACCAATACTGAAAGCATGATCCATTATAACTTTGAACTATATCAACTCAAATTTCATGCATGGCTTATACTATGGTACCTCTAAGAATAGCTTTTCGACTGCTAATTCATGAATCATATTATCGCATTCCCTTTTCTAGTTACAAGTCTGCAACGCATTCTTTAGCTGAGGTTGTGGAGAAATAATGAACATATGCCAATTGCTGATCTTCCTTTGCTAACCTATTGAGGACCTCCTTGTTCTCCCTTTATTGCTTTCTCTGAAATGTGTTTATCCCTTCCATTAAATACTATTTAATTATTTATATGTCATGTTAAAATTTGACTATAACATTAACTTTTAAAATTTAATACTTTCTACCCTTTAATTGACCATAATTTTCTTTATTACTAGGTGAGACTATGTGAATACCACTGTAAGTAAGAAACATGTACATGTTGATTACCAAAACGTATCCGTATCCGGACGTATCAGATACGAGATACGGATTCAAAAGGACGTATTCGTGCTACGTAAGTGTCACGATATCTGGCCCAAATTAACGGGCCGAATTCGAACACAAAGCCCAAATGAGCCGTACAGTACGGCCCGTTTACTTCCTTGGGATCTGGGAGTTCCCGCGCCTCCAGGCGTAGTTTTCACGCCAATAAAACACCTATTTATACCTGAAAGGCTGAAATTCAGTTCTCACTTTCTCCTTCCGCGCTCTGCAACCTCTCAGGTACCTCCGAAAACCTAACCCTAATCTTCGTCTTTTTTTTTTCTGCTTAATCAGTTTTACTGTCACTAATTATAATATTTTCAGTACTATTTATCGCCGAGTCTCATTGATTCAATCTCTGTATTACATTATCGATTTGGCTCACAATTTCGTTTACCTGTAATCGCAATCGAACCTTGATCGGTTTCAGTTTTAGCGGTTTAGTACTGCTCTATACTGTGTGTAATCGCAATCGAAACCTAGATCGGTTTTCAATTTTAGTGGTTTACTGTGTATTTCTCGGTGATTTCTCCGGCGGAGTTTGCCGTGATTTCTGTTTGCATTTAGTAATTTCTGTTTCAGCTTTATATCAAAGGTTTCGCACCACAGAATCAAAAGAAAGGACGATTGTTCCTAATCCTTACTGTAAGCTTTCTCTATCTCTCTAGTCATGTTTTGTTGCCTCAAATTGTTCATTGTGGAGTTGTATTTTCCGGATTGTACTTTCACATATATATTTTTTTTCTTCTTTTCTGGTTGCATTATGCTTTATCCGAAAAAGTTGGATAGTTTTTCTGGTTGATTGTATAGTTGATTGTATAGTTTCCCATCCTCCATGAAGTTTTCTTTGTTGTGAGGCAACTGTTTAATAGTAAATAGTATGAGTTCCAAGTGCCTAATTGTTTGTGTCGGCTCTTTGTATTATGCCTCTTCTTTGAATAAGACATTTTGGTTCTCTGAACTTGGTTGTTTTCTTTTAGGAGTATGTGGATTGATTAATTTTAAAAATACATATAGGATATTTTCCTGGTCATACTCTTTTTATTTGTTCTGCTTATGAACAAGACTGATGCCTTTCTCACTCTATATGGCGTATTTGGTCAAACTCAATCAACAGCTTTTGGTGCTTCATCCTCGCCAGCTTTTGGACAGCAGGTTCTCCATTTGGTGCATTTTCTACTCCAGCATTTGGTGGATCGTCTACTCAAAGAAGTCCATTTGGTGGAGCATCCGGTACATCTGTTCTTGGTCAGAAGCCTGCTTTTGGGATATTTTGGCCGTGTCCTGCTCAAACAAATCTACTTGGAAGAACAGCTCAACCATTACAACCAGCATTCGGAAGCAATATGTTTGGTACCACCTCACCATTTGGTGAAAGTAAGCCTGCATTTGGCATTAATACTACCCCAGCCTTTGGTACCACCACACCATTTGGTGAAAGTAAGCCTGCATTTGGCCTTAATACTACCCCAGCCTTTGGTTCAACAAATATCTCAGCCTTTGGTTCAAGCGCTTCGCCTTTTGGTGGTACAAGTACTCCGGCCTTTGGTGTTCCAAGTACTCCCACCTTTAGCTCAATACTAAGTCCTGCATTTGGAAGCACAGGATCTGCATTTGGGACAACAAGTTCCAACTTGTTTGAAACTGGGGGATCATTTGAGGTTGACTTCAGCAGCTTTTGGTCAATCTAGATCAGCTTTTGGTGCTACAACAAGTGCTCCTGCTTGGGGCCAATCAAGCCCAGGTTTTGGCTTTTCATCAAGTGCTTCTGCATTTGGCCAATCAAGTTCTTCATCTGGTGAGTATCTGAGATATTAATGAGTCATTCAACATTTTGAAAAAGAAATTGTGTTTAGGGTTCTTGGAATGACATTATATCATGGTTTATTGTAGCAGTAATGTATTCGTATGATGGTGATCCAGGGGCTCAGTCAACAACACCAACACTTGGAAACACTGCATTGGGACAGTCACCTTCTGGGGGTCAACAGGGTGGAAGTAGAGAGACTTCTTACACAGGCACAGCTGAACCAGATAGTAATGGAATGGCGAAATTGGAGTCAATATCAGCAATGACAGCCTATAAAGAAAAAATTCATGAGGAATTGAGATGGGAGGATTACCAATTAGGGGATAAAGGTACTTTTCAAGATTATGTTTTTATTGTTGTAGAAATTGGCAGCATCGGCCACCTTTACTATCATATAAGATTGTAATTTAACTTAAATTGAACATTCAGGTGGACCGTCTCCTGCTGGTGGGGGTGGCTTTGACATGTCAACTGTACAGAAAAATCCTTTGAATCCTAATCCTGCAACACTGTTCTTCAAGTCCTTTTAATGCTTCAACGTCATCTAGTTTATTTGCTCCAAAAACCTCAACCTCACCCTCGTCCTTTTCATTCTCTACCCTGGCTACATCATCCACTCCCTCATTTAATTTCCCCACTCCATCAAACCTTCAGACACAGTCTGCTCAAACAGGCACTACCTCATTTCAGCTGAATCCATCAACCTTTGGTTCAAACTTGTTCAATAATACTTCCAGTTTGCAGAGCAGTTCATTGGGCACTACAAGCAACCAACTGGGTAATAATCCACCAGCTGAAACGGATTCCAGTACTACTATCACCATAAATGAACCATCATCGAGTAACGGTGGATCAAGTCAGCCTGGTTTTGGCTATACTTGTTTACACCTAAATTAATATTTTACTGGACAGTAATGTCTAAGTGAATATTAATTAAATTCTTGATCCACGTCACACCGGCGAGCCCAAATAATTGGGTTTACAAGTGGTGGCCTGTCGACAAAGTCATGCGAGCTAGGTGTATAGTTCGCATAGAAGACTAGAAGACGTGGGTTGACTTGGTCTGATATTTAGCTGCCTATAAGGTGGCGCGAGCTAGATGAAACAGGTTGCATGCGAGATGGACTTCGCGTAGAAGTACATGAAGGCGAGGCGAGATGGCTCCGCGTAGGAGATTTCGCGAAGAAGCAAGAGGCGGAGCACGCATGCACGTGATCACTTACGCCACATTTATCGTTGAAGACTCTTTGACATGCTTTGGGCCAACTCCTGTGACCATTTTAATGAAAAAGCTTTTTAAGTCTCGCGAGCTTCAAGGGCCCGCTAGATGGAAGCAAGCTTCAGGAGCTCACGGGATGGTTTGAGTTCGCGGCCCGCGCGAGATAGGTTTCCACAAGGACTGTGACACCTCGCGGCATAAGGACGTTGCTAATTTGAGTCCGCATATGACTCTACAGTTGGGCAGCGCGGAGGTAGTGGCCTATGCGAAATGGACACGCGTCACGTAGATGGTTGGTTCACGCGGGTGAAACAGTGTCCTTGTGGTATTCTGTTTCAGAGTCCGACTTGGATAGTGATTACTTATAGTAGAAGGCGAGCTACTATATAAAGGGGCTCAAAAGCTTACAGAACCTCTCTCTCAAAAAACACAACAACTCAAACAACAATACAACAAAACCTGCAACCTAGTTGAACTTCCAGATGCTCCCCGGAGCTTTGCTTTCGCTTCCCTGTTGAAGCTCTCTCTACAATCTCCCTTCGAGCCTTTCGAAAACGAATCATAAACGCGTCCTCGCCTTAGCTCAGAGCCCTGTTGGACTCTCCCCTGATCCTTATTATTGCACTGCTCACGACACACTGTGAGTATCGAATCGCTTAGTGCTTGTAATTCCTCGTCCGCGAGGTGGCACCTGAAGCCTTCCGTTTGATCAAGAAGTCAAGATCTCGCGCATCTTCTTTCCTCGTCCGCGAAGTGGCACGCCCGCATCCCCTCTCTGTTTACTTTGGTAGCTAGTTACCTCTTTATTCTTTATTGAGGATCGTGGCCAAAACATTGACACGCCCAGTGGGACAGGGAGTACAAGCGATTCACCATAGGGAAATCAGGAGAATCACCATACAGGAAACCTTAGATTTCTTGTCTCAAACACAGATCACCACGGTACAAGCCCCATAGCAGCGCGGCTTGCCGATCTCTCACCACGGAACAGGTTCTTGCTCAGTTTGGTAACACAGACTTCAGCAAGACCACAATGGTAGGCTCACAGCCAACCCAAAACACAGGATCTGCTCTGCCTATGGAGCAAATCCTCCAGATGTTCGAGGAACTGAAGAGTCGACTTGAGGCCACTGCTACCCAACAGAGCATCATCGACCTTGCTGAAAAGGTCAACGACCTTGCTGAACAGGTCAAGAGAGACAAAATCCTTTAGGAAGCAGTCCAGCACAACCTCGCCATACTTACCGAGGATTTTAACCAGTTTGCAGGCGAAGTAAGGGAAACTAAGGGCCTAGTTGAAGGTTCCCTCCAACGAATCCAAAAGGATCTGGATCAGAACGCGGAGACTGTGAAGCAGACCGCGGAGACCCTGTCGCTCACTCGCGCGACAGTGAACGAGCAAACTAGTCGCTTGGACGAACACGATACCAAGTTGCACAACCAGGAGAACGCGTCTTTCTTCGGAAACAAGAACAACCTAGAAAAGCTTGAGGAGTTCAAAGAATAACATGATAGGTTGAGCTTGAGAGTCCTTGAGGTGGAAGACTGGATGAGGTCTCCAACACCAAAGAATCCTGCCCTTGGCCTCATCGGTGCAAGCGCAAACGAGGGATCATCCAAATACATCCCGCCTAATGAGCACGCTAGGGCTAATCCTAAAGTTGGGGCTCAAAAGACCCCATAGTTCGCGTTAGGGGCTGGAACTTCAAAGACACCGCCCTAGCGTAACTCTGGTGTTGCATTTAAGGGGTTTAACGGTTCGCCACGCCAGGGAGCCGGAACACCAGATGACCTGGTTATAGCCCATTCCAGCCTAGCTCTTAAGAATGTTGGACAAGTCGCCAGTTTCTCTACATGGCCAAACCATGAGGAGGGAGCAGAGTCCACACCTGTGACGACCGTTGACTAGTACCAACTTATCTCCAACATAGTCAAGGAGCAAACCGGAAAAAGTGATGCTGACTTGCAATATCACGACCCCAACCCTGATAGTGTGGCGCAGTACCCTTTTCCCCACGGGTTTAAGAACATTGTCTTCATAACATTCTCTGGGGAGACCAGGGAAGATGCAGCAACCTATATGGCCCGCTTCAAAGTCCAATGCGGCCAATATGGGAGTAATGATATTCTCAAACTCAAGCTTTTTGGGACTTCTCTGTTCGGAGCTGCTTTCAGCTGGTATTCTAGGTTGAATCCTGGATCAATTGCGGACTAGCCTACGATGGAGAGACTGTTCCGGGAGACTTATGGCACCATCGAGCCAGAGGTTGGCCTCGACTCCCTCACCCAAATGAGCCAGCAAAGCATGGAGTCTGGAGTCTTATTCCTCCAACGCTTCAAGATCCAGCAAGCCAAGTGCGATTACCTGCTACCTGAGCAGGAAGCCATCAAGTTGGCTATTTAAGGTCTTGAGCATCGCCAGCGGCTGAAGCACCATGGGGAGCGCTTCACATCCATTGGCGACCTAATTAACAAGGTCGGAAGCTACGATTTGATTCTCAATGAAATGGATGAGAAAGCGAATGCCTCTAAGGGGACATACATGCCAGGGAGAAATAGGACGGTGGGGGCACTAAGCCTTCAAACCCCCACGTTTGATCCTTACTATCAAAGGCAGGAGGAAACTGAGTTCGTGCCGGATTATGATGATGTCGGAGCAGTAGAACTGACTGGGAAACCATTAGCTCACAAACTGAAGAATCCTAAAATGACCCGCGAGCCAATCACCATCCAATCTTTTGCATGGACCAAACCCGAATACGAGTCATACACGTATGACGTGAAAAACGCCCATATGGTCTTTAATGACTTGATCGAGGCGAAGTACGTGCGCTTGGATCACAAGATCCCATCCAAGGAGGAGCTGAAGGACAAGAAGTATTGTACCTTCCACAACGTCTATAATCACGACACTAAAGATTGTGTCAAGCTCCGAGACCAACTGCAGACTTCGCTAAACTCTGGCGCCCTGAAACTGAAGACGCCGGGGAGCACAGCCTCATTGGTGGATGTGGACCCTTTTCCACCCGTGGTCGGCATGGTCGAAGTGAACCGGGCCGACCAGCCAGAAGAGAACAATCGTCGTCGAGTGCCGAAGCCAGGCCAACGGAGAGTCACATTGGACCTGTCTGAACACACGGAGGACGAAAACCCATGCCGGGCACCTAAGAGAGGCCGCAAGGAAGGCAATGACGACGCATTTTGGCCATCTCGCTAGTATACCTATAACGCCAACCTCGCACACGAGGTCTTGGACGATCTTATTGATGATGAACTCGTCACAGTGGCCAGAGCCTTACCCTACATCGAATACAGAGAAGGCCGCATACATTGCAAGTTCCACAATTGTTGGGGACATAGAACCTGTGATTGCGAGCAACTTCGAGATCAGGTCCAGGACTGGCTCGACCTCGGGTACATTCGCTTCGAGGATAAGGGTGACTTCATGATCGCAACAGCTGACATCGCTTGGCCTCGTATCGGCCAGCGTAAAATAACGCTGGACATATCCCCAAACGCGGGTCCGCGCGAACTGCCAGGTCAAAACCGAAAGCGACCGGTGAACAACTATACCGTCCCGGCTAACCAGAGGAGAAACCCAAACGACCCCGCGAGACAATTGGTTGCCAGACTGGAGCGCAATTGCCCTTCAAGAAGAGATAAGGGCAAAGCTATTATGAGGGACGATGGACCGTCCCCCGCTGAAAACTACCAACCCGTGAGCCCCAGGACTCGCGAAGAGCTGGAACAGAGGATCAAACGCCTTGAGACGTTCGTCTAATCACACTGGACGGGCGAAGTACCTTCGTTTCCAGCCTCAAGCGAGATGGACCTATCCGACTCCGGCAGCGGGTATCAGGAAAACGAGGCTTCAAGCCCTCATCAAGGTATCTTGACCGACCCCTACATTCCCCCGACATCCAAATCAGCGATCAAGGAGGGGATATGGTACACGCAGCGAGGTGGCAGGCCAGTTACCATTACCAGATCCAGGAAGCGGAAGCTACAGAAGAAGTATGGCAGCATCCTGCGTGCCTTGCGAGCTGTCGATGATGGCGTCGTACGACCCTCACAGCTTGCACAGACACCTGAGCGGATGTGGAGAGAAGCAGAAGGCCTACGTGCAATACTCCAAAGGCCACCTGTAACGCCTCCAAGGGTGTGTGCACAAGTAGCAGTTGATCATGCTCTAAAGGCAAACGTCTTATGTCGCCTCGCCTTACCACCAAGACAAGATTCGCAACCTTCCAGGCACATGCCATCTCCGGAGCCGGAAAGAAGGGATCCACAGCCTTCCCGGCGCAAACCCTTGTCGGAGACTGACCGAAGAAGGGAACCGCTTCCTCAACCAAAGCGCCGACAATCGCCGGAGGTTGAACGAAGAAGGGAACCACCCCCTTCAGCAAGGCGAAGACTATTCACGACCCCAGAGCCCGAGTCAAGACGCGAGCCGCCTCGCCCATCACGGCCCCGGGAGCCTCCTCACCAGGACCCCGAGTCAAGGAGGGAACCACCACAACCACGTCAGCCCCGGCCACAAACTAACCCGGAGTCGGAGGCCAAGAAGGAGCCTTGAATCTCAGCCCTTCCTCTGTCGAGGGAAAATGACAATGCCAAGGTTCCTCTAGCCGCGGATAGGCAGCCAGTTGAGGACAAACAACCCTCGACCAAACTCGTGTGGCGACCACGGTGGACGGAGACTAACGCATCACCAGGTGCCGAAAGTACTACCTCCAGCCCTAACTTCGCGGAGTTGATGGACCAGCGTTTCCGAGAGAATTCGCTGAACGACGAGGCTCATTCCGAGCCTCGCATTGACTTAAAAGAAGACCAAGCAGAAGAGCAGGGGGAATCATTCACCTGCAATATGCTTGAAGTCTCTGCATGGCCTGAGGACGAAGAGGTCAACCCAACGGAGAACGCATGCGCTGTGCTCAAAGGAGAACATGGGATCATTGAGACTCAACTGATCCCAGTCCGCGAGCAATTCTCTTTTCAGGTCGGGATGGTGTTTTTCATATCTGAAAGATATGCTTTCCCGCTAAACACAACATGCAACGCGGCGGATATCCCAAACAGTAGCGAAAATGTTTGCGACATGTCCCCGCCTTGTAGCAGCGAAATGGGTCCAGTCTTGGCGGAACCTGAGGACGCTCCACAATTGAAAGCTACGAGCAGCGTCACACGCATGCAGAATCTGACCTTTTCCACACCAATCCTAGACATGGCCACTCACATGAGGCCATTATACATTACGGCTGAAGTTGAAGGGATCATGGTCAACAAAGTCATGGTTGATACCGGAGCTGCGGTGAATGTCATTACAACCCGTACCATGGGACTCCTTGGTATCCCGCGCTCAATGATTCAAACCACATCCCTGACAGTCAAGAACTTCACCGGACAAGTCTCCATAACTCTAGGCTTGTTATTTTTACGAGTCAAGGTAGGACCGGCATCACGGGTCTATACCTTCTTCGCCGCCGAATGCGCTTCATCCTACACCATGATCCTAGGCCGCGACTGGATCCATAGAAGTTTCTATGTGCCTTCCTCTATGCACCAAGAACTCATGATCTGGGATACTGAGAAACGCGAGGCGGTCCTCATCAAAGCGGATCCGCGTCCTTTCTCCATCTCTACCAACTTCAATGACGCCCGCTATTACAATACTGACCTGGGCCCATTAGACGTCCTAGGCGTCGATTCCAAAGGCCACCTCTATAGGGTCACGGACTCCAATTTAACGCGATGGGGGCTCACCCAGGCGAGGGACGACTTACAATGTCCTTACACCATCGCGGATCCCTTACAACCCTCTGATGGATAGTGCCTCTTCAGAAAAGGCACGCGAGGCTGGCGAGTCCTTGTGTGAGAGACTCCTCTCATATTGGGCGGAACGCGAAGCCTACAACAAGGTCGCGACTATGGAATACGTAGATGAAATAGTATATTATACCGATACCAAAGAGGAAGTTATTCAGTTAGCTCCCGCTGCCTTGGACGATAGACCACCTCAAGTGCGCGACCCCATTTCGCAAGTCGATGTGGGGACTGCAGAGAAGTCCCTGCTCATTTCCATTAATGCTGAGCTCGCGGCGGACGAACGGGAAGCTCTTCTAACCCTCCTACGCGAATATAGGGATTGCTTCGCCGAGAAGTATGAAGACATGCCTGGTTTGTTTCCGAACTTAGTTTGTCACCGGCTGCCCACTTATCCTGATCGACTTCCAGTCTACTAGCATGGTCGATTCATGCGAACGGAGACCTAGATCGTAGTCAAGGAAGAAATTGAAAACATGCATCGATCAAGTATCATTCGTGTGGCCAAGTACAACGAATGGCTATCTAATGTAGTTCCCGTCTGCAAGAAGAACGGTAAAATGCGCGTCTGTGTTGACTACCGGGACCTCAACAACGCAACGCCCAAGGATATATACCCCATGTCTGTCGCTGACCTCCTCATTGATGCAGCCGCGGGGCATGAAGTGCTATCCTTTATGGACGGAACCGCCGGATACCACCAGATTCCTGTTGCTGAAGACGATCGTCACAAGACCGCCTTTCGCTGTCCAGGGTTTGCAGGTGCGTTTGAATATATTGTCATGCCTTTCGGGCTCAAGAACGCAAGGGCAACGTCTCAGCGCGCCATGAACCTTATCTTTCATGATATCTTGAGGAAGCTGATTGAAGTTTATATAGGTGACGTGGTGGTTAAAACCAAAACGCGGGCGACACACGTTGAAGACCTCCGACAAGTTTTGACACGGATGCGACGACATAACCTGAAGATGAACCCTGCCAAATGTGTGTTCTTCGCAGAGGCAGGCGACTTCCTAGGATTTCTGGTCCACCAAAGGGGTATCGAGATCCCCAAAGACAAGGCGCATGCGGTAATAACCGCCTCACCTCCTACAGCTAAGAAGGAGCTCCAACAATTGATCGGGCGAATCAACTTCCTCCCCCGTTTCATTTCAAACGCGGTAGGGAAGGTTCAGCCCTTTTCACCCTTCTTCAAGCTCAAGGGGGCAACCGAGTTCGTATGGGAGCCACAACACCAAGAAGCCTTCGATCGTATCAAGGACTACCTTATGAACCCTTCTGTTTTGGTTCCACCTCGCCCAGGCGTTCCGCTTAAGCTCTACATCGCCGCTGCTGATCTGTCCATTGGCAGAGTCTTGGCACAAGACGATGAGAATGGGGTGGAACATGCCATTTATTACCTTAGCAGGGTGTTAACCGATTGCGAGACGCGCTACTCTCCAATGGAGAAGTTGTGTCTCGCCCTATTCTTTGCAGGTTGCAAGCTCCGCCACTACATGTTAGCCTTTACCACGGTGGTGATCGCTCAGTCCGATCTCGTCAAATACATGCTTTCCCGCCCTATACTACGAGGACGCATAGGCAAATGGATATTAGCTTTGTCTAAGTTCTCCTTACAATATGTTCCGCAAAAGGCAGTAAAAGGATAAGCCATAGCGGACTTTCTCGCTCATCACCTACCAACCGAACTAACAGCGTTCCGCGAGTTGGAGTTCGCCGCTGTTTCACTCACCCCATGGACTCTTTATTTTGATGGATTGCGTACTGAACTCGCTGCAGGTGCCGGGATCGCCATCGAGAACCCTACAGGAGACCGGTTTTCTTATTCCTTCCACCTGAATTTTAAATGTACAAATAATCAGGCGGAATACAAGGCGCTCATCATCGGATTGGAAATTTTGCTGGACTTAGGGGTCCGCGAGGTTCAAGTCTTCGGCGACTCCTTATTGGTCGTCAACTAGTTGGTGGCGAAGTTTAAATGCTTGAGTTCGTCCATCGAGCCCTACTTGCGCAAAGCGTTTGACGTATTAGACCGGTTCGATGACGTTCACATCGAGCACATTCCGCGCGAGTTCAACTTCGCGGCGAATGAGCTCGCCCAGATTGCCTCCGGCCTTAGCTTGCGAGATGGAGTGCGCGAACGACTACTCAAGGTCGAACGACGCACTCTTCCATCTTTTATTGCTTAGGGGCAATATAAGGCAGACTCTCTTGACGTCGTTGCCTTAGACCCTATCGACGAGGACTGGCGACTACCATTCATCGCCTATCTCAAAAACCCTCATGACGCCACTCATTCACGGCAAATGAGGTTTCTCGCCCTCAACTTCGTGCTCCGTAATGGTGAGCTTTGCCGACGAGGCGAAGACGGTAATGACTTCCGCTGTGTGTATGGCAACGAGGCTAAGCGGCTTATGCGCGAGGTTCATTGCGGGGTTTGTGGTTCGCACCAGGTAGGGCCCAAAATGCGGTGGTTAATCCGTCACCACGGCTATTACTGGCCTACCATTCTCAGGGACTGTATCGCTTTCGCCAAAGGTTGTCAGGATTGCCAGGCTCATGGCCCAGTTCAACACATCCCCAACATTCTGTTGCAGCCGATTATTAAACCATGGCCAGGTCAAGGATGGGCGATAGACTTCGTCGATCTTATTCACCCCCATTCTTCCGAGCAGCACAAGTTCATTATTGTGGCCACCGATTTCTTTACCAAGTGGGTTGAAGCCGAACCACTCAAAGTCGCCTCGGCGACCTCAGTCAGCAACTTTATCTTCTGCAACATTATCTCCCGCTTTGGTCTTCTGGAGTGCATCGTGACAGATCGGGGGGCAGCTTTCATGGCCGATTATGTGGTCACGTTCATCACCGGCTATGGTATCAAGCTCCTGCATTCGTCCCCCTATTATGCACAGTCCAATGGTCAGGCGGAGGCGAGCAATAAGGTTATCCTCAGTATCTTGCGCAAGATGCTAGAATTGAACCCCCGCGTCTGGCATCTAGAGCTTTACCATACTTTGTGGGCCTACCGCACCTCCAAGCGCGGTCCGACGGATTCCACCTCATATGCTCTCATGTTTGGTCATGACGCCGTCCTACCCCTTGAGATTCACGTCGCCTCGCTTCGCGTCCAGGAACAGCACCAATTACTTGGTGACGATTACGTTCAGGCAATGTGGCAGGAGATCGAAGACCTCGATGAACACCGTATCACTGCTTTCAACAATCTCATCCTCGAGAAGCAGCGCGTTGCGCGGTCGTATGATAAAGTCACCAGAGGTCGAAGTTATGCAGAGGGCAAACAGTTTGGCGTGCTATGCTACTACTTGGGGAGAAAATCGAGGGCCGGGGCAAGTGGTCCGCTCGGTGGGAAGGACCCTCTATCATTCATCGCATCTTACCCAAGGGGGCATACCACTTGCGCGACCTTGACGGCACCATCCACCGCAATCCTATTAATGGTCGTTTCTTAAAGCACCATATCGTTGGTGTTTGGGAGCGCGAGGATCTTCCACCTCCTCCTGATCCCACGACCACTGTTAATAGCGCAACGCGCCATCGCGCGAGCACTCCACCGCCTCACACTAGGGGGCAACCTGAGAGAGAAGCATGTAATTAGATCATTTCTTTGTAAACGTACAAAGTCTAACCAAAAGACAAGTACAAGATTGGGGCCTATTCCAGAGGCCCTAAATAAAGATTTACATACAATTAGTTGTGCTCATTTCTTCATTTCTTTGTAAACGTACAAAGTCTAAACCAAAAGACAAGTACAAGATTGGGGCTTATTCCAGGGGCCCTAAATAAAGAGATTCTTCGTTTCAGACTTTAGACCCTTCTTGAGGTGTCTTGGTCATTATTTAGGCCAATCCCTGTGGTCTCTAAAAAAATTCGTTTAACTCTCATTGGTTCGCACTGGGGGGCAGCGAAGTACATGGCCAATGTCACTCCATGATTATCACGAATCACGAAGATGGTTCGCCGTCACCAAGAGCTCAAGCAAAGGGAAATTTTTGAATCCATTCATACATCCCCTCGAGCTACATCTTTTCGAGGTATATCCTTCGAGGTCAGACGGTTCATTTACAAATATATCTACTCAAGTTACATGCATTCGCTCAAGATACATCCATGCGAGCTACATCCGCTCGAGGTATGTGCAATGTACCATGTCTTCTAAGTAGAGCAGGCGAAGTGTAAGCGGAGTGCGCGTTAAGTTTAAGTCCAAGGTGCCTAGCTATGTTAAGTTAATGATTATCAGTTCTACATGGTACTAGGCGAATCGTACAACAGTTCACTGCAATGCTTTGCTGGGTGCTTGGGTTTCAAGACCTATTCACAGGCTTGTTTACTCACACTCATTTTGTATGACCCGAGCCAATACCAGTGGCTTTGGAGCAGCATGAACATAAACCTCTTCAGTCATTTTTGACATACATGACTTCGAGGCTGGGGGGCAATGTTTACACCCAAATTAATATTTTACTTGACAGTAAATGTCTAAGTGAATATTAATTAAATTCTTGATCCACGTCACACCGGCGAGCCCAAATAATTGGGTTTACAAGTGGTGGCCCGCCGACAAAGTCATGCGAGCTAGGTGTATAGTTCGCATAGAAGACTAGAAAACGTGGGTTGACTTGGTCTGATGTTTAACTGCCTACAAAGTGGTGTGAGCTAGATGATACAGGTTGCATGCGAGATGGACTTCGCGTAGAAGTACATGAAGGCGAGGCGAGATGGCTCCGCGAAGAAGCAAGAGGCGGAGTCCGCATGCACGTGATCACCTACGCCACATTTATCGTTGAAGACTGATTGACATGCTTTGAGCCAACTCTTGTGACCCTTTGAATGAAAAAGCCTTTTAAGTTTCGCGAGCTTCAAGGGCCCGCTAGATGGAAGCAAGCTTCAGGAGCTCGCGGGATGGTTTGAGTTCACGGCCCGCGGGATGGTTTGAGTTCACGGCCCGCGCGAGATAGGTTTCCACAAGGACTGTGACACCTCTCGGGACAAGGACGTTCCTAATTTGAGTCCGCATAGGACTCTACAGTTAGACAGGGCAGAGGTAGTGACCTATGCGAAATGTGCTGTGCGAAATGGACACGCGTCACGCAGATGGTTGGTTCACGCGGGTGAAGCAGTGTCCTTGTGGTATTCTGTTTCAGAGTCCGACTTGGATAGTGATTACTTATGGCAGAAGGCGAGCTACTATATAAAAGGGCTCGAAAGCTTACAGAACCTCTCTCTCAAAAAACACAACAACTCAAACAACAATACAACAAAACCTTCAACCTAGTTGAACTTCCAGACGCTCCCCGGAGCTTTGCTTTCTCTTCCCTGTTAAATCTCTCTCTCTACAATCTCCCTTCGAGCCTTTTGAAAACGAATCTTAAGCGCGTCCTCGCCTTAGCTCAGAGCCATGTCGGACTCTCCCCTGATCCCTATTATTGCTCTGCTCGCGACACACCTTGAGTATCGAATCGCTTAGTGCTTGTAATTCCTCGTCCGCGAGGTGGCACCTAAAGCCCTCCGTTTGATCCAGAAGTCAAGATCTCGCGTATCTTCTTTCCTCGTCCGCGAGGTGGCACGCCCGCATCCCCTCTCTATTTACTTTGGTAGCTAGTTACCTCTTTATTTCTTATTGAGGATCGTGGCGAAAATAATACTAGTAGCTCAACTTTGGGAACTATCACCATAAACTCAAGTTCTGGCTCAAGGATCACAATAACCCCAGCTTCTTCAACTACTATCACCATAACCCCCACTTCAGGCTCCACTACTGTCACCATAGTTCCAAGTTCTGGCACTACCTCAACTTCTACATCTGGACACACTCCATTTGCATCTGTAAGTATGATACACCTCGAACTTAGTATTACTTTTTATGCTGTGGTTTCTTATTTAATGGTGGAAAATCAATTTGGGAGTTGTGTTGCTATTTTTGGTTAGAGGTGGTTTAGTTGAGTTTATAAACGAAGGGTAGCTAAAATAATACCAGTTCCATATTTGGGTTAGTGTTTTAAGTGGGAAACTTTATATTTTTCGGTGAAGGAGAAACAAAACAGAAACCCACCCCTCTCTTTCTCTCCCCGAGCCCGACCCCGAGCCCAACCCGTCCGACTTCTCTAAGACGGATCGCCGCCGTCCGACCACGCCTGGCCACCTCATCGGTCTTGTTCGACAGCTGGGACGCCGCTCGTCCAGCCTAGGGTGGTTATCGGCTCAAGATCGCTGGCGTGGAAGCGCGGAGACGCCACTGCTGTCGCGTGTTTTTCCCTAGCCGGAACTCCCTTTTTCCGACCACCGATTCCAGTGATTCTTGAGGGGTTTTGTAGCTCTTTGATTGGCCATTCAACCATCCAAAAGTGGTAGGACGACTCGGAGTATAGTACAAATCGGAACCTAGTGTGTTCTTGAACTTTGGAGGTATTTTCCGGCCAAACCTTTAATTTGTGGGTTTTGTGTTAGTCATAATTGTTGTTGAGCTTGTTGAGAGGAAGAGATTGATGTATGCCTTGTTAATTTTGGTTGAAGTTGTTATGGTGGTGGTGGTTGACCGCCACTGTCGGCGGTTGACCACCACTGCCGGTGACTACTGCCGATTTTGGTGGTGGTTTTGAGGAATGTTGGATGATTTCTAGGAGGGATTAATGTTGGTTTAGTATAGGTGATTATTGGTGATGGTTGCTCGGAATTAGGAATATGGTGTTGGAATTAGTTTTGGGAGGAGAGGATTTGAGGAGGCTCATTAGTTTGGTTCATTATATTTTTTACACTAGAGCTCCTTGTCGGATTGTAGGGAGTTGGTGGTAAAGGAGAGCTATAAGTAGATTTGGAAAATTTGGGCGAGTAAGAATAATGCTAGAATGGTTTTTCTTTGTAATTGATAAATGTGTGATTTTAGTGTCGAGCCTTAAATCTCATTTTGTACAAGACGAGAGGAGACACCACGTGAGGAGGGCTCTGACCGACGTCAGGCTTAGCCGCCTATATTGTGAGTGGACATTTTGGTTTTAATTAATATGCATGCATGATTTTTATAAGTGGTTCATTATATTTTTTCCAAGCTTAAATTATAATTTCAGCTTTTGAATTGATCATGAAATTTATTTGAGATTGTCATATTGATTGTGATTTTATTAATGAACTTATGGATTTGAGCTTGGGTAAAAGATTTGGCATTTAAATTATATTAATCCTAATGATTCATGGATTCAAGATTTCATCGAGGATTTGAGGTTTGAAATATGTTGATTATTTGGGTTGATTATTTCATTGAGCATTTTAACGTGTGGGACACGTTATTAAATTTAATGTATTTGTTTTCTCTTAGAATTCTTCCGAGTACGATTGAGAATCGTATTTATGCTTTAAATATGAATTTCGGGGAAACTCACATGAATTTATAGTTTTCTTGTTATGTCATATTTGTTGGGTTTTATGATGTCAATGTTAGCATGTCGTTCCACCTTTCGAGGTGATGTGACTTCTACATTGCAAGTGGGGTCACGCAAGCCCTTTCCACCCTAGCGGTGATGTGATGTTGCCGGCGGCATCACGCAAGCCATGTGCCCTATCCGTCAACTCGACGTGAAGGTACAAGGAGTATGGGAGTACTTTGCCTGGGAGGCAACCGAGTCTGGGAGACTCACTTATATGGCCATATAGGTTCCTTTATTTGAGTTGTTAATTTGACTAGCGAGGTTAGTTCATTATTTTGGGAGCTTCCTACATGAGAGTTGTATATTTATTTTCTAGTGTGAATTTGTGAGGAGCTTACAATAATTGCATACATGGAAATTTTATTTAAATTTCATATAAATGGAAAAGCATATCACATTAGATTTCGTATTAGTTTGTTCTTGAATACTTATTAATTGGTTTATTTTTCGTCCACTCACGCTAACGTTTCAAATGCTTTTCCCTGGGTCCTTTGTTTTCAAATGCCCAAATTACAGAGTTCCTGTTCGGTTCCACTAGGAGTTGGGGCATAGTATCTTCCGCTGCACCTGGTTGACCGTAGGTTACCTGTTAACCTATGTGTAGTTATTTGATTTTTCTTCTTTAGTGCTTTGAGGACCATGAGACTATGTAAATTAAGTTGAAGTGTCTTTTTTTTTAGGTTTATGACCGAATAGAGAGAGTGAACTCTGGATGTTCATTTCTTGTTCATTTAATGTAGTTGAATATTGGTTTGGGTTGCTTTTAGGTTGTTGTGACTTGGGTTGTGGAGTGGAGGTCTCCAGGTGTTGTGACTGGTTGTTATATTTGAAGTGTGTCTTAGTTTTATTACAGGTTGGGTTGTCCATCTTTAGAGGAGGTTATGCCGAAATTTCGGTATAATCTCTTTTAGAGTAGATCCCGCAAGACTTGCCTGTTTTTCCTGTGTGCTTTGGGGCGGGTCTTGTCAAATATCTTTCTTTTACATAAAACTTTATTCTAAAGTTTATTAATATGCTGTTCGTGCTGCTGGCGTGTCCCAAGCTTTCTTTTTGGCAACCTGCTATCTTCACCTAGAAACCTGATACTTGATTCGAAACTTATATGCTGGTGATATATGTTTTTGTTCCTAATATCTCTTCCTATGTGTAGCCCTTCGTTGTGCCTTCCTAAGCTTCTCAGCCATCTCAGACTAGTACTTCTATCTTCAACACAATCAATAGTTTTGATCAAATTCAGCCGGGTAAGATTATGTTTTTAGTATGTTTATGTTCCCTCAGTTATTGAAATCTAGGTCAGTTCATGGTGCTAACTTCACTTATTGCATGTGTTTTCCTTAGAGAACAGAGGTGGCTTTGGTTCTTCATTGTTCGAAAGATCGCAGAATAACTCCGGACCATGGTATGTCATATTTCTTGTTGATACTTGTGTATTATGTGCATATCATATTTACTGTTGTAATTGGGTCCAAATTTCGGAGAAACAAAGGTGCCCTTTTAAGTTACATGAATAATAAGCAAAGGTGCTCATTATAGAATTTTTGTTAGTTACATTGGTATACAGTACAGTTTTAAATGTTGCATCTCTCTCCCAGTCACTAACACATGCATTTTGTCGGCTGAGGTTTGTTTAATTTGTACATTACTAGTGTCCCCATGTTGTATAGAGTTGTCTTCTGTATATTTTTCCACTGAGAGTTTCCAATTAACGTTTGGACTGAAGAAACAAGTATGGTGTCATGTTCTCGTTTACAGGCTTGGTAGTTCATGCCCTGCTACTAATCCGTTTAATCTGCTACACAGGCCTGGTCAGCTTCCATTTGGTCATGCTGCTCCTTCACCATCAGTTCAAAATGGAATTTCGGGATCTTTGACAGCTACGAGGGATCTCAAAGAATCTGTCCGCAACCAATAGGATGTCGCACTGAGAATCACAAAAGAACTGCTTTTGACTGAAGGCAAGGACAAGAACGTGGTCTACTCTCCTCTGTCCATACATGTGGTTCTTAGCCTGATAGCAGCTGGGTCGACAAAGGGTCACCCCCTCCACGATGAGATGCTGAAGTTCCTCCAGTCCAGGTCCATCGAGCAGCTAAATGAGCTTGCCTCGAATCTTGTCCCTCTGGTCTTTGCCGATGGAACCCCAAGTGGCGGCCCTAGCTTGTCATTCGCCAATGGTGTTTGGGTTGAAACTTCTCTCCCAGTCAAGGCTTCCTTCAAAGAGGTATTGGACAATGCGTACAAGGCAGTTCTAAAGCAAGTAGATTTTAGGACCAAACCTGAGGAAGTGCGTTGCGAAGTTAACTCATGGGTGGAGAAGGTGACCAGAGGCCTTATCAAAGATCTTCTTCCATATGGAACAGTTACGTGCGCCACAAGGATCATTCTTGCAAATGCTTTGTACTTCAAAGGAGCTTGGGATCAGAAGTTTATTGAATCAAGAACAAATATGTTTGATTTTCACCTTCTCAGTGGGAAGTCGGTTAAGGCACCCTTCATGACCAGTTGGAAGGATCAGTTTATAAGTGTCTGACAGTTTCAGAGTCTTAAAGCTTCCTTACAAACAAGGTGATTATCACAATCGGCACTTCTCCATGTACATGTTTCTTCCTAATGCAAGTAATGGGCTGCCATCTCTGGTTGAGCGAGTTTGTTCAGAGGGTGGGTTTTTGGACCGCTATCTTCCTTGCAGAAAAGTTGAAGTTGACATATTTTTGATCCCGAAGTTTAAGATCACTTTTGGCATTGAAGTTATTCAAGTTCTGGAAACTTTAGGACTGAAGTTGCCATGTTTGTCAGAGACGGTGGTTGGTGCTGAACCAGTTGTTGACTTGATACTCCACAAGTCCTTTATTGAAGTAAATGAAGAAGGCACAGAAGCTGCTGCTGCTACTGCTACTGCTACTGCTGCCGCGTTTGGTTGCGCTGCTCCTCGTCCTGTGATTGAGAAGATAGACTTTGTGGCAGATCATCCATTCCTTTTTCTGATTCGAGAAGAAGCGACTGGAGCAGTGATGTTTGTCGGGCATGTCCTCGATCCCATTGCAGAGTGATCTCTTAGATGTCCTGGCTAAGTCGTATTAGGTTATGTAAATGTTCGTAAGGTTTGTTTTTGAATTGAACAGTTAATCTTTTGATACATCTCCAACAAACTATTACGAGGATCCAGGTCCTTGTTTTCTAAACAAATCACTATATGACAGACGTTCTGCTTGATTTCTTTGATCTTTTTGCTATATGGATTTTAATTAATCCTAACTGTACACATTATGATCTAATGCTTACTAATTACTGGTCATTCATATCTAGCTATCAATGAAACTAAGAAACTGTTAAGTTTCTTGCTGTATATTGCTGTACAATACTTGTTTCTTCTATACGCCTATGGTACTTCTCCCAGCTCCTTAATTTATCTGCAAGGTGTCTTTGTCACATCTTCAACAGATGCAACTATAATTTAACAAAATGATGAGGCCACCAGACGACTTCGAACTCAGCTGAATTGTTCCTGGCCGGGGTTGCGAAATTTGGTAAGAACAGTTACCATAATCATATATATAAATATAATCATGTATTAGGTTTCTAGGCTAATCTCATGGAAAAGAACATTTCTTGCAACCTAGGAGTACATATATAGATGTTTGAACTTGACTGGAACATAGAAACATTACATGTACATGTATCGATCATAAGCAAACTATTTTCACATGATCATTGCTGCTGGAGCACACAAACAATGGGATATTTAGCTTATTTGGGAGCACATATTAAAGAATCAGTAGCCTTTGATGAGCGAACCTAGAAAGAATAGCAACGAGGGGACAAGGTATAAGTAGCAATTCACTAATTTAGTTTAGACACATCACTCAAGAAACAGAAGGCTGATAGAAGAGGCCTGGGGATTCCCAAGTGCCATTAGCAGCAGCAGCTGCCCAACTGTTTTCGAACTGCAAGTACTGCTGCTCTGCAGGCCAAGCACCACTACCTCCCATGCCTCCTTCAATCTGTGACATTTGCTGCGTTACGGTCACTTTACCGTGATCTCTACTCGTTGTTGGCAACTCCATCGGACACTGATCTGTATATGACATATTCACAATTGACTGCTGATGATCAGTCGATACAGGCCATGTAGACATAGGCAGTGTGTTGGACCAAGGCACTTCATATGCCGGAGATTCATTGCTCCACACCATTCCCGGGTTCGACGCAGCGTGACAGGCCGCAGCCGCCTCTGTCTGATCTCGGACATCAAACCTAAGTTCATCGCCGGTCACGCGATCATTTTTGTGAGAGAGAAGTTGTATACACTCATTTTGAGCAACACTTTTTTGTTTTGAGGACCCTGCTACATATGAACCCTGCTGAATAGGAGGGTTCGCAAATCCAACCCCACCGCCACGTGGCACAACAGGAGGACACGGATCAATCTTCTCATGCACCCGACCAAGTCCCTTGCCATCAAGCAACTTAGCCTTGAGCGCACCACGCAACCCATCTGCTTCAGCTCCATTGTCACAATCAGTCTCGAACGAAAACGGTTCGACATTTTCCAAACCTCCCACGCCCGCACCATTACTCGACATAGGCAGTTCGAAGTTGGTACGGGCGTTAGGGCCACGCAAGGTCCGCGCGGCCTCGTCATAAGCCCTAGCAGCATCCTCAGCAGTGTCGAAAGTCCCGAGCCAAAGCCTGACCTTTTGCAACGAGTCTTTGATCTCCGCCACCCATCTTCCCGACGGCCTCTGCCTCACTCCCACAAACCTGTGGTGCCCTCTCGACGATGACTTCCTCCGGCCACGGACGCCCTCGTTTTGAGCTCGTGCAGTAGTTCCCATGGTAGCTCTAGCTTAGCTTGGTTTGAAAACCGAGAGGTAGGAAGTAGTGGTTGATTTATAGAATTATAGTGCAGAACAATATACCAGTTAGTAAACTGACAAATGGAAAATGGCCAAAAACGTCACCATTCCATCCTTGCAGGCGGTGTTGTTTGTAACGAAAGATAGCAATATAAAAAACTACAGAAATGGTCATCAATATATTTTTGTGTGCACAATCAAATGATGTAATTGCATACGAACAAGGTTTTGTATATAAACTAAGGGGAAAACCCCAGAAAACCGTAATAAACGTACAGTAATACGGTAAAAGATACTGGCATTTTGTTTGGAGAAAGCAAGAACCATTATCATCCATCGTTAGTTATCCTAGTATTTACTGTTGGAGAAAAGAATTAACTCCATTGGAGTTACCGCTGTAACTCCCCTTTTTCCTGTACGAAATCATTGGATTTACCGTTTAACTTGCAAGTAGTACAGTAAGGAGGATAACTTGATAAGATTCACATTAGTTAGATTTGAACATGAAAGTTACCATGCTAATAGGTAAACAGTGGAAGGGAATTCACCGGGGGGCTAATTGGGGAACTTGAACACGGTCTTTCTTATGATGAAGACCCCGATGTGTACGTTTATGTGATTAATCCCCGGTGAGTGATCGAGTGACACTTTAGTTCAATAATGCTGCTCTTTCTCTTTGTTTTTTTCACAGAAGTAAATCCACAACTCTGTCCAATAGATTATTAAAATTCAGATAGGGAGCACCATGTTTGGGAACAGCAAAGTCTTGAAAAATTGAATGCAAATTTTTAAAGATAGATGTCATTAGTCATGAACAACTGAGATGAGATGATTATCCTTCAACACAAAACGGAAAATTCCATCTCCTATGGACATCTGGTTGATCATATAGACCAAGTCATCTAAAAACTTAGATGAGAGAATTAGTAATTAGGGATTAATTAAGCATTTCATGTCACTCGGCGAAGTCACTCTCCAACCTCGTAATTTTTCCCTTAATCATCTTTTTTTAAAATTTTGAATCTTATAAATTGTAGACAGGACGAGGGGAAAAGTTTTAGTTTAGTTTATACGCATCATGCAATTGAGTTGAAAATTCAAGCTGATTATTCTAAAGTTAGTTGTGCAAATTGCAAATTAACACAAATCTTTCTTTTCTTATATTGTTTTTCTTTGCCTCTTTAGAATCCTAAAGATTAGAATTTCTGCTACACTATTTGTCTTAAACAATGGTGCTTGTAGCATCATAATAAGTAGTTCATCAGGCGTTAGTCAAAAAATATTAAGAGTTGTGACTTTAAATTTGACTTCATTTATAAAATATCGTCGTGTCATTAGATGGTATGCCTAGCCGAACGCTAATCAAAACACGTGACAGGGAAATCGCACCGAAAACTAATTTTATCGATATGAAATACCATAGGACTAATTTTAGTAAACAAATTTGTGACACAATTACTTGAAATAGAAAATAATTAGAGATAAATTCAGTGTACTACCCTGAACTTTTGGTTTAAAATCAGTTCGATACCTCATCTTTTTTTTAATCAGTTTCATCCCTAAACTTTTAAAATAACATCAATCTCGACCAAAATGACTAAAATAACCCTTGTTACAGTTTTACTTAATCTTTTTACTCTCTTTTTACACTCTCTCTCTCCACTCTCACCTCTTCCTCAACCTCCTCCTCTGCCGGCCTCATCGTCGCCGAAGACTCCTTGACGTCGCCAGAGAAGTTCCCATCCAGCGTCGTTGTCCCGGAGAACAAGCTCCTAGCTGCTCCCGCTCGATAGCCTCGGCAGCGACACCTGCCGGTCAAAGTCCCGGTCAACGCTCCGATCGACCTTGAACGACATCGTGTCCGGGACTGCGGAGAGCACATCGACGACGGCCTCGGGCGGGAGCAGGAGCTCCCGATCCTCGTCGGTCACGTGGCTGGAGAACGACGACCTCTTGCTTCTCACGTGGCCGGATTTGGATCTCTGCTTGTAACTGTGCTTCTTGTCGGCGACGAACCAGTCGGAAATGGCCACCAGCTGTTGCTTCTTGGCCGATTGCATGCTGCCACTGCCGCCGCCGCTGCTACTTGTATTTGTTGTGTTAGTTGTGGTGGTCTTTTGTCTGCCCGTGAAATACTGATCAAATACAGCTGAGAGAGAGAGAGAGAGAGAGAGAGAGAGAGAGTAAAAAGAGAGTAAAAAGATTAAGTAAAACCGTAACAAGGGCTATTTTAGTCATTTTGGTCGAGATTGATGTCATTTTAAAAATTTAGGGATGAAACTGATTAAAAAAAAAAAAGAGGTATCGAACTGATTTTAGACCAAAAATTCAAGATAGTAAACTGAATTTATCTCAAATAATTATGACTCAAATACAAGTTGGATATTTTTTAGTTAGGATTCAAAAACATGTTAAAACCTTAGGCCCAGTAAAGTTGGGCTTTGACCACACACATTTACCCAAACAAAATGCTTCCCGCGCTCCCTGCTTACTTTCTAAGCTAACCAACCCTCTCTCTCTCTCTCTCTCTGAGTCACAGTTGCTCCGAGATCAGGTACCTCCGAAACCCTAATCTCTGTATGTTATATGTAAATACTTCTATTATTCGTATAATTTCTTTAATCAATCCATTTGATCGCATCATTTCCCTTTGTAATTAGCGAATTTTCGCCCAATTAGTGCTGCAATTGCCCTAAACCTTCATCGCCCAAACCGACTGCTTCGATTTTTTTAATTTTTTTTTCAATTTAAGCGTCTTCGGCTCAGTGTGGAAGTAGCTCGCTCGCTTTTGCTTTCGAATTTCGGTGTCTGATTAAATTTGTTTTCTAATTTTGTTTCAGCTTGATACTGGTTTCTGAGCTTCAGATTCGTCATAAGAGGTGGTGCTTGGTTCGGGTATCCGTAAGATTTCTTATCACTAGCGACTTTACATGATTATTGAGTCTAATTTGGTTGCCTCAGCTTAACTGCATTCGGTTATTTTCAATTCATTTTCATATATGAATGATTGTGTGTGTTCTAATTTTTTTTTTGATTAAATTCAGTTTAACCACCTGAACTTTAGTGTTAAAATCAGTTTGGTCCCTAACTTTTTATTTTAATTACGTTGGTCCTTATACTCTCAAACATCATCAACTAAGTCCAAAATTTTAATATGGCTCCAAAAATAATATCATTTGCTGACTTGAAACTGACATGAAAATCCACATTTGAGTTTTTTAACCTACAAATAGGGCAAATAAACATTCTAACGATGAAAAAACGTCATTTTTCAAGGACCAAACTCACCCTTTTTTGCACTAAAATTCAAATTTTGGACTTAGATGATGTCTTTTGAGAGTACAAGGACCAACGTGATTTTAAAAAAAAAATCAAGAACCAAACTGATTTTAGTCTTAAAGTTTGAAGGGGTAAACTGAATTTAGTCCTTTTTTTTTTCATTTTTTAATTGATTAGATATGGAATTTTTTGAGGGAGAATTATATGTTTTGCTTGTAGTTTTCGGATTTATGAACAGGGCGGTTACTTTATGATAATCATTTTGAAGGTGCATATAGGAATGTGACTGGTTGTATACAATTTGTTTGTTTTGTTGTAAGATGAGGAATTGAGGATGGGCATGAATTTACTGGCAGTTTGTTTGTGGGTTATGAAATTTTTTATTGATGCGGTGATGTGTTTGTAACTTTGTACTGCTTTAGCTCCCTTTGTTCTTTGTGAAATATGATGTGATGTTGTGGAATATGCTCCAGCTTTCGAGCAGTCATCTGGTGGCTCGTTTGGGTCCTTTGGTGCTTCCTCTTCACCGGCTTTTGGAACTACAATGTCTGGTTTTGGAGCAACTTCTGGTCCTGCTTTCGGAGGACCTCAGCCACCGGGTGCTCATTTTGATCAGAAGCCTAATTTGGGAGCATTTTTGTCTAATCCTGCTCAGACAAGTCCTTTTGGAAGCATGACTCAACCATCACAGCAAGCATTTGGGAGCAATATGTTTGGTACCTCCACGCCATTTGGTGGAAGTCAGTCCGCATTTGGTAATACTAGCACCGCGGCGTTTGGTGCCACAACTTTGCCTCCCTCGGCCATTGGCACCCCACCATTTGGTGCTATAGGCTCTCAGGGCTTTGGTGGTACAAGTACTCCGGTCTTCGGCTCAACAAGGAGTCCTGCATATGGGGATTTAAGAACCCAGGCGTTTGGTTTCTCTTTTACTACTCCTACATTAAGTGCACCTGGTTTTAGTTCCTCAACTCCATCTTCCAGCTTTCCTTCCCCTCATGCTCTTGGCCAATCTAATTCTACATTCGGTAGCATTCCAATTTGTGCTTCATCTCCTCCATTGCAGTGTTTTCCATCTGGTGAGTTTTCTTATTGTATACAGAAGTGATTGCACATTGTGAAAATATCAATTGGACCACTGTTTCTGGTGGTGAAGGACTAGTTAGTTGCTTCGTTTTGTTGTTGCTGTATTATATATTCTTCTAAGTTGTGATGCAGGAGCTCAAGCAACAATGCCAACATCTGGGAACACTGGCTTTTGGAATTCAGCTTTTGGGAGCCAGCGTGGGGGAAGTAGAGTGGCTACATACACAGAAACACTTGCACCAGATTCTTTTGGTAATGGTAAAAGTGCAACAGTGGTGAAATTGATGTCAATATCGGCTATGCCAGTTTATATAAATAAAAGTCATGAAGAATTACGCCATGAGGATTATCTCTTGGGGGATAAAGGTAGTGTTGCGTTAAAAAAATCTCCGCACATCTCAGTATTGATGGAATTTACTAAGCTTGATGTTTCATATCGTAACTTTCAGGTGGAATGACTCCTGCTGGTGGGAGTGGGTTTGGCACCTCTACCACACAGTCGGGCCCTTTGAATCCTGCATCAGTATATACTTCATCTAGTATATTTTCTCCACAGACTCCATTTACCTCTACTGGCTTTGGAATTGCATCTTCACCATTCAATTCATCATCTCCACCTTTTTGGCCTTCTTCTACAGCCAATCCTTTTACACCTCCATCATCATCTCCTTCAGTTTTTGGCCAAACTTACCCTCCATTCACATTTGGCACCTCTATCAGTACACCAACAACATCTTCATTCACATTTCCAGCTCCATCATCTAATTCCACATTTAAATTCACTCCCTCATCTTCTATTTCTCAGACAGGTAGTGCTGTTGGACAAGCATCTACTTCCATTTGGCCAACTCAAACTCCCTTCGGTCAAACAAATATGTTTAGTACACCTTCCACTGGGTTTTCTACTACAACCAATCTATCTGCACCTTCATCTCCATCCCCATCAGTCTTTGGACACATTCCCTCTCCTTTTAGCTCACAGGTCACATCTGCGATTCCATTTTCAGCTCAAACATCAACATATAATTCTGGCCTACATAAGTTCACATCGTCAATACCACAGACAGGTGGTACTTTTGGGCACACATCCACTCTCTTTGGTCAAAACATATTCAGTACTCCTGTAAGTATATGTCTCTTTCCAGCATAGCTATGATGCTATATAAGATCTTTCATCGTTTTGTAACAATACGTGGTATTTACTTTGCTATTCTGCCAGTTTGTAGACAAGGAGTCGGACAAAGATATGGATATGGATGATTGGGTCTTCTGCTGATCCTTGGGCTGCAAGAATGATGGTCAATGGTGAGGCTGATGCTGTTGATCTCTTGCTCTTCCTTTATAAGGTAGTCAGTTTTGTGCTGACACTGAATTGTCTTTTGCAGATCAATTTCCATTTAGAGATGTGACATGCATAGGAAGCCTGTTTGTAAAGGAGCTGGCAAAAGTAGCATACGCGTATGGAGGGAAGAAGTATTGGGTTATCTACAAAGACAATAGACTGGCAGAGCTTGGTAGTAGTATGGTACATTTTATGAATAAATGACAGTAGGAAATCACGCCTGTAACCGGTGAATGAAAAGTGAATCTGATTTAGGCTTACAGTACTGAATTAGGGTAAATCTATATGTCAAATAGTTATTTCTTTTCTGTTCCCAAGTTTGCACTGCATATTTACTCTGAGATGCTTTGCAGACATTTTGTTTTTCTTGTGACTACATAGATTTTTTTTTAGTAAAGAGCTAAATTCAGTTTACCCCCTCAAACTTTAAGACTAAAATCAGTTTGGTCATTTATCTTTTTTTAAATCACGTTGGTTTTTGTACTCTCAAATAACATCATCTAAGTCCAAAATTTGAATTTTAGTGCAAAAAAATGTGAGTTTGGTCCTTGAAAAATGACGTTTTTTCATCGTTAGAATGTTTATTTACCTTATTTGTACGTTAAAAATCTCAAATGTGGATTCTCATGTCAGTTTCAAGTCAGCAAATGATATTATTTTTGGAGCCATATTAAAATTTTGGACTTAGTTGATGATGTTTGAGAGTACAAGGACCAACGTGATTAAAACAAAAAGTCAGGGACCAAACTGATTTTAGCCCTAAAATTCAAGAGGTTAAACTGAATTTAATCCTAAATTAAATTACTTTAATTATGAAAAACCTAGAAATTTTTGATCCAGGAAAAGAAGGGTGACGATTTATTCCAGGTCGACTATGATCTTCTCAGACCTAGCTATTTTTTTTCCAACTTAGAATCGTTTGCGCACGGTTGGTGATCTCTTGTTGTAAACTGAAGAATCTTTGTGAAATTAAACTTAAATTATGAAAATTGAATAAAAAAAAATAGGGAAAATCACATATACATCATTCAAAAGGATTTGAAACACAAATAAATTCACTTATGTTGTTGTTAAACAAATAATGACAGTTTTTAACAATTAAGGACAATCTTTTATCTACATGTCATGTGTCATGATTTAATTTATCAAACTAACCCTACACTAATTAAATATACTTTTAGAAGAGAAAAGTCTCTCATTTTGAGATTTTTCAGTAAATAGAATACAGTAGCAGATTTTCAATAATTTAGTAGCAGTTAATTTCAGTATAAGTAGTAGCAAGGGTTAACATTCCAGTAGAAGTAGTAGCAGGTGTTAACATTCCAGTAGAAGTAGTAGCAGAGGTTAACATTCTAGTAAAAAGTAGTAGCAGGGGTTAACATCCCACTAGAAGTAGTAGCAGGTTTATAGTGGCTCAACTAATGTAGTAGCACGTTTTGCTGGAAAACTATACTTCCAACAGATGTAGTAGCAGGGTTTTAGTGGTGTAACTAGTGTAGTAGCAGTTTCAGTAAGTACAGTAGCAGGTTTTCAATAGTTCAGTAAATGTAGTAGCAGGTTAGCAGCTATTTTCAGTACTTACAATAATAGCAGGTTTTTAGTGGTTCAGCTAGTGTAGTAGCAGTTACTTCAGTACATACAGTAGCAGCTATTTCCAATAAATGTAGTAGCAGGTTTTCAATGGCTCAACCGATATAGTAACAACTACTTCTAGTAATTGCAGTATCAAAGCTATTTCCAGTAAATGTAGTAGCAGACTTTTAGTGACTCAGCTAATGTAGTAGCAATTATTTAAAAAAAAAAAAAATGCAGCAGCATGTTTTTAGTAGCTCAATTAGTTGGTAACAAGACTAGCAACTATTTCCAAAATGCAGTAACAAGGTATTGCCAATAGAGTAGTAGCAAACTTTTAGTGACTCAACTAGTGTTGTAGTACAGTAGCAGATATTTAGCGAAATCAATTAACAATAGCTTAATTAATACATATTAATATAAACTTCATCAGATTATCATGTCTATAAATTGTTATTCTAATGTGCAAAAATGGATTTATTCCCACATCATGATTACCAAACCAGTAACAATTAGATGATCAACATATAAAAGGGTTTTGTATAACAACAACCTCATTGAGGACTTTCATCAAACACCTTATGTGCATAACTTCCATTGTGCTTAAAAACCCAAAAAAAGATAATCAAATCTTTTGAAACAAATACTCAAATTTGCCTAAAATCAATACAAGTTTCCCAAACAAAATCATGATCATTATTGAATCAAATCAAATAGACCCAATGTGTCGATGGCTCTTCCTTCTGAACCCAATGAACCAATTGACTCACCTTCACTTCCAAATCCTAAACCTAGCCTCTCCCTGTACTCGAAAATGACAGAGCTGAGGCTGACGATTCCGGCGAGGCCGTGGATGGCGACGCGGCGAGAGCAGAAAAGGCTGGGCAAGGCGATGTCGACTCCGGTGACTTGGAGGGGGTCTGTGGTGAGGCGGAAGGCGGAGTAGGGGAGGTGAGTGGGGAGGTTGGAGCCGGAGGAGATGGATCGGAGGTCGAAGAGGGAGAGGCGGAGAGGGATGAAGTGGAGGTGGAGCGTTTCGTTGTAAGATGACACCGTTTGGATCATGTCGAGGGCGAAGAGGGAGGCGTCGGCGTGAGCGAAGATGGTGTAAGAGGCGTGGGCCGAATAGAAAGCCAAGGCCGCCATGGAAGGAGCAGAGAGAGAGAGAGAAAAGGGCAGAGAAGTGGGACGAATAGAAACGACGGCTAGGGTATGGTATTTTGAGATAGTGGCAGTTTTGTAGATATTTTAGAAAAGATTAGTTCTTTAGGTATTTTGCATAAAAAATTGCTGACAGGGCGTGTAACTATGCACTGTGGGCATGAGCTTATGTCCTTGTTTGTTTAAATATGTTGAAAGATGGTTTTTATGTGTTTTGCAACTGTCTATGGTAGTGAAATGTCATTTTCCCTAAAAAATAAATATGAACAGTTTTTTACTATTCACTTTCACATATATATTCTGAAATGATCTTTTAGAATAAAATGTCTTTCGTACATGGTTGTGTATCTATAAGACTACGCATAGATGACATTGATACAGATTCATGGTTGCCTCACATAAACTTGCACCGTCTTGTATATACGACTTTTTGCTTTTAGAACCATGTTTATAGTCTTGTCAAAACTCGAAAGTAGTTTCTCGTTGTTAAAGTGCACAGTTTCCTTAAAGGAAAACGACACAGTTTAGCTTTTCCGAGATTCTTGAATGACCGTTAGAACATACGTTATAAAAAAACAATCACACGATCGACCGTTAGATCACAACGACCAGATAAATTACCTTGGTTTAATATTTATCTCATTCTTCATCTTCTAAAAAAAATCAGTTCTTTATCCAGTCCCTGTTGGACCATAATGCAAAATAGTAAATAGTAAAGAAAAAAAAGTAAAAAAAAGAACAGAGAGAAGGAAAACCGACTGGGTCATTTCAGTTTGTCCGAATTACCACCTAATTAAACGCCCCGTAAAATTCACGGCCTCTGCTACTCTCTCTGCTTAGTTTTCACGCAACGAGGCCGTCACTCATCCTCAGACTTCTCTACTATTAAACCTTTTTGCCCCTCTCCAATTTCTCACATATTCTCAAACTCTCCGGAGGTTCCTTCTCCTCTCTCAATCTCCCAAACCCTCCGCTCCTTCTCCGATCTCACAACCTCCGCACACCTCAGATCGCACCGCCGCCGTCGCCGCTCCATTTCCTCTTTCAGGTATAAACTTCTCCGAAGCCCTAGCTTCTTCTTTCTTCACCTTTTTTTTATCTGATCTAACGATTACTACCTGGCTCGCCGATTATCGAATTCGTATTTGATCGGATTGCGATGAGAGTTTTCCAGCCTGTTGTTGTTACCTGTCGTTAATTTTTGCTTGTGTGAAATTGTTTAGAGCGTTTTTGGTTAAAGTTTCAATGGCTGTGTTCATTTTGTGTTGAATCCGTGGTGTTTTTGTGGTTTCAGATTGAGATCGACGAGTTGTAGCTGATTTCTGAGATACAGAATCGCAGGGAGATAAAATGTTTGGTGCTTCCAGCCGTAAGATTTCTTTTCTCTTATCTTTTCAATGTTTTGGTTCATCGAGTTGGATTATGCTGCCTTGTAGGACCTGCATTCTGTAATTTGTAATTCATTCGGTGCATAGATGAATTGTTTCTGCTGTTGTTGTATTCATCATGTACGAGTTTTCGTGCCGAGGTGTTTTTGACAATTGCAAATATATATAGACTGTAATTAGTCTCACGCATTTTGTGGATTATGATTGTTTCGGGCTTTCAGTCTTGTGTACTGTTCATACCGCTTTTATTTCATTTTGGCTTTGTTTTTGTCTGTGGAGTTAAGTGAATTGATGGAGTTTTGTTTTACAGCTTTTGGGCAGTCATCTAACAGCCCGTTTGGGTCCCAATCGGTGTTCGGGCAAAGCAGCAACACAAGTAACAATCCTTTTTCTCCCCAGCCCTTTGGTAGCACCAACACATTTGGTGCCCAAACAGGGAGTTCTCTATTTGGTGGAACTTCAACTGGCGTATTTGGTCAAACCCAATCCTCGCCTTTTGGTGCTTCATCTTCGCCAGCTTTTGGACAGCAGAGTTCTCCATTTGGAGCAGCTTCTACTCCAGCATTCGGTGCGTCGTCTACTCAAACAAGTCCATTTGGTGGAGCATCCAGTACGTCTGTTTTTGGTCAGAAGCCTGCTTTTGGAGCATTTGGGTCGAGTCCTGCTCAAACAAGTCTATTCGGGAGCACAGCTCAACCATCACAACCAGCATTCGGAAGCAATATGTTTGGTAACACCTCTTCACCATTTGGTGGAAGTCAGCCTGCATTTGGAACTAATACTACCCCAGCCTTTGGTTCAACAAATACCTCAGCCTTTGGTACCACCACAAACCCTGCTTTTGGTGGCCAAGCCACTCCAGCCTTTGGGGCCACAAGCGCTTCGCCTTTTGGTGGTACAAGTACTCCGGCCTTTGGTGCACCAAGTACTCCCACCTTTGGCTCAACACCAAGTCCTGCATTTGGAAGCACAGGATCTGCATTTGGGACAACAAGTTCCAGCTTGTTTGGAACTGGGGGAGCATTTGGGGCGACTCCAAGCACCCCGTCTTTTGGTCAATCTAGCTCACCTTTTGGTACTACAACAAGTGCTCCTGCTTTTGGCCAATCAAGCACAGGTTTTGGCTTTTCATCAAGTACTCCTGCATTTGGCCAATCAAGTTCAACCTTTGGTAGCACCCAATTTGGTGCTTCATCTCCTTTTGGAGGGCAGAGTTCTTCATTTGGTGAGTATCTGAGATATTAATGAGTCGTTCAACATTTTAATAAGAAATCCTGTTCAGATCTCATGGAATAAGTCATCATATCATGGTTTATTGTTGCAATAATGTATTCTTATAATGGTGATGCAGGGGTTCAGTCAACAACACCAACACTTGGAAACAATGCCTTTGGACAGTCAACTTTTGGGGCCCAACGGGGTGGAAGTAGAGCGACTCCTTACACAGGCACATCTGAACCAGACAGTAATGGACTGGGGAAATTGGAGTCAATTTCAGCAATGCCAGCCTATAAAGAAAAAAGTCACGAGGAATTGAGATGGGAGGATTACCAATTAGGGGATAAAGGTATTTTTAAAGATTATTTCCTAAATTGTTATAGGAACTGTCAGCATTGACAACTTTTACTATTTGTATAAGATTGTGTAACTTAAAAGTGAACTTTCAGGTGGACCGTCTCCTGCTGGCGCGGGTGGCTTTGGCACGTCAACTGTACAGACAAATCCTTTGAATCCTAATCCTGCAACACCATTTGGTCAAACATCTTCAAATCCTTTTAATAATTCAACCTCATCTAGTTTATTTGCTCCAAAAACCTCATCCTTCCCTTCTGCTGGTTTTGGTGTCACTTCGTCTTCACCATTTAGTTCGTCTTCACCGTTTAGTTCGTCGTCACCATTTAGTTCTTCTTCACCGTTTAGTTCATCAACTCAAGGCAATTTGTTTACACCTGCATCATCGGCCCCACCATTTGGCCAATCAGCTCCAGCATTTGGCTCTGCCCCAGCATTTGGCCAAACATCGTCTCCGTCACCTTTTAGTTCACCGTCGTCCTTCTCATTCTCTACCGCGGCCACATCATCCACTCCCTCATTCAATTTCCCCACTCCTTCAAATCCGCAGACACAATTTGGTCAAACAGGCACTGCCGCATTTGGGCAGAATTCATCTCCCTTTGGTTCAAATTTGTTCAGTAATACGTCCAGCTTGCAGAGCAGTTCATTGGGGACTACAACTAACCAACTTGGTAATACTCAACCAGCTGTAAGTATCCTCTCTCTCTCTCTCTCTCTCTCTCTCTCTCCCTTCCCTCTCCCCCCCCCCCTATATATATATATATAGTTGTTTGTACTAGTGTATTATGAGGTTGTGTCAAAGATGTGCTTACATTTTGTGTTAATTGCGCTTTCATTAGATGCCGGATTGATAGGGTTGATAGTGTTCATGAGTGTTCATAAGTGTGTGTGTGTGTGTGTGTGTGTGTGTGTATTCATGTTGTGTTAGGGGGGTTTCAAACTGCTGAATCATTTGCTACTTAAAAAAGTATATTTTGAAAAAGAAAAAGAAAAAGAAAAATGTGTTTTTGAAATTCCTAGTGAAAGCAATACCAAGACACTGGTTATACACTATATTTTGAGCAATATATCTTTGCATTTTCCATCTTTCTTTTGGATGTATTTAGCTGTAACAATGCTGTTGTATTAACTCTTTTTCTTTTTTTCTTTTTTCTATAGCCTGCGTTTCCTAATTTCCAGACATCTCAGCCTTCTCAGACTAGTCCTTTTGGCTTCAACAACACCAGCACTTTTGGTCAACAACAGCCAGGTAACTTGTACATTTGGTTGGATCATTTTTATCAAACTTTTTGAGCCTCTTTTGTTTTATTTAGTCAATTTCCTGACCTTGTCAATTGGTGCTTTTGGCTTTGTAGGCAATACAGGCTTTGGTGGTTTAGCAGGCATTTCTGGTCAGAGCAACTTTGGACAATCGTATGTCATGATTCACTTCTTTTGTAGTTATTAATGTGTTGTTTGGTTCTTGGTGTATCCACTTTGAACTGTAAGTGGGCAATTTAAAAGAAACCATGGCTACTAAATTACATAAGTTATAGGATGAATCAAATTTCTACTTGAATTTCAAATGTTCAGACAAAATTTGATTGGGTTTACAAACCATGTTATCTCGGACAAAACTTTCAGATCTAGTGTCTTCCTTGATCTGTTAGGGTTTTCTAAATTCTTCATAATTTCATATAGCTTTATCCCAGTTGCTTGCTACCTTCTTTTTGGTTGGACATTAGTGAGTTATGTTGGCTTTTACAGGTCTGTGGCTCAAGGCTATGCAGGTGTACAACAACCAGTACCTGCTACAAATCCATTTGGAACACTCCCCGCCATGCCTCAGATGTCAATTGGTCGTGGGGGAACTGCACCCTCGATTCAATATGGAATTTCAAGCATGCCTGTAAGATGAAATTTTATGAAGTTGTTTCTAATATTACTAAGTTGTTATTATGGTAACTATCAATCATGCATGTGACACTCTTTGTTTTTCTGCCAGGTTGTGGATAAACCTGCTCCTGTTAGGGTGACATCCATCTTGACTCCTCGACACCTGTCACAACGCCGGATCAGATTACCTGCAAGAAAATATAATCCTAAAAATGATAACCCAAAGGTTAGGATGATGCTTAAGCAAAACTATAATGTGTATGTTTCCTGTCTCAGCTTACACCTGTATGCTTTCATCTTGCAGGCTTTTTTTAGTGATGATGAAGAAACGCCCACAACACCCAAGGGTGATGTTGTTTTCCATCCCAGGGAAAACCCAAGAGCGCTTGTCATTCGTCCACGAGAACAACAGTGGCCTCTAAGAGCGAGTGCTGAGAAAAAAACAGCACAGAAGAATACAACTACGCCAATCCATGAGAACGGTAAACTTCTCTACTTCTTGTCCCATTGTGCTTATTGGGGTAGTATCAGAAGTTAAAAATGAGGAATATCTTGGTACTAAATTATATATTCTTGTATGCTTTGTCCATAACTCCATATATATGAGTGCACTTGGATTTTATATTTGCATGTATTTCTTTTTCCTCTTAAACTCACATAGGTCAGCCTTGGTTTTGTATTGGGCACGAACAATCAGTATGTAATGCCATTAGTTGCCAATTGACTTTTGGACTTTTTGGTCATTGCTGACTCTTACGACACAAATGTGTTTCAGGAGAGAGTTCGGGAGCACCACTCTTTGTGGGATCCAACTCTGAGGATAAAGACGGTGAGCACGTGTTTGCCATAGCTAGTAGCATTTATGTATTTTTTTTGTAAATTAAAACAAAAGAAGTATGATTTTGGCCCATACTCTATGATTAACAGACCTGTTCTAACATGTGTTGTTTCAAAACCAGAAACTCTGCAAGAAAATGGTGCTGTGAAGGAGCATTTAAATTATGTTAAAGCTAATCAGAAACCTAATGGAGTACATGATGATCACGCCTTTGAGAAAGGGGACTCGTATACAACACTAAGTGGGCACAGAGCTGGTGAGGCTGCTATTGTATATGAGCATGGTGCTGACATTGAGGCACAAATGCCGAAGCTCCGACGCTCTGATTACTACACAGAGCCTAGAATCCAAGAACTCGCGGCAAAGGAAAGGGCAGAGCCAGGGTTCTGCCGTCGTGTGAAGGACTTTGTGATTGGGCGACATGGTTATGGTAGCATAAAGTTCTTGGGGGAGACAGATGTAAGGCGCCTTGATCTTGAGGCTCTGGTGCAGTTCAACAATAAGGAGGTAATTGTGTACCGTGATGAGAACAAGAAACCTCCTGTTGGGCAAGGCCTTAATAAACCTGCTGAGGTAACACTTCTCAACATTAAATGCATTGAGAAGAAGACTGGCACTCAGTATACAGAAGGACCAAAAGTTGAGAAATATAAGGAGATGCTGAAGAAGAAGGCTGAGGAACAAGGTGCCAAGTTTGTCTCCTACAACCCTAAGAAGGAAGAGTGGACGTTCATGGTCGACCACTTCAGTGAGTACAATCTGAAAGACGAAGACGACTGGGATGTGGATGCTGCCCCACTGACAGGATGTTGAGTCGGGTTTGAGGAAATGTCGTTTGTTTCTGGCCAAGGGTTGATGGCGATTGATTTTGGATTTGTATAGAATTTAGGCTTGTGGTATAGCTGCGCTCAAGCCTTGGTCAGCCTGTGTGGTTTAGTATTTTTCATTTATTTTTTGTTCACCTTCAGACTGGTCGCCTGAGCGGGCAAAACTCCGGTAACTAGGTCAGCCTCAAATTACTCGTTCATGTGAAAAGTAAATTCAAGAGTTTTTAAATGTGTTTGATTGTTTTTTTTTTTTGGTTTGTAAATGTGTTTGATTGTGGAAATGTCAATTTTTCGACTGAATTGTGGAAATGTCGTTCTATCGTTTGAATCCATCAACATTTCTTTCAGCCTGCATTCACATTTCTGTATGTACTGCACTAGGACGGACAGATTTAGAATCTGCTTTTGATGAACTACTACGAGGATTGTGTAACGTTAACCTCAAGATGTCGCAAAAGTATGTAGTACCACACGATTGTTTTGCTAAAATCACACGTTTGTAATGGACGGAAATCAGTAACTTTTATGATTTTTCCAGTAACGTTCACCTAATCAGTAACTCTGATCAAATAACTTATGTTCAGCCACCTTTGATGTACATGCATGCTAGAGTAGAGAAAATCATTATTAAGCTGGGTTGTTTTAATTTCCATCATTTGTAAATATAAGATTTTTTATGTTTTATATTTGGGCCTCTACCCGGCCCATATAGAAAACCCGCGAGGCTCTCCATTATATATAGTTCAGCCTTTCCCAGGGTTAGGGTTTTGTGGAAGCCCTGCGAAGTGTGAGAGACGCCGAAACGACTGAAAAATGAAGACGATTCTGTCCTCGGAGACCATGGACATCCCTGACGGCGTCACCGTGAAGGTGAAGGCCAAGGTCATCGAGGTCGAAGGTCCCCGCGGCAAGCTCACCCGCAACTTCAAGCACCTCAACCTCGACTTCGAGCTCATCACCGACGAGTCCAGCGGGAAGAAGAAGCTCAAAATCGAGGCCTGGTTCGGCACTCGCAAGACCAGCGCCGCCATCCGCACCGCCCTCAGCCACGTGGACAACCTCATCACCGGCGTCACCAAAGGCTACCGCTACAAGATGCGATTCGTCTACGCTCACTTTCCGATCAACGCCTCCATCCCCAATTCCAACAACGCCATCGAGATCCGCAACTTTCTCGGCGAGAAGCGAGTCCGGAAGGTGGAGATGCTCGACGGCGTGACGATCACCCGGTCGGAGAAGGTGAAGGATGAGCTGGTTTTGGACGGGAATGACATTGAGTTAGTTTCGAGGTCGGCGGCGCTGATCAATCAGAAATGCCATGTGAAGAACAAGGACATTAGGAAGTTTCTGGATGGGATCTACGTCAGCGAGAGGAGCACCATTGCCACCGGAGACGAGTGAGGAAAGAGTAGTACTATATTTTGCTTTAAATTTCGAGCATTATGTTTTGATTTTCGAGTGTGGAAATTTTGATCAGAAATTTTGGTAAACTTGCTTGTGAGTTGCTACTGAGTTATTAGTATTTCTCTATTGGATCTTTCTAAAAGCAATGTCCACTGATGAAAATGCTCTAAAACTTAATTTAATTGGTGAACTGAGTTAGAATTCCACTAGCTGATTAGTTAGTTAACTTCTTTCTTTCCAAACTTTAACTTACTCTTGGCGATCCTTTGCTACTGCAAAAACCATTGGAAGTTTGAAACCTGGAAGTGAAATTATAACCATTCGAACCAGGACAAGGGTGTGTGTATATCCATGGAGGGATGGAGTTACTACTTGGCGATGGTACTGGTTCAGCTAGCATATGGTGGTTCCAACGTCCTCATAAAACTTTCTCTTGCTGAAGGACTCGATCCAATTGTCTTTGTGGTTTATAGGCATGTTATTGCCGTGCTTTTGCTAGGACCATTTGCTTATGTTCTTGAGAGGTAAGCTTTATTTCCTTGCCTTCTTTTTAGACTCTGTTTCTGGTATTGTTCTGAAGAACAGAGAACCTTATTACTCTGCATTTAATTTGCAAATCAGGAAGCAGAGACCTTCCCTCTCAATTTCAATAGCTGCAAAAGTTTTTGTTCTTGCGTCATTTGGGACTACTATCCATCTCAATGTGTACTATGCTGGTTTGGCATACATTTCTCCGACATCTGCATGCGCCCTGAGTAATGTAATCCCAAGTTTGACGTTTTTATTGGCTGTTCTGCTTCGGTATATTCTCTAATCTCAACTCACATCCTTCAATTTCTAAGCCACTTATCTACAAACTAATCTGTAGCAAATTTGTGTTTCAAAATCACTTCCTTTAGGCGTTTTGTGATTAGGAAGGATTTGTGTCGAATATATAAGAAAACGCAAGTATATGCCATAAGCGATCACAGAACAGAGTGTTCTTTACATAGCAGTGATTTAGGAGAACAGGTTCTTTTGCCTGTTCACAGACTTGCTTGGTCTTATTCAGGATGGAGAAGTTGAACATTAGAAGTAACAGAAGTCAAGCAAAGGTGGTTGGTACACTTCTCTGCATTGGTGGTTCTCTTATTTTCACTTTCTGGAAAGGAGGACACATGTTCAAGAGTTTTGTTGATCGGCCCCTGATAACTGCATTTAGCACTGAGTTGAGGCATGGTAAGCAAAACCAGATCAAAGGTTCTGCTCTTATTCTGACTAGTCACATAGCATGGTGTTCATGGCTAATTCTCCAGGTGATTAAATGCTCGATACAAGTCATATAACATAAAATGAACCAATTTAAGTGTTTTATTGAACTTGCCCTTATGGTTATCGTGCACACAGGCTGTGATCTCCAAAGTCTACCCTGCGCCATTGTCACTTACCACTATCATATGCTTTTTCGCATCGTTGCAATCTTCCTTTCTTGCCTTGTTCTTTGCAAGAAATCCAGCTTCATGGAGACTTGAGTGGAACCTGCAGCTTTTAACCATCGTCTATTGTGTGAGTGCTTCTCTTCATACATGCATGTTTATCTTGTATATCCATCCAAACGTCGATCTGAAGACCGATTATTGGATTGTTGTTTGAATATGGATTCGAGCTCTCAATAAGAATAGCATACTCCAATCATCACCATGGTTATCATACTTTGAACTACTAATGGATATTCATTTGGTCCTTGCTTTTGTAATAGGGAGTTGTGTTGTCGGCATTAGTCTATTACCTGCAAGCATGGTGTATCAGTTACAAGGGACCAGTTTTTGCTGCTATGTTTAGTCCCCTGCAAGTGATTATAGTGGCAATGTTCTCAGCAGTTGCTTTTGCAGAACTGCTTTACGTTGGCAGGTAAACTGAAGAACATAAGCACTTTCTTTGTGTCCATGCTGCTTCCTTTTTACAGTTTTTGTTGATCAATGTCATAAATTGATCGAACTATTTGCAGCTTGATCGGAGCATTTCTCATTGCAGTTGGCCTTTACTGTGTGCTATGGGGAAAGAAGCAAGATAGTCTTGTTGCTGAACCCACGCAGAATGGAAAAGGAGAACTTAACAATGATAAAGTGCTCGCAATTTCCGTGATTGATATCCAAGTGATAAATCCTGTAACTAGAGAAAGGACGTGTTCATAAGAACAACTGATATGTAAAGAAAATTGTTACACCATGGAGTTTGATGAGAAATCCTAGACTTGGGTTTTTTATGGTTTTAGTATATTCTAAATATAAATTGATGTGGTTCTCCATTTGCAAAACGCTGGTCAAATTTTAAAATTGTTATAGTCCACCTTGAGTTTGATAAATTTCTGTTTCTTTCTGCAGGATTGTAGTTATTTATTTTGTTCTGCAATCTTTTTCTTTGTACCAAAACCTGGACAAAACCACATGATGAAAGCAATGTGCACATGAAAATGCCCCAGAGTTTATTCCAAAAGAGTTGCACCATTCGTACAAGGTAAATTCTGTGTCTTCAGGAACCTATTTGAGTAAAGGTGAGTTCATTTCTGTTTCTTTCAGGAACATTAAAGCACAAATGCGTCATTGGTAAACTGATTATGAAGTCCAGACCAAAAAAAGAATTCCGGTAGCTAATTAAGTTCTTTTTTCTTTCCCACTTTAGTTTTAACTATAAAGAGTATTACTTAGAGGGGATGGTTCGGCTTCATCCTTCAGTACTATAAACTTGAAGCAAAGTGATCATCATTTTAAATTATCACCATTTTCAGTGATCACCATTAACCAAGCAAGTAAATCAATGGAGGGCTGCAGTTACTACTTGGCAATGGTAGTTGCTCAGCTATCCTTTGGTGTATCAAGCATTCTCTCAAAATTTTCTCTATTGCAAGGCCTCGATCCTGTTGTCTTTGTGGTTTATAGGCATGTTCTAGCCATGCTTTTGTTAGCACCATTTGCTTATTTTATTGAGAGGTAAGCTGAATGTTCTTGCACATTTTCAGAATGTTGGTATTGTGGTACTGAGGAAACACCAAAATTAATCAATGTTATGGATTTGCAAAGCAGGAAGCAGAGACCTGAACTGTCAATTTCAGTAGCTGCAAAAATATTTTTGCTTGCATTATTTGGGACCACCATCCATCTCAATGTGTACTACGCCGGTTTATCATACATACCCCCCACAGTTGCTTGCGCCTTGGGTAATGTAGTCCCAAGTTTGACGTTTGTAATGGCGGTTCTGCTTCGGTATGTTCTCTACTCACATTGAGCATAACCACCTAAAATATCTGTGAAATAATCTTCTGCACATATTTTCAGTGTTGACCTTAATCATGTAGAGCTTTACACTATCAGAAATGTAATAAAATCCAAGTGTAATGCAAAATATAAGTGAGTACAAGTTACTTTTCCTGTTCATAGTTTTTACTTGCTCTTATACAGGATGGAAAAGTTGAAGATTAAAAGTCGGAGAGGTAAAGCAAAGGTGTTTGGTACACTCATCTGCGTTGTTGGTTCTCTTATTTTTACTTTCTGGAAAGAAGGGTACCTATTCAAGGCTTTTGTTGAGAAGCCACTTATCAAGGCATATAATAGTGAGATGAAGCATGGTGAGGAAAACTGGATCAAGGGTTCGGCTCTCATTCTCACTAGTCACACAGCATGGAGTTCATGGCTAATACTCCAGGTGATTAAATCTTCGATTTCAAATGGCATCTCTATTTACATTAAATTTTAGTGGATATATAATAGATCAATTAAGTTGACCATATGGTTATCTTGCTCACTGCAGGCCATTGTCTCAAAAGCCTACCCTGCTCCTTTGTCACTAACCACCTTAATATGCTTTTTCGCATCGTTGCAATCTTCCTTTGTTGCCTTGTTCTTTTCAAGAGATCAAGCTTCATGGAGACTTGAGTGGGATTTGAAACTTTTAACCATCGTCTATAGTGTGAGTGTGTTCTCTTCCGCATATGTTTATCTTATGTATGGAATGCTTAAATGTGGATCTCAACCTTTCAGTAGTTGGATTCATTATTGTTTAAATGTGGGATTCCAGTTTCAATCAAACAGTAAGAGAAGTGAGGCTCAATTTTGTCACTACTATGTATTTCCTTAATTTATGTTCATCTGATCCTTTTGTATTAGGGAGTTGTGGTTTCGGCATTAGTCTATTACCTGCAAACATGGTGCATCAGACATAAGGGACCAGTTTTCGCAGCTATGTTTAGTCCCCTACAAGTTATTATAGTGGCAATCTTCTCGGCAATTGCTTTCGCAGAGAGACTTCACTTAGGCAGGTAAATTACTTTCTTCTTGTTCCATCTTGATACTAATTCAGAGTTGTTTCACTTGTTTGTAAGCTTGATATACTACTTTCTGCTTGTCATAAATAATCTAAAACAATAATTATTTTCAGCTTGATTGGAGCATTTCTCATCATCGTTGGCCTTTACTGTGTGCTATGGGGAAAGAACAAAGATAATGCTATTGCTGATCTCAACCAGAATGGAAAAGGAGTGCTTAATGGTGGCATATCCGTGAATGGCCGATATAGTGATGAAGCCTGAAACTAGAGAAAGGACAGTCATAAGAACAGTTTTATGTAAAAGAAAGTTTTGATTTAGCATGATTCACTAAACCCGGCATCTATGAAATTCATGTTTATTCACATATCTGTTATACAAATCATGTTGTTGATCAAATCCAAATTAAAATTCTCATCACCATCCTAAGCACTCCATATATATGAACTTTTAAAGTTGATAACACACGTGAAGAAGAGAAATTCTCCTCTCTCCGACAGTATTATTTTTTCATAAAAGCTTCAATGTCAATCACAAACTGGTATTTCACACGGCTTTTCATAAGCCTTTAAGTTGCTTCATTTTCGTATAGAATTGGAACCACTTTTCCATCATAGCTGGAGAGGCCTGATTCATGCATTCAGAATGTTTCAGAATTAGGCCATCTTTTGGTTATAAGGAGTTGTGGCACTATTAGCAAATGGCTTTTGATTATGCCACACTGGTATCCATCCTGAATATGCTGATTCTATCGATTTAGAGATTTCATATCGCATCAGCTTACTGGTTACTAATTTTTCTTCAATCTTTTTCTTTCACTACAACAAAAGTGGGCATTACTCATTATCCATAAGCAGCTACAATAGTTCTTATCCAATTAGAGCTGATTAAAACCAGTCACACCTCACTAACTATTAAGCCGGTTTATGTTCAGCTTGAGGTGGCAGAATGATATAAGCAACCTTCTTTTGTGGTAGTGGAATAGAGTGGAAATCACATATTTCTCATCTGGTGAATACCATATCCACTAATTAGTTTATCATGGCTTAAGTAGTGAGTGCCAAAAGTCTATACAAAACAATATAATGCTGAGCAATAATTAGCTTTATATAACAGTAAGCGTCCATACGTATGATCTCGTCATGCACAGCAAAAGAAGCTTGGATGCGTCTACATAATACATAACATCATCACTAGCTTGAATCTCTAAAATTCTTGAGCTCCTGATATTACAGAGATTCAGGGAAAACCTTGTTCACTGTACTAGCTGATGTACCATATGTCATATATGTATACGATATGTGTATGTATAGAAGAAGGAATTTCAATTCATACCCAACTGATGAACTTGCTAATATATATTGAGGGCATGCAGACCAGAACCTACATATAAAGCAGCTATATCAAAATCCAAAATGAAGTTCACTTGCTGTTAGTGCAGATATCACATACCAAAACCTGAACCTAACAAAACAACAGTCTAAAGTCCGACAATCGAATTCACCTCCTAATCAGTATCCTCATTGAGAATGAAAATGATGACGTGACTTTGAAGTGCATCTGTACCAAAATCTGGACAACACCTCAATGTGCACTAAAAGGAAAATTCCCCAAAATTTAATCTAAAAGAGTTCTACAATCCAAGTGTTTCTCTATTCTGTTTCACTCACCCCTTTTGATTTTAGGTGAGTTGCCATCCTTCGTAAGCATAATTGATGCATGTGAAATCCACTAGCTATTTAGTTAATTGGTTTTTTAACTTTATTTCTAACTAAAAAGAGTGTTACTTAGAAGGTGTGGTTCTGGTTGATCCTGCACTACTATAAAAACCAACTGATTGAAACTTGGTAGTAATGTTATAACAGATTGAACTAGAACAATTCGTATAAACATGGAGGGATGCAGGTACTACTTGGTAATGATACTGGTTCAGTTAGCCTATGGTGGTTCAAGCGTCCTCGTTAAACTTTCTCTTGAGGAAGGTCTCAAGCCAGTTGTCTTTGTGGTTTATAGGCATGTTATGGCCATGTTTTTGCTAGCACCATTTGCTTATGTTCTTGAAAGGTAAACTGTATATTCTTGCATCTTATTAGACTCATATTGTTGTTTATTTATACTAAGGAACAGAGAAAATTAATACTAGAATGAATTTTGCAAACCAGGAAGCAAAGACCTTCACTCACATTTTCAATAGCAGCAAAAGTTTTTGTGCTCACATTATTTGGGACTACTATCCATCTCAATGTGTACTACACTGGTTTAGCATACACCTCCCCCACAGTTGCCTGCGCCTTGAGTAACGTAGTCCCAAGTTTGACGTTTCTAATGGCAGTTCTACTTCGGTATAGTCTCTACACACATCGTGTAAATCCACCTTTCTCTGGTTCTTTTTGTGCTTATGTATGTTCAAAACAACATAAAGAGATAGCCATGCAGGTTTAAAGTGTATCACAAACATATAAAGTATGGGAGAGTCTACGGTGCAATAATGTATCCATACATCAACACTAGATCAGCTCCATGCACTTGTAGACTAGCTCAAGGCCGCCGACCAGGCGGCGCTAATCCACCGCTACATGCATGGAGTCAGTCTAGCTGCTACGGCACGGAGCTGGTCTACCTGATGTTGATACATTGATGTGCCGTAGACAAACTCTAAAAGTATAGTCCAAATAAAATTTTAAGCCTAAGCGGGTGATCATCTACTTGCTCTTTTCAGGATGGAGAATTTGAATATAAAAAGTGTCAGAGGTCAAGCAAAGGTAGTTGGCACACTTCTTTGCATCTGTGGTTCTCTAATTTTCACTTTCTGGAAAGGGTACCTTTTCAAGGGTCTTGTTGAGAGGCCACTGCTCAGTATATATAGCACTGAGTTGAAGCATGGTAGCGAAAACTGGATCAAGGGTTCTGCTCTTATTCTTATCAGTCAGATAGTATGGTGTTCATGGCTGATTCTGCAGGTGATTAAATCCTTGATTTCAAATTACATCTCTATACAGTGAATTAAGTCGTGTGTTCAACATGTCCTTGTTGTTTATTTGGCTCACAGGCTGTGGTCTCTAGAGTCTACCCTGCTCCATTGTCACTGACCACCCTGATATGCTTTTTCGCATCATTGCAATCTTCCATTGTTGCTATGTTTTTCGCAAGAGATCAAGCTTCATGGAGACTTGATACAAATGTGCAACTTTTAACCATTGTCTACAGTGTGAGTGTTTTCTTTTCTACCTGTTTATCTTTTGTTCATATTTTGATCTGAACCATCTGAGTACTTCGATTGTTGTTTGAATGTGGGAACTGCTTTTGTCAACGAACAACATAAGAAGTTAGACTTGGTTTATTTCCCTAGTCATCCGATTTAGCCAGTAACATATAGTTCATTCCATTTGTTATCATACGCTTCTTACTTTTGTAAAATAGGGAGTTGTGAGCTCAGCCTTAGTCTATTACCTGCAAACATGGTGCATCAGCTACAAGGGACCGGTGTTTACGGCTATGTTTAGTCCCCTGCAAGTCATTATAGTCGCACTGTTCTCGGCATTTGCTTTTGCTGAGAGATTTCACGTCGGCAGGTGCAATATTCTGTTCTTCTATCTTGCTACTTCACAATTTTGTGTAAAATGTCATGAACAATCTAAAACTGGGTTATTTGCAGCTTGATCGGAGCATTTCTCATTATCGTTGGCCTTTACTCTTTTCTATGGGGAAAGAAGAAGGATGGACTTGTTGCTGCAGTCACAGAGACTGAAAAAGCAGTACTTAATGATGATAAGGTGGTCACCATTACCCTGAACGATATTAAAGTGACGAATCCTGTAACTACAGAAACCGCATAGTCCTAACCTAAGAACAGTAGGTGATGAAAATGAAAAGTTCGTTTTAGCATGATTCAGAAAATCAATCGCATAAGAAATCGATGCTTATTCACATAACCTCTAATCCCTTTACACATTATGCAAAAGATCAATTCCAATAAAAAGTTCCACAAAGGGTATTCTCACCCTAAACACAAAATGTAAGTTTTAACTTGATAACATATCAACATGAGAACTTCTGCTCCTCTTCCATATGGTATCATTTCAGGGAGTTTTCAATGTCAATCACAAATCGGTATTTCACATCTCTCTTTGTAAGCCTGTCAATAGCTTCATTTGCATATTGAATTGGAATTACTTCAATCATTGGGTGGATTCCATGAGCAGCACAGAAATCTATCATTTCTTGTGTATCTTTTGTTCCACCCGTTACACTTCCAGAAATGGTTCTCATACCTGCCCAAAGGTCGATGAATAAAAGTCATTATACTTGCAACTATACTTGCACAGAAAAGAGTTGAATACATGAAAACTATAATTTCATCATACCTAGATTAAGGCTTGCAGGACTGAATTTGACTTCACTGGGGAATCCCACCAAGACCAGAATTCCACTAGTCTTCAACAATGCCATGTATGGATCAAATGGGTGATCACCAGATGCTGTGTCAACTATAAAGTCAAGTGACTTCACCAAGCCCTGCATAGCAGAAGGCAAACATTTGGTTAATAAATATCATAGCAGTATGGAACTATGGATCACCAATTTCACTATTTCTTGTGGTCAGGTAACTAAATAAGTTGCTTTATGACGAAAAATGATTGATAAATACCATAGAAAAACATAGATCACCAATCTCACGATTTCTTTTGGTCAAGTAAAAGAAAGTGATGAGAAAACATATGTTGCTTACCTTCATCTGCTCTTGGTCAGATGAGAGCACAAATTTATCTGCACCAAGCTGACTTAAGGCTTCCTCTTTCTTGGATATGCTTGTGCTGAATACTGTTACACTCAAACCAAATGCCTTTCCAAACTTCACTGCCATGTGACCAAGACCACCAAGCCCTATCACTCCTAGAGATTTACCGGGTTGGTTCATCTTATGGCGCATCATAGGAGCATAAACAGTAATTCCAGCACAGAGCAAAGGTGCTGCTGAAGCCAATGGATAGTTATCAGGTATCTTGTAGCAGTACCTGTAATATGAGTTGGTATTAGGTTACAAGAAGCATAACTTCAATAAACCATTTAGATCTGATTTTGTATCAGTACAACTATACCAAAGGATGGCAATATTCAAAAGCAATAAACTTCATACCTATCATGAACAACTATATGACTGGAGTATCCCCCTTTCGTAATTGTACCATCAGCATCAACACCATTAAAAGTGAAAACTGATCCCTTTACACACTGAACTTCAAGTCCATCATTGCAATACTCACAATCTCTGCAGGAGTTGACATAGGTTCCCACTCCAACATGGTCACCAGCTTTGAAGCGCTGAACATTTGAACCTACCTCTTTTACAATACCAGCAATCTCGTGTCTGTATTTTAAACCAAAAGCAAGTAGTTATACAGTGAAAAATACAGCAGCTACATATTTATCTATGATACAGTCAGTCTACATACCCTGGTACTAAAGGGTACTTTGAGTCTCCATGCTTATTTCTGGTCCAAATCACATCAGCATAACAAACTCCGCAATGAGTAATTCTTATGGAAACATCGTCGGTTCCAAGATCCCTGAAGATAGATTGAGTAATTACAACGTCAACATGATCACCAACTAGATGCAACTAAACTTTAGAAACTCAACATTCTGAAACCGATGCTAAGGCCTAAGGATGAGAATTCGTTTTGTCATCACAGCTCAACAGCCTCGACTGCGTTACTTTCAATCAAAAAGTGATCTCTAGATTTAACAAGTAATGCTACAAGAAAGAGGCTTTCTCTTCTTATCTGTCCTCGATGAAAACTAATGAAAAATTGCATAACTTTTAGAGAGTAAGAATGATTTGAAAACACACCTGCGGCTAAACTCATAATGGGATAGAACCCCAGATGGATCTCTTGCAGCATATCCAATGCAATTCCCCTTCTCACTCATTCTTGCCTTACACCTATAAACAAATCGCAATTAAGCATGGATTCCATTAAGATAAAGCTATGAATGATTAGGCATTACATATCAAACTGACTGGGCTTAATCACAAAACACCTTGCAATACAACAACAAAATCAGTCTCAAAATTCTAAACTAAAGTGACTGCTATGTGTGACTTACTGACGTTGGACCACACCAATTGGGTGTCTTTTATTTTGGGGAAAGGTTTGGTCTTTTTGTGGTTCAACTGATACCCGAATAGTGAAAGAGTATCTAAACCGCACAGAAACAAGGCTCCATGTTATGATATACGACCAGAGACATAAGGGTCTTTCAGATACCAATGACTTCGACAATAACAGAATACAGAGAATGAGTTTACTTACGGAAAGCTAAGCACAGAGAGAGCTCGGCTTTGTTTGAGAGAGGCAACAACTCGGCGTTACTTGGCACAGCTTTCGGTCTCTGGATTCCTCGGAATATACGAGGCCGTTGATTAAGACTCAAACTTTCTATCAATTAATTAATAAGACAGGCCCAACTTGTCATATAGACGAAAAAAACAATTATAAAGAATTTGACTACTAGAAATTATATGAAAAAATGAGGCTCGAAATTTGCCTGTCCTGATCCAAGAATTTCTATAGAGATATTATAGAAAATTATAGAGGTTATCAGTAAAAGTTGAATTATTGAGGAATGACGATTGTTGGCAATACTGGTACTCTGAATTATAGAGCCAATGACTAATAACCTCTTTTTAAACTGCCTTGCTCCACAAAATATAGAACATCCTTCAGCTCAGGGTAATTCACAGAATGATTCTAAACATTTACTGTTCTTCCAAACAATAAAGCATGGACCCAAGTCACGGAACCAATAAAGCCATAGATTGAATGGAATCCATTCTACACTCCTAAGAGTGATGGTAGGAGTAGGACAAACTTGAATTCACTTGTGCTTTAATTCAAAATAACATCTGCTACCAACATTATTCCAGATATTCCAATTTGTCATCCTAAATAATACAAACAAACTACAACAAAAAATGCATTGGAAAAAGGGGGTGAAACTAAGTGATCAGTCTCTCGTCCAACCAAAAGGAGCACTGAAAACGCAATGGATCATATGAAGCATGCGGACAGATCCCCAGCCTGAAGCAAACTAAGACAAAGAGCTACCTCCTTTGCTTTTGCTTTTTCTTCTTGGAGGAAGGCTTCTTAGATTGCACTTTTACTGCGGTTGAATTTATAAACTCAGTAACATGAGGGTCTTCAGGCAGTGTACATAGCAAGAATTTTTTGCTTGAACCAACTTGGTTGGGGAACAGCTTCAGCATCTTCCTTCCTCTCATCCACTTGAGCATTATCTTCATGTGTGTTTTGCTATTCAATCCACTAACACCAGACTCCTGAGGATATCAAATTCAAAAAGACTCGGTCAGAAAGTTGAAACTAAAAACAATTAAAAAATCAAAATTCTAACTTTGCACTTGCAGCCCACTTTCTTTCGAGAAAGAAGAGTTTGAATATCATCAGAAGTCGATGGCATTTGAAAATGTACAAGAAAGTGGGCATATAGAAAGAAATCATGCAGGCAACACAATCTGTTTGAGCATTGCAAATGCAGTACCAAAGTAAAGTAGCACAATCATAAACAGGTTAAGCACCACCCTACCGGCCTATCCTAATATAACAACTAGAGAGTGACAGTGTCTGGAGTCTGGACTTCAGAGTCCACAACAAGAAGAAAGTATGGTCAGCCTTCAAAGGCTTTTAGTATAAGCTTCCATTTCCATCATCATGATCTCACACAAGGCTATAAATCAGGCTGGAAACAAACCCATAGCTAAACAATCCAGCAATTCAACTTAACTAGGTAACAGTATATAACTAATCTAGAGCTAACACCAGATCTTCCATCATCATTTAAGCATGATCAAGTACTCTAGAGAGCGACAACACCATTATACCATCTACGTAGTTGTGTGAAGCTAGATTACATCTCAATTCATTTCATTTAGAAATGGCATAAAACCCAAGTACCCACAACACAAATCCCACACTTGGGAAAATGACCAAATGGGCAAATAGTTTCAGGCAAAAATGTGCAATCTTTACTAGAATCATACCTATCAAAAACTATAAAAACCCACACTTCACATATTGTATCACAAAAACTGAAATGGGGAAAAGGGTAATAACCTTGGCCTGAGCCCAAGTATTGGGGATGGTGATAGGTCCATGTTGCTTGACGACGTCGTATAGCTCCGTCGCAATTGAATTCGCCTCCGGGAAGCTGACCTTAGGGTTGATTTTCCTCAGATTCTCGGCGCGCTCCCGAGAGAAGTACCTCGAAAACGACGCCGTTGCAGCTCCAATCAAACCATTCCCGGTACAATTAGCACCGGAAGAAACCCTAAACGCACGACCAGCTAACCACATCGCTCTCCTTTTAGCTCCCTCAGATTCACACAGGGGTTTAAAGAGAGAGAGATGAAGCTACAAAACCCTTTTGCTTCATCGAGGTCACGTGCATCTCACGTGCGTAACCATACGACTTTGATTTTTGCGTCGTCCTCCTTTTCCTCTGGAGGGATTGCCTAAAGGGAGGAGGAGAGCGGGAGGAGGACGTGTATAAGTAGGGATCCTGGCATTCCATATTTGACATAGTTTTGCTGTTCATTCACCAAAAGAAGGAGTTTCATCAGGAGGTTCAAGGCGTTCAGATGGCTTAAGGCCTTGTGGCCGGCTCGGAGATCAAGTCGGCTTCACCCGATTAATGATGGGGTTACAAATATGAGCACTTTCATTACCATGAATTCCTTTGACATTATTGATACAGATGAAGATGATGATCTAGTTCCCTTTGTCGACTTCGGAGAAAATGAGAGGGTTGATGATGGGGTTACAAATGTGAGGACTTCCATTGTCACGTTTTCGTATCACATAGCTACAAATGATGGTCTAGTTCCCCTTTTCTTCGGAGAAAATGAGGGATGATTTAATCTCTAGTCATGTTCAGAGAATGAGAAATGAGTGTTTGAAAACCGGAGACTGTTCTGTATGCTTGGAGGACTTTGAGATGAGTACTCATCGTCAAGTTTCTCAATTGCCTTGCTCGCACTTTTTTCATAACATGTGCATTTCTACGTGGTTTGAGAGGAGCTCTCATGTTGGATGTCCTTTGTGTCGAAAATCAGTGCATCACTACCTCACCGTGTTCTTGGCTGAGGAGTCTGACGATGATTTGGGACAGTGGGAGAGTAATTCATTAATGTGTAAGTATTGATTGTCCAAAAAAAACGTGTAAGTATGGATTCTGTTTTATATGCAGTGATTTTTTTTTTTTTTTCATATTTTCTTTTAGTCAAATAGATAGAGAATGTTGGTTGGGTGTAGTCCCTCAGTAGACCCTCTTACTGCCCCTAGTAGGCCCTTAGTAGACCATCCTACTACCCTCAGCAGGCCCTCCTACTGCCCTCAGCATGCCCTCCTACTGCCCCCAGTAGATCCTCCTACTACCCTCAGTAGACCCTCATACTGCCCTCATTAGACCCCCGAATAGATCTCATGCATATTGTCTCCAAAAGACCCCCTACTGCCCTAATAGACCCCTACTGCCCCCAATAGATCCCCTACCTTTCATCAGAGTCCGATCAATGGTCACCGGAGTCCAGTCAACAGTCGCCGGAACCCGGACAACGTCATCGGCCGTGGGAATCCCGTCATAGAATATTTTTTTTGTTAATCGACTTTATAATGGTTTATTGTAGTTTATTTAATTCATTAAGGGTATAATTGTCTTTCTACTGTTTAAGTTGGCTCTTGGGAATTTTAAAATCTGATTTTGTTGGTGGGAATAAAACTCTTAAAAGGAAAAATTTTAAGAACAGTACATGACAAACAGTCCACTCTCAATTTTGGTGTTTCAAGTTTCAAAACAATTAAAATTGTACGTGACATTTAAAAGCCGGCACACTTTTAGCACATGTCGTCAATATCACCGTTAACTCTATGCAATTTCTCATTTTTCAAAAAATGGTTTCGGGTTTTCTCCATTCTATTTCTTTATATTATGTTTTCTTTTTTCTTTTTTTCTATTTATATACTTTTTTAATCTTGTAAACTCAGACCATATATTCTCAACAACTTTGATGTTTTCCCCATACCTGGTTTCTTTGCTTATTATTCGTTGTATTTGTAAGTTACTGGGTTTGGTTTTAATGAAAAGCTCATATTCATCAAAAAAGGAAAAGAAAAAAGACTTTGTTGCTCGTCTCAATCCAAGTAAAACTAGGACATAGCTTTCTCGCTTTAAGTTTCCTTACTCAATACCCACCGATATATATTCAAACATTTTTCTTCCATAACTTACCAAATCAAATCATCTTCCAACTTCCTCCTAGAGTCCTACCTCCGATCACCATTTTTGTGTATGTTGGGTTTGAACGGGGACGAAAAAGAGAGACAACAATATTTTTTCCTTTCTTATTTCCCTCTCCTTATTAATTATTAATTTAATTATTGATTTTAATAATTTATTACTGCTAAATTAAGGAGTGACGGATTTGCCCCTCAAAGTTTAACGGAAAACACGTTAGATAACGGAGAATGTGATGGTATGTATATATTTTCAGTTGATATTATAAGTTCATGTACCGTTATGATTGTTTTGAAACTTGAAACACCAAAATTAATATTTTTCCTTCTTAAAATTAGGGCTAGTGGAAATTATCCTTTAAAAGGGTTCAATTGAACCCCCACGTCCCTGGCTAACTACGCCACTGATTTGGAATTCAGCTTATTTGATAGTAGTTATAGATTTCACAACCTTGACAACACCCCCCCCCCCCCCCAGTTGCCACTAGCAAAAGACCGGAGTGTAGCTGCGGGGTGGAATACCAAAAAATAAAAAATGTTCATTGACTATTTTTTAGGGTTGAGGTTAAACGACTTATAATTTAATCGTGACTCTTGAAATTCTTATGATACTTGGTAGAAGAAATATCAAAAGTAGTATAATTAAAAATGTGTAATGCTATTACATGTGTTTTTTGCTGGCTATCGTGAAATTTGTATAACAAAAGCGGTATGACTCCAATTTTTTTGCTAAGGTTCAAGTGGTTTAACACATTTTCACTTATAAACAACTCAAGATTTTGTATGTAACTTGTAACTCACATGCATGAGAATACGACTCTGATTTTTCCGTCGTCCTTTTATGCCCCTTTTTCCTAGTTTGGGTTGTTTCCCACTGCTGGTGGGATTGCCTAAAGGGAGAAGGAGAGCGGGAGGAGGATGTATATATAAATAGGGATTCTGGCGTTCCATGTTTGACATAGTTGTTGTTGTTGAAGAGTTTTCATGAGGTTCAAGGCGTTCAGATGGCTTAAGGCCTTGTGGCAGACTCAGAGATCAAGTCGGCTTCACCCAATCGGTGATGGTGCCGTTACAAATTTCATTACCATGAATTGCTTTGACATGGATGCAGATGATGGTCCGGTTCCTTTTCCCTCCGGAACGAATGAGAATGTTGATTTGAACTCTGACCATGTTCAGAGAATGAGAAGTGAGTGTTTGAAAGCCGAAGATTGTTCTATATGCTTGGAGGACTTTGAGACGAGTACTCATCGTCAAGTTTCTCAATTGCCTTGCTCACACTTTTTTCATGAAATATGCATTTCTACGTGGTTTGAGAGGAGCTATCATGTTGGATGTCCTTTATGTCGACAACCAGTGCACAGTGTGCTCTTTGTCACTTTATGACTAAGACTTGGGGACGATTTATATCAGAGTTGAGATTAAAAGACTCATAATTTAGCCTTAACTCTTGAAATTCTTATGATACTTGGTAGAGGAAATATACGTCGGTGTACTAGTATAGTTGATCACTTGATCAACTAGTGGTGGTTTTATGACTTTTATCTAAATTGTGTATTCACAACGGGGAGCTACACATATTGGTTGTAAAGATTCTTAGCTGTATTACAACTTGCTAGTATTAAACGCATGGGAAGCTGAGTAAAAAAAATTGTCTAATTTGTATTTCACTAGCAATTTTGTTTACTTTCAAAATGTGTATGCTATTAGCCACTAAATGTGTTTTCTTGCAATCTAGCTATCATGAAATTTTTATAACAAAACTGGTATGACTCCCACATTTTGGCTAAGATTCAAGCGGTTTAATGCAACTCAAGATTTTGTATGTAACTTGTTGTCTTAATCAGATGATTGTGCTCAAGATTTGTATTATTTTAAAAGTTTTTTTTGCAGTTTTGAGATACTAAAAAAATGAATATCATTTTTTCGTATTCGTAAAATTTTCTAAAAGATAACAAACATGTGGAGAATATAGCTGTAACAATCGCATTTCACACTTAAAATCGTAAAACTTTCTATCACATTAAAAACAAATGCACAAGTAGGAATCCAAGCTATCTATGTGATGCATTTGATGAAAATGAATGCTCATTTTTATTTTAGAATTTAGATCACTCTTTAACTATTTAACGCTGTTTTTCAATGTTTTATTTCTTCTAATTTTGTTCACTTGTGAATGTTTTTGTTTTTGAAATTGATCTAATTTCTGCTAAAAGCATTTTTGTTATCTCAATAAATCTTCTTTTCGTCATAAAAAAAAGAATGGAAAAAACTAGTCCACCCCTTAGCCATAGGCCCATAAGTAAGAAGTAGAAACTCTTCAGACCATGAGTAAGAAAGAGAAGCTGAAACTCTTCGGTCATCGTTTCCCAGCTGCCTTGTTTCTCTTTATTCCTGTAAATCACATTCTGGAAAGTTCATTTGGGGCTCCACATACCACCCTTTTTGGTAAAGTTCACTCCTTTTTCCCTATTTCTTGTTTATTAATTTCTTTCCCCATCAGCTTTGTCTAATCTTAAAGTAGAATCTTCCCACTTTCCTTCTCATTATGTTCTCTCTCTCTCACTCACTGTTTGCCTCCTTTGGTTTTCTCTGCACGTTTCTGCCTTGTCTCTGACTTGCTCTCAGATTCTCCTCGACCCCAACTCTTTCAAGGTTTGTGCTTCTTCTTGCTAAAGATTGCTCCTTTTTCTTTGGTTTATGTGAGTTCGAATGGTAAAGGGTTCTGATTTGCGGTTGTGATTAGTTTCTGAAGTCTTTTGGTCTTAATTTGGTACCCCATTTGGATTTGGAGATGTGGTGTTTGATTAGTATGCTTGGGATTTGAGTTTCTGAGTGTTTTGATCTGATGGGATATTAGTTTGGTTTGATATATGATTATCAGATGTCTTAGAGAAGTTTAAAGTATGAGAAAGATTGGATTTGATTCAGCATAGCTTATGATTTGATGGGGACAACAGGAAATTCAGGAACCCAGTTATTGTATCTTGCTTAGCTAATTAAGTTACTGATTGTTGGTTGCATGTGTCTCAAGAAAAATGGAAAGTTCTAAGATTGACCATGTTATTTGTATGTAAATGGTTTTCCGCTTCGGGCTATTTTTTGGGTGTTAAACACCATTCTGGAAAGAATCAAGAAATTGCGGTGAAATTGTATGCACTGTTTGTTATACTGTTATACAGGGCAGCATTATGATCTTTTGCGGTAGGATGTCAGTTGTGCCTGGTTAGTACTTGCTTCAAGCTTGGTTGTAGTTACTTAATGATATGACCATTTTTATGGTTAAAATTGTGAAATGTTGATATTGCTGTGTCAAAAGGACTTGATGTTTTTTTTATTTGACTTGATGTTGCGTGTATGGTGATATGCTTTGTTGAAATGATATAATTATGGTAGGCACTCTGTGGACCAAGACCATAAGTGAGAGTTATGTAATATAAAACCTTGCAAATTATTATCTCATTAATTTGATGAAGAACTGTTGTTAGTTGTTACACATTTACGTAGACACTTAACATGACAATTCCCAACTGTATAGAAGCACTTTAAGTCTTTAACTATTACTATCTGTCCATATTCATTGTGGGTGTGGTTAATGTAGCTGATAGAGGTGATTCGTGGCTGATGAGCTGTTGTATGCCTAATTGCCTATTAGTTTCTAACAGATCATCCTTATTCCTATGCAGTGCTACTTTAAAGAATGGCCGATTCCGAGGACATTCAGCCTCTTGTCTGTGATAATGGTACTGGAATGGTTAAGGTAAGGGGTCACTTCTGTTTCAAGTAGCAATGTATGAAAAGCTGGCATAGCATTCAGGTTCCCTTAGTAATTACTTGATTATAATCTCTTCAACAGGCTGGATTTGCTGGAGATGATGCCCCAAGGGCCGTCTTCCCCAGTATTGTTGGTCGACCTAGGCACACAGGTGTTATGGTGGGGATGGGACAGAAAGACGCATATGTTGGGGATGAGGCTCAGTCCAAAAGAGGTATTCTCACTTTGAAATACCCTATTGAGCATGGGATTGTTAGCAATTGGGATGACATGGAAAAAATATGGCATCATACTTTCTACAATGAGCTACGTGTGGCTCCTGAAGAACATCCTGTGCTCCTTACTGAGGCACCCCTCAATCCTAAGGCCAACAGGGAGAAGATGACACAGATCATGTTTGAGACCTTCAATGTCCCTGCTATGTATGTTGCCATTCAAGCAGTTCTCTCCCTCTATGCCAGTGGCCGTACAACAGGTATGTCTACTTTGCCTTCCCAATTTGAAATATTGAAAGTGATCTCTCTACTTATTCCGTTAGAATTCTTTACCACTAAGAGAACATAGACCACAGTAACTTTACACATCAACTTTGATAACCTCTTCTTTCTTGCTACAAAACATTTCCCAGGTATTGTGCTGGACTCTGGTGATGGAGTCAGTCACACAGTTCCCATCTACGAAGGTTATGCACTTCCACATGCCATTCTGCGGCTTGACCTTGCTGGACGAGATTTAACAGACTCCTTGATGAAAATCCTGACTGAGAGAGGGTATTCTTTTACTACAACTGCTGAACGGGAAATTGTACGTGACATTAAAGAGAAGCTTGCATATGTGGCACTTGATTATGAACAAGAACTTGAAACTGCTTCAAGCAGCTCAACAATTGAGAAGAGCTATGAACTACCTGATGGTCAGGTAATTACCATTGGAGCAGAGCGTTTCCGTTGCCCTGAGGTCCTATTTCAACCATCACTAGTTGGAATGGAAGCAGCTGGTATTCACGAGACCACCTATAACTCGATTATGAAGTGTGATGTTGACATCAGGAAAGACTTGTATGGTAACATTGTGCTCAGTGGAGGGTCCACCATGTTCCCTGGAATCGCTGATAGGATGAGCAAGGAGATAACAGCCCTTGCACCAAGCAGCATGAAAATTAAGGTGGTGGCACCTCCAGAGAGGAAATACAGTGTATGGATCGGAGGATCTATATTGGCTTCCCTGAGTACATTCCAGCAGGTACTGCTTATACTGCTTCTCGGATGACAATTCTATTATATTTGATTTCTTTTCGTTTTAACTATGTTTTATGATTCGTACTGATCATATAGAATTTTGGATGATGACTGAGCTTACTAAAAAGACTTAAAATTCGAAAACCAGTGTAATCCTCTCCTGGTATTCTCAAGAAATAAGATGGTCTATAATTATATTGCGCATGCTCTTAACTTATCGTTTGAGATCATGATATACATTACATGATAAGATGATCGGCTCGTACATTTCATGAATTCCTGCAGTATTTTGTTTAGGTAATATGATTCTAGTATAAATTTTCACTGTTGTTTTACTGGACTGCAGATGTGGATATCGAAGCCTGAGTACGATGAATCCGGGCCATCCATCGTCCACAGAAAATGCTTCTAGACATGTGATCATATTGTCTTTTCTTCCTTGGATTGTGTGGTTCAATTGGCATTGTCAGATTATGGTGTGCTTCCTGATCTCTTTGTAATTTTGTTCCTCTTTCTTGTTGCTACATTCACTTTCATACCTGCACTAGTTCTTATATCAGCTCAGTAGTCTATGCAGTTGTTTTGTACGCATTGTTTCTGTTGTATTGCTTTACTGCTTGTCTCGGTTCTTGAAATAGAATAAAGACGATAGCGTCATTGTCCAGGTTGTTCGTTTCCGATGCTTTATTTGGGAAAATGGAAACCACTGGAAAATTAAGACAGACGTTACCAATAGATCCCCTATAAACACATAGGCAAGCATGACTTCGGTTCTGTTTTTCCACTCATCAATACAGACCAGAAGCATTTGTCGTAAACCCGAAAAATAATGGACGGTTATCAGAGAACTGCAAGCCCCATGTGGAAATCTGACCAGGAAAGATAGTAGACATCACAATAGTGACACAACCTCTTACCAGAAACCTAGCCAGATCCCGGAATCAATATTCCGGTGGGCGCGGCCGAATGATACATTTTAGCTTACTAAATTTGTTCACCAAATGATGCGTTAGTTCTAGAAACTTCATTCAAGTCCGGATTGTAAAATATCGCATTATCTGATGAGCAAATTTGGTAATGAGAAGTTGATGAAACTTAAAAAGTTCAACTCAAGCTAGTTTTACATACATGCATTAAGCGTACAGTAGAGCCGTTCACGGACCAGTACTTTCCGGCAAAGGCGGTTGGTCCACCTCGGTGGACTGCGGCGGAGAAGGAGGGAGGCACGTGCGACGGCACGTGGGACAAGAAGAGTGAGAAGACAGCCAAGCTTGAATACAGTGGGAGTGGAACCCATGCTTACACCTCTCCAACACCCTTATCCCCTCCCCATCAACAAACTCCGACAAGCAAATGGCGCACTCCGCCGCGGCTCCCGCCAGCTCCGCCTTCATCTCCGGCGAGTACACCAGCGTGGGCCCCCCGTCATAGCAGGGAGCCGCGGCCGCATTGGTCTTTAGCTGCATGCGAGCCAACTCATGAGGGTTGTTGCGGCGGCGGTTGTGCTCCTCGTCGTCGACGATGTGAGTGCTGCGGAGGAAGCAGCGGATGACGGAGTTGAGGCCGAGGGCGCAGATGAGAGCGGAGAGGAGGATGATGAGCACCATGGCAGCGTTGGCCTCGAACTGTTTAGAACCGGAGTAGGGCCACCAGCGGCAGGCGTGAGTAACGCATGGTGGCGGTGTTGGTGGCGGCGAGGCTGTTGAGAGTGGCGGTGGAGAGAAGTGTTTGACTATGCCGCCGTGCTCAGATACTGCCGCCTCTAGCAGTATTCTCGGCGGTGGTCTCATTTGTGCTCTCTCACCTAATCAAATATTTAACTGCTCTCTCTCTGTTCTTGATGATTAGTCCCGAGTTTTGCAGAAAGGAGAATTTCTTTTAAGTTTTTTGACGTGAGAGAGAGAGAAGAAGAAGGAGAGGAGAGGGAGAGGTTGCGTGAGAAGAGAGAAGAGGGTGGTGATTTATATATATAGAGAGAGAGAGAGAGAGAGGAGCAAGAAATGCATACGTGCACTTGAGGTTTTTACATTATTTTGGCTTCTGCAACGTTCATGTATTCATTCAAGGATTTTCACAGGTGTGGGTCATGCCGTTCAGCAAAAGTTACCCTCTCTGATCTAGCAGAGTTTTAAAGTCCAGATGTAAAAATACCCGCGAAATTTTCATGCATGTCACCGGTGATGATTTGCCCGTATTCGAGATTTACCTACCATGTTTGAATTTTACCATGCATGTTAGGTAATTACTAATTAAACGTATTCAGAAGAAAAATCTACCTCAAGTGATTGCATGTGTATTCGAGGTTTGCGGTCCTAATTATTAGACATTAGTCTAATTGTTCCATGAGTATTAATTTGGTGGTTTTCTCTTTCACTGGTTGCTTGATCTCGACATTTGACATTACTTACATTGCTAATTATGAAAAACGAACTGTATAGTTGTGCTACAAGTATGGTCAGGTTATAATTTAAGACAGTTGTAGGGTTTAGAAAGAAAGAAAGAAATGATTCTTACTCCAAATACAAAGAGTTGGCGGCATAGAACCTAATCATAGTAGAAGATTATAACATTTATATGTTTTGCTTTGAGAAACTAGAACAAAATAGAAATAAGATCAAGACAAAAAAAACCCTGTAGCATATATATAGAAAGTCACTTTCCTCTGGAATCGAAGTAACCTAGCTTGTAGAAAAAATACTTGTTCTTGATATTCCTGAAAGAAGAGATGGGGTTTGGTCCGTTTGGAATTCGACCTATGACTTCACACTAGCTAGTGAAGTTTTGTTGAAGGAAAGAGGAGAGAGTTAGTTTGTTGATTCTTGGTTTCGCATTAAGGTATTCTAACCCAAGAGGAGAAGCAATAAGCAGTTATTTTTCTTCTTAATCTTCCTATCTGAAAAGGACCATTAACAATGTTCCTAGTATTTCATTTTGTGAAGCACACAGAAACTCCATTAGCGGATGGATGCTAGATTTCTAGGGGTAAGAAAATGAGAGTTGGGAGTGAGTGTGTTGAAAGTATGAGTGCTTATTTCATGAAGTATAGAGTGAAACAGAATATAATGAGTCATAATTAATCTCATACAATCCCTTCAGTGACAGGATCCATATATATATCCAAGCTCCAAACATGAAATGATCATGTAGGAGAATTCCTTAACATCTTTTACCATTTTTGATTATTGCATTATTCCCCCTAATTGAGATGTCAAATATTCGCTTTTATCATACTTTCCCAAATAAATATTTGATTTCTTTGTAAATTAATCAAATTAAGAAGGATATATCATGAGGATCCAAATGGAGCTTCATCTATATCCGGACTTCTTTTCCTTGCATTTAAAACAAATTAAACATTGAACGGCTCTTCTGGATATGATGATGATGATGATGATGATGTGAGCTCGATCTTTAGCTAGGAAGTCTCACAATGAAGCCTTGATGAACTGGTAACAGCCTAACAGGTAATGATCGATGTAACAAGTTGTGAAGAAAAAGATTGACGGGACTAGGAAAGCAATACTAATCATAACGATAAGGTGGAGAAGTTGGTGTAGTAGATAATTACGCAAACACGGTCTTTGTAATTGGCTAGCTAAATGCCTTTGAAGATTAAAGAACTGTGTGCCTTTTACCCTTCTTGTCTGGAGATATTGAAAAGTAAGGAGTGGATAAGCTGATCATATATAAGGGTAATTTGGCTTGTCAAGAACAGAAACAACAACCATTTGATCATGTGAAAGTTTGGAATTATTGGAGGAAAGAGTGAGATGGTTCTCAATGATTCCAAGCAAGATGTAGACACTTCTAAAAAAGTCCCATCTTCGTCTCCAACCTTGATGACTTGGATTGCCAGGTATCCGCAACGAAAAGACCTGCATGTCTATATCATTCGACAATGCTGCCAACCTTTCTTGTTACTTTGTTAGACCTTTTATTATCACGGAAGTATAAAATCGAAAGATTAATGGAAGAGGTTATGACTCAATGAGGAGAAAATTGCTGACATTCTAACAATTCTTCTTGGTAACATAGCTTCAATATGGATGCCTCTAAGGCTCTGGAAACACTTGGTTAAATTTGTTATCAAACGACAAGAAACACAAGACTGGTAAGACACTTGCTTGAGTGAAACATCCATTCTAGCCTCAACAATCACAAATACTCTATTGGTAGGTTGTTGAGTACTAGAGATCTACCGGACTCATATAATGCTAGTAAAAAATGTCAGCTTCTAAAAGAGTCGGAGTCATCTTGATACTCGATTACATATGCATGCAAGTCTACAAGATAAAAAAACCTTGAACAAGCAAGATCTGGCTGCTCACACGTGGTAATCCGCTTGAACCCAGGTGTTAGTCACGTTCATGCGAATTACAGTCCGTTCATAATGTTGCTAGGCTGGTGAGCCGCCTCTCCCCCATCTAAATACCTCTTACCCACACAAAACGACCAGAAACACCTACGCAAATATAGTCCAAAAATGGAAATCCCTAATTAAAGTTAGGTCCACAAGAGTAAAGTGAACTTGGGATGGACTTGTCACTCATCAAGTCGGCTTGTACGAATCGGTTATTACAAGTCACATATGTGGCTGTGGGCAACGCAACTAGTCCTACCAGTTAACCACATGCTAGAACTTTCATGGTTAAGAGTTGTACACAACCCACGTAACAAGCAAGTAGCAGTACTATACAACCCGGGAAACCAACTATTCAAACCAAAGTTGCCTTCATAAGAGGGAACTTCACAATCAGAATTAAAGTGCAAAGATGCATAGAAATGATGGAATGCTAGGAGTGGGGACTTGGAACAACGCCCATGCTCCTATAATCAATGAGTTTGTTTAAGGCAGCTATCAACCCAATTCTGTACAATAGTACTTGTATCATGTATGACTCACAAACGCCTTAGCGACCAGGGTAGTGAGAATTCATATGGCAGTAGAATAAGGTCAGTTACAGATAACTCTAGTATAATAGTTTGGACTTCTCATCACAAGAGAAAGAGCAGGGACAAAAAGGTTCTGGCATATTCACAGTCTACAATTAGTGTCATTCACATTTGGCTTGCACTCTAGATAGGCCTAGTATTTAGCAAACAAACCAATGGGGGTCGGCTTGATGAGGATTAAAGGAGATTTGAAACAGGAGATGAGGGACCTTTGTACCAAATCAACTACTCGAAGGAGGGAGGGGATAGTCTAGTCTTGATTAGCCTTGATCACGTATTACTGGTATTAGCGACTAGTCAACTACTATGATGTTTTCGCATATACAAAAAGAGGTCATTAGATTAGATCCACTTTCAGGTTGTTCAAAACCAGCTTCACCTTCTTCCAGCAGGTTTTGGCTTGGGTTTTACATCAGCATCCTGCAGCCGAAATGGCAGATACTTTTGAGTGTTCAAAAATTTTCAGGGATGGATTAATAAAACTGTTGTAGTGTCGCTGGATATACCTGTGGCAAGTGGAGGAAAATCGATGTCTTTGCAGTAGAAGGATTATGATTTCCTGCACCCTTGTGCCAGTCATAGCAAACCTACAACACAAATTTGGACTCATGTTTATGAGAGAGAGAGAGAGAGAGAATCCTATTACTCATCCTGACATTGGTTCAAAATAACAGAGAGAAAATTACCGAGTATGCAAATATGGAACCATCATTGTTGAAAGTACTGCAAGGAATGGGTTGACTGCACTTTGACATGGCCTAAAATCAGAAAACCTGTATTAGACAACTATATGCATATAATTACTAAAGATCAAAACGATGATGCCAGGTGATAAAATGATGATCTGTTGTACAGAATTAAGGAAAGAGAGAATATGTGAGAGAGGCAGCGAAAAAGACTAGCAAAACAATATATAAATTAGATGTGAGAAGAACCTTGAGTCTCTGTTTGCTGTCCTTATCCCAAAAACTGACAGAACCATCAGACCCAGCTGTAGCAAATGTGTGATGCACCTGAAACAAGTGACACAATAAGATCTTAAAGGACAAATAATAAGAATGAGCAGAAAATAAACTATATACAGTGTAAACTTCCAGAATCAGAATGAACATGACTTATAAGTTGGCACTACTGAGATAAAAATAACTAGGCAGACCTATGACAAGAATGATGTAGAACAAACTACAACAAATCAAATGTATGTCAAAGTTCCAGTAGACTTCATATATGGATGATACAACATCAAGAGGAAGCTATGATGGGATAGTGTAAAATTCGTGAATGTCTCAATGTAGCCATCAGAAAAGAACACTCCATACCTTAAATGATATGTATGATCTATTGTATACGCATATAAAGAACCTGTAACCAGACATCACTATGAAATTTCCAGAAATCTTATCCACCATTATGCCATATGTAGTATTTTGTCCAGTATTTGAAAGCGTAATTAAGGATTCCCAAAAGAACTGCATTCACTAAACTCAAAACTATGAATTGGATTCTCAAAAAGATGCCAAAAAAGACCAACAACCAAACATGTCTTATGAGTAAGAAAGAAATGTGTGATAGAATGTTACAATAACAAAATTTCTGTGTTTTTTATTGTTGATGAGGATGATTTGAGGTGCGATTGAATGTTCACACTTCATAAGAAATCAACTAAGAGGTTGTGTTATATCAAGTTTACCCGTGAAACATGTACTTATGGGAAAGGAAAATATATCTTAAATTAATCTTAGTCGAATATCAAGAGCTTTTGGACTTTTTTCCCACAACTAAATAACATCTGTCAGGAGAAACAAGTAACATTGAAAAATGCACAAGTCCATGAAAGCATCAAGTTGTAATTTTCATTTTCTTAGTCATGATCCCAATGGAAGACTACATAAGATCTAGGTAATGAAATATAAAACTGCTCTAACTCTTGCAAACTATGACAAGTCAACAAGCAAAACAATCCAGTACTTATTATAGATTACTGATCTTTATGAAAATGAAAATCTTTCATTGTATAAACCACTCCTTTCTCCACTTATCATCCCTAACATCTTTTCCCTGACCTTCTCTCTCTTTAGTTATAAGATTAAACAACAACAAAATGTTATTAAACAGATCTACACTAAACAGCCAGAAAATAATGACAAAGAAAAAAATAAGAATGGAGACAGAAATCTTACAGGATGGAAGTTTATAGAGTTGACTGAGTAAATAACATTGTTTTCTCTGTGGCATTTGAAGGTGAAGTTTTTACATTCCTGTCTTTCATCTAGATGCTGCACTCCAACCCTCCCTTCAATAGAACCAACCTGGCAGAACATAACATCAGAAGCATTATATCTTATTTACAAAATACAATAGTCGTCAAGCAAAGAAAAACTTGTATAGTTATATATCAGTCTCCTAATACACCATCAGAAAAAAGAAAAGTAATGGAGCACAGATTATCATGAAGAGGTATATCATCTGTGTTGATAAACATCTGCATAAAAGGAATTTTTATTTCTCTTCTTCAATATTCTTCTTCTTTTTTCCTCAAGCAAGTAATTACATGTTAATGTGTGTGTGTATAACTGTATTTGATGCAACATGTTTAAAAGTAATCTATTCATTCAGGCAGCAAAGGTTTAAAGTGTTAATACTTACCAAGAAACCTTGCTGATCAGGAAATGCAGCAACACACCTTGTCTGATACTTAAGGGGTGAAATGATTCTCTTGAATTCAGTCTGTCAGAATATGCGCAGAGGTAAGCCAATAATAATATCTTGAATATCCAGAAGATTATCCTCAAAGTCCCGCTAAAGTTAACTAATGCAAAACATATGTTCTTTCTGGATTCTGGAAACTGGGAGTATAAGCCTCCATTATTTTTTTCTAATTTTCTTGTCCACACCTTCTGAAAATTATATGTTACCTGTGGATTCTGCAAGTTAAACATGATCAGATTTCTGTCTGCTGTTCCCACAACCATCAGAGGATATTTCACTGTTAGTGCATAACAGCGTTCGGGAAGTAGTTGGGTATGCACCGGATTTGGCTGCCTCAAATCCCAATACCTGAAAATAGGCCAAGATGATATGGTTATTAACAGATAACTTGAGGTTAAGGGGAGATATAGATTTTTTACTTATGAATAAATTTAAGGTGGCAAAACAATAAAGGAAAAGAACAATCGGAAGAAACCTAGTTCTCAGACATATGAGAACATTAGGTGACACAGAACAATACTTAGGACCTAGGAGCAAATGAGAACAACATTCTCAACCGGATTGCTGGCTATAACCTTCAAGTAACAAGACACATAAACCCATGGCGCGTATAATATTTAGATAACTCAAATACTTGACGGAAGGATGTGCTTTAATTACTTCAAAGTCTTGTCCCAGCTTCCTGCGACTAAAAGCGCAAGCTCGGGTATCCAAGCAATCTCTTTTATGGGTGCATCATGCATAGCAACAGTAGTCGCTTGGCCTCCAGACATTAAAGACCACATCTTAACTTGCCTGTCACAACCTCCAGAGAACACAGCCATCCCATCATCCTTCCACGTTGAGCACAAAACCTACATATAGATTTTCATATATTAGCATTTGTACTGTATTAAACATAAGGTAAAGAGAAGTTGGTGGTCACAAGTTAAATCACAGGCAAATACATGGAAAAATGCCTGGAACATAATGAACCTTGCTCGATCATGAATACTCTATCTTATTCAATGATATCACATAATGACAGCACAAATTACGCATTTTTAAATTCAACACCATATTGTACAGGAAATTGTCCTTCATGTATATGTTCTGTACCTACGATCTTGCAACATGTCTCACACATTCTTTTTCAGTTATCTTTTTGTTTGTCTGGTCTTGATGCTTGAGAAATAATATCTCAAAGCAAATAGAAAAAACTAATACGGAGTGAGTATTAACACACTACGACTTAAAGGGAAAAAGTGAAGACTATCTAATATGACAAGGCTCCCTTGAGCTTGGTGAAGCCACGTAACAATCATAGATTCATAGGTTGTACTTGTGCAATATGAGAATCATATCAGAGGACCATATATGATCCTAGCTCTATCGATGGAGCAGGCCATGTGGAGTCAAAAGTTCTAAGGGCAAATTCTACAGGTAAAGGCAGACCATAGGCATATACACCAGTTAAATCTAAACTGACTGAAATCTTAAACTCACAGCATAGTTGCAATTGAAAATCACAACTGACTGACTCATTATAGTTCACTATGCACGTATATGATTCGATTACACATTGAAGTAATGCAGATGGTTTTAGCACAGTTGCTTACCTCTTTTATTTACACCACAGATAACAGTTTAGATAAAAGCCAGATTAAAAGTAAAACAAGCTAAAACAGAGAAGTTAAAGTACCGGCTGGTCATGCGAATAGGAGCTCTTGGGTGTAGCAGCAATACTTGTTCCAATTTTTTGAACATCCCAGCACCGCACCTAAACACAAGCATATCATCAGTCATCCACCTGATCATTCTCAAACTCTAATAAGTGGTTGCTAAATCATAACAATGTTGTGAGTAAATCTTACTTAAGTTACTGTGAATTACATAGACTCTAAACCTCATATATCATACTACTACATATCCGATGGCATAGTCACAGAAATGTCTCATTCCTCTATAACCTCTACAAGCAACTTCCATCGCAACCAAACAGAATTTAAGCATTATACACCAAACAAGTACAAAAATGGTAGAAGAAAGCGAATCGGAACCTGATTGTCCCAGGAAGTAGAGACCAGAAGGTTCGATTTAGGACTGAAACTGAGGCTTGAAACGGAATCGGTTGGAGGCTGAGCAACCTGTAAAATTACACCATAATCTCACTAAAATGTCACCAAAACTAAACAATAAAACAACAGAAACCGAAATCGAATTCACCTCAAAGGAATTGTTCGGATTGTGATTCGTGAAAAACGACATGAAAATCCTCTAACTCTGTAAAAATCTAGAGAAAAACAAAGCTCGTTCATCACACATGTAAAATCAAATTGCAGGCGAAGAAATTAAGCTAAACCTAGCAGATCAATCGGCTAATCGTGCTTAAACGCAGCGAAAATTGAAGAGAAAACAAGCTTAAAAACCTGATCAGTCGTACCGCATTAGCTTAATCTGAGACAAACGAAGCATAACCGGAGATTAGGGTTTGCGAAGTACCTGAGAGAGAGCGTAGGGAATCGGAGACGGTACCCGGAGGGTTTTGAAAACGAAGAGCAGTTGGAATTGGAGAGAGAAATTGAGAAAATGTGAGTGAGTGGAACGAGAAGGGAGAGAGAGAGGGGGATTGTGGTTATATATGTGTGAGATTAGCGTTTAAATTACGACGGAGAGATTAATTAGCTTTAATAGTAAGCTATGAGCCTAAAGAGCGCGAGATTTAAATAAACCACCAGCCCCTCTCTCCCTCCCTCTTCTCACTTCTCTCTCACTGTCAGCCATGTCATCAACCTCCTCCATTCTCGTCGTCGTCGTCGTCATTCTCATCATCTGCCGAATCCTCCGCCACGTCAGCTCTTCCCCCCGCGAGTCGTCCGCCGCCGCCGACTGCGCCGTCTGCCTCTCCAAGTTCGAGGGCGACGATCAGCTCCGGTTGCTTCCGCTGTGCGGTCATGCCTTCCACGTGTCGTGAGTGGACACGTGGCTCCAATCGCAGCAGACCTGCCCGCTCTGCCGCTCGCCGATTCCTCCGTCGGACTCCGAGCTGATGACGCTCGCCGACCTCGAGATTGGCAACGAGCTCCCGCCGCCGTCGGAGGCCAGTCTTGCTGCTGACATGGCAGGTCGGAGCTGGCTCAAGGAGTTTGTCGACAGGATCTCCAGTTCCGGCAGATTCTTCACCGGAACCGTAAATACTCTTATTAGACTATCGATACTTTTGATTAATCTTAGTAGCACATTAAGTCCAAGATGATTTCATGTCATTTTTTTTTTAATCCTCACCTGTTCTATGTCTGTGGGATTAAAATTAGAGCTAGAAACAGTGCCATTCGAATTTCAGGGAAATTAGTTCTTGGATGAAATCGAAATGAATTAACGTTGTGCTGTGGACAAAAATTTGATAGGTATGGAGAATCAATGAACACCCCTGGTAAGAAATGAGACGTCAAGCTATTGATAGCTATTTATCCTTGATTATTAATTGTACTCACACTTTTATGCATTTGCAATAAAAGAATAAAATAACACGGTTTATTCTGTAACATGTTATGATCGATGATCAATAAAAGTTTGTTTATGTGATTGGGGGATGACTTGCTCGACTCATAGAGAATACATGAAAGAATTGTTGCATGTATTCTAAGTACGAGGGTTGATGAAAGAATATGGAGATACTAGTCATATGAGATACTAATCATATGAACGAATATGATTTATGAGGTAAGAGTACATTCGGGACCGTGGTGCAGTTTCGAACATGTTTACAGTTTGTAGTAAACATGGAAGCTCGTTTTTAAGTTTTCAGCTTTGACATGAGTCACATGTTCATGAAAATAAAACAACTCTACGGAAATAAAGAGACTTATCGTCGCATCTCAGCCACTGCTCAAGCTTCAGAGAGAATTCGAAACACTAGATAACATAGAAAAAAAAAATCACAAATATAAATATTATAGAAATGGATAATCCTAATGCAGTTGGGAGATATACCTAGGTTCCACCATAGTCGAATAGGACTGCGATTAGGGCCTACAATTCAATCGAGCCGGGTGCCAATTGACCCGGCCCATATTATACTAATTTTCGGGCGATCCTTCTGTTGGAAACGGAAACAGTTTGGACAGTCTCCGATTTCAACAAACTCAAATGAATGGGAGAGGGACTGAGAAGCCGAGCAAAGTCGTTATGACGGCGTCTGCATCACAATCGCCGGTGAGGTGGTGGCGAACGGCGTTTCTCACTGTCAGAGACGAATCCCTCACAACTCCTCCTGGCACTCCAATCCCCGACCTCCTCCACAATTTCATCTTCTCCCACTCCCACACTCTCCTCTCCGCCGCCCCCGACCTCCCTCCGCCGGAGCTGACTTCAGATTTGCTGTTTGTGACGGAATTGATCACCAACAAGCCTCACGGCGCCGGAGACTTGACCTCAACCTTCGCTCACACAATTCACCTGGTATGGACTCTGACTGAGACCTTCGCTTTATTCAACCTATGCTTTGCTTCTTCATATTAACCTCAATGAAATTCCAATTTCAGATCCATGACGTCAGCCATCGTCTTCCGCTTGAGTTCAGTTCAGCTTCGTGGACTATCATGCTTGACGGTTTCGGCAAGATGCTTCAGTTTTTCATTGCTTCTTCATCATTTACGCCCATCATGGAATGCTTACAGACTCTGAGGTCAGCTCCTCTGGTTTTCGATTCGATTTTGAGCAAATGTGTGTTGTTGTTGTTGCCAATTGTATATGAATTTCTATTATTTCTAGGCGTGTGATGAGTACCTACCAGAGGAAGTGTTCTACGGCTGATGAGGTTCAGCTGGTGAAGTTCCTTCTGCGCTTAATCGAGAGCTGCCATTCGGAGTTAAGCAGCTCGTCGCATTCGTTACGCAACCAGAGCTCTGCTTCTGAAGTTGGAAAGAGAAAACCAATGCCGCAATATGGCAGCTTATGGGAAGTGCAGACCCTTGCATTCAATATGCTTGGAGAAACAATCTCTAGGGCCGGCTCGTTGTTTCCTGTAGATATCTGGAAATCATCTATTGAGGTAGCAATCCCTCTTCTCGATTTGTGCTTATAAAAATACTTATGTACATTTCCATTTTGAGGCCGTTTTTTTTATATATTTGAACCAGGTTTTTAGGAAAGTGATGGATGTATTGGCAGCTAAAAGCCAGCTTGTAGAAGATACTATAATGTCGAGGTTACTTTCCTTTGAACTTTTCTGTTGGCTCTCTCTAAAGAAATATGTAAACAAAGATATAAATGAAAGCATGAATCTAGAGTACTGCTTGTTTTGCCTTGTTGTCTGTAACTTTTCATCCTTACATATAGTTGCCATGATGCTTTTTGCAGGTTTTATTTATCTCTCCTGAATTGTCTGCACTCGACTCTCGCAGATCGTAAGTGTTCCCTCTCTGACCATGTAAGTTATTAATGTCTTGTGTATCAGATTTTAGATTATATATTGAATGTGGTTATGCAATTATTATCCTTCATATTTTCTTGGGGATTTTATATTTTTTCAGGTGTCAGGTTTTGTAGCTGCTTTGCGAATGTTCCTTTCCTTTGGTGTCAGTAGTAGAAGCCAGCTTAGCAGGCCGATTACTGGTCAAAAGGAGAGTGAACTTAGTGTAGCAAGCCTTAAGGCTGGTTTGGAAGATCCTAAAAAGACAGATCGTAGTCCATATAGACCTCCACACCTACGCAAAAGGGACAGTTCAAAGCAGATTGGAGCTCGAAATTTGCAAGGTTTATCAGATCAGGAATCTTTCACACTTGACTTCACCTCATCAGATTCAGATTACAGTGACAGTGATGGATCACTTAAAGACACTGAGAGCAATCAGAAATCGAAGGTCAGAGTAGCTGCTATTGTTTGTATACAGGTAAGTTTTGCGTAACATTTTGGTTTGTACATGTTTTATCCCAATGTCGAATAATTGTAGATATAGCCTTTTAAGCTCCCTTCTTCTTCTTCTTCTTTTCCTTTTTTTTTTTTTTTGGTATTCTTTGTTTTCATCTTATCATCAACAGTCGGCCACACAATAGGAAATATGTTCCCTGTCTTATGACCCTCTCCTTTGAAAGATATTAGGTCGTTTTTTTGGTGCCTAATCGTTACATCTCCCAAAAGTTGAAAGAAAGGGAAGATGTTAAAACATAAACCGCAGAAAGATTAAAGGAATATGTTTTTTGATCTTTCATTGAGAAGTACCTTCTCTTTGAGCTGAATTTGTTAGCTGGAATACCTTTTTTCTTGTGAAATTCGAAACATGAGGAGTTGAGGACAAATCAAACAATGACATGATTTATCCTGCATTATATGTGGATAAGATGGTATGCTCGACTTTGATAGTGCAAACTTTTAATATTAGAACAATTGACAATTTTTTTTTGAAGGATCTCTGTCAAGCTGATTCAAAATCATTTAGTAGCCAATGGACACTGCTTCTGCCAACCAGTGATGTACTACAACCTAGGTAAGCATCAGATGCCTCCAATCTATTGTTGATTCATTTCATCTCTCTCTCTCTCTCTCTCTCTCTCTCTCTCTCTCTCTCTCTCTCTCTCGTTTCATGTTACCTTCTGATATACAGGAAGTTTGAAGCAACACTAATGACTTGTTTGCTGTTTGATCCCTATTTAAAGGTATTGTCTACTCTTCTTATTACTTTTAGTTCCCTCACTAACCTTTGGTGAATGATTTGGCAGCTATACCTGAGATGTATATAAACGTGTACTTTTTTTTTTTACTTGTTACAGTGCATGGAAAATGTTTTTGTCATATTCACAACTTTTAAACATCTTCTGATTGTCATATAATGATATAATGAATTTTCTTCGGTGGTGCTTCTAGCTGACATGCTTCTATATGGTGCCTAGGTACGGGTTGCATCAGCCTCAACTCTGGAAGCAATGTTGGATGGGCCTTCTTCTGTTATACTGCAGGTAGCTGAGTTCAGAGAGTCTTCTAAACGGGGATCATTTACAGCACTTTCAAGTTCCCTTGGACATATACTAATGCAGCTTCATACAGGTATGTAAAAGGCACTATAATGCAAAAGTTCATTCTCGGTGTTGTTATACATGTACATGTTTCAGGATATCTACTATTCTCTTTTGATATAAGACGCTGATGTATCTGATGCAGGTATTTTATACTTAATTCAGCGAGAAACTCACAGTCGATTACTGGTATCCTTGTTCAAGATTCTCATGCTTTTGATATCATCTACACCGTATGTATTCTCCCACCAAATTATTTTCATTGTTAATGTTTTTTTTTTTCTGTTTTTTTTTCAGTGTAGCATATTTGTTTGTTTGTTTAATCTTCTTATTCTGCCCTTAATCTGTATTCAAAGTCTTGTGTTGAATTAATTAGAGTGATCTTGTCATGATTCAATTTGATATTTCTTTTACTGTACAAAAAGAGAAGTTGGAATAAATGATATGAATTACAGCTTCAAGTGCATTGTTATTACCTTTTGGGTGTGATCATCCCCTCACCCACCCCTTTTGGCTTTTGGGCGAGACAGTTTGTCCTCCGCATTAGGATCCTATGTGAAAGTCATGATGGCATTTCATGTCCTCTATCATTTGGAACTTTTCAACATTTAAGACGAGGATGGATCCAACCTCTCAATAACATATCATTCATTTTAGAAGATACTTGTAGACAGTCAATAAATCCAATGGTGATGCTGCATTGCTGTTTTCTTTTTCTAATTAATGTTATCTTCTTTGAGGATAATCTAATGTGTACTTATTGTTCCTGTCAATCATCATTCTACAGATACACAAGAATGCCTGGAGAACTGTTGCCAACAGTTTTTACATCTCTACAAGAAAGGATACAAAATGGGTTTCAATATAAAAGTGATCAGACTGGCCTGCTGGTCAGTACTCCTTATGCTTTTTTTATCTTGTATAACACGGAAACAATATCTGTGATGCGTGCGCTTACTCACTGTGATACCTTATACTATATCTTATCTCATTCAACAGGCTGCTTCTTTTAGTTGCTTGACAACAGCTCTGAATACCTCACCATCTTCACCGCAAATTAAAGAAATGCTTCAGAGAGAGATATTTAATGGTGAGCTAAGTTTTGTGGCATAGATAGATAAACTTTACTGATACTCACTCGCTAGCTCTTAGACTCTACTGTTCACCAAAAAGAGAAACAAATTCGACTTGTCAGCATGTAACTAATGATAATTCAGTCGGCTTCTTTTTTTCTCCAAATGGTTAACTGATCTGTAGAAGTTCATCTATTTTTTCTTAAATTTTTACTGTGCCTTGTCTCCAGGTTTTGCTGAGGCCAAAAAGAAGTCGGGTGTTCTTTTTACGTTGTTTCAATTTTCAGAACAAGTTAGCAACCCACCTATACGCTTTGAGGCTCTTCAGGTAATACTGTAACTAGTGTAAGACGGCTTGAAACCTAAAATTTGTCTCTTGATTACTGATCGAAAGGATTCTCTCCTGGCAAACATTTTTGCATCAACATGCTATCAACTACCAAGAAATGTGTATGCTTTTCCGATAGTGTTATCTTATCTGTGTGCTAGAAGTCTGATTATTTTGTAGAAAGGCATGTGGCATTGTCCATGCATGTCATTGTTATAACGAAGAAAAATGTCTCCTTACATTACTTATGCTGTCACTTGCAGGCGCTTAGGGCTGTGTCACACAATTATCCAAGTATAATGTTTTCCTGTTGGGAACAAATATCCACCACTGTTTATCACCTTTTGAGGGCATCTACTCCTGAAGTTCCTGTAGGACAATGGAAAGGGCATACTGGAAATTCTGTTGGATTTATTGGGGAAAAAATCATTACAGCTGCTATAAGAGTAAGAGACCTTTGCTGTTGTTGAGTTTTTCATTCCCCTATTCAATCAAAATATATATTTGGTGAATCTGCTCATTTCATTAGAAAGTGAAGTGAAATCTTACGAAGTTGTAGCGTTTTTCTGTAAAAAATAATGATTCTATTTCCTATTTTTATATCTACATATATAGACTTATTGATTCTTTATGCCAATTGTATCAGGTTTTGGATGAATCTCTTCGTGCAATATCTGGATTTAAAGGAACGGAAGACCCTTTAGATGATAAACTACTTGATGCCCCATTTACTTCTGACTGCATAAGGATGAAGAAAGTTTCGTCAGCTCCTTCATATGAACTTGAGAATTTTGAAAATACTAGAGATGAACTCACATCATGTCAGTCTGGAATTGAGCAGTGGTGTGAGGCAATTGAGAAGCATATGCCTTTAATTCTACAACACACTTCTGCAATGGTTAGTTGATATATGAAGTGACTTTAGATAAAATTGCTTGTTTGAATGATTTTAGATATTCTGATGGTCCTTGGGTGCTTCTGGGTTTAAGAAATGTGCCTGGTGTTCCTGCAGATTAAGTTGGTTAAATATATATAGATGTGTTTTTATGTTTTAGTCTGCACTTCTTGACCTTTTTCTTCTTCTTTTCTTTTGGAAGGTGAGAGCTGCCTCAGTTACCTGTTTTGCGGGTATAACTTCTTCTGTGTTCTGTACACTCTCAAAGGAAAAACAAGAGTTTATTCTTTCGTCTATTGTGAGTTTTCTTCAGCTGCACTGTAAATGCTCTATTTTGTTGAATGCAATAGAAATTAGCTTATGATTTGAACTACAAAACTTTGTAGGTTCGTGCTGCCGTACACGGTGATGTACCTTCGGTTAGGGCAGCTGCTTGTCGAGCTATTGGTGTCATTTCATGTTTTCCTCAGGTTTCTCAAAGGTGATTTGTATGTTCTTGAAGTGCATTGAAAGATCTCTCGAATTTGTATTGTTTGTTATCAACTTGGTCCTCTATCAATTTTGTGCAATGTGCAACTAAGAACTCAAATTATAGTGCAGAGATCCTTGATAAGTTTGTTCATGCTGTGGAGAGTAACACTCGTGATCCTTTGGTCTCGGTACTTTTCTTTTTCTCTTTTTCTTTAATAAAACATACACGCTCCATTTTAATTCTAAGCAGGTGAAATTGTCATTTTTCAGGTCCGAATAACTGCTTCTTGGGCTTTGGCAAACATATGTGATTCTGTCCATCATTGTATTGATGATTTTAGCTTGGAAAACACTGGAGGTAGAAGTGATGTAGTTAGGTCTATTTCTGTAGTACCTTTACTTCAGCTTTCAAACTAATTATTATATTTTGTTTTCTCTTTTACTAGGCTCTCTTAAAATTTCTCAATTGTTTACCTTATTAAGTGAGTGCGCTTTGCGTCTGACTAAAGATGGAGACAAGGTAATGTACTAACGAGCAAAGTTATTTAAATTCTTTTATAATTGCTGGTTAAGCAAATTATTCTCTCTCTCTCTCTCTCTCTCTCTCTCTCTCACTCTTACTAAATAATCTACGTGAGCAGCTAGAAAAGGAATTCAATAAACAAAAATATTGGTGCCAGGAAGGACTACCTCTCTCTGCAAATTTATAGTAATTGAAAATAATATGTATTCTCACACCTCTGAGACTTTTCTTTCCCTACCATCAGATTAAATCAAATGCTGTAAGAGCTCTAGGGAATCTTGCAAGATCTGTCAAATGCACAATTGAATTTGAGACGACAGGGGATTCTGGGAAAGGTTGTCGAAGAGATGTATCAATATCATACCATCCAGCTTCTTTGAGAGATTCGGGTTGGCTTGAGAAGGTTGTTCAGGCATTTATTTCATGTGTTACGACTGGTAATGTCAAGGTATCGATAGTCAGAATTTCGTAATGAAAATTTAATTAGATGGGTAATGTTCTAGAATGTGTATCGTTATTGTTAATATATTGTGTTCTGTACTGAAAGTTCAAATGTATCTAACAGGTCCAATGGAATGTTTGTCATGCTTTGAGCAACCTATTTCTGAACGAGACATTAAGACTGCAAGACATGGATTGGTAAAGCGATTCGAACCTTGTTTCTATAATCTGTTGAAATGCGTTTGTTTGCTGATATAGTTTTGTTTACACGTGTATGGGGTGCATAATCTGTGGAACCCCCCCCCCCCCCCCCCCCCGCCCCAAAATGAAAAAAAAAAAAAAAAAAAAAAGACCTGATGCTTTTGTAATTGTGGAAAGTACGATCAATAACTTTTTGATAATAGTGCATATAATCTCTGTATGTTCCACAATAAGCTTGCAACAAAATGTAATAACTTATGCATGTTTGTCTGACAGGGCTCCATCTGTGTTTAGTATTCTTCTACTACTATTACGCGATTCTTCCAACTTTAAGATCAGGATTCAAGCTGCTGCTGCTCTGGCTGTTCCAGCATCGGTTCATGGTGAGCAGAAGCATTTACTCTTGTTTCTAGAATTCTAGTTTGGTTGCCTTTGTAACTAGTGGTACCAGTTTTGTCTATTTATCTCCTGCATGATGTTGACTGTCATCTTTTGGATGCATCCTTGACAAAAATTTTGCTTCTATTTTTTTTTTTTCTTTTGGTGTTTGAGGTACTTCAAGTCATTCCTTCCTAAAATCTGGAAACTGAAACAGATGCCTATTTGATTGTTACAGATTATGGGGAATCTTTCTCAGATGTCATCCAGGGTCTGGAGCATATATTAGAGAATCAAGGTTCAGACCAGATTGCATCACCATCAAATTTCAAATATAGGGTAGCCCTTGAAAAGCAGGTCAATAATCCTAATTTGTACCTGAGTAGTAATTGGGCCAATTTTGGTAATTATGCTATATGGTGTGTTTACTTACTGTATCTTCTGCTTGATTCAGTTAACCTCAACGATGTTGCATGTTCTTATCCTCGCTTCAAGCTCTGTTCATGAACCGGTGAAAGATTTTCTTGTAAAAGTAAGTCTATACATCCTGATAGCACCACTTTCATAAACAGTTTATTAATTTTGTTCCATATCGAGGAATAACCCACATTGCTGATATGTTTGTCCTTCTGCCTCATTTTCCCATTTTCTGCATACAGAAAGCCTCATTCTTTGAAGACTGGTTCAAGACACTGTGCTCATCATTAGGAGAGTCAAGTAGTCAACCAGAACTTGAAAATAAGAAGTCCCTTGAGAACCCGAAGAAAGGAATGATATGCAATGCAATTTGGTCACTAGTTCAGCTGTATAATGGCCGGAAGCATCATGCAATTGCTGAGAAATTTGAGAAGTTAGAGAACAGCATACAGTAAGTTCTCTTAATCTCCCTTGACGAACTTGTATACTACATGTGGGGACAACCCCATGACCAAGTCCCTTGCATAGTCACCTAATATGCAAGAGATACTGCTTTTATGAATATGCGGGGTGGTTCTCGACATACTGGGCTCCTTTTTTCCATTACAACACATGGTGAGCTCCGAGCATGATCATATGCCAAGTTTTTTGTTCTTTTGCGCCCTGTTTTAGGGTATCTGAGGGGGTTTGGTTAGAAATTAGGATCTAAATGGCCAAATGGGTCAGTGTTGTTGTATTACTGTGCATGTATAATAGTAGATTATAGGGAACTTTTATGTGATTTGTAACCTTATTGTATAATGTGTATGGATTAACTAATTACAAAAGGTTTTTCTTCTTTCGGCCGTAAATTATTAAAGTTCAGAAGTCGGCCGTTCTCACGTTTTGTGTCTTGGTTCACTTTTGGTTTATGCTCACTGATTACTCTTTCCAAGCTTTCTCTGACCTTTTTCACCATTTGGGATTCCACTGATGAAATCTTTTATGAAATTAATATAATGTCGGTAGTCGGTACGACAAAGATCAAAACTTACCATACGATGAGAACTGTATTCCACACCCTATTCAAAAAAACAAGAAAAGAATTGTATTCCGAGGCCTTGGTCTCATTCAATACCTCTTATTTACAAATGGAAAAACATTACATACAAATATATTCCTAGCATAAACCTCACTCGCTTGGTTTGATCAAACCTCTTATTACCACTATTACATGTTATACTCATGGTGGCATAAACCTCACATCGATTCTGATTAACATGTCTATATTGAACAAATCGGCCGTCATTGTGGATGCGAGGATAAGTACTTTACGTGTTCAAATTCTCATTTCTAGTATTTCCACTTATGAATATGAAACACACTGTCATCTTCGGCTAAACAAACTAACACAAAGAAAAATATGTCTGAATAGTATACGAACTTTTGCTCCTTATAAACTTTAGTATATCAAGTTTTAAAAATATCAGATTGGTATCTCATATTTTCATCCCGACCTAAGATTGGTATATATAGTCATTAAGATTACTAATTTACCCTCAGACAAAAAAAAGATGACCAATTTACCCTTAAATTCTCTTCTTCTTTTTTCTTAGTTTTTCTTCTTTGTTTTCATATTCCAATTTTATTTTTTTGGCTTTTTATATTTTTAGGAACGTAGAGAAAAAAATTCATCGTTACTTTCTTTTTGCTAATAATCAGTTCTTCATCTTAATCATCTTTTAATGTCAACGGCAACAACAAAATCCTTGAGTGTCAGTGGAAACAACAAGGATTGAACTTTTGTATGTTTCCTCTCTTCAATCTTCTTCAAGTTTATAAAGGCCAACCCAAATCATCAAATTCCAAAACTTTTTCTAATATTTCTTGTATATGAAAACAAATAAAATAAAAAAAAAAAAAAAAAGATCTTAAGGGTAAATTAGTTATCTTAATGACTATATATACCAAACTTAGATTGAGATGGAAACATGAGATACCGTTCTGATATTTTTAAAACTTGATATACCAAAATTTATAAGGAGCAAAATTTCGTATACTATTCGAACGAATTTCTCTATCCACGAACTAACATAAATTGTGGATATGAAGATAAGCAAATCCTTACACCAGCCTATAGCAATTTGTTACGCTATGGAGTATCTGGGGAAAAAGCCAGGAAGACAAACACCACTTTTGACCAAAGAAATGAATGAATGAAATAATATATGGTGGCCTCAACTTTAAATCTTTCCCATCTCATTCTCACTTTTGGTGTTCCTCATGATGTCCTGATCGAGTACGTTCTACGTAGAGGTAGGTCACCATCCGAGTTTCCTTGTTTATTATTTCCCAGATTGAGAACATTTACACTCTTCCTGTTTATCTTCTATGGTTTCTTATTGGAGATTTTAATCAAAACCCTTGTGCTTCTCCACTCGAGACTCCACAATTGTCTTGATTTGAGGGAATGTGCTACATCTCTTTCGAGACTCCACATTTTCTTGACCTTCATTTTCGCAGAGGGAATGTGCTACATCTCTTCCCTTATCAACATTACGAACATCAGTATATTTATTATGATTCGGGGCTTATTGATCTTGACTAGGAAAATCAAACTCATGGATCTTGACCAGGAAAATCAAACTCATTTGAGTATACGAAAATATCTTAACACCTATATAATTCACATTATTACAGAAAGAAATAAAATGAGAATTTGTGAATTATAAATGATTCAGACGAACAATGTCACTAATTAACGTAACCTAAAAAAATGCGACACAATGCTCCTACAACATCGCTTCTCTCACGTCATTTTGATTGAAATTTTGGCAATCCAGTCCTACTCTCTCACCTCCAAAAACACTGTTGATGGAAATGGAATCTTACTAAATTTGCAAATGCGCATGATTCCTTCCTACCTTTACTTTCTCATCCCATAATTCCATCCCTACCTTTGAATTCGATTAATAATGCAACCAAAATTATGAGATATACCAATCATACATAGAAGTGGACTGTGGACGTCACTGGGACCTCACCCTCAATATATGTCGTGTAGCCAACTTGAATGTCGTTTTCTCACAGGAGTTGGCCATAGTTGCATGTAAACCTTAACATACATACGATACGCCCATTGATGAGCTTCACGTGATCACCCTCTTCAAATCTAGCTCAGTTCCTAAAAATAATGGAATAGGTCTCATATTCTTCTCCGTTTTTGCACGTACACTTTGTATTATATGTCGACAGTTTTATACTCCCTGCAAATCCCGCATCCTACCATATCATTAGGTAGAGACATTCATAGCCCTTCAACCACCCAATTGGAGTTTAAATTACAGGGTAGTCTGAGATTGGAGAAAAACCCTAATAAGTGTGATCTGGGTTTTGGATTGTTTAGCAATGTGATGCAACCCAGATCAGCTACAGCTTTGCTTGGTGTGTTTGAGTTAGTACATAAAAGGGTGTGAAGAAAAATATAAAATAGCATCAAACAGTGTTCCCACTTTGCCCAGATGGCCAATGGCTCAGCAGGTTAGGTTGAATATTTAACACTGACACCTTTGTCAGTGCTTTTAGAACTTGGTTGGATTCTGAAGGAACCTAAAAGGGTCACACAAAAAATAATTTTAGTCAAGATAAAATCACATTAGGTGAGGAGCAATTTGAGGCTGGTCAGTCTCTTCTCTTCTGTGAAGGCCGCAAATGTCGTTTTGGTAGACAAAATCCTCACTTAAGAGAGTCCCTTAATTACTCTCTCTCTCTCTATTTTTAGGTCCCCTCACCCAAATGCCTTGAAACTAAAACCCCCAATCACAAGCTGAACCTCTCTGCACAACTCTTTCTTTCTTTCTTTCTTCTTCTTCTCCTTGCCTCTTTTTCATACCAAATAAACGAAAAAGAGGAATGCATAGTTGTTGCAAACACACACCATTTCTAACCAATCACCACTTGCTCAGTTCCTGTAATCGCGGGTTTAGCTTTCATTTTTATTATTTTTCGTTATAAGTATACTTCCAATTCTTATATGGAAACAAATCTGACCTAAGAGGCTGTATGTGAGATACTACTGTACTGGGGGAGGAGTAGTCAGAGAGATACACACACGCACAAAGTCTTTGGTTGATATTTTCCTCTCAGGTAAATAAAAAGGCTTTGCCTCTTTTTGGTTTCTTTGTTTGTAGCATTTACACAACTAGTACTACTGTGTACCCATTTCCAGTTGCTTCTATTGTACAAGTTTTCTGTTGGGTTTCCTTGAGAATCCATTGATTTGGGGTTGAGAGGGGTCTTTTTGTGGTTTCATGACAAGAAACTTTTGGGGGTCAAAAACAAGCAAAGAATATTAGAAGATAGGAAAAAAGGAATGAGCTTCAGAGACTTCAGAGGAGGAGGTTTTTCATGTGTTGTTTTTTAGGTTCAACTTCTGTTGCTGGCAATTAGGTACATTGATGTTTGCTGTACTTTGCTTCCTCCTTTTGGGTTACTTGATTTCTAGTTAGTTTTGCTTGATGGGATCTTGTAGCTTTCAAGTGTTTGGATCTGTGTAAAATTTGTTTATTTTCTTTTGTGTTCTTGATTTGAAGCAAAATAGGAAGATAACCGAAGATTTATGGATGTGGGGATGGGTGAGGTTTGGTAAAGATTGGGTCTTTACGTTTTTGTTTGATAGTTAAGAGTATGATCTTGATGTTTGATATGAAATTATATGGTGGGGTGAGGTTTGTTAGTGGATTATATGTGGGGTTGGTTTTACAATTTGTGAATAAAGCTTGAAATTTTGACTGTGTTGATTGATGATGGCTACAATAGTGTGTTATTGTTGTTGTTCATGTTTTGTAATTTGAATTGAATCTTCTGCAGGGACCAAGATGGCTAGGGAGTATGGAGGTGGATCACCGAAGCACCACCAGCTTGAATCCAAGAAGAAGAGGCTTACTATGATATTTGGGGTTAGTGCACTTTGCGTAGTATGTTACTGCTTAGGAGCTTGGCAAACCACTTCTGCTCCCGTCAGTCGGTCTGAGCTCTACAACAGGGTTGGTTGCGACGAAGCATCTAGCCAAGCAAAGATCTCCAATGCCTCATCGGGGCCTGCTGGACATCACTTGGATTTTGAAAGCCATCACCAAGTGGAGATCAACAAATCTGAGGCAGTCCAGACGTTCCCACCGTGTTCCATGGTATACAGTGAGTACACTCCTTGCCAAGATACAAATAGGGGGAGAAAATTCGACAGGCAAATGTTGAAGTACAGAGAGCGACATTGTCCCACCAAAGAAGAACAACTTCTTTGCTTGATACCTGCTCCACCAAAGTACAAGACTCCTTTTAAGTGGCCTCAGAGCAGGGATTTTGCCTGGTATGACAACATTCCGCATAGAGAGCTTAGCATTGAGAAAGCTGTTCAGAATTGGATTCAAGTTGAGGGTGACCGCTTTAGATTCCCTGGTGGAGGCACCATGTTTCCGAGAGGAGCTGATGCTTACATAGATGATATTAATAAGCTCATTCCTCTTACTAATGGTCACATCAGAACTGCAATTGATACAGGCTGTGGTGTAAGTAATATATCAAAATTAGGATTCACTACTCATCTGTATAATAATGTGAATGCTAATGAACTCTTATTGTTGGTTTATTAAGGTTGCAAGTTGGGGTGCTTACTTGTTGAAGAGGGATATCTTGACAATGTCGTTTGCTCCGAGAGATACGCATGCAGCACAGGTCCAGTTCGCATTGGAGAGGGGAGTTCCTGCTATGATTGGTGTCATGGGTTCGAAAAGGCTTCCCTACCCGGCCAGGTCTTTCGATATGGCTCACTGTTCCCGCTGCTTGATACCATGGCAGAATTATGGTAATCATGTAACTCTTGGATAAACTAAACAGTTTAAATTATCGGATTCAATACCGAATGTAGGTGACTTTGACAGTGACTTGTATGTAGAGTGACCCGAAAGCAGGACCATGCTTAGTGTTCTGGTTACAAATTGGTTACATGCTAAATGTGTGTGTGTGTGTATACGTATACACGTAATGAAAATCTGACCTACAGTTCAAATCCTCCAGCTTAATATGTACAAGTGACTGAAAAAAGTAAAGTTGAAAATCATTTCTCAGTTCATGATATAGGTTACTTATTACATGTGCATTTTCTTGTGACTTTTTGCAGATGGTTTGTATCTGATTGAAGTGGACAGAGTTCTAAGGCCGGGTGCTTACTGGATTCTTTCCGGGCCCCCTATTAATTGGAAAAAACACTGGAGAGGATGGGAGAGAACCCAAGAAGACTTGAAACAAGAGCAAGATGCTATCGAGGCTGTTGCAAATAGCTTGTGCTGGAAGAAAGTGATTCAGAAAAATGATCTTGCTATCTGGCAAAAGCCTCTCAATCACGTTGAATGCATCAGAAGCAGGAAGGTCATTAAGACGCCACATATATGCAAATCAGACAATCCAGATATGGCTTGGTACTACTACTCCTCCCGTGGTTCATTCAGGATATTTCTTTGATTTCATTGGCACACAAGATGATCCTGTTGTTGACTTTTTTTTTTTTTTTTTTTTTTTTTTTTGCTTCTAAGGGACAGAAATATGGAAACTTGCATTACACCTCTGCCAGAGCCAGGTAATCCAAATGACATTGCTGGTGGGGCATTGGAGAAGTGGCCTGAGCGTGCATTTGCCATACCTCCAAGAATCAGCAGTGGTTCAATACCAGGAATCACCCCTGAGAAATTCAAAGAGGATAATGCTCTGTGGAAGGAGAGGGTGGAACATTACAAGAATAAAATACCAATTAGCAAAGGAAGGTATAGGAATGTGATGGACATGAATGCTTACCTCGGTGGATTTGCTGCTGCGCTGTCGAAATATCCAGTTTGGGTTATGAACACAGTTCCTGCCAATACAAACCAGGACACTCTTGGTGTGATTTATGAAAGGGGTTTCATTGGTACCTACCAGGATTGGTGTGAAGCATTTTCGACATACCCCAGAACTTATGATCTCATCCACGCTGCCAATGTCTTCAGCATATATCAGGACAGGTAAAACTTGCTAGATCTCAGTTTACCTCAATGCCTTTGGTATTGTAATTCCTGCTTTCATGGTCTAATGTGCTTTGTGTATTACAATTACTGAAGGTGTGACATCACGTACATATTGCTGGAGATGGATAGAATTCTGAGGCCAGAAGGAGCCGTTATATTTAGGGATACTGTGGAGATACTTGTGAAGATAAAGGCCATCACAGATGGAATGAGGTGGACTAGTCAAATTATGGATCATGAGACTGGACCTTTTAATCCAGAGAAACTTCTATATGCTGTCAAAACTTACTGGACAGGTGAAGCTAAAAAGCAGAGCTAGTAGAGTTTGTAGTAGTGTATTCTATATGCAACCCACTCTTTTTGTTTCTGTTTCTCCGTTGTTCTATATCATCACCATGTTATTATCCTCTTGGGATTTTGTAAACAAATATTATGCAACTAATTGAGAAAAGGGGGTAGTTTGGCTCATTCATTGTGCATTATTCTTCTCTGGGCAAGTCATACTACTACTTCCAAAGAACAGGTATGAGGTATTGTATATTATTGACTTATTGGTATCATTGAACTATTCATGTTGAACTCGAAATGCAGACAGATTAATAATTCAATGAAGCGTATATTTAACTAGGGAAGTTCAAGTAAACCCTTTCATTGTGAAATATTGAGCATTTCTATATTCAAAAAAAAAAATATATTGAGCATTTCTTCTTTCTTGATCAAAGTTTAGCTCAATCGTTATCATATTTATTGAATTTCGCTTGTTTCATAAGGTTAAAATTGATATAGTAAGCAAAGGGGTGATCAACTGATCAAGCAAGCAAGGAGTAAGTCGCAAGTAATAAGGTGTTGTTGGGGAAGTTGGGAAGTAAGGAACAAGTACCAAATAAGGTATGGTCGGGGAAGTTGGGGAGACCATACACGTTTACAGTGACACTGCTACTGGGGAGGCTCAACTAAACAGACTGAACCAGTACATCCAGGATTTACCAACCAGTACATCCAGGATTTACCAACACTAAAGGAAATAACTTGGGTGACAAACACTAATGAGAGATGGAAAAGTGTCAACAATAATTATAAACAAACATGTTAAATACCCAAAACCTATATGTTATGTCCTTAAATTGTAGCCAAACCTTTAAAAATGGATACGTGTTACATATTCATTGGTTGTTGTCACTTTAAGGAGGTGACAAGGGCTTATCACCGAAGTGGGGTTCAACACTGAATGGTCCTCCAGCAAATTGAATTCCTATGTGACCTAGGTTAGGTCACCGAATCAAAACTCAAGTCTCAGATTGGATAGAACTGACGCAGCCTTGATTGAGTTATATATCTGTCCCGATTCCTCTTTCTCTTTTTGTTCTTAAAACTACTTGGATTTAGAGCTCAAAACGAAAGTGGAACACAGGAGCAAAGAAGACAAAGCCAAGAAGAAACAGAAGTTCTATAGTACTGAAACTTGGGAGCAGAACCCTAGAGAAGTGGATGGCAGGTCCCCAGAACATTAAGTGCATGTGTCACTGCCAAGTCAGTTGACACTAGGTAAAGGGGTTGGGAATTCAACTGTCCCAGAACCAGACCTAGACCAATGGACAAACCAATACTAATGAAACGATAACGATCAACATCAACCCCAGCAATTCATTTAGCGGTACAACTATCTATCAATTTCAAGAACGTAGCAGCTGTAATGATTCTGTATTATCACTCAGGGCTTATCACTCAAACCATGACCTAAATTTGGTCCTTTTTTTTTTTTTTGAGGAAATTCTAAATTTGGTCCTTTCTACTTGCTAGTTGCTACAATCAGGACTCGGGGTTGAACCAACTAAATTGGTCTTTTCAAGACTTTTTGTGCTTCCCTTTGTCCTGTGGATCGACATCAAAGTAGTCGGATTATGTATAACAGGGACTAACAGCTCACAACGTTTTGGAATTGGGTTGTTGTAAGTTGGATGCTCGGACAATTAAACTTCTTCTTTAGGATTCATAAGCATTTTTCGACTAAAAAAACTCCATACGTGAAGTCTAAACTCAACATAAATCAGACATTTTCTGACATTTTATTCAATCACTGGTTCGTCATTTTTAGTTGACAATCCTTAAAAAGAAGAACATCACATCAATGCAAATGACATGAGATCATTTAGTAACACAATTTTGTTTTCTTTCTCAAATCTCAGCTTAAGTCGATTAACTGAACTTTCAATTACGTGGCAAATAAAAAGAAAATGAAAATGGAACTATGCCTTGCTGTTGGGGTAAAGGACCCGTTTGGGGCTAGGGGTGCCAATCACCACAGGCACCTGTTGTTGAACTCTGCGTGCGTGTCAGGAGCATCCTTGTAAATCACAACTCGCACACTTTTTTGTGGACTCTGTAACGCTCGGGAGAACACCAAGCTCACCTTCAACCCAAACCCCCCACTAACCAAACCAAGAATAACTGACACTGAGATGGGAGATGATGCTGCGAACAAGAGCTCCTCCTCTGTTTTGGAGACCCTTCAAGCTGAAGTGACCAAAGCTATGGAGGGTGCCAAGTCTTTACAGGAGTCGGCTTCCTCCTTCATCTCCCGAAACTCCAGCGAAGAACAGTCGCTCCGCCACCGCGCCCAGTCTCTCGAATCCACCATCCGCCGCCTCCGCTCCCAAATCTACTCTCTCCACCATGACAACAAGGCCTTGGATCCCAAGCTCGCCGACAAGGCAAGCTCATTCTTTTATTCTTTCCTGCATGCAATACCCGATTCACAGATTGACGTGTGTTCTGAAATCGATTTGGGTTTTTGTTTTTGGCAGCTGGAAGAGGATTTGCATAGGGCGACGTGTATTTTGACGGACGGTGACGCCGGTTCTTTTCTGCCTCCGAAAGCTCATGGTACTGTTTTATGTTAAAGTTTCAGACTTTGGGTTTAAATTGGTTAGATTGGATTTGGTTTCGGTTTGTGTGTGTTGAGAGGGGTGAGTTTTATGTGGCAGGTGGGTTTTTGAGGATGTTTCTTGGTCCTATCAATGTGCGTTCGTCTAGCAAAGACATCCAGCTCAAGGTTAAAGAGGAATACAATGCTTATAGAGTAAGTGAAATGTGTTCCTGATTGCCTTTTCGTATTTGCGACAGTGTTGATCTTTAGTTTTGTTGAATTTGTGAGTTTATAAGTAGAGTGAAAGTTTTGGAGATTGGAGGAATAGATTCATGTGTAGATGGATAGTGTGATTGTTCGTGTGATTAAAGCTGAGTTGAGTAAAGTTCAGTGGATAATATGGTTCTGGAATCACGCCTAGTACATTTGTTGAAGGAAAAGTAGATAATCTGATCAAAGTAGATCTTTAGGAGGTTTGACATGGTAGATATTCAATATGTTAAACCACATTCATTTATACAGCTTATGTGAATATGTTTTCAATTGCTTCTTCAGCTTTGCCAATAGCCCCAGTTTTGGTTTCACTGTCATTAAAGATCATTTTTGGCATTGAAATGTTTGGACATTGTAGTTAAAGAATTGTCTCACATTCTAGGTGCCAGTAAATTTGACCGAGTAGGCTGAGTTTAGATAAGTGAGTGCGGAATCTGTGCTCAGAATCATGCCTATAATTCAAGCTAATCCCAATCAATGAAAGCAACAATGATACTCTGGTCATTTATCCTTGTGGATAACTTCCTCAGACCACCTTGTTTCTTGTCCGGATTCAAGAAAAGCTTTTCTTCCATTTCTTTTTGTAGCCCTTCAACCAGAGGTTTGAACTTTTCTCTCGGCAGGGAGAGAAATGGTCTCTAAGTTTAGGATAGGTTGAATTTTCCAGTGCAAAATTGAAGACCCTTTAGGATAGGTTGGATACCTTCTCCATATTCTGTTACTACAAAGAAAATTGAGTGAGACAGAAGTTTTGCTTATTACAATTTCCTTTGGAGCAGGATCGAACTGCCCTGCTATTCCTTCTCTTTCCATTAGCACTTCTTATTCTGAGATCTTGGGTATGGGATGGATGCTTGCCAACATTTCCTGTTCAGGCTTACCAGGTATGTGCCAATCACTTGTTATCTATGAGTTATAAAGATAGGGCTGATACTGCCTACATGCTTGATTTCATTATTAATTTGACTATGATTTTATGTTTATTAGGCATGGCTCTTATTTCTCTACACTGGTCTGTCATTGCGAGAAAACATACTGAGAGTAAACGGAAGTGATATTCGTCCATGGTAAATACACACTGTCTATCCTGACTGCTTTCTTTGTTTTCTTTTCTTTGCTATTATTCCTCTTCAATATGGCATACAAGATAAAAGAGTGAAATGTAATGGACTAGTATGCTGAAATTAAGGGGCACAGTGACCATAATTGGTCAAATTTTTATATAATTGTGCTATTGTGTTTATATTTATTGCTCTTGAATGATATTGGTTCAACTAGCTCTAGTCATTAAGTGGGCCTCCAATCGCTGCCTCACACAGTCACACACAACACTTGTGGAACTTCAGAATGCCTACTTTAGGATACGTAAACGGCATAAATTCCTTATTACATTGCAATTGGCAAGGGCATTTTCATGTAGTCTGTTTTCCCTTGCTAGTATCGTAAAAGCTTACCTTTTCTGAGGTACCAGTTCTTCCGGTGCATATCAGATGTCCTGGTTTGTTGTGTCACATGTTGGTTGGTCATGGTTAATTTCTTGATTCAAATTGGCATATATGCTGTGTGTGTGCCTTGCAGTTTTAGATGCTCGTAATACACTCGGAATCTTTTTGTGGGATGTGGAACAAAATAAAACTTCATATTCCCAACTGGGATAGGTAGAAGTGTAGAACTTAGAATATTAAAGGGTTATCATTTGTGATTCTTTAGTCAACATACACAAATTCTAATTTCAATCATTTTTATTAAAAGATTGCTTCATTCTTTGCTTGAAGCCCAACAATGAGATATCTAGTGATCATGCATTGCCATTGTGATGGAGCACAAATTTATCGTAAAGATACTGATATGCTTTTGCAGGTGGATATACCATCATTATTGCGCTATGTTTATGGCCATGGTTAGTCTCACATGGGATATTCAAGGACAACCGAATTGTGCCCAAAAGCAGGTAACTTTAGGTTTCAAGTAAATTTTGCTGTTTGTGTGTAATAGCAGTGGAACCTTTGAAGATTAATTAATATATTGCAGAGAGGGGTGCAACTTTTCCTACAATGGGCAATGATGCAAGGAGTGGCTATGCTTTTACAAAATAGATATCAACGCCAGAGACTATATACTCGAATTGCATTGGGAAAGGTGTGATTCTAAGTTTCCAACTATTACTGTTTGCTTAAAAATTTAAGCCTGCTTTTTTCTTCTTTTGTTTACGTATTTGATTTATATTTTCAGGCCAATAGGATGGACGTTGTATGGGGTGAAACAGCTGGTGTTGATGGTCAACTGTGGCTTCTATGTCCCATACTTTTTATAATGCAGGTGAGTAGAAACATTGTCCTGAAAGATTATTAGAGATATAATATTTCAGGAGTTAACAGATACTTGGGTGGGGTCTGCATCAGCTTATTTTCATGCCTTTCTATGAGCTTTGCATGACATGCAGCAAAATGCTTTAGTAAGGCAACATTATATGCAATAGAAGTTCATGCCAAGACTTCTTCTTTTTTCTTTTTTTCACATACTTGCATGATCTGTGCATGGGTATGTTCTAGAATTTCCTGGAATAAATAGAAACTCGGGTATTATAAAATGATATATTGCATACCTGCATGATCTGTTCAAGGTTGGGTTTATACTACTACATATCAAGTAAACTGAAATAGGCTGACCAGACTATGCAGGTTAACTGAGTGCATGGATAACTGACTATAAGACTGTTCTTACATTCTTTTAGGGTTTTGAGGCATATGTTGGACTACAGTTGCTCAAGACTGCTTTGTTCGGGGTTGTTACCGAATGGCAGGTAATTTTTACTACAACTTTATGCTGATTTATACAATAACAAGAACAAAATGAAAATCCATAGATCTCAATATTGTCTTCAGGGATTACACATAACACTCCACTTTTCAATCTTCAAGAGAAGATCTATGGCAACTTTCCTGTTCCTGTTCTTGAGTTTTTGCTTTACAAAACAGAAAGATCGGCTATATGACTGATTTTCAAACGTTTATCATATACATCGGAACATTATATGTTTGTTTTCTTTCACTGATACTTCAGAACCTAACAAAATAGAAACTTAGCTTTACTTCTAGTAATAATATCATTAGGTAGTTGCTTGAAATTGAAAAGCCAAATGAATGTGCTGCACAACATTTTCCCAAAATTTTCTAGAAGAGCTCTTTGTAATTTCGGAACTCAGAAAGGCTGACTCACTAAATCTAATTTACTTGAGATTTCAGAATCATATCTTATCATTGCATGTAACGGGATGAATATATTTTTGCAGGTGAGTTTGTGCGGTGTGCTATTAATTTTAATGGCGATCGGGAACTTTGTAAATACTGTACAAACACTAATGGTGAAATCAAGGTTCAAGGCAAAGATGAAAAAAACCAAGAGCAAGCAGGAATTGTAGGCAGGGCGTCCGTAATTATTAGGATTAATCTCCTTACGATTTCTTAGGAACTCATTTGTACGTTTTCTATGGATCTCAAATTGTTGTTTTGACGCATAGGGACTGGAAATTTCCTTACCAGTTTGAGCTCTATATACATGTAGAATTGATCTTTTACAAAAATGATGAGAGTGGCAGCGAGTTTCCTTCAAATAAGTTTTGGTGCTGGTTCGTTATACATGCTACTTGTATAGAACACTAATAAGAAGCTGCTCGACTATTTTGCCTTCCATTGGTTGTTGATACATGTGATACCTGTATGCATCTGCACCACAGTAAAGCACGTTTACAGCTATACCGGCCGAATAGGGATTTGCCCCCTCTGCCGGAAAACGTACATTGATTAGATATCTGTCACCTCTGCCGGAAACTCTACAATGATTAGGGAATTGTCATACCACACCAGAAAAAAAGGGCCATGGGGGGTTGTCATTCACTCTTTGAGAATGAAGATATGCAATGCAAGGCTCCAAGCAAAAGAGGAAAAGAGGTGAATGGAGAAAACAGCAATTGACAGCTTCTTGTGTATTTTCAGTGACGGTGATGATTTTGCTGAAAGAAGAAAGTGATACACCACTAGATACATGGGATTTACAGGCTTTGGTTTCCAGCCACGTACTAGACAAGTAAACATTACATGTGATATGTAAAGGGAAGGAATCTCATGGCACACAGCTTTCATAGCCTCCGTCTTGAAATGCAAGTTATGGAAACTTAGAAAGGACCCCCATCATTGAATAACGTATTCTACAAATCCCCCCCATATTATTTAGTACCAAAAATCATTTGCTTAATCAATCACACTACTTTGAACCAATAAAATTTTGGGTAATTCGTACTTAACAACTCAGAGACGCATTGCACATTATCACTAATTAATTCTGTATTACTTTGATTTGGAACATCGTTCGAGAAAAATGAAGTTTCAACACTCGTAACATAATTTATCTCGTTTTTTTTTTCTTTTTCTCGGTAGATTTAACCGGTCGGAGGAAGGAATTGACGTCGGCGATGAACTACAAAATGGGGAAGGTAGAAAGGGAAGAAGGGTGAGGAGAGATGCTAGCATCGCGCAAGAAGTTAACACTAGTACAGGCTGGGATGTTCCATTAATAACATGTTAATCCTTCAAGGCTTCAACCAACACCAACCAAAGGCCACTCTTGCTACCATGTGCTTGTGTTTGTAATATTTAGTAAACTTGTTTACAAGTCCTTTCTGATTAGATAGATGTATGTTTAATAGGGAGAGATGGAGCTGAACTCATTATTACACAAGATGTGCTTAAAGTGAAAGACGCATCACCGTATTGCTCCATGGAATTGGTTAGAGGCTTTTGTAAGAAAAAAGAAAAAGATAGGTTGTAGCATGTGGGACTGTGGTTTCAATATCAAAGAAAACTACAATAACTTGGCACATGGTCGGGGGCAATGTACCATCTTTTATTTCAAATGAGTATGAAACTTAACACCCAAATAATCATGTTCATGTTACGATCATTTAGCATAATGGCATAACTGCGTAAGTTATTATTCTGTAAAACGAATCAGCAAACTGTTATTCGCGTAATTTGTTAGACGAAGTATTAATAGATATTTGAAATTCGAGATTTGACGTTTGTGTATGTATAGATAAAAGTGAATAATTGGTAAATTATTCGCATCATAGCCTCCACATATTCGTCATCACTATTCACCAAATGCCAACTCACAAAGTTGTTTTTGTTATTAGGTCGACGTGGTGAGAACCCAAATAGCCAACACCACCACCATGCAACCATGTTCTCCAGAGTCTTCTAAAGGTTAAATCTCAACACCTCTCGATTTCATTATAGCTGGCAGTATATATCTACTTGTCTTCATGATCGCTATCCTCTTTTCACATTTCTTCATTTGACCAATTTTTCATTTTTGGATGATCTATGTTATATATCAGTAATGGATAAATCTAAATAATTTCCCAAACAGCAAAAACTATTGATGGGATTTCTTTCTTCACAATTGACACTGATAGAAATGAACTAGGTAGATAGTGTTTTGTCATACAATATCCAAGGCTAAGATTGATTTAGATGTATTTCTCAATCATCTGTTCTTGTATATAGTCGAATACTTGAATACGTATTGTCTACTATCTTCGTATAATTGGGGATGTAAGAGAGGAAACAGTTATGAACAATGAGAAAAGTGAAGATGAATTCTAGAGAGCCCAGTTTGTTCATTCATTCAAACCAAGCAAAGTTACAAAGAACTCAAAACTAGACCAGAGCATACAAATAAAATAAATAAAAGTTGAAATAAAAAGAAAAAAGAATAACTGAATCATCTGCTTCTGCTTCTGATGAAACTGTCCACTTCTCCCTGATCTCTTTCTTTTTCAGCGCGCAGGGCTTTGTTTGTTTTCTTCTGTATCTCATATCTCTCTCTCTCTCACTAAGGACCCAACTATGAAGGTGATGCTGCTGCAGCTTATTTTCCAGTGTCTTAATCCAATCCCCCTCTCCGTTTTTTAACGGTTCTTTATTCACCAATAAATCAATAAATTGGAAAAACTGATACAAATGATGATGAGTACTTGCCATCCAAGATATTAATTCATCTCAGAGAAGCTATACATGAACTCTCTCTCCCTACCCAATTGAAGTAGAAAAGAAGTAGAAGAAGAAGGAGAAACAACAAAAAACAGAAGAAGACTGATGATGGTGATGATGGAGACCAAAAGAAGAAAATATAACAACAAAAGAAGAAAGAAAGTAGAGGAATTTAAAGGCTATCATGGATTTTCAAACTCAGATAGATGTTAGGTATCTTACTTGAGCTTCTGAACATGTAGATACGTACATATTGTACAGATTTTGGGCCAAAGGAAGGTCGAGATCATCGTAGGATTGATCACTGAACCATTGCCAAGAAGGAGGGTGCCCCATTGCCTCCCCCATTAGATGAAGGGCCTGTATTCTGTTGCTTCTGAAACTCTATCTTATAATCCATCTTCCTGCTCTCGTCATCCATTTCTTCGTCCTCTTCGTCCTCTTCATCTTCCTCCTCATCTTGATCGAGATTAATGTCGCTATCACCTTCCTCGACTCTATCGTAGTCTTCTACTACTAATTGCTGTTGTACCCCTTGTTGATGATGATGTTGGTGTTGTTGTTGCTGTTGCTGTTGCCCCATCAACTCCTTCACAATGTCTTCTGGCTTCAGATACAAAAACAAAATCAGCATATATCTCTTAGACCACATACAACACTAAACAATAATGTAAGAGTTACTTGTTCGGCGAATCTTGTTACTAATTCAGCATACATACTAGAAATTAACCATACTTGGACGCGGGATTTGACGAAAAAAACTTGGTAACAAATCGGGGCAAATGTAATGGTACTCGTATGGAAAAACGTACCTTCTTGGCTGCCTCTTCAGGTGCATCTCCGAATAGATTTTTTTGCAGATTTGGGCTATGATCTCCACTCTTGTTTACTGATTGATCAGTAGCTGCTACTGTTCCTTGGGCAGCCGAATCCAATTTCGGCTGCGGCGGTGCTTGTTGTGACTGTTGTTGGATGTTCTGATTACCCAATGAGCTGCTGCTTCCTCCGCTAGGGCCACCGCCGAGTATCCTTTTCCGGTAGAGCGCATCAAGTTCGTGAAAATAGGGACACGTTTTCGCATCTTCCGGCCTAACCTTGTTGCTCTCCTTCACTTTCTTGAAGTACTTGTTGATGTTCTCCCATTTCTCTTTGCACCTCTTGGGATTCCTCTTGTACCCCATCCGCTGCATCCCTGCCGAAATCTCCTCCCAAAGTGGCCCTTTCGGCCCAGCCTCTTGATACCTAGTCTCCAATCCGCTCCTCAGCTTTATCAGTGCAAGGACTTCAGCCTTGGGCCACCTCGAAGATGAGGTTGTCGCCTCGAAACCTCCTCCACTACCGACTACAATCTCCTGCGACTGTGCCACCTGCTGCTCCGGCACAGCCATAACTACCTCCGTCTGATGAGCACTGGGAATCGGAGGGATCGAAGCTTGAACTTGATGCCGTGAGATTTGAGTAGGTGGAGGAGTCTGCTGCTGCGGTTGATGCTGATGAACCTGGTGCAATGACTGTTGTTGCGGTAGAGGTGGCGGTGGTGCTGATACAGGCGTGACATGGACCGGCACAGACGGCGGCACCGGCGGCGGAGGAGCATTGTGCACGTTCAGCGGCGGAGGCAATTGGATAGTCTGGCCGGTAATTTTCTGCAGAAATGCGATAATTGCGGCGTCTCTGGAAGCTGAAATCGCTCGCTCTTGAGTCATGAGCTCGTGCTCTCTAGTCAGCCTGGCCATCTCTTGCCTCTTCCAAGCTTCTTCCCTTATGTTCCGATCCTGCTCTCTCTTCTCAATCACTTCCAGGAACCTCTGCTGCATCGTCTCTTGCTTCTGCATCACTTGCTTCATCAGAATCTCGAAAAACTCCATCATCCTCCTCGTGCTCCCGCCGCTCTCTCTCGACGACGTCCCTCTCTTCCTCTTCCGGCTCGTGTTCGCCGGCGGCTCTCCCGCCACCTCGTCGTCGTCCTCGTAGTCCTCGTCCTCGCCATGGGACGACGACGAGCTGTTGGAGGAGAAATTAATATCCATCGGAGCCGCGGTGCTCGCAGGCAGCGGTGGCTGTGACGAGGGCATTACAGGAATTGCACCAGTAGCTTGCGAGGACATAATTGGCACACTAGAAGTATTCCCGCCGGTCATCCGGAAGGACGAAATGGGCATGGGGCTGATGGATCCGAAGCCAACAGAAACCGGGCCTGTAGCGGCGGTGGTGACGTGGACAGGCGGAGAAGCCGACACGTTGGGGGAGGGGGTGCCGTGGAGCGCCTCAAGCTCACTGAAAAACTTGTAACTCTTGCCGTCTTGCCTTCCGGCGCGGCCTTCTTTGGTCCGTTTGTAATACTTGTGAACGTTCTCGAACTTCTCTTTGCACTTCTTGGCATTCCTCTTGTATCCCAACTCCGCTAGCTTCCTGCAGCCATTACCGCAAACGCAGAGGATCACACCCCAAATTTCGATTCAAAAAAACTTAAAAGAGGAAAAATTGAGGAAACAAGCTCCACTTGCTCCTAATCTGTCTATAGTGGAAACGTTGGAAAGAAATTATTATAAAATTGGGCTTAGAGGGAAAGAGGATAAATATTGAGAAAATAAAAGGAAAATCTTATCGGGATTTCAAATATATCCAAAAAAAAATGAAAAAAAAGGAAAAGAGGATTGTGGGTAGGAACAAGACATGAAGCAGTGGATCTGAACCCAGCAGAGAGAAAAGAGAGAGAGAAAAAAGAAAGATGCCCAACTCGTGAATCGTGATGGAAAGAGATAGAAGGGCCATGTCCCATGTGCAACTGGCTTGAGCTTAGCTTAGCTTAGCTGAGCTGTGTCTGTAAGATCATTTTCTATTTCCAGTCATCGGAAAAATTAATCGAGTTCGGAAATGCGTAACAGAATCGGAGGAATTTGGACACCCAGAAACGGAAATTAAAGTTTGATTTTTTCAAATTTGGAGAACTGTTCATGGAAGAAAAAAAAAAGTTCAAAAAAATTTAACCAAGTTTGAAATTTTTTTACCTGGAAACATCTTCCCATAAGGGACCTTTGAGAGTGGCGTCGCGGAAGGCCACGTCCATCTCGGAACGAATCTTGAGAAGCGCCAGTGTCTCCTGACGCGGCCATCTGTTCCCGCCGGACCCTCCACCGCCTTGATCTGCCGCCACGTCAGCTGCCGCGCCGGACAGCGTCATGAGCTCGTCCAAGTTGACGGCGGAGATTGCTCCCCCAGCCGGCGGCCTGCTGCTTATAGGCGAGGCCTCTTCCACTACATGCGCTTGGTCCGCTGCCTCCGCCGCCATGGACGGAGCAGCAGCAGTGCTTGCTTCAGCAGCTGAAGAAACTACAACTCCGTAATGGGGTTGCGTCCCTCCTCCTCCACCTCCTTGCATCTTCTTCTCAGAACCGCTTCGTATAGCAGCGTCGCATCCGGCGGTGGTACATTAAGCGGCGGATCTCAGCTGAGTGTGTGGAATTGAGGTGGGACAAAGAGGAGGTTGGTGAGTGAGAAGAGGGTGATGATGGATGGGGAAGTTAAGGAGGAAAAGGGAGGTGGGATTAGACAACTGGAAAGATTGAGAGAGAAAGTGAATTCCTTTCTCTCTTTCTCCTATGAGTTAGTGCTGGACTTCACCTTCTTTCTATCTTTCTTTTTTCTCTGCCCAGGACAACTCTCTCTCAGATTTGATTTTTATTCCTCCTTCTACTCTGTTTTTTTAACTCTCAAAAAACACCCACCACCGAAAAAGAATTAAAAAATAAGAGAAGGGGTTGATGGGGATGAGAAGAGCAGCACCGTCATCATCACCATCCCCGATACCAAAACTGCAGCCCGCTGCTCTGCAAAAATGACAGGCAGAGGAGGAAGAAGAGAAAGAAAGAAAGAAGGAAGAAGAACGAAAAGACAGAAAAGAGTGGATGGGTTGTGGGGGGCGAGAGATAAATGAAGAAAGAGAAAGAAATGAATGAACGGAGATGACGATTTATTATTATTGACAGTGATGATCATCATGATTAAGAGCGAGCTAGACCTAGAGAGAGATAAATATATATCCAGAAATAAAAATTAAAAACAAAAAAAAATTGTTATTATTTTCAGATCGAGATGCTGTGTTGTCAGCGGCTCTCACTTTGCTGCTAATAATTGTCAGAACCCCCAATTTTTCAGTTTTATTTACCATTATTTTTTTATTTTTCGAAAATTGAGTAATAAAAAGAATAAGAATAATAGCGGTAATAATGTAATGGCAGTCCAAAGCTGAAAACTGAAGGCACCAAGAGGAAAGGGATTGAGATTAGCCAAGTCTCCACATCCATCTTTTGGGAATAAAAATCCAGGGCCAACTTTTCTTTGCCGTTCCAATAATGTCTTGTTGAATTGACCCAACAATCCCTCTCTCTGTCAATGTGGCCACGTCCAATTGGAGTTTGGCTTTAGTTTTACCCTATCTAGAGCAACACGAAATTTTCCCTCTTGCTTTTCACTCCACCCTCCATTTATCGAAAGAGTGTGAATTTTTGTGTGCGTGTCCAAATCTACGTTTTGTTTCTGGTTTTATGTACGTAGGTTGAATTTATGTGCGAGTTATGTAGTAGGGTTTTTATAGTTTGACCTGCGCGATACATGAAGTGCGACGTATTCGTGAACACGTACGGTTTGTAAGATCTCGAACAAAATCTTCTCGAAATCACTTGAATAGTTTATACGCGAGTATAGTTGTTTAAGTGTGACAACGAATCATATTGTGTTACATTCGTGTAATGACATCCCGATAGACTCTAGATCCTTTTGGTTATTCTACGGTCAAGTATATTCTAGTCATCATGTCATTTAATGTAATTTCAAGTACTCTATTGTGTTTGATTTAGCAGCGGTTGTTGCGATGGCATCTCTTGTTATGATTTCGTAACTGTTGATTCAAGATTTTGTTTGTTGTTATTTGATTTCATGAGGTGATCGTGTTTATCCTACATTGGTTGTCCAGTCGAAATATCACAAAGAAGTGAAAGAACTACTCGAGATTAGGGAGTCATTTGACAGGTTAAGCAATAATGACATGTTTACTATGAAAAGAAGTTAATGATTGCAATATATAATGTATCCTACATTAACCAAAAATAAATCAAAAAGCAAATGGATCGAAAAGTGACCAAACTTAACTCACTTCTATAAATCCGTTCAAAGTTCGATCGTAGTGCGGATGTTTAATGCTCGTAGCAAATTTGTACAAATTTTTAAGATTATTTAGGTAAGTTACCGCAAGTAATGTATGTGTTTTATCTGGCATTTTAGTGGTGTTGTGGTAGGACGATGTGGTATTGAATGAAGTTTCGATCCATGATATAGAGATTAGAAATCCATGGTTTATTAAATAAAATTGTATTTCTATAATAATAAGCTTAATTCATTCCAATAAGAAAAGCATGTCACGAGAAAAAAAAATTGAAGACTATACAGTGTAGTGACTCAAAGTTTTGAGACGAGATCATATTTGATTTATGGATTAAATTTTCCAAACATAATTGTATTTAAAAAAAAAAACTACATGTATCCGGTCTAGTGACATGGTCTTCAGATTGTAAATAAGAGGTTGTGAATTCGAATTACGATAGAGTACTTGTAAAATTTGAGTTATATATCATTTAGTTCTCACATGACATGTATTCGCAAATCGAGCAAATGTCTTTGATTTTTCTATAATTATGAACAAACCAAACAAAACACATATAATTGTGGAGTTATTAGTAAAGATCAATACCGAAATCCTGAACATGAAATCCAGATTGTGAAGTTCATACAGAATCCATCCTCCCAGCTAAGAGAGAGTCCCCAGCAGATTCTGTCAAAGTATTTTTAACACAAAGCACAACTTGGGGACACCCTTTTATGCGGTTTTTTCGAGCTGGAAGAAAGAACTAACTCCAAGTTAGAAGCACACAATCAGCACAGCACCAACAAAAACGAATCAGAATATCTTACCTCCCTTCCTCCCTTAACCATGGTTAAATCCCAACCCCAGACCCTACACGCCTAAGCTGAAGATCTCCATGATTAGCACTATACCCAATTTAAATATCTAAACCAAGTACTACACGCTCCACCTTAACCCTCGAATTAATCATTAATTAATAAAGTAACTATTTGCTAATCATATAGAAAGAGAGAGAGAGAGAGAGAGAGAGAGAGAGAGAGGGAAAACCCAGAAGCCAAATTTATATTCCCAGTTTCCCACATCGGAAAACTTTTTTTTTTTTTTTTTTTTTCGTGAACCTGGAGGGAGAGGAGACCTGTGATGCTGTCAGATACGACTTTAGTTTTAAACAAATGCTCCCCAAGCTGGTGGGTCCCACCCCGTTCCAGCTGACATGCTTAATAAGTCCCATGTGATTGGAGCCCTAGGGAGGCTTCATGGAATTCATCGTCTCTGTATTTTTCAAAAATGAAATTTCTATACAGTAAATCGAATATCCATGTATGAAGTTAGGGCGTATTTACTCACATGTAATGAACGCAGTTGATTTTATCGTAATTAATTCATGCGTTAACAAGCTAAGTACAAGAATTCAAGATGATTTCGGATAAATGTATTCACGTTTCTAATTCGTGAATGAATCAGAACTAGCATACGTATGTTTCATTTTTATATTATGAATCGATTCTTGAATACTAAGATTTTTTTATCAGGAAAAGAAAAGACGGGCTTAGAAATCAATCATCTATAACCAATACTTATTCAAGTCTTCTCTTATCAACTTGCCGATAATTCATAATTATTTTTCGTTTCAAGTAAATATGTCAGTATTTTACACTATATCATTTGATCTACATTTTCATAATTGTAGTGAGTTATGCTACAGCTTGATTCAAAATCAAGCTAAGATAGTCTGTTGATGCATAAAAGAATATATATTTATATAGAGCTGGTTAAATAAATCAAGGTACAACACTGTAGTAACAACTGATATTCGTATATAAACCCCACATTATTATTATTTTCCAATGATTTTCGTTCCAAATTGTTAATGCACCAAACAATGACAGCAGCTTAGGAAGTGATTAATAAATAGCAATTGCCCAAAATTCAAGAGAAAATGGCCAGCGCAGATGCCACTCTTGGAGTATTGAACATCTTCCTTTCCCTTTTAGGAACCCCCCTTCCTTGCATTCATTTCACTACCAAAAAACCTCAACTGGTAACCGGTTAGCAACTTTTAATCGCATTAACACATTGTGGGTCACATTGCATAGTGTTGTTCGTTGTTCATTTCTCGACCTAGCTCGTGGTGGTAGGAGCAAAACCCTAATGGTAGGTACTATTGTATCATTGATCCAATCATATTTGTCTAAAATAATCGAAAGCTCTTTTACTTTTTTTTTTTTGGGAGAAGAATCGAAAGCTCTGTTACCTTCTTACCATATGTATAGAATCATTAGAATGTATATCATGCATGAAGCATGCTTTAATGTATGCTTTTTTTTATTGATGGCATGGTTATATTCTCAATAAACATGTTACTAAAACATCGGAAGAATTGTATCTGTAGCGCGTTTACTAACTTAGAATAAAAAAGAGAATAACGAAATGTACGAGAGATTATGAGTCTGCGTCTTTCAATAACTGAGGTTATTTCTTACCTCATGTGTTGATGAGCGTGAGTTCCACCTACTTATCAGCAATTGATTCCTCACAAACTCCTAACTTGATACCCAAAGAGAGATATGAGTTAGGAATCAAAGCCTCTAAAATCAAGTTTTTCTACCCAAACACAATGCTATCCTCCGATTATCGATTATGGTATGAGGATGGAAACATGAACATAGAATTTGACTACCAAATATTCACGACTCAATTTACAACAATTAATACTTCAAACAAAAGATGTTATGAGATTCAGGTAGTTGTGTTTTGGAATAAAATCCACATGATTTATTCTCGTGATTTAGATAAAAGGAGCAAACCTAGCTGTACAAGTGTAGAATATTACCAAATGATTATATTAAGACTACACTCCAGTGACTTGTGTAGTAATTGAGGAAAGGAATATCTCAGATTGAATAACTTGCCAAGCGATCTAGTTAGGTCTGACATTATTTGTCCAGCAAGTTTTTGCTGCGTTGTGTTGTTAGTTCTTTTAGTAAATATAACAGGGCACAAGTTAGAACGCAACTTTTTGTTAATTCCTTTTCAATTTGGTTACTTGGCTGGTTTCACATGAGAACCATAATGTAGCTAACATGTAAACTTTATTAGATCAAATGGATGCCCATGCAACAAAAGAGTAAGCAACACAGTTGTTAAATGCCGCCGCATTTATTGTGTTCATCAGATGGATTGTATTTCATTTACGGTAGCCGATTCAAGAAATTTTTCTTCCTAAAATCAATTGAAAAAGACAGTAAGCATCTGCATACCCAACTTTCTTTTACCTTATTGCTTGAAGCTCATTAAACGCTTCATTTTCATATTTATACACTTTTTATTCACACGGCAACCTTCAAACTAACCTAAACTTTATACAAACATTCTAATAAATAACTTGCCGATCATAATACGTATTGAAATAACTTGTTTGTTTGAGTTTAAAAGTTGTTCGGAGCCAACTTTCTATAATTGCTTGTTACTAAAAATAAATGGAACTTCCTATAGAATGAAAATTTGTTGCATAATATGTAAAAAGCAAGAATACATTCCATTAACAGAAACCTGTAAGAATTCAAATTCATATAATTTTTCATTGCAAGAAGAAAGAAGAAACACAGAGAAAAGTAAAGATAAGGGTGATGGGGTAAGTAAGATTGACCAAAAAGAAGGAGAAGAAAAAGAGAATGAGGTAAAGAAGGCGCATTAGCATTTAGGAGAGGTTGAAGGGCAGACAATAACAGATTGGCACAGGCTGTTCACAAGGGACCCCATTCCCATTCCCACATTACCATTCTATTCCCGTTACCAATTGGCGACACACTGCTGCATCAATGAACGAACTAAAAAATACAAAAATAAAACTAAATTTCGCAGTGAAAATTATAACTAATGCGAATTATTCATTTAATATTTACGGTTGGAATTCAAAACTTCTATATCATATAGCTCACTGACACTAATTTTGACAGTTCAGGAGTTGGTTGTGTTAGAGGTTTAAAGTCGGGAAAGTAGCAGAATGAGATCAAGAGGAAAGAAAAGAAACGTGTGTGACGTTTCTCCCGGAAATCCGAAACCCACAACTGCCGGGAATCGTATTTCTAATTCTAACCCCCACCCTAATCCCATGGTGATGCTCCCCATCCCAGAATCACTCCACATGCCACTTGCTCCTTCCTCATTTTTAACCAGGTATTATTTTCTTCTATTTTCCTTCTCTTTTAGTTTATAAAATTTATTTTCAGAATTTAATTTAATGCCGTCTTTTTCTCTCTCTACGGTCACTGTATAACTAATTACTACTATATAATATATATTCCTGGGCTCAACCAGTTACTACTGTGTCACACCTGTGGTGGTGAGCTGGCCCCTAACATGCCCCTTCCCTAAAGTCATATGCAATCTCTTCCTATTTTTACACCATGACCTACCCTTATCACAGACACACCATTGTGTTCTGTTTGCCTTCTTATTGGATAGATATAACCCATGAAATACAAACCGTCTTTCTTTTCTTCAATAAAACCATTTCATAAACAATAAATAATATTATAATTAATTTAAAAATATTTACTTATAAATTTCGTGTTAACTTAAACATTACAACTTCGTGACTCGAATTTACGTCGATATTTTGAAAGAATAAAACATAATCTTCTATTTCCTGAGGATTTATAGGCTCAATCATTAAGCCTGACACAAACAATCAAGATGATTGACAAGACATAGGCCAAGCCCACATTACACGTATTCTTGTCAACTCTAGACATGACTTTGGGCCGCTAATTTCCCATTGGAGGTCAGGCAGATTCACACCCTGGCTAATGGGGACAGTTTTGGCAAAGGAATCAGAAGGAAGAATACCATTTCCATGCCACTAATCAAAACCATTACTTGAGCCATCTACAGAAGAATGAAGAAAAACACTACTGGAAATAGTTCAAGACGGATTGATGCGATTCGAGAAGACTTGATTACCAAAACCATAACCATACACTTCCGTGGTTTATGAGGAAAGGGTGAGTGGAACTACCAAACATCATATACAAATAAAGCAGCACAAAATGTCACACACCAGAACAAAGCAATCAGGCAATGTTCCTCTCCTAGTCATTCAGTTTTGGCTAAAGATCTTAGTACAAGGGATAACATGACAGAGATTAAGTGGCCAGGTAACAACTAAGTTCGACGTATACTTCAGCGTTAGTACTAGATAAGCATTCAACTTCCACTCTGCTCTTATTACTTCACCTTGCCGTTAAACATCTTTGCATTTGTCTGTACGGCGTATATTAGACATCCTCCACCTTCGAAGACAGTAGTGCAAGTATCTTACTTATCTAAGTAACTATGATTCAAACTTACATACAATGCATTGGTTAACTAAAAATTGAGGTTTGATGAACAAAGCCACATCTGAACTTCAAATTGACTGCTTCAATTGCTCCAAAGTTGTGCACAGAAACTAAACAACTGCAAAGTCAGTTGAAATGCTTAAAATTTAAAAGTATGAACAGAAGAATTATACTGGCGGTTAAAAGAGTGCAGGTCAATTATAAGGGTTGGTATGCTCAACAACACTAGCAAAGGACACTAGAACTTCAATGCATGTTGAACAGACAAGTCCATCAGGGCCAGAATTCAATTGCATGTGATTGTGCTTATTGCCTTTATTCTCTAAATAAATTTCTCTAGACCCTGTCTATTTTTCTACGTCTATCATCTCCAAGCACACTACATCTAACATAGCTAGTTGCAACCTCAAGTAGTCCAAAATAATGTTGACTTCTTACAAACTAAGTCAATACATCATCACCAGACAACTATGTCCACAATCACCTTGACTGTAAATCCCCTTCAAGACCTGCTATTTTAAACTAATGCTAATTTTCCTCACTCAATAAGAGTACGAAGGCTTCACACTCTAGCTTATGATGCTGCTGATTGCATTCTAATTCAGTCAAATAGATAATCATTAGCCCCTAGATTATACCATGATAATTGAACAGAAAGCATAAAGATAAACAGAAGTTAAAACCAACGGTTCAATCAAAGTATCACCAGTTTGATACAAAAAACTTGAAAAACGACAGTTTGTCTAACTTAATCAAGTAGTAGATCATGGATCTCAGTTTATGATTAGGTACCTTCTGAACAAAATTGAAGGCAAAGAATGTAATCGTGGTTCGCATGCTTGTCTTCAACATTTGTGAGTAGAATAAAGGACTTTCGTATATGCAAGCACAAGTTTCCAGAATTTGGCAGACATCAGCTGAATGAATACCACCAAGTTCAAAGCCATTCACTGTGGCCACACATAACAGAGGCGAACTTTCTACCAAATCATTCATGTCAAAATCCAATAAGCACTACCATCTACCAAGCAGTCATTTATAATCAGTAAAAGAACCAGAAGCTCCCTTAGCACATTGTCCAACTGTTAATCTAAGGACCTCATCACTGTTTTGGTTCAGTTTGCAACATAGCCGGCGTGGTACCTGTGCATAATGTATTCAAAATATCACTAAAACTAAACTGACAAGTCAAGAACTTTAGTGCATATAGAAGAAACAGCTATGTGATAAAACATACCAAATGCCATTTCTTGGTGAGTGGATGACCCAAAACTTGAATTTCTCGTAGATGGCGCAAATGCCGGGACCGGGGGAAGCATAGAACTGTTCTTTTGAAATCATCTTTTGCTCTACTCCTCATATAAGAGCCCAGAGTAGCATTACCCTGCGACCTGATATCTTTCAAGAATAACAGAATAGGTTTCTTACAAACAGACCTGTACACGTCTTTTGTGTCCAAATCAAATTCACTCCTTTTACTGATTCCATTCCAAGCCGAGTAAGTCTGCTCTGATCGCTCAAGGTCACGAGGTAGCACAATTTGCGGGAAGACTTGAACCACATAACCAAGAGAAACCGAAAATGTGAGATGGTGACGGCGATCATAACAAATGGATCGCTGCAAAAAGCTGCTGGGTTGGAGTCTCATAGCCTGTGTGAAGAGCTTCAAACTCCCTAAAGAGTTTAAACCAGGATAAATAGGATCCACAGCTTCAACATGGTGAATCGACACAAATGGTGCTATCGGATGAGAAGATAGAAGACCATGCGCATTGCCTCTAATATCACACTGCAATAACACTCGACTAGTTAACTAACTAGGCAATGCTAAAACCATCCATCTATTAATAGAGCAATACATCAAGTAATGAAGCAAGTCTACAATAACTCGAAAACTAATGAAGTAATGCTACCGCAATCAATACATTTCGGTAATGTAGGATTGTATTACCTGGTGGAAGCCAGGCTCTCGAGTTAAAGGAACCCCGAGCTCAGTAATGCAGGCATGGAGTCGATCATCACTCCCGTATAGTTTCGGATACCTCTCGAGACACTCGTCTTGAATTTCGGAGAGAGCCTTCGCCAGAGGATAGCTAATCGCAATACCTCCACCGCCAAAAGCCATGGAATGACTGAAATACGTATTCGCAGAGTGACTCTCCGACGGACTCCCCACATAAACCATCTCCGACGCGTCGTATTTGCTCAGAACCGCCACGAGGTTAACGACATTGATGATGGTGTCGTCGTCCGCCAGCACGAACCACCTGACTTTGGGAAGGCGAAGGCGGAAGCACTCGGATATTATCCGTGAGATTCGGAGCCCCGAAGGGTGACCCGTCGGGTTGGTGTACCGGAACCTCGAGATGTCCTCGGAGACCATTATCGGCGGCAACGACTCGTCGTTTTCTTCTTCCCGAACTTTCTCTTCCATCCAGACGTGTCCGCGCATGTCGTCCGGAAGCCACCACAGCCTGACGTACTCCTTCCGCTGCTTCCAGAGCCCGGACGACCCGGCAATCCCGAAAACAACGTCGTCTAGCGACAGCTCCTCGTCGGTCCACTCCTGGGACTCATCCTCGTCATCGAAAACCGAAACGCTGTCGTTTCGGTACTGCGTAAAAGCAGGAGCCGGGGCCTTGTTTTGCAAGCGGGCGACCGGAAGAGTCGGGCTGCCGGAGAAGACAAGAGAGAGCCACGCGGCGGTGGAGATCAAGAGCGCCGCGATGGCGATCACGGCAGTCGCCACCTGGCTCTGCCGCCATCGACGGCTCTTGGGTGATCGGAGATTGGTTTGGTCTATGGGATTGGGATTGGTTGACATGGTCGTCATCACCACCCCAAATGCTCATTTCTCTCTCACCAAGAACCGCCGGAAATTCAAAAATCAAAACCCAGTGCAGAAATTTTGAAACGAAACAAATGGGGAAAATGTGGGGAGGTGCGAATTAGTAGAGATAAAGATTGTGATTATGAAAGAGGGGCATTTGGGATTAGGGAGAGAGCTGTAACTGACTGTGGACTGGGGGAGTCTGGCAAGGTCAGTTGGGATCTTCTATCTTCTTCTTTTTTTTCTTTTCCGAAATTTTTTGAATTTTTGTTCTGCACATGGCGCGCGGTGATTGATGGGAAAAGCGGAGAGGCGCAAACGTAAAAGGCGGAGAATCTGCACCGTTCGGTGGTCAGCGTCGCGTACCCACGTGTACGGTGTGGTGTATGGGGGAATAAATCCCAGCAAGACCCTGAACAGGACACGTCATATAGGTGTTTTTTTTGGGCCGAAAGGCACGAAAAGAAACACCACGGTACAAAATGTACAAAAGACCCTAGCATAAAGGCACGTTGGCTCAGCAAATAAGACACATAGGTCCAGCAGAAAATAAATAAATCAATTAACAAACTTGACCTAAATACAAGTTAGCCCATAATTGAAACAAATAAACCCTAGCATACTAACTAGCAGCCGTCAAGGTTCCAACTGCTCCACGTAGGGAAATCTACCGCCGCCGCCACCTCCATGTTGCTGCTTGAAGAGGACCAGCCACCATGACACCATCTTTAATCCTTCCACACCTATTGGGACAAAATGGCTCAAGGACGCCCATTAAACACCAAGTAACATAGCAGAGTGTGATTGCAAAAGCAATCGAAGTCACACGCCTTGGAAGAACGAAAATCCGCCAACGGGCGTAAGTTTGCTTAATGGTGGAAAACAATGCAAATCCGGAAGCAGCTAATACCATCCAAATAGAACAAGAAGACAACTTCGAAGGTAGATCTGGACGAGATCAGAAGAAAATTGGTGAAGAGTTAGCATGATTGAGATGTATGAATGGAGAGAATAAGAGGTGGAGATCAGGTGCAAGCGGAGAGGATGAAAGTTGCTCTCATCAAGTGAGACCCCATGAGGGCAGAACGGATTGGAGAAGAAAAGAGATTGCAAATGGGTGAGATTGGTGGAGAAAAGAGGGGAGGATAAAGGAAAGGGCTTGCATGTAGAGGGTGGGGATGAGTGGGATTGAGTGGGTGGGGATGGAGGAAGGGATGGGGGTCGGTGGACTCTCAAAATTCTGGCTGTGTTGAGAAAATTTCTATAGAGAAGGTAGACACCCTCTCTGTAGAAATTTTCTGATATAATATGCTCTAACTTGTCATAGAGGTGTTCAGGTGAGGGAATTTGAACGTGTAGCGGAACGTGTGGGCTGCAAAGAGTGAACAAGGACGGACTTGAGTCAACCGTTTTCACTCCGGTTTGGCGGTTCGATTACACTTTTGTTCACTGACATGATTCATGAGTTATCTTATGTAGAGAATAAAAAGAGCCACACAAATCTCTATTTTTTAGTCTAAGATAAACTACATTAATAATGAATAAGTTACCATCATTATGCAATGAGAAATTTTATTAGCACATCTCTAATAACTAGATTACACATTTCATACTTAATACAATATCTATTAACTTTATTGTTTTAACATTTTACTAAATATACATATCCAAATTTTTTACAATACTTTTTTTTTTAAATATACAGCTTATTGACTAAATACACAACTTATTCATTAAATACACATACTTTTCTAGATCTGCTAGTCAATTTATTAAAAAAAAAAATTCACATTAGTGAGATCTCTTACATCACGAGGACACCAATTTTGCTTGAGATCTCTCTCATTGAGTTAGATCAATGGCAAGCAAACTAGAGGAGTATTTATATAGCACCATCCCAATTCAAGTTCTAGTTTAGTGTTCAAACATGAATATTTTTGAACGACCTATGTGTGAACAGTAAAATCTAATTTTCCAACTTCAATTCGTACTATCTAAACAAACAACAAATCCTAAAATCTGATGAGAAAGGAGAAAAATTCATACACATCTCTCTCAATCTGATGGTTGGTGTTTTGGCCACGATCCTCAACGCGCGGAGCAGAGGTTTCTAGCAGACAAAGAGAGGGGAGTGTTGTGGGCGTGCCACCTCGCGGACGAGGAAAAGGTTGATGGGGGATGCGCTTGACTTCTTGATCAGGCAGAAAGGGGTTACAGGTGCCACCTCAGAGGAGGATTTACGAGCACAAACGAATCGATACTCACGGCGGCGCGAGCAGAGCAATCACAGGGAGTTTAGAGAGAAGCGGGGATGCAGAGTCCGGAGAGCTCTGGAGAAAGACCTAGGCGGCGGCGCTTAGGGTTAGGGTTTCGAGGAAGGCCCGAAGGGTAACTGGGTTTCAGTTGTGTTTGTTTGTTGTTTGTATTGATTTGAGAGTCGTCCCTGTAATTGTCCCTCGACCCCTTTATATAGTGGAGCTCGACTTGCGGCAGAAGAGGGAGATAATCATACTTCGAGTTGGATTCGGAAAACCTAATAGCACAAGGGCACTGTTTCGTCCATGCGAACCAACCATCTTGTGACACATGTCCAGTTCGCACACTTCATTCCTCATAAGGCATTGCTTTCGCGCTGCCAACTGTAAACTCCTATGCGAACTGAAATTCGCCCCGCGGGTCGTCACAGATGCTATCTGGCATGCTCGTGAAGCTCGCTTCCAATTCGCGGGCTATTGCAGCTCGCGAGCCTTAAAATGGCTTTTTATGTCAAATGGACCACAGGGATTGGCCCGAAGCATATTAAAGACTTGTAAAAGTCTTCAACGTTTGTCGTGGTGCGCGCGGACTCCGCATGTCGCTTCCTCGCGGAGCCTTCTACGCGAGCTAGTTCGCCAGCTCGCCTTGCTTCGCCTACGCGGAGAGTCCATCTCGCCTCGCCTATGCGGACTAGTAATCTCGCCTCGCCTATGCGGACTAGCAATCTCGCCTCGTCTATGCGGACTGGTAATCTCGCCTCGTCTCGCGGAGTGTTGAATAGTAATTCCGCGCGAAGGCATTCTGCGCGCGAGTTAAGTGTTCCACGCGAACTGCGTAGTCCGCCTATGTCCATTCCGCGCGCAAACTAAGTGAAGTCCAGCTCGCATGCAGTTCATTCCGCGCGAAGTCTAACTCGGCTCGCGTGGTCTCACTGGCGGGCTACTGTTTGAAAACTTAGAGAAACTCCATCTCACCGGTATAACATGGTCCAAGAGATAACTAATATTTACATAGACATTTACTGGACAGTAAAATATTAATCTAGGCGTAAACATTGCCCCCTAGCCTCGAAGTTATGAAATGTCGAGAATGACTGAAGAGGTTTACGTTCATGTTGCTCCAAAGCCAATAGTATTGGCTCGGGTCATACATAAAAGGAGTGTGAAGAAACAAGTCTGTGAATAGGCCTTGAAACTTAAGCACCCAGTAAGGCATCGTAGCGAACTGCTGCATGACTCGCCTAGGCAATTTGGACTTGAACTTGAAAATGCCTGCATTCGCCTGCTCCACTTTTGCATTCGTGTGCTCTTAGTCCGCATTCGCCTGCTCCACTTAGAAGACATAGTACATGGCACATACGCGAGTTCTTGGCGATAGCGGACCAACATGGAAAGATAATGGCCATGTACTTCGCTGGCCCCCAGTGCGAACCAGTGAGAGATGAAAAAATTTTAAAGGCCATGCGCTTCACTGCCCCCCCAGTGAGAACTAATGAGAGGCAACCAAACAGAGTCAGCGAACAGGCGCATAAAGATGGCGAACCAACTTAGGAAATTTGGAGGCCACAGGGATTGGCCTAAATAATGACTACGACACTTGAAGGAGGTCCAAAGTCTGAAATAAATGGAACACATCTACCTAATGTGCCCCCCAGTTTTGATGTTTGTTCGCCGATGTTTGTTCGCCGATGCTTGAGAAGAAATGAAGGACATCAAAACTTGAGCATGTCCCCCAGCCAGAGTTGTGGTACCAATGCCCCCAGTGAGGAAGATAGGCTACGAGATCATGAAAATGCACAATGCAAATCCGCGCGTATCTTGACCTGTCTGCATTCAAACTGCCATAACTCCCTCCAGGAATGGCGAAATGACGAACCGTAAAATCCTCTGGAAGGTAGACATCCAGGGCTTTCGGTCGGTATAAGGCGGGCCGACTAGTGCTTCCTGGATCATTCCAATGGAGCTCACGAAGTTGACTGTCTGGTAGTGGCTGGTGCAACTTTCAGAATTGCAAACTAGTTGGATTGCCTCTCTGACTTGACTTCGCTGGCAGTAACTTGAAAGCATGCGGAATGCCTGTTGTCGTCAAGCCTCAGGGATAGGCTCCTAAATAAAGTTCAAGCCTGTCAGAGGCAAGAACATTGTCTTGCATTTCAGCAAAACCAAAGATCTCTTTTTGGGTTTTCTGCTATTTGTTTTTTTTTTGTATTTTCTTTTTCAATGTAAGAAAGAAAGAAACTGAAAGAAAAAACAGAAGTAAAGGCTGAAGTAAAAGTGAGTGAATCATAGCTTGATTGGTTACCCTTCATTAGGCCATGGGGGAGGCCTCCCACGCTTCACTCCGAGCCTTGATGCCGTTGTGTTCTCGGCATGAGACTTCTTGTGTTGAGAAGCTCCAAGTGTGGAGCTGAGATGTTGCGCGTCAACAACTTTGAAGCCTGAATGAGGCAGCTCGTAGGGAAGGAGAGCTATGCAGAATGATGACTGGCTTGCAGGGAAGCCATGCAACCGTCCAGCAGTTAAGTTGCGTTGATCAAATCCTTGATTATGATCAGATTCAGTGGCTTCTTGACTAACACCTTCCTTGATAAGGCCAGAAACCCCCTCGTATAAGACAAATTGGGCAAACTTGGGTTCTTCTTGGCCAATAGGATCACCCTCTTGGTGAGGACGTTTGAGGACACGGGTTTGCCTCCACGTGTTTGACCTGTGTCCACATATATGTCTCGCATAGGAAGATTGTTTGCTTGGTCAAACCTCCTATGGATTTGCAGTTCGCCATCAGAGTTCGAACCGACCTCTTCCTCTAAGGTGGACTTTTCTGTCCTCCCTTCCAGTTCATCTTTCTGAGGAACACCGTGAAATCCTGAGATGGGATTATTATCCATAATCTCGCCGGCCTCAACCTCAGGCTCCTTGTCATTGATTAACAAATGAGCTTCTTCCTTGGACGTTGGCTCGTCCGAAGGAGAACCTTCATCATTAGATTGGCTGCTAGGCAGTTCAATCTTTTTGGTAAGGCGTACGTCAACTACAGCATAGGTCATGTTCAAGACGTTTATGGTTAGCCCCAACTCTTGTTGGGTTCGTTGGAGAGACCCCTCCACTAGGCCCGTGGTTTCCGTGAATTGGCCGACTAGGTGGCCATGATCCTTACTGAGCATGGCGAGTTTGTCATGGGTGGCCTGCAAAAGGGCTCTACCTTGTTTGGCTTGTTCGAAGAGGCCTGCGACGCTCTGTTGAGTAGCGGAGACCTGGTTTGTCAAACCCTGGATATGCCCCGTGAGTTGTGCGAACATCTGGAAGACTCGCTCCATAGACGGAGCAGAGTCTGTATCATGGGTCGGCTGAGAGCCTACCATGGTGGTCTTGCTTCCCTATGGTGAATCGCTTGTGCTCCCTGTCCCACTGGGCGTGCCAATGTTTTGGCCACGATCCTCAGCGCGCGGAGCAGAGGTTTCTAGCAGACAAAGAGAGGGGAGTGTTACGGGCGTGCCACCTCGCGGACGAGGAAAAGGTTGATGGGGGGTGCGCTTGACTTCTTGATCAGGCAGAAAGGGGTTACAGGTGCCACCTCAGAGGAGGATTTACGAGCACAAGCGAATCGATACTCACGGCGGCGCGAGCAGAGCAATCACAGGGAGTTCAGAGAGAAGCGGGGATGCAGAGTCCGGAGAGCTCTGGAGAAAGACCTAGGCGGCGGCGCTTAGGGTTAGGGTTTCGAGGAAGGCCCGAAGGGTAACTAGGTTTCAGTTATGTTTGTCTGTTGTTTGTATTGATTTGAGAGTCGTCCCTATAATTGTCCCTCGACCCCTTTATATAGTGGAGCTCGACTTGCGGCAGAAGAGGGAGATAATCATACTTCGAGTTGGATTCGGAAAACCTAATAGCACAAGGGCACTGTTTCGTCCATGCGAACCAACCATCTTGTGACACATGTCCAGTTCGCACACTTCATTCCTCATAAGGCATTGCTTCCGCGCTGCCAACTGTAAACTCCTATGCGAACTGAAATTCGCCCCGCGGGTCGTCACAGATGCTATCTGGCATGCTCGTGAAGCTCGCTTCCAATTCGCGGGCTATTGCAGCTCGCGAGCCTTAAAATGGCTTTTTATGTCAAATGGACCACAGGGATTGGCCCAGAGCATATTAAAGACTTGTAAAAGTTTTCAACGTTTGTCGTGGTGCGCGCGGACTCCGCATGTCGCTTCCTCGCGGAGCCTTCTACGCGAGCTAGTTCGCCAGCTCGCCTCGCTTCGCCTACGCGAAGAGTCCATCTCGCCTCACCTATGCGGACTAGCAATCTCGCCTCGCCTATGCGTACTAGCAATCTCGCCTCGCCTATGCGGACTGGCAATCTCGCCTCGCCTCGCGGAGTGTTGAATAGTAATTCCGCGCGAAGGCATTCCGCGCGCGAGCTAAGTGTTCCACGCGAACTGCATAGTCCGCCTATGTCCATTCCGCGCGTAAGCTAAGTGAAGTCCAGCTCGCATGCAGTTCGTTCCGCGCGAAGTCTAACTCGGCTCGCGTGGTCTCACTGGCGGGCTACTGTTTGAAAACTTAGAAAAACTCCATCTCGCCGGTATAACATAGTCCAAGAGATAACTAATATTTACATAGACATTTACTGGACAGTAAAATATTAATCTAGGCGTAAACAGTTGGATTGGCTAAAATTCTATGTTGCTAGAAAAATTAAAGGAGGAGAAAGGAGATAGTGTTGTTCTTTTTCTTGAAAGAAAGAAGACACTGCTATCAGCCGATCTGGAAGAAGAAAGTCATACAGATCTTGCAAGATACTTCACGCGCCAACCCAGAGACACCCAGATCTTTGTCATCAACCCTAGTGCCCGGTTGCCAGCCTCGCTTCTTGGCGGCGACTCGCCTCATGACTCGCATCTAGTTCGGTGACATAACTTATTTTGGCAGCTCTCGATCCGCACCGAATATTGGTGAATTACCAGCCTTCTCCGATCAAATTGTGAGTCTCTAGCCGACAAGGTTTCTCAAGCCGGGCTGAGCTAATTAAGAGACCAACCAAGAAAAGAGAAGAGGGTCACTGAGATCGAGGATTCAAGGAAAAGGTAACCAAACTGAGGAAACGAAAAAGAGAAAAGAGGTTTTTTTTGGGATTTTTGTTGGGTTTAATTATATCTTTTTAGCAAAAAGTCAATTCCATCCTTGTTTGGAGAATTGAAGTGTTTGCCGCATCACCAAAGTAACGGCACCGTCGAGAAAATTTGACGGAGGTATCTCGTTGATGTCAAAATTAATGTTTGGGAATCACACTTATATTTTTTAGAATTTAAGTATCAAGTTGGCCTTGGCACAATAGTTTAAGGACCGTTGCTGAATTTTCCGCAAAAGTTAACCAAGCGAACTATGTATAAGTGCCTAGCATCAGAGCAGAAACTATCTAGGGTAATTTCTCAAAAAAAAAAAAAATCAATATATTAGCTATTAGGAAAAGCCATCACCAAAAGTGCATAAAAACCGCTTCGATCAAATGATCATAAGTTCCAGCCTGTAGCTCCCACGGGGACGCTGGTGCACATGCACCGGACGTCATCAGTATTGAAGTCATTATTATAGGACTCGCTCGATAATGGTTTCAAGAGTTTTAACTCAGCATGCGAATAGCGCTTGAACTCCTTCACCAATAACTCAAGTAGTTCCCAAGAAATTCCGGCAAAGACAGGCTGAAGAGTCATCGTGTTTAGCATAGGTGAACTTGAAAGGAGAAATCTGATGAAACTTGCTTCAGATCGCACATTGGTTACTTTCATGATTCTCAATTGGTTTAGCGACCAATTTCGATTGCTATAATCTCCCCCAGCAGCAGCATCTAATCCCTTCCCCATATTTGTGTTGTCTTTAAACTAAAAATATTACAAACATAGATCGAGTTAGTTGACTTTTTAATTTTATTTCAGCATGAGAATACATTGCATGCAATAAATTAAAACTCACCGAAATTTCTAGTTCTTGAAGAGCAGGGAAGCATGAAAATAGATAGTCAAGGAAGTTGACTTCTCCGGTAACACCAGTCTTAACCAAAGATGCTTTCAGAGCTGTCATGGCTATGGTTGCTCATTATGACATGGAGCTGCACCAAATGGATGTAAAGACGGCTTTTCTGAATGGAGAGTTGAGTGAAGAGATCTTTATGAAGTAACACGAGGGATTTATTGAACCTGGGAAAGAGCATCTAGTTTGTATGCTTAACAGGTCCATATATGGATTGAAACAAGCTTCAAGACAGTGGTATTTGAAGTTTGATTCAGTCATCAGTGGTTTTGGATTCAAGGAAAATCAAGTTGATGAGTGTGTTTATAGAAAAACAGAAGGTAAAAATTTTATTTTCTTGACTTTATATATAGATGACATCTTATTGGCTAGTGCAAATTTAAACTTGCTGAAAGAGACTAAGTCCTTCTTGTCAAAGAAATTTGACATGAAGGATTTAGATAAGGCTAAGTATGTACTGGGGATAGAGATAAAGAGAGATAGATCGAGGTTCCTACTTGGTTTGTCACAGCAAAGCTACATCAACACAGTTTTGAAAAGGTTTGATATGCATAATTGTGCAGCTGGTGCAATTCCAATGTCAAAAAGTGATAAGCTACATAAAAACCAAGGTCCAAGAAATGCATTGCAGAGAGAACAAATGATGAACAAACCATATGCAGAGCTTATTGGGAGCCTCATGTATGCACAAGTGTGCACAAGACCAGACTTGTCATATGCAGTTGGCATCTTGTCAAGATTTCAGTCCAATCCAGGAATTGAGCATTGGACTGTAGGGAAAAAGGTTCTCAGGTATCTTCAAGGTACTAAGGGTCATCCGTTGGTTTATAGAAGAGTGAAAGAGCTTGAGGTTATTGGTTATACAGATGCAGATTTTGCATCTGGATATCCACACTCAAACAAGTCGACTACTGGTTATGTTTTTACAATGGCTGGAGGTGCTATTGCTTGGAGAACAGTGAAGCAAACTCTCATTGCTACTTCGACTATGCAAGCAGAATATATTGCAATTTATGATGGAGCTTGTGAGGGTTTATGGCTGAAGAATTTCTTGATACAAACTAGTGCAGTTGCCAGCATTTTTTCAATACCTATGATGATTTACTGTGACAACTATACAGCAGTGTACTTTAGCAAGAATAACAAGAGGTCTGCTAATTCCAAGCATATAAACCTTAAGTATTTCAGTGTTAGAGAAAGAGTTAAGCATAAGGAGCTTGATGTGTTGAAGATTGGCACTGAAGCTTAGCTAGCAGATCTCTTTACTAAACCCATGACTGTTGCTGCATTTGAAGAACATGCAGCTCGTATAGGCATTTTGCCTAAACTTGAATGATAGGATCAGTGGGAGCTTTATTTATAGCTTCAGTAATTTTTTGCTAGCGGTTAAAGACTTTTCTTGTATAATTCTCATTTTGGTTCCAGTTTGAACCTTATGTTTATTTTATGCAACTTATAAATTTTCTGATTGAGAAATAAAAGTTCAGTGATGTTGCGTTGCATTCTTTCTATGATTATTTTGAATCATGATATAGCTATATGAATATTGTATTGTCTGTTGATACAATGTTTTCAGAATTTAAAGGCCATCTGTTATAATTTTCTTTTGAAGACGATGTCAGGTTTTTGCATACAGAACCATAAAGAGGATCAAAATTGTTTTAGATTGTGTCAGATACATCAGGTAGTCTACAAATGATTACATGTTGATAACTTTGTTTGATTGATGTGGTTTGTGGTTGGAACTACTGTGGCCTTGGAGTGGTTGTGTTTCAAATGCAATTTGTTTCTAGGTTCAGTACTACACTGCATATTTTACAGATCAAAGTTGCAAACTTTTGTGTTTCTTTTTGTATGAGTTATTCTTGGTCCAAGTGGGAGAATGTTAGAGTTATATCTAACGTGGACTCAAGATTAACACATAAAAGTCCAACATATATAAACATCTTGTGAAATAAGTAAATGAGGTTAATCGATAATACCTAACTTGGATATTTATCTTAGTAATCTAATTAGATAGATACAAGGAGTTTGAGATAACACAGAATATATGTTATAGTTATCACATAAGGTAATTGATTGGTTTATTAGAGTTGTCTTGTGAGATGAGACTCTAAGTGAACTTGTCAATATATAAAGGGGTCCCTGTGTAAGCTCATTCTACACCTATAAGTTTTCCATACTCACTGTGAAGAGGCAATCTGGAGAATTACACAGAAGACTTCCTCTGCTCTAGCTTGATGGCGTTGAACATGAACAACCAAGGTTTGTGCTTCTAATTCTTATACATGTTTATATGATCTTGTTTTACTGAAACATGATGCAATGTGTTTATGTATTTGTGTGGTTTTCAGTTCAACAACTGACATTTTGAATGTTGAGGTTCTTCAACGTCGCAAAGCCTTTGAATGTCAAAGGGGGATTTAGAGAACAATTGCTTATTGCTTAACTCCAAGTGAGTCAGATCTTTGTAAGAATACAAATGGGAAGAGATATTGTAATTGTCGAATGGATATCTTCTTTCCAGTATGAACTATTTGATAGCGAATCTTGATAGATACCAAATCCATCTATCAAACTCATCATTGGTTAGATATATCTCTGTGGACAACTTGAAAGAGTCTATAGGACCTTTGTGAAGTAAAAGAACATGATCGATAACTCTTTGTATTTGAAAACTATTGCGGTTGGCTGTTTTATCATCAAACATAAGACGCGGAACATTAACCCATTTGTGCCTCCAATTTCTTGATAAAAAACTGGTCCTTACTGCTTCTCTAGTTGGCAAATATGATGGGATTTTTTCTGTAACATCACTTGGTAAGTTGCTTAATTTGTCCAACTCCAACTCCCTTTCATACTCGTTCTCGGTTTGTTTTATTTCCATCAGAACAATGGAGCACTACAAGAAAACAATGGCATCAAAACAATAAACAAAAAAATCCAATCGAATACAGCAAAACAATGGCAGCTGGACTGGATTTGCAAATCCTACTTCTGCAAAACGATAGTACCCATGCAACCAAATTAATACTGTGAATCTTGACCCAACAAACTATATATACTGTGAAGAAATTATCAATTGAACTAGCTGACCAATACATAGGCCGGATTAGGGTGATCTTCAAAGGATCAATGATATCAAGCCAAGTAATAAAGAGAAGAAACAGTAGTATCAAAAAAAATAAAAAAGAGAAGAAACAGTCATTCAAGTGTTCAACAATATGGCGTGTTATGTGTTAAGAATTGGTACTTCGATCGTAGTCTGAAATTCAAACTCAATTATTATAGAAGATCAACATCTTAAGGTTCAGCAGATACCCATGAGGAATTGGACTGAACTAGTTTAAGACTAATATGAATTGGACTGAACTAGTTAAGGCTAATATGACCATACAGATTTCGACTGTGATGATGTGAACAAATCCTAATATGAGTAATAAGTATCCTAATACAAATTACATAACAAGAAATCCTAATCAAGTTAATATTCTATATCAACAAATCCTAAATCGACAGAAACTCTACAACTGAAACTCTATAGACGAAGCAACAATATGAATATGATGGCTTTTGAATTGAAGCCTGCTCTGTCAACGATCAGATTATAAGCAATCCAATTGAGCCATACCTGGGGAAGTAGCCAAGTGGGGATCGACTGGCCGACTAGGGATGTGGGCTACGGGCGACGGCGCGGGCTATGGGAAACGGCGACCGCTCTGGCAACAACGACGGGCGAGGGACGCAATGCTGTGAGTTGTGAGATTGAGAAGAAGTAAACGGAGAAGCAACTCAAGTAAATAAGCTGCACCCAAACGACGACGTCGAATGCGATGTGGGGGAAGAAGTTGGCTAGCTAGGGTTTTGTATATATACACAATATATACACAGCGTTATTGTTATATATTAATTTTTTGTTTTTTTTTTCTTCAATAATTTTTTGTTTTTTTTTCTTCAATAATTTTTTGTCCTGTTTTCAAAACTCCCTATATCGGTGGGAGAATCTGACCATATTTTCCTCAAGCTTCATGGGATAACCACGAAACCTATTTAGACAGCAAGTATACGTGGCACTAGCATCAAAATTCTCTAACTTCTACATTTTCAATTTTCTTTTAGTCTTAATCAAATTCGTAAGGCATTTTATTCGATATGGAAAACATGAAGTGTGTGCGTTCATTCGAGTTTCTATGCTCCCATCTAATTTCTAACATCAATTATGTCTATTCCTTTACTATGTGTATACATGTTTGAGGAGAATATGAAATGAAACATCACTAATTTGACCGATCAGTGTTAAATAGTTAAGCAAGCGAACTGTGTACAAGTAGAAACACATATCTAACGGATCAGTGTTAGACCAGAAACTGCATATCTAGGGTAATTTCTCAAAAGGAAACTGAAGGAAGAAAAAAGAAAAAAAAAACTTTCTATTAGGCGCATAAAAACCACTATAATCAGACAATCACCATTCCACTTTCAGTCGTCATCATGATAATGATCAGAAGGGTCTTCAGAATCAAAGGATTCATCAGAATCAGAGAAGTCATCAGAGTGGGACTCAGTGGTGGAGAGGTACCGACCGTCAGTATAGGAGCCATTATAGGACTCGCTCAAGGGACATAATGGTTTCAAGACTTTTAACTCAGCATGCGCCGAATAGCGATTGAACCATATCATCAACTCAACTAGTTCCCAAGAAATTCCGGCAGAAACAGGCTGAAGAATCATCGTGTTGAGCATAGGTGAACTTGAAAGCAAAAATCTTATGAAACATGCTTCAGCTTTAACACCACTGCAGTTGGTTACTTTGATAATTCTCAGTTGGTTGAATGTGCATTTTCGGTTGCTATAATCTCCCCCAGCAGCAGCATCTACTCTCTTCCTCTTCTGCTTCCTCAAATTTTTTTTGTCTCTAAACTACGAATATTATAAACATAAATTAATCGAGTTAGTTGACATTTTGATTTTATTTCAACATGAGAATACGTTGCGTGCTATAAAATAAAACTCACCGAAATTTCTAGTTCTTGAAGAGCAGGGAAGCTTGAAAACAGATAGTCAAGGAAGTTTACTTCTCTGGTAACACAAGAGAAGCCGGTTACTTTCAGACGTTGCAGTTGAGTGAATTCCCAAAGCCAATTCTTATTTAACCAATCAGTTACTTGTTCTTCAGCATTGGGCTTGTTCCCATGGCGAACCTAGAAATAGGTTGTCAATATATGGCATCACATATATTAATCTCAAATTCTGAAGAAACAGCTCACTGCCTCACTCCATGCATGCATCAACCACAATTTGTCCAATCCAAGTAATGAAAGTACGTACCTCGATTTCTAGAGCTTGTAGAGCAGGTGAGCTTTTCAGAAGAATTGTAGCAACTAAAATGTCGTCCAAATTATTCAAGCGCATGCTTATATAAAGAAAGTTCAGACATGAAAGCGGTTCAGGCAGCTCCGCCGGCAAGGGAAAGGAATTAACAACACATTGCTGCAAAAATCATGCATATGTAAAACAATAAAATCAGTATTCAATTCCCATAACAATGTTAATCAAATCGAAAGTATGAAACCAGGCAATCCGACTATTACCTCTAGAAGGCAACCTTCAATGGTGAGCCTTTCAATACGAGGCAGGCTAAGAAAATACTGGAGCAATTTGCTAGAATATCCTCTAGAAACCTCTTTGTAGTCGATTCTTTTTTGGCCGATTGAAACATGAACTAGATTTGGGACATTCTGAAGCTTAATTTCTTCAAAAACACCTACAACTTTAAGTGATTGGAGATTTGGTGCATCAACCTTGAAAACGCCGACACTCACTAAGTCGAATAGAATCATTCTCTCGAGGCTCGAGCAGTGGACTGCCAACAATAATTTTTTGCAACACTTTTGCCACACTGACATTTCTAATATCAAGGCTCTTCAACATCGCAAAGCCTTTGAATGTCAAAGGGGGATTCAGCGAACAATTTCTTAACCCTAAGTGATTCAGATCTTTATAAGAAAGCAAACAGGATGGGATATTGTAACTGCCGGATCGATGCCTTCTTTCTAGTATGAACTATTTGATAGAGAATCCTGATAGATAAAGAATCCATCTATCGAATTCATAACTATGTATATATTCTTCTGAGGACAACTTGAAAGTGTCTATAGGACCTCGGTGAAGTAAAAGAACATGATCGATAGCTCTTTCTATTCTAATACTGTTGCGTTTAGCTGTTTTATCATCAAACACAAGACGGCGTAGTGTAGCCCATTTGTGCCTCCAATTGCTTGATAAAGTACTTGTCCTCACTGCTTCTCTGATTGGCAAATATGAAAGGATTTGTTCCGTAACGTCACTTGGTAAGTTGCTAAATCTGTCCAACTCCAACTTCCTTCTCTTCTTGTTCTTGGTTTGTTTTCTTTCCATCAGAACAATGGAGCACTACTGCATGAAAATAATAGCATCAAAACAAAAAAGAACGGATAATCGAATACAACAAAACAATGGCATTTGGATTTGCAAATCCTACGTACTTCTGCAAATCGATAATATAGTACCCTGCAACCAAATTTATACTGTTAAACTTGACCTAACAAAATAAGTATTGTGAAGAAACTCACGGAGTTCCTCCAATAAAAGATTTGAAAATTTCTCAATCAACTTCATCATTGTCAATTGAACTAGCTAATCAATAGAGTTCATGAATAAATATCTACATCACTAAACAGATTAGTACGAAACATACCAGCGGGATTAATATTGCTCTGCGAGGGCGACTATGGGATTAGGATTAGGAGAGAAATTTTATTCACATGCACATTTCTATTTGTTTCATACACATCTTTTTACCTTATTTTTGGTTATTTCTCCCTTCTTTTTCCCTATAATCATTTTCTATGTATTTCGGACTATTTCCTTACAATATATTCTCCCAGCTGTAATGATATCGATAGCATCTTTCTCTTTCTTGGATCTCTTCGCTCATTATCATAAGAAACTAAATATGTGATTAAAATTATCATGTATGTATGGAGAATTAACATCAAGAAAATGGCGAATCTGTCTGAGGATGGGAGTCCACGAATATCGGAGCGTTTTTGCTCTGCAACCTAGGGTTTTCCCATGGCTGCGGCGGTTTGCGGACGACGATCGGGTATGTATGCCGGCGGCGCGAAGGTCTTTTGGCTTCGCTCGGATGTGCGGGATGCGGGACTTCTCCGGCATGCGCTTGGGGGAGATCTCGTGGAGGAAATACGAGGTCTCAGAAGCGGCCCTCTTTAGGGTTACAGCGTTGCGCTGCGGTGGAAGGGATCACTGTGAAGCTGCGGTTCGGACGTCCACCGACTATGGTGAAGGAGGTTAGGGAGGTCGCGGGATGGTGGAGGTGCGGCTACCTTTGCTTTTGGAGTGAGGTCTCGTCGATTGTTGGAGGTTTGCGCTGCCGGCCTTGAGTTGCCGGGACTGGTGATGGCGTCAGTGCTGGCATCAATTGCTGTGTGGGAGCAGGAGCTTGACTTGGCTGGGCCTCCACTTGACTGGACCTGGATTTGGGCTTCTGGTCCTAGGTTTCCGACTGCTGAGGCTTGAGGAGGTCACTATATATAACATGACATGAACGTGAACTTCGGCTGGTGGAGGGGTACACCATATGGGTCTCTAGGCCCCAAGCCTTCTTGCTTGTCGGTCTTGTTTATGCCATGCTATAGTAGTTTGGGTCTTTATTTTTTAGTTAGTTTGCTTTCGTTTGGTCAGTTGTTTTCTGTTGAGTCAGTCCTGCTTCGGTTGGAACTTTTTTATGGATTTATTGTTAGTTTCATTCTTTTCTAGGTGTATTAATCGAGTCTATGCATAGTGGATATAAATTGGAGGTCCTTGTGATCGTCATAGCTTGATCTTGTAAGATCGTATTAATGAATGAGTTTTTCCGCCTTCGGGAGTAACATCGATTTCCTTTAAAAATAAAAATAAAAAAAAACGTTGATTATTAAAGATAGAAGGAAATTTTGATAAATTTACAAAATAAATTTATGGTATAAACGCCTAATTTGGTAATGACTATTAACTTGATCATTATTAATAAAATAATTAAATTTGTTATATATGCATCTATATTAAGATGGGAAGAAAATATTTCATATTAGTATGTAGCATCCATTAATTGTTTGGGTTAAGATAGTATTTTTACCTAACAATAAAATGACATGATTTATTAAATTGATGATGAGGGACATGACCACTAGAGCGATGTGAGACTTTTACTAATCGTTTAGAGAGAGAGCTTCTCTCTAAAACCCAAGCTCCCTCTCATCTGTCAAGACCCACCCCGAATTTCACCCTGAAACCCGAGGTAAGTCCTGCGGGGACCACTTCCAAGGAAAATTTACCGAAGGACTCGGCAAACATCCCTTCAAAATGGACAACCCTAACCCGGAAAAATATAGAACACCCTCTTAACCCAAAATATTAATCTTCACTTTAATCCAAATAACTGAATAAAATAATACACAATTATTTTTCCGAAATATTCAGAGCTACTACAGGAAAGACAACGGAAGCTGAAGAAAATCCTAGTGGGTTTAAACAAATGACCTACTGGCGAACAGTAGTGGAAATGTGGGTGACTTTGCCTCGGCGCCTCCTTCTAGACCCCACCCGAACTCTGCAGACTGGGCGATTAAAACGAAGGAAAAGCCCAGGGGAAAATATTTAATCACGTCAGGGTGAGTGGACAAAATAATCTCGACAACAATAAATATTTCCCCAAGAAACACTTTCAAGGACACGACTAGTTCTGGCTAGTCTCCAAATCTTAAACAAATACAGCCTCTCAGGCTAAAATTATATAATTATATCAGTATGTATTCACACCCGTCTACTCCATGTATGCTATCTATGAATAAGCTTGAAGATAGATAGTCATACCAGGCTAGGACGCTCGCGTCTAACGCGCACGTCACCCCATATTGGCATTTTTCCTCAGTATGGGGGTGGGACCGGGTGGTATTTATACGTGTTCACTCCCTGTACGAATTCTATGAATGAATCTAAAAACATAGAATGAACTCGGAAAGTAGAAAGTCGTACAGGGCTAGGACGCTGGCGTCTAACGCTCACGTCACCTCATAATGGCATTTTTCCTCATTATGAGGGGAGCACGTATTGCTAGCTAGCGTTCTCTTATATACATACTATACTCATAAACGTTAAATAAAATGAGTAAAATCACTGAAATTCTCAATTCAGGATAAATTCTAATAAAGGAAAATTATTGAACAATAAAACATTATTTAAAAACAAAGGTCCACTCACAACTTAGGCCTAAGCCTGACGTCGGTCGGAGGTCTCCTCTGCTCGAGCCTCCTCGCGTCCTGTTCCAATACATAAATAATTCCTCAAATAAAATCCCAACGTTCAAAGAAAATATGCATAACTAAAATGAGCTTCCCGCGCTCAACCATGCCTATCGTCATAAATCTTAACTTCACTGCCAACCATAACTCTCCATAAATACCGACGTCCTCAAAATCACCTTCCAATGTCCTAATCATAAAAATAATCCAATGGCCGGATTTTAACTTATTAATCCGTCAAAAATACCAAACTTAACAAATTCCAAAACCTATCCAAAACTCCTCCAAAAATTCCAAAACTCATTCCATTAAACTCTTCATAATATTCTCCACCAAAAACATTATCTCGGCGGCGGCCGGCGACCAACTCTGGCGACCTGCAAATGCTACCAAAATTTGCCAGCACCTTCCTCTCAACCTCCTCTACAACATTCCTAACTACCACAAACTCCAATTCTAAGCCTAACCATGTCAATCGAACACAAACACACAATAAAGCCCTAGAATTTCAAATACCGATTTCTCCTTACCTAGCTCGAGATGGAAGGAGCCCTTTGGAGGAGTTGAAGCACGTGAGGAGGGCTTTCTTTTGAGCCAAGGCTCGCCGGATATGGCGGCCGGAGGAAGGAGTTTCGGTGAAAAGAAGATTTCGGCAGCCGGGGCTTTCGGCGTCGATTCCTCCTTCACGGCGGCGCTAGGGAGGCTGCCACCGGTCTAGAACTGTAGCTGGGTTGGAGACCGATCGTTTGGGACCGGTGCGGCGGTCTGGGGCGGCCGGACGGCGGCGGACGGCGTCGGGAAAGTTCTCTGGTCGGGAGGGCTCCGGGAAGAGAAAACCGGGAGGAAAAGAGAGAAAGAAAAAAAAGAGAAATGGGTTGGGCTCGGCCCAGCCGATCCAACACCATACTTAACCCAAACTCCAAAAATTCAACACCCCAAAATAATACCCCAATAAAAATTACCTTTTACTAGCTAAAATTTACCATTTTTACCGTCGTCACATTTTCTTCCTACGAATAATTCTTTCGAAATATTCGTCCCTCAAAACACCTCTAGGGACTTTAGGACTATAAATTCAATGACGAAGACGGTAAAATTCTTATTACCACAACGCTAGTAATTAAGGTAAAATTTAAGAGTCGGGGCGTGACTCTCATCTCTCAGCAAGTTTTTCTCCTTTTTTCTCTTCATCCTTGTGGTGATTCCTCACCCTTTAGTGGTGGATTTTTATTCGTTTTCTTCGGTTGTATCTGATTTTGGTCATCATATATCAGATATGTTTTCATATCTTAAATCTGATATCCTAAGATATACTCCCAAATCTAATCTCATCATGATTCTCATATGTTTGTATTCCCTTACTCCTCAAGATCTTCAAACCACGAACACAACTCTTTCTTCTCTTCTGCCTTGCCATGTCATTGAAGGATTCATACCCATTTGCAATCACCTCTTTAGATTTCAGTTTTCTTTGCCGAGATATTCTTTGGTTTAATGTATGGCGGCTCCGGCTGTATCCTCACCTCTGTAGACCACCTTTGGTTCTCTCATGCTCGCGTCTTCCGACGGAGCTTTGGTGGTGACGGATCTTCCATGGCGGCAGCAAGATAGATCTGAAGAAAAAGTTTTGATTAGGGTTTGTACCTTTTGGGCTGCTTAGGTCTTTATGTTTTTTGTTTGTTTTATTTAGTTGCTCTACTCTTGTTTTGATTCCCTAAGAATATGACTTTGAGAGACTTGTTCTGGGCCTGCCCATGGCTTTGTTTGAGCCTCTATTTGCCTTGTGGCTTTTATGATAACTTGTTTCACGACAAAAAATGAAAAATAAAAAAATTAAATTGATGATGTGCATGCATGACACATAAGATTAAAGTCATAAATTTTAAGCCTTATTAAAACCCTCTAATACTACCCTAGCTTACACCGTTGTGGTTACATTATCACCATCAAAACCAAGATGCAAGTAATTAAGGTTTGTTATTAAACCTAAAAACGATTTAAACACTATCAAAAACCCTAAATTATTATATACAGAGGCATACGAATATACGTATAGTGATTTGATGGAGATTTGCTAGCTAAGATAGTATTTTCATGACAAAGATGTCGTGCTTGCAGTGATACATGAATACAATTTAAAACGCTAAATATATGATAAAAGTCATACTACTAGTTAATTATATGTAACGTGTTGCGTGGCTCGTCGAGTTCTTGGTAATCAAAGAGAGTTGTATAAAAAAAGAATTTTGCAGTTCAGGGTTTGGTGTGCGCGCACGGGTGATATGGTATTTAGGCTAATGTTTCATTTCTTTTATATATCCGACAGGAGCCAACCCAACAAAGACTAACAATGACTTCGGTGCAAGTCACATATAGAAGAAAGGAAAATTTTATATGGAGTAGCTAGCTAGGCACATTCCTCAATCATTCCTGTGCTTGATAAGATGCAATGGATGTCACTATAGAACCGGTATCAGTAATTAGGATTTCAATAAAAAGCCCGAAATTGAATTCATATCTACTCATTTATAAAGCATGTATCCATCTAGTTTTTTCGTGAATGATTGTGCGTGTTTGAATAGACACGATTTAAACTCAATCGTTTTGCACATGTGTTTGGAAGCAAGTTTGCCGACCACTCTAATTTGCCCACCTTAGTGCCCGCCCACCTAGTTTAATGTCATGTGTCATTTTTCTTAACCATCTTAAACTATGGTTAATATTATAAATATGTAAATAGTAAATATCCTGTTTCCTTTTCATTTTAACTTAAACAATTTGCCTTTATTGTTTCAGAACCACATTGACCTTTTTTTTTCTTCTAAAATTAATTAAAAGTCTTGCGTCAGTACTAACCATTTTCATCAATCATCATTACAGTTCATCATTCTTCTACCCTTCTTCCTCCGTATAATATTATTCTTCTAATCGATCAAACACATGAAGATCTATTTCTGTCAAGAAAGGCTTGATCTGGGTTCGTCCATATCTTTTTCATCTCGTTCTGGGTTCATCCTTTTATTTTTTTTTCATTTTTAAACTTTTGAACCACAGAAAACCCAATACAAAAACATGAATGAAATCAAAAAAGTTTAAAACTTTAGAAACCCCAACAAAACTATTCCAAATCCCAACTCAGATATTCACAAATGGGTTGTAACTTCACCACACCCAGCCACATTACCTAACCATAAACAGTCACAGACATTCAAGAAACACGTTGAAGACGACGTCGACGAGCTTGGTGTTGAGGTTGATGAAGTCGGCCTATAGTCGCGGTTGATGAGGTCGATGAGGTCGTGGTTGTGGGAGGCGAGGTAGGACTGGAGAGCTCGGATCGGAGGTTGGAGATGAAGACTTTGGAGTCGAAGTCCGGCGAGAGAAAGAGCGCGGGCTTGAACCAGAGGGAGTCGGAAAAGAAGTCGACATGGGAGGCTGAGAGGGTTCATCCTTATTAGGCTATTAGCTTGTGTTTTAATTAATTTTTTATTAGGAAATAATATATTTTCTTTTATACCTGTTTGAACTTAGAATTTGAAAATGAAAAGATAGCTGAATTTATGAATTATAATTTTATAATGTTAACCATAGTTACATATGATGAGAGAAATGACACATGACATTAAACTAGGTGGGTGGGCATTAAGGTGAGAAAATTAAGGTGGTCGGCAAATTTGTTTCTCATGTTTTTTGCTATATTTAATTACGTTGATGACATTTGGTTAGAGGATATTAGAAGTCTCTAGTTATTATTTGGATGTGCTCTACGAAGGAAGATCCATGTACTTATTATCATGTACATATGGAACTTCGGTTTAAGGTCCTACATGATGTATCGATAATATGTTTGGTTTCAACCTCTTTGAAAAAAAAATAATAATAAAAAAAAAGACATAATATTACTCCTCCCTCAAGTTCTCCAATACACTCTCAAAACTTCCAAAAATCTAATTCCTTGAAATCAAAACCCGATCGAATTCCCGCCAAAAAAAAGAACATAATCAATCCTAGATGGTTAATTAGTTGCTTCAACTCGACCTTATGGATATTTGAAGAGATAATCTGACAATTCTGATATATTCAAGTGCAAAAGCCAGCAATATCAATCGGGCGTACAATAGCAGATAGTATATGATTCCCTCTAGCTAGGACAGCTAACATGCAAAAGCACAAATGCATATATCACCAATTAAGATCGATAATCTTGAAGGGCTGCCCCAAAGTACAAGTCCCAAAATTATTTCCCGCAGTTGAATCATCATTCTATCTGATGAACACGAACAAATAATTGAAAGTAGGTCAAAAATAAATTCCAGTATTCATTCAACTAATGCCAGCCTCATCGGGATGGGCCAGTTCTACAGTCATATTGGTGAGATGGCCCTCCACCGCCATGCCCAGCCAAACACTTCCATTCTGAATTTCTGATCGACTTGAAACTACGACCCTTCTAAGCTCTAACACTCCAAGAACTACACAGAGACGACAGTCTCAGCTAACCTGCACTTTAAAACGTGGTTACTATGTCTAAGTATTCGTAATTGTCCCCCTCTTATTGTAATCAAAGAAGACAATCCTTGTCTTAGCGGATCGGGTAGGAAGTAGCTGTAGCCTGTGGTTACGTTATCACAATCAAACAAAGAGGATTACGTATAAAATAGAGTTTAAACACGATCAGATTGAAACCCTAAACTATTATACCAGACGTATATACAGAGGGCATTATAAATATACGTACACTGATTTGTGATGGGGATTTGGTAGCAATGTACGTACATTCATGACAAAGATGTCGTGCCTGCAGCGATTCATGTATTTTAGACACGAAAAAATAATAATTAGTCAGACTAATTAAGAAATAATTATATATGGAGGTTGGTGCAGTGTCTGTGTTAGATTGTGCACGGGGATTATGAGATAAGGCAAATTAGGCAGTGCTTAATTAGAAAAATTTATATATCCGACCAGGTCTGCAGGACCAAATAAGAATTGTGAATTAAAAGAATTACTCACCTGCAGGCCAAATATAAAAGTGATCAATGGAGTAGGAATGAGCTAGGCACATTCCTAATTCATTCCTCTGTGTATGTAAAATGCAGTGGATGATGTAATATCAAATTAGCCACCGTCTTAGGTCATGTTTAAACATCAAGGTCTATGTGGTTACCAATAATTGGGAGTTAGAGGGTGTTTGATTAGAACCGGTGGGTCATTTTTGCTACTGCTCTATATATTAACAAACGGGAAAAAATGAAAAGTAAAATAAACGATCAGGCATTCACGGACAACAAAACTATACGACGTTTACATACAATGCTATTAGAAAACAAGAAGAAGAAAAAACAGGCCAAACAAACTTGCTTGATTTTTCTTTTTGTAAAGAAAAAAGATTATACGGCTTACCCCAAATTAAAGCACTTGCAGCTTAAGTGTCACTAAATCAAACACACTGAAATAGACCATTGATTTGCTTTCTTCCTCAAATGAAAGTCCCCCACTCGTTTTGGTTGGTCATATTTGCGCATAATTCAAATGAACATTATCAATAATGAGCAAATTGTTAACCATATTATTATGGCTTGAATGATTCCATTTGTCATTAGCATTCATAGTTCGTATTTGAAGTGTGCACACCAGGAAGGTAAAGAACAGTATGGACAAGACTTGAAAAGGGTAGATAAAGCCGCGTGATAATCATTTATACTTCCATAAATCTCATTTTCAATGTGATAATAGAAATGATTGCCCAACCTTAGAATAACTTTTTTGTTGTGGGCTCATTTGGAAAGTTTTGAAATTAGATAATTGGGGTGGAAGCTACTTTATACGTAATGTGATACAGAAGTATGGTTCCATGGTAATTAAATCCTAAAACTCAAATACAAAATTAATATGACATAACTTTTTGGTCAGGAATATAACATAATTAACCACATGGAGTGGTAACCTTGGTCAAGTTGCTCAGTACGAAACCCTCATGTTAAGTGTTTGAGTTATAATTCCCATTAGTTTGTTTCCAACATGTTTTAAGAGTCTTTAGATTTGTGCGCAAGCGGCAGAATGTTAGTCTGGCTTTTTTAGAATACTTTGATGGATCTCGGTCCGGATAATGATTGTGTGGATATGTTATTAACTTGCTAACGTAACCTAGGTGACTTGTTATATCAATCTCAATAATAATAATAAAAGAAATACAACATAATTTACACATCATACATAATTGTACTGAAATTTAGTAAATGCCATGTTTCATGCCTCCAAGTTAAAAAGTTGATGAAATATCTATAAATCGAAGAAATCTCAAAGGTAAAATTTTAAATTCGATCAGGCATTGAATGCTAAAGCATTGAAATGTGCAAAATTTTAATACTGGACCACTGGTGGACACCAAAGTCCTCACAAAACAATAATAAACATCAATATGTAGCATGTGTAAAGAAAATAACTTAACAATAGTACGTGGTGGGGATTAATTAGTGGCATTCTTAAATTTTAAATTTTAATAAAATTCCTACTTGTCATTTCTGAAAAGGAAATAAAATGCACGAAATCCGTCACACGTTAGTTATGTATCGAAATGTATTGTATCAATATCAAATAAATACATTAAACAAATTTCCTAAATCCATAATTCTATTTTCTCTTGACGAACAAGAGACTGGGAACTATCTGTTTCATCTCATAAATAAGCAAGAATTAAAATAGTTAGATCAATGATTTGACAGGCGAGTCAAATCTGCCTATTCTCAAATAATCCCTCTCATTGTGAATTGTGTGGGGAAAGTAAGAAGGAAGCTGCTGCGCCTTTTGTTATCATTAGGGAGAGAGAGATCGAGTTAAAGTTAGATCGGAATCAAAAGGGGCCTGTCAGATTGTGCCTCCCATGGCCAAATCTAGCACAAGAAAAATAGTACTAGTCAGAGAAGAAGAAGAAGAAGAACAACAAAGAGCTCAGATTTTATATTCTACTTGTTCATCTTCTTCTTCCCCACACGGGTTTCATTTTGTCTGTGGTTGCAGAACCGCCATTTTCACTCTTACTCTCTTCCTTATTTCCTCCCTACTCTTCACTTTCTCCGAGGCTTCTCGCCCCATAATCTCTGCCTCCTCCCCTTCCTCTTCCTCTTCTTCTTCTCCCACCAACCCACCGACCCTCTCACCCTTTAAAACCCATCACGGTGTCCACGTTGACCCTAAAATCGTCACACTTGTAATAACCCTCTCCGCCTTACTCACCTCTCTGGTTTTAATCATGGCCCTGTTTAAGTGCTTTGGCTTCAAACTGAAACGAAACCAGAACCGTGTTGGAACCGCAATGGAAATCACCAACACCGAAACTGTCGACGATGATGAGAACATGAAGGGGCAGAGTGGCGTCAGGAAGTTCAGTTGGGATGAGATTGCGAGGTTCACCAACAACTTCTCGACGGTGATTGGATCCGGAGGGTACAGCACCGTATACTTGGCTCACTCGCCGGATTCCGCTCACCGGTTTTGGGCTATTAAGATCCACAACGGCAGCGAGCGTCTCAACCAGTTGTTCAGACAAGAACTTGACATCCTTCTCCGTCTTGGCCATCAAAGCATCGTCAAGCTTCTCGGTTATTGTGACGACCGAGGTGAGTTTTGTGCTCTAAATTTACAGAATTAATCCATCATTGTATCGATATTTAAAAGTATCTAATTAATTCGAAATACTGATTAATTTTCTTGTTCGTAACAGAGGAGGGTGCTCTGGTTTTCGAATATGTAGCAAACGGAAATTTACAAGAGATTCTTCACGGCGAAGAACAGAGTGTTCTGCCGTGGAAGAATAGGATGCTAATTGCATATGAAATCGCACAAGCAATTGAGTACCTACACGAGAAATGCGCCTTGCAAATCGTTCACATGGACATCAAGGCATCCAACGTGTTGCTAGACAAAAACCTAAACTCCAAACTCTGCGACTTCGGCTCAGCCAAAATGGGATTCTCCTCCACCGTGCAGCCGCCGTCTCCGGCGTTAAAGAAACAGTTTCTTATGATGGGCTCTCCCGGCTACACCGACCCTCACTACATGAGGACCGGCCTCGCGTCCAAGAAGAACGACGTGTACAGCTTCGGCGTCCTGCTCCTTGAGCTCGTGACGGGGATGGATGCCTTCTGCTCGGAGAAGGGTCAGCTGTTGACGTCGGTGGTGGGGCCCAGGCTGGTGGATGGCGGGGATATGGAGGAGGAGGCGGTGGCGGGAACGGTGGATAGTAGGCTGGGAACGGCGGGCGGGTTTGACGTGGAGGAAGCGAGGGCCATGCTCTCGCTGGCCGCCACGTGCTTGCGGCAGTCTCCTACGCTCAGGCCATCTGTCACTCAAATTTTGCGGACAATCACCGACAGAATATCCTCCATCGCGTTCGTAACAGAAGAGTCGCTCCATAAATCACTGAAATCATACTCGTAATTCAGGGCTAGACAGATGTAAAAATTGATCTACATGAAATTTTCAATAATGTTTCTGATGTAAATTTGTTTGACAAATTAAGGAAAGAAATCAATGGTCGTTTGTTGCCTCGTAGAAAAATTATGCGCAAAATGTCTTTATTAGACGGTGTGTATCTAAAAATATATCTAGGTGAATGGTTAAAATTAAATGACCTCATACAGATAAATGATGATTTCGGCAAATAATTTATTTTGAATGGCTAAAATTACTGTCTTGTATACCAGGATTCGTGAATTACGTGGTGTGGTTGTCTTGTATACCAGGATTCGTGAATTACGTGGTGTGGTCATTTTGATTCGTTAACTTCAAGCATTCATACTAGACTAGTCACCTAATTTTTGTAAACTATAAGACTGACGTAAACTTAAACTCTCGAATTAGTGCAGTTTGTTTAATAAGGTTGGGCATAAACTGAAAGAAATCAGGGTCCGACGTTTTGTTCATGTTATTTTAAGAACATGATGCTACTTTGGCTGGAATTGTTGTTCTTTTGCTTTTAGAGTTTTCATTCGGATTCTTTAAAGTTCATGTCTGTATCAGATTTAAGAAAAAGAGAAAGAGCTTCACATGTTTATATCCTAATTCGATATCTTATCAATGCTTGTTGGCTATTGTCACCATCTTCTTCCATACTAGTCTGTATTGCCTTTTCAACACACTACGAAATGTATAGCCAAAGTTTGCTCTCTAAACTCTACAGAGGGGTGCGGAGAAGAGTGATGGTTGAGGTAGAGAACAAAAAAGTAAAAAAACAACAAACCAATTAGTAGTGATTTGGAGAAATGGAAGAGAAATAAAATGAACGACAATGTACTAAACAAAGTTCGGACAACCAGAAAATGAAGGAGCAGAGCCGATACAAAGGCTTCAAACGCCATTGGGCTTTGGATCAAGCCCAACTGAATTTGGCGCCCAGACAAAAGCCCCTCTAGTTATCTTTGCAATTTAGAATGGAGAGTGGGAGTGTGTAGAACTCTGTGTATATCCCCCACACGAGTCCAGAAGCTCACTGCGATGATGGCGTTGGCCACTCTCAGTTTCTCCAGGGTTTGCTTCTCCCAACACCATTCCACTGTTCCCAAACCCAAATCTTCTCATGCGTTTTCAAATCCTAATCCTTTCCGCTGCGACTTCATTGCCGGAAATAACGCGATCAGTCTCCGAACCAGGCCCGCCAAGGCAGCTTCCAATCCCCGTCGTCGGTTTTCGTGCACTTCTAACTTGGCGGAGTATGCCCAGACTACCTCCGCCGTTTATGGATTCCTCCTCCTCAGCGGTGGCTTCTTTGCCTGTAAGCTCATCCTCATTACTTCTATAAATACTTCACTTTTTTTCTTCTTTTTTTTGGGTAAAATTGAAGGTGAATTTTTCGCCGGCAGATACTAGGACAGGAAGCAAAGGGTCACTTATTGGAGGTCTTTCAGGAGCAGCTGTAATGGCCACTGTAAGATTCTTTGTTTATTTGGGACTTAATTTTGATAATTTGCGTCTGTTTTACCACTCTTTGTGTTCAGTAATGTGGACAATCGCTCGCTTACCAGGCTTAACTCAAAGGATTGGTTGATAATGGGGTAGTATCTGTTTCAATGCTACGATGCTAGATAAAATTCTAAGTAGAGCAAAGTCTTCTGAGACAGAGGTGTGCCTAGAATTTGAATGCATTCCTTGATTCCAATGGCATCCTTGGTAGTTGGTTGTGCTAGGGTTTGAGAAAGTCTGTGTGAGAATGCGTACACTGAGCTGGTCACGTTCAGATCAGTATGTGCAACAAAGCCAACTTTACTGTCACTTGATGTCAACCAATTGCAACAGCTCTAACCAACAGTATTAGACTCTAAACTACTGCTAGTGAACCTTTGTGCTGCCTATGATAGTCTATCAGATTAAAAGTATTAGTTCCCTCTTCCCTGTATCGATCATAATGCATTTGAAACATTACATTTCCGGCTTTCAGCCAGTAACGCCTCTACTGTACTAACCACATATGAAGGGAGAATACTTGCTCTTTTTCTCTGAAAAATGTACAAGCACTTTAAATTGTAAAAAGCTCCCACTCGATGTATTGATTTGATTAAATGGAGTCCTGAAACTTAGCATCTAACCTTATCCAAAAGGACCTGGCGAAATGTATCGCTGGGCTTTATAAATAACATTAATTTAAGATGTGAAATAACTAGATATCCCACCATTTCAGATATCTTTGATTATGCTTCCTGGAATTAGTAATCCTGATCTTGGTTATGCTTCCTGGAATTTGTAATCCTGATCTTGGGGCTTTTTTTCAGGAACCCTTGTATTAGCATCTAAGTGGCGGAACCAAAATCCAGCGTATTCCCTTGCTGTTTCTGTTTTTTTTTTTAATAAACTTTCTGTCTTTCGGAAAGAAAGAGCTTTCTGTTGTTTTATCATGTTCTCACCAACTGCAACTGTGTTGTTTGTGGGTTAAGTCCAAAATATTGCACAAATATTGATTGTGATTTTTGAATAATGTTTACGAGTCTTATCCTCGGAGAGTCTGAGTATACGTATGATAGTTAATATAGTTCAGCTTGTTGGCATGAGGAAACGTTTGCCAATGTTTTAATCTTTGGCTTCTGGTTACTTGTAGGCTTATTATTTGATGCAAAAACCAGAGACTGAAGCTCTTGGTGATGCCCTTGGCTTTGGGTCGGCATTCCTTTTTGCTTCTGTATTTGGTATGCATATGCCTCGATCAAGATTGTTGCAAATGTACTGAATAACAATTGCTTGCACCAATACTGAACTAACTGTTAATTTCTTTTCAGGAATACGATTAGCAGCTACTCGGAAATTTGCTCCTGCAGGCCCTCTCTTGGCTCTTTCCCTAAGTGCACTGGCTGTGTTTATAACAGCATACCTTCAAGATAGTGTCACTAATCTTTAGTTCTGTCCTATAGAGATGCTTCTTTGTGACTGAGAAATCGTGCATTTCTTGTTGATGTAGTAAAGTTATAAACAAATTTTGAAGTCAATCTTTGTGTTCTACAACTGCTGCTACCTCTTTTTCTGGATTTGAAGTTTTGACTCACTGCTGACGTTTTTCTTCAAGTATGAGTGCTTCTGTTCTCAGTTCCCACCTCCATTATACTCACTCCACCCACCTTCTTGCACTCCCAACCATTTTTCAGTTTTATATAAAAAGAAAACAGACCTTGTTGCTCACCACAGATGGTGCTGAGCAATGTGGAAATAGAAGCATCTCTGCATCTGGCCCTTTGCTAGCATGGTTGTACTAGTTCTTGACATTGCTTATACAATAATCGACGCATTATGTCTCTACTCTCTACTTCATTATTATGCGGTTTCCACAGAAATGAAAGAAAATAGTATCTGAAAGTGCATGATTTTAAGAAGCTGACCTTTGACTTGATTGCTTTTCCTATCAGCACAAACAACTCTATCAAACTTGGCCGATTCTTCCTAGTTATATCTGTTTGGCTTTACCGACTACCAAAATATGTTGTTAGCGTCCAGTCGAACACTGAATAACCCACAAAAATTTATCTGGTTGAACATTGTTATGTTGTCAAAAATCATCGATCTAAATCATTTGCGGAACAAAATTAACTGTAATCTGACAACGTATCATGTCATATCATCTCGCATGTAAATCTCAATTTGATCCCGATTAAGGGATTCAAATCACCTAAGTTATGCAATGTTAAGGGACAACGACCACAGTAACATCACTAACATGAATCATTATGTAGCTCAATCAAAAAGGGTTCCCCCCCACCCCATTGTAAGAGCATTCTAGAGTGGTTTGTCCAATCAAAAAGATAGTTTTCAGAAAACTTGAAGGTCCTTTTTTGTTGGCAACCACCGACAAATTTGGCAAATGCCTATTGATGATCCATGTCCACGTTGACTGGTGATCGAGAAAACGAAACACACCAGATTCATATAATCTCATATAATTCAGAGACTTCAAAATGTATAAAAGCAACAGAAACTTCTGGATCGAACTGCAGTGACCATCTGTTGGGGTTATTGCTTGGCTCATCATTTTGATTATGGCTGGCAATAACCCATAAAGTTTATGAACGTCAAAAAAAGCAGAAAGAGGAAAATGAGGCTAGGCCATGGACCTTCTCTCAAGAGTTGAGAGAATCATTTGGAGTATCTTCTACTCAACAATCACCATCCTAAAGTTTATGCCACACAAACTAAATTATTCAAAAGCTTGAATTGAATTGAAGCTAGCTAGCTACCTTAGCTTTTTTTTTGCCAAGGGAACCAGTACGTATATAATAGTCAACCCTTCTTAGCTTTCTCATATGCAATCATTCTAGTTCAATATCTAAAGGAACTCCTGCACTTCACCAGTCCAAAGTGATCTTATGGGATACGTGGGACATCAGAATTATGTCAATACTATACATATATGAACCACCACTATGTAGTTGCTTTTGGTTTTGAAAGAAAGAGAGAGAGGGGTTGGGATTTTGTCTGATCCTTTCATGTTTTTTGTATGAGTTTTTGATAAAGAAAAAATCCTTACCTGCAGCTCTAACAATGGCTGAGGTTTGCATCGGGGAACAGAAAGGAAGAATGGGGATTTTATCTTTTGAGACTTTAAGACCATCTAGCTAATTCATAACTTTTTTTCAGCTTGCCCTCCCAAAAGGCACTACTCCACTAAGTTTTGTCTACATGTGAGTAGTGACTGATCAAGTAATGAAACATTAAGGGACTTGTTAAACCAATATTGGGAGCTAATAGATCATTCAGTGAATTGGAGAGAACAAGATTGAGGGTATCCCAATCCAATTGGATCTGTGTTTGGCCTTTGTGGTGTAATGTCTGTATAAAACTTATTCTCTAACGTAAAAGCAAATTGGAGTTTCACTGAGAATGTACTTGCATACACTTATAGTAACTTTGGGATGTGAAAGTATTGTTCATTTGTTCAACTTGGGGATGTTCATGGGGTCTGTTTGGAGTTTTTACTAGCTCATGTATGGAGAAGCATCTCATCTCTTTTGACCTTTGTAACAAATCTCCTGTGGGATTGAGAACAATCTGATGCAAACAGTATCCAATTCTTATTTTCCCTCACTACTTAAGGTTACCTAGGCAGCTGATCAACCAATGCAACTTTGATAAAGAAAGGAGAAGATATAAAAGAATAACCAAACTGCTCGATCAAGGAATGAATAGAAAATCGTAGTCTAGGGCACACAGAATTCCATTATACACATGCATGATGATGCAACCGGAGACACCCTGGTGGAGCTGGAGATCGATCCTTTTATATAATCTATATACCTGTTTGGTGCTACCAAGTTAGCTGAGCTCGGATATCAAGAGCCTAAGAATGTGATTAGCAACTTAGTTATCAAGTATTCTCTCTGATTATTCTTCCTTGCCCTTATGCTAATTGTTTTGTTCAAACAAACAAACATTACTTTTATTTAAAATTTAAAGTAGAACGTAGGACGGTAGGAGTAGATTTACCCATTGATCTGGTTCATCAGGAATCTTCACATGATGAACCAGCATTGTGTCTTAGTTTAATAAATTAAGCTCCACTAGAACCCAGAAGCTAGCAAATTTATTAGAATAAAAGGTGCTGGCGCTCTCTTGATCGATAGGTTGCCATCATATGAACTTTTATAATTAAGAAGCAAAATAGTACTTATTAATGAAAGTAATTCAATCATTCTAGTTTTTTTATCCCATATTCATCATTGAAGGGTTTTTTTTATAGGTATATATATACTCCTGCTCTGGCCATGTTTAATTTTATGGGATTTTTATGCACTGTAAGATATGATCATGTTTATGTATGAAAGGATCGATCAGTCACTCATCACCACGTCTAGCTAGGGCTAAGAAAGTGTTCTTTAAAAGTATTACGAGATAAACTACTTAAAAGGGTCTTTTATATATGATACATAGCTGTCGATCTTAACTTCAACAAGCTAGTATTGGTAAATTAGCAAGCTTACTTGCAATACAATCTAACTATATTCTTTGAATTGAAGTTTAATTGGAATAAATTAGAGTTTGACTAATTAAACACATGATATATGGGATATTTTTGTGTTGCTTTAAAATGTTAACGATTGACTACATGAAATTGTTCATTTAGTTGACATTTAGATTTGAATACCGTGGTTTCCTATACAAAAAAACCACGGTATAGAATTCAAAAAATTTAGATTGACATGAATTTTTACGGTACTGAGTATTTTTCTACATGAAAAAAAACCACATTCTACATGAATTTTTCTATACCGTAAAACATTCTGAATACATGAAATTGTTCATTTAGTTGACATTTAGATTTGAATACTCAGTTTTCTATACCGTGGTTTTTTTGAATTTTTTTTTTACAAACATACGGACATTTGGTTAAAGCTTTTGTAATAAATATCTATATGTTGTAATTACGAAGTGTAAATCAAATTTACATATTTATGACATATTTTACAAAATTGAGGACGAATGTGTTGTCGAATTATAAATTTTTAAATTTGGACCAAATAGATCATTTGTCCTCGTTCATGTAATATAATTATCGGTTTTGTAATTGAGTTGTGTTTTTTGTATTAAGAAAATATTTACATCTTTCACAATACTTTTACAAACATAAGGACATTTGGTTGAAAATTTTGTATTAAAATGCTCATATGTTGTAATTACGAGGTCTTGACCAAAATTACAGATTTATGACCCCTTTTACAAAATTGAGGACGAATGTGTTGTAAATATAGTAAATTTTTAAATTTAAACCGAATAGACCATTTGTCCTCGTTCATGTAATATAGTTATTGGTTTTGTAATTGAGGGGTGTATTTTGTATTGAGAAAATAATAACATTTTTCACAACGCTTTTACAAACATAAAGACATTTGATTGAAATTTTTGTAATAAATGTCCATATGTTGTAATTACGAGGTATGAACCAGATTTACAAATTTATGACTCGTTTTACAAAATTAAAGACGAATGTGTTGTCGAAATTGTAAATTTTCAGATTTGGACTAAATAGATCATTTGTTCTCGTTCATGTAATATGGTTATCGGTTTTATAATTGGGTGTTGTTTTTTGTATTAAGAAAATAATTACATTTTTCACAACGCTTTTACAAAAATAATGACATTTTGTTGAAACTTTTGTAATAAATGTCTATATGTTGTAATTATGAAGTCTGAGCCAAATTTACGTGTTTTGAACGAATTTACTTATATTTGTGTAATTGTGTTGTTAAGTTTGTAAAATAAAAAAATGCAGATGCCACGTGTCAGAATCTAAATGAGTAAATAAGAAGAAAAAAAATTATTAAGTATCGGTGGGTATGTTATCTTGTCTCTTCAATTTGGGACTTGGGGAGGAAGAGGCTAGGCAGCTAGTTGACTCACACCCTTTGCACGAAGTGCCAGGGGCTTAGGAATTTTGGGACTTTGCAATGAAACCAGTCTATAACTAGCTATGCTTAATTACAGTAGCTCTTTTCGATCAATTGCACCATTTTTCTATTGGAGTTTTGTTCATCATATATCAAATCTAGTAAGTGATGTCCGATCTTAAACTTTGTTGCAATTAATTAAGTAGTTTTGATCCTAAGAAAACCCAACAGATCGATTATGTACGTGTTTCGGATTTGGGAATGAAACAATTTGTCAATGTTCATTTGCTTGCAGAGCTAAACAACTAGGTACACTGTTACGCAATGCGCGCAAGAAGGTAATTAACATCGAACTTGTACCTGCAGACGAATTATATATACAAGTATATAGATAAAAGGAAAAATAATGAAAACGAAGGAAGCACGAAACCATGCATGTACCGACAATGCGAGAGACGACTTTTTGAAGATGAAGTAAATAACAAGAACAAGGGGTAACTAAGGCCGAAAGCTCAACTATGGCGGCCTAGCTATGGCAATTTGACAACTATATACTAAGGATCTACACGAATTTTTCCCCAAACTCAGATAAACTATATGTGAAACGAAACGAGATGAAAGCAATGAGGCTGAGCTCGAAGGGTGAAAAAAAACTCGTCCAGATACACTTGAAATTACAATTTGGTTCTAAACAGTACGTAGTTGATTGGTTCTGTAACAGAGAAAGTCTCATTGTGATCGATTTGTTTAGTGCATGATTGAGAGGGTGGTATTATTATACTGCAGAGGCGAAACTGAAGGAGCTGCCCAGTTTGATTAGAGGGCCATGTGTGGGTTGTGCCCTAGTCATGAAAGATGCCTCTAAGCGACTGGAAGTGAGAGTCAATGAAAATGAATTATATATAAAGCGTGCATGAAATGTCGGTTTTACGCAATTATGTTACTTCGGGGCCAATTAGCTAATCTCCCATCCATCAAATTAATCCTCCTCTTGTGCATCTAGCTAGCTAATAATTACGTCTTTACTGTCATGATGAGTGTCATCACACGCCATTATACGTATTGCATTTTCTTAAGCCTGTATATTGTCAACGGTCTATTTCATTTTTGGCAGTGGGACTTGTTTGATTGAAATACAGTACTGTACTACTGTGTATAGTTGTATCAAATTTCAGGTCTCTACTGAAAGGAAGCTTCATAAGCAGGTCCTATATATCCGCTTCTGTTGTCTAGCTATTAAGTAATAAAAAGTTATTCCAACCTAGCTAAACTTACACATCAACTAAAATAAGGTCATTTTTCTGTGGTAAACACTCTAGAGAGAATTGATTCTACCTATAAAGTACCAAACATATATAGAGTCTCCAACTTTAGAGAACTTTATCTATCTTTGCGTATTCAAATTGATTTTACAAATTTATTGGACTCTAAATTCTATTTTTTTTATATCAAATAAATAACTTAAATGTTACAACTAGTCATTTATGAGTCAACCTCACAACCTCGATCTCACGTACAAAAGTAAGACGATGAGCAAATGATATTCAACGTTAATCTTCTTATTTGATCAAAGAAAAATAAAACTAATAGTTAATGTTAAAAACATCAAATGCTCAACATAAAAGTAATCTATGAGACTTTTAATCAATAGTGCCAAACACTACTACTACTAAAGACACTTATGATATGTATTAAAAAAAAAAAAGTCTATTGTCACCTCACAAACCGCTTTACTCACCTCATATTCTCTTTACACCATATTTATATATTTTTAATAGTAAGTCTACTTTGTTGACCCATTTACAATACCCAAAATACCATTTTCTCAGTTCTACTTTGTTCACCCTACATATATTTTTTAGTTTCAAATTTTCTTTGTTCAAACGACCATTACTTAGAAACATCGCTGATGCTGATGCAAAAAAAAAAAAAAAAAAAAAAAACAAATCGAATATAAGTGAGTCACTAGAAATGAAAATTTACATACAAAATCGATATGATAAATAATGAGTAAATAGAGACGAACCATCAACAAAGAAAAAAAAATACAAACAATTCATCTCAATTTTAGGATAAATGTTAGCGTCTTCAAACTCCATAGAACGACCGAATATAACAAATTATGGGTTAGAGATTATGAAGTATGTGTTTATCCAAAACAAAAAGATAAAAAAAAAAAAAAAAATTTGTAAAATCACTAATTTGTAACAACTTATTGTTCATTCCTGTGATTTTACATCAGAGTATTTTGGTCTTTTCAATAAATCAACAAACGTGTGAAAAGATAAAAAAAGAAAAAAGAATTTGTAAAATCACTAATTTGTAACAACTTATTATCCCTTGCTGTAATTTTACATCAGGATATTTTGATCTTTCAATAAATTAACAACGTATAGAGTGAACTAAGTGGTTTGTGGGGTAACAATATACGCGAAAAAAAAAAACATTTTGATAGCTCTAATAGCAATTTAGCGCTTCAGAAATTGCAATTACTCTAACATTTCACAAGGAAAAACAGTACTTCTCCATCAAAGAATGCAAAACTATAAGTAGAATATGAGTAAATATTTGCTAAACTATAAGTAGAATATGAGTAAATATTTGCTAGACAGATCTTCAAGACCGCTTTCTGGGTGGCAGTGACTCTAGCATTATGCAAAAAAGAGACACAAGCTATTAAAAAATTATGAAGCTTGACATTGACTTTTTCCCTAAACTATTATCAAGGTCCCGGTTGGAGCCAGCCTTGGGACTTTGCCATGTCTCGGTTTGTGCATATATAAACCCTCGATGCACCTCGCCTTTAATCAAACACACTAGCAGTTCATAACTCCCTAGCTAGCTCCTTTCACAGTTCATCTTGTTTCTCTCTTCCCTCCAAACGTCATCCTCCTCCATCTGCAGCTCACCTCCATTATTGTAATCTCTCTTCTCCTTTGTTCCATTTCAGTTTCAATTTCATCATCAGCCTCTGCATTTCTGTAGCTTCAGTTTCGAAACCTGGATCTCTTCGTTTCCGTCATACTTCCTTGATCAAAACCACAAAAAAAGCATTCCCAGCATGTAATCTTAGCCCTTTCCAAACAATCAATCCCAGATAACCCAATTCCAGAAAAACCCAAAAAAAATTTGTCCTTTTTTATGAATCAGTAGTCATATCTTATCTTCCTTCATAGTGTTCTAACCTGGCTCTCTTCCCCTCTTCTATTCCTTAGAAACACATTTATAAAAACATTCACAGCATGTAACTTTAGCCTTCCAAAATTCAAAGTTCTTCATCAAAAAAAAAAAAAAACTTTAGATTTGTAGATTTTCATCCATAGGAATTCTCAGTTATCCGTACTTGGTGTTAGTTACTCTGGCCAGGATCACAGAGCTCGTGTAACTACATCTTTATAAAAACCTTCAAATTATGTAATCCAAGTTCTCATTCCTATAGTCCAGTTCCTCAAACCCAAAAAAGAAAAAAAAAATTGTATTTTGTTTTTTTAACTAGCTAGAAATGCCGGAATACGAACCTGGAACGCCGCCGGTGTCGGCTCCTCCGACGCCGGGAACTCCAGCTCCGCTGTTTTCAGGACTGGTCGGAAGAGTGGACTCGCTGTCGTATGATCGGAAGTCAATGCCGCGATGCAATTCGTGCTTGCCTGTGAATGCTCCCACGTGGGGTCAACCTCACACGTGCTTCACCGACTTCCCGTCTCCCGATGTCTCTCTCACCCGCAAGGTACGCGCGCTATTCTCTCCTCGCTTATTCACTGTAATTTGTTTTTCCCGGCAAAAATTACAAAGTGACAGTTCTCTCTTCGCTCTTGTTTCGTCTTTATTTACCTGCAACTTTTGACTACGAGTTGGTCGGGAATTTTATTTCTTTTAGCCAATTGGCTGGCTAATCAAACTTTTTTGTAATAAATAATCTCACATATCAGTTTCAAATAATTACCATCAAAGAGTCTGACGTATTAGGTTGTCGAAACGTTATCTTTCTTCCTTTCGGTTACGTCCAGTGGTACTGAAAATAGAACTTCAAAACTAAGGTGAAAGCACTGTGCGCTCAATTTGCAACGGAAAATGTTGAATCGAGGCGTATTGGTGCATGACTTTTCGAACAAATCTTTTCCCTCTACATCACTCATTTTCCCACTTTATATCTTTTCTCCTTTTCACTCCCGAGTTGACATCATCATGCATACAGCATTATTAGAGTTAGAAATTGATCCAGCACCATTGGAAGTTCAGAGCAAAAGTTTTGCTCTTTGTATGGTTGATGAATAATATAACTACTTAATCAATTTTATTATGAATTCAAAAGAAAGACATTCTTCAGTGTAATTGTAGCCATAATCTAGTTAGACATAACCAATAAACTAATTTAGACCTGTTTTTAACTTTCTATAAGCTTCGAGCCAGTCACTGTTATATTTTAGTTTTCATATCTATGTTCATGAGGTTGAACATTGAAACGCACGGAACCCTTTATAAATATTCCTCGAAGATTAAATGGAAGAGATAGACATTCTAAATACTAGTTCTCTGTTTAATTTCATCGGTTTTGGCCTTTTGGGAGATTCTTGGACGAGTAATATCACACGTTTCATCATCAGAAACTTTAAAATTTGTATACCCGAATTCTTATTATTTACATGGTTTTGTCTATCATACCATATTTACATGTCACATTTGTTTGGTGCTTGAAATTTTGGTAGAATTATTTTTCTTATGCATTATTGTTAGTTGAAAAGTGCGGCGTTTGTTGACCCAGAACAAGAACAGTGAAGCGCTGAAGCGTTTACTATGTGATTGAAATATGCCCTTGAGAATTACAAAAGAACAAAAAAAAATATCATAAACTAATCTGTTAGCAAGGTATAATTCCTTTTTGATTACGAGGATAATCAAGTTTATGGGGTTGATTTGTCTGTGTACTCTGATAGCTAGCTTAACATACAAACGAAGAAGAAAAACCCAAAAAATAATTTAGGTTCTTTTGTTTTAAATGAAATCGTTTCACCTGCTCCATGCGGCCCTCTCCTTCTCTAACAGACTTGGTCAAATATTTACAAACTCAGTTTCGAATAAAGATACTGAACGCATGCATGTACGTCGTGTATGAGGGTGTCTGTATTATCGTCATCGAAAATAAGCATGGCAGCCTAAATTTATCACAATACAACTGCCTTCTTCCTACCGCCGCACCATTATAATATGCAGGTCGGTTATGGAAAAGATTCTGTTGAGGAGTTTTCAAATTGGATTTAGGGGTTTAATGTTTAAGTTTAGCTACTTAGTTTTCAATGCAACTAAAACCAGTTGAGCGCAAGTTTGGTCCCTCTTATTTTCTTCCTAACATTTAGGAGGACCATGGTGGAAAAACTATATACCAAAGGAAGTCCACTCTCCTGAAATGTAAAACTCTTAAGCCATGAAAGCCCTAGTAGTAATTAAATAGGTGAATTGTAATTTTTTCGGACGCCTCAAATTGAACTCTTAAACACATCCACGGGTTTTCTTTCTGTTTTCCTTTTTAATCTCTTTGCTTTTGTTTTTCTCATATATGAGATCCACGGCATCCATGATCCATCCAATGTGCGAAGCACTTTTCAAGAATTCTTCAATGTCTACCATCCTTTTAGGGATGGTGGGCCGTGAGCATGATGAACTAAGAAAAACCAAAAGCAACCCCAAGATATATATCATGCACCATATTAATCAAAATCTCTTTTGTTGCCATGAAATACATGTATGCATGATTAAAGTATAAGAAAATGTTTTGTTGTAATTACATGATTTTACATCTAAACCGAAAACGCTCGGTTCGATCTTCTTTTAGCTCTATACGGCATAATGGGAGCTGGCTAGGGTTGTGATGGTGTTATTCATCGCTATCTGTGTGTATGTATGCAGCTTGGAGCTGAGTTCGTGGGAACATTCATCCTGATGTTTGCTGCTACCGCCGGACCAATCGTGAACCAGAAGTACAACGGAGCAGAATCCCTTATCGGAAATGCAGCATGCGCCGGACTCGGAGTGATGATCGTGATTCTTTCCACGGGCCACATCTCTGGGGCTCACCTCAACCCTTCTCTCACCATTGCCTTCGCGTGCCTGCGTCACTTCCCATGGACTCAAGTCCCTGCCTACATAGCCGCCCAGGTCTCGGCCTCCATCTGTGCTTGTTTTGCTCTCAAGGGTGTCTACCATCCGTACATGTCTGGCGGAGTCACGGTGCCTTCTGTGAGCGACGGCCAGGCTTTTGCTCTTGAGTTCATCATCACTTTCAATCTCCTGTTCGTTGTCACTGCTGTTGCCACTGATACTCGTGCGGTGGGAGAGTTGGCTGGTTTAGCTGTCGGGGCGACTGTGATGCTAAACATTCTCATAGCTGGGTTAGTCTCTCTCTCTCTACATTTCTCTATCTCTTTCTACTCATTCATCGTATCTGTTACGTAATTTTCTTGATAGATCGACTTACCACTAGCACACCTTACGTGTCTTGATCATAACTTACACGTTACATCCATTCCAATATATTCTCAAGTTTTGATTCAATAACACAAAAATCTTGAAATAAGAACTTCATCTCCAAGTTACTGTCATTGACAATGAAATTCAAGTTAAATGTCATACGTACTTAGAACACGGTGTAATTCTTGATCTGTAACTTGTATTTCAAAAGTTGGCATCTTGGATTTTTAATTGTTGTTGGTTAAAATATAATTGTGGGTTGGTGGATGCACACTTTATCTTAGTTTATGAAATGTAATAATGGTTTGAAGACAACCTCTTATGATGACAAATCTAAAGCTGTGACAATTTCTTGAATAATGCCTGATAGAATCACATCTGGCGTATGCATAATGCCTAACACAACCAAACGAAAGCTTGTCGTAAATTTGGATTTGTTGGGGGTAGTTGTCATGAAACCTTGAACCCTAGCGAGCTAGGCAATTAACAGGGTTGTGACTCCATGCTCTGTCAACACGTCACATATATAGATGAGGGAAAGATGGTATTGTTGGTTTTCTTATCATTTTTAACATTTAGGGCGTTGGCCTCTTACTCCTACACTGAAACAAGAAGAGATTCCGGACAGATGAACATTATCATTTTGGTACTATAGTACTTCTGGACATCTGAATTTACCTTACTTAGCTAGCTACTCTGTCATGTCACTCATGTGTTATATATGAATTCCTTTTCACTTTCATATTTTACTGCGCTGAAGTGATGTATAATTATAATGTGACAGGCCATCAAGTGGCGGTTCGATGAACCCTGTGCGAACTTTAGGCCCTGCCGTGGCCGCCGGAAACTATAGGGCATTGTGGATATACCTGGTAGCCCCCACACTCGGTGCAGTGGCCGGAGCCGGAACCTATACTGCCGTGAAGCTTCAGGGCGATGAAATAGGATCTCCGGCTCGTGAGGTCAGAAGCTTTCGCCGCTAACTAATCAGGGCGAACACCAGAAACCTTGTGTATAGATATACAACATCGTACATTAACTCTCCTTGGCATTCCGGCCGTCGCGTGCCCCCCAAGTTCATCCGACGAGCCTCGAGTTTCATAAGATGATATGCAACGATGGTATGCGAGAATTTCTGGTTCCATAATAAATATCGTAGTGTGGTTTGTATGTTAGACGATTTGGTGTTGTGATGTGAGAGATTTGAACTATAAGACTTTACAATAAGGGCAGGTGGCAATGCAATAGAAGGATGTGACGCAAAGTCTATGCTTTGGGCCCTTTACTTCTCATTGCTGTAACTCTGTAAAGCTATATGTATTTATATATGTGCTTGTGCTCAATCAGTGATGGTGTGCCTGTAGCCTATCCATGTCCATCATCTCATAGAGGTCCTTGTCGACGATGGAACGTCTTCTTTGAAAATTTGGATGGTAAGTGTTTGTCCGGGGACCCCGTGAGTAGACTTTGGATTTTGGCTTTGTTGTATTGATAATGCTTTCATCAATAAACTGCAGAATGATTTGATGCATGTTCCGACTTCTTCCTTGTAGCTAGTTTTGGCTATGATATATCATATATCTGCTTCCATTTATCGTTGTTTGAATAAAAGATAAATGATGACACAAGTAACAGAATGTATTAGTCTATTCGAGCTAAAATTTACTTTTGTATTGATCGAACTCTCTTAAAAATTACCTTTTTCAAAACACGATCAAAATTTTTTGTTAAGGTAAATCTGAAATATTGATCTATGGTGTTCTTTAAGAAAGATTGGCCTTTCACTCTCGTTAGTGACCTTCCTCTTCATCGTCTTCATCTTCATTCTCTTCGTCTTCACTCGCATCATCTTCGTTCTCTTGGCCTTCACTCACTTCATCTTCGTTCTCTTCGTCTTCACACACTTCATCTTCACTAACTTCATCTACATATTCATCACTTTCTTCGGATTCTTTTGAACCAACCTCCTTGTCTCCCTGGACAGCCTCCCCTAAATACCATAAAACAGCACGGGGGATAATCTCATCGCGAATGGTCGACCTACACAAAAATAACGAGAAAAACAACACATTAACAAATAGTTCTGTATTACAATAGGTCAAGCAGACCTCAATAATACTAGAGGGGTTGATGACTAAAACCATTATAGTAGAATATTGGTCTCATTAAGTAATAAACACTATGAACACTCACCCAATGCATGTAATAATCTCGTTTCATCTCTTCTATGAGTCTGTACTGTTAAGATAAAGATAGAAGTCGAATAAGATAAAACTGCGAGCCTGTTGCAAAAAAATAAAAATAAATAAAATTACTGCAAAATGTCTCACAGTATGTTCATCAATTGGAATGGGATTGAAAAAGTTGAAGAAACTATCACATTCTCTTGTCAAACAATTTCCGGGATACCATTCAATCTCTATCCTGCATAGCGCCAACTCTGAGTCAAATTTATTGAAGTAATACCAACAACCATGTCTTAAGGTAGGAGCCAAACTTACCCGGATGCTTTCTGTAGAATGGTTTCGTCTTGATCAAGAAACTCATATGTCTTGGTCAGAAAAGGGTTCTGAAAGAAAGGGTTTTTGTCGAAGCAGAACTGAAATATGAACCCCTTAAAGTCATCTTTCCTCAACCACTTGATGTCTGTAAGATACTTGAGAGCCTCTCCATCAGGAACACTAATCTATTTCTGAAATATTAGAGAATAAGTAATTTTAACAAGCATGTTAAAACACATTAAAAGGAGTGACATTATGTACAAGCACCAACTCCTCACCTCAGCATCTAGCAACTCATGGTTTGCCAAAGCATGGAGCCAGAAGTTAGGCACACCTTTCTCAGCTGCCACAAACAGACATGACAAATAATAGCAATCAATAACTAGTAGTCTATTATTGTCGCAAATAATACGCTTTCTGATAGTTGGCTTCAAGTTCTGCTCTTTCCCTGTAAAACTGTGCCTTTAATCTGTCATGATCTTTCTGCAAGTTGAGATAGTCTTTGATTAAGTTCAGATGTGGAAATAATGCATGAAACGTTAAGTAATATACTCATCGCATGAGGCCAAAGGGCAATAGAAATATACACCCTCATATAATGAATGAGCTACGTACTGTTTTGAGTAATCCGATATGCAAAATGTAGAAGAGTTAGCTACCTGAATTCTTTTAAGAAGGTCAACTCGCTTTTGGACATCCTGTGATAGGCTCTTAAGGAAATCTTCATGCCCTGATGCCATCTCTATATACTGTTCTAGCATAGCCTCTCCCGTAAACCATGAAACAGCACGAGGGATTATATCATCCCTTTCAAAAATGACCGTCTTACTTTACAGTCATCATGGGCTTCGGGTGGACTAAAAATATCGAAGAAACTTCTACGATTTCCACGTCTACGTTTCTTCAAGCCATTTTTGGAAGTCCACTCAATTTCAGTCCTATAAAGCAGGTACCAGTGGTCGATTGCACATAAACGAAGTAAGAGTGTTTAGCATTCTAGGAAGGTATGAACCAAACTCACCCTATTATTTTCTCTATAATGAATTCATCTTCATCAGTCATATGATATGTCACGGTCAGAACAGAGTTTTTGAAGAAGGGGTTGGGACGAAAGTAGAACTCGAGTTTGAAAACCATAAGGTTAGTACTTAGCCACTTGATGCTCACAAGATGTTTGAGAGCTTCTTGATCATAGTCTTTAATCTAATCAAAATCACATATTAGAGCAGCTACTGATTTCACATACAAGTTAAGACTACGACCATTGAAGATGCAAATCAAAATATGGTCTCACCTCTTTGTCTAGCACATAAATGGCGTTCAAAGCATAGAGCCAAAATTCGGGAATCCCTTTTTCTGCAGAAATACATAAAACACTTGTTCACAAAATAAAACAACATATATAACAAGATCAGGTGGAAGAGTGAGCATTACCTTCTTGATTTGTTCTTGCTGATTCAGAATCAGTAGCTTCTCCAATTCCGTTCACGACATTGTATCTCTAACGAGAAAATTTTTCAACTTGTTTTAATTAATTTTAAATAAATATTTCAACTATGTTTTTTAATCCAGGCTAGTTAGAGCTATATGATACCGTTTCGTAGAGAGGCTGATAGAGTTTCTCATATTTAGCTTCAAGTGCTCCTCGATCCTTGTAAAACTGTGCCTCTAACTCATCATGGTCTTTCTGCAAGTCACAAAGCTTCAAGGCTAGGGTTTTTCATATGAAAAAAGAAGAAGCTATATTCTTATATTGATCAGCTACTAATAACAATAATACGATTACCTGTATCTGTATAAGATGCTCAATGCGCCTTCTGGTATCCGGTGGGAACCTTAGGAGCTGCACCAAAAATGAAAATAAAAAAGAAATTAGAACAAAAGGCGTAAAGGTGAGATTCATTTACAGCTTTACTGGGGGTAAAGCAGGCAAGCTACTCACCTTGCTTGGATTAAGGGCTGGTTGATCATCTCCGTTCCCAACTGTTACAATAGGATTCAAACATGCAAGAGTGAAAAACCAATACCAGACTAAAATATCGTATCAGAAGAACCAGAGTAGTATAGAGGCAGTGGAAGATAATCGTATATATAAATGTAATAAATTACATACAATTAAATCTTTCAGAAGATAATCGTACGTGAAGGGAAGAAGGTCAATATCCAGATCCAACAGAATATGAAAAACGATTCAAGGAAACGTAATTTCTCCAGATAGAGGCAGTGGAAGAAGTAAAGAAAGTAGGGAGAGAAAGAGGCGACTGGGAGGATGATAACATTGACGGAGTGAGAAGAGTAGTATAGAAATAGACGTCGTGAGTCTTGAAATTCCAGAATTTGAGTATTTAAGACTCTGAACTGTCCTTGATACAATGATACTGCATCTACGGATACAATTATCAAAACAAAGATAACCTAGAATAAAGGACACCGAAGGAGAGGATCGATCCTAATCAGGGTGTATATATATATGGTGGGATCTCAGAATCCATACAAGGAAGTAAATTAGAGGAAACTGGATGGAAAATAACTAAAACAATAATCAATTTCATTGTTGGGTAATTACGATAGAGGGAAGCTGGTTTACCATATGGGTACCGTAAAACCTAAAATGGTACATGACCTATTGCAAAAAGTATAATTTGATACCTACGAATTTTTTTATATATCATATGGCGCGCACAACTTTAATTACTATATCCAGTAAAGATATATTCTTGAATTTAAAGAAGAAAAACAACCCACACATCGCGGAGCCTTATCATATGCCCCTGCTAGTAAACTTGTGATCTAATTGTAGTTACAAATCTTCAATTTGTAATTTGAGCACATGACCTTATGAAAGTAGAGAAATCCTAAAATTGTATTACAATGTAAGTGCAGCTTTAACTTGCTGAAGTGCATGTTGTTTGAAAGGCATACACCAAGACAAGCCCGAGGGATTCTGAGTTGCTAAAGTTATAGTCTAAATTCTAAATTCCTAACAAGTGATAACTCTTAACAAACCAATTTGACCAAAGTACTACATTTTCGAGTCTTTGGAGTTCCTTGCTTGGAAACACAATATGGCGCAAAATTACGGGAACTTCCATTGATGTCTGGTTACACCTGCAACTAGCTTGGTTTGAGAATCAACTTTGGAAATATGTACATACACAAGACAAATTTAGTTATATATATCATGTCGGAGAGCTTCAACTATCATATCCAGTAATGTTTCATGGAATTATGGAAGCAACACAACCCGCAAAATCGCAGGGTCTTATACGCAAGATGTAAATTTGCAATCTAGCTGATTGTTATTACAAATCTTGACTTGACGTTCAAATGGAGCACATGAACCTTGTGAATGGTATTTTTCAAATGCAGTTCTAATTGTGCGGGAGCCGTTCGTTTTCTTACCTGCATAGGAGAAGAGACACCAACCACCATTATACACCTCTCACATGACATCGATACCTACCTAGCATATATTCTGATCAAATACCTAATATATATATACCAAGATTTTCTAATTCCTTATTACCTGTATATGTGTATGAGGATCAGACTTTAATCTGCTTCTTTATCACCTGTCCCAGAAGCGCTGAGGCTTTTGCTTCCAAATTGTCGTTTCTTCATCGTAAGTTGATGAAAATGTGCAACATCTCGATACACCACATTTTTGTCAAACTTCTGCAAAACAGTTAGAGTACAAAGGCATATCTACTCTGTTAGAGGAGCAAGGAAAAAGATACACACCAACAAATATGGTCAAATTAATGAAGGATTCAGAAAAACTAAAACTGCTAGCTAGTTAACTAATTAGCTAGACGGAATTGATCTCACCTTGAGAAAATCTTGAAAAAGAACATCCCTGATAGTTTTTCTTGTAATCGCCCCAGTTCTCACCGCCTCCAATATATTTCGTGTATATGGTCCAGATATTATCCCCACCAATGTCTCCTGATCCAACGATTCGGCATTTCGTGCTTCACACTGAAATTTCACTGCTTCCATCTTATACCAAGCCATCCGCCACAAATAAAACTCATATTGCTTCTTAGCCGACTTATTGGCCCAGCTGCAAAACCAGATATCATATTTGTCATCAATTTTTGAAGGCTGATCAAGACTGAAAACATATAGAGATAGATAGAAGTGGATGATGATACGAGTGTGTATCCTTCACGATCTTCCGCCAATGTTTCTTATGCCGGGCAGCCTGCAAGACAAGTAATATTGTTGTTATATATACAGACAGTAGTTAACAAAACAGAAAGGAGCCTAGGGTGATAGTATACTTTGATCCTCAACTGCAAATACCAATTTAAAATTGGGTTTAAAACTTAAAAAAGAGTTCTAAAGGCAGAATCGCAGAACTTAATATAGACCTTGGTAATAGACCTTCACACCAGTAGTAAACACTAATGAGAACATTTCTTGATCTATCAGAATTATCAAAATCAACCTCCAAAATTAACCAAGAAAGACACAAAATCAAAGAAAAGAGTGAAAGAGCCATACATCGCTGATTTTCTTGAATTCCGAATACATCACTTTACGTTCTCCCTGATAGAAGAATCCTGTTTTCTGGATTCTAACTGCGTCCAGAGAATAATCAATATCCATTGATCTTGCTCAAGCTCACAACAGATTTCAGGGTGGGTGAACAAGAGAGGAACATAAATTAGGGTTTATTGGAGGAAGAAAGAACGCGTGCCACGAGGGCCGAGATCGGACACCTTCACGTCGTCGTTGCTCATTCTGCACACAGAGGGAGAGAGAAGGCGGCAAACAAACCCTTGCTCACATCTCCACACCTAGAATAATATCCATATATAAATGTAATGATTTGCATGCAATTAAACTCTTTCTTAAAAAGAAAAAAAAATAAAAAGAAGAAAGACCTAACTCCCAGTAACTTTTGGTCTAGCGGCATATACTTTTTTCGAGATTGTGCGTTCGACTCATGAAAGACTAGTCACAAAAAAAACCCTAAGCTGTTGGGTTTAGGGTTCTTAAAAATAGAAAATTTGAGGATAAAAATGGGCCGGATATAAAGAATGGGCCTCGGCCTATACCTTTCTAAATGCACAAGCGCGCAAAAACGGAAAGAAAATTTGGAGGGAAATTAAAATAGAGGGATTAGCCTCCTCTTCCTTCTTCTCCTCACATTATTTTCACCAACTGTAAAAATTCCATCACAAGATTCGCTTTGATTCATACTCATCTATCATGAAAGATCCATCCTCTTATAGCCATGACTCTAATTCCAGTATCAAGAAGAAGAGAGCCCATAGCCAAACCTCCCTCATTCCTTGTAAGAAGCCGCGGAGCACGACGGCGCCGCTACTCGAGTTGAAGCATCTCGACGTCCCTCTCACGTCCCCGGCGACCGGTTCTCCGGTCAATTTCATCCGCCTCCATCCCGATCGGCGTTACATCATCGGCAGGAGCCCCCGCCGCTGCGATTTCGTCTTCGCCGACCGCCGCGTCGGGAGTCGGCATTGCCAGGTTTTTTACGATTCTTTTCATCGGAAACTTTTTATTGTTGATGGAGCTTTGGTTTCGGTTTCTCAATTTAGGAGTCAGAGCGGCGGCGGAGTAGATAGGGCTTCGTTGAATGGGGTGTTTGTGAATGGGATTAGGGTTAGGGGAAATGAGGCGGTGGAGTTGACCGACGGAGACCAGGTCTCGTTTGCTTGTGGAACTGGAGATTGTTGTAGTAATCCGGTTAGGATTGGATTTGTGATTCGTAAGATTGTTTACGAGGAAATGTATGTATCAAATAACTCCCAGGGATCTGTAATTGTATCAAATCCTAAGGGATGTAAAAGGATTTTTGCTTCTAGAGCCGAAGTCGATTCGTCTTCCATCATTTCAAGAGCAAGCTTTCTCTTGAGTGAGTGCAGAAGGATTTTGCGTAGCGAGGACCCTATAGCTTACATTAGGACACACTGTAGATATACTTTTTGCAATGGATTGATTATGGATCATGTGACTCGAGCTTCGAGTTGTGATATTGGTAGATCCGGAGTAAAGTGGAAAGGATCAATGCTTTGTGAAACCTCACAGATACCTTGCAATGTGAAGAGTAAAGTGCGGTCAACTTCAGCGAGGCATCACTGTGAAGGAGCAGTGGCTTCAGAATCGAATAGTGACTTAGCTGTTGTCTGTGTGCAAGGTGATGCTTTAGATAAGCAAGACAATGAAGTCCAAGTTCCTTCCGACGCTCATGTTGCTGATGGAAATCCTGGAACTTCATCTTTCAATTTGAAGAGTAGGGATAATGTTGCTTGTGTTGGTGATGCTGTTAACGATAAAACTTGCAGCAAGAGTGTTGGTCTACAACCTGGCAAGAATTTCTTCCTGAATCGCCTTGCGTTTGAGGACCAGAGCTCTTCAAGTCATGATTCTGTTATTTCCTTGCCAGAGCTTCTTTATCCTGTTCAAAGTTTATCACAAATATTTATTGCAACATTCACAAGTGACATTTTATGGTAGGGCATTATTTTTCTTCGTACTTGTTTTCTAGTAGCATGTTCATCTTGGATTTTGTTTATGTATCATCTTTGTAGTTGCTTATACCATATGAGTTTTCTTTCTTGTGATTTACTTGTATTATATTTACCAAGGATGTTCATCTTTGTTTCTCTTCCAAGTCTAATTGTGGTGTATTGGTTGTAGGTTTTTGTCAACCTGTGAGATTCCCAGCCATCTGCCAGTAACAGTTGCTTGCCATAGTACAGAGAGATGTTGGAGTTCAAGCACTGAAAGTAGAACATCTGCGCCTTACCCAGAATTTCCAAACTTAATCGTAGTGTAAGAATATTGCCATACATCTCATTCATTAATTGGGCATGTTTGGTAGTGTACAGTAGACTAATATATGTTGAACTGGGGCAGAGTATCTTTCTTTTTAAGTTTATTCATTCTTCTTTATTCATTTCTCATTCTAATAGGTATCCCCCATTCCCTGAGGCCATAGCTTTTGGTGAAGACCTGAAAAGACATGGCATTGGTTGCCATCATCCAAAATTGTTTGTTTTACAGAGAGATGATAGTATTCGTGTTATCATTACCTCTGCCAATTTAGTGCCAACACAGGTGATGACCTAAACTAAAATGAGCTATGTACGAACTTTTCAACAATCTGACATTCTGTTTTAGTTCCCATCATGATCCGTTACAAAATTACTAATGCTTCTTATAACTAAGCAGTGGAATGCGGTAACCAATACCGTCTGGTGGCAAGATTTCCCTCGCAGAAGTGCTCCTGATTATTCATCACTTTTTACTCAATTTCCCGGCAGGGAAGTAAATCAAGACTCAAAATCGGATTTTGCTACATATCTGGCTGGATTTCTAGCAACTCTACTGACCGATGTACCAAGTCAGGCCCAGTGGATTGTTGAGTTGGCAAAGTATGATTTTGGAGGAGCAATGGGACATTTGGTTGCTTCTATACCTGGAATCCATTCATATAAAACTCCCTATATAATAGAATCCAGAAACTCTGCGTGTGTAAGTGTTTTCAGTCCCTGCATCTTTTTGGTTGAATTGAAAGCTGAAGTGCAAATGTCAATACCACTTCAATACTTACGCTCCATAGGACTCAAATGTCAATCATGACTTTCATCTTTTATTTTCTGTCTGGGTATAATGTTCAGTAAAGGCCGACCTCTCAAGTATAAACTGAACTTTTTCTGTTTCTCGATAGGATTTAACTCGCTTTTTTGGTTGTCGCATCTCTTCAGTGACGAGGGGGAACACTTCATTTGCTTCTTTTTATGGCTGCTTGATTAACTAGGTCTTTTGGATTATTTTGTTAAATTAACTCAGTAAAAAAAATTCTCACTATGTTTCTTGTCAGGCTGATCGTGGTCCATCAGGGTCATCTGGTATGAAATTCCTTGGATCAGTTGAAACATCTGTGGTCGGCCTAAGCTACCTCTTTCACAATGCAACAGATGCAAATGGTGCAAAGCTGAAGAAACTGGCTTCATTTCTCAGGAAATCTTGTGAAGCAAAAGATTTATCAATTGTCTTAACAAGAAACACAAATATACCTGCTGATGCAAATGCAGTGAGCATTCATGTGTCAAATCCTAACGAGTTCTCTGAGAGAGGTAAAAGTTTTGGTCCAGAACACCTCACTGGTGTATAGTTTTTCATATTATTCTATATTTTGGTTTTTGGCAGAATGTAATCATACAATTGTGCAAATTTCTTTCGATCTTGCTTCAAGTATCACAGTTAGTTTAAATGTGATTCTAAGTTGTTAATCTTGTGACCGTCTATGCTGCTAGCTCACCAAATTGTCTTATTCCCTTTTTTCTTATAGTAGATTGCGTTCAACTTGGGTTTTTGCCTAAAAACATTGCAAAATGGGTCTCTCCACTCTGGGATATTGGGTTTTTTAGATTCTCGGGTTACGTATGTCCTAAAGAAGCCCTTGGAGCAGCTCTAGGAGGAAACAACAAGAAAGTATGGTTGAGACTGCATGTGTTACAGGTACAATTATATCCTAGATTATTGGATATGACTTACATATTGAGGTTGCGTAGGCTGGAGATAGTCTAAGACTCTAAATCTTAACATGTTTAGATTTGGAGTGGGCATATATAAAGATGAGAGCTGAATGTTTGCAGGGACCACAGTTTCAGGATATATCAAAGATGATGCAACCTCAACATGTTATTGCATTATGCTCTTTGGTTGCAGCAATTGAAAGGTGTACAGGCCTCTGGCGCTTGCAGGAGGTAATCTCAGTGAAACTCTTTGTCATCAAATTTCTGTAACATATTTTTGCATCCATGATTATTTATACACTTCATCAATCCCATTCTTATAAATAGTTATTCTCGATGTCACTTTCAGTGTCTTATGAATCTTTTCTTCTTAGGTTTTAGGTCAATATAAATGGCCTGAATCGCTTGAGTCTGAGTTTGTTTATGGTGAGTGTAATTTTAACATATATCCAAGAAAGTTGGTAAATACATATTCTTTGTTAGTCACAACAAGGAGCTTCAAAGACATGTTATTAATTTTGTTGTTTTTATTTTCTTTTTTCACTTTAAGGTGCATCTTCAATTGGGTCAATCAATGCAAAATTTTTAGCCGAATTTTCAGCAGCTGCAGGAAAGAAATCATTTCAGTTTGATTCTGAGGAGTCTGATCCAGAGGTGATTAAACACACTTGTTCTTTTATAGAAATTTTCAAAAAAATTACGTTTGCTGATTCATCAAGTAGTGAATGGTCTTAACAGTGGGGATGCTGGAATGCTCGTCATGAATCAAAGGATCCATCCATTAGAATCATTTTTCCAACCATTGAAAGAGTGAAGAATGCATGTAGTGGAATTTTTCCTTCAAAACGTGTTCTTTGCTTCTCTGAGGTACGATCTTCTCAGCATAATGTAATGGTTCTCGATGGTGGGTTGTTATCTGCAATTTAAGTCTAAGTTGGTGGGGTCAGTAGGGCCAAAATGAGCTATGTTCGTAAAGAATTCTGTGGATTGAAAGCGAGATAATAGATTGTGCTTCCTTCCTCAACACTTAGTTATTTACAGTTTAACCTGATAGGTGTAAATTCCATTACATTTTTGCCTTTATTCATGGATGACAGGAAGTCTTTTCCTGTTCACCACAGGTTAAGAGACATTTCTAGTTTTTTGGTTAGGATGGATGCAGATACATTGTATTGTGGTATATACTTTGGTATTGTACAGCACATGCTTTAGTTAGTATGCTCATACAAAAAGCACTTGAACTGCATTTGCCAATCTTATTCCTTTTCCATATTTCATAGAAAAACCTATTCTGGTGACTAAGATGAGAAATTAATAATGTTACAGAATCTTCCTACTGATTGTAAATTTTCATGTCGTCTCAAGTTATCAAATGATTATGAACAGTCACCAATTGATAATGTTTTCTTCTTTCAAGAATTTCTTTCATTTGATTGTTGACTTTCGATATCTTATTGTTTTGTTGATTTGCAGAAAACATGGCAAAGGCTGAGGACAGTAGATATACTTCATGATGCAATTCCTCATCCCTATGATAGAGTGGGATATCCAATGCATACCAAGGTATGAGATCCTGTTTTATAAAATTAGGACTTTTGTGGATTTACATATGTAGAAAAACTATTGCCTTTCCTTTTATTTCTTGGTATCATATGGAACTATTGATTTGCAGTGCTCTTCTAGTTATCAGATTACGGTGTACAATAGTTACAATTAGCATTGATAATGATACTGCTTTTGCTATTAAGCATCTTGGTAACATACAGAGCTATTGATTTGGATTTCCTGTGCTCTTTTCTCTTTTTAGGTATTTGAAACCCTAGTGATCTATTAACCTGCATCTTTGCATTTAATGCTTTCAGGAGTTGTTGCATGGATTAGAGATAAGATGCATACATAAATGGTTAGGAGCAGGACTGATATAGTGCAGAATTGCAGAACAAATAATGGGTCGGGGCTGATTGTGACAGATTTAAGAGTAAAATTTATCTGATTTATATGTCAAACTGCAAAGAAGATAAATAGTACGACCATTTTAATGAAAAAGGTTTATATGCTTTCATCAATGAGAAACAGGTTTTTGGTTGTATAATCCGCAGAAAAGGTTGGTTTAAAGTAAACCCAAACAGGTCAGAGAAATCAAAAGTAGAGTATTAGAGGATGTTTGAGATAGAAAGTGCTTGGAGCCATCAGAATTGAGAGTGTTCTAAATTAGTCAATCCTGAAGCTTCTTAAGTAACCCCTTCAACTGTGACAACAAAAGCCTCTTCTTTAGGCTACATATTTACTGATCAATTAGAACTATAATCTTATTTGAAGAAATACCCCATTCATATATTCTCTTTCAGATGCTCCTTTTCTTTTCCTTTTCCACCAAGTAGAAAGTATTTCCATAGAATCTAGTACACCCCATCTTAATTTGTATGCTTAGTTATTGCATATGTTTCTCATCAGTGTGCTAATCTGTTCCTTTAAGGATCTGACATCTTGTCATACATTGCCGTATGGTTATAACAGTATCCTCTTATCTGTAAGCAGGTGGCCCGAAGACGGTTCCAGTCTAGGACAGATGCATCTTCATGTGGTTGGGTTTACTGCGGGTCACATAACTTCAGTGCAGCTGCCTGGGGACGTTCAATTTCCACTCCATCTAGTTTAAAAACAAATGGAATAGGGAATGTCAATTCGTCTCCGGATCATATGCTTCATATTTGCAATTATGAACTCGGGATCATTTTCACCTTTCCCCAAACAGAGACAGACAGTAATGCCAATCAAAATAGCACAAACTTGGATGATGTTGTTTTGCCATTTGTGGTGCCTGCTCCAAAATACAAGCGAGGAGACAGGCCAGCAACGAGGCTGGCTATGTGGCAGGCATTAGCTGAACTTACTGAAAAAGAGAGAGAAAAACATAGAGAGGAAGAGATTCAGGCAGAAGTTATGGAAGAGATTCCAGATGAAGATGAAGATGTCGAGGCAACTGATTTTGTTGTTGAAGAGAAGGAAGATGAGAAGGCTTACGCTGAGATTCTTTGGAGCCAATCATCTGAGAGCTGTTGAAATCCTGTCTGAAGCGAAATGCTTGATACTAGAAGCAGAGAGAGTTGACAAGCAATGTGTAAATGCTTCTTTATGAAGATAGGAAGTGCATCTCTCAGCAAGATGTGTGCTAAATGCAAGAAGTAGGTTGTTTCAGAACTTATCAGATCAGTAGCATTGGACACTGCACTGAGATCTCTTCGAGTTCAGGATTGGCTCAAGGTGAGGGAATGTCCCATGTTATGTGGAGAATGGAGATGTCGATGAAATTTCCTTATGTGATTGAATGGGATCTCTTAACAGAATGGGGCAAGTTGCTCAATGCCTACCACTACTTCGAAAGTGTTTGATCATTATAGGCAAAAATGAAAGAATGTTTGGGCAGAGTGGTCCTGTCATTGTCCTCTAGAGCTGCTAGCCTGCCAGCAGGTCCCGGAAAGTCGGTTGAAATTGGTGCTGCTTCTTCGAAGTACTGGTACCCCCTTTTCCCCTTTTGCATCACATTGTACAAGTATACGATCTCTGAAGACGTTAGGAATGTAGGTTAAGGTTGCATGCTGAACCAGACTTTGTCATAGGACTCAAATTGATATTTTCGTTTTGGGTTAGAGGCTCAAATTGATAGTTACGAAAGAGTAGCGTATCAAACTGAACCGAGTCGGCCGTCCTATGCCTTGGTTCAAAAAGCCATCTTATTTTCTGATGAAGACAAAAGACAGTAGTAGAATGTAGAACAGAAAAACAAACATATACGATGAGTACAAAACGCAGCGTTGTGATTGGACTAAAGTTTTGACTTTGTTGGTTCTTGGCGTCGACGTGTCGTACTACTCTACCCAATACCTTTCGTCTCTCTTTCTTCTTCCTTGCTTTCCTTGCAGTTCAAGGCTTATACTTCAAATTTGTACCCTTTTTGTTCCTGAAGAAGAGAACATCAAACAGAGCCACATCTTTCAAAAAAGAATCACTAGGAAGATTCAAACCAGGTTAAATGTGACAAGATTCAAATCAGGTAAATGTGACATTTTGCTCCTCTTTCCAGTCATATGCTACCTAATTATGGTGCCATGTTCTATTTTGGTTAACAGCCTGTTCCTTTAAATAGAGTTTCATGAGCTTAATCATAGAGTTTGTAAACAAAAGATTAGTTAAGAATATTTCGTATGCGACTGATTTGTGACGTAAATTGTAGCTCTAGTGTTTAAGATCATTCTACAATTACGAACTTAAATTTGAGCTGAAGGTAATTCCACTGAGAGGAGATGTTTGCTTGCGGTGAAGGTGACCTTGCTTGGACAGTTGGACGTGGTTAACAATAGAATCACAATTTCCATCCATTTTCAGCTCTAACAGTCTGATAGCTACACGTACATATATAAATCAAGATGCTTCGTGATACTATTTCAAAAGAAAACCACAGCAAACCAAAACTACCAGACTTCCCCACCTCTCCCTCTTTCTTCTTCCTCCGCCTGAAAAAAGTCATCAGAAACTGAAGAATGCATGCGTCGTCATCATCCTCCGTGCTGATATCATCTCCGCTTCAATGGAGAACTCCATCTCAACACGTTTCATTTACTCCCGCCGTTGCTTCCACGAGTACAACTCACGCCCGTGATCGCAGAAACGCCGTCGTTTCAATTCGCCTCGTAAATCCATTTTCTTCTTCTTCCTCGCTGTTCGCTACTCCCTTCCATGGCGGCCGGAGGAGAAAGACCTCGAAGCTCCGAGTCGTCTCCGCCGTCTTCGAGCGGTTCACGGAGCGCGCGATCAAAGCCGTCATATTTTCCCAGAGAGAAGCCAAGGCGTTGGGAAGGGGCATGGTGTTCACTCAGCACCTCTTGCTCGGTTTGATCGCCGAGGAGGAGCAGCATCGCCATCTTCATCCGAATTCGCTCGGGTTTCTCGGGTCGGGTATGACCCTGGACCAGGCCCGACGCGCCGTCCGGAGCATTTGGCGGCATAATAGTCAAAGCATTCAAGGTCAAAGTCAAGGTGCTTCTGCTGGCTCTGGTTCGGGTTCGGCTACGGATCTGTCGTTTGCGATTAGCACGAAGAGAGTTCTGGAGGCTGCGCTGGAGTATTCGAGGAGTAGAGCTCATAATTTTCTTGCACCGGAGCACATTGTGATCGGTTTGTTGACTGTTGATGATGGAAGTGCCGGTCAGGTTCTTAAAAGGTATCCCATTTTTCTCAATTTTTTTAGCTTTGTTGTTTAGTTGGTTTAAGTTAGTTTTTAGTTTCTATCCATGAGTTTCATCTGTCAATTGGGTTAGATTTCAGAACATGATGAAACAGCAGTTCATATGATATGCATATAATGTACATTTATTTATGGGCATTATGAGGATTGGTTGTTTTCGAGGGCAGGACTACATCACAATGTTTCATCTTCATCATAATTTTACATATTTGCATAGGGTTTGTATTAAAACAGAGAAACTTACAAGGAGGGTATGTAAAATATGGATTGCTGAAGTCAAATAAGTCTTCTTTAAGGCTGTACCTTGCGATGAAGTTTTTGTGACCTGAGAGAGCATTACTGTCTGTATGAGCTGCATGTAGATGAATACAGAATCTGAAGTTGAATATAAAATGTGCCAATATGGCATTCTGAAACTAGCTATTTTAATGTTTCAGACTGGGGGTAAATGTAAACCAGTTGTTAGCCGAGGCAGCCTCCAGACTTCAAATAGAGCTCGCCAAAGATGGCAGAGAGCCATCTGGGGGATCTCAAAAGACCTTTTCTAAAAAGTCTTCTGCATCGTCTGGGAAAACCAAAGGTAAGAAGTAAGTTTGCTTATCTCTATTGTTTAGTATTATAGGCAAAAGGGAATGGTGTTTAACACATTGTGCTTGTCAGAAAAAAGCGCTTTGGAACGGTTCTGTGTGGATCTCACTGCTCGTGCTAGCGAGGGACGCATTGATCCCGTTATTGGACGGGATACTGAAGTTCAGAGAATTATTCAGATACTTTGTCGCAGAACTAAAAATAATCCAATTCTTCTCGGTCAAAGTGGGGTTGGAAAGACGGCCATCGTTGAAGGTCTGGCAACTAGTATTGCACAGGCAGATGTCCCTGTTTATCTGTTGGTGTGTTCTCACAATCTCATCCAAACGCAGTTACTTATATTCACTTTGAAAAAGCTGTATATTTACAAATTGTTTAGCATTTATGTTTCCACAGACAAAACGCGTAATGTCCTTGGACGTAGCACTATTAATGGCTGGTGCAAAGGAGAGGGGAGAGTTGGAGTCGCGTGTTACCTCCTTAATAAGTGATGTACAAAAATCAGGTGAGCACACCTTCTTGAATTTCTATGGGAACAGAAATTCATTAGGCTGATTGTAGATGCGCTTGCATTGCAGGAAATGTTATTCTATTTATTGATGAAGTTCATACCCTTATTGAGTCCGGCACAGTTGGACGAGGAAATAAGGGGTCTGGTCTTGACATTGCTAATATTATGAAACCAGCACTCGGGAGGGGTAAATTACAGGTTATCTTTTTAATTTTCTTAAATTACAGGTTTCTTAATCTTCGTGCAACTGTTCTTACTGTGTTTTTAATCTTCTTGTTTATTAAGTCTTTAAAGCATAACTCAGTTTGCATGGACATTTTTTTTTCAGTGTATTGCATCCACTACTACCGATGAATACAGGATGCATCTTGAAAAGGATAAAGCATTTGGACGAAGATTCCAACCTGTCTGGATTAATGAACCAAGCCAGGTCTCTTACAAAAAGTGTTTTCATCTTACTGTGTCTACTGGTCATTTTCTGTACAGTTCATAATTAGATATGGTTTGAAATTTCCTAGGAGGATGCAGTTAGGATTCTATTTGGTCTGCGTGAAAAATATGAGGCCCATCACAACTGTATATATGCACCAGAAGCCATTAGTGCTGCTGTGTACCTGTCAGCAAGATATATTCCTGATAGATATCTTCCTGATAAAGCTATCGATCTCCTTGATGAGGCGGGAAGTAGAGCTCGTATGGAGGCCTTTAAGAAGAAAAAAGAAGAGCAGGTTGGCATACTTTCAAAGTCACCGGATGATTATTGGCAAGAAATTCGTACAGTTCAGGCGATGCATGAAGTGGTAATAGCATTACTCTCGACTCCTATCCTACCTTACCTAGTTCATTTCTCTTCTACTAATGTTGGTATTTATAATTAATATAAGCAGGTCCTGTCAAGTGAACTGAAATATGGAGCTGCTTCTGTGGACAATACCAGTGAACATATTCTAGACTCCGTTTCATCTTCCAAAGTAGATGATGAGTATGACTTCTGGCCCTGAAAATGTGTCTAAAAGGATAATGCTTTTCGCCTGAATTTCCCAAGGGCCTGAATGATATATAACTGGATTTCTTGGTAATAAACTTTTCAGACCTACTGTGGTGGGACCAAATGATATAGCAGCAGTTGCCTCACTATGGTCAGGAGTCCCTCTTCAGCAGCTCACTGCTGATGACCGACTGCTTTTGGTGGGTCTTGATGAGAAGCTCAGAAGACGAGTTGTTGGTCAAGATGAGGCTGTTGCAGCCATTTCCCGAGCTGTTAGGAGGTCCCGGGTTGGATTGAAGGATCCAAGTAGACCAATGGCAACAATGCTATTTTGTGGTCCTACTGGAGTTGGTAAAACTGAACTGACAAAAGCTTTGGCTGCATCTTATTTTGGATCTGTAAGTCTCAGCTATCCAATACTGTTTCTACATTGAATAAGTTTATATTAAAAACGGAAAGGATCCTTGAATCAGTCAGGAACACAATTAGGCATACTTATTTAATGTAATGGAAAGGATCGATCTTTCTTAAAAAAGATATAGTGGCTGAGTAAGCAGACACTGTTGACAAAGATATGAACATTTGAATAACATTGAATATATGAGAGGTGATTAGAAGGCCAAAGTTTACGCTGCCGCTTGAGGCCCTATTAGGCTATCACCCATTTTACTTTTTTTGGTGGATTTTAACGTGTTACATTTGCGGTTTCCATGTGGTTTGAGGCATCAAAATTTTTATTCAGATATTGTGGCCCTTGACATTTTTATTACAGGAGGAAGCTATGGTACGACTGGACATGAGTGAATATATGGAGCGGCATTCTGTCAGCAAATTAATAGGGTCACCCCCAGGCTATGTTGGCTTTGGAGAGGGAGGCACCCTAACAGAAGCTATCCGAAGACGACCTTTTACAGTAGTTGTGCTTGATGAAATCGAGAAGGCTCATCCAGATATATTCAACATCCTTCTCCAAGTCTTTGAAGATGGCCACCTTACTGATTCTCAGGTTTGTGGCCTTTTGGCATTTAGTTACTCTTGGCCCAAGACAAGGAAACTGATTGCATTGTTTCATCTTCTGTATCAGATAATTTTAGATTATTGTCTCATTTTATCTGATATGTGGGTTTTACAGGGACGGAGAGTATCATTTAAGAATGCTTTGGTGGTGATGACATCCAATGTGGGTTCCACTATCATTGCAAAGGGTCGGCAAAGCTCCATTGGTTTTGTGCTTACAGATGATGAGTCTAGTTCATATGCTGGGATAAAAGCAACAGTAATGGAAGAACTCAAGTCATATTTTCGTCCGGAGTTGCTCAACAGGATAGACGAAGTAGTTGTATTCCATCCCCTTGAAAAGTCTCAGGTTTGCCATCTTCCCGTAGTTCGCATAATCATGTCTCTAGCGCTAGGTTTTTCGTTAATGACATTTGCTTTCTTGACTTGGTAATGCTAGAATTTTGATTAATTTATATCTTTCGTTTACTGTAGATGCTGGAGATTGTAAATATAATGCTACAAGAAGTGAAGCAGAGGCTAATGTCTTTGGGAATTGGATTAGACGTGTCTGAATCAGTCAAGGACCTCATATGCCAAGAAGGCTATGATCGGTTTTATGGTGCTCGCCCTCTTAGACGAGCAATTACATTAATAATTGAAGATCCATTGAGTGAAGCCCTCCTTTCTGGAGTTTACCAGCCTGGTGACACTGCTGTCATTGATTTAGATGCTTCTGGGAACCCTTATGTAAGTAATGGATCAGGTCAGAGTAGTTCCCCTTTCTCTAAAACCAGTATACAGCATCCATCTTGTAATTAATCCCTAATCTTGATAATTTCTTATAGTTATGCACTATAGTTTTGTTAAAGTGCATCTGATTCATTAACTGTAGATAAAGTAACAAGTTTCAATGATTCTTTGAAACATGGAGTAAATATGATACCCCTTTCAGAGAGTTGTAGCTTATAAACTGGATCAGTCATAATAATTTACATGATGAGTATATATTTACAGCATTTTCACCGTGTGACAGTACCTCATTTGCTTTTGATATCCGATTAAAGCACATATCCACAGATCAGATCAAGTTAACGGGGAGAAGTGTGTGGGTCAGATAATAAAGTTGTGTCATGTCTGACATCGGTTATATTGATGATTTTCTCTTAGGATGGAGTTTGTTTTCCATTTACATAATTGGTCATGCATAATTGCTTAACGTGATTGAATGATCACAAGAGAGAAAAGAACAATTCAAGAGAAGAAGCCACCGCCTTTTTCCGGTTAGTACAAAAACCAACTGTGCCGGCCAGCGTCCTCTATGATGTGCAATCCACTGCTTATACTCGGCATATTCCAGCGACGCAACGGACGCCGTTGACAAAGACCATACTGTTTACATAGTCTACGCTGTTGCATATAAGTCTACGCCTATTTGTCAAACTGAAAAAACTTATGTCAATGCTGGATACGTATCTTCCTTCTTCGCTTGATATGTGCTAGAATTGTGTGGTTCTGTGAACATAGTTCATACAAAGTCGGAAATGATCGAGTGATGCCGGACGTACTGAAATGAGGTGTTTCACTACAACTAGCACTGAGTTTTGAGATGAACTGAAACCCACACTGCTTGGTTATAACTTTGCACATAATGCTGATTCTCAGGGTTACATTCAGTAACTTTTTAAAACTGAAAATAGTATGTGTTTGTTCAAAATTAGTAGTTGCCGGTTTTTAACTCGTGTTAAATTCGTGTGTCAAGGTCAGAACAGGTGAAAAAAATCACCAAACATCGATCCCTATGATCACGCAGATAAACTTTATATACATTAGAAAACCATGTGGTTTGAAGATTGTCACATACAGTTCTTCTTATTTTATGTACCTACTATATATTACTGTTACTCTGTACAAATTTGAGTAGTATATCTAATACTAATCCGTGCTATGTTTTCTCTGCCATGTTCTACACAAGATTACTCCATTATTTAGTGGTTTTATATGGGCAGCAGCCAATGCCATAGAGTAGTTGGGGATTGGTCTAGTTATGGGGAGAGAGTAACGGCTATGGCTATACAATGCATCTTTCACATTTGACACTATCAAATATCAATCAATCATTTATAAATTATAATCAGAAACAACCTCTTCGAAATACCAAATTATAAACCAGAACCAACTCCCCTAGCTAGTTGTGTTTTTCTATTTTCTCTGTCCATGGACTCTGCAACTTTGTTTTTTTTTTTTTTTTTTTTTTTTTTGTAATTTGGGACAGCAAATTTGCTGTAAAGAGGAGTGGTGTCCATGATTGCATATACATGTATGCTGGTTAAATTGTATGTCTGGTTAGACGCTAGCTGCTACACATGAAAGTGTTGAAACAAGTATTAGATATTTACTTTAGCTTTCCTTTGTGATAAAGGATACGTATGAAGTAAAAATGAAGAAAAAGGGAAAGGAGAATGAAGATAGGACGCATCAGCCAAAAGACTTGCCCAGTACAATGGTGACAATTCTAGATTGTTTTAGTTATTTGTGGGATTCGATTTCTAATAATCAAAGAAAGAGCCTCTAAGATACATATATTTATCATGTGTCACGTTAGTAAGTTCGACTCTAAATTGAACTTACCAAGGTTTGTGCATTTTTCCTTATGTGTGCCTTTTAAAAGCATTGGTGTGAAAAATGTCGAAAATGATGGGTGAAAAGAATAGTCTGATGTAGTGATGTGTAACCCAAAAAAGAAAAGAATGATTTGTTGAGCAGGAAGCTACGTTTGGTTTTCTCTAAGATGATCACCTATAAATAATTAAGGTGATCATGCAAGAGACATTACAGTACCCTTACACTCCGACCACTATGACTCACAGAGATTTCGATATTTAGAACACATTAAACACCGGCACAAGTTCTAGGTCAGACTCGGCTTTTCCACTTTCCAGCATTAACTTCTCTGTCGGAGAATCCTCAATATCATCTAGCCATGAAGGAAACAGCCCCAGAAGATCATATCGGAGAAGCTGCTACTTTCGCCGGATTAGCACCACCACTTCAGTATCACTCCGACACCGAGCTCCCCGCACCCAAGAAAATGTCCGGCGCCGGCTACACTGCTCCGCTCAGTCTCAGTGGGACTCTGAACAAAAGAACCGGCAGCAAGAGAACCAACAACGACGAAGAAGAGGCTTACGTCGAGGACGTCTCCGTCGACGTAAGCAGCGTCAAGCCCCTGCCACGTCCCGACGCCAACAACACAGACGACTCCCTCACTCTTCTCGGCGGCGACAAGCCGCCCCAGAAGAGCAACAACGACCAGTCGTTCGTACGTACAGCCTCCGTACGGATCAAGCAGGAGCTGAAGAAGCTGGCGTCGCTCTCGAAGCAGCAGCTGCCGCAACGGCGCCGTTTCGACCGGATGCAGTCAGCGGCTGCTCCGGCTCTTAAGGGACTCAAGTTCATAAGTAAAACGGACGGGAATGCTGAGTGGCCGGCGGTCGAGAAAAGGTTCGACAAGCTTACAGGCTCGACTAACGGGATGCTGCCACGTGCTGCGTTCGGGGAGTGCATAGGGATGAACAAAGACTGCAAGGAGTTCGCAGGAAAACTGTTCGACGCCTTGGCCAGGAAGCATGGGATCAAAGGCGACTCGATCAACAAGGAGGAGTTGAAAGAGATGTGGGCACAAGTTTCTGAACAGGGCTTCAATTCCAGGCTGCAAATTTTCTTTGACATGTAAGTAATAACTAAGCTAATATCTTCTTAATCTTAATCGATAACAGACCAGTTGTAGCATTTGATTTAGTTATCCGATAAAAAAAACTCCGATGAGCTTGGTTATTTCTACGGTAAGTAATTGATCATCTGCAACTTGGTTTTGTTTGTTCAGGGTTGATAAGGATGGGGATGGAAGAATCAGTGTGGAAGAAGTCAAGGAGGTATGGCATATGATATGATCTAATATGGCATGTATGATATTTCTAGCTAGCTATACCATGTGAGTTTTCTTCAGAATTATTAGTTTCCAAATAATGGAATTGTTTGATTCATTGTTATATTAATAATGCAGATCATTAGCTTCAGTGCTTCTGCCAATAAACTATCAAACATCCAGACACAAGCAGAGGAATATGCAGCATTGATCATGGAAGAGTTGGATCCAGACAATCTTGGATACATCATGGTAATGAAATTGTACTAATATGAAAACTATTTTCAAACAGGAGTCTAAAACGACATAGTTTTGAGCAGATAGACAGCTTGGAGACACTCCTACTGTATGGACCGGAGGAGACGGTGGCGCGTGGAAAAGAGAGCCGGAACTTGAGCAAAATGCTGAGCCAGAAGCTGAAGCCAGTGAGAGAGGACAACCCTCTGACAAGGTGGTATAGGAGAGCCAACTACTTTCTTGAAGACAATTGGAAGAGAGTTTGGGTAATGGCATTGTGGATTGGGATCATGGCTGCTCTGTTTGCCTATAAGTATGTGCAGTATAAAAATAGGGCTGCATATCACGTAATGGGTCATTGTGTATCCATGGCCAAAGGTGCAGCTGAGACACTCAAGTTCAACATGGCTCTTATTCTACTTCCAGTGTGTAGAAACACTATCACTTTGCTAAGGAACAAGACCAAATTAGGTGTTGCCGTTCCTTTTGATGATAACCTCAATTTCCATAAGGTAAGCAATTCATCAGTAACATTCAACTACGATCACATTATGTGGCAACTGATGAGAATAACGTTTTGTTCTTTACATATACGACGATTACAAAACTTAATCTTATTCAACTCTTTTTGGTGAACTTAGGTGATAGCTATTGGAATTTCAGTAGGAGTTGGCATACACTCGATTTACCATTTGGCGTGCGATTTCCCTCGTCTCATCAAAGCAGACAGCGTCACATACGCCCCGATGAGGCAATATTTTGGGGAACAACCTTCAAACTATTGGTTTTTTGTGAAATCAGTAGAAGGTGTAACTGGCATTATAATGGTAGTGTTGATGACAATAGCCTTCACACTAGCAGCACCATGTTTTAGAAGAGGTAAGCTCAAAAACCTACCCCAACCTCTCAAGAGGCTCACTGGCTTCAATGCCTTTTGGTACTCCCATCATCTCTTCGTCATTGTCTATACCTTGCTCATTGTCCATGGAGAATACCTTTACCTCACCAAGGAATGGTACCATAAAACGGTTAGAACTTTCTTCATCATCACCATCTAATATGGTAAATAGTATTGCCATTTTTATCTGTATAAACTTTTCTCAAACATGTTACTGCCGGATTGACAGACTTGGATGTACTTGGCTGTTCCACTTCTCCTCTACGGTGGTGAAAGATTTGTTCGGGCACTCCGGTCCAGCATCAAGCCGGTTAAGATAGTAAAGGTAAACAAAACAATACTACCCTATATTTGTATTAACATTTAAAATCCAAATGAGATGTATCTAATCACAATTCGTCTGTTTAATAATGTTGAAGGTGGCTCTATATCCTGGAAATGTGTTGGCACTTTATATGTCAAAGCCTCAAGGCTTCAGATACCATAGTGGGCAATACATGTTTGTTAATTGTGCTGCTGTCTCCCCATTTGAATGGTAAGCACGTCTATGAAACACATATAACAGGTTAAGTAATTACCATTCTCATGTATCGTATCTTAAAACTAGGTCAAGAATCCCAGTTTCAGTTTTGGTGCTAAAATATCCTCATTTTGCTAATTATAAATTTGGTTATTGTCAAAATAGGCACCCATTTTCGATCACGTCGGCGCCGGGAGACGACCACCTCAGTGTTCATATCCGGACTCTTGGCGACTGGACGCGACAACTTAAGACAGTGTTTTCTCAGGTACGACTTGGAGTGACTACATTACCTCTTGGCCTAACAAAAACAAAAGTTATAGTATAGTTTAGTTTAGGAAGATTTTGCTTGCCCTAGGAAATATAATTAGGTATGAATCTCCAACCACTCCTCTAAAATTGTTGTCTTAAAAGCATAATCTAGCATTATCAATAGTAGCCAAGTTATGTAGAGCCAATATGGTTGGAACAGACAGAAGTTTTGGTACAGAAAGCTTATCCATCACAGAAGAACAATTGTCGTTTATATGAGTATGTTTTACTTAATTAGTTGATTAAGAAAACAAGTTTAGTTAAAACCAACTTGAGTACTTGATACTTAGAGCTAGCTAATCTTCTTCTATTAATTCTTCTTCTTCTTTTTAGGTATGCCAACCACCTCCTTCTGGGAACAGTGGACTCCTCAGAGCCGACTGTATGCAAGGCAACGACTTAAAGTAAGTTTTCATCCGACACCTAAAAACTTGAACTTAGTTCATACTAATTTTATTTGAACCTATGAGAAGTATAGAAAAAGGAAAAATGCCCACTTATGAATAATCTGACTGAAGACATAAATAGAAACATAGCAAAGTGATCTTTCAAGTAATTGTCAGTTGTTACTACAATAATGTGATGATGTACGTGTGATTCGTCGGAAAATCATAATCTTATAGTTCTGATAACTAAAAGAAGCTAATGTAGATGCAATTGTTTGTTGTTGATCGTATAATTGTGCTTTGTTAGATATTAGACAGGGACCTCTAAACAAACATCCAAAGGGGATTTGATGGGCAACAGATAAATGATTATCATTTTACACTAAAGTAGAAGATGACTTTAGACTTGTTTCTTTCTTCAATTTTTGAGAAAGTTGCGTTGTGTCCATAATGGATTTTCTTTTTCTCCGATGTTGATGGGGGGGGGGAATCAATAATTGATCTAATGACTAATGATCGACTTATTATGGTGAACAGCTTTCCAAGAGTGCTAATAGATGGACCCTATGGAGCACCAGCTCAAGACTACAAGAAATATGAAGTGGTGTTACTTGTAGGGTTGGGAATAGGAGCAACCCCAATGATAAGCATCCTCAAGGACATAGTGAATAACATCAAAGCCATAGAAGATGAATCACAGAACGCCCTAGAAAGCGGCACGGCCGGTTCTGGCAGCCCAGTGAGCTTCCACGGCAACTTCAAGACCAAGAGAGCCTACTTCTACTGGGTGACGCGAGAGCAAGGTTCGTTCGACTGGTTCAAAGGAGCCATGAACGAGGTGGCGGAGCTGGACCATAACAGAGTGATAGAGTTCCACAACTACTGCACTAGTGTTTATGAGGAAGGTGATGCACGTTCTGCCCTCATTGCTATGCTTCAGTCACTAAATCATGCCAAGAATGGGGTCGATATTGTGTCGGGTACTCGGGTGAAGTCACATTTTGCTAAGCCCAACTGGCGTGAGGTCTACAAGCGCATTGCGCTGGATCACACCAATGCCAAAGTTGGTGAGTCCCCTTCCCTTTTTCTTTTTTTTTTTTTGGACGAAAAGAGCCCCTCCCTTTACCACTAAACCTTTGATCACCAAAACTGTTCATTTTTCATTCTCTATATCAGATCTCTATCAGAAACTTAACTAAACCAAAATAATACTGTTCATATAGAATCTACATCACATTAGTTGACCATGTCCAGTAAAAACAGAATAATGCAGCATATAGTTTTACGGTGAACCATCAATGTCGGATTTTCTTTTCTAATACTGATTATATACAACTATTAAAACTATATGTCTATCTCTCGAAGCATATGATTACATATTATAAATACTTTGATTTTAGTTATTAGGCGATAGTATATTCCTAATTCTCTGGCATGTTCTGCTTAAAAATGATACATTTATCTTTAGAAAAGACTATGAAAGTCACTGGTTGGATATTATAACAAGTAGTGGGTGGTACTTTGGCTCATGCTGCACATAAAAGATGATTAACACTATAAACAAATATATATGTTCCATGTCTAATCATTCATTTAGAGGTAGAGATAATCTAATGGTGTGTGAGTTGTGTCGTGCAGGGGTGTTCTACTGCGGGCCACCTGCTCTAACTGAAGAACTACGACAGCTATCTCTGGATTTCAACCACAAAACCTCCACCAGATTCGAATTCCATAAAGAAAATTTCTGATATGAACACAAAGGGCAGGACCAGAACTAAAGAGACCAACACAAAGGCCACCTTCACTTTCTCATGTCATATATTTCCACACAGAAAGAAAGAGATTCCTACTGCTGCTTTACGTAAATTATATATGCATATGCATCAGTCAATCTTTTTATCTTATCTTTCCCGCTTTATGAACGGAAGCTAGATTAACACATATGCAAAGCAGGCAAAAGAAAATGCTGAAATGGTGGTTAAGACAGTAACTAAAGCCTCGTGGTCCTCGTGTATTATGCCCTATTCTGATGTAGCCTATATACAGAGTTTGTTATCATAGTAGTTACAAGCTGAGAAAGACAGGCAGACTTGTGCAAAGCATGTTGCACAATGAGTGAAGACACAATATGTGCATGTTTTTCAGTTTTATGTAATATTGACGTATAGAACAACATTTAAACGAAAATATATACATATATGTAATATATCTAAAGAACCTAATAAAACTGCTGATATGTATTATTTCTGGAAATGATCATGACATTATGACGTGATGATCAAACAGTAGGAACCATTCTGATATCTCTTATAGCTAAACATTAGACATTATATACTCTCACTTGGAGTTGAAGTTTTTGAGTCCCTGAAGCTAATCCTGGTGAGAACTAAGAAGAAACTAGGTTTACTATATTGCATTACTCAGAGAAGAATTCCTTTTTATTGGAATTTCCTTTTTAGCCTCTGGAAGTTTGGTTTTATTAGTTGCGAACTAGTCACAGTACTTTGGTCCGGGGCACAAGTAGGCTTGTAAGGGAGCAAAGGCTTTTTTACCTGACCACATGAATTCATCACACCTTTGCTAGTTAGATTTGGTGAAAGTGGTTCTCTTCTGAACTGTCTTGGCACCTCAAGTCTCTCTAAAATCCTTGAGGTCTTTGCATCAAGTTGGCGGGTACCATCTGGTGGTGATTGAACTGACTGATCTGGCTTAGGTTTGGAAGTGCAAAGTGGAGAACGTAACTTGGAAACATCATTCACAACCAGCTGCTCCCACTCTTCTGTAATGCAAGTCGATGTTTTGTCTTCTTCCTCTGTCAGATCCACCAACATTGAGGGTTCCTCTTGGATGGCTTCAATATCTATTATTGGATCAGACTGCCCTATCATTTCTGAAAATTTTGGTTGGGTTGCCTTTGATTCATATATTTCCTCTTCCATAATTGGGGATAGTGACCTATTCACATTAAGATAGCAACCATTAGAGGAAGCTTTCACCATGAGTTCAAATACAGGTATGTGGATACATGACTTAATTAGGCAATACAGAAATGTTTCAATTGACAACGAAGACAAATAAAACATGGACATTCATGGCAAAGGAACACAGTCAATTTGAATGCTGCAATAGACAAACTAAATCATAGCAGATTAAAAGAAATAAAGAAAACTTAAATGTGCATTTTATGCAGAACTATTTGATCATCTTAGTCCAAATGACTTGATAGAAATGACGAAACTTGATGGTTGCTTTCTACTAGAACTATTTAAGAAGAATTTCTGTCAGGAATATAAGCGTTGCCTTAAGGAAAATTTGGTTCCAGCTCATGTGCTACATATTGCGAATGATCCTATATTCAACATGGATTGCATGGAAAAGGAAAATCTCTTTCAGCCGACTAATAGTTTTGGAAGCTCTACTCCAAATAGATTAATCAGGTCTAAAAAAATAAAAACCCAAGTGAGCATTCTTTCTTTTTTCTTTTTTTTGAAAAAGAAAAGTAAAAAAAGAAGAGAGAGGGAGACTTTCAGTGTCAAAAGCCTGCAACATAAATAACTTATTGGTTCTCAATATCTTAACTTTCTTTTGAGTTTGTTTCTATGTTTCTGATTCACTCACTCACTCACTCAGCCTTCCTTTATCTGGATTAAGAGAATAATTACCCAAGGAGTAAGCTCTCCTTCACAAGCAAGTTTAATTTCTGATGGAAGCCCCTCTCATGCAGCATTGGATTATAGTCTCTTATGTCAATCTGCAAGAAAGTCAGAAAAGGAAAGGCCAGTCAGACCATCATTGAACAAGGTCTCATCTAATTACTTAAAGTCACTTTACAATAAAAACTTGGTTTGTTGATGTTTTCTGATAGCAAAGTCACACATGCAACTCTAATAAGAATTTGGAACAGTATATTATTCAGACAATCAAACTATGTACAGAGAAATTTAAGATATTAAACAATGAAGAACAACAAGCAATTTGCACTATCTGTCCAGATCCAATAGGGTAGCTGGATAAGCTTGTCAAATAGCTATCACCAGACTTTTTATTCACATTATACACAAATAGAAGATGAGCATACCCTTGACAAGCAGTCTTTAACAGAATCCTCAAAGTCCTTCCTCACTGAGGAAATAGTTAACTGATTGAGGTTAGGAATGTGCAAAAGTTCCTCTGATCCTGCAATGCGCTGCAAATATTATAATAATGATTAACACATACATGTCACACAACACACTTGAGAAACAAATGCGAAAAACATAAGCCAAGGCATCATGCATGCTGATACACAACACAAGCATGTGGAATTAAATAAGAGTACAAAAATGAGCAACACAAACACGAAAAGATAACTTTTGTTGTTAAACATATGAAATGGCAATTAATACACTGTATGAAAAGGTTAATGTTTACCCTGAGAAGCATTGGCCCGTTGTTTGAAGGTTGGAGAATATAATAGCATTGCAAAGTGGCCTCGGTCATAGTTTCTATATTACAATTTGAAGAACACACCAAACCCTGGTCCATTGAATGTAGAGCACTGCAAATCCCTCGGAAAACTGCAACACGAGTAGCCTGATTAAGAAAATGAAACAACAGTGAATTTATAGGGTAGCTGACATATTAATCAGCAAATCAGGACTAAATGGAACTTAGAGGCTGCATGTAAGGCCTCTAATTAGACATACACAACCTTCTAAATTTGATTGTCCTTGATTAATGTGTCAGTAACTCTTAGTCATATGCAACCCAAACCAGAAAACAAGAGGAAGGCCTCCGACATACTCTCAGTATTCACATCTGACTGATCGATCTCATCTGAAGCAGTTTCCATTTCCTGGAAACTTGATGGAATGACAACATATGAAGCTCCCATTAGAACACCTGCGGGGAAATGCCATAAAAATGGGTAGGTAACTGTCAATGTTGACATTAAACACAAAAGTTCTGTGTTGTCAATAATTTTGAAAAGGAAGTGCTGTAATGCCATGAGTCTAATCCTCTAATGCATATTCATCTTCTTCATCCGTATTGTCCAAAATATATGTACTATTTAATCATGAGGCCAGTTATTATCATTTACCTTCACTTATGGCACCCAAGTTAGTCCTCTCAATGACACTGAAATCAATTGGTGAAGAAGAATGCTTGAGCTTAACAGGGCTCTTAAATGAGGGTAGCAACAGGATTGTTCTTTCTCCAACTTTCACAGAATTTCCTATGACATCAGATCTTCCGATATTACGCCCTGTGACTGGACAACAAGGTTCCTCCGTTTTTACTAAAACAGCATCTTCCATAGAAACGCCATGACATCTGCATGTCTGTAAGCAGTAACCCTACAATCAAAATCTTCTTCATAGATTTGAGGTGTGAAAGCAAAATACAGAGCTAATTGAACCAAGATTATGGTTCAATATTACCACATAATGTTCTGGAAGCAACAATTGTCCACACATTATCAACCTAATATAAATATTGGAAGCATTTCTCTGAATCAATCACATTGGCTATTTCAGTTAGGTTTTGGTCTGGACACTTATGATATGGGACATTAAAGTGCTTGTGATAAGGTTATTGGACATTAAAGTGCCTTGAGTTAAGGGCTGATTTTGTAATATCTCTAAGACTTCTACAATTCAATACCAAATACCACGGTATAAGATTTAATAGAATCATACTTAGCTCACAAAGTATCACCATAAGTTCCATGGTCCACAAAGTGACTATGGTATTGGTATCTATAGCTTAGGCAACATTAATGATTCATAAGTAAAAAGCAATGAAGTTGACAATTAGCATTACATATAATGTACCTGACAGAGATAGAAACCATCAACAAGCTGGTTGACAGATACGTACAAGTTGCAAGATATCTGGTTCACAGAGCCCACAAGATTCTGCTTGAAGTTAAAACGAGCTTGCATCGGTTCCTCAATGTCATCCTTTAAATCCTGTAACCATCGGTTTACCAGGCCATGCAATACTCTGGGATCTGCAAATTTACTGACTCAAGTTCAGTAACAAGCTCAAATTTGCACTGGAGTAAGAAACTCTAACCATTGAAACCATAAAACAGCCCAAGTACTACTGCAAATGAGTTGAGCAATTACTGTTATCTGTTTAAGCTAACATACTACATGAAATATTTTGATGTGTCATACTTTCCTATTGTCCTACACAGAGAGGAAGGTAGTCGTTCACCTGGGAGACATGTTTGGAATGAACAATTATCAAGCTCAGAGATGCAAGTTATGAAACTCTTGATATTCTCTTTTACATTGCTGAGATGGGCTGATTTTTGCTCAAACAACAGAAACTCAACAGAAACACACTTATCCGCCACAGCCTGCATGCAAGAGAAGCCAACATAAGTCCCTGAACACTAAGCAGCATAAGCAAACAGGTGACACAAAACATGGAAAACGGTAACGAAAGGCTCACCGTGAGAGTCTTTTGCATGCTAAAGTCCACGTCTCGAGGCAAGCAGGAGGTGATCACAATCACTTTCCTCATGATATCTCTACCTCCCCAGTGGTACAACACTTCATCATTGATAACACTCGAAAGCTTCAAATCTGCAATGAATTATAAAAATCAACAAAAGCAGCTAACAAAATGCGAAAATAAATCAGAGGCCAGTGACAAGGAGAGCACCGGAATCGTCCATCTGAGGCTGGAATGCATTTTCCGGCAAGGCGTTCACGGCGTGGTGGAAGTCCCTAAGGCTGAAGCTGCCGCTTGGACCAGGCGTGTACACAATCTTCAGCTGCAAAAAACGACATGTCAACTTCAGACTCTCAGAGACAATAAATCAAACATGTTCTGTGCAAGATTTGAGTACCTGATCGGAAGAGGTTATCAGATTCTTGAACACGAAGCACAGGCCTATCCGATCCCGGAGCGACTCCGATCTGCGCCAAGCCGGCGACGGCGAGATCGCGTAGAGATTAGCGAGCTGCAACAGCGACTGTGACGAAATATTGAGCGGCCAAACGCGCACGGATCGTGATTTTGTTTCGATTTAGGAAGAAATTGAAGAACGAATCGTATGATTGATTTGAAATGAAGAGTTCTAGAGTTGGATTACCTGTTTTAAGTCTCTGAGAAATGGAGGCGGCAAGCTCCGAAGATCGAGAACAAAGCACAGCTCTACCATTGAGCTTCTTCTTCTTCTTCTTAATCGCTATCGGAAAAGCTAACAGCGGCGAAAAGTTGTTCCTCTTCTTCTCGGTCAATCTCTGAGACTCTCGAGTCTCGAGTATCAGAAGAGGAAGAAGAGCTCACTGGTTTGGCGCTAAATGGTTCAGGATTGGAAATTTTGCCCCCAAAAAACTGTGTCGTGGACTCGGGTTTCTTTAAGTGGGACCAACAGACCTGCCTGGGCCCAGTCAAACCTGAATCCGCCTAGCCCGCATAAGTTCGTTTATCCGTGCCTCTTTTTTTGTTTGAGAAAATTCTTCTTCTGATCGGAAGAAGATTGCAGTTCTTCAGAAATGAACAGCAGAGATGATAATCATGAAACTAATTTCATTTCACGATTGATAACATATAATGTTATATAATTTTTTTCTTAAAAAAAAAATACAAAGAAGGGACTCATAGGCAACTAATACAAGAAAAATCAAAACAAAATAATCATTCGAGCTTAGAGAGACAACTCATCAAACCAACACATCGACGAAGAAAGAGAGTGACCAACCGAAACAAGAGTATGCGCAATAAAGTTTGCCTCTAAAAATATGTGAGAAAGTGATGTTGACAAAAGAATAGGCAAGAGTTTTAACATCTCGGATCAGGAAGAAGCTTCTAAAGACTTGAACTACATATCATATGCGGTTGTTTGGATTGTAACATTGATCTTCATCTTTACTATTGTTCTTCTGTGTCATGACTTCACGCTATCTTAAACAATAAACACGATTAGTTATTTTCATAAAGTTTACTAAAAAATTTGTAATAGTTTGCAATAGTATACATGCAGTTGTGCAATATACAATCTGCTATGATACAAGCCACAAGCCTTTACGCTACATGAGGCTAATATATGGCCACTCTTGCTCTTAGCGCACAAACTCGTCACACTATTGAGTATTGACACACTAAGATAGACATTATGCAACCATAAATGACTAGCAAGACACTCCACTATTTATCTTCATCAAACAATTCTGAATTACTGCATGTCAAAAACTTGAAAATACACTTAAAGTGGCATTTCTAAGGTGACCAGTGACAAAGCCCTCTGTAAGCTTCTTTATCACATCCGGCTTAGGCTCAAACATGGCATCAGAAATGCTCACCACCCCTGGATTCTGGCTATTGAACACTGATAAACCAGTGGCAATATCATAACCAGCATTCAGACAAAAGTGAAGCAGACCCCTGGGGAACACGAACACATCTCCTTCCTTGAGAATCGTCTGGAATGGCTGGTTTAGTGTGTCGATGAACCCCGCTAGCACAATGCCTTTGCTGACAAAGAACATTTCCGAAGCTCTTGGGTGGGAGTGAAGCCTCACCAGACCATCAACTCTCAAGTCAGTTCTTGCAACTGAGAGGCCAAGTGTGTTTAGGCCTGGAAACTCTGCGGCAGTGACAAGGTTAACTGCAGAGCCAAAGAAGTTGTCTGTGTCGCCCGGTTGGGTCAGTTTGGAAGTCTTGAAATCTGGGGCGCTGATGTTGTTTGGGTTCTTGCAAGGGAAGCCATTGATGAAGAAGGTTTGTTTTCCTAGGGAGGTAGGACATGTGTCCTGGAGATTATCGGAATCCGATAAAGAGATTTTAGTGCAGAAACAGAAGATCACAGATAGAAAGACAATGCAGCAAGCAAAAGATGGAATATGCATCTTGGGGGTTGTTGTTTTTGTTGAGTAGTAATCAAGAGATTATGTTTTAACATGTATATATAGGTAATGTCTATGAGGTTGGAAGAAATGGAAGTAATTTCTTAAGCTTGGAATTCACTACTGGCCTACTGCATGGGTCTGAAATGGATGGATTATAGTATAAGAAGGGCATTGCTTAGAAGCCATATTAGCTTGATTAGTCTAAATGGGATTGAAACCTGGTATTAGAATTTTGCTTTTCAGCTCTCAGGTCTCCATATGGACCCTAGACCACCATTCTTGCCATTACAGGAAAGAAAATAGCTGCAGACTATGACTATTGCAGCCAATACGGCAATACCATGCCTAAGACTTTTGCTTTACTCTTATTACAACTCAGAGAAGCAATATCGCTATCGACACTGATAAAAGTGTTTAGGAAAGGGACATCTGAATTCTAGAATATGAGATAATCCTTGTCCACGATCATAGTAACAGTGCTGTATGGAGGCAATTGAATGAAGTATTTTCAATAGTCATCTAGCATATAGTTTTGATTGTTGTTGTTCTCCCAACAGGTTCAGAAACATAAGCAAATTGCAAACATAAGGCAGTCTCTTATTTTAGTAGTAATGAAATGAATCATAAGGGGAACAGAAATTGAACATGCAGGATGTTAAATACTAAAACCCCTAGAGAAGCAATACAGATGAGCCACAGACGGAACACTAAGAGAATGAGAGATAATAAGAGGCGCCTTAACTTTTTAAGGCTACTCCTGGTCCATTCAATCTCAACTTGGCTGCTATGAGTTCTTCTCCCACAGCTGTAGACGACTTCTGGTTCGGTTATTTACTTGTTAGGATTGTTCAAGACATCATTCAAGAACTTTATCAAGGAACAGAGGCCCCCCAGAAAATTATGGTCAATAATACCCTTGCCTTCGACGACATGTGCAAAATCAACAAGTTTGATTTGAGGATTTGGATTCTCCCCTTTCAGTATTGACTCCTTATCATACACCATCATAATTGAGCAAGAATAGAAATGGTAAATGGTCTGATCCTCAAACCATGACTTCAGTTTCAACAATTGTGACAAGATCCCATCAGGTCCACCATAGACAGTTGATGCATAAGCACAATCTGGTTCAGCATCTGAATCTAAAGGCGAGTTAGAAGAAACAAACTTCCTAAAAGCTGACCGAACATCATCATGAGTAAAAGCATTAACAAGCTTCCTGTCCGGCTTCCAATATCCAGTTTCTTTGTTTCCATAGAACTGAAGTCCACATATTCTAAATCCCAATGTCAGGCTCGTGCCATCTCTATCTTTCTTAAGGCACTTGGCAATATACTGTTCAGAAGCTTCAGGGTACCATGTGCTCGAACCCATTTTAACATCTAATATAGATGGATTGGTTCGGCTTGAGACAATATCTTCCAAGACAAGGTGAGGATGCATGCCGGAACCATCAGATGCCTCCAATTCCCGGGTACCATGAAAGACAGGGAAGAGCTTGCGAATTTCGTCTGGAATCCTAGTTTCAGTTGAAAATCCGGTATAGAATGCCACTTCTTTGGCTCCACGTTCATCACTTTGAAGAGGCTTGTAAAAGTTCCCTGCATCATCAACAAGAGGGCCAAGAACTCCAGCACCGGCCTTGTGGCCAGCAACTTGATGGTCTGGAACCTTAAACATTGTCTGGAATACAAAGTGAATGATCAGATTTAGTTAGACAATAGATAGTTCTCTGTGTTTTTCTCGCAGGTAGCACACAATCTAAGATCTGAATATTTTCAAAAGTTCACCATGAAGAATTAATATAGTTCCCTTAAAAATCCAAGACTTTATGTTTCATTGGAAATGTACAAACACTTAGAGTGAACTAGACATTAGCCATCCTGTTTTCAAGAAGTGAGATGACAAAGGTGCTCAGAATCTTTTCCAAACAGTAGTCGACACCAATGGACTCATCAAAACAAACTAAATTAGTAGCTTTAGCTCTTAACCAGTTTAAAGGACCACAACACATTAACCATATATACAGAGGTTTCCAGACACATTAACACTCCCCTACCTAGCACATTCGACTCAAAGATAAATAGTGCTTCCTTGGTTCCTCGTAAAGTTTCACATCAAAATTTGCTAGATAAAAGTGGATTCCAATATGATACCAGATGTACACGGGTCAATCCGGATGCAAAACTACGCAGATACAAAAGCTAGAGCTTTCATGGACAACTAGTAAAGACTACGAACAAGTTAATGTTTAAGTTTCTCATTGTAAACACTTCGAATAATGTAAACTAAAGTCATTACCAGCAAATTTAGAAACTTTTACTTCTATTAATAAATCATTCTAAGTTTGTTTTCAAAATCCGAAAGGCTGATTGTGCAAATCTCTACTAGCTTGAGCCTAAGATGCCATATCAAACAGTAAAACAGGAATCACATCGAATCCCCAAAATTTACCAGATTCCATATTAAAATCAAAACAGAAACTCGGACATTGGATCTAATAATGGGCAAAGCAAAAGGCACACTTTTTATCCAAAGCAAAAAGATAAACAAAAGGCAGATTCGAACTACATTACGCTACAGCTGCATAGTCTAATCGCATATATTAGAAAATCCGTCATATTTCTAACAGAACAATTGCGTAGCCTCGTATGAATCGCCCCCAATGTTATCAGATTTACTATTCATTCATGTCATGCAAAACGAAAACCAAACTTGCGAAACCGAAAAACGGTGAATCGAGAAAGAAAGCCAGGGACGACGTACCTGGAAATTTTGGAGATCAAAAAGCAAAACCCTATCTTCGCGCGCAGAGAAGCTACGAGCGGAGGAGGCAGAGGCTCTCTTATATGTGTTTGAATCGCAGTAAACTACGCATTAGACGTGGCCCCATCACGTAAAGCAGTGAGAATATTACCGCAAAAAGAATTACTTTTCAGGGAGAATATTACCTCAAAAAGAATTACTTTTTTAAGGCCAAGGTCTCTGGCTCTAGTCATTGTTTGACCATGTCCTAGGTGGCATACTGGTCAACAACGACTCCAAGACAAAGCTAGTTTGACCCTGACCTCTGCAAATTGGCAGCAGAACAAGAGAAAGATACTGTTCCAGAGGTACTACCCATGCTTAAACACAATCGTCTTCCTCTTTCTTCATCACTAATGTGGATCACCATGACTGGTATCACCTATTTCACAATCATAGCAGTGTTCAGCTGCCCAGTTTTTACTTCTGAAGTTAAAATTTTGGTAAATTGTTTCTCTTTCCAAACCCATAAATCTATGTTTGTTAAGAGTTTCTTGGTGTTGATGTGGTTTTGTTTGTGATATTTGATCAGTGCTGGACTAGAGTTGGTCAACTCTCGCCTCTTAAATGTGCATTTGAGTTGTTCGACTCCACCTTCTTCAATGATACAGAGGTGACTTTGATACAATACTATGCTTCAGATTCACCATGGAATAGTTAAGTTTCATCAGACTAACTTGTTGTGTGCTTTAGATGCTGGAAATTGTGGAGGGTGAGAAGGAGTTCAACACCCCTATCACCAGAGCTAACAGAGAGTTGGTTGCTTCAGTGAATGGAGGGTTGAGTGACCCCTCTTGTTTGGTGTTTATTTTGGGAGATTTTCATATACACCCAATTTTGAATAGTGGTTTTAAATAAAACCTACCTAATATTTCTTCATGATAGACATATAAAATGTATCAATTATGATACATATTATGTCCTATTTTTTCTAAATTTTACACAATTGCCACCATTCAACTATAACATATAAACATAATAAATAAGCTTAATTGATGTTGTCTTAAATACCTTGATTATGAGTTTTTCTTCTAACACTAACATTTTTCAATCAATTTGCAAGAATCATGCAGTTTTCTTTATTTTTATGAAAAAATATAGGTGAAATAAATATATTCTATGATCTATATATCAGGTCAAATATAATATAAATAAGATATTTGATTATTAAAGTAAAAAGAATAAATTTTATAGTGTTACCGTAAGCCCTAAGTCATAAACCCTATACCCTATACCCTAAACCCTATACATTAACCCTATACCCTAAATCCAATTTTGAGTTTCTTCTTTGTAGGTATATTATCATATCATGTCCTACTTAATAGGTACATTAGAAATGTAAATGTTATCTCGATCAGGATGAGAAATGATATAATAATATACCTAAAAAGAAGAAAATTAATCAAAGAACAAGAACGTGTACCTTACAATTAGATATTTTTCGATTATGTAAAAAGACACAAAATGTGAGCTTAAAAATGAAAATAATCATTATATTATAAATGACATACTTCTATATATAACATATATATATACACTCAAGTTAGTAACAATAAGGTAAGAAATTAAAGAATGTAATTGATTATGATAAAGTTAAATCCAGCTAAATTTTAGCTCAGTATTTGAGTTTCAAATTGATGCTAAAATTGAGAAATATACCAAATTTAGCTTTATATCGCCTGAATGGCAAATCAGAGAAACTAAAAATTGAAGAAAATTATTAATTATAGACATATGCTCTATATAGTAAGTTTGTTTATGTGGAATGGGTGTAAAATGAAAGAAAAATATGTATGAATTTATCTTAAAAGAGGTCTAATATTTTAGATTTTTATCTAATTTTTTCGTTTAATTCTGGGTGGGGGAAAGAACAAGCACAAAATGTGACTAGAAGATTCTGTTATCCATCTCTTTCCGGCATACACAAACCGAGAAGTGAAGAAGATATTGCCTACCTGAGTGTAAGTTAATTGCTTCACTCTTATCTAATCTGTGTTCTTTTACATTTGTATGACTAACTCATGTCTAGACCATATAAATTTATATCCTCATTAGGTCTAAGAGATGTGATTAACAATGTGATAATTATAGAATTTGGATTGTCGCGGGTCTCATTGAGACTTTAAAACATAAATCTTTGTTGGGTGTTCATCAGATTCTTGAATTGGGAGAACTGATCAAGACAAAGCAGATCACATCTCTGGAGCTTACAGAAATTTTCCTGAAAAGACTTAAAAGGTAATGGTGCAAATAGTTCCTTGGTTTTCTATTTTCGTTAATATCCAGGACCTATCATGCTAACATGAACCTGATGCCTTGTTGAAATAGCAGGTATAATCATGCACTTGAGGCAGTTGTGACTTATACTGAAGAATTAGCATACAAGCAAGCAAAAGAGGCTGATAATAATGCTTGCAAGAGGAGTGTATTTGGGCACATCTCTTTTTTTATTGATGTGTCTTTCAACTCCTCAGCTATAGTAAATAAATTGTTAGCATTTACATATTGACTTTGTTTTTAGGTCCCCTACATGGGATTCCTTGTGGTTTGAAGGATATAATTGCAGTACCCCACTACAGAACAACTTGGGGTTCCAAAAGCTTCAAAAATCAAGTTCTCAATATTGAAGCAGCAGCAAAACAAACTATTATGTATGGAACAATGTAACACCAAAATGTGTGAACACCAGTGTATAATGATTTGTGATTAAGTATCATAGTTTGTCAAAACAAAAATGATTAGCATCATAATCAATTGGGCATTTGGGCATCCATTATTGCTTAAGGTTTAGCTAATCAGTGTAATTAAGGACAGAAAATAAAAGAAAAGGGCAGTTTAGAAGTCATGCAGAACTACCAGGTGTCCCATCCTTATAAACTAGAGGTGTGACATGTGTCAATTGGGGCAGTTAATTTCCTTAATCCTGAAGCAGTTACAACCAGTACTCCAAACCCTTCTTCCTATGAATTCCAGTAAACTCCACTTCTTCCCTGTTCGACTGCGTCACCAACCTTTCGCTCTGGCCAAAGCTTTTCTAAATATGGTAATTGTCTAACTCGCTCTCTATCTTTCTATTTAGTGTATCAGCAACTTCCAGTTTTTCTGTCACCTCGTAAAGTAAGAATGCCTTCTTAATCTCGGACAATTACTTTGAGTAGAAACTGGTTGCTGAAGTTTAGGCCAAACTTGTGAAGATTGTAGAATGTTGTAGTTTATTTTTAGCGTCATTGAAAAGGTAACATCATAGACTGTAGCCTAATGAACATATGCAAAACAGGTGAGAACTTTTAAAAATGTATGGAAAATGGTCTCCCAGAAAGTTAAAGCTCATTTGCCTAAGCATATGTTCAGGTAAAAGTATCAGTCAAAATGGCAGACATTCAAGTACTAATCCCATTTGAGATTCATTGAAAGTTTCTTTTTCTGTTTCGTTGATCAGGACAGTGAGAAAAACGGTGAGTCCCCTGAAAATATCGCAGATGTTGCTTCCCTCAAAAGGGTGCTTGGGTTAATAGATGCCAACTTCTTTAGTGATGAGAAGGTGATTTGATCATAAGCTTTTAGTTTTCGCTCTGCTTACAAGTTTTGAGATTTTTCATAATTGTGTTCTGTTTTTATCTACTTTAGTTGCTAGAGCTTGTGAAGGGTGCAAAAAAGTTCAATATCCCTACAATCAGAGCCAACCGAAAGCTTGTTGCTTCTGTTAATGGAGGGTTGAATGACCCGTCTTGTTTGGTCTTTGTTCCGGATTGGGGCATTGACAAAGCACAAAACCCAAGCAAAAAGTTCAGATGTTCTTCTCTCTCTGGGATTCAAAGACCACAAGGTGATGATGACATTGCCTTTATGAGTGTAAGTTAAAGGCTTTCATGCTCTTTGTGTCACAATTGCGAGCCTATTCACGCAACATTGTTTGATATATACTTTTTGAGTGAGTTTCAGGTTCTGGAATTGGGCGAGCTTATAAGGACATAGCAAATTACATCCCAGGAGCTTACTCAAATATTCATGCAAAGATTGAAGAGGTAAGTGTGAGCTGTAACAAACATGAGTTTCTTATGTGTGATCATGTGTGTGAGACTTGATACATTGTGGAAACATAGGTACAATCCTGTTCTTGACGCAGTGGTTACCTACACTGAAGAGTTAGCTAACCAGCAAGCAAAAGAGGCTGATGGATTGCTCGCCCAAAGGGTGTATTTGGGTACATTTCTTTTCTGATTATAACCGGATAAACCGTCACACTTTATTGCCCTTGAAATTGTTATAGTAATCTATGCAGATTTGCTTACCTTCGCCATAATTACATATACACATTTGTTTTTAGGTCCTCTCCATGGGATTCCTTATGGACTAAAGGATATAATATCAGTTCCCCACTACAAAACAACATGGGCTTCAAAAACTTACAAGGATCAAGTTCTTGACATGGAGGCCTGGGTTTACAAGAGGTCCTAAATCTTTCAAAAATGAATAACAGCAACATATTTTGGTCAAGTGGAAACTTTATTTTCTAGTATCTAAGAATGTTTTATCATTTATATGTGTACACGTAGGCTGACGTCTGCAGGAGCAGTTCTTGTTGCGAAGCTTGCTTCTGGATCACTAGCTTATGATGACATCTGGTTTGGGGGTAGGACAAGGAACCCATGGAATATCAAGGAATTCACTACTGGTTCATCATCTGGACCTGCTGCTTGAACCTCAGCAGGTGTTTTCCAAATACAAGCTGATCAGCATTGTCATTTACTTCTGTTTCTCTTGAACTTTTTTGTTTCGATCGATAACTAATCTTTTGCTAGCTTATTCAAGTGCTTATCTGGTATCTATATGAGCTTTATAGATGTATGTGTGTATAGGAGAAGTCTTTTAGTAGTAGTTGCTGCTTAAGAAGAGTGTTTTGCAGGTATGGTACCATTTTCGATTGGATCAGAAACGGTTGGTTCCATGACTCTACCTGCTGCACGTTGTGGGGTGACAGCATTGCGTCCAACATTTGGGTGTGTGGGTCGAACCGATGTTATGAGCCTATCAGAAAGCTTGGTACTGTTTTGATCTTCTTATTCTTCTGCAGTACCAATGAAATGTGTGATCTTAATCTTATGTTCTGATCTTCTTTGTATGTGTTTGATGTAGGATAAGCTTGGTCCTGTCTCCAGAACTGCGGCAGATTGTGCTATAATTCTGGATGCTATTAGAGGAAAGGATCCAGATGATCTTTCATCAAGAGACATTGCGTTTGAGGATCCTTTCCTGGTTGACGTAACAAAGCTTACCGTTGGATATGTCGACGACGCTGAGCAGGAGGTATGGGGTCTATTGACATTTATATTGTTTTAATTTATGGCTGAGGCGAGATGATCAATAGACGTTTTGGCATTATTGAGCTTGGGAATAATCTTGTTGAACCTCCTCTCTATGCTTATGCCAGGTTGTTCATGTTCTAGCAATGAAAGGTGTTAATATGGTCCCTTTTGAACTGAAATATGAGGTTGGTTCAGTTGGTATTGCCAGCTTTACTATGGATGTGGATACATTGGCTCACTTTGATGAGTGGCAGCGGTCAGGGAAGGATGATGATTTTGAGTCACAAGATCAATGGCCTCCTTAGCTGCGTCGTGCGCGCATTTTTCCAGCAGTGGACTATGTGCAGGTTTGTTGCTTATCTACATGTCATGACAAACCTCGTTCTGGTGTATCCTGTGGATGAGCTCTTTTGACCTTTATAGTGGCATTCTAGTGGGTCTGGTCAGGTTAGTTGTTTAGCCAGAATGAACTCAATGAAGATACCAAAGTTGAGATCTTTTATTGAAAACAGTGGTCCAAACAACCTTATAGTCAACCTTTTTGCCAAGTTAGCCGTCCAGTGTACTTGCTCATAATTTCGTCTGTTAGGCTCATCAACATTCAAGATCATTGTTCATAACAGATTTAATTACTCGTTTGATAATCTACGTATGTTAAAAATGGTCTTTGCTGCAGACTCAGAGAGCAAGGGGGAAGTTAATTCGAGAAGTAAGAGAGGGCTTCACTGTTGACGCATTCATTGGCGATGCCACTGATTGGGAGAGAGTTTGTATGGGAAACCTGGTAGGGATGCCTGTAATCGTTGTTCCATCCGGATTCCCCAAGGTATCTGATCCGCCTTGCAATGACTGTCGTCGAAGAGCCACAATCACCACCGGAATTTATGCTCCCCCTCACCATGATCACATTGTGAGTCTACTTTGTTTTACATTACATCCTTAGCAATAACAAGTCCAACTAGCAAGAACTAAAAAGTAAAAATCCTTGTGCAGGCCCTGGCATTGGCAATGGCAATGGCATACCAGTCGGCGACTGATCACCACAAGCAGAGACCTCCCATTGATGATCTCGGACCAAATGACTTGATCCAAAAGCGACCGAGAGTTTGTTAAGCACTAGCTCGCACGCTAGTGCATCTTCAAAAGCAATGTAACTGCCGCTTGCACTAGTTGGGAAATGTTTAATGCTAAAGCCAATTTTGTACTTTACAACTCTTATTATATAGAAGAGGCTCCATGCCGTGAAGTGTGTGTTGTTTGCCTCATCCTTTATGTGATGAAATTATTGTGTTGCTTAAGACATGTAGCTTCTTATTTTAATTGAATGTGTTGGTGTTTTGGTTATTATTTTTCAGGGAATAGTTAATATCAAAGCCATGTTAAGTTTAAAACACAGAATCTTCGTTTAATCACTTCAACGTGTAGCAGCAAGAGTCTGTTGATTCCAAACATTGGCTCATTAGGGTTCCTCCTCCCAAAAATTACTCCAAACAACCCCGAAAATCAAACGAAAACAAAAAAAGAACAAATCACCCAGAAATTAAAAAGAGAAAATTAGATAAAAACCTAAAATACTAGAACTCTTTTAAGATAAACTCATACATATTTTTCTTTTATTTTACTCTCATTCCACATAAGCAAACATGTCATATAGAGTAAATGTCTATAATTAATAGTTTTCTTCATTTTTCGGTTTCTCTAATTTGTCCTTCAGACAGTAGAAAACTAAATTTGGTATATTTCTCAATTTTTGATTTAACTTTGTCATAATCAATTACATTCTTTAATCTATTACCTTCTTATTACTAACTTGAGTTTATATATATAAATATATATATATATATATATATGTTATATACATAAGTATGTCATTTGTAATAGGATGATACTTTTCATTCATAAACTCACATTTGGTGTCTCTCTACATAGTCGAAAAATGTCTAATTGTAAGGTACACGTTCTTGTTATTTGATTAATTTTCTTCTTTTTAGGTATATTATTGTATCATTTCTCATCCTAATCGAGATAACATTTTACTCTATACTACTTAAGTTTCTAATGTACCTATTAAGTAGGGCATGATATGATAATATACTTAAAAAGAAGAAACCAAAAATTGGGTTTAGGGTATAGGGTTAGGGTGTAGGGTGTAGGGTGTAGGGTTTAGGGTATAGGGTATAGGGTATAGGGTTTAGATCATATATCTTATTCATATTATATTTTACCTTATGTATAGATTAGAGAATAAATTCCTTTAATCTAGATATTTTTCATAAAAATAAAGAAAACTACATGATTCTTGCAAATTGATTGAAAAATGTTAGTGTTAGAAGAAAAATTCATAATCAAGGTATTTAAGACAACATCAATTAAGCTTATTTATTATATTAATATGTTTTAGTTGAATGGTGACAATTGTGTAAAATTTAGAAAAAATAGGACATAATACTTATTATAATTGATATATTTTAGATGTCTATCAGATAGGAATATTATGTGGGTTTTATTTAAAATCACTTCAAAATTAGGTGTATATGAAAATTCCCCAATTAAAAAATCATAGATTCATGGTTGTCTGCAAAGAGAATAATAACAACAAGAAAGTGAGTGTAACGCGTACTTTGCCGTTTCTCTGTTCTTGTTTCGGTTACGCAAAGCAAGTCTGTTCAGTTTTCAGAAGAGGTACCAGTTGCACTGTCACGGGTTTCTTCTTCCTCACTAAGACTCTGAGTTTTATCTTTTACTTGTGGTCAGATTTTTTTTACCCAAAATGGTAAAAAAGCGAGCTCCTTCCACGTCGTGATTACTTGAAAAAGAATAAAGCACAGAAGAAAATCTTCATTGATCTCATGACGTTTGAAAATTTATTTTGTGTCACTATTTATTGATTCTAAAATTCGGTTAAAACAACGGACACATTTAATTTTGGACCCAAAAATAAATAAAGTAACCACACAAATCAAATCGACAAAACCAGTATGTCTTACTCAAAAGTAAACCACAAAATATATCCGATTTTATTTAGTATTTGACGAAAAAGTATCACATTGACTAACAACGATATATGTAAGGATCAAAACTATCTAAAAATACAAATTGAGATAACATATAAAACACGTGTAGGAAATTAGCGTAAGGAGTGCTCTTGTGTATACATGGTTTAACATTGATAAAAGGAATGATATATCGTTGTTAGTCGATGTGATACTTTTTCGTCAAATACTAAATCAAATCGGGTATATCTTGTGGCTTACTTTTGAGTAACACATATTGGTTTTGTCGATTTGATTTATGTGGTTACTAAGATCATTAAACCGTTACACTTATCTTTATTCTAGTTAACGATGATTGTTTCATCGATCAATGCTAAATGTCCAAGATCATGTAGTTCACCTCTTACATTAATTTACTACACATGTCTTGTATTTTATCTCAGTTCGTCTTTTCAGACCAAATAATCATTACAGTTTTTGTTGTTAATCAATACGGAACTTTTTATCGGCTGTTGTTAAATCATACAAGTGAAAGATTGTATAGTTTACTCATCGAGTAAATAACATACACAAATTTGTCGTTTTAGGCGTTATTATCCACTTATGTTTTGCTGTTACTTCATCCGATCATTACATTTATCTTCAATTATTAATAAATTTTGTTTTGTTGACACAAATCACGTGTGTTCAAGATTATATAACTTTGATCAAGTATTTTTACTGCACGCTTGACTTGGGTACTCATAATTTGTTCATAGATTTGATTCTATAGTGCACTTTTTATGCCAATTCAGACCACCAGACTTTTTTACGTATCTATAATTCTATATTTATTAATAAGGTCCGTTACGTTGAGTCGTTGACTAATGTTTTAATGTTAAATCACGCATATGCAAGATCATACAATTCACTTTTTACGCCAATTTAGTGTGATCATATTTTTTTTTGTCTATTTTTCGCCTCTACAATCTTCATATCTACGTACTTGTAAATAGTTTTATTTTTACATTTATTATTACCTGTTGAGCATTTATACGGGTAGAAGACCAACTTAATAGTGTTTGTTGGGCAGTTTGATGACGCCTTTATTCATTGATGAGCCGTGGAGGGGAGCAAATCAAGGTTTAACGTTAGCAAAACATGACATCATAAAACGGGCCGGTTAATTTGTCTCAATCCTTGTCAGAATATATTTTGGGATTAGAATGCAGGATTAGTATTTTGTTGCAGACGGGCTGTTTGGGTAATTCGCAATAAATCAGCGTAATAAATTATAAATGACGAAATTCCAGAAAAGGAAAGCAATTTCGTGTGGGCATTTTCACATCACAATGGTATTTTGGGTAATTAGTAGCGAAAACGGAGGTATAAAAATAAAGCCCTGGCTGGCTTCAGCTCGTCATCGTCTACTATATAATGTGAAACTCCGAAGCCATAACGAAATCTCTCTCTGTGTTTCTCTCTCTCATTCTCTCGCTCTCTCGCCGCTGTGATCCGCCACTCCGACGACGCATTTGCACGAACGGAGGATCCGAAATCCGCCTGGATTAGATCCGAACCAGGAACTGACAGCCCGGCCCACCGGATCCGGTCCTGCTTGGTATTCCTTCTCTCTCACATTTACAGATCTCTCTCTCTATCTCTTCTCTCTCTCTCTATATGTATCTGTCTGTCTTCTCCGATCACTCATCGGAATTTCGTTGTTTTTCCGTTACGCAATTGCGAGGTCTTTGGCCGGAGAACTCCTCGCTCCGGCGAGCTGTTCTTGATTGGACTGTAATTCGATAGAGATAGTGATTCAGAGTAGTGTCGTATTGAGCAGGTCATTGTCGTATTGATTTGCATGCAATTGGATCTGTGATGTTGATGATTTGATAGGTGTGGCTCTGCATGTTGTGGTGGAGATAGTGATGTTGTTTTTGATTTATGATGGATTGTGTTTTGGTTTGGTGTAGATCTCTATCAATAATATAAGAAGCTGTTGAGATGGCATCGTCAACAGCTGGGTCCACGGGGTGGTTGAGAGGGAGGGTGAAGGCCGTTACGTCCGGCGATTGCCTTGTCATCATGGCTCTTACCTCTAGCAAGCCCGGACCACCACCTGAAAAAACCATCACGCTCTCATCGCTTATGGCTCCCAAGCTGGTAACAATTCATGTCTTTCTCTTGCAATTTCGGTTTTATGTTTATGTTTTTCTCGTGATGGCTCGGTTTTTGTGATATGATTATGTGCAACTGTGGCTTTGAATTGCTTAATTGTTTCTGCATTGATCGCTTGTGGATTTGGTTGCTGAGATTTGTGTGTTATTGCTAGGCCCGTAGAGGCGGCACTGATGAGCCATTTGCATGGGAGAGCAGAGAGTACTTGAGGAAGCTCTGCATAGGAAAGGTACCTTTTTTTTATCATCCACTTGTCGCTTCCCGTACTATGATTCATATCCATTCGATTGTGATAACCTAATGCATCCAACTCTCTGTTTTGTATCCAACAGGAGGTGACTTTCAAGGTGGACTATACAGTATCATCCATAGGGCGTGATTTTGGCTCTGTTTTCCTTGGTGACAAAAATGTTGCCATGCTTGTTGTTTCTCAAGGCTGGGCAAAGGTGTGTTGATCTTTTTAATTTTCTTTTAAGTTAGATGCTGCTAAGATTTTATGTAATGTTTGCCTTTTATCTGAGTATATACTGAATCTTGTGCAGGTCCGGGAGCAACCTAACCAACCGAAACAGGGACAACAGAAAATAGAAGCCAGTCCTTTCATTGCAGAACTGCTCCAACTCGAAGAGCAGGCAAAGACCCAGGGCCTTGGTCGCTGGAGCAAGGTTTTCATTTATTAACACATTCACATTTTAGTGCTCTTAATCCGGAGTTTAAAATTTGCGATGAAATGACAGCGAAAGCATGATCATTGTGTTCTGAATTGCAGGTTCCAGGTGCTGCTGAGGAATCCATTAGGAATCTACCTCCCTCTGCTATTGGCGATCCTAGCAAATTAGACGCCATGAGTCTCTTAAATGCAAACAAGGGCAAGCCCATGGAAGCTATTGTTGAGCAGGTTCGTGATGGCAGTACAGTCCGGGTCTACTTGCTTCCCGAGTTTCAGTTCGTCCAAGTATTTGTAGCCGGAATTCAGGTATGGATTAATAGTCAGACGTCTTCAAATTCTGGTTTTTCTCTTTCGTTTTCTAATATTAGGATGAATCTTTAACATATGTATATTTTTTTTTTCCAAATCAGGCCCCATCAGTGGGAAGGAGACCTATCCCAACAGAAACCGTCCCTGAAGCAGAAACGACCTCAGATAAAACAAATGAAGATGTCTCTGCTGAACCTCGAGCCCCTCTTACCTCTGCACAAAGGATTGCAGCTTCAACAGTATCAACCACGGAAACTGTTGCGGATCCATTTGCACTAGAAGCTAAATACTTTACGGAAATTCGTGTGTTGAATAGAGACGTAAGCAGATTTATGATAAGTTTTATCTTTTTCACATCGAGTTTATTTCAATTTCTGAATATTTTACTGGATATACAGGTTCGCATTGTTCTGGAAGGCGTTGACAAATTCAGCAATTTGATTGGGTCAGTATACTACCCTGATGGGGACTCCGCAAAAGACTTGGCGCTGGAGCTTGTGGAACATGTAAGAACATAAACTGTAGAGTTTTATTTCACATAAGCAATGATAATTTTGTACACTACTGGAATTTGTAGGATGCTTGCTTTCAATTGTTGGTGCATTTATTTTATCTTGTAGACCTTTTATATTCTCTCAGACCAGACAGTTAACTTATGTAAGTTCTCCTAGAGGCATGCTGTTAATGCTTGAATTTTGTGTTATAGGGTTATGCAAAATATGTTGAATGGAGCGCAAACATGATGGAGGAAGAACCAAAGAAGCGGCTGAAGACTGCAGAGCTTGAAGCTAAGAAAAGCAAGTTGAAGATTTGGACAAACTATGTACCTCCGGCAACAAATTCGAAGCCAATTCATAACCAGAACTTTACAGGAAAGGTAATATCATAAAGTTTATTGTGTGGAAAGTTATGTATTTATTATCCTCTTTCAAATGCATGCTTATGTATATCGATCAGCCCCTTCTTCATATATACACGTGTAATGGATTTTTGGTTTCTTCCAGGTTGTGGAGGTTGTAAGTGGTGACTGTGTTATCGTGGCTGATGATTCTATTCCATATGGTAGTCCTCTAGCAGAGAGGAGAGTAAATCTTTCGAGTATTAGGTGTCCAAAAATGGGTAATCCTCGTAAAGAGGAAAAGCCAGCTGCATATGCCCGCGAAGCAAAGGAGTTCCTTAGAACACGCCTTATTGGACGCCAAGTATGAGAGGCACTTTGGATATATTCTTCCTTGGTGATATAATATTAGAAATCGTAATCTTGGGTGGTATATTCTTATATTTTTATTTTTCTATTTTTTTCCAGGTCAATGTCCAAATGGAGTACTCGAGAAAGGTCAGCCCGGCAGATGGAGCTACAGTTGCTAATGGACCTACAGATTCCAGGATAATGGATTTTGGATCAGTCTTCCTTGCAACCCCTAGTAAAGCTGAGGGAGATGATGCAGCAACTCCTGCTTCATCAGCCAGCCAGCAGGCTGGGGTGAATGTTGCTGAGCTTGTGGTTGCACGTGGCTTTGGTAGTGTTATTAGACATCGAGATTTTGAGGAGAGATCAAGCTATTATGATGCCCTTCTTTCTGCGGAGGCACGTGCTACCGCTGGCAAGAAAGGAATGCATTCTTCCAAGGAACCCCCAGTCATGCACATAACAGACCTAACAACGGTGAGAAATACAAAATAATTTTTAAAAGTAATCCATGTTTTCCGTGTAATTTAGTAAACATCTCTCGGTCGCTCCTTGATTGATGTCTCTCTCTCTCTCTCTCTGTGTCAGGCATCGGCCAAGAAGGCCAGAGATTTCTTGCCATTCTTACATCGAAGTAGGAGAATCCCTGCTGTTGTGGAATATGTGCTCAGTGGTCATCGATTTAAACTATTGGTTCCCAAGGAAACATGTAGCATTGCTTTCTCGTTCTCTGGTGTAAGATGTCCTGGTCGTGATGAGCCCTATTCGAATGAAGCAATTGCACTAATGAGGCGAAGAATAATGCAGAGAGATGTTGAGGTAAGTCTTATTTAGCATTCATATATTGGCTTTCCTCTTTGCTCTATATTTACTTTCTGAGATTGTTATCACTATGCAGATTGAGGTGGAAACTGTTGATAGAACTGGAACTTTCTTGGGATCTTTATGGGAATCGAGGACAAATATGGCAATTGCCCTCGTTGAAGCTGGTCTTGCAAAATATACATCCTTTGCAGGCAGTGACAGGATCCCAGATGCCCACCTGCTTGAACAAGCTGAGAAAAATGCAAAAAATAAGAAACTGAAAGTATGTGAACCAGCATATTAGTTTCATTATTATTTTTAAATAGGGATAGACTTTATAATGCTGTCTTCCTGTTTATGATGCTGGCATACGTTTTCTTGCAGATTTGGGAGAACTATGTGGAGGGAGAGGAAGTTCCAAATGGTAAACCAACTGATACCAAACAGAAGGAAGTGCTAAAGGTATGGGGTTGCTCCGAGTTTAGCACACATTTTCACATTTTTTCCATGTGTTGTAACGTGTTAAAATATAATTGCATCATCTGTCCTGTTCTGAATTTTCAGGTAGTAGTTACAGAAGTCCTGGAGGGTGGTAAATTTTATGTTCAGACAATTGGGGACCAGAAGATATCTTCTATTCAGCAACAGCTTGCTTCTTTGAACCTTCAAGAAGCTCCTCTAATTGGTGCTTTTAATCCAAAGAAGGGTGATGTTGTCCTTGCTCAATTTAGTGCAGATAATTCCTGGAACCGAGCAATGGTGAGTTACATCAGTAATACATCAGTCTTAGTTTTCAGTTATTAAAATGAAAATTCAAATCTTGTTTTATTGTGCATCTGTTCTTTCCCTTTCCTTTTCTCTAGTTTCAAAACATTATCAATTTTAAGCATATATTAAACATGCAACTTTGTATCCCTAGGAATTACTATGAAGATTTATTTTCAGTCTTTTTATCGGGAATTAGATTTAAATCTCTCATATCATATATTATCAGAGCAGATTCCTGCTTTTCTTAAATATATATATTAATATCTGTGGTTTATTTGGACCCAAGTCTTATAAGCTTTTTAATTGATATGCAAAGATTGTCAATGCTCCTCGAGGACCGGTGGAATCCGCTAAAGACAACTTTGAAGTGTTCTACATAGATTATGGTAATCAAGAGTTTGTCCCGTACAGTAAGTTACGGCCTCTTGATTCTTCTGTTTCCGCGACACCTGGTCTTGCCCAACTTTGCAGCCTTGCATATCTTAAGGTCCCCACCTTGACCCAGGACCATGGTGAAGAAGCAGCAGAGTTTTTGAGTGAGTACACATTATCCAAAGAGTTTTCGGCCATGATTGAGGAAAGAGACTTGACGGGAGGCAAAGTTAAAGGCCAGGGAACTGGACCTGTTCTTTTGGTAACTCTAGTTGCTGCTAATGAAGAGATCAGTATAAATGCTGCCATGCTCCAGGTATGAATTTTTTAGTCCTCTTTTGAGTAACTTGTAAACCTTGTCTCTTATAATCTTTTGTTTGACAATACCTACCATTTTGTTGTTACACATCATATGCACGTCGTCATAAAAAGAACCTGTAAAAGCATCCATAAAAGAAAATATTATCTCTCACTTGATGAAGATTGGATACTTATATTCGCCATCTTCATATTTAAAAATCATAGGAAGGTTTAAGATGTATTGTGGGAACTTCACACATTATGCTCAAGGTGCCTGTTACTTTTCTTTTGTTACATAGTCTAGTTTTACTATCACACTGCCTTCCGCACTGATGTTGCTCATTCTCAATCAATCAGTATCCTGGTCATATAGGAATGTTCTACAGAATCTCATTGTTTTCTTCTTCATGTTGTGTAATTTTCAGGAGGGACTTGCTAGCCTAGAGAAGAAGAAGAAATTTGACACCAAGGATCGCAAGGCGGCACTCGACAACTTGGAGAAGTTCCAGGAAGAAGCACATACTAATCGACGAGGGAAGTGGCAGTATGGACATTATGATTCCGAAGAAGAGGAAATTGTTCCTCCTGTCAAAAAGGGTACTGGCAAGCGATGAACATAGAATACTAGTGGTGAAAAACTAAGGTTACAGGCAACCCTGTCGCCTAAAATGAGTTAAGTTATACACAGCTTTTAGAGCAAGAGAAAAAGAGAAAAGGAAAATGTTGCAGCTAGACTTGGTTAAGTTTTGTTTTCAGTATGCGGATTGTGTTTTTCTGTTAGAAGAGGAAACTATTATTTCTATACATTTCCAATAAGTTGTGAACTCTGCCCATGTATGTGTTAAGTCTCCTTTTTGGGGCCAGCATAGACAATTTTGTCTGCCGACCTAAAAGTTTAGATTCTGTGCTTTACATTCTAATATGCATTTCGGTAAGGCTTGCTCCAATCTTTATTTAAATTGAAAATAGAATATTGATACAGTTTAGATGATTTTGAACTGTGATCAATAAGATGTGTGTGCTTTGCAGGTACCTGAACTCGAGCGCTTTGAAGGTGCCTGAACCTAAACCCTAAACCTCATACAGAAAATCCCCAAAATAAATAATTATGTTAGTAGGCAATTGCCATATTAGCCAAAATCTCATTTTTGCTTTTCCCCACTGTGACAAGGAACAAAAGTTGCATGAAGGAGGAATCCTTTAGCGATCACATAAAACACATTCAAGCGGTTCATGCTAATGCCATGAACAGAAGTATTACAAGCACTTATCTGCAAAATTGTCGATCTACCATACAAAAATGGATCCTCGAATGAACAATTCCCCGGTAAGAGCTCTCCACAAGCTGAATTCGTCTTTCAAATTACTGATCATTTCATTTTTTTAGACTATAGTTACTAATAACGCTTTTTTAACAAATTGCTGGGATTCGTGTTTGATAGAGCATTTTGATCATGGTTCGTTGGGAAGAAGAAGAACTCCCTCTGACGATTCCAGCTTCCACCACCATTATGCAAGTGAAGGTCTTGATTTGGCAAAGAATAGATAGAATCGCAATCGCTGCCGATAGGCAAGACCTGTACCTGGAAAACGGGGCCTTGTTAAGTGATGAAATGAGTGTGCAACATTGCGGCATTGCTAATGGTTCCGTCCTCATCGTGGTCAAGAAAATAGCAGTCACAATCAAGGTAGCCGACGATCGTTCCTTGGAGTTGGTGGTCGATGAAGATATCACTGTGGGCACCTTGAAAGGTTATCTTGTGTTCCATCGTGTGGATATTGAAAACAAGGCACTACAAATGTCGTATGAGGGTAATGATGTTCTTCTTGATGATCGTTCCTATTTGTGGGCTGCTGGCATTGAGGAAGGCACCTCTTTATCTCTAGAATGACATAGATTATAAGTCATTTTAATTCATCAATACTATAGTATAATATGGTCTCGAAACGTTATGAACTTGTATTGTATTCTACAAGGCTCTACCGAAGAAGCTCTTGCAATGTTTCCTAGCTTATAATGGATGAGGATAGCCTTCGAATTTTCAATATGCTAATAGGTTATGTTATACACTTACTTATTGTAGACAAATGTATTACAAATAAAGTACTTGTGTTCTACCTTAACTATAAAGTTCTATAAGAGCATCTCCAATGAGTGTTAAATTTTTTTTTGTCAAATTGAAATTTGACATTTGTGGCGATGTCAAATTTATACAAAATCTTCTTCAATAAAAAGGTCAAATAACAACAATATTTTACTTTTTTTTCAAAATTTTCTTACTTTTTTATATCTTGCTATTTCTCTCTCTTCTCTCACTTTTTATTTTTATTTTTATTTTTTTATTTTTTTTTAAAACTTTTTATTAATGACTCACACACCCTACATATGTCAATGAAGTTTGAACTCATAACCTCAAAGTTGTCAGTTAAACACCTTAACCAACCAAGTCTCTCTCTATCCGTCTCTCCTTCTCATTCTGTGCTTCTACTTCTGAGGTGACTACAACCATATCATGTACATACCCATCTTAAAACAGATCTAGCAATCTAAAGGACAATAAAAACGCAGAACGTCATCTTCTTCTTCTTTCCTCCTTTTGGCTCTTGATTCCCTACACATCTTAATCTTCTTCTTTCTTCGCTAGCCTCATGCTCTTGATTCATTACAGTATTTAGAAACCTAAATCGCATTCCCACTCTTCAGAAACCCAAATCGTCCTAAAATCTTAATCGCAATTTGAATCCTGCCCAATCCTATAGTCTTCCCACTCATCCCAACAAAATGTTAACAAATGCCCAAAATAGATTTGGGTAGGAAGGAAGAGAGAGTAGCATAAGGAAAGAGAGAGAAGAACATAGAACATTGAGGTATTAAACAATCAAATAAAGCAATTTGACAATTTTGAGAGCACGGTCAAGTTTGACATAGAAAAGGAGATTGTCAAATCCATGTAGGATTTGACTTGTTTATTGGAATGGATGTTTGTGTCAAATGTAACCGTTCGAGTTCCACGGTGTCATTTGACAGTATGGTTAGAGTTGCTCTAACTAAGTAGGACATTAAATTAATGAGATAAATAATCAATATTGGATCTTCGGGAGAGTGAGTAACCGAGTGAGGGCTTATGAAGAACCACCTCTAGCTCAGACCTTAAAAAAAAAAAAAAACACCTCTAGTTAGGTTCATAGACGCCTTACATGAATACTCGTCCGGTGATGACCTCATGAGGTCGGTGAGGCCAAAAAACTAAGTAGATGCCTGGGCGAACTATGTCACCTATAGCTAATTTTGCTCCCTAGACCTATTGTCATGTCTTCTTAGTCATTAAATAGCGTCGAACTATATAAACTGAAAATTTGTGATTCTATTTTCCGAACTACAAAATTTTGACCTCACCTCTCATATAACTTCACTATTTTTCTCTGTTTTTTTTTTACATAGAATGATTAGACTTTTGATACACAAGAATTTAATTCGGCGACGAAGAAAACAATAGTGGGACTATTCAAATGAAAGACTTACTCTCTTCTTCTTTTTTTTTTTTTGCCGTTTTTCGTCTGAAAATAAAGATATTTTGTATAAGGGTAATGTTATCAACATACTCTATTTTGCTATTCACACACCTCATGCATTTTCATAACACTACAAATTTGATTATGTTTACGAAATTGCCCTTTAAAATTACTTTATGATTGGTCCATATCATGAAAGGGTATGTGAATAACAAAATATGGTGTATTAATAACACCACCCTTGTATAAATATAAGTTTCTCCCTAAAGAGAAAAAAATTAATAACAAACAGCCGACTCGATAGGTCAATTGGGCTTTAGGCCGGTCCAAACAACAGTAATAGAATCGATGCGTCAAGTGTTTGACGTGGCGGCACACCATTGGCGCGCTGAACGTGGCGCGTAATATGATTGGCCGAAGCTACTCGAAAGCAGTGTTGTTACAGATCTATATGAACAACTGACCCGAGAAAAAGATCTGAACATCTCACAGAGAGAGAGAGAGATCCAGAGAGAAATAGAGAGAGAGAGAGAGAGATGGCTGGGATTCGCTCCGGCGTCGTTTCGGTGCTCTTCGTGCTCTTCGCCTGCTTCGCTTTCCAGCACCTTTCTGCTTCCGACGATACGGTACTGATTCTTCTTCTTCTTCGCAGTTGTTTCCGATTTGAATTTGTAGTTTCTCAGTGCTTATGGATTTGGTTTTGGTTCGTAGGTGTTTTACGATTCGTTCGACGAATCATTTGAGGGGCGATGGACCGTGTCCGGCAAAGACGACTATCAAGGTCAGTCTTTCCTTCACTTTAAACATCGGTGATTTTCAATTGTGTTGGATCCTGTTATGATTGATCTGAATGATCTGTGGATATCGAACTCAAACATTGCGTTTAGCTCTAGCAGCTTTTACTATTTGTTTAGTCCTGGAGTTTGGTTATTAGTTTGATTTAGGAATGAGCTATGAGGCATTGTTTAGAGAGATGAGATCCAAGCTGTGTTGATAAGAATGATCCACAGTGTGACTAGTAGTAATTCACTGCAACAACTCGATTTCGAATTAGGTTTAATACTTGTGTGATGAAACATTGGGAGTGTTGGTCATTGCTTGAACCCATTCACATGCCTTGAGTCTCTATTATATATTTAGTATGTAATGCCACGCTTGATATACTTTCAAATGTTTGTCATGTCTGTCTGATTTAGATGTAGTGATAGAATGGGGGTTTATATAGTGGAATGTTTGCTGATCCAATGATTTAAACCTTCTTTTGTTAGGGAAATGTTTCCGGACTATTGCATTGTTGTTTTTTTTGGTTACAAATGGAGCTCAAACGAGCTCAAACACTATTGCATTGTTCTTTTGCAGACTGTGAACCTATGTTTTGTGATCGAGTATTTATATTTTTATTATTATTTTCATTTAGGTGTTTGGAAGCACTCAAAGAGTGAGGGCCATGAGGATTTTGGGCTTCTTGTGAGTGAGAAGGCCAAGAAGTATGCAATAGTTAAGGAGGTTGATGAGCCTGTGAGCCTCACGGATGGGACTGTTGTCCTCCAATTTGAGACTCGTCTCCAGAATGGGCTTGAATGTGGTGGTGCCTATCTGAAGTACCTTCGACCCCAGGAGGCTGGATGGGAACCTAAGATATTTGATAATGAGTCTCCTTATTCTATCATGTTTGGACCTGACAAGTGTGGGCTTACAAACAAGGTTCACTTCATCTTTAAGCATAAGAATCCCAAGAGTGGAGAGTATGTTGAACACCATCTTACCACCCCACCCTCTGTTCCAGCTGACAAACTTTCTCACGTGTACACTGCCATCATCAAACCTGATAACGAGTTGATAATCCTGGTTGACGGGGAGGAGAAGAAGAAGGGCAACTTCTTATCAGCTGATGATTTTATGCCTCCACTTATCCCTACCAAGACGATTCCTGATCCAGAAGATAAGAAGCCTGAGGATTGGGATGAGAGAGCCAAAATTCCGGATCCTAATGCAGTTAAACCTGATGATTGGGATGAGGATGCACCCATGGAAATTGAAGATGAGGAAGCAGAGAAACCTGAAGGATGGTTGGATGATGAGCCTGAGGAGGTAGAGGATCCTGAAGCCACAAAGCCCGAGGATTGGGATGACGAGGAGGATGGTGAGTGGGAGGCCCCAAAGATTGACAATCCCAAGTGTGTGACTGCCCCTGGTTGTGGTGAATGGAAGAGGCCAATGAAGAGGAATCCAGCTTACAAGGGAAAATGGCACGCACCACTCATCGATAACCCCAGTTACAAGGGTATCTGGAAGCCTCAGGAGATTCCAAACCCTAGTTACTTTGAGCTTGAGAAACCCAACTTTGAGCCCATTGCTGCCATCGGAATTGAGATCTGGACCATGCAAGATGGTATATTGTTTGACAACATTTTGATTACTAAAGATGAGAAAGTTGCCAGTTCGTACAGAGATACCCTGTGGAAGCCAAAATATGAAGTTGAGAAGGAGAAAGAGAAGGCTGAGGAAGATGTTCCTAGTTCAGAAGGTCTATTAGCCACTGTCCAGGTACGTGGTTTCTTAGCTTTTAAGTGATACATTTTTTATGCCAAAAGATATTATGGTTGCCTCGTACAGTGAGTAACATGTTATTGTCAACTTCCTGCAGAAGAAGATATTTGACATTTTGTACAAGGTTGCAGATGTTCCCTTCTTAGCTGCCCACAAGACTAAGATAGTTGTAAGTCATTAGTCCATTGTTTCTTCAATTCATTTTGATGATGAATTTGTGGAGTGTGTCCTAATATCCAAGCTTCTTTTGCAGGATCTCATCGAGAAGGCAGAGGAACAACCCAATATCACTCTTGGTGTCATCGTCTCCATTGCTGTGATCGTCTTAACAGCACTTTTCATGATCCTTTTTGGTGGAAAGAAACCCGTGAGTCTCGAATAACCTCAGAAGTGCCAACCTCTTTTCTGTTCTGGTTGTTGATGTTGTTACTGTTGCTAAATGTTGTTGTCTTGTGCAGGCCAAGGTTGAGAAGAAACCCGCTGTTGCCGCTGAGGCTTCTGGAAGTGGTGCAGAGAAGAAAGAAGAGAGTGAGAAGGAAGGTTCTTCTGGTGAGAATGAGAAGGAAACCGGTGCTGCTCCTCGTCGGAGGACAGGACCCAGACGTGAAAACTGAGTGAAAAGAGAGAGGAAAAGCTAGCTACTACTGATTACATGAAATTTTGAGCTTAGCTGTTTTTGTAGGTCATTCTTGGCTGTTGGTTTGTGTTTTTAGCCTTTTGTGTTGAGACAGTAATATGCATCAGGAGTGTAAATGACATTTCTTATTAAGCTGTTATAGTTCCTCTCAAGTGACCAAGTAAACATTTACTTCCGACAGTTTGATTCTTTATGTACCGTCTAGAAGTTTATTATGAATGGCCACAAATTGGAAATGTAGTTGTCTGATTCTTCTTCCCCATGCTGCAGGATGACAGTAATTAGTTTCTGAAACATGAAGGTATCGAAACCCTAGAACTGTGCTTTCTCCAATGACAATTGAATTTGTTCAGGTGCTGGCGATTTCTCTATAAACCCAAGCTGGAACTGGGATGTCTGTTCTGATGATCGTTAGTTGTTCAACAAATCTCTTCCAACTAAGGAAATGCTCGTAACCAAAAAAAAAAAAAAAAAAGAACAAAGGAAATGCTCCCAACAAATTTTGAGTGTGATAATTTTTCAGTAAGGAAAATAGAAACATGTAATATTTGGCGAAATTCGGAGTGCTAAAATCTACAATATTAGGTGGACACGCCTTTTATTTTTAACTTTCCAAAGTTGGCGAGTGGGACAGTGGGTATGGTTGTCGTACCGGAGATACTGAACCAACAAATCCAGTAGCCTCTCTCTCTCTCTGTCGCTCTGCCAATGCGACGTCGTTTTTTGTTTCTGCGTTCGTTTCTCATGCTTGCCCAGAAGGGTTAAACCTGACGTTAAAACCTTCATTTGCTTCATTCAATTCAATCTCATCGCAAAGCTTTGAACTCGGTTCCGTTGTGTTGGTTTTGTAAAGCCATTGAAACATGCGCTCCAAGTGCCTGTGAAAATGTTTGTGAGACGATTCAGGTAATAATCGATGTCTTATGTGGAAATATTGTGAATTTTCTGTGTTTCTAGGAAATGGATTCATTAGGAATTGATGTACTTTTTATGTACATGAGTTAGTTTCAAGGAATTAGTAATGATATTGATAATGGCATCTCCTAAACTATGAACCTAAATGTCTCCGAAAACCTACACGGATGTTTACATTGTAACTCTCATTGTTATATTTAGTTATGCTGCATTCTTGTATTCTGTTTTTGATTTTTTATTTATTCTTTTAAAGTTCGCAAAAGATTCGAAAAATTCTGGAACTAGAGGTTTGTTGTTTTCATATCTTTTCGGAAAAAAAATGCCAGCACCATTACATCGGGAGCCTGCATGAAGGACATCTCCAGTGTTGACCCGAGGCATTGAGCAATTGGTTTTGCTTTGCAGTTTCTAAGTGTGCAGGAGTTCTCATCTATGTTTTCGGAAACAAAAATTTTATCTCCTTTTTTTGTGTTTTGTTTTGTTTCTTTTCAAACAACGATCAAAATTGGAACAGTAACTGTAATCATCATATGTCTCTTTCAATTTACAGTGGCAATCAAAATTTTCCTAAGAAATAAGTGAATTTCTGTTTTGTAATTAATACAAATGTTGCAGGTATCTGAGTGGATGCTCGCCCATAATGAGTTTGAGTTATTAGATTCGGATTATGCAGTCCGCCTTGTCTTGATGATAAAACTTTGGTATTGATGCTGCAGAAGGTTTGAAGGTTTACCTCCTGATGCAAAAACTAGTGAGACATATACTGCTCTCCTTCACTGCTATGCTGCAGCAAAATTGACTGAAGAGGCTGAGAACCTCTATGAGGGAATCAGGGATTCTAAGTATTCAATTGAGGACAAATATAGAAATCCATGCATCCATAACACACAGTTCTCTATAGAAAGCCTGAACCAAAAAGGAAACCCTGACTAGTAACACAATAAACTAGTGACTGCTCAATTTGCCTGATGGTTTTTGCTACTGTCTCGGCATTTCAAAAATAGACGTTCAAACAATATACTTAACGTGATGCATGATTTGCCAGAGTCCTGGTATACCAGTGTTTAATGTTGTGGTCTTCTTGAACCTGAAATTTCAAATGTTTAATATGCAGGTTATCAAATTTGTGTGACAATACAAGATTTACTGTATATGTAGCTTGAGTGCCTGAGGCTGAATCAACATGGTTCCATGTAGTGTGAAACTTGTGTAGAGCAGGAAACCAATTTGAACACGAGTAAGGTCAGCTTCATTTCCATTCTTAAATTATTTCATTATTGATTCAAACTTTTTATATTTTTTACCCGGATAAGTGCTAGTGAAGCTACTAGGCCTTACTGTTCATGTAGACACATTTACAATTTGGAGCTGACAGTTGAACATACAAAATGTAATACATGTTATATAGCTTAGGATAACAGGTATTTCAAAGATTTGATCGATAAATGGAAGTGACAACAACTCTCGCTTGTATAGTGGATTTTATTTCCATTTTATGCTGAGTTGCTGTCTAGCTGACATATCACTGCCATGTTCTAATCACAGCCTCCTATCTTGGTGTTCCGACAAACAACATCTGCTCATGCCAAAAATCTGGCTCTTAGGAGCACCGGGATATGACAACGCCTATATAGTTTCATTGATCTTTTCGAACTTTGATAGTGTGAAATGTGTGTATAGACAAATGGGGAAGGCTGATCTCTCTCAAACGTGCTGCAAATCAAAGGACATTGCATATGTATTCTGGTTGATATACAACAGAGGGTAGAAGGTCTCTAGAACACAGAGGACTACCATATATACTGATGCATATGGTTATTTGCTTTTTGGTTTTGTTTTGTGGACTGGAATGCATATTTGTGGGATTTTTTTTTTACCCAGAGTTCTGTTTGGGGGACTGGAGTATTTGATTTAGTTTCCAACTTTCCACGAGCAAATCACGTGCCACGTTTAATGGGCCGATGGATTTTCCTTAATCCAATCTTAAATAGGTAAAACGAGGGCTTATTTGTAAAACTCGCCCCTTAATCACTGATTAAAAGCTAATCTCACTATAAAATAAACCCTCAATTCTCTTTTGCAGCAAGAGGGTGAAGTTGAAAACTATGTGAGGGAGCTACCCAGGTATCATCTTGCCCTTTGAATCTGAAGCTATCATGCCCAAAGATTTCAGAGGAGGAGCTCAACCTGTCGGAGCATATGAGGAGGGCCTGTTGGGGCATATGAGGAGGGTTTGCAAGATGTCCCTCTGTTCGCCACCGTACGGCGCCGGCGATGGTGCGTCTCCATCCTAGCAAACTCCAGCAGCGTTCCCGACCACTTTCTCTCACCGGCGAGTCCGTCGAATTTCAGTTTTCCGGTCAGATCACCCAAAACTTCAAACAAAGTTGATCTGGCCAAAAAAGTAGAATCAAAACTTCAAACAAAGTTGATCTGGCCAGAAAACTAGAATTCGGCGGACTCGTCGGGGATGGAGAGTGGTCGGGAACGCTGCTGGAGTCCGCTGGAGTGGAGGCGCGCCCTCGCCGGCGCCGTACGGTGGCGAACGGAGGGACGTCCGCACTTTAAGCCGAGTGCGGACGTCCGCTCTCGAACGGCTCCGCGCGCGCGCGCGCGCACACACACACACAACCCTTCCACTAAGGGATCCCTTTTTTTGACATATATGGGGGATTACACCAACTTTTCGATCACAAAATCACATCTCCACCTTTCAATATGTAGTTCTATATGAGTAGATCACTTTTGCAAATTTTGGTGATCGTTAAGGCATTCAAAACTACGATTTATAATTATAAGCATGAATGATTCAGGTTTGGCAGATTTGGTTCGTTCATTAATTTAATCTTGTTCGACACCTTAACGATCACCAAATTGGCTGAAAATTTGCAGAATTGATCTATATATAAGGACTAACAAACTGAACGGTGGATATTCAAAAATATAATCGAAAAGTTAGTGTAATCTCCGATCCCTCATATATGTCAAAAAAAGGGATCCCTTAGTGGAAGCGCCCTATATATATATGATGGTTTTCAAGTGTTGTTGCCATGGGAGGGATTCTGACAAAGAAGAGCTTTATTTTTACTGTCAAATTTATCAGAGTTTGATAACATGTCCAGAAATACTGGCCTCAATGCATGCAGTTTAAAATCTCATGGCATTTAGTGTTTAACATTTTTCATTAGTAACACACTTGACAGCACCAAGCAAAGAAAATACTGTAGTTACATTTCAATAATAGCAATTTGTGGAGTAAACAATTATCTTGAACTAAACAGTTCATGCTTTTTGAGATGGTTAAAAGCTACTCAAATCTGGGTTCTATTTTATCTGATATCCACCATTTTGACTTCACCAGACTTTTTGATCCCTTCGCTTTTCCCAACTTTGTACCGGCCTTCCCCTTTGATGTCATTACATAAACTGCAAGTAATCATATACAATCAACACTGTCAACAATCACTGACCTATAGTGAACGTTACTCGCATATCATTTGACACAAACTGTCAGTAAGTGCAGTACAGAAACTTATGGTAGTAACACAAAACTCAAGATCTGAAATAATATTGACCAGAAACAAAACCTTAAAGACGACATTGACCTACAGTGAAGTTACCGGATACCAATGTCATTTTGTTCAGCTTATTTCACACGTCTACCAGCTAAATAATATGTAGATATGTTTGCGTGAAGGTGAAATGCTTCGGACTTGAAAAGAAATCAACATGTGAATAGTTACTGAATTAAAAAGTAAAGTTCTACACCCATAGTTACTGCTTCGGATCTTGTTCTTCCCAATAGTTCAAAGCGTAATTGCATCTCGCACGAGATCAGCAAAATCATGCGAAAGCCCCAAGTTTGAAGCGTCATTTTCAAAAGCTATGAAGAAGTTACTTGAGTTGGGCAAGCACGTCTTATGTATTAGTTACTTGTAACGAGCAAATGACTATTGATCGAGTTGCGCTTCCTGATCAGGATTGGAGACAATAGAGAGGGCCAAGAATGAATAGACCACTGGCATCGAGTTCCAAGCTAGTACAAGGTGGCTACCAGCCAATTGAGCATCGTGATTCTCACTGTGTTGAATAGCATTGCTTTTATGTCTTCAGCAGGAATGAACTTATATATACATTAAGAGTTGCAGTCCCATACAAGCCAAAATAAAGAACAGGAAGTGGCAAAACAGAATTTAAAGAAAAAAAAAAAAAAGGGAAATTCGTCTAAATGGTATACGAACTTTTGCTCCTTATAAACTTTGGTATATCAAGTTTTGAAAATATCATAACGGTATCTCATGTTTCTATCCCGACCTAAGATTGGTATATATAGCCATTAAGATGACCAATTTACCCTTAAGTTCTCTTTTTTTCTTAGTTTTTTTTTATTTGTTTTCATATTCAAGAAATATTAATTAGAAGAGGTTTTAGAATTTGATGATTTGAATTGACCTTTATAAACTTGAAGAAGATTGAAAAGAGGAAACATACAGAAGTTTAATCCTTGTTGTTTCCGCTGACACTCAAGGATCTTGTTGTTGTCGTTGACATTCAAGGATGATTAAGATTAATTTTTTTCTACGTTCCTAAAAATATAAAAAGCCAAAAAAAGAAAATTAGAATATGAAAACAAAGAAGAAAAACGAAGAAAAAAAAAAGAATTTAAGGATAAATTTGTCATCTTTTTTTATCTGAGGGTAAACTAGTAATCTTAATATTTATATATACCAATATTAAATCAGGATAGAAACATGAGATATCAATCTGATATTTTTAAAACTTGATGTACCAAAATTTATAAGGAGCAAAAGTTTGTATACCATTCAAACGAATTTCTCAAAAAAAAAAAATAGAACTGAGCTTGTAATTCCGGGATTTCCATTTGGTAGCTGCTGCTTTAGTTTTTGGGATCTACTCCAAGTCTAGCACGAATTCGAGGGTCTAGTCCTTCTGCAACCTTTTTAGGATCTACTCCGGCCTCTTTGAGAGTCACAGCACGAGGCCGCTGAGCATAAACATCTCCATGAATAGGGTCAGATTTAACGGGGTTGTCAAACTCCTGGACATGAGCTACCTTCCTGAAGAAGGATTTGTTAACAAACTTATCGGCGTCCTCCATCACACGGTCAGGCTCCACCACCTCCGGCAGCATCTCCCGCCGATCCTTCTTCACAAAGACGTTGGGGTTGTGTAAGAGCTGTTGCTTGGCAGTGTGGAGTCCCAGCGATACTGAAACTGCTATCATCCCAACAGCTACATACACAGGCACAAAATCTCCCCTGGGCTTCTTACTGCTCTGTTGCTCGGCCATGTTAGCAGTTGGGTTATAAGCTCTCATCTTAGGTAAGGTTGAGGTTGCATACCCTCTTAAGCCACTCACCACTCGTTGCCATTGATTCTGCATCATGTCATAAACTTGATCATTAACTGTTTACCCAAAATATGAAGAACTACAGAGTAATAACTAATAAGATATTAAAATCTGGAAGAGCCCACATACCATTGATCTGAAAGCCATGATCTTCAGCAAAGTGATAGAAATCAGAAACAAGAGTCTTCAACAGAAATGGTAGGATCAGTTAATCACTTAATCACACACTTGCAGAAAGTGATTCTTAACTTGCTTCCAACTGCTATTGGCTAATGGTTTTACTTATAAGATGGGCAGGTTGACAACAGTTACTGAAACAGGCAGAGAGTTCTGGAGCCACGTATCACTGTCCAGAAGAACCAAGGGGACAGATGTCTAAGTAAGAGAGTGTCGAGTGTCACAAAGAACCCTCTTGAAGCAACACGTCAGCATCAACTTATCCAACTTTATTAAACCCTCTTTTTTTTTTTTTTTTCGATTACCAAGTCATTAAACCCTTTAGCATGATTCAAATTGATGTTTCCAAAGTCCGTCCAGAACAAAATATATTGCTTCTGTTTGAGGATGTAAGCTATCCCCTGCAAGAAACTCATGGTTGGTTCCATTCAACCTAATCAAACTACAGCCAGAGTTCTTCTTGACCCTCTTATTAGCACTTATGGACTTTCTGGTTTTAACCACATCATCCCATTTCTCTGCATTGGCATAAACACTAGCCATGATTGAATACACACCACCATCTTCAGGGTCCAACTCCATCACATGCTCAGCTGCTGTCTTTGCACTCTCTACATCACCATGTATCTTGCAACCTCCAAGCAAACCACCCCACACAAACACATCACCCCCCATTGGCATCTTCTCTATCATCTCCATAGCCTCCTTGATCAACCCTGCTCTTCCAAGCAGATCAGCCATGCACCCATAATGCTTGAGCTCTCTAGGCACCCCATAGTCCGATTCCATTTGATCGAAAAGCTTTCTAGCTTCGTCTACTTTACCTCCATGGCTGCAACCCACTAAAACCCCCAAGAAGCTAATCCCATCAGGTTTAACTCCAGCCTCTATCATTCTGGAAAAGTACTCCATTGAGAGATCGGCATGGCCGTGCATTGCAAGCCCAACAAGCATAGCATTCCAAGTGAACACATTCTTACCAGAGCTGGACTCGAAAATGTTCATAGCAGTCTCAATGCACCCACATTTCGCATACAAGTCCACCAACGCCGTCAAAAAATAGGAACTTAGCCTAGTCCTGTTTCGTTTAACATAGTCATGGATGCTCCTCCCTCGCTCCAAATCACCCAGCTGCGCACAAGCAGAGAGTGCCGAAACCAAGCAGATATCATCAGGCCTGATTTCCGACTCCATCATCTCACCAAACAGCTCAATCGCCTCCTTGCAGCGACTCGTCTGCGCATACCCAGCCAAAACAGTCCCCCACGAAACAGGGTCCCTCTCAGGCATTTCATCAAACACCTCTCGCGCACGGCCCATCTCGCCTCCCTTAGCAAACGTGTCGAGCATCGCATTGTACGTCACCAAGTCCTTATGGGGACTTTCGTCGAACACCCGGCGTGCGTTGTCAAGATTGTGGCACACCGAATAGACATGAATGAGGGTGTTGGCGACGAAGGAATGTGAAGCGAAACCGAACTTGAGAGCTTGGCAATGTAGGGCCTGGGAGATTGGGAGCGAAGAAGGGGCGAGGTGGGCGCAGGCTTTGAGGGCGAAGGGGAAGGTGTGGAAGTCAGGGGGGAGGGAAAGGCGGCGAAGGGAAGCGAAGAGGTGGAGGGCGGGGAGAGGGGCGGAGAGGAGGGTGTGGGATCGGATGAGGTTGTTGAAGGAGAAGGTGGAGGGGTTTGGGATGAGGTTGAAGAGAGAGGTGGCGTAGGCGAGTGAGGTTGGAGAGGAGGAGGGTTTGAGGAGAGAGGTGAAGGTGTGGAGGAGGGTGGGTAGGATTTTGGGAAGGGTTGCAGTGGTGGTGGTGGTGCGAGCATGGATTTGGTGGAGTTGTTTTGGGGTTTTGCAGTGTTTGATTAGGGTGATCAGATTGGTGGTGCTACTCATTCACTTGGTTTTGCTCTGTGCTTCTGGTTCTTTCACTAGGGAAGTGAAAATGGGCGTGTAAAACCGTAGATAAGGGGGACAACTGATCTACTTGTGTACAAATATAGTGTTCTAGTTGTGTACAAATACGATCTACTCTACTTGTGTACAAACTTGGGTGGACGTGCCGGAGTGGTTATCGGGCATGACTAGAAATCATGTGGGCTTTGCCCGCGCAGGTTCGAATCCTGCCGTCCACGGCTTTTTATTACATTTTTCTTCTTCTCTTTCTTAAGCCGGTTAATTGATTGGTGTATCGAATTTGGAAGTGACGTATAATAAACAATAATCTTGCATTCATAAATTCAATAACGGTGAAAAACAAAAGGAGGAGTGACATATAATAAGCGATAATCTTGCATTTAGAAATACATTGCACTTTATTTTTAAAGTTTCATTCTTTCATGCATATTGTCATGTTATTCGATACATGAAAGAAACAAACTACAGCTAAAAACCACCAGAAACAACCCTTCTCAGCTCATGTTGATCCAAATGGACCAAGTTATCTATGGTTAATACTACTTATCTTTAAAAGATGTTTACCCATGAGATGCAAGACTTAACTGAAAGGCATGATGCAGTTGAATTTTCTGTTTCGTAACAGCAGTTAGACCTGTGGCTATTTCGTGCAAGTTCTCCCTATTGTTATGGTCTCAACGGAACATGTTGGGTTGATGGCAATAGCCAATAAGAAGTGGGGTTGGAACTACAATTACAAAATGTTTGACATAGAAAGCAATTGTCTGGCCGTAGTTCAAGCAATCCAAGCAGATGGTGATGACCTTCTAAGGATGGTAGCTCGGTAGATGATGGCGATCAAGCTTAAGAACTATGACTGGTCTAACTATTGTTCATACCCAAAGCAACCAACAATATGGCACATCAACTCATCACTAGATGGATAGTAATCCTAGTATAGCCTACAAAGTTACAAGTCGGGCATAAACTTTAACCCAAGCACCAACAATTTTGTTGGATGCTCTACTTTTCTTAAAGAAAATAAAAATGAAATAATACGTGGCAGTCTTTCAAAGGGTGTGGGCAGCAAATTTCTTCCCACTTAATTTGACCATTTATGCGTTTTCTCTTGTCCACAATACATAAGAACCGGGATCGTCTCCTCATAAAGGTCTTCCTCATATTTCCTCATAGAAGGATCTTGACCGTCAATTATTAACCAAGATCTTTTCAACCTTCACACCTATTTTCTCATCTACTCAGTCTTTCACTCTCTCACGATTGATTTCTCGTTCTTCTCTCTCTCGAACACAGAAACTTCAAAAGCCCGACGTTGTCCTCCGCTCGTCTCCAATGTCCTTCGCGGTTCGGCTTCGGCGTCGGCGTCCTCCGTTGAAATGTTAAGAAGTAGTGGTATTTGAGTTTGTTTTCTATGGTTTCAGTTTGTAAGTAGTAGTCTGGTTTAAGTTTATGGGATTTCGAATGGGTTCCTGCTACTTTGTAATTTACTATTCGTTCTCTAAATTGTGGTTTCTAAATGAAATTGAAAATCCTGTTTTGTTGTTGTCTACAATCTCTGCATCTCCATTTTCAAAGCTTTTAACAATTGGGATTTCCTCTATCTCAATCTAGGGAGTAGCACCAATTCAATATCCAAGCAAACGAACTGAAAAGCAAAATATGTGCAATCCTATTGCGTTTTCCTCTAACCCAGAATCCAATCGCACTTATGCATCCAATTTATAAAAAATAAAGCTCCAATTCAAAATGCCCAAGTTCATTTTAGATAATGATAATGATGCTTTGAAAGGTTCTCTTTGCAGTAAATCGTTATTCAAACACCTCCAAATTATAATGAAAATTCAAAATTGGGTCATTGTGGCTCAGAAGAATTAAGAGCTTTATCCTCCGACGAATCTAATCAAATATGATATGGATTACAAGTGAGGCAGAGTAATTAAGAATGAACACAGTAACAATGTATTCTGTAATGGAGTCAGTTTTCGATTTAGCATAGTGAGACTGGAAATGCACTTGTTGATTTGTTCTGTTAGTACAAGCATAGTCGGCCGCCGGCTCTTGAAGTTTCTGGGTGAGAGAGAGAGAGAGAGAGAGAGAGAGAGAGAAAGAAAGAAGAACGAGAAATCGATCGAGAGAGGGAAACTGAGTAGATGAGAAAATATGTGCAAAGTTAATGTTGAAAAGATCTTAGCCGTTGGTTAATAATTGACAGTCAAGATCCTCCTATGAGGAAATATGAGGAAGACCTTTATGAGGAGAGGATCCCGATTCAACACATAAGCACAAACAAACATGTTGAAATAAAGTAATAAACCCACGTTTCCGCAGCCATGGCCTACTCTACTGTCGCTCCACCCTCCACCTCCATCAACAACACCACCAAGGTCAGTTTCTAATGTTTAATACCATAACTGTACGTTTGGTACACATGACTGTCTTAGCGCGGACTAATTCCTTAAGCAGTCCAGGACTACTGATGCTTGGCTTATGTTGTGTTAATACATGACCCATGTTTGGTGCAGCTCAGGACTAAAGAGCAGAATAGTCCTAACATTAATATCCCACGTTTGATGATATCTGTGACTAAATTTTATGGACTCAAAAACATCTTGTAACATTTTTCTAAGAATCAAAAGGATCTGAAACAATTATTCATATACAACCAAAATAACTTGACTTTCTAAGAAACAAAATGGATTTGAACATCTCAGAAACTGTTCACTTACACTTTCATTTAGATTAGTAAGTCACCAAATTAAACCAAAATAATAGTCATAATAGTTTATACACATTGACAAGTCCACCAATTAATACAACAATGAAGTCAGAAGCTAGCAATTACAAAATAAGTACCATATATCTAGCTCTATGGTGGCTTTTCCAAAATGTGTAGTGGCTACAAGTCACTCAAAAAGTATATATAAAGTCAGAAGCTAGGTAGAACCCCTAGCAACAAGCAGATTTTCCACATACACTTTCCTCACATCATCATCTAAGGACATGAACACAGAGATATTTTGGGGTTTTTCCAAAATGATTTTCAATGCCTCAATTTGGTCTAGAACAGAAAGTCCCATATTGTCAGGACCCATCCCGAATTTCACATTGAAACCTGAGGTAAGTCCTGCGGGGACCACTTCCAAGGAAAATTTACCGAATGACTCGGCAAACCTCCCTTGAAAATGGATAACCCTAACCCGGAAAAAATATAGAACACCCTCTTAACCAAAAATATTAAACTTCACTTTAATCCAAATAACTGAAATAAATAATACACAATTATTTTTCCGAAAGTTTTCAGAGCTACTACAAGAAAGACAACGGAAGCTGAAGAAAATCCTAGTGGGTTAAACAGATGACCTACTGGCGAACAGTAGTGGAAAAGTGGGTGACTATGCCTCGGCGCCTCCTTCTAGACCCCACCCGAACTCTGCAGACTGGGCGATTAAAACGAAGGAAAAGCCCAGGGGAAAATATTTAATCACGTCAGGGTGAGTGGACAAAATAATTCCGACAAGCAATAATATTTCCCCAAGAAAAACTATCAAGGACACGACTAGTTCTGGCTAGTCTCCAAATCTTAAACAATACAGCCTCTCAGGCTAAATTATATAATTATATCAGTATGTATTCACACCCGTCTACTCCATGTATGCTATCTATGAATAAGCTTAAAGGTAGATAGTCATACCAGGCTAGGACGCTCGCGTCTAACGCGTACGTCACCCCATAGTGGCATTTTTCCTCAGTATGGGGGTGAGACCGGGTGGTATTTATACGTGTTCACTCCATGTACGAATTCTATGAATGAATCTAAAAACATAGAATGAACTCGGAAAGTAGAAAGTCGTACAGGGCTAGGACGCTGGCGTCTAACGCTCACGTCACCTCATAATGGCATTTTTCCTCATTATGAGGGGAGCACGTATTGCTAGCTAGCGTTCTCTCATATACATACTATACTCATAAACGTTAAATAAAATGAGTAAAATCACTGAAATTATCAATTCAGGATAAATTCCAACAAAGGAAATTATTCAACAATAAAACATTATTTAAAAACAAAGGTCCACTTACAACTTAGGCCTAAGCCTGACGTCGGTCGGAGGTCTCCTCTGCTCGAGCCTCTTCGCGTCTTGTTCCAATACATAAATAATTCCTTGAATAAAATCCCAACGTTCAAAGAAAATAGACATAATTAAATATGAGCTTCCCGCGCTCAACCATGCCTATCGTCCTAAATCTTAACTTCACTGTCGACCATAAATCTCCATAAATACCGACATCCTCAAAATCACCTTCCAACGTCCTAATCACAAAAATAATCCAATGGCCGGATTTTAACTTATTAATCCGCCAAAAATACCAAACTTAACAAATTCCAAAACCTATCCAAAACTCCTCCAAAAATTCTAAAACTCATTCCATTAAACTCTTCATAATATTCTCCACCAAAAACTTTTTTTTTTCGGCGGCTCCGCCGGCAGCGGCGGCCGGCGACCAACTACGGCGACCTGCAAATGCTACCAAAATTTGCCAGCACCTTCCTCTCAACCTCCTCTACAACATTCCTAACTACCACAAACTCAAATTCTAAGCCTAACCATGTCAATCGAACACAAACACACAATAAGCCCTAGAATTTCAAATACCGATTTCTCCTTACCTAGCTCGAGATGGAAGGAGCCCTTTGGAGGGATTGAAGCACGGGAGGAGGGCTTCCTTTTGAGCCAAGGCTCGCCCGATATGGCGGCCAGAGGAAGGAGTTCCGGCGAAAAGAAGTTTCCAGCAGTCGGAGCTTTCGGCGTCGATTCCTCCTTCACGGCGGCGCTAGGGAGGCTGCCACCGGTCTAGAACTGTAGCTGGGTTGGAGACCGATCGTTTGGGACCGGTGCAGCGGTCTGGGGCGGCTGGACGGCGGCGGACCGACGGTCAGAAGATCCGGCAGGGAGGAGGAAACGGGAGGGAGAAAAACGGGAGGGAGGAGAGAGAAAGGAGAGGGAAAAACTGAAAATGGGCCAAAGCCCACCCGGTCCAACACCACTTATGCCCAATCCAAAATTCAACACCCCAAAATAATACCCCAAAATTTACCATTTTTACCGTCGTCACATTTTTTTCCTTCGAATAATTCTTTCGAAATATTCGTCCCTCAACACACCTCTAGGGACTTTAGGACTATAAATTCAATGACGAAGACGGTAAAATTCTTATTATCACAATGCTAGTAATTAAGTTAAAATTTAAGAGTCGGGGCGTGACACATATTCTTAAGTTCCTTAGCAATATCATATCGATCTTCATTACCTTTCATTATGGCATTAGTTACCATTTGCATTCTTTTCTCAGATTCATCAATCATCCTATCCAATGCAAGTATGATTCTATCTTCATCATGTCTTTTCCTCTTTCTCTGACTAACCTGAGATTGTAGGCTGCCTTCTTTGGTGATTGATGCAGGAGTGTCATCCTCAAGATCTACCTCATCTCCATTGTTGCTCTGCTCCTCTACCATCTCAGCAGGGACCTCAGCTGCATTTCCATTAGCACGATCATTCCCAAAGATGTTAGCTAGTCTCTCAAACATGGGATATGATTTGTTTCTCCAACCTTTTGCCTTTGGATTGTGCTATGACATAGAAAGAAAAATATGAAACCAGTAAGATTTAAATGAGCTCAAAGATGCTACACAATGAAATCTTTAACCTCAAAACAAAGAAAAAGTATTGCCATCATTACCTGCACATACATGTCCCATACTTCATTATTGTCAACCTCAACACACTTCTTTACATCATTCCATGCAAATCCACTCTTGTTTATCATGTCATATATGATGCTATAATTTTTCTTAAGTTTCTTCAACTTTGACTCAATATGTGAATTTGCCTTCAGATTGGAATTAGGACATAATTCATTCAAACCATGCTCTATTTTTATTAACGTACCAGATTTGAAACTTCCAGTATCACAACGCTGTCCACCAGGAAGAATACTATCAATGACATTCAATAGTTAGGGCATATGTTTCAGCACGTCTTCTTCTCAACTTAAACATCAGTAGAATAAGCATAGTGCAAGCATGATAGGAGCACATTGTGCGACGTTCTTAATATGTTTTTACCCTCATTTATGCAATGTTTAGCCCTTAGTATTGTAATATAGAGTCATTGAGTCATGTTAGGAGTCTTTGGCAGAGTTGGTTGTGAAATAAGCATAAAACGCAGAAATTGTCTGAAAATGTGAAGAGTCCCAGTTTGAGTAGGAATCCTTGTAGACTAGGAGACCTGTTTGGATTAGGAATCTTTATTGTTCGTCGTTTCTGTAACATTTTAGGACAAGTTTATTAAATGATTTATTCTTCCATTATCCTAATTATTTCTTTTTGATAGGTGAGATAAATCAAAGGAATTACCATGGGGAGTAATTGCCGAATTACCTTGGAGAGAAGAAGATTTCGGTTGAAGATAAGGAGAGATTTATGGAGGAAGGAGATTAGCCAAAATCAAGGGAGAAAATATTGTGGAATTCGGCAAAGATAGGAGGAAAAGAAGGAAGATTAAGTTCAAGCTTTAAGGGATTAAAATTGCCAAAAATATCAAGAGGATTTCAAGGGGAAGCAAGGACCAAAACTGCCGAAATTGTTAATGGAAGAAAGGAGGAGATAAATGCAAGATTATTCCAAGATAATTGAAAAAAAAATTTGTAGAGGATTTCAAGGAGAGGTTAGGGCTGCCGACCTCCCTCTCCCTTGCTCCCTATATATAGCTTGGCAACTTTGTAATCTCTCATCTTTAGTCTCTCATATTTCACTAGCCAAAACTCTGTCAAAATCCCTACCAAAAATATTCAGTAAATTCACAAGCCACAACCATCCTCCATCACCACCAAGACGTCACTTTGTCAAGCCTCTTCAAGGTTCAACAAAGTGTGATTCATCCTTTCTCATGGCTATGTATTTATTGATTTGTTTTACTTTGTCTATGGAGTGTAAACAGATTTTTGTTGTTGGAATTTTGTGTAATAATTTGATATTGGATTTCCGAATTTGCTAATTGGTTATTTGTTATCTTATTTCTTCATAGCATGAAACGAAATTGGTGAAGGAATAGGGCAGTAAAAATACATGAGTTCTTGTTTTATCTTGATTAATTTTCTGCATTCATATGCATGAAAATCGATGCATGAGGGCAGCCTTGATCATGGCTGTCCCTTGTGTATTGGTTTCAATTGCCGGATTTAATATAAGGGGAAACATACACGAAGTTGTTTCTCCTTATGTTTATTCAAAGGGCTAGAGTAATACAGAAAATTTACATAGAGAAAGGAGATGAGGTGACACCATACTCCCTAATATGTTTCCAATTTAACTCATTGTGCGTATGTGTTTCTTGTTTCAGTTTCTACACGAAGTGTTTCTGAAAAATTTAGCACTATGTCTAGGATTACGCACGAAGCTAGTTCTAGATAATTAAGGAGTTTTGCATGATTAGAATAACCACGAAGGCTCTAATTAAATTGGAATTAGGATGAAATTAGAATAATTGTCGAAAATTGCTGCCTTGTTTCTTTGTTGGTTTTGTTAAATGAGTTTTTGGTGATGTGTTGTGTGAAAGATGAAGATCATGTAAATAATAAAATTAGGTTTTATTTTATTTTATATTAGAAATTTTCAGTAGGATTTAATATATTTTTCAATCCCCAATTTGTTATGTGACACTTTGTGTAATTGAATACCCTAGGATTCCCCGGATAGAACGATCCCTATTTGTCTAATACTACATGCGATACAAAAGGGTTTTAATGTGATTGGAGTTTTATTGCAGGTACAATAACTTGGTTAATAAAAGTCTCGTCAATTTTTGGCGCCGTTGCCGGGGAATTCTATAAATTTCGATTCATGAAGTGTTACTTTGTTACTTTGTATATTTGGATGTGTATAATTGTAATTGGTTATGTAATTTTATAGTTTTCATATATGGTATAGTTTTATAGGATTTTTGATTTCATTTTCGTAAATTATGTGTTACATTATATGGTATATTTGTAAACTTAGCTAAATTTCTAGGAAGTTAAAGTTTTATTTTCATAAAGTTTATTGTAGTTTCTAAAGTGTACCGTGGAGGATGAAGTCGCTTTTGTTGATCTTAACCTTAACCCTCCATTTGTACCTTGCTAAGGTCACTTGGGGTTGAGGGCGGTTTCGATCAACACTTGTCGTTGACTAGTGACCCGTAGTTTGTTTTACAAGTAGGGGGCATGTTATTATTCATAGATATGGTTCTCAGGTTTGTTTAACTGGATCTCAAGATCATAGACTGATATCTCTTCTCGGTGAAGGGGTCGATAGGGGGATTTATCCCTCCGTGATCACTAAACGAGTCCTGCCTGGTTCCTGTAGTGGATTCGTCCTCCGTGAATCTTAACCACTGTTTCTGAAAGTTTAACACGCTCGAGCTAGCCAAAAAGCTTGAACCGGAACACCCACTTTAGACGCTAGAACATAGCTTTGTGTAAATATAACTATATAGCTTCAAAATAAAATATCTTTAACTTTTGAGGTATATTGGATTAAGCATGACACTACCGGGGGCTGTATCAGTCCATTGCACCGTTGACTCCACTGCTCCATGTACCTCAAATTTTATATAAATCTTGTATTAATTTTCTTTTCCTTTTACTAATATCTTGTTCTTCAAACAAATTCAGGTACATGAATGTCCAGAATTGAAGGTTGGGCCCAAGAAATTGAAGATAGACTGAATAGAGTTTGTGGAGATAGAGAAACTGAGCAACCATCACCTAGCACACCATTCACTGAGCATATATTCATATCTCCCACTTCATCATTGTTTGGACGTGACTTTGTAAGGCCGTCATCACCATTTCCATCAGAGGCCTCATGTGAACTTAATCCTTTGTTTCACGAAGTCCCAGAGTTTGAGCTTTTGCAAAGCCCATTTCCAGTACACGCCTTGAACTTGGACCTACCAGATCCTCCACCACCAATGGCATCAATCAGAGAGCAAAATGGGCACGTTAATGGAGAGAATGGTGCGCCATCAAACATAACATATCCTGCAGTTGCGGCCGGAAAATCAGATGACTTTGAGCTTAGGAGCGGATTCCTACATGAGTTGCCCAAGTTCCATGGCCTATCAGGGGAGGACCCTAACTCACACTTGAAGCTCTTCCAGTTTACATGTGACTCGATGTGCCCTAGAGGAGCAGACCCTCAACTTGTGAAGATGAGAGCCTTTCCATTCTCATTGGATGATAAGGCAAGGAGATGGATTTTCGAGGTACCAACAGGAAGAATCACTAGTTGGAACACGATGGTAAATGAGTTCCTACTCAAGTACTTCCCAGCATCTAGAGTCACTCAATTGAGGAGCCAAATCACTGGGATCAGACAAGCTAACGACGAAACATTTGGGGATTACTATGATCGATACAAGAGTCTCATTGCCTCTTGTCCAGCACATGGCATTAGGGAAGGTCTTCTCCTACAGTATTTCTACGAGGGGATGCGTGAACAAGACAAGGAGTTCCTAGACTCAGCGGCCGGTGGATCATTCTTAGAAAAGGGGAACGTTGAGGCCAAAGCTTTGTTGGATATCAGGGCCTTGAAGAATCAGCAATTTGGAGCCCAACAACGGTCAAGGCAAGTGAATGAGACAAGGACCAACCCTGCATTGGAAGAGAAGGTGGACAAGCTTTCGGATATGATGGCTCGGTTAATGAAGCAACAAAAAGCACAAGTTTGTGGGGTATGCACCGAGGGACATCCTACAGATCAGTGCCCCCAAATCGCCAACGAAGGGTATGAGGAAGTCAATGCGTTGGGATACCAAGGAGGGTACCAAGCAAGGCCACAATACAATCCATTCTCTAACACTTACAATCCAGGCTTTCGTGACCACCCCAATTTCAGGTGGGCTAACAATGATAATGTGTTGAGGCCCGATGTTCAACCACAAGGCCCACGACAAGGGAATATGGCGTTTCAACCTAGGCCTCAAGGGCAGCTTCAACCAAGGCCACAAGCCTCATATGTACCTCCAATGCAAGGGAACCAAGGTGTGTCTAGTGCACCTAATTATGATGAGTTATTGAAATCTCTAGCTATGGGGCAAAGTCAATTGAACACGGCCACTCAAGCCTTGTTGGTGGGGCAGCAGACTAATGCCAAGGACATTACCGAACTCAAGAACCAAATGGGCCAAGTAGTAGATTTCATGGGCCAGTTCAGTGAACAAGGAAAGCTTCCAGGGGGTGTCATCAAGAACCCAAAGAAGGAGCAAGCCCAAGCCATTACCACAAGGAGTGGTAAAAAGTTGGAGGACCCTACAAGAGTCCCTAAAACGAGAAGGGCTTCCAAAAGCCTTATCGTTGAGAGGGAGGAGGATGATGAGGATGTTGGCAATGCAAGCAAGGATGTTGACGCCAAGGTTACCCTACATGATGAAGGTCACGTTTTGTTCAAGGATAATGACCTTGAGAAGGATCCAGCAACTTCTAAAAATGAGGCACCAAAGGTAAACAACCCTAACTCTAGTGGTTTAGTTAATACTAACCCATCTTCGTGTTTACCATTTCCCTCTAGGTTCACAAAGTCCAAGAAGGACAAATCTGATGAGGAGGTGCTAGAGGTGTTTAGAAAGGTGCAAGTGAACATCCCTCTTTTGGAATGCATCAAACAAATTCCAAAGTATGCCAAGTTTCTGAAGGAGATGTGCACCACGAGAAGGCATACGAGGAAGGAGCAAGTAGTGCGCATGAACGAGACGGTTTCCGCCGTCATTCAGAGGACGCTACCCCCCAAAATGAAGGACCCAGGGTGTTTTTCTGTACCTTGTGTTATAGGACAAACTCGTTTTGAAAATGTTATGCTAGACCTAGGGGCGTCAATTAATGTGATGCCCTACAATGTTTATGAGTCCTTAGCTTTAGGACCTTTGAAGAGAGATAATGTCATCATACAACTTGCTGATAGGTCTAACAAATACCCTGAGGGGTATGTGGAAGATGTTCTTGTGCAGGTGAACCAGTTGATCTTCCCAGCGGATTTTTATGTACTACACATGGAAGAGTCCCCCCTAAATTCCACTCAATTGCTTTTGGGGCGACCTTTTATGAGGACAGCAAGAACGAAGATTGACGTTGCTGCAGGAAATCTCACCATGGAGTTTGATGGTGAAGTGATTGGCTTCAACATTTTTGAAGCAATGAAGTATCCGGTTTCTGATCTTAAACCATGCTATGCTATTGACGTTGTTGACTCTATTGCGCAGGTTTCATTAGAAACTTTGGATCTATAGCAATTAGCCATTGAGCTAGGGGCGGGATATGACAAACATGGGGAGGAGATAACAAAGGAAGCACGGCTTGATCTTGAGCCGTCTATTGCTAAAGTGGTTGCCATTCTAGAGGCGACACCCTATGTCAGGTATAACAAGTTCGAGTCAATTCCCATTTCCACTAACAAAATTCTTCCATCTGTGGAACAGGCCCCTAAATTCGAACTGAAGGTGCTTCCGAACCATTTGAAGTACGTATTCTTGGGAGACGATGACACTCTACCAGCTATTGTGTCATCACAGCTGAGCGAACAGCAGGAAGCAAAGTTGATTGATGTGCTTAAGAGAAACAAGACCGCCATTGGATGGACGTTGGCGGATATCAAGGGTATCAGCCCTACTACTTGTGTCCATCGGATCTTGCTCGAAGAAGGAGCGAAGCCCACTAGGGAGGGTCAGAGGCGCTTACACCCCCCTATGATGAAGATTGTGAAGGAGGAGGTTATCAAACTCCTTGATTGTGGCGTCATATATCCGATCTCGGATAGCCAGTGGATATCGCCAGTTCAGGTCGTACCCAAGAAGAGTGGAGTCACAGTAGTGAAGAACGACAAGGATGAGCTCGTGCCACAACGGTTGGTGACTGGACATAGGATGTGTATTGACTACAGAAAGTTGAATGCGACTACAAGAAAAGATCACATGCCTCTTCCATTCATGGACCAGATGTTGGAAAGACTAGCTGGGCACGAATTCTATTGTTTCTTGGACGGGTACAGCGGTTATAATCAGATATGCATCCACCCAGACGATCAAGAAAAGACAACGTTTACGTGCCCTTTTGGGACGTTTGCGTACAGACGGATGCCATTTGGGCTATGTAATGCCCCAGGTACGTTCCAAAGATGCATGTATTCCATATTTTCTGACTATATCGAAAACATTATTGAAGTCTTCATGGACGACTTTAGTGTTTATGGTAGTGATTTTGATGCATGTCTACAAAATTTGGAATTAATCTTGGAAAGATGTGTTGAAACTAATCTTGTGTTGAATTGGGAAAAATGCCATTTTATGGTAACTCAAGGGATAGTTTTAGGACATATAATTTCTGCTAAGGGTATAGAGGTTGATAGGGCCAAGATTGATATTATACTTCACTTACCCTCCCCTACAACTGTAAGAGAGGTACGTTCGTTCCTTGGCCATGCAGGTTTTTATAGGAGGTTCATCAAAGACTTTTCATTGGTGGCCAAGCCCTTGTGTACCTTATTGCAGAAAGACGTACCATTTGTGTGGGATGAGAATTGCGAGAAGGCATTTATGGCGTTGAAGGAGTTATTGACATCTGCCCCCATTATGGCGCCACCTGATTGGAGTTCTCCATTTGAGCTCATGTGCGATGCATCAGCCTATGCGGTTGGAGCGGTTCTTGGACAGAGAAAAGAAAAGAGGCCTTGTGCTATATATTATGCTTCTAGAACCCTCAATGATGCTCAAATGAATTACTCTACGACTGAAAAAGAATTGTTGGCAGTCATTTTTGCTTTAGAAAAATTCCGTTCATATTTATTGAATTCTAAAGTGATTGTTTATTCTGATCATGCAGCCCTCAGATATCTGATGAAAAAAAAAGATGCAAAGCCACGCTTGATTCGATGGATCCTCTTATTACAAGAGTTTGACATTGAGATCAAGGATAAGAAGGGAAGCGAGAATGTGGTGGCGGACCACTTGAGCAGAATTGTGCAAGAGAAGGAGACGTTACCCTTGCAAGAGTCATTTCCAGATGAGCAGCTTTTTCGATTGGAGGCACACGAACCTTGGTATGCGGATGTTGTTAATTATATAGTTACTAAGACTTTTCCTAGTACACTATCTCAGGCATCCAAGGCGAGACTGAAGAAGACGGCGAGATACTACATTTGGGATGATCCATACCTTTGGAGACATTGTAGTGATCAGCTCATTCGACGTTGTGTTCCACAAGAAGAGCATCTGTCGATACTCAAATTCTGCCATAGTGAGGCGTGTGGAGGACACTTTGGAGCGAGAAGGACAGCCCTTAAAATACTGGACTGCGGATTCTATTGGCCCACCATATTCAAAGACGCATATGCATTTTGCATGACATGTGACAGGTGCCAGAGGATAGGTAATATCGGCCCTAGAGATCAAATGCCCCTTTCACCAATTATCGTTGTAGAAATTTTCGATGTTTGGGGTATTGATTTTATGGGCCCTTTTCCCTCTTCTAAGGGATTCTTGTATATCTTATTGGCTGTTGATTACGTATCTAAGTGGGTTGAGGCAAAAGCCATGCGGACTAATGATTCAAAGGTTGTTGCAGATTTCTTGAGGACTAACATATTTTCCAGGTTTGGGGTACCACGTGTGCTTATTAGCGATGGAGGTTCTCATTTCTGTAACAGAACGATCAGGGCTTTACTCAAGAAGTATGGGGTCACCCACAAGGTGTCCACACCATATCATCCTCAGACGAGTGGCATGGCAGAGGTGTCGAATAGGGAAATCAAGCGGATTTTGGAGAAGACTGTGGGCCCAACGAGGAAAGACTGGAGCGACAGACTCGACGATGCGTTGTGGGCCTACAGAACAGCATACAAGACACCCATTGGAATGTCTCCCTTTCGATTGACCTATGGCAAGGCATGCCATCTACCAGTGGAGTTGGAGCATAAGGCGTGGTGGGCGGTTCAGAAGTTCAACATGGACTTGGATGAGGCAGGATTGCACAGGAAATTACAAGTGAGCGAGCTTGAGGAGATCAGAAATGACGCATACGATGCCGCTTGGATCTACAAGGAGAAGACGAGAGTGTTTCATGACAAGCACTTAAGGGGTAAAATGTTTCACGTAGGACAAAAGGTCCTATTGTATCATTCTCGTCTTAGATTATTTCCTGGCAAATTACGTTCACGTTGGGTCGGTCCTTTCATTGTGACTAACGTGTTTGTTCATGGTGCTATAGAGATTAAAAGTGATGTTACAGGTAAAGTTTTTAAGGTGAACGGACATCGACTTAAACCTTATTACGAGCCTTTCGAGGAGCAGCTTGAGGAGATAAATGTGGGAGACGCCCCAAGATCCAAGGGAACATGAGAAGAGTCTAGGCTAAAGGACTATAAATAATTAAGCGCTGCATGGGAGGCAACCCATTTCAACCATAGCATTGGAGGAGCCATCACCGATAGTTTGCTCTGTCTAAATCCCTACACTCTCTTGGTTGAATTGTATCAGTGTGAAACGTGTGAATTTATCCTATGCTTAGAAATTACTTACAATTATTGGGATTACATTGAGGACAATGTAACTTCTAAGTGTGGGGTACGGATACATGTTTCCATGCTTTTATGCTTTTGTGTGTTTGATTTATGTAATTGATTTTCGTCACTTTTGGTTAAAAAAAAAAAAAAAAAAAAAAAAATTAATTAAAAAAAAAATAAATTAAAGAATAAAAAAATCGTTTTTTTTAGGATTTTTAGTTAGAGTCTTAAGTTATTGCCCCTAAAGTCGATGATGATTATATCTTTGAGCACATAGAAGATTGTTTTGCATGATCATAATAATTAAATTGTGAGCTTCATAGATATTGTGATTGGTATGAACATGTGAGTATTTGAATGATATGTGAAGCATGCATGTTGAGTTGATTCGTTTCCATAACATCCTATGTGAGCCTTAGAGCTTAATTGCTTTCTTCTTGAGTGTGAATTGGTAACGTGGCAGAAATTTTTCAAAACTTCATCATTCTTTGATTATTCAATAACTATGTGCCATAGCTTTTAATGGACTCTAGAATTTACTAGAACTCGCTTTTGTGATTGTTAAAGCATATATGTCATAAACTGCTCTGATTTTGAAAAGGATTTATGGATCATTTTAGGATTACCACCACTTGAGCCAAAAAGCCATGTAACCCTATTTGTGCCCGTAGTGGGACCCCTTAGTTGACCCCTTTTGAGCCTACATTGAGCTTTTTCTTCATCACCTATATTATCTCCATGCTTAGTATAGTTACCTCTACCTTGTCCTATAGACTTGGCAGAATTCTATTTGAGATGATGTTGTGATGTATGATGTATGAAATAAGTGTGGGGTGGAAGACTTAATAAAATGAAAAAAATAAAAAAAAATAAAAAGAAAAAAAAAAAAAAAAAAAAAAAAAAAAAAAAGCTTTTAAGCAAATTGCCAAAAAAAAAAAAAAAAAACATATATGGAATAAGTCTTCTATGTGTGATCGAGGAGTTTGATGATTAATGGAAGGTCCAAAAAATGTTTATTTGACCTTTGTCCATTTACATGTTGATGGTTGGGCCCAGCTTATTATATTTGGCCCTTGGGTTTTACTTGGTGATACAAGGAGGTGTTGGTTTCTGCTAAGTCTATTAGGATTATCTTTGTGATTCCTTGATATTCCATGCCTTTAGCTAAGCCTAAACATTAACCTTATATATTGATCCTAATGATTCTTAAGATGAGCAATCCTTGTTTTGTAGAGATAATCACAAGAGTTGAGCATATGGTGTTGGTCCATTTGTGCACATAGTGTTACATGAAGTTTTTCCTGAAAATATTATTCATAAAGTGTTTTTATTTGATGAAATATGCAAGCTATTTTTTGCCTTACAATCTGTTCTCTTGCATATACTTGAGGGAATATTGCCATTTCATGAGTGAAAAGAAGAGAGTATGCCTAGTGAGGAGGATTGAATTAACTTGACATGTTGACATGCTTATTTTCTCACTTCTTACTTGTTCATGCTGTGAAACATGCCTATGACACTTGGGATTTTGTGCCTACATCTGAATGCTTAACTTGAAAGCTATGTGTTTAAAAGATCCTGAGACAATCATTTAGGGGCAGTAGTTTTGCTAAGGGACTAGCAAAAGCTAAGTGTGGGGTAGTTGATAGGAGCACATTGTGCGACGTTCTTAATATGTTTTTACCCTCATTTATGCAATGTTTAGCCCTTAGTATTGTAATATAGAGTCATTGAGTCATGTTAGGAGTCTTTGGCAGAGTTGGTTGTGAAATAAGCATAAAACGCAGAAATTGTCTGAAAATGTGAAGAGTCCCAGTTTGAGTAGGAATCCTTGTAGACTAGGAGACCTGTTTGGATTAGGAATCTTTATTGTTCGTCGTTTCTGTAACATTTTAGGACAAGTTTATTAAATGATTTATTCTTCCATTATCCTAATTATTTCTTTTTGATAGGTGAGATAAATCAAAGGAATTACCATGGGGAGTAATTGCCGAATTACCTTGGAGAGAAGAAGATTTCGGTTGAAGATAAGGAGAGATTTATGGAGGAAGGAGATTAGCCAAAATCAAGGGAGAAAATATTGTGGAATTCGGCAAAGATAGGAGGAAAAGAAGGAAGATTAAGTTCAAGCTTTAAGGGATTAAAATTGCCAAAAATATCAAGAGGATTTCAAGGGGAAGCAAGGACCAAAACTGCCGAAATTGTTAATGGAAGAAAGGAGGAGATAAATGCAAGATTATTCCAAGATAATTGAAAAAAAAATTTGTAGAGGATTTCAAGGAGAGGTTAGGGCTGCCGACCTCCCTCTCCCTTGCTCCCTATATATAGCTTGGCAACTTTGTAATCTCTCATCTTTAGTCTCTCATATTTCACTAGCCAAAACTCTGTCAAAATCCCTACCAAAAATATTCAGTAAATTCACAAGCCACAACCATCCTCCATCACCACCAAGACGTCACTTTGTCAAGCCTCTTCAAGGTTCAACAAAGTGTAATTCATCCTTTCTCATGGCTATGTATTTATTGATTTGTTTTACTTTGTCTATGGAGTGTAAACAGATTTTTGTTGTTGGAATTTTGTGTAATAATTTGATATTGGATTTCCGAATTTGCTAATTGGTTATTTGTTATCTTATTTCTTCATAGCATGAAACGAAATTGGTGAAGGAATAGGGCAGTAAAAATACATGAGTTCTTGTTTTATCTTGATTAATTTTCTGCATTCATATGCATGAAAATCGATGCATGAGGGCAGCCTTGATCATGGCTGTCCCTTGTGTATTGGTTTCAATTGCCGGATTTAATATAAGGGGAAACATACACGAAGTTGTTTCTCCTTATGTTTATTCAAAGGGCTAGAGTAATACAGAAAATTTACATAGAGAAAGGAGATGAGGTGACACCATACTCCCTAATATGTTTCCAATTTAACTCATTGTGCGTATGTGTTTCTTGTTTCAGTTTCTACACGAAGTGTTTCTGAAAAATTTAGCACTATGTCTAGGATTACGCACGAAGCTAGTTCTAGATAATTAAGGAGTTTTGCATGATTAGAATAACCACGAAGGCTCTAATTAAATTGGAATTAGGATGAAATTAGAATAATTGTCGAAAATTGCTGCCTTGTTTCTTTGTTGGTTTTGTTAAATGAGTTTTTGGTGATGTGTTGTGTGAAAGATGAAGATCATGTAAATAATAAAATTAGGTTTTATTTTATTTTATATTAGAAATTTTCAGTAGGATTTAATATATTTTTCAATCCCCAATTTGTTATGTGACACTTTGTGTAATTGAATACCCTAGGATTCCCCGGATAGAACGATCCCTATTTGTCTAATACTACATGCGATACAAAAGGGTTTTAATGTGATTGGAGTTTTATTGCAGGTACAATAACTTGGTTAATAAAAGTCTCGTCAAAGCACACATGGTCTCTAGGTGCCACAACTCCATCAGTAAGAGCAACAAAATTTGTCTTCGATCCATATCTAAGATTCACATAAACACCTAAATCAATGAAGTAACCATAAGAAGAAAACAAAGATGTCTGTAGAACAAGAAGATCCATCCATGAAAATCATAACTTATTAGCAGATTGACACCAAATCAATGAAAAAAAAAAAACAAAGACATTTGTATTCCAATGCAGGACCCAATCATCAAATTGATAAATTCTTAACAGATCGACATCAAATTCCTAATCAATCAATGAAATAACTACAACCCACAAACAATTTCAAAAGAATAGTAGAGAGGGGTTGAAAATGAGAGGCTGAGAGAAAGAGAAAGTAAGAGAAAAGAGAGATCTTACCTGAAGTAGTTGACGAATTGAAGCAAAGCAAAGTACTCAAAGCAGTCGACGAGTTGGACAAGCTTACATTTGTAATCACCCACAATGCCATTAAGAAAGCCCCTAGTGTCTCACCACTCAACATATCTATCATATCCCAAAACCACACTTCAATACTCACAGAGGGGTGGGAATAAGGCTGGATTTGTATCATGTATTGCTTCCAAAAGGCACGAAGCGCATTGCAGTTTTTAAACAGATGTAAGCTATCTTCAACACTATTCAAACAAAACACACAACTGACGTCTAGGAGCTGAGCCTTTTTCTTTGTTAAGGCAGCTCTAGTGGGTAATATTCCCTGTGCCAAACGCCAACCATGCATACTTACCTTAGGAGGTACTTGAGCACTCCAAAGTTTACACCATAATCTTCCACGCTTCACCCCCGAGTCAGACCCTGAAGCTTGCTTCTCCAACCCATCCACTAACCTGCCAACATAGTACCCACTCTTCACCGTATAGCAACCTTTTTTATCAAAATGTCAAACCATCCGGTCCTCGCCTCGATATAAACTAAGTGAAATTTTGAGAATGAGATCAATTTCCATCGGGTTAAAGAGGTCCTCAATCACCTCTACATTCCATTCCCCAATATCCCCTTCAATAAGATCACACACTCTCATATCTTCAGAGCCCTGCATCGGATCCGAGAAAGGTTTGAAATTGTATGGAAGAGGAAATGGTTTAAAATTTCCAACATATAAACTTACATACTTTTATGAGGTTAATAATGTTTGCATTCGACATATGAAACAATGTTTTACCAAAAGCGACAACATCAAGTATATATCATGTACATAATCAACAAAGAATGAGTTTTCCTCATGATCAAAGTGAAATAAGTTAGATATGAGGATCAAATGGCGTATCTTTTTACTAGATCACTGACTAATGTCGCATTTGAAATACATGTCTAAAGCATTGGTATGCTTAATTTATCTAAAGCTCCCATAATTGTAAGAATCAGGTGGAGACATCAGGGGAAGTCTGATACATACATGTCAATTTCAAATCTGAATAATACGTTGTACTTTTTTTGTTCCTTCGACCAAGGTTATTTTTGCTCATGAGGTTTTATTATTACTTGGCAAAGTTTTTAATGAGACAACAAAGAATGCATCTTAATATATCTTATTATTTTCACACGGCACAAGAGTGAGTGTTTAAGGAAAATACATTTCTTAGTGTGTGCCTTAGTCAATCAGAGGGATTTGAGATCAAATTTGTCGACCATCATTATTTGCCCACCCACCTAATTTAATGACATGTGTCATTTTTTAACCTTTTTAAGCATGGTTAACCATATAAAGTTGTAATAATAGTAAATTCTGTTTTCTTTCAATTAAAGTAAAATTAAGTTAAAACAAAATGAACATCATTAATTCCCAAATCGACTGCCACAAACCACCACCGCATCCACCCCCGCCGTCGGACACCATATCTTTAATCAACATCACCGAGCACACCTCCTAGCAACCCGGCGCCGAATCTCACCGAGCACTCCCCCTCTTGGTCTTCTTGGACGAAACCCATTTACCATTGTGCCTATCTTGATGACGCTCAGTTTCAAAACTGGGTACTCAAGCTCTTGCCCGGTAGTCTCACTGATACCCAGACCCATTATAATACCCATAGCAATGATTTCATCATTTCAGGAAAAAAAAAAAAAAAAAAAAAGAGCAATGATTTCATCATCTTACCCTCATTGCCTTTACAAACTAACAACCAAATCTAAACCCAAAATTTTTCTTTTCCAAAAACTGCAATCTTGATTATGGTATGAAGAATGAGTTCTATTAAATGTGGGTGACTGGAAATTGATGGGAATCTAGCTAAAGATGGACTCTTTAGAAGGTGGGGTTACATGGGTGGCGACGGCGTTGATTCGTGGTGCATGGGTGGCGACATGCTGCTAGTGTCCGGACTTGTCTCGTGCGGTGGCTCTGGTGGTGGTTCTTTTCCGATTGCCGGCGGTGGCTGGGATCTGACATTGTCGGCGTGGTTCTCCCTTCTCTCTTTGGGTGAGATGTGGACTTTGGCCCTTCTTTTAGGATGGGCCTGGGTTCATGAAATTAGCCCTTATTGGGCATTTATGCTTTTAGTTTTATTCTATTTTATTTAGTTTGTTAATCTTTTACCGCTTTCAATAAGAAGATGTGGGCGTTGTCCCGGTATGGGCACCTGGAGTGTCTTGTTTGTCCTATAAATGTTACGAGTTTCTTGCTTTGTCAAATGGTCGTAACCTCCTAGTGTCAGGATAAAATAGAGAGTCGTCGGATATGATTCTGTGCGGCTACATAGTAAGAAAGTTGCACCTTTTGTTACGATGTTTGTCCGTAGTACAGTTATCTTTCCGTTATGTTACTATTTTGTCAAAGCAAATAGAGTAACCGATGATGCATTCTTTACTAACCGGTGCATTAATTAATCAAGGTTTAAGGGCATCGGCCCTTCTAAAAAAAAAAAAAAAGGTAGTTTAGACAATTTTGAAATAAAATTGAATCAGAAATTAGAGAAAACAAATTTATTTAAGTAAATCTTATACCATAATTTAGCATGGTTCGAACGAAAGACACATGTCAACTAGGTGGTGAGTATTAAGATGGACAAATAAAGATGGATCACAAATTTACGTCTATCAATCAGAATATGATTCGATATTAACATTGTAATAGGAATACATATAGTTTTATATACTGTATCATATATATATATATATATAGATTTGTTCTATAAATAAAATGTAATGATAATTCTCTTCCGCTGTACTTTTCAATTTCTTCTTCTCCATCTTGCTCTCCCTCTTCTTCCTCAGTTCCCTTACAAAACCCTAATGATTATTGTTTATTGATCACAACACCAGGTGACCGAATCTGAAGATTGGGATAGCTGGGAGTCAGTTGCTGAAATTTGGAAGTAAATCTCCCACCCAATACGTTTTGCTGAGAATCTCCATGCTCTTCGACCTTATTGTTATTGTGAAGAGTAGTCGTAGCTGTGTATTAACCCCTAATTGATTGATCTATAGATCTCAAAGTGATTTGATTCTGATTTAATTTCCGTTTATCTGAAGTTACCTATATACTACGCGGGCGGTTGCTGAAGAGCATGGAGAGGCGGTTCTATTACCAGTCCAGCTTCGCGTTACAGTGGAACCCAATTGGTACATACATCAAAGGAAGCAATGCTCTGCTCAAATATGTGTTCTTCAGGCTATCTCAGATGCCATAGCAAGAAGGGATGTGTATTCCGAGATCATTGCCGGTTATGTTTTCACCCTCGGCTTCCCAGATTATGTATGCGGGCAAGTTATTCGACAGATATATCAAGTTATGTACGACGTTATTGAAGTGGGTGATGACTACGGGTTGCCTATCACTGTGATAATAACAGAAGTCGCTGTTAAAGTATTGGGCAAGTCTGTGGCTCCTCCAACTAAATCAACTTATCGCCTCCTTCTTAACAGAGTGAGACCTGATAGTTTGGAATCCACCGTTACACAGGAGTCGTGTTTTGGTTGTCGTGAGAGGCTTGATCACGTTTATGATGCAGAAGAAGGGATTACACACTTGCCTGCTTGCTTGCACGTACTTCATGTAGATTGCCTTGTTCAGCTTTTGCAGGTGAATCGTAAGCTTGTGTGTCCCATCTGTAGTCACCCACTGCCTTTTCTTGGTGAGCCATTAAAACCCTCGGAGGAACTGGATTGGCCTTCATTGCTCTTGCTGGCTGCAACTGGTATAGTAACTGTTATGGTTCTTTGCAAACTCTTGAGGCGTCGACCCTAAGAACAAAAACAAATGTTGGATTTTTAGAATTGCCTTGTTTCTTAAGGGGGAGTCTTTCCCCTTGTTTTGGACAGATGAAATTATGATAAACATTACTGATTACAATGCTCAATCTAGCCAATGGGTTTCCGTTGGCTGCTATCCTTTTTTTTTAATTTCCAGTTTACTTTTGAGCTACTCAGCTATTCTAATAAATCATTTTTGTCTTCCAGTTTAGGTGGTAGAACTTTGTTTAAATGATATGGTGTGCGGAACAATGCAGATGATGCTAGTCCAAATTAAATTTTCCCTGCTAAAGATGCTTTGCATTAGGCTGCTCGTAAACATATGATGAGGTTGCCTTTCTGTGCCAACTCTTCATGTCTTATGCATATCATTCTTTTCATGTAATCTCACAACAAAATCTTTTGTGTTATTAGTGATTTGAGAATGCATTATATTTTCAGCATATCGGCCTTGCAAGATTTTTCACTTTCATTTTTTACATTCTTATATCATGCGACTCTATTCAAATTTGATATCTGAATTTTAATCAAGCAGATCATTTTATTTTTTGTCTTTGTTCAGTGTATTGCCTTTTGTTAACAGTCTTGTACCTAGTTGCTTTGTAGGTTGGGCCATTGAGTTTACTATTTGAATTTATGATCCTCTATTTTAACTTCAGGACTTGCCTATATTGCCTAGTTTTTGGGGGCTTGTATATTATTTTGTAGGTTGGGTTAGTTATTCCATTGGGTTTACAATTTGTTTTGCTTGTAGGATCAGTAGCTCCCTTATTAGAATAGGCTTTGTTTATGAGGATGTAATGATGTTTAAGTTTTTGGAGAATTTTCTTGTTTTAGTTCAAGGACGTTCTTAATTGTGTGTGTATGTGTATTTTATTGAAACTTACTATATACGGTGGGGACCCATATATCATGAAGCTTGGTATAAATATGATGATTGAAGTCGGTATGGTATAATCAGGCTGAGAAACTACAAGTAAATTTATTGTAATGAAATTATGTGATTCGGTATCTATTAACTGAAACATGAAGTGATTACTTTCTGTTTGGGGTAATTTGGAACAGGGAGTTGAATGTTGTAAATGGCTATCATTAGATGCTAGATATGGCTAAATTTGATGAAGTACTTTTTGTTGGCAGATTACCTTCAATTCTTAGACGATGTCCGATATCAACCAGTTGTTCATACCTTGAGTCCTGGATTCTTGATAAGCTACAAGTGCAGATGTTGTCAGCAGCAGTTGGAGTTGTTCTTGTAGATGCAGAATGGACTACTAAGGTTCAGATAAAATCTTTATTCAACTTAAGATTAAGCTTGATGATGGAAATAAGGGGAGTTTTTGTTTTTGAGTCAGTCATGAGTCAATTCCATTGGTGAGTGGAGTTGTCTGATTTGGAGTTTTGCAGAAGGGGATGGAGGTCTGAAACTTGATGAGGATTGAGGAAGTGGTTTCAAGTTGGGACAGGTTGAGGAGAGGAAAACAAGTGATTTTCATTGAAAAAAAGGTAGAGTTCCAAGAATTGAGTTGGATATATATTTTGTATAAGTTCCCTTGTAATTCAAGGTTGTTTTGTTATGATATTCTTTAGAAGTCTCAGAACTTTGAACATTGTGTGCCTTTGTACATGCTTCGATTGTCCATTGTTGACCATGTATATTCTCTAATTATGTATTTCATCGTATATTTATGTATTTTCCCTGATATCGTTTGGGATTCAAAAATCATCAACTCACAAAGATCATTCAGCCAAGTACTATGTTATTCAAATACTATCTCAAACATCTATACTAAACTGAGTTGGGTTGGTCATCCAGTTGCTTCTACCGAGCATATTGGCAACCGAGAAGTTTTAATTGCACAAGCCAAGGCTCGGAGAGCTGGTTTTTAAGCTGCAGTTATCAAAAACAGCAGATGGCATCAAAGCGCCTACAGATACTCGGAGGATCAAAACTGTAGCATCTGGTGGGAATCTAATTTTCAAGCACATTATAACGCTGACCTTGGCCAGACTATTCCCACTGCTGCTTCTATAGACATAGACCACAGCATATAAGTGAGAAAACCAGCCACGATATTTCATGAAAGCCATGTCTAAGATTTACACACCATAGCTATGCATTAATACCATAACAAAGCACAAAAAGGCATATTTGCATAAACAACCTTGTAATTCTACGGCCGAAACAAGCATCAACAGTCGCATACTGGTTATGTCGGAGGAGATGACTACCTTGGGTTCACAGGTACAACATCAAGTCACATACCAGATCTTTTTCAAGAAATTACTGACCTACCAGATTAAAACAAAGCATAAGGAACACTAACTACAGCTATCAGGCTTGGAGCACTTGACAGTGTACAATCCAACACCACAGACTAGTTCCCCATGCCATATGTATACTTGATGATAAATCTGATATTATCACACTCACACTCCGCCTCTCTCCATTTCTTCAGTAGATATGCAGTGAAGATCAGGAATTCCAGACATAAACATGAATAATGGCTGAATCCAAAGCAACACTTAAACACATAGTTAAAATAATTAATGTACAGATGACCATATTAACCAGCTAGACCTGTAGTTTCTACTACCGTATTACTATCTTGAGAAAGGATAGAAAGGTTTGTGATAAATAACATACACTATCCTCATCTACTCAATCACAGAGTTGTTTAAAAATGAACAGAAAAATTCAAATGCAAGGGCACTGGTAAAATAAATAAACATAGAGAGGCGGCTATGCGAGACGCGCAAGTATCAACATTGTCAAGCTCGCTTCAATAATCTGCAAATAAGCGCAGCAGTTACTATACCCGCAGCAGTTAATATACCCGCAGAAGACATCATGAGCAGCATAGGCCACCACGGCTCAGCTTCCAAGTATTCTAGTGATGCATCCACATCCGCAACAGGCATAAAGTGTCGACACAAGGGGCACACCTCACACCTCCCCAGCCAACGGACAATGCAATCTCTGTGATAAAGGTGCGAGCAAGGAAAGCGAATAATCATCTGCTCATCATTATATTTCCCTCCAAAGTGATCAAGGTCCTCCCTACAAATAGCACAAAGTGTATGTCTATCCCCCAGACTATCGACTCTCAATTCAACCAAACCCTCAATATATGACATAATTGCATAGCTTGATATTTGCAGAGTCATATACACTACCCTGGCAATAATGGGCACCCCAGGGACAGCCTGCTCGATCACCCCAAATATTCTTCCAATAATATCGTAGTGCTCATCTTCCGGGATTATGGATGAATCGGAAGAAAGGTTAATTCTCTTACAAGATCCTCTTCAACGAAGAAATCAGGTAAGCAAGTAAAAGAGGGTGAGAGAGTTACTAACAAGTCCAATTGCTGTTCTCCGAGTTTGGGGAAAAATCTATGATGGAAGATTATTGATGGAACACGAAGAAGAAGAAGAAGAGAAGACTGTTGCTGTTCTCTATCCGGGTTTCGAAGAAGAAGAGAAGACTATTGATGGAACACGAATCTATGCTTTATCTCTAATATGTGTATGTTTTAACGGGCTCAGCCCATATTATAGTAGGAAGCATAGGAGTCCATTCCGTCGTCTATACAGGTAGGAAAAGGTATTCTCTTTGATTATAGCATAAAACTTCATCTTTATAAGGTAATAAGATTTATTGTGTGTACCTCAAAGTAGAATCAGAATAGGATTGATATTAATGTTGTAACACGAATATATGTAACAAAAAGTAAATGGTATGCATCCCATGTTGATATATGAATAAGGATGAGTTGCCTTACTTTGTCGAAATCCAACAGATAGTAAAAACTTGCTCATACGCTGAAACCAAGCACCTGGTGCTTGTTTGAGGCCATAAAGGGACTTGTGAAGCTTACAAACATAGGAAGGCCGAGATGGATCGATGAAGCCTGGAGGTTGGATCATGTAGACGTGTTCTTGAAGATAGCCATGAAGAAAGGCATTTTTGACGTCTAATTGCCAAAGAGGCCAACCTCTGGACACAACAGCATAAAGAACGGTATGAATTGTAGCTGGCTTGATTACAGGACTGAAGGTCTCACCATAATCGATTCCGTGCTGTTGATGGAATCCCTTTGCGACAAGGCGTGCCTCGTAGCGCTCTACTAAACCATCCGGGTTTCGCTTAATACGGAACACCCGTTTACAACCCACAACATGTTGAGAGGGAGAGGGAGGAACTAGAGATCAAGTACGATTTTTCAACAAGGCATTGATCTCCTCAGTCATGGCAGCTCTAAGATTCGTATCTTTAACAGCTTGAATATAACAAGTGGGTTCCATGGAATTAATAACAGAGAGAAGAGCTTTAGGTATGGGATACTTTACAGTGCCATCTGTGCGGAGTTTAGGCTGAATAATTCCATCTCAGATCCGAGTTCTCATGGTGTGTGTTGAGGGAGGAGGAGGCGCTGGATTTGAAAGAGGCGTCGTCGATGACGCGGAGCTGGTGAAGGAGACTCAGATGGAGCTTGAGCCAATGGTGTTGTAGAGTGTGCAACCAGAGAGGAGGAGAGTTGAGCAGAGGAAGCGATGCAGGCCAGTGAGGGAGGTGCGACTGCCGGAGATGGTTGTTGTTGGTGTGGGCAGCGACGGTAGGTGTGAACAACGACAAGAGGAGGCAGTGGAGGTGGTGGTGGGATCTGTCGAGGATGACGGTGGTAGGTGGCGACGACTGGAGGTGTGGTGGTTGGTGAGGATGACTCCGGTATGGAGCCTGTGGAGATCGGAGAGCTAGGTCGGAAAGAATCCAGTGGCTGGGGACAGACCAGATCAGTTGGCGTGGTCGGGTCTGAATGGAAGGGTGCCAGTATGAGATTCTGGCATAGAGCTACTATCACCCATATAAATATTATGCGACCATCGTAGGGTTGAGTGTTTTGAAGAGGCATGGCAGTCATCTGATGAGTAGCGCCGGTGTCGGGATACCAATTTGGATCAGTACTAGAAAAGTGAGCTCTAGCAAATGGAGGAGTTGTAGCGGGTCCGGCGAGCTTGTGAGAGAGTATTGAGACAAACCATAGCACCATTGGTATGCTGGGATGGGAAGTCCTTGAGCCCAAGATGCACGACAAGTCCAAGGAGGACAAGTGAAGGAAATGTGGATAGCCATGAAGATGAGAGGAATGTGGGTTTTTTCTTTTTTTTTAAACAACGAAGAAGAAGGATGATGACAGTATAAAAATGTAAGGCACAGCAGGCAAGGAAAGAGGAAGGAATCAAGAAGAGGAGAAGCAGAACACAAGTAAGGATCGATAGGTTGATACCATGTAGAAACAGGGTTTCATTGAATCCTTATCGATACAACCTTTACATTATATATGCACTACAACAAAAATCTTGCTGCTATAAATGTACAATTGCGACTCTACACCTATGATATGGATTGAATGCAGAGATACAACAGTAATTGTGAATGACATCAATTAGGCAGATATTGAGGAAGAGATTGGGGCATGATAGGAGGAGAAGAATTATCAACTCTAACACAAAGCACTATAAACCGTACCTTTGCAATATTTGCACTGGATAAAAGGTAACCAAAGTTACTAGCAAGAAAGCTAACCAGTCATGGAAACAACATGAGCTGGGGTCGTCGGACACAAGGACTTCGTCGACAACTGACTATATAGCTGGTAGACTGTTGAGTGTTGGCAATACTTCAAGTATACAAAAAACATAAGCATTGCTTCAGTGCTTCCTTTAAGAGTAAATTTACTGAGTTTCCATGATCTTATGCAACATACTCGGAGAATATAGTCAATTATACTCTCAGAGTAATTGATAAGGTAAATGTGAGAGTTTATTGTTAAGTAGACTAATACTCACAAGATGTTTCACTATGATCTCATTGTAGAATATTTGTAAATATTTACTTTTCTTGTATGTGTAGGTTAAATATTTTGTATAGATGTAGGAGATATTTTTCTTATTAGCACTACAATTGTATCTCTATATAAACCTCTAATATGAATAAGAATAAATATTGAAGCATTCCAAATCGTATCGAATCCTTATTTTCTACTTTGTATCAGAGCCAGTCGAACTTGTATCTTCCGAAACACGAAACCTGAATTTCAAAAACCCAAAAACAAAATCCGCTGCGTAGAAACCAAAGCAAGAGCAAATCGAAACCGTATTATATTCAAATGGGAGATCAAATCAACGGATCTGAAAACCCCCTTGCACTCATGCCTCCGGTCGTCAACCATTATCACACCACCACTCAAGACAACTCGGCCTTTCCGACCAGTGTTGCCTTGAATGAAACCAATTATTCAATATGGGCACCTCTTATGAAGATGAAGATTGGAGCAAGAGGCAAGGTTGGTTACCTTACTGGAGCCAAAGCTGCATCGGATGAGAATTCGACTGAATTTGAAATTTGGGCTACAAAGAATGAGAGAGTGAAGAGTTGGCTCATTGACTCCATGGAGCCTTCACTCATCAATCGGTATATCCGACTACCAACAGCTAAAGATGTTTGGGAAGCAGTTGAGAAGACTTTTTATAATGATTCTGATGAGACATGAATCTTTGAATTGAATAAGAAGTGTTTTGCAGCGAGACAGAATGGTCGGCCTCTTCCTACCTATTATAATGCATTGGTGGGAATGTTTCAGGAGATCGATCAACGTATTTTCTCTCAAAACAACACAGTAGCTGGAGTTATTCAAGAAACGATTGCTATGGCACGTATACGAGTTCACATGTTCCTTAGTGGGCTCGATTCAGAGTATGATCAAGTCCGTGGTGAGATCCTTCGCAAAGACCCAAAATTCACCTTTGAGCAAAGTTATGCCTATGTTCGAAAGGTGCATTCTGATTGGCAAGTTATGGGACATGCCACTGAGTCTTCTGTTATGGTTGTCCAACGCAAACAAGGACCTCCTCCAGGCTTCTCAAATGTTTCACCACGTAGCTTCCCAGCAAAACCGAATCCTTATGCAAACGTCAAGTGTCCGGTTTGTGGAGACTTGGGTCATAGCAATCAACAATGCTATGAAGTCATCGGTTACCCAGATTGGTGGGATTTCATAAGAAAACCCTGAAAGAATCAAACAAATGCTGCCTTAGATACTACAGATGAAGAGCAACCATCCACCAATGCATCCGCCAATGTCGCACAAACATGTATGACTGGTAAGGTATCTAGGAATAGTTCTTGGATTATTGATTCAAGGGCGTCAGACCACATGGATAATGATCCTAGTCTCTTGAAAAAATTTAAACCCTCTACTCAAAATATTGCCTCTACTGCTGATGGTACTCTAACTCCGGTCACCGGAGAAGGCTTTATTGTCCTCTCAAACACATTAACCCTTGATTCTGTTTTAGTTTTCCCATCATTAGCATACAATGTCCTCTCAGTTGGCCAAATCATTCAAGCATTATCATGTATTGTGACTTTTTATCCCTCGTTTTGTGTGTTTCAGGACATTCTAACTCGGCGGGTTCTCGGTTGTGGTACTAGAAAGGGAAAACTTTACTACCTGGATTTGACAGAATAAGGAGAGCAACAATTATTGGGACAAGTGAATCAAGTCAATGGAGCAGAGAATGCAAAGGCAACATTATAGTTATGGCACAAGCGATTGGGACATCTATCTTTTGGTTATCTTAAGAAACTACAACCCTATTTATTTTCAAATGTTAGTGATTCCGATTTTTGTTGTGATGTATGTGAATTGGCTAAAAGCCACCTGATTTCATATTCACCTAGTCTTAATAAAAGTCTTATTCCGTTTATGAAAATTCATTCTGATGTTTGGAGACCTGCCAAGATCCCTACTCATTCTGGAGCTCAATATTATGTGACTTTTATTGATGACTGCACTCGAATGACTTGGGTGTCTCTCTTGAACAATAAGAGTGAGGTTTGTTCCTTGTTCAAAGAATTTCACAAGATGGTGTCTACACAGTATTAATAAGCTATTCGAGTTTTTCAATCTAATGATGGCGGAGAGTAAGTTAATGGTCCTATGCAAGCTCACAGAATTCGACATTAGACTTCATATTACTATACTTCTCAACAGAATGGATTGGCAGAGCGGAAGAATCGTCAGTTGCTTGAAGTTGTCCGCGCATCCTTATTTGGCATGAATGTACCTCTTGAATATTGGGGAGAAGCTTTGAAGTCTGCTGCCTATCTCATTAATCGTACTCTCTCTCGGGTGATCGAATTTCAAAGTCCTCTACAGCAGCTCCAACATCTACTTTCCGTACCATCATTGCCTAACTTGGAGCCCTGTGTTTTCAGATGCGTAGTATATGTTCATGTTCCCAAGCCGCAAAGAAGCAAACTTAATCCTCGTGCCAAACGGTGTATTTTTCTTGGATATGCCAAGTTCCAGAAAGATTATCGATGTTATGATCCTCTCACCGACACCATTCATGTATCCTTGGATGTTTATCTAAATCTTACTATTCAATGGGAGTCTCCGAGACCCTTCAGGAGGAGCGAATAAGTGAAGGAAATTCTAGATTCGGAGTCGGGGGAGCCACGAATAACAACCATCAGTTGAATTCGGAGAAACAGACGGAATCAGTCCACGCATCAGTCACATCACCATCACCAAGTGGTGGACCACGTGATGCAGATCCCATGTTGCATGACACGGAGCTGAGTGTGGGACACGCTGGTAAGCTGACCCAGGATGAGTCGAGCCGACCAAGCCGAGTTCGTACAACAGACATTGACACAAGGACCATAAGCGAGCCGAGCCGATCAAACCGAGCTGGTCTTCCCCTTGCTGACACGCGGACACCATCAGTTGGTGGTACTGACACGGCCCCTGATCCCTGGCTGACACGTGTAGCTTCTGCACATCAAAAGACAACAGTCACAGGTCCTAGAGATTTGACAGACTCTTGTCCCGAAAGTGCTTCGTCAGATGTTTTCCCTTTCTCAACACCATCAATCGAATAATCCGATCAATTATCTAAGGGAGATAATGATGTGTTAGTTACAAAGGGTATTCTAAAGAAACAATATGAACATAATATCAAAGCCAAAGTTAAGTATCTTGTAGCCAATTACATGTCTAACCGTAGGTTGTCTGAGTTACACGCCCTTGTTATTAATCAATTATCTAGTGTTTCTATTTAATCAATTATCCGGTGTTTCTATTTAATCAATTATCCAGTATTTCTATTCTTAGTAGTGTACATGATGCAATGGTGGATCCCAAGTGGACTCAAGCGATGAACGAAGAACTAGAGGTATTACAGAAAAACTCAACTTGGGATATTGTGCCTAAACCAACTGGGAAGAAGACCGTTGGATATTCACCGTAAAGTTGAAAGCAGATGGGAGTATTGATAGGTATAAAGCACGGTTGGTTGCCAAAGGATACACCCAGCGGTATGACATTGATTATGAAGAAACGTTTACGCCTGTAGCAAAGATCAACACTGTATGAATCTTGATTTCACTTGCAGCAACTAAAGATTGACCTCTGCAACAGTTTGATGTGAAGAATGCTTTCCTCAATGGAAACTTGGAGGAAGAGATGTATATGGACATGCCGCCAAGAGTCAAAAGTAGACCGTGCGATGCTGGCAAGGTTTGTAAGTTGAAGAAGTCCTTGTATGGTTTGAAGCAATCTCCTAGAGCTTGGTTTGGAAGATTCTCCAAATCAATGTAGATGTTTGGTTATAGACAAAGCAACTCGGATCACACTTTGTTCATCAAGTGTAGTCAGGGTAAGATCACTGCTCTGACTGTGTACGCTGATGATATGATTGTCATAAGGGATGACCCGAAGGAGATGGAGGCTCTACAAAAGTATCTTTCAAAGGAGTTTGAGATGAAAGACCTTAGACAGTTGAAGTATTTTCTTGGAATTGAAGTTGCAAGGTCAAAGCATGGGATTTCTTTGTCCCAACGTAAGTATGTACTTGATTTGTTAGCTGAGACTGGAATGCTTGACTGCAAACCGGTTGAGACACCAATTGAGATGAACCACAACCTTGCCATTTATCCGGATCAAGTCCCAACTGATAAAGGAAGGTATTAATGTCTAGTAGGGAGACTTATTTATCTTTCTCACCAAACCTGATGTTGTTTATGTTGTGAGTGTGGTTAGTCAATTTATGCATTGTCCCAGTGAAGAGCATATGGATGCAATGTACCGTATTCTGAAGTATCTTAAGATGACACCTGATAAAGGCTTGTTGTTCGAAAAGAAGGGTGAATTGGAAGTTGTAGGGTACACCGATGCTGATTGGGCTAGTGATAAGATAGACAGACGATCTACATCTGGGTATTTTACATTTGTTGGGGGAAACCTTGTAACTTGGCGTAGTAAGAAGCAGAAGGTTGTTGCCAGGTCAAGCGCTGAAGCAGAATTTCGAGGTATGGCACATGGAGTTTGTGAGATGTTATGGATTCAAAATGTGTTGAAAGAATTGAGTTTTAAACTCAAACGACCTATGGACTTGCATTGTGATAAAATGTCTGCAATTGAAATTGCTCATAATCATGTTCAACATGACCAGACCAAGCATGTGGAGGTAGATCGACATTTTATCAAGGAAAACTTGGACAAGAAAATAATTTGTTTCCATTTCGGGTATACAGAATACCAATTGGCAGATGTTCTTACGAAAGGAGTGTCAAAGAAAGTGTTTGACGACTCGGTTGGCAAGTTGGGCATGATTGATATCTATGCACCAACTTGAGAGGGAGTGTAGAATATTTGTAAATATTTACTTTCCTTGTATGTGTAGATTAAATATTTTGTATAGATGTAGGAGATATTTTTCCTATTAGTACTATAATTGTATTTCTATATAAACCTCCAATATGGAGAAGAATAAATATTAAAGCATCCAAAATCGTATTGAATCATTATTTTCTTCTCTCATGAGATCAAAGCACCAAGCTCGTGCCAAGTGAACAGTACTATGACCCCATCAAATTTTCCAAGGTTTCAAAAATTGTGAGTGATCTCTTTACGCCTCATTGTGTCACCCAAATTGCTGAACGAATACAGCCACAAAGCATCAGATTAAACATTGTCCACATGCCCTTGAAAATATGTTTCAAATCATAAAAGAAACCCATTGACCAAAAGAATAAAAAATCACAAACGAAACCAACCAATGCAGTGTTAGGACCATCTCCATTACCTTGATACGAATCTGCTATTTCTCCATGGATCACATGTAATGAAGCTCCATCCCTTTCAGCTATGCTGGAAGCACTGTTGTTATCATGACCACTTCAAACTGGTCCTTTTTTGTCGCTTAGAGTCTAGGACTCTTTCGGCAGTACGAGGTGGCATTAGACCACATCTTCTCTTTATATTTGTACTTCCAGGTGATAGGAGCATAAAATGCGACATTCTTAATATGTTATTACCTCCATTTGTACTTTGATTATCTCTTATTGTTGTAGAATATAGTCATAATGTAGAGTCGAAAGTTTTTGGTAGAGTTATGCGTAAAACGTGTTAAACATAGATGATTGATATAGAAAATTGTCAAAAGCTGATTTGTGGAGTCTTAGAGATGTTCTTATGATTCTATAAAGCTTTTACATTGTCACAAATTGATTTAACTTCTCTGATTCTTAGGTGACATGTAGAAGAGTGCCGAGAGGAGTGTTCTTGATGGACCTAGGGAAGCAAAGCAGCTGATCCACGAAGCCTAGTCCATGAAGGAGAGGTCCAAACCAAGTCCAATATGGAGAAGAATATCTAAATTCGGCAGAATTTCAAGAATATCCAAGCTTTGAAAATCCGAATTAAATCGGGAGAATTCCTGTGCACGTCTGTCAACTTCAACGGACTCTCCAGGACAGCTCACAATGAATCAGAAAACGTGCTAAATATGGATAGAAAGCTACATGAGTCTAGTTTCCAAATCAATTGGAATCACCTCAATATCTGTTTTTTAGAGGGAGTTATGACGTAATCATTAGACGGAGGTCATTCTGCCGAAATTGAGAAGAACTAGGAATCCTAAACCAACTTGGTTTAGGCTTTGTGGCCGACTTCTCTAGGGTTTTTCCTCTATATAAAGCACGACTTCAAGGACAAAAAGGATCATCACTACTCTTGCAATTACATAGCCGAAATTCTACCAAACCCTATACAGAAAATTACTTAGCCGATCCATCCACCACAAACCACAAGAATCACTCCATCCTTCTACCGATTTTCCCCACACTTGCCGAATCTTCAGAGGTTGTAAAAGTGTGATTTTCTCATGGCTTTTTGTATTATTTTCTGTTTAGTTTCGAATTCTATTGTAATGTACTTTTCGATTTTGGTTTTATTTATCAAACATGGTTTTCGGATTTCTTTGTGATCTTTGATTGTTCTATGTTTTGATTTGTAACTTCTTGAATATATGATGATTTCATGATTTAGGTTTTGGGGCAGTAGCATGTTCTTATGTGTTTTTGATTTCTAATTGATTAATTGTCATGAATTCGTGCATCTAAATCAATCCTTGAGGCTGCCTCAGCCATGGTTGTCCTTAAGGTGCGGTTTCATCTACCATAATAATTTTGGATCGATTCATACGCAAAGTTGTCTTGGTCTTTGTTATTAACTTAGGGCGGATTTAATTCTGATAATTTGCATGCTAATAGGATGAGTGACGCCATGCCTTAGATCATGTTTCCGATTGACTCGTGTGCTAAAGTGTTTTCTTGTTTAATCTCTACGCAACGTGTCTTTAAATGAGTTAGCATTCATGTTTAGGATCAAGCGCAAAGATGGTTCTAAATACCTGAGGAGTCTTAACGATTAGATAACCGCAAAGGCTCTAATTAGAATCGGAATTGGTTAGAGTCAAGGACAATTTGAACGTTGCTGCCCGGCCTTGCATGAAGTTGTTATGTATTTTAGATGGTTTTTCGTGTTACGTGTTGCATGAGTATGTTGATCACTTGTATATAATAATCTTAGGTTTAATTTTCAGTAGGTTATTCGTTAGAATTAATCAATCTTAAACCCCCAATATTTTGATGTATATATGTGAATACTTGTTTATAAGTTGTTTGGTTTCTCTTCTTTCGATCGTCCTTTGGTTTCCCCGGCTAGAACGATCCCTACTTGTCCATATTACTACGATTGCAGGGTAATTAAATTGAAGTTGTTTGACCTCGGTTACGCGACACGTCACCAGGCCAATGGCAAGATATCAATGAAATTATGCATCTTTAAACTTCCTTCTCTTCTCTCCTTTTCTCTGTAACTTCTTCCTAACCAGTTTGGTTCTACCATCTGGTATCAGAGCCATCATGGGTCCGGCAAGGACGGTACAAGTCTCTGTGCCCTCCACCACCCCTCCAAATTTAGTCTTCGTACAACCACTCCCTTAGGATGAAAACACCGATATCTTAACTTCTTCATCTTACGAACCAGAAGAAGTAACTCAAACCCATCTTGCTGAAATAAGGCAGGGTATAGAAATCTTGCGAGAGGAAATGCAAGAAGCTGCAGTCTCAGCCACGTCCCAGCAACGTGCCTCTGAAAATCGCATCACAGCTCACCTTGCAGCAATGCAAAGCACCATGGTGCAATGCCTAGTGCACCGCCAACCTCCACCACATTCAACCCCACCCGGTTCTTCATCCTTCCCGGAAATCATCTTCGGCAGCCTTTCCGATGCAAGTCTCTCCCTCCCTCCCTCCCACACCCTTTTCCAAATCAACTCACCATTCACCAAGGCTCCCCACATACTCCTACCCTCACAGTCACACCACCAGTAGAATCTACCATAACATCCTTCCCTCAACTTTCCCTTCTGTCCTCTACCATAACACCACCACTCAACCTTGTACCCGTTCCTGACCTCAACCAACTGTTTGCATAACAACCACAACCACAACAACAGCAGCCTATCCCTGCAAACCAACAACCCCACCAACCTATCGCTGCGAATGGCCACCCTTCTATAGACCCCCAAAGATCGACCTTCCTTGGTTCATGGGTGATGATGCAACAAGTTGGTTCGCAATGGCTGAGAGGTACATTCGTGGTCAACAAATTCCGGCTGGTGAGCGAGTTGCCGCCCTCGCTTCCCACTTCGGACCAACTCCATCTCTCTGGATGAATTTATTTGAGCAAAGGAACCCAAAAGCTACCTGGGAACAATTTGTAGCAACTTTTCTGGAGCACTTCGGAGGAAGCACCGGTTCCGATTACAAGGCAGCTCTCTCCCACTTGCAGCAAAAGACCACGGTGGATGCCTTCATCTCAGAATTCACACTGTTAGAGTGCCGGGTGCCGGAGTGGACAGACGCTGACTTGGTTCCCATGTTCATCGGCGGTTTGAAATCCGAAATCCAACAATTTTCACCAAACTTGATCTCCGAGCCGGCTACCACCAAGTTCGTATGAACAAAGATGACATCTACAAAACCGCCTTCCGCACTCACGAAGGCCATTATGAATTTTTGGTAATGCCTTTTGATCTCTCTATTGCACCATCCACTTTTCAAGCATTGATGAGTGACTTGTTTAAACCATTATTGCGCAAAGGTGTACTTGTTTTCTTTGATGACATCTTGATTAATAGCAAAGATTTAGAATCCCATGTTCGACACCTTGAGGAGGTCTTCTACATCCTTCGACACAATCTATTGAAGCTCAAGGAATCGAAATGTGTCTTTGCTCAACCCCAAGTGCAATACTTGGGCCATGTCATATCAGCTCCTTGGTACAGTGGCCCAAGCCCACTACGGTCAAAGCTCTACGGGGGTTTCTCAGCCTCGTCGGCTATTATAGGAGACTGGTGCACAATTTTGGGATTATAGCCAAGCCCTTAACTGACCTCCTCAAGCGCAACCAATTCCTCTGGTCGCCAAGGGCAGAAGAAGCCTTCAATCAGCTCAAATCAGCGGTGACATCAGCGCTGGTGTTAGCTTTGCTCGATTTCTCCAAGCCGTTTGTGGTCGAAACTGACGCCTGCGGATCCGACATCGGCGCCGTCCTCTCCCAGGACTAGCGTATGGTGGCTTACCTCAGCAAAGCCCTATCTCCTTCTCATCAGGCGTTATCTTCATATGACAAAGAGATGATGGCTATCCTTTTTGCAGTCGGAAAGTGGCGACACTATCTGTTGGGAAACCGGTTCACCATCCCTACCGATCACCAAACTTTGAGCCACCTTCTCACGCAGAGGATTTCGACCCCCTCTCAACAACGATGGCTTTCGAAATCGTTGGGGTATGATTATGAGATTGGATGCGTTGTCTCGTCAGTTTGAGGTATGCGCAATACACTCCATCTATGCACCTGTGTTTGATTTCATTGGCCAAATTGATAATGCTTGTTTTCGAGATCCCGAGGCTCAAGCTGTGGTTCAAGCTTTGAAGGCAGGACAACCAACCAAATCCGGTTTCACTCTGTGTCTTAGTAGGCTGCATTATAAAGGGCGGTTGTTCTTTCCAAGCTCCTCTGAATGGCGAGCCAAGTTTCTATATGAATTTCATTCTTCCCTACAAGCCGGTCACTCAGGGTACTTGCGTACTTACGAACGCATTCGGCGCAATTTTGCTTGGCCAGGGACGCGTAAAACCATCAAACATTACATTGCCACTTGTGATCACTGTCAGAGGCAGTCCTATGAGACAATCCGACCACTCGGGCTACTTCAACCATTGCCGGTTCCGGATGAGGTTTTTACCGACATATCCATGGAATTCATCGATGGTTTACCGCAGTCATAGGGTCACAATGCGATCATGGTAGTGGTAGACTGCCTCTCCAAATATGCACACTTTATCCCAGTCTCACCCCTACTCAGCATATGGAATTGCTTCAATTTTCACTAAAGAGATTTTCAGGCTTCATGGCACACCTAATAGGATTGTTAGTGACAGAGATCCCATATTTATCAGTCACTTCTAGCGCGCCTTCCATCAACTACAAAGGACTCAACTATGTCACAGCTCTGCTTATCATCCTCAATCTGATGGCCAGACAAAGGTCGTCAATAGGTCCTTGGAGCACCACTTGCGCTGCTATATAGCTGACAAGCCTTCTTCTTGGGCTGAACTCCTCCACTGGGCAAAATGGTGGTATAACACCACATTCCACTCCTCCATTCGGATGACACATTTGAGGCACTCTACGACAAGCCTCCCCCTTTAGTAGTAAGGTATTTGCCGGGCTCTACTGTTGTCCATAACGCGGATGTGGCACTCCGCAGCCGCGATCAACTGCTATCCCAACTCAAACACAACTTGGAATTGGTCCGCAACCGAATGAAACAGCAAGCGGATAAACAACGGACTGAGAGAGAATTCCAAGTCGGGGATTGGGTGTTTCTCAAGCTGCACCCATACCGACAACAATATGTGGTCAAGCGGCCTGCTCATAAGCTAGCACCACGCTTTTACGGTCCATTTCAGGTCCTAGAAAAGATTGGTTCAGTCGCATATCGCTTGTCTCTCCCTGCTTGCTCTAAGATTCACCCCACCTTCCATATGTCACTACTAAAAAAGAGGGTCGGCGATGGTGAACCAGTGGCTACCACACTTCCTCCATTTGACACCATGGTGAGTTATTGTAGACACCAGAGAGGGTACTTGACATGGCTGTGCAGTGCAGGATGAAGAGGAATGTCACCATGTGACTTGTTCAATGGTAGGGACTTCCAGCGGAGGATGCTACTTGGGAGGTAGCTCACTTAATTCGAGCTAAGTTTCCCAACTTTGGCGCTTGAGGACAAGCACCATCTTAAGGGGGTGGGACTTGTTAGGACCATCTCCATTACCTTGATACTAATATGCTAGTTCTCCATGGATCACATGTAATGAAGCTCCATCCCTTTCAGCTATGCTGGCAGCATTGTTGCTATCATGACTGTAACAGCCCAGTCTCTACCATTGAGATATTGTCCGCTTTGGGCCCACCGGCCCTCACGGTTTTGTTCTTGAGGTTTCACCCCAAAACACGTCTCAATGTAAGGTGCTAGCTCTACACATATAAGTATAGCAACTTGTCTCCCCCGGACGATGTGGGACGGATGCACCTACTAGCTTGTTTGCCTAGTTAGGTGACCACAATCCATCCCCTTTAGGTCCCGACGTCCGTGTCGGCACACTTCCGACTGGGGACAGGCTCTGATACCTTCTGTAACAGCCAAGTCTCTACCATTGAGATATTGTCTGTTTTGGGCCACCGGCCCTCACGGTTTTGTTCTTAATGTTTCACCCCAAAACGCGTCTCAATGTAAGGTGATAGCTCTGCACATATAAACATAGCAACTTGTCTCCCCCAGGCTATGTGGGACGGATGCACCTACTAGCTAGGTTTTGGGGTGAAACCTCAAGAACAAAACCGTGAGGGCCGGTGGGCTCAAACGCGTCTCAATGTAAGGTGATAGCTCTGCACATATAAGCATAGCAACTTGTCTCCCTCAGGCTATCTGGGACGGATGCACTTACTAGCTAGGTTTTGGGGTGAAACCTCAAGAACAAAACCGTAAGGGCCGGTGGGCTCAAAGCAGATAATATCTTAATGGTAGGGACTGGGTTGTTACAATGACCACTTCAAACTGGTCCCTTTTTGTCTCCTAGAGTCACTCTTTCAGCTGTACTAGGTGGCATTAGACCACATTTTCTCTTTATATTTGTACTTTCAGGCCAATGGCAAGATATCAATGAAATTATGCATCTTTAAACTTCTTTCTCTTCTCTCATTTTCTCTGTAACTTCTTCCTAACCAGTTTAGTTCTACCATGCAGCCTCCTTGCTCGCTACAAAACCCGTCCTTTATATCTGTCATATCATCATGGCATGCTCTGCATATCTTCATTCCCCATTAGCTCTGTGCTTACACCATGTCGTTTGTTTAGTCTATCTCTGCTAAATATGGATTCTTCAGCAAGCTTGCACCCAATCATGAGATGCTTTACTGCTAACCAGCCCAATTATAGTATCCATGTGCCATGACCTCAACTATGGAAATCCATCCAAAATCTGAGTCTCAGGATAACAACCTATCCATGTAAAGTCTCTCCCCATTAAGCAGTAAAACTACCAACCACTCACCATTGCTATCATAACCAGGCCACATACATCTACAACTAGTAGTTTGTAGCTTGAACCATAAGAGCATACCATGGTTCTTACTTCTAAGCATATCATCTCTGTTAGTAGCAGACCAACTAGTAGCAACTTGCAAAATATTTAAATATAGAGCCGAGCTCAAATGGTGATTTTTTTTTGGTTCGTAATAGAAAACTCTATTAAAAGATCACAATGATCAAATAAAGTACAAAAGGCACATAGAGGCCCCAGAACAAGAGACACATAAAGACCCCAGCATAAGAGGCACACATAGGCCCCAACATAAGAGGCACATAGGCCTAGCTGATAAGGCATATAGGCCCATCAAACATAAAATTTTAACATTGGGTCTAACCCAGATACAAGAAAAAACCTAAATAAAAATCAAAAACCCTATAAACCTAACATTCTTCCACTAATGGATCTGCCTGTAATACCCCGAAAATTTATCGAGCTTATTACATCAAGATCGTTCAAGGATTAGTTTATGATTTCGGTTATTAAGTTAGTGTTCGAGGATATTTTTCAAATATTTCTACAAGGTGAAAACCTTGATATTAGAGTTTGATATTAAAATACATCTTACAGTTTGTGGAATTTTTCGGAATTTCAAGTTATTTTATATGAATTTATGAAATTTTAGAAGTATAGAAAACAGTTTAGGAAATTAGATTTTTCCTTTGGTACGATCTGGAGCGTCGAATCTTCACCGATCAATCTCAGCCGTTTACATTAAAGTCGGTTGGTAGAATATAAAGAGGCTGACTTGGTCAACTAATCAGACCGCCTCATTCTACAACTCTCTGACACCGACTCGACGCCGACGTCGAGCACTGACGCCGTCTCGCCAACCGTGGCCATCCGGCAACTGACCACTACCGACCGGGCCGCCATGAGGTCCCCGACGTGTTCCTAGCCTTGGTTGTTTCGATCGGCGGCCATAGAAAGAGAAACGACGAAGCTTTTGCTCCTTCGCCGGATTTATGGGTTTTCAGGCTGCGAACCCGACTTCTCCTGGTATGGTTTTCTTCCTCTCGTCGTCCTCATCATTCTAGGGTAAATAATTTTTCAGTTTGGTCGATTTTGAACTAAGTTGATTTCTGGGTTTGTATTTCTGCCTTTGTCGGAATTTGTCTCCGGCCCGGCTTTCTTGTCTCTCTTCATTCAGTTTCCACCTTGTTGGCATCCAAGAGTGAAGCTGGACCTTGGTTGAAGTTGAGTTTAGAGATTGGGATTGGTTTGAATTGAGCAAAGGCTGTTTTTTTTCGGGAACAATACTTTCAATATTGGAGTGAACTTAGGTAAGCTTAATTCCTTTATTCATTTTCATAAGTAAGTTATAAAGCTACTGGATATTTGATTGTTGTTTGGAAATCACATATTGAGTACGTACATGTTGAATTGACTTGTAGAATTGATATTCTGGGTTACTAGTGATTAGAATGAAATGGGATGTTGGTGTTTGGTAAATAGCTAAAAAGATGCTGAAGGTATTTGAGCTGTGTTGTGTGTGGTTAATTCTGCAAAGATTGACACCTTATGTACTGCTGTGTTCATGTTGAAATATATAGGAAGGTTATAGTGAATGGGATGAAGGGCTGGTCATGGTATTGAAATTTAATGGAAATTGCCGATTTGGTAGTGAATTGAGAGTTTGGTTTAATTGTTATTAAGGATCTCTTATGTATAATTGTCTTGGCTGGAAAGAAAGGTTGATATTGATTTTAAAAGAGTCTAGTTATGGTGATTGAGATATAAGGATGAGAGAAGGATGTTTGTATATTTAGTACTAAAGTACTGAATTGTGAAGTTGGTTACTTGTGATGGGTATTAGATTATGAAAGTGATTTCATTATTGTTTGTAACTTTGTTAAAGAAAGTCACTGATAAGTTTTGTAAATAAAGTTAAGGTAAATTGTCGATGAGAAGAACAAGTGTTCCTCATACTTCTTCTTCGACGTGTATTTGGAAATGGGTGTCCATAGAAATTTGGTCGAGTTACTATGTGGCGAAGTTTTGAATGAAAAATACTAATAGTAAAAATGGAAGTATTGGATTTTATTATTGATTAGTATTCGATGATCGAAGCTAATCGTTGAATTAGTTGAGAAGGTATTTTAGCCTTGATTGATCAGATGTGGTTGATATTGGTCAAATCATGGTTAGACCAGGAAAAGTTGGTTTGACGATTTGTTAATCATCGATACTTGAATTGTTATGTCGATATGATATTAACGACATTTATGTTGGACAATAGGAATTCTAGTGACCAAGGAATGGAAGGTTCGTGACTTGTGGAGCACGAGAGGAAAAGCGTCAGAATCCAGGTAGGGGATTCAGGACTTTTCTTGATTAAAGCTTTTCCCATGTTTTATACAAATGATGCATGTTTGGTTTGGTTATACGTTATGATTGTTATTGACCAAACCGTGAGATTTATTGATGGCTTGAGAGTGAGGGGGGCATAGCGACTTCCTTGGGTTTTGATCCCCTAAACCTCCGGAGGGGCCTTTATGGACGGAAGAGTGTCTTACATGCCTTGTGGAGTGGCACTGCTTCTAGGCGATAGGGCGTAAGTGGACACTCTCACTACACTTACATGTTGTACACAAGAAAAATGAGGTAAGTTGGATAGTGGGTTGATGAGGACCGGCCATCAGGTGATGTTTGGACTTGGCGCCAGTTTTATTGAAATATTGTGCATTGATTTTTAACTCATGTTGTTTACATTAAGTATGGTTTTAAATTGTTTTTATACCGGGTACCCATGAACATTGATTTCAAACTTAGTCGAGATAAGCTCATGCTGAGCAGCGAGGACGAAAGCTCACCCTTACAATCGTTTGTTGTGCAGGTATTGTGCACTGTTGACGGGACAGTGGAGGACGAAGCTGGGTGTGTAGGTCAAAGTTTATAATTTGTCATTTGGTTGTTAACCTAATTCAATTTAATTTTCTCTCGAGTCCCATAGTTTTTGGACTTCGTTAAAACATGTTTTTTATTACGGTTATTTGTTTGCTTATTCCCTGATATTTGTTTATACTTGGTGAGCATTTATATTGAAATTTCGACGAATAGAATTTCAAAAACTAAGAGTTTTCACCTCAAATTTTCGTTTAGCTTATGTTGTATTTTTCAATAAGTTTTAACTAAAATGCCTTGCGTTACTTTAGGATAAATATAGCTTTCAGTTTATGTTTTAAAATCTCGCGGCACTGTTACGTGCTCAAACTAAAGAGGTGTAGTTTGGGGTGTTACATTGTCGCCGCACAATTTCACCGTCAAATTCGAGCCAATAACCTCCTATGCCAGTTGGAACACAAGCAAGACTCACAAGAAACCAAAGTAACCATAGAGACAGTAATTGTCAAAGCAATCTGAACAGCCTTTTTAGATTGGACAAGAATTCGCCAACGGGCGAAAGCTTGTTTAATGGTGGAGAAGACAGTAGATTTGGAGTTCACCATAGTTAAAACCATCCAAAGAAAGATATGGTGGAGCAAATTTGGTTGTGGAGAAGAAGGAAATGTGGGATGGAGATGAGTTGTGAGTGGAAAGACACAAAGATCACTCTATCACTGTAGATCTGATTAAATGAATGAGATGGAGTTGGTAGATGGTGAAAAGGGCATATCTGGTTGATCAAAGAGGTTGGGTGAAGGTGGAGACGGAGGTAGAGGTGATGGGGAAGGGGTGGCGGGAGAATGGTGATGGACTCTCAAACCAGCAGATCTGGAAGAAAATTTTCAAACCAGCAGATCTGGAAGAAAATTTTTAGAGAGAAGGAGGAGCCTCCTCTCTAAAAATCTTCTATTTTCTGGTTTTGAAGATATATATTTTGAAGATACATAGAAATACTAAAGAGAGCCACAATAATTGACAATCTGCATTCGAAAATATCTCTTGGCACCCAATTCTTAAGAATAGCTAGGAAGAATAGGTTCCATTATTGCATATACAACAAGATGTACACGAGATTAAAGTGACTTGACCTAAAAGTAATCCACAATCTTGAGCGGATCCTTATAGCTTATCCCTCTAAGCTCTCTTATCTGTAAAAGATTGGTTTTGGTTTATTGTTAACCTGGTGTAGTTAGGTTTGAACAGTCATTTCCACATCTGGTTGCCTCCCCCACTAATTTGTCTAGTGACTCCGGCCACATAGATTCTCACGAGCATTTGTATTTAGGTCACAAATGGACGGTGCAAATCCTACCCAGTAAAGAAGCTAGACGACCAAACCTGCTTCTAAATTCTTCTATTGGACTACTTTATCCTCTCTAGTTTATCATTTCATTCCACTAATTAGTGTAAATAACTATTTCCCCCCACATGGAATGTTGTGATTAGTGTAAAGCAGAAGGATTAAGAAATAAGAATGATAATATTCTTAGCAAAAGAGAGGAGCACTCACCCAATAAGAGAATAATTAAGGGGACCATAGTCAAAAATGTGATTCCTTCTTCTTGCTGATCTGTTTGCTTTTGTCTTCTTTGAAAACCCAGGATGTGAATGTATTTATATAACCAGCTTGGGAGTTGGGAGTAATAGGTAAGAACTAAGAACACTCTCAATGCCATTGTGATCCTCTTGCCAACTAAGAAGCTCACTCTCTCGATCTATCTCTGTTGCAAAGATGTGGAGGAAGAAGAGGAAGAAGAAGCTGATGGCTTTGAGTAGAGCAAGTTCTACAAGCTAGGGCAATTGTTCCACCACCCTCTTCCGCCCTTGATGGGGTTGCGAAGGGGCAAACGGCAAGTCAAATAGGCAAAGGGAAGGCAACGCCTTTCTTCCGGATTTGTTACTTCACTTATCAAACTCTTTCTGGTGTAGTCGGTGTTAACTGTTAAGTAAGCAGTGCAAATTTGTTTTCCTCGTTGGATTGGTATTTGGCTCGAATTCTTTCCAATTGGGTTAGAAAGGCGTTGATACGGTCAACCAAGATGTGTGCTTTGTTGTTCCAGTGTGTGTACTAGATCATGTCTTCAAGGCCAATTGGGAAGGGCAACAACAATCTAGATGTTTGTTTGACAATTTGAATAATTAAACTGCAGTTCGTTAAGTTTACATTTTGTTTGTTTGGATTTAGTTTGAGCAAGGTGTGATAAAACTTACACTATATTTTGAATAATAATCTTTAACCCTAATTAAAATCAAGCAATCACTCCAGCTGACATTTATCTATTTAACTAGCAAAACATTTAACCTCATACAATTATTTCATGACCAGAGATCTTCAATCCAATACAATATATTAGCATCCACCTAGTACCCCATTTATTCTAGCTCTGGTTTTGTGTTTCTGTAGGTGCACAAATCACAAGTCGATAACACAAATTTCCGTTCATTGAGGGCTTCCCATACATGTAAATAGAGCTTTCAGTTTCCTCAAGTATCTCACTAACTTAGATTAGTAACATCAATATTAGTCCAACCGTATAACTTTCAGTTTCCTCAAGGTCATACATGCATTGTGCGAATATATATATATATATATATATATATATATATACTGTACCATTCTTCTTTTTACCTTTTAAATATGACTGATTCATGTTAATTTGTGACACAAGCTCTTCATGATTCATAACTCATGAATATGTTAATTGTTTCATCTGAAATGAAGCAAATAGCAATAGCAATGACATTAATGTGTTCTAGGCTGACTAAGCATGCAATGTTGGAGTAGAAGCAAAACATATGCTAGCTATACGTGGACATTACGCCCCCGAACTTGAATGCCAGTCGTTTTCCTTTTCCATTCCTAAATAACACAATCACGAGATTTTGATTCCTCTGCATGGATTTTTGCACTGTCATCGAGTGTTGGCAGTAAGTAACAAGCTACCGTTTCCCGAAATCATACAGAAAGGGAAACCAGAGGAATGAAAGATAGATTGATGAATTGGCCAGAATATACACTGAGTGATGCAAAATCATTCTTGTATCAAACACTGAGTGATACAAGATGATTCTCATTAAACACGGACTATATATCTAGATAAAAACCATGAGATTGCTTCACATATCAGACTCTTTCTGTTGTAGCAAGTATCAAGTAAGCAGTCCAACTATATTTCCATGTTTGGATGTTAATTATAATAGTTACGTGGCTCGAGTTCTTTCCAAATGAGGTTTCCGTTGATATGGTCGAGCAAGCTGTGTGCTTTGTTGATCCACTTTAGTTTCTACCCTTCTCGAACATGTCGATCTTCAAGGCCAATTGACAAAAATTTAGGTGTTTGTACGTTTGTCAATTAATTTGAATAAACTGCAGTTTAGTGAGTTTGCATTTTGTGGTTCGCATTTGGTTTGACAAGGTTATAATTAAAGTCAAATCATATTCTAAATAATATTTAAACTCTATCATATATACCGATATATATATATATATATATATATATATACAGCCCTTCTCAACTGCGGACGTCCGCACCAATGGTTTTGGTGCGAGTTTTCATTTTTGCACCACTTTTCGATCGAATTTCCTCATCTCCACCGTTTAGTATCTAGATAATATTATGTAGATCATCTCTGCCAAATTTCAGACAATTTGGTAATCGTTAAGACCCTCAAAATGACGTCTTTCTGTTACAAACATGAACGGTTCATGTTTGACAGAATTCAGTCCGTCCATTGGTTTTTCGATTTTCAGGTCCTTAACGATTACCAAATTGGCTGAAATTTTGCAGAGATGATCTACACAATATTATCTAGATACTAGACGGTGGAGATGAGGAAATTCGATCGAAAAGTGGTGCAAAAATGAAAATCCACACCAAAACCATTGGTGCGGACGTCCGCAGCTGAGAAAAATCCTATATATATATATATAAAATTCACGCTAACAACATATAAATAATACTTTTTTGTTCTATTTTGGCTAAGAGGACGACGTAAATAGCAAAATCTTTAAAATCTTACACTATATTTTTATCGATCATATCATTTCATACAAGATCACAATTACAATATTGTAGAATCTAAAATTGTCATGACACATGTGCGGGTCGTTGGCCACAAACATTCCGTCTTTTAAGTATTTTGGAGCCGAATTTTGCTACTTATGAAACGATGTCATTCCGTCTCCGAAGTGTCTAATTCTCTGTGATTCCTTGCTCTAGTTTGTGTTTCAGTAATTGCACAAATAGCTAACATAGTCTTCTCGTATGGATGGGTTTCTATACATCTAGTTAGTTTTTTTCAGTTTCCTCCACTATCTGACTAGCTTGATCAGTAATTGACATTAAGATTAACTGGAAGGTACAATCTGGTCTTACATAGTGGGAAACAATACCGTTCTTCCTCTAACCTCGTAAATAAGAATGATTCATCATTCATGCTAATTTGTGACACAAGCTTTTCATGATTTATTATTCATGAAAATTTTAATTGTTTCATCTGAAAATGAAGCAACAATAGCAATGACATCAATGTGTTCTAGCCATGCAATAAGCGATAAGAGTGGACTGCGCGCAGTTCATTTTGGACGCATGCATCCGAACCTGAATGCCATTCGATTTCTTTTTTCATTCCTAAATGACGCACTCATGCAACATAAGCACCTTGCTATCCAAGTTACTATATAGCCTTTGATGAAGATATCTTCAAGGCAAAATGGTGAAAGCAGTGACAGCTATTTAGGCTTGTTTAAACTGCAGTTTGTTGGGTAGCATTTTGTTCTTAATTTGTACTGGATCTGTTCCACTGATTGAGTTGTGTGTTGCACCACTGATGATATCTGAAGCTACAACAAGAATAAAATTAGGTAGATTACTAAACCTAGATGACGAAAAGTTGAATGTCATCATGGAAGTGTATCATGTATGAACATGATAACTAGATATACCTGTCCAAATGGAATGTTGCTATTTGAAATTTGGGACTGTACCGGTGTTGTTGGCCGTATCAGTAGTAAAGATACCTTTAACTCATGATTGATTGGTCATAAGTAGTGAATGATAGTCAGTGAGCAAATTTCCTATACAAAGTAATGTCAAGTACTGTACTATGCAAGTGTTTCAGAGACCAATAATCCAAAAAGACTTGAGTGGTAAATACTAACTTTTCCAAAATGTAAACCAATCACAGTTAGCGACTTAAACTCATTTGCTTAATTTTTGTGTCTTGATTGGGTCTCCGGCATCTAAATTCCAAATTCCAAATTCCTACCCATTTGAATAGTTCAAGTACAGACTAGATAGAAAATGTGTACCATGGCAGAACCCGAACTTGTTTACTGTATCACTAAACTTAGTTTCATCCACTATCTCACTAAAGATACCATTTGGAACTAAAAAAAAATGATATGATTCTTGGTCTAACCTTTAAACACGACTAAAACACAATAATTTACCTTTAAATACGACTGAATCACATTAATTTGTGACACAGCGATTCATATTCGGAATATATTAGTGATTTGTTTGGTAGCTATCATATTTCAAGTTAAATGAAGCACTAACAACTGCAATAACTTTAGTGTGTTCAAGGCATGCGATATTAGAGTCGGAGCAAAACATATGCCAGAATTGTACACCCCCGAACTTGTGAACACGGTGATCTTTCGCCATTGCCTAGTGATAGTCATAACTCCCCTGCATGGATTTATTATGTGGTCTCATCTGATATGGATTTATTGGCAGACAGCAAGGGGTAACTGTTTCCAGAAATAACACAGAAAAGCAAATCTTTCCCAAAAAAAAAAAAAACTGCCAGAATATTTTACTGTCTACCACCAAGCACCAAGAGAAAGTACCGAGTTGATACCTTTGCCACAAACTATGTAATGTGGTGTAATTTTGTTTCTCAACATGGAGTTATATAAAATCAGAGGAAAAAACTTTCCAACTACAAAATTGAAAATCTGTGCCCCATATCCTGAAGGGGGATATCTGTCATATGACAACCATATGGCATATCATCTACTTAATTAGTAACTCATTTTCCTTATCATCATCATCATCAACAAGAATGCAATTTCTAACTACAGTACCTGAGTAGTTTACCTGCAAGTCTGACTACAAGATCGGTGTAGTCTCATATTCAGTTATCCCATTCTTATTATCATCATCATCAACACGAATGCAATTTCTAACTACAAGATCTGTGTAGTTACCATCAGGTTCGACTACCGCATCCACTATAGATCTAGTTTCTTCTTCATGGCTTCATATACCATATATGTAATGCTTGCAGCTGGCACAACTTTGAGAAGATTCGGAAACAACCCCTTGTAGAAACCTCTATATCCCTCCCGCTGAAGAGTTCTCCAGAATACATCAGACATTCCTCTATAAGCTTCTGCTGTGTTAGAACGTTGAGCTTGCATTCTGGAAAGTAAAGAATATATTAAGCACAAGATCAAATTAAAAGTTGTAGTAAATCCCAAGTGAACTAAAAGAAAATGGAATTGTTCAAATGTGAACTCCTAATTGAAAATCTAAGTGTCGATGAGGAACCAAATTAACAGTACCTGGTGCGAATAACCTGCAAGGGATAAACACATGTTGCTCCAAGAGCTCCTGAGACTGTCCCACAGCCCAGTTGGATGAGAGGGCCAGGATCTGCACAAAAAGTGGAAAACTTAGAAGGCAATACACTACATGAAATTCAAACAGGAAAACAACTAAACAAGAGGAAATATACCAAACAGTTTCCAAAAAAAAAAGAAAAAAAGAAAAAGAAACAGAGAGAGTCCTACCACTATTATCATGAAGAAAATATGTCTTTGACATATCTTTTAAGGTCTCATAGGCGGCTAGGTCAATGCCAGCATAGGGGACAATCCCAAGAAGAGATGGTAATAGTCCTTTGTAGAAGGCTCGAGGTCCCTCATGAGTCAAAATTTCCTTGGTCAGTATCCCCAATCTAGGACCCTTTCCAGCTTCTGAAGCACAAGTCTGTAATCGAGTCTTCACAAGATCCAGTGGATATATAGCAGTTTGTGCCACTGCACCTGCTATACCACCAGCCAAAAGTCTACCCGCAGTACCAATATCATCCTTGTTCTCTCCCATATTTTCTCCAATGACATTTTTTAACAATTCATAAGTATAGAACTTGATGGCACTTTCAGGTGCCACCTTCACAACATTTATTCCATTACCTCTGAAAAACCCCAAAAAACCATCTTCCTTGAATATCTTCCTTATAGCCGGCACAACAGATGCACGTGATGTCTGAACTTGCAAAACCACCTTCAACCGATCAAGAGGAGCAGTAGCAGTACGAGAAGCAGCTCCTGCTATAGCCCCTGCAATGAAGTATCTGCTCCTATGAACATGCTTACTGATGCCTTCTGGAATAACAGCCTGTTCTCCAATGTCCACGAGGCAGACCCTTTCCCAGTGATGATAAATGTTCTCAATAGTTGCTTCATGCGGATATAGCAGCAGAAAATCTCTCCATTCCTCAAAAGTTATAATTCCATTGTTATCCTTGTCAACATGCTCCACAAAATGAGCAAGTTCCTCATCATCCATTTCAATCCCTACAAAATACAAACTGCCAGGGCTTATCAAATGGACAAATAATATATCTGCCTACTTGAAGACTACAAAATAGGAAATACTCCAACTTTCTAGCTCTCTTTTCCTCCTTAACCAATTCTCTAAGCCATACTACAATGATAGCCCTATGTTCTGATCAAGTGCAGTCTATACCATCAAGCCGAAAATACTCCCCACAAGAAGTTAGTGTGATGGTTGGTGTAAGGCTTGGGAACAGTACCAATGTACCTTACAAGAATTGAAGTTTAAGAGAAAGTGAAAGATATTACTAACACCGCCCAAATTGATCAGTTACTACTCTACTAGCATTTGACTTCAATAATCCAAAAATGAGCCATGTCTATCCAATACAATCAATTATCATATGCACCCCATAACCCCCACGCTTTTAACCAAACCAACATTCTACAAAACCAACACTCTAGCCCACCCTCATTGCCGAAATTAGAAACTATTGGACCACAATAATGCACAAGCCACTAAACTAACACCGAAACAAACAAAGCAACACACTCATGGAGGCTCGGCATACCGGCCTTGACGAGTGCCTCCCACAGCTCCTCGGGTAGAATGCAGCCATTGTGCTCAACATCAATAGCCTGGAAAATGCGGTACAGCTCGAGCTCCTTGTCATCCATATACTGTCGAAACTCGTGGTAATTCACCCTCCCATCTCTATCAGCATCGCAAACCTTGAGCAAATCCTTAGCATACTTATACTCCCCGGGAATCTGAAGCGCCGAGAGCCCCGCCTCGATCTGAGCATAGTCCAAGTAGCCCAGATTGGCAGCGTCGAAGAAGTTGAAGAGGCTCCGAATCCGAAGCTCCCTCTCCTCCTTGGTCTCTCGCAGAGCTAGAAGGACGTGATCCATGGTGATGGGCCCGGGTGCTTTCTTGACGGAGTCGGCGACGGGCTTGGCCGCCGTCGTGGGAAAGCCGACATGGTCTGCGGCCGGCTTTGCCCCTGACATAAAAGAACCCCCAATTCGAAGCAAAATGGGGATCAAATTGGGGAATTACGGTTCTGGGTTTTGGGGATCAATATCGGACCCAACATTAGATGGGAGTTGTAAGAAGAAAGATTAGAGCTTTGAGGAGAGATGGGGGTGAATTGAAATGGGTTCGGTTCAATTTTTGATGATGATGGGTGGAGATATGGGGAGAGGGAGAGGGAGAGGGGAAGAAGGATCGGTGTGGCTCTGTGGAGGTGGATATTCTTTTTTTCTCTTTTGGAAAACCAAACGCGTTTAGTGCCTCCACGTTTTTTTTTTGTGTTTCCGAAGGTTTTGTTTTTCTTTTCTGTTCTTCTTCTAGTTCATGGGTTATTTGGCCAAATTATTCATTTTCCTTCTAATTTGGGTTTCCTTTTTTGTTTGATGATGATTCAGTTGGTAGTTTGCAGTCTGCACCCACCAGAATCAAGACTTAGGGTGTTTGTTGAAATGTGGTTAATGTATATCTCAATCCGTGAAGGTTTATACGATTTATGTGTGAAGACAATAAATTTTGATAATTTTTCGATAATTTAATTGAGATGGCATAATTTAATAAATATCATTACATAACGTATTTCTTATTTGCTGACTTCTCATACAAAAGTTATATGGTCGAAACTCGAAAGTGATCTGATAGTGTACCGGAGATAACTGTGATGTTTACACCTTGAATCTGTTTTTGCTTATTCTTAAGTTAGAGTTTGCTTAAAAAACAAAAAGAGTTAAGAGTTTGCTTCATAGTTAAAATCTCAAAGATGGTTTCATGTAATCATGTAATTATAAGAGTTCAGTAAATTGAGAAAGTGGTCTAGTTGCAATGGGCTAAATTACCTCCTTGAATATACTATCTAGGACTTACCGTTTACAATCATCTCCGATAGTTTCATGCAAAATTATAATATGTCGTCTCTCATCAAGTGACATGCAGAAAGCCTCATGCCACCACCCTCTAGACCCTCAAATACCTTCATATGGGTGCTGCTCTGTGAAGTTTCAGACCCAAGTCACACAACTACTGCTCGGAGTTGATCTCAATATCCAGGTGTCATGATATATACTCTCATATTTTCCATCATCTATTTTGTTAGACATAAGTCATAGAACAATTTAGCTTATGTCTTAAACAAGCAACGAATATGTTAGACAAATATCTGAGCCTCACAGTCACATAGGCGTTATAGGTACTAGTAGCCATGTTTAGGTCTCCAAAAGAATATATATAGTCTACTTCCATTTCTAGTCTGCTGATGTATGAAGTGAACATGAAGGTCGCAAAAGGGCTGTGGAAAGGTTCATTGTTGGATGAATGCTGGAGATCTTATCGAGTTGTGGAAGTTGAGGTTTACTTAGAATTTACAAACTAAGAGACTGAATATATGTAACAAACTAAGAGACTGAATATATGTACTCCAATCACATTCTGGGAAGAAATTCACAGAATTTAATGGGGAGGGTACACTTATTCGACGCAAACACCGTACTCTGAACTTATTGCTACAGGGGAGGTACATTGGTTACAGAACATCTACATGTCACAGTGCAAAGTGAAAAACTAGATTCAAGATGCTCTAATCACAAAACTAGTACGTAAAAGTTCAGACCAACATCAATCTTGAGCCATTCCAATTTCTTTATCAATGCTGTTGATAAAGAAACTAGCAGCTTTCACTGACAACCCCAGATCTGCAAGAACAAAAAGCATCACATAAGCTTAACGAATTTGATGTGAGACATGATCTACTATACAAGTTTTGATGCGGACTTTTAGATTTGGTATGTTAAGAAAGATTAGAGTCTGAAATCTGATGTCAAAGTCAAACTAATCCTCTCTGGACTTTGATTCAGTAGCCTTGGTGTTTAACAATGTCTTACTCAAAGTGAAGAGTCCAAGCTAAGCAAGGAGGACTTTGGCAGGTTCTCTGCAACCAAGATGTAGAAGAGGCCCATGACTCCTGTGTGTGGCTGCGAGCTGCTGTAATTAGATCCCACAACCAGAGTCTCCCCATCCTTTATTTGGACAGACCCTGGATGTGGATAGCAAGTTGACATTCCAACAATGTAACCAGCCTCGTCTCCAGCTTCCTCGCTTTGTCCATAAATTGGTATTGATGAACATATAGCCCGTCCATCCTAATATCATCACAAGCAAGCATATCGATTACAGACAATACATTTCAAAAATAAAGTTCTTTCATGTAGAGGTCATGATTCATGAAGACAAGAAACAGTCCGATTCATACTGAGATGCCATGTAAAGTCTTAACTACAATTACTAAAGGATGTGATCAAGATGCAGTGTGTAAAGCTTAAAGCTTAATCCTAGATACCAGATGAATAGCACAGACTTGCAAGAGTTATCAATTTCAGATAAAATACAAATAAGTGAAAGAATTGAATGAGATTATTGTACTGAATTCCAGTATATGGCAGTGAGAAACTACTACACAACCAAGCAGAAACAAAGATTGCTATGAGTATCAGAAAAGCACCTCTCTATATAGAGTTGCGCCAAGCCCCCCAGTGTGCTGATGGGCTACACCATAGACAATATAACCACCAGTTGGCATAGTAATCACTGCCTGTTGATTGTGAAAGCACTGATCATTTCCCACATCGACAGTACTGCACGGCTCAACATTATATTCGACCTGTACAATTAAAAGCCAGACAGTTTAGCATCAAAGGAATTAAGTTCATTAAAAGAAAAGTAGAGCAGGCAGGATAAACTATCAACACTACAGAGACCAATATTGCAACACGTTATGCAAAGAGTCAAGTTCACTTACCCGGCAATCATGTTCAAGAGAGGATCCTGCTGATTGATCCGTTCTATCGGTGGCATCAAAGATATAAATCTTGACAGGCACGATAGAATCAGACCAATCAACCCACTTCACAGTGTATCTCAAGTAGAGGCTTCTCTTGACACCATTAAAGCCTTGTTTTACGCTGCACTGTGTACCATCATAACAGCAGTGCAAACCCCCTGTGTACCCTGGCCTCAACGGCTGACCTCGTCCATCTTTTGTTACATTATACAGATCACACCTGCATTCAGTGCATCCCAACCTATCCACTGCACCCCGAGTATCAATAGCATGAACATTGAGCATCCATCTCTCCTCATACCCAGCCGGAATCTCTGCAGGGTTGCCAATCTCTATTCCAAAAGGATCAGGTACATGTGTGTCTGTCTTTCGTGTTTCTGACCCGAGTCCATAGTACTGTCCAAGAACATTATTCTGGCACAAACCACTGTTTCTCACTGACAGAAAATCTGAATTTTCAATATGCTCGAAACCAATCTGCTCTGGTTCCAGATAACTTGTCCGAGCATAATATCTTGCAAGAACCCAATGATGCAGATAAGTCTCGTGAAGAGGAATAGGATTCCCTTCTTCATCGATCACCTCAGCATTGAAATACTTTATAGCAATATGACCTTTTGGGAAGTTAATGTTGTAGAAATACTTGTCTGCAACTGACCCTGGTTCCAACACAAGCTTAGGGGAGAGATAAACGTTAGTCCTGGTCTTAACCTTATTGATCCGAATAGCATCTGAACGTGGTAAGCTTAATCCCAGTACTAGCACAGCTAACAAAAGCACCAAACTTCGACAAGAAGGTCCCATTTTCTTTCTGCCAATATCAAGATAAAGCTCTAGTGAAACAAAATCCCAAGTTTTACACCCCAAATCAATGAAATCATAAACAAAGTTGGTCTCTTTCATACTTTCTAACTAGAATTATACTGACATGGGCCATGAAAAATTTGTATTCCTCAATCATAACAGTTAAGGGTTGCTATTCAGATGTTCCAAATAGGCCATACAGGAATCAGTAAACTATAATCAGTTCAGGATTGCAAACGGGTTGTTAGAAATCAATAAACTATAGAACAGTTACAGGATTGCTACTCAGATTTCGCAAAAGGTTATAAGAATCGATAAACAATCTGGTAAAATAACATCATACTCAAAATCATAGTAAAACCAGACCAACAAACCAAAACCATGAACAGAACATACCCAAGTGCCTCAGCAGCCAGAGCAAGAGAGGATTGGGTTGGATGAAAGCTAGAAAGGGTCAAAGTTCTGATCTTCTGGCTACTTATCAAAAGGTATAAATAACAAATAGAAGATTCTGCAGCCGTTTAGAAATTGCAGGAGCAAAATGGAAACGAAATACTGAGTGACAGATTACGAAAGTGATACGTTTTGTAGGTTTATATGGCTGTCGTGTAAGCATGAGAAGAAGCCATGGAGGCAAATATTAATATCCACCAATGACCAATCCATTTCCACTTTCACAAGGTAACATGACAGAAGAGTTTATTGACTAAGGTTATATATGTGGCCTCAGCCATGACGCATTGCATCAAAATTTAACTAAGCCAGACAATACTGACTTTGTTTCCTAATGTAACATTTACCAAGTAGCTTCGGAGTTCCACCATGTTTAACTTTTAAATTGGATTCTGAAAACGACGGTGTGTTTGGTCTGTTTCTTAGAGATGAGTATGGCTTTCTTTGTCTGGCCATGCGCCTCCATTATCTGTTGATCAAAAGACCAAGGCCGTCTGTGTTCATACATTAACTTGGACTCTAGCAAATGAATACTTCCCAAAACTCATTCTTCAAAGACAAAATATATGTATTAATGAGAGACACCTTTCCAAAATCCTATCGTGAATAATTGAGTAGAAAATTGAGTCTCTTTTCGACTGACCCATCATATTTTTCTTTTTTAATTTCAACTTCTTGAAATAGCCGATTTCTATGGTGAGAATGGTCATTTCTTCCATTCCGATACTTGGGCAGCAAGTCTTAAGATTTCACACTACGAAACCGTGAAAAGCAACAATCCAAGCTCAATTTGTAGCTCTAAGATGCTCCTGGACTAACTCAAATGCTGCTCCTCAAGTATTTTCCTTTTTGCTTGCTTATTTTTTGTCTTTTAACTCGATTTGATTGTTTCAACCCAGTAGAGGTACTGAATTGATCAATATACCTCCATAGAGTTATGTATTTACGATGAAACAAAGGGAAACACCAGAGAAATTTGAGATGCCGACTACGGAGTTCATGTGTTTTAAGCTTATGCTTTGCAGTTCATCTACTATTCCAAATGAAAATCTTTCAGTGGAGCTGGAAAAGCTGCTTTCTGATGCCCTACTAGTGAAGCCATTATAAAGCACCAAACTGGTATTGTGCCCTGCACCTGCAGTTTTGCATTCTATAATCTACCAAACGGCTTAAACTAATCAAAGAAAAACCAGATTTTCTATCTGGGCAGCAAATTAGTTCTTAGATTCTCTACATTTTAAGTCAAATTAAGTTGTGGAACTCAAAAAGTTACTTACAAGTGTTCTGATCTGGAGGAAAAGTAAATTAACATATAACATACGATTATGCTAAAACTAGTTAAGCATATCCTACTCAGATACAGGAAAGTTGTTTACATTGTCATACAAAATACCACATATTTGACAGACAACCTCATAGATTTGTACAGTAGTAGGTTAGAGTGTTCTTTAGAAAAGCAGTAGCAAAAAAAAGTTTGTCTATACAAGATGGCAGTCATGTACAAAAACTAATCCTCTACACTTGGATTCAGTGCCTTAATGTTTAACAACATCTTACTCAAAGTGAAGAGTCCAAGCTAAGCAAGGAGGACTTTGGAAGGTGCTCTGCAACCGGAATGTAAAAGAGGCCCATGACTCCTGTGTGCGGCTGTGAGCTGCTGTAATTAGATCCCACAACCAGAGTCTCCCCATCGTTTATTTTGACAGATCCCGGATGTGGATAGCAAGTTGACATTCCTACAATGTAACCAGCCTCGTCTCCAACTTCCTCGCTTTGTCCATAAACTGGTATTGATGAACATAGAACCCGTCCGTCCTAACATCATCACAAACAAGAAGATCTGTTACAGAAATACATTACATACAGAAAATCCCTTCCTGTGAAGGCCAAACATGGGAGACAAGAAACAGTCCAATTCATACTGAGATGCCTTGTATCATAGGATGTGATCAACATGCAGTCATGCAGTGCTTAAAGCTTAATCCTAGATACCAGATGAATAACACAGACATGCAACAAACAGGATTGAACCTTTTCTAGCTGATAGAGTATACACCAGCTTTTTAGATTAGATATTTAGTGCTAAATGTTGCAACAAGCTCCAAGCTAATAAAAACTTATGAGTAATTAGACTTCCTCATAAAGCCCCGACTCCCATTGCAATAATCAATGTTCAGGTATACTCGGCAGTATTTGTAGTCAGGTATTCTAAGCAGCATTTGCCTGTTATCAGACAATTAGGATTCCACCATCCTGTTATCAAAGTCTTTTAAAGTTTTTCACTGCTAAACCACATAGAAATGTTGGCCAAACTGTTACATACTTGATGTTTTAGAAAAACTCTATGAAACTAAGAAAGGTGATAACTATGCGCTTGCAAGAGTTGACAATTCAGATATATACAAGATAAGGACATGAATTGAATGAGATTATTGTACGTGAGTTCCAGCATATGGCAGTAAGAAACTAGTATACAGCCTAGAACAAAACAAAACTGCTACGAGTATAAGAAAAGCACCTCTCTATATAGAGTTGCGCCGAGCCCCCAGTGTGCTGATGGGCTACACCATAGACGATATACCCACCAGTTGGCATAGTAATCATTGCCTGTTGATTGTGAAAGCACTGATCATTTACCGTATCAACAGTACTGCAAGGCTCCACATTATATTCGACCTGTACAATAAAAAAGCCAGGCAGTTTAGCATAAACGGAATTTAATTCATTAAACAAAATATAGAGCAGGCCGAAGAACTATAGAGACCAATGTGACAAACTTGTTATGCAATGCATTAAGTTCACTTACCAGGCAATCATGTTTAGGAGAGGGTCCTGCTGAATGATCTGTTCTATCAGTGACATCAAAGATATAAATCTCGACAGGCAAAATAGAATCAGACCAATCAACCCACTTCACAGTGTATCTCATGTAGAGGCTTCTCTTGACACCATTATAGCCTTGCTTTAATCTGCACTGTGTACCATCATAACAGCAGTACAAACCCCCTTTGTACCCTGGCCTCAACGGCTGGCCTTGTCCATCTTTTGTTACATTATACAGATCACACCCGCATTCAGTGCATCCCAACCTATCCACTGCACCCCGAGTATCAATAGCATGAACATTGAGCATCCATCTCTCCTCATATCCAGCAGGAATATCTGCAGGGTTGCCAATCTCTTTTCCAAAAGGATCCGGTACATGTGTGTCTGTTTTTCGTGTTTCTGACCCGAGTCCATAGCATTATTCTGGCACAATCCACTATTTCTCACAATCTTAAACTCTGGATCTTTAATATCCTCAAAACCACTCAGCTCCGATATTTCTATAATATCTTTCAATAACCCAATGATGCAGATAAGTCTCATGAAGAGGAACATGATTCCCTTCTTCGTCAACCACTTCAGAATTGAAATACTTCATAGCAATATGACCTCTTGGGAAAAGCACCAAACTTTTACAAGAAGGTGCCATTTTCTTTCTGCCAATATCAAGATAAAGCTGTGGTCAAACAAAGACCCGAGTTTTACACTTGAAATCATAAACAAAAGTTGATTTCATCTAACTAAAATTATTGACATGGGTTACGTAATTCCTGCATGCCTCAAAGTTAAGGACCCTAGCTTGCGAACTACGAAAACAGTTATAGGATTGCTGTTCAGATATTGCAAATGGTTGTCTATAAATCAATAAACTACAAAACAGTTATGAGAAGAGTTGTATAAGAATCAATAAACAGTCCAATGAAATAACGAAACCATGCTCATAATCATAGTAAACCAAAACCACGAACAAACTTTAAAGGAGGCTGAAAAGCCAAGCATAGTAGAGCAGGAGATGGTCAAAGTTTTAATCTTTCGGGTGTTAATCAAACGCTACATATAAATAACAACGGAAGATTCTGCAGCCGTTCAATCTTTTGAGAAAATGCTGGAGCAAAGATGGAAACAAACTACTGGGAGATATCAACGGCGTGTCGTGTGAGCATGAAGAAGAAGCCATGGACCCACCAATCGATTTTCACCTTGACAGTGTAACATAGTCAAACTCGGACACAAAATTAAAACATTGCGTCAAAATTAACTAAGCAAGACAATACGCACTGCATAAAAATGCCCGTCCCGTAACAAGTAGGAGCAAGTTAGTTATACTACCACAGTGGAACTGATTTCAAGTAGGAGCAAGTTTTCAATATTCTGATTTGATTAACAATGTTTTGATTCCAGGCATTAGAAATATTCCAAAATATTAGGCAAGAGGAAACAATCAACATAGGCTTTCAGGATGGTGGGATTTGCTCAAAGTATGGGATCAAGAAGGTAGATGTGGAACAGACTCTTATCATTTACGTTTCTGTAGAACTGATGCTGGACCTTTTATTTTTCTCTGTAATGGGCAACAAATAAAAAATCCAGCGTCTGCTAGCTTTGGCGTCTGCTATCTAGCTACTCAAAGAGTTGTCAGACCCAAGACCTCTTACATTGTAATGCTGCAGATATGCAGAACCACTCTTTTCTGCTTATTTGACATCTACTTTTGTGTGCAGGATGATTATCTTGAACGATGGGAATGTCTCTTCTGCTCGCTAAAGGTGTATAATGTGTTCTAACTTATGTTTAATGATGTTACTCTAATATAAACATTATAGAACATTGAACGGATGTGGGTTCAGCCAAATTTATACGGCCTTTCCTTTGGATAAAAACTACATGTCTTATTTCCTTGTCTTGCCAAATCTCTGAGGTTTCTCACAATTGAAATGGGATGCAGGCACTTTCAAAAGCGACATGCTGCCATATCTTTCTTGACGTAAGTTTTCTAGCAATATTGTTATTTTGATGGTACATGTAAATTTCTTTTTCTCGTCTTTCCCTTGTCCACCCTAAGTGAGAGTTATGATTTCAATGATTTTGACTTTGCCTATAAATGATAGGAAAACACTTTTACTGCTGTAACTACTGCGGGTAGCTCAGTTGAAGGAATTTCTCAGCTGAAGGCTGTTGTGGAAGACTGTATAACCAGGAATGTGTGTCCTTTGACCTATGAATCGATGGATGACTCACATGCCAAACACACGGAATACTTGAAGTCTGGCCCTGTGTCGAAGAAAGATGGAATGCTTGAAGTCTGCTCGCTATATACATTACTCCATGAGAAACGAGGTGCCATACTCTTCTTCTTTTTGTACATTCCTTTGTTGGCTGCTCAGCAGTTCTTAATCTCAACACGTACCAATTCAAATCTTGTTTTCAAACCTATTTCATTTTTGTCGGTGATCAAAATAACTTGTTAAAAATTGCTCACATGGACTTCAGATTATAGGTATTGGCTTGACAGCCACCTTGTATTGATAAATGCACACCTGTGTCTTTTTCTGTATGCTTTTCTCTAAGTTGTATCTTTTTAATTCCCTTGGGGATACAATTGCTTGTTAAGCTCCAAAAAGAATGTTGCAGTTTTTTAATTTGCATTAGATTTTTTATTATTCTTTCTTGGTGAATATTATTATTTTCTATTAAGCACAGAATTGTTGAGTCGAAACCCCGTAAGTGTGTTTTGTCAGTCAATGCGGGAGAATATATTAGAGTGGTGGCATGCTTTGCTAAAAAAGTTGGGGTGATCATGGGATAAAAGAAAAGAACACTGCCATCCAGAGTCTTCTTTCTTAAAGATAGCTCACTTACCGTGTTCAAAGTTTAGTTTCAAAGTAGAAACTACCACTAACAGAGTGAGTGGTAAAAGGCTAGTTACTGAGTAAAGGAACTTATTCTTACTTATTGTTTTCTTCAGTATTGAAGTTGCAGGAATCTTTGCCGATGCTTGAGCCTTTCCTAAAGAAATATGGCATTTCATATACCCTGGTACGTCTATTATGTCAGTGTTTACAAGTTGCCAATTATATTGACTAGGCAGCTGTAATTCATAATTCATATAATCATGTTTTTAATATATATATATATATATATATATATATATATATATATATTTGTATATATAATTTTTTTTGGTCAGGATAAGAATGCCATGGTATTGTCAACAAAGAATCCAGATATCATCGACAAGGCTTGGCAGCTCCTTGAACTTTTGTCAGCAACTCATGTTCCAGCATCTATGGTAAAATGGCATATCCTTTGTTCTTGTCTTCTTATCAATGACATTCTATGAGTTCAAAATTGTTTGTTCATGTTTCTGAGGGTAAGATACTAGTTTTTGCCCAGTCAATTTTGCCCAGTGATAAGCTTCTTCCTATTAGGCTGTGTTAATGCAAATAATGAAGAAAATCTCAGAATAGATATACGTTTAATTAAGATATGTCAGTAGTGCTCTTTTCTTAATTCCTGCAATTTCGCAAAAGTTATTGTCTTTTATTTGAGTGAATCACATTCTGATTTCAGGCAATAGAAGTATTGGATTGCATGCAAACTTGCCTCATAAAAATTGGGATTCAAGAAGGTGGACTATGCTCCTTATATGGGATCAAGGAGGTGGGTATTAATTGCATCAATTTGAAGCAGGCGGTCTGTCAGTTCTTATTAATTCAAATCTAACTTGTTATTGTTGCCTATCATATATGTGGAAGTGTACTTTGTTGTGCTGGACTTTTAAAACTTAAACATCCTAAGAGGTTTGGAATGTGTTGAGATTATTTGGAAGTTCTTTGGATGTGCTGAAGCTGATTTTGTTTGTATTTATCTGATCTCTTCTATTTGGTGCAGGAGGACTACAGTGAACGATGGGAATGTCTTCGGCACTCCCTACAGGTGCTTGTTACTGAGTTGATGCATTTTGTATTTTGCCGGGTGTAGTTTTTTACTTAAATAGGCTAGATGTTTTTCTCTAACTATTTGACACTATAAAATGGATGCAGATAGTTGCTGAAACGGTGGAGTGTAGTGTATTTCTGAATGTAAGTTATTGTTCCTCTACAATATATAGTTCCTCCTTTGTCCTTTGTTTAGTGATAACTATGAGTAAAATCTTTTATATTTTGCCGTAAATGAATAGGATAACACTTTTGCTGCTGTGGGAGAAACCTCAGTAGGAATGATCAAGCAGCTTGTGAATAATTGCATTATTCGTAATGTGTGTCCTGGGACCTTTGCTAGGGATCATAACTGGTTATCAAGAGGCTTTATAAGTACCGAGGACCCCCATGTACAGCACATGGAGACCGAAAATTCTGGGTCCGCGATGAGGGTCAGGCCTGAACTCACCTCTCTCTATACTTACTTTAAAATGGAACAAGGTACCTTATTCCTGTGCTTGTGTTTCTTTATTTATGAGTGTACCGAGTAATTTAAGTAATTTAAGTCAAGAGTTTGGAAGGCAAGCGGATATTAAATAACACTGTTTGCTCACCTCTGAACATTTTTATTATTTTTTGCAGGAATTCTGGTGAAAAAAGTTTGGAATAGTGTGGATGAGTGCTTAAAGAAGCATGGCTTTTGTTGCAAACTAATTACTGAGGTATGCCATGATAAATGCGGTTTATAAAAATGTTTTGAGCTCTGAGTGGTCTATATCTAACCGTGTGATTCAATTTATCTTGATATTATTCAGGCCAATTACTGTTCCATGATAGTCTCCAGAACTACAAACACTGGGGATCCAGATATTACCAACAAGATTTGGGATTTCCTTAAACTTTTGTCAGTTGATCTTGAGCCTTCTATGGTACCGTGTCTAATCCTTTGTTATTTTTATTATTAAACTGTTTCTAAAAACTATTCTTTTACTTGAAATGACTTTATCAGTTGCTTAGGTATGATAAGGTGTTTACTTTGGTTCTCTCAGTGTAATCTCTATTTTAGTGCAAGGCTAGTGATCCCATAGACATACTGTATAATTCTTTGGCAGAGTATATTCAAATTTTTCTGCAAAGCTGTGGGTCCATTTTGTTTATCTTTTGTTTAAGATGTAATACTTTTGAAAAAGCATTTTCAATTGAACTTTCTGATGTTTCTGACTTGAGTGCGCTATGATTCTGATTCAGGCAATAGATGTACTGAATGGCTCTATGAATTATGACTTCATCCCGGCAGGGTACAGATATGGTGCGTTATGTTCAAAGTTTGGGGTCACTGAGGTGGGTTATTTCATGATTGTATTCCATGTTTTGTTATTTTATTTTATTGTTTATTGTAGGCATATCTGTCATCTAAATTGTAGATTTATTTTTTGGCAAGTCTGTAGATTGATGTGACAATGAAATCTTTGAAGTTATGGGAAAAAGTGGCAATATTCACTGAATGCTTTTCTAATTTTGACTGTGTGCAGGAGCAATATGCGGAAGTGGTGTGGCCGCGTATTGATAAGGGCTCAGAGGTGCGCGTAATCTTGATTTAAAGTTTGTTTTACTGATCTCCCTTTTGAAGTAAAGAACCAAAAGATTACATTGTTTAGTCTCTGTATAACAATTTCCTACTGGCATGCAGAGTGTTGCATCTTATCTGGATTGCGAGTTAATTATAACGGTAAGTAATGCTGTTCCCTGATCATTCTGAAGGTTTACATGATTTTTGGCATTCTCAGCCAAAAAATCTGATTTCATGAATTTTTAATGTGTGCAACAGCCGGGCTTTACTGTTGTCTGCGGACCTGGGAAACTAAGGGTGTTCAGAGGGTTTGTGTATCAGTGTTTTCGTTTGAGACCTTTTCCAGTTATGACCTATTGTCCTGGTGGGAAAAAACTCAAGAATAAGTGTCCTATTGATTCTGTGGTTCCGGCATTTGGATTATTAAAAACTGAATTTGAGTTAGGTTATTAACCGATATTTTGATAGTTAAAACATGTGTCGCATACTTGAATGGGCAATATGATTTCTATTTCGGTCCACTTTCACATGGGGAAGGATAGCCTTCGGCCTTCTTTGTTTTTGATGGCACATCACAATTGCGATCCTTTTAGGCAGCATGTCTTAAGATTGAACACTGTTGAAACCGTGAAAGTTCAATTTGGTGGCATAATGGCCAAGTCTAACTAAGACGTTTGCAATACAGAAGATGAGGAACCATAGAATCAACAGCTCAAACGCTTTGGCAACTCGTGCCTATTCGAAATCCAAGATCCATTTGCGTTTCCCATATATTCTTTGCTTTTCGCCTTCTCTCCTGCTTAGTTATCAAAGGAAGCGCACATATTGTCCAACATTTCCTTCGCCATACAGGGTCTCAGATTCAGAAAGGAATGGCGAAATCGATCTCTAAAGGCTAGCTGCGTTTTAAGGTTTCAAACTGAAACATAGACAAGGACCATGGAGAATGGCTAGCTCTCTAATGCCCCTTCAATTCTCTACTAGCTCTCTAATGCCCCTTCAATCCCAGGGTGTTCTTACATAGGACTGGAATCACTATAATTTATGTTTATATATGGTTTGTCCAGTTATTGTTGGAGTAAACTATTCACATATGGTGGCTGTAGTAGAACTTATACCTGGGCAGAATCATGTCCCCTAGAATGTTCACATTTGTCGATGTAATTCTGCTCTTTCATACCATTGCTATGTTGTTTAATCTTCTCTGACAACTCTCTGCCATGATGGTGATTATTTTAGTAATTTTTAAGTATGCCCACCTATAAGTTATGCATTGTTTTATCAGCAACAAATTGCAACAAGCTTTGGCCCATGGTGGAATCAGCCTTGGGATGCACACTCCATCTGGTATATACTAGTAAATGTTGCTCAGAAAGCCTCTTACATTGAGTTTGTAAATGTAATTAGGTTTTGTTTCATGTTACTATGATTGGATGCTGACATTATTGTATTCGGTTTCTGGTCAGGCTACGCATGGTATGAGTCTCAACAACCAAAAGGACCAAGAAACTAGGTTTTATTAGCAAGGATAGGGATGTCCTTGAACTGTTATCAACAACTGTTTGGGTATAATCGCAGATCCTTTGTGATTGTAATGTTATATAATGACTAATCAGATATTCAATATGTGCAAACAATTTCATCATATTTACTCATCTGTGACATTTTGATTTCTGGGCTCAGGCATAGGCAGTGAGGAGCAGATCCTCACCTGGACTGGGGATAGGCAGTGTTGCATTCCTTTTCCTTTTTGTTTTCCATGTTCGTTGGAGTAGGTGTCTTTTTTTTCTTTTTTTTCTCCTAGAAACAGATTTCATTTGTTAAACACTTTGACCATTTATGTTTGTTGGAACTTGTGAAGCATCCTCTCTAGTTCTCAATCTCTCATGCTATAACTTTTGACATTGCATTGTGATTTGTGATGTGCTGATGTTGAAAGGTCTAGGGTTTGTTAGTGTCCAATGAAACTAGATTCATCAATCTTGAGCCTCTATATAGGGGTTATGCTACTATATGAGAATCAGACACAAGAACTTCACTTTTCTGCCTTTTCGGACCTCTATTGTTTGCTGGATGCTTCTTTTCATTTGTGGACGTGGATTAAGGTACTTAAATTGTGTTCTGTTGATGATCTCACTTAGATGAAAAATTAAGGAGCTAAGGATAAATAATAGTGCAAAGTATCAACTTTTTCTATTTTGTTACATATTTAGTATTTTCATCTAGCTGTTTCTCTTATATTCTGATAATATTATTGGCATGCAGGAACTTTCATATGGTAAACTTGCCATTAACGAAATGTTATTGAATTTACTTGTGAATGAATAGGAAAACACACTACTGTAGTGACTTCATCCTCTAGTAGTAGGATGCTTAGATTGGTCACGGAAGAGTGCCATATTAGGATTGTGTGTCCTGCAACCGCTATCCACAAAGTTTATTTGAAATGCCACAGGGCATATATATATATATATATATATATATATATATATATATATATATATATATATATATATATATATATATATATATAGAGTGCGGATCAGAGGCGCATGCCCGCACTGACCTTAAAATATATACGGAGCCGTTCGAGAGCGGACATCCGCACTCGGCTTAAAGTGCAGACGTCCCTCCGTTCGCCACCGTACGACGCAGGCGAGGGCGCGCCTCCACCTAACGGACTCTAGCAGCTTCCTCGACCACTTTCCATCCCCGGCGAGTCCGCCGAATTCTAGTTTTCCAACCAAATCGACTTTGTTTGAAGTTTTGGGTGATCTGGCCGGAAAACTGGAATTCGTCGGACTCGCCGGGGAGGGAAATTGGTTGGGGACGCTGCTGGAGTTTGCTAGGGTGGAGGCGCGCCCTCGCCGGCGCTGTACGGTGACGAACGGAGGGACGTCCGCATAATAGTGCATAGTATCAACTTTTTCTATTTTGTTACATATTTGGTATTTTCATCTAGCTGTTTCTCTTATATTCTGATAATATTGTTGGCATGCAGGAACTTTCATATTTGGATTCATATGATAAACTTGCCATTAACGCAATGTTATTGAATTTACTTGTGAATGAATAGGAAAACACACTGCTGTAGGGACTTCATCTCTAGTAGTAGGATGCTTAGATTGGTCATGGAAGAGTGCCATATTAGGATTGTGTGTCCTGCAACCGCTATCCACAAAGTTTATTTGAAATGCCACAGGGCATATATATATTTTAAAAAGCAACCTTAATAGAACTACCAAACTAAATTGATGTATGTAAAATAAGTTTAGGTACCACATGGATTGATCATCTCTGAATGTTAGGTCCTGGAGTGTCGGGTTGGCTATGTTTTGGGTGCTAGCTAGTTATGAATTAACAAAACGGGTTCCCATCTTGTGCCTTCGTACACAGACCACAAAACACTAGCTGTAATTTTCTCTAGGTGTGTGTTCCATGTCTACTTTTCTGCCACCAAAAATAAATAGATCACTGAAAGAGAGTATGATCTCTCCAGTTGCCTTGTGCAGCAACAAAGTTGGAAGAATTTTGGTTGATGGTGAAGCCATCTTTACATTAGTATGGTATTTCATGCTTTCTCAATCTGGTATACCTATGTAATTGTTGTTGATGAAAAATCTTATGTCGAGTTTGTAAATATGAGTTCTCGTAGTTATTGGTCAGATTTATTTCAGATTTTCTGTATCATTTGAATTACATAAAAGGGATGTATTTCAAAATGACCATCAAACCAACAATTGCATGATAGTCTTGGCAGCCAGAAGGATTGGGGATCTTGCTATTATTGATAAGGCTTGGGTTCTTCTCGAACTTTCTGTCAAAATAACACTGATGTTCCGGCTTCTATGGTATAAAACTATAAATGACATATTTCTTTAATTTCAACTGGTTGCTTTGGTAAAGCAAGTATTTTTGTTGTTGTTGTTGTTTCAATGTTCTTCTTCTTCTTTAAGGCAAATTTATTGTTTGCTTCGGGGTGAATAGTAATCACATTTGCATTCAGTTTCATATTGATGAAATTTGTCGACCTTTAATTAGGAATTACGTTTAATGGAATTGATTTGTTCTTTGATCTATTGTATATTAATTTCCTGATCTGAGAGCACTACATATTTATTTCAGGCAATAGAAATTCTGTATGGCAGTCTGCAACATCGCCTGATAATGATGGTGGGCTTTGCTCGAGAGTTGGGATCAAGAAGGTGAGCATGGTACTGCATAATATGGTGATGACTTCTCTTACCATTGTCTTATTGTACTGATTGAGGACATAATGTTTTAGAGTACTCCTGGTGACCTTAGAAAGGTTAAGAGGTTGGGGGAATACGGGTTTCAATTTGGCCGTTTTCTGTAATATGTTGCTACTCCTTGAAGCCTCAGACAAACAGACCTCTTTGTATTACTGCTTTGATTTGAAAATGCTCACGTTTAATGGGTTTCTAATCTCTACTGTTATTTCATTTTTCAGGAGTAATTTGTTAACTTAAACAGCGGCAACGTCTCAAGCGCTCTCAACAGGTACCTAAAGTGATTTTACATTATGAAAAAGGATTTCAAATTGCAATCAACCTACCTATTTCTCATTATCGGGGAAGTGCTTTCTTGTAACATCATTGCTGCAATAAACCAGCTTCAACATATGGACCTTAGTGCCAATTTCCCTGGCCTTTCACATCTCATATTCACTGATGAGTCCCTCTTCTTCATGAAAGCCACAACTGAGAATTGCCAGGTTCTTTGTTCTATCATCGATGAGTATTTTTATCCTTCAGGGAAATCTGTCAATTTTGACAAGTCATCGCTTTTCTTCTCTGCTAACACGCCTTCTGGAATCCAATCTGAGATTGCCATTGCTCTAGAAGTTCCAATTTCTGAGGAGCCAGGTTTCTATCTCGGCCTTCCTACCTTGTGGGAAAATTCAAAAAGAACTGTGTTGGCCTATTTCAGAGAAAGAATTAAGAAGTTAGATGGCTGGAAACCTAATGAGCTCTCTCAAGCTGGCCTTGAGGTGCTTATTAAGTCGTTAGCAGTGGCCGTGCCGGCTTATCCGATGTCCATCTTCTTGATGCCTGCTACTTTATGTCAATCCATCTACCTTATTTCAATATACAAGTGATATTCACTGGAGGGCTTGTGAAGCTTTGTGTAACAATGACTTGCGAAACAATGACTTGCAGACTTACAACCTTGCAGCTTTGTGCCAATTCAAGTTTTGTTACTGATTGCTCTCATTGACTTGCAGACTTGTAACATTGCGCTTCTTGTGAAACAATGCTGGAGGCTGATCAAAATCTGGAGCAAATTTTGAAGGAAAAATATTTCGATAATTCCTTCCTAAATGCAAAGAAAGGATCATGCCCTTTGTGGATTTGGAATTGCTTATTGGCAGGAAGAGAATCCATCTCGTCTAACGCTTTTTGGCAAGTATAGAATGGTAGAAGAATAGAAGTTTGGAAGGATAAATGGGTTCCAAACAGAAAAGGTGGTCTCATTACACCCATTGACACTTTGAGCATGTTCACCCCTCTCCTTGTTGCCGAAGTTATTTGATGAGATTAGACACTGTAATATTTCTCACCTTACCCTTCTTGGAGGAAACCAACTTGAAGGCTTATCATAGCTTATCACCATGGCAGTGTGTTGAAGTTAATGCTTTCTGGGAAATCTTGAAGCAGTTGAAAATAACAGCTGCAGGGACTCACACTAAGCTGCAATGTGACAATTCACATCCACTTGTTTTACTGTTTTCTTCTCACCTAATCTAGATATTTGTTGTATGTAAAGTAAAATTATAATCTAATTAATTAGGTGCTTCTAAGATATTTTGTAGGTTATGTTGTACCATGTATAAGGGTTATGTTTGCTGTGTAATCTTTAAGAATTTAATTACAGCAATTAGTAGTGTTCAACTCCTATCACGTGTGTTTGTCGAGAAAAAAAAACTCATATCACTTGTGGGTCTTTTTATTTTTTACTAAACATTCCTTATCCTAATCAATTAAAACAGATTCCTAGTTTAACATTTTAACTTCTTTTTTGTCTTTTAAATTAATATGTTTTCCTAATTAATAAATTATTGTGATTGATTTCTCATGTACCTCTATAATCAGTTTTAATCGCTTTTTTGCGTATTCCTTTTTGTTGTCCATCAATATTTTTTTTTCATGTCGTTGATATCCTTCATAATCAAAATTTGCAACTATGGATGCTTTAGTATATTACTTTACTTACAATTATTGTGATTGAAATTTGTTATTTTGTTTTCGAAGTATTCAAATTTTTATAAATTTTTATATTATTCATAAAATTATATTTTTGTTGTAAAGTAAAGATAAGAAAAAGAGAAGACACAGAGAGAATAGTTAGGAGGAGGTAGAAGTGTATTCATTCATTCTCATTAGCCTCTTTATATAGAGGTAGAATTTACATCAGAGTACATAACTAATGAGTAATGACGTGGACAATCACATAGATTATAATATTTATAACTAGGCCTGGGCATATTGAGCCCGAAATGCAGTCACCGCCCGCACCACACCGAAATATTAGGTGCGGTTAACCGAATTTAGGTAAAACGACGTCGTTTTGCTCACACACCGCACCAACCCCGTTTGATCCGGTGTAGTTGCAGTTTCGGATACAAAACCGCCCGGTTTCAAACTGACCGACCCGCTTCTATTACCATATGTAGGTGTGTGTGTGTGTGTGTATGTGTGTGTGTATATATATATATATATATATATATATATATATATATATAGAGGGAAAGTTAGAGTTTTAACCCTAGCCACATCTCCCACTTTCACATCTCTTTCTTGACTTTTCTTCTCCCCTCACTCTACGGTCTCTACTGTCTACCTCTCTCTTCTCTCAATCTCTCTCATTGTCTTCTTATTCTCTCTTTGAAAGATGAATTAGAGTTTCCAGTTTCGTTCAAATTGAATTAGGGTTTGGAAATTGATTTGGGGTTTTTGTGTTTTGCAGATTATGGAAGGGCACTCACTGAATGGTATGTCGTCCTTCACTGTCACGCCCCGACCCTTAATTTTTACCTTAATTACTAGCATGGTGGTAATAAGAGTTTTTACCGTTTTCGTCACTAAGTGTATAATTTAATTAGTTTCCAGAAGTGTGTTGAGGGACGAATATTTCGAAAGAATTATTCGAAGGAAGAAAATGTGACGACGATAAAAATGGTAAATTTTAGCTAGTAAAAGGTAATTTGTATTGGGGTATTATTTTGGGGTGTTGAATTTTGGAATGGGTATATGGAGTTGTTGGACCGGGTGGGCTAAAGGCCCAAATCAGTTTCCCCTTTCTTTTCTCTCTCTCCCTCCCGATTCTCTCTCTTCTCTCCCGCACCCGGTTTTCCCCTCTCTACACCCGGAAAACTTCCCGGCTGCCGTTCGCCGCCGTCTGGCCGCCCCAGACCGCCGCACCAGTCCCAATCTTTCGGTCTCCAACCCAGCTTCCATTCTAGACCGGTGGCAACCTCTCTAGCGCCGCCGTGAGGGAGAAACGCCGCCCGAAAGCTCCGACTGCCGAATCGGTTTTCTCGCCGGAACTCCCTCCTCAGGCCGCCATAGCTGGCGAGCCTTGGCTCAAAAGGAAGCCCTCCTCCCGTGCTTCAATCCCTCCAAAGGGATCCCTCCATCTTGAGCTAGGTAAGGAGCAATCGGTATTTGAAATTCTAGGGCTTTATTGTGTGTTTGTGTTCGATTGACATGGTTAGGCTTAGAATTGGAGTTTGTGGTAGTTAGGAATGTTGTAGAGGAGGTTGAGAGGAAGATGCTGTCAAATTTTGGTGAGCATCAGAGGTCGTCGGAGTTGGTCGCCGGCCGCCGCCGAGAAAATGTTTTTGGTGGAGAATATTATGAGGAGTTTAATGGAATGAGTTTTAGAATTTTTGGAGGAGTTTTGGATAGATTTTGGAATTGTTAAAGTTTTGTATTTTAGGCGGATTAATAAGTTAAAATCCGGCCATTGGATTATTTTATGATTTAGGCGTTGGAAGGTGATTTTTGAGGATGTCAGTTTTTATGGAGATTTATGGATGGCAGTAAAGTTAAGATTTAGGGCGATAGGCATGGTTGAGCGCGAGAAGCTCATATTTAATTATGTCTATTTTCTTTAAACGTCGGGATCTTATTTTAAGGAATTATTTATGTTTTGGAACAGGACGCGAGGAGACTTGAGCAGAGGAGACCTCCAACCAACGTCAAGCTTAGGCCTAAGTTGTGAGTGGACCTTTGTTTTAAATAATGTGTTTGAATTGCCTTTTGTTGAATAATTTCCTTTGTTGGAATTTTAACTGGGATTGAGAATTTCGGTGTTTATACTCATTTAATGACGTTTTCGAGAATAGTATGTATATGAGAGAATGCTAGCTAGCTATACGTGATTTTCCCTCATAATGAGGTACAATTCCATTATGGGGTGACGTGAGCGTTAGACACGAGCGTAGTAGCCTTGTACGACTTTCTACTTTTCGAGCTTATTCTATGTTTTCATTCATTCATAGAATTCGTACAAGGAGTCAGCACGTATATATATACCCACTCGGTCGTTTCCCCCATACTGAGGAAAAATGTCATTATGGGGTGACGTGAGCGTTAGATGCGAGCGTAGTAGCCTGGTATGACTATCTACTTTAAAGCTTATTCATAGATAGCATGCATGGAGTAGACGAGTGTTAATACATACTGATATATCTTTATAATTTGAGCCTGAGAGGCTGTATTTGTTTAAGATTTGGAGACTAGCCGGAACTAGTCGTTTTCCTTGATAATTTTCTTGGGGAAATATAAATGTTTGTCGAGATTATTTTGTCCACTCACTTTGACGTGATTAAATATTTTCCCCTGGGTTTTTCCTTCGTTTTTAAATGCTCAGTCTGCAGAGTTCGGGTGGGGTCTAGAAGGAGGCGACGAGGCATAGTCACTCATTTTTCCACTACTGTTCGCCAGTAGGTCATTTGTTTAACCCACTAGGATTTTTATCCGTTTCCGTTGTCTTTCTTGTAGTAGCTTTGAATACTTTCGGAAAAATAATTGTGTATTATTTTATTCGGTTATTTGGATTAAGTTGAAGATTTACATTATTGGTTAAGAGTGTTCTTTAAATTTTTCCGGGTTAGGGTTGTCCATTTTCAAGGGAGGTTTACTGAGTTCTTCGGTAAATTTTCCTTGGAGGTGGTCCCCGCAGGACTTACCTCGGGTTTCAGGGTGAAATTCGGGACGGATCCTGACATTCACGCCCTCGTCCTCACCTTCTGAAAGCATCGGAACCAGTCGAACCACCCCTTCACCGAGTCCTCCACCTCCACTGGTAGCTCCTCCACCGGTGGTAGCTACTCCACCGGTTCCACCGCTTCCACCTCTTCTTCTTATTCTAAAAGAAGAAGGAGAAGAAGGTTGTTCAAACAAGAGGAAGAACAACTCAATGGTGTGGGATCATTTTGTCAAGATGAAGAATGTAGATGGGAGTATGAGGAAGCCAGGTCATGCAAAGTGTAAGTACTGCTCTCAGACTTATGCCAGCGACTCTTGAAGCAATGATACGTCTACGATGAAGGGTCATGTGACTTTGCAATGCCGGAAGTCGCCTGTTTATGTCGGAAGCAAGAGGCAGAGGCACCGAATGAGGAGGTTTAACTGTGTAATGCGGTTTGTTTCAAACCGCACCAACTTGCACCGAAAATGCAGTTCAACCGAAAATGTAGTTTGCATTATTTAAAAGCAGTTGCAGTCTGCAAAATTAGAACACCGAAAATGCAGTCTGCACTGCGGTTTCAGCCTTAAACCGCACCACACCGCACCGCGCCCATTCCTATTTATAACATTCCCCTTTGGATGTCCACCAATAAATGATAAAATTGGATGCGCTTAATGTTGTCTCGTTAAAAACCTTGCCTTAGGTATCATACTTCTTGATGCTCCCCCTGATGAGAATCTCCCCCTGAACGTTGCAAGCTTCATGCGTCGTAAATAACGGTTTGATTTGTCCATAATTAAAGTAAGACCATGCATGTTTTGCATATAGGGGCTCATCATGAAATTTCAAACCTACAAAGTTAAAGTAATTACAACAGCTAGAGCTAGACGATTATAAATAGGTCTTACCTCATTAAGTCCTATGACCAAATTCATACACTATGTAATAGCTAATCAACATAAGCTAATTGACATTAAAGCATTGAAACATCATCATGGCGTATCCAGCCATACACATCAATATCTCTATGTATGATACGTCTCATATAAACTCTACAAGAGCTCTGAGTAATTCATAACTTCCCAAGAGTTAGAATATGTAGCAACATAATGATCATAATTCGAATTCGATTGTGTAGTCCGATCATAGTACTCATTGAGGAAATTTCAATCATGTTAGCTATAACGGAATGAGTATATATGAGTTAACTTTAGAATATTTGATTCCATGAATTAGCTTCAGGCTCTCTCAAGTATTCATGGATCGAATCACATTAGAATCATTCATGTACTTGAATCCTTTAAGGATTTGACAAACGATACGCTTGTAATGACACGTCACTTTTGGGAATTTGCTTCTAGCAACGTGTCTTTTGCGATCCTCATAATATACAATGACAAATGTCGTAAGTCTCTCGTCAATAACAACTATTTATTATGTAACACTGCACTTACAGAAAATTGTCACGTATAAGAAAATATATCTATAATCCCCATGTCTCTTGTAGACATTATGTCATAGTGATTTATTTTCATTATGATGAATATCCTTTTGTATCATGTAGGGTTAAAGGTCAAAGAATCTCATCACGTTTCATATATTCAGTTTCATTGGAATTGTCTCTTTCTAATTTAGCAAATAATATGTTTTGTCGACATGCATAATGAAACGTGATATAACATCGATTAATACAGTTCTTAATGGTTTTTGGTAGCTACCATTTGTAAATTTTCATAGATGATCATTATTCATAGATCCCACACATTCTTATATGCATGCATTTTTGATATTAGGTACTCATGCCACTTCTGGGGCAAATATTGTCACTTCTAGGACAAATATTATCTAGCGAATGTGGATCTTTTATTTGTAATATCATGTAGACCATTAGAGGACATGTATAATCTTCCATTTTCAGAAGCTTAAAACTTTAGACCTAGTGAATACGTTCCACTCAAATTCACGTCGTTATTTAAATAACAATAGTTTTATTCTTCCCCTAACGGCGGGAAGATTGTCAAATTATGACCATGCGTAAAAATGTGTTTCAAGCTCTATCACTTTATTTCGAGTGAGATATATGTTCACTGGCTGGTGGCGAACCAAAACCAAATTTGAGGTCAAAAATATTAAATTTCATGAGTATCAACCAAGATATCATTCTCTAAAGGCGTACGTACAACCTTGGTATGTGTAGCCGTATTAGGAACTCTAACATTGTATCATGACATTCTCTTCAGGAGAACTATGTCACTTGGATACACATGCATCCCACAAATCAAATGGGGTATAGATTATTTGAGTTAATATGGATAGTCTCATAAACTTTGATCCAAGTAGAAAACAGTTCTTCAGGAACAATCTTTCTCCTCCTCATGACAAGAGGAGTGTCTCATTGAGGTGACAACTCGAAAATATGCGGCATATAGACTAGTGGTCATAAAAACTTGTAACTCATTCAAGACAACACTCTAGGTAAATTATGACTTAGCTAGTCATGCCCGGCTTCATTGAACTTCTGGTTCATCATATTATATGTCTCGAGTTATTGTAGAAATTTAACACTATATGTGCTCTTCTGGAGTCATCAATGATACGTGTAATCAAAGGTTTAGATTTGAAAGTTACTATTAGAACTTCGGGTTCAAATAATTCAAGTGCTCGAAACTTCAGGCTCGAGTAACCCAGGTGAAACTTCATGTTCACCTTATATTTTATACTCAAAACTTCAGGTTTGAGCCTTTATCGTTAGAACTTCGGGTTCTATAATTCCATTATTTTGAACTTCTGGTTCGAGATATAAGGGTTGCTAACCCGAATGAATAAAATTTAAATGATAAATAGTGGAATGAAAGTACATAACAAAATAGGAAAACTAAAAAGAACAAAAAGTAAATAAATTGACATAGGAAACTTCTGGTTCAATGAATGAATAAAATACACAGATCTTCAAGTCTGGAACTTTACAAATATGATAATTTTGATCTTCCGATCTCCTCTAGTTGCACAAAAACGTAATATCATATAAAGCGAGGAACTTTGGGCCCTCATATAACTAGGGATCATAAAATGTGGTTCCGTCATATTATATATGACTTTAAGGGACTTTTGGCCCTCCTTAATTGCATGAGTTTTGAGAATCTTCATATCGCAATTTCATTATATTACTCTTTAAGGAACTTCAAGGCCCTCCATAGTTCGATCAAGAGACTTCATGTCTCGATCTATGATCACACAATTCACAACTAGGCCTGATTAAAGCTGATTTTCTTTAGTTTACCAAACACATTAAAACCTAAAAGTTTAGACAAAAATTGATATCATACATTTCGATGAACTTTGTATATAAGTTGTAAAGTTGGATAACAATGTCTTGTCGAAAAAAAGAAAAAGAAAAAGTTGAGATGATTTGTAATAGTAGTATAGTTATACCGTCATTTGTTACAACACGCAAATGATATTGGTTGTCTTACTAAAAGCTAAGTTTCAATTATTTACCTCTAATTTCACTTAAGTTAGTTATACTGCCACAGTGGAACTGATTTCAAGTGAGAGCAAGTTTTCAATATTCTGATGTGACTTAACAATGTTTTGATTCCAGGCCTTAGAAATATTCCAAAATGTTAGGCAAGAGGAGACCATCAACATAGGCTTTCAGGAGGGTGGGATTTGCTCAAACTTTGGGTCATTCCTTCCCTCATCAGAAGATTTGGCTTGGAGTTCTCCCTTCCTCAGCTTAGAGACTTTACATTTAGATTCTCTTAGTATCTTTTTTTTTTTTTTGGTTACAATTCTCTTAGTATCTTTGGATGCTCCTTTTTCTAATTGTTGTAATGTTTCTTTTCTTCTAAAAGAAGAAGAAAATCCCTTTATTTATTTCTCTGTTTCTTTTGGGGAGGAACGACTGCATATGGGCGGGCAGTATCAAAAAGAAAAGAAGAAAAGACGGCCTGTATATGGGCCGCGACTACTGTCCAAGAGCATTATTCTGGCACAATCCACTATTCCTCACAATCTTAAACTCTGGATCTTTAATATCCTCAAAACCACTCAGCTCCGGTTCCACATAACTAGTGTAGGCGTAATATCTTTCAATAACCCAATGATGCAGATAAGTCTCATGAAGAGGAACATGATTCCCTTCTTCATCAACCACTTCAGCATTGAAATACTTCATAGCAATATGACCTCTTGGGAATTGGATGTTATAAAAATACTTCTGCAACTGACCCTGATTCCATCACAAAATTAGGGGAGAGATAAACACTGGTCTTCGTCTTAACCTTAATGATCCGAATAGCATCTGAACATGGTAAGAAAAGCTATTGAGACATCTACGGTAACTAATCCCAATTAGTTATAGCTTGTTATCTTCACATTGATTGTAACAGTTGTATAATCTTTCTTTTAGCAGTAATTAGCTAGAATCAAGGAGCTAACGCAAATCTCCTATTGTGTATATATTGTACCACTCAATTCATTGCAATACAATAAATTGATTTCCATCCATATCAAACTTATTATGGTATCAGAGCCAATCCGTTTCTGAGCCAAACCCCATAACCTTGTCGACAAACAATGACAGGAGAAGAACAGAAACCCCAAACCGACTCATCTTCATCACAGAAGGGTCCGGCATGGGAGAATTCTAATCACCCTCTATACATCCATCACTCAGATCAACCAGGAGCGATCCTTGTTCCACAATCATTAGTGGAGGACAACTTCAGTACTTGGATCGAAAGCATGGACATAGCACTCCAAATCAAAAACAAAATTGGTTTTGTCAATGGAACCCTAATCAAACCCGTGAAGAATCCGGATGAATTGCTTCAATGGAATCGTTGCAACATTCTTGTCAAAACATGGCTGTTGGCATCAATGTCAGCACCAATTGCTAAAAGCTTCTCTCACTGCAAGGATGCAAGGACTGTATGGCTTGAGCTTTACGAAAGGTTTGGACAAACTAATACTGTTCAACTCTTTCATGTTGAGAATGCTATTCATGACTGTATGCAGGGCTCTTCCTCCGTCACTACTTTCTTCACCCAACTTAAGAGCCTTTGGGATGAAAAGGAGGCCCTTTGCAATTTTCCTGCCTGCGTTTGTGATGCGGGAACAAAATTGAGGAGCTATATCGAGACACAGAAGATTATGAAATTTCTGATGGGTTTAACTGATGAGTTTGCCACAACTCGAAGCAACATCATAGGCATGGATCCTTTGCCTTCCTTGAACAAGGTGTACTCTATGGCACTCCGGCATGAAAAGCAAGCAGCTGTCTCGGCAAGTAAATCAATCACACAGCCGTCGGACTCAGTTGCGTTCAGCGTGCAGCATCAACTCTTTCCAGCGCGTGCGCCTTCTAAGCCTCATACCGCGCGCAGTGATGAGCCCCTCACTGAGTCCTTTGCTGGTCATGTACGCCGATCAGCGCGAGGTTCTAGCAGCAACGACGCAAAGCAGCGATGCTCAAAGTGCGATCGCACTAACCATGCCACTGAAAACTGCAAGGCTCATTTGCGTTGTACAACGTGCAACTACAGGGGCCATACATCGGACACATGCCGAGCCCATCTTCGCTGCTCCTTTTGTAATTACAAAGGCCATACCTATGAAGAATGCCGGAAACGAAAAGCTATGCAATCCGGAGAAGGAACAAGCCGAGTGAATCACATCTCGGCCTATTGTGATAGCCAAGGCAATTCTGCCTCCTTTCCTTTCTCTGAAGAAGAACGTGCAAAGCTGCTCACTCTTCTAAGCAGCGCCAAAAATCCCAACCAGGACGGTAAAATTACCAATTATGAGGAACTTTCTGGTAAGGCTGCTTCCCTAGCCAATAATTGTTGTCACACACCAACATGGCTTATAGATAGTGGTGCAAGTGATCATATCATTTGTGACGAAAAATTTCTTAATTCAAAGCAACCTGTTGTGAATTATACTGTGCGGCTCCCCTCTGGTTCATCTGCTATTGTTACATATATTGGAACCGTATTGTTTTCATCCAAATTGAAGCTTGAGAACGTGCTATGTGTTCCATCATTTTATTTGAACCTGATATCTGTTAGCAAATTGGCTCGTGATTCGTTCTACATCACAATATTCCTGAGACAGATTTGTGTTGTGCAGGACCTACGATCGGGGAAGACGATTGGGACAGGAACTGAGAGGGAGGGAGTTTACTGCCTTGATTATCATCAGAAAGGAACATGCAATGTGACTCAAGTCCAAACGCCAGATCTTTGGCACCAAAGGCTGGGTCATCCATCACAACGAGTATTATCGTTACTTTCTTTTTCCAAAAACAATTGTGCACCAAATAATTGCTTGATTTGTCCTTTGGCTAAGCAAACTAGACAGCCATTTTCTTTGAGTATTACTTCCAGTAAAGATTGTTTTGAGTTGATTCATGTCGACATTTGGGGTGGTTATCATGTCCCTTCACTCACTGGTGCACAATATTTCTTAACCATTGTTGATGATTATTCACGGGGTACTTGGGTCTATCTCATGCAACATAAATCCGAAACACGTTCACTTCTTGTCAGTTTTGTTCATTTGGTCGAAAATCAATTTGATAAACGTGTCAAAGTCATTAGAAGTGATAATGGTCCCGAGTTTGCTATGCACGATTTTTATGCGTCAAACGGTATAGAACATCAAACCACATGTGTCAATAATCCTCAACAGAATGGGGTTGCCGAAAGAAAGCATCGTCACCTTTTAAATGTGGCTCGTGCTATTCTTTTTCAAGCTCATTTACCAAAACGGTTTTGGGGTGAAGCCATTTTAACGGCCAGCTATCTCATTAATCGGACACCAACCCCAATTTTAAATGGCAAAACACCTTTTGAAAGGCTTTTTTTTAAAGGAACCCACACACGATCATCTCCGAGTTTTTGGTTGTCGATGTTTCGTTTCCACATATCCTTCCAAACCAAGCAAATTCGATCCCAGGTCAATTGAATGTATCTTTTTGGGTTATCCTCATGGTAAAAAGGGTTATAGAGTTTATGATTTAAAAGACAAGAAAATCATCTTTTCCCGAGACGTTATCTTCTTTGAACCTGACTTTCCTTATCAACACAAATCTTCCCATATTCCTGATTCTCCTCCAAAATCATATCCTAATTCTCATCCTTTTGATTATGGGGAACCAGTGCGTGCCACTAATGCACAGGCTGTACAAGAAACCCAATCTTGTGCGGCATCAAATCCATCTCTTAATCCTCATGACACCTCACCCGCAATCACTGCCTCTCCTTCCGTTGACAATACAAACACGGCATCTTCACCTATCATTCCAAATTCTCTTCCAAGTCTATCTACTTCCGCTGCTCACCAAACAGAACAATCTCATTTCAACTCAAACACATCTTCTCCTCTTCCAACTGACTCCATTTCCTCCACCGACAATCCTTCTCCCGTACCCGATAATTCTGTCTCTCCAACTCAGCCTCCACAACGTCGTTCTACCAGACCTACAAGGACATCAAGCCTATTACAAGACTTTCACATCGAGGCAGCTCTCCCCTCACGTACTGCTCCATCCTCTTCACCGACCGAGGTCTCAGGTACGGCTCATTCTATATCACATGTGTTGTCTTATGATAGACTATCTCCTCCACATCGAGCTTTTATTGCTGCACTAACCATGCACCGCGAGCCTACATCTTTCTCACAGGCAGTCCTTGATCCTAAATGGCGCACAGCAATGCAAGATGAAATTTGTGCCCTACAAGCTAATCGTACTTGGAGCCTTGTGTCACTACCAGCAAATAAACGTCCCATTGGTTGCAAATGGGTGTACAAAATCAAGTACAATCCTGATGGTAGCGTGGAACGATATAAAGCTCGCCTTGTTGCCAAAGGTTACAGTCAAGTTGAAGGAATTGACTACCGTGAGACATTTGCGCCTGTTGCCAAGCTTACTACCGTGCGCATCCTTCTCAGCTTATCCTCTCTTCAAGGTTGGCATCTTCACCAACTTGACATTAGCAATGCCTTCTTACATGGTGACCTATACGAGGATGTTTACATGCAGCTTCCTCCTGGTTTCGGAGGAAAGGGGGAGACACGAGTTTGTAAATTGCACAAGTCATTGTATGGACTTAAACAGGCATCAAGGCAATGGTTCATCAAATTATCCAATGCTCTCAGGGAAGCCGGTTTTCAACAATCCTGGTCAGATTATTCTTTATTTACCAGAAATCATAAAGGCCATTTTACAGTCTTGTTGGTGTACGTTGATGATATAATTCTAGCAGGAAGCCATCTTGATGACATATCAAACATGAAGAAGTATTTATCTGACAGGTTCAAGCTAAGAGATATGGGAGTGTTGAAGTACTTTCTTGGCATAGAAGTCGCTCGTTCTAAACAGGGCATTGTCTTGAGCCAACGAAAATATGCGTTGGAAATACTAGAAGATTCAGGCTTTCTTGGCGCAAAGCCTACCTCATTTCCAGTCTAGTATAACAACGCTTTAACACAAGGAGAAGGGAAGCTATTATCTGATCCATCACAGTACCGAAGGTTGGTAGGAAGATTAATCTATCTCACCATCACAAGACCTGATATTGTGTATGGGGTTCATATTCTTAGCCAATTCATGGACAAGCCAAGGGAACCACATCTAGAAGCTGCTTACAAAGTCCTTCGGTATCTGAAACAAACGCCGGGACAGGGCTTACTCCTACCATCCAGCGGTACTTTACAATTAAAGGCATATTGTGATGCAGATTGGGCAAGATGTAAAGACACTAGAAGGTCAGTTACTGGCTATTGCATTTTCCTTGGTAATGCGCCTATATCTTGGAAGACAAAGAAGCAGAGTACGGTGTCTAGATCCAGCGCAGAAGCTGAATACAGGTCCATGGCCTCTACTTGTTGTGAAATTACATGGTTGCAAAGCATTCTGAAAGACCTGAACGTTAAAGGTACGCAACAAGCATTGTTATTCTGTGATAATCAAGCTGCTCTCTACATAGCATCCAACCCCGTTTTTCATGAACGCACAAAACATATTGAGATTGATTGTCATGTTGTGCGTGAGAAGATCCAAAGAGGCCTTGTTAAGGCTGTCCATATTCGAACAGCAGAACAACCTGCCGACATGTTCACTAAGCCGCTGCATCCTAAGCAATTCACAGAGCTCTTAAGCAAGTTAAGTGTAATTAACATACACTCTAACTTGAGGGGGAGTATTGAGACATCTACGGTAACTAATCCCAATTAGTTATAGCTTGTTATCTTCACATTGATTGTAACAGTTGTATAATCTTTCTTTTAGCAGTAATTAGCTAGAATCAAGGAGCTAACGCAAATCTCCTATTGTGTATATATTGTACCACTCAATTCATTGCAATACAATAAACTGATTTCCATCCATATCAAACTTATTAGCACCAAACTTTGACAAGAAGTTGCCATTTTCTTTCTGCCAATATCAACATATAGCTCTGGTCAAACAAAGACAAAAATTTTACACTTCAAATCATAAGCAAAGTTGATTTCTTTTAACTAAAATTACTGACATGGGTCATGTAATTCCTGCATGCCTCAAAGTTAAGGAGTGCTATTAAGATGTTGCAAATAGGCTATGTAGACAACAGTAAACTATAATACCAGTTATAAGATTGCTGTTCAGATATTGCAAATGGTTTCTATAGAAGGGTGACAATCCAATGAAATAACGAACTCAAGCCCTTAATCATAGTAAACCAAAACTATGAACAAACTTTAAAGGATGCTGAAAGCCATAGATAGCATAGTAGCATACCCAAGTGGCTTAGCAGCCAGAGCAGGAGGGATTCGATGATAGCTAGAGAGGGTCAAAGACTCAAACTCTCAAAGTTTAATCCTGTGGGTGTTAATCAAACTGTTAACAATGGAAGATACCCACCAATCCATTTTCACCTTGACAGTGTAACATATAGTCAAAGACTCGGACACAAAATAATCATATCAGATCAAGATGAGTAAAATTGCATAAGGTTAAATCTGGGGCCTCAGCCATGACGCATTGCATCAAAATTAACTAAGCAAGACAATACAGCGTTACTGACTTTTGTGTCCTAATGGAAGATTTGCCAAGCACTTTCAAATTTCCACTAAAACTATGGTGTGTCTGGCCATGCTGCTCCATTGCGGCTCCTGCTGGATTGGGCGCACCTGAGGCTGGGCCTAACACATTTGTTGGTTATTTAGTGATTTGGGCTAGGTCTTTAAGAAGTGGACTTTTTTGAGCAGTTGGGTCATTTTATGGTCCATGACCAACCATTTCAAATCATGGCTGCTACAAGAGTTTATAGTTATCTGAAATAATTGTGAAAGTGGCTTCTAGGAGTCTTTTGAGATCTTTCTATGTTTGAACTATGTCATAATTGCGTGTAATAATTTTTTTTAGAATGCGAGGCTATTTTAGTATACTTTGGGCTTACATGTGCGAGCTAATTGGGAAAATTATATCATACAGCGCTGTATGATATGAAGCATGCTTTCAAGGCTAAAAATTCCAAAACAAAATAATCACCCCCACCTGCAAGGCACATGCACACAAGTCCTATTAGAGGATGTATGGGCAGTATGGCATACAACACTGTACAATAGACAATCCCAGCTAATTGATGGTTCCTTGTCATTTTCCTATTTTAAAGTGCTTGTAAAATATAACATGTTCGACCATGTTGGTCTAATGCATTTAACTTCTACTTCCAGAAGAAAAAAAAAAGACGGTTCAATCAACTGTTGGCCTCGCGGCCCAATAAACTTTTATTTTTAGAAGAGAGGCCCAATATACTTGACCGCCTCAACTCTATCAAAAGCACCCACTCATTGTTCAGACTTATCCGACTTCCCATATCTACTTCTCGGCTTTTGCCCAAAAGAATATTATATATTATAATCGAGTTAGGGTTTCGAATTCAAACAACAATCCCAACAGCGGTGATGGGTGAAGGCAGTAGTCCTCCTCCGTTGCAGGCAGAGGTTGTGGACGGTATGAGACTTATGGTGATGGAGGACTCCGAAGACGATATGCAGATAGACAAATCAGATTGTGAGGGACCAAGCGCCGACGCCGACGACCAGAGTGTGTTTGTTTTTCCCGTCCCCGATGGAATTCCAGGTGATTAATTATAAAGTTTTATGATCATATTAAGCCTCAATTTTGGGTTGTTAAATTCTAGTTTGATATTCATCTTTTATGTGCAGATTCTAAATTGGAGGAATTTCGTCTGCAAATGAAATCGACTGTGGGACTTTGCTATACAGTCACACTCGATCGGGTATGTTATGATTTTACACTAATAAAGCTTTTAATCTGACCATTGCTAGTGGTTAACCGCTGATATCAATATTTTCACTAGTATTATGTTGAAATTGAGTAAAGAATTTAGAAAAGTGAACCAGTGAACACTAGTGTGACATTTGTTGTCTTTTGAATTATTATCAGGCTGCACGAACCATCACATTCTCTCGCCAACCACGGAAGCTGATTCCTGGTCCTGCGATGAACAAAGATGGCCTTGTTAAACTCACCACTTTCACTGAGCCCTTCCCTAAAGAACGAGGTGCCTTGCTCTCCTACTCTCAACATTCTTTCTTACTAAAATGCGTGTTACTAAATCGAGTTCACCCGGGAGCCTCTCCATTTTTTTGTTTTGTTTTTTTCAGCAACAAAGTTGAAAGAAGCATGGCCTGAGGTTGAATTAATCTTACATGCCAAGTCCATTGCATGTGTTCTGGATCTAGCCAACTGTTGCATGCATGTCTCGACAACCTCATCGCTGAAGGATCCATTTATTATTGAGAAGGCTCGGCATCTCCTTAAACTGTTGTCCACAAGTCTTGTTCCCCCATATATGGTACAAACTTAAGAACTTTTATATTGTAAGCTTATCTAATAGACAATGCATTTTTCAGCAAGTTCAGATGATTTGTAATAGTAGTATAGGTGTACTGTAATTTGTTACAGCACACAATTGATATAGGTTGTTGGAAGAGATTGTTACTTCTTACTAATCACTAAGTTTCAAGTATTTACCTCTAATTTCACTTAAGTTAGTTATACTGCCACAGTGGAACTGATTTCAAGTGAGAGCAAGTTTTCAATATTCTGATGTGACTTAACATTGTTTTGATTCCAGGCATTAGAAATATTCCGAAATGTTAGGCAAGAGAAGACCATCAACATAGGCTTTCAGGAGGGTGGGATTTGCTCAAATTTTGGGATCAAGAAGGTAGATGTTTCTTATCATTTACGTTTTCTTTGTAGCATACCCTGTAGTAATGATGCTGGACCTTTTAATTTGCACTGTAATGGCAACAAATAAAAGATCCAGCATCTGCTAGCTTTGGTATCTGCTATTTAGCTACTCAAAGAGGAGTCAGACCCAAGACCTCTTACATTGTAATGTTGCAGATATGCAGAACCACACTTTTCTGCTTATTTGACATCTACTTTTGTGTTCAGGATGATTATCTTAAACGATGGGAACGTCTCTTCTGCTCGTTAAAGGTGTATGATGTGATCTAACTGATGTTTAATGATGTTACTCTAATATAAACATTATAGAACATTAAATGGATAAGGGTGCAACCAAATTTATACAGCCTTTCCTTTGTATAGAAACTACATGTCTTATTTCTTTGTCTTGCCAAATCTCTGAGGTTTCTCACAATTGAAATGGGATGCAGGCACTTTCAAAAGCTACATGCTACCATATCTTTCTTGACGTAAGTTTTCTAGCAATATTGTTATTTTGATGGTACATGTAAAAAAAAAATTTCTCATCTTTCCCTTGTCCATCCTAAGTGAGAGTTATGATTTCAATGATTTTGACTTTGCATATAAATGATAGGAAAACACTTTTACTGCTGTGACTACTGCGGGTAGCTCAGTTGAAGGAATTTATCAGCTGAAGGCTGTTGTGGAAGACTGTATAATCAGGAATGTGTGTCCTTCGACGTATGTTTCGATGGATGACCCACATTACAAACACACAGAATGCTTGAAGTTTGTCCCCGTGTCGAAGAAAGATGAAATGCTTGAAGTCTGCTCGCTATATACGTTACTCCATGAGAAACGAGGTGCCAAACTCTTCTTTTATTCTTTTTGTACGTTCCTTTGTTGGCTGCTGAGCAGTCTTAATTTCAATAGGTACCGATTCAAGTCTGGTTTTCAAACCTATTAATTCATTTTTGTTGGTGATCAGTATAACTTGTTAAAATTGCTCGCATGGACTTTAGATTTATAGGTATTTGCTTGACAGTTGAGAGAATATATTAGGGTGGTTGCATGCTTTGCTAAAAAAAAAAAAAAGTTACGGTGATTGGGAGAAAAGAAAAGAACACTGCCATCCAGAGTTTTTTTTCCTTATAGTAGAAATGAAATAGACCCAACTACCACCAACAGGGTGCGTGGTAGAATGCTAGTTACTGGGTAAAGGAACTTATTCTTTCATAAACATTTGCACTGTTTTCTTCAGTATCAAAGTTGCAGGAATCTTTGCCAAAGCTTGAGCCTTTCCTAAAGAAATATGGCATTTCATATACTCTGGTACGTCATGATAAATGTCTACGTTAACTATTATGTCGTGTTTACAAGTTGCCAATTATATTCATTTACGAAATCTGTACTAGACTAGGCAGCTGCAATTCATAATTCATATAATCATGTTTTTAATATATATATTTGTGTATATAATTTTTTTGGTCAGGATAAGAATGCCATGGTATTGTCAACAACCAGAGGTACCAAGAATCCAGATATCATCGACAAGGCTTGGCAGCTCCTTGAACTTTTGTCAACAACTCATGTTCCAGCTTCTATGGTAAAATTGCAGATCCTTTGTTCTTGTCTTCTTTTCAATGACTAGTGATTTATTCTATGAGTTCAAAATTGTTTGGTCAAGTTTCTGAGGGTAAGGTATTAGTTTTTGCTCAGTCAATGTAAGCTTCTTCCTTTTAAGCTTTGTTAATTCAAATGATGAAGAAAATCTCAGATTAGATTTTAAAAGTTATTGTCTTTTATTTGAGTTAATCACATTCTGAATCCAGGCAATAGAAGTATTGGATTGCATGCAAACTTGCCTCATAAAAATTGGGAATCAAGAAGGTGGACTATGCTCGTTATATGGGATCAAGGAGGTGGGATTTAATTGCATCAATTTGAAGCAGGCGTCTGTCAGTTTTTATTGATACAAATGTAACTTGTTATCGATGCCTATCATTTATGTGGAGGTGTACTTTGTTGTGCTGGACTTATAAACTTAAACATCCTAAGAGATTTGGAATGTGATGGGATTACTTGGACGTTATTTGGATGGGCTGAAGCTGATTGTTTTTGCATTTATCTGATCTCTTCTATTTGGTGCAGGAGGACTATAGTGAACGATGGGAATGTCTCCGCCACTCCCTACAGGTGCTTGTTACTGAGTTTTTGACGGGTGTAGTTTTTTACTTAAACCGGCTTGAGGTTTTTCTCTAACTATTACACACTATAAAATGGATGCAGATAGTGGCTGAAATGGTGGAGTGTAGTGTATTCCTGAATGTAAGTTATTGTTTCTTTACAATATATAGTTCCTCCTTTGTCCTTTGTTTAGTGATAACTATGAATAAAATCTTGTATATTTTTGCCGTAAATGAATAGGATAACACTTTTGCTGCTGTGGGAGAATCTGTAGGAATGATCAAGCATTTTGTGAAAAATTGCATTCTTCGTAATGTGTGTCCTGGGACCGTTGCCAGGGATCATAACTGGTTATCAAGAGGCTTGATAAGTATCGAGGACCCCCATGTACAGCACATGGGCATGGAAAATTCTCGGTTAGCGACGACGTTGGTCAGGCCTGAACTCACCTCTCTCTATACGTACTTTAAAGTGGAACAAGGTACCTTATTCATGTTCTTATGCTTCTTTATTTTTGAATCTACTTGGTAATTTAAGTTAAGAGTTTGGAAGGTAAGCGGGTATTGAATAGATCACTGTTCGTTCACCTCTGAACATTATATTATTTTGTGCAGGAACTCAGGTGAAAAAAGATTGGAAGGGTGTGGAAGAGTGCTTAAAGAAGCATGGCTATTGTTGCAAACTAATTACTGAGGTATGCCATGACAAATGCGGTTTATAAAAATATTTTGAACTATTAGTGGTCTATATATAATTGTGTGATTTAATGTCTCTTGATATTATTGTCAGGGCAATTACTGTTCCATGATAGTCTCCAGAACTACAAACACTGGGGATCCAGATATTACCAACAAGATTTGGGATTTCCTTAAACTTTTGTCATTTGATCTTGAGCCTTCTACGGTACAGTGTCCAAATCCTTTATTTTTTATTATTATTAAACTATTGCTATAAACTATTCTTAACTTGAAATGATTTTATTAGTTGCTTAGGTATGATGGGTGTTTACTTTGGTTCTCTCAGTGTAATCTCTATTTTAATGCAAGGCTAGTGATCCCATAGACATATAGTATAATTCTTTGGCAGTGTATATTCAAATATTTCTGCAAACCTGTGGGTCAATTTTGTTCATCTTTTGTTTAAGCTGTAATAGTTTTTGAATAAAAACTTTTTCAATTCAACTTTCTGAGCTTTCTGACTTGAGTGCGCTATGATTCTGATTCAGGCAATAGATGTAATGAATGGCTCTATGCATTATGACTTCATCCCGACGGGGTCTAGATATGGTGCGTTATGTTCAAAGTTTGGGGTCACGGAGGTGGGTTATTTCATAATTGTACTCCGTGTGTTGTTATTTTATTATATTGTTTATTGTAGGCATCTGCCATCTAATTTTGATGTAACAATGAAATCTTTGAAGTTATGGGAAAAAGTGGCAATGTTCACTGAATGCTTTTCTAATTTTGACCTTGTGCAGGAGCAATATAAGGAAGTGGTGTGGCCACGTATTGAGAGCGGCTCAGAGGTACGCATAAACTTAATTTAAAGTTTGTTTTACTGATCTTCCTTCAGAATGAAGTAAAGAACCAAAAGATTACATTGTTTAGTCTCTTTATAACAATTTCTTACTGGCATGCAGAGTGTTGCATCTTATCTGGATTGCGAGTTCATTATAATGGTAAGTTATGTTGTTCCCTGATCATTCTGAAGGTTTACATGATTTTTGGCATTCCTGGCTGAAAAACTAATTCCATGAATTTTTAATCTGTGTGGAACAGCCTGGCTTAACTGTTGTCTGCGGACCTGGGGATCTACGGGCGTTCAGAGGGTTTGTGTATCGGTGCTTTCACTTGAGACCTCCTGCAGTGATGAAATTTTATCGTGGTGGGAAAAAAGGCAAGAATGTGCGTCCTATTCATCCTGTGGTTAAGTGCATTTGAGTCTATTTGAGTCTCTAGGCCATGCTTGAGGCCTGGTAGCGTAGAGATGGACTGATGAAGTTTTTTAGGCTTTCTGTGTTACCGGGCGTGTTTATACGTGTTTAAATTTGTGAACTCAAATAAGTGTTGATAATACCAGATTCTAAATGGGGCGATCAGGCTAACTATATGGTTCCCTGAACTTCCGAGTAAACAATAATATTAAGTATTATGGTTCTGTTGTATTCGCTGCCGTGGTAATTCCGAATCTCTCTGCCACACTTTAGGAACGTTCTTAAGTTTCCAGTTTCTAATTTATGGAATGCGATTGGTATATGCCTCTGTTTGTATCCTATTTTGATAAATCGTCCCTTGCAATCTCGGCCGACACAAAATCCAAAGATAGTTGTCGGTTTCTTAAAATGTTGTGGATAGTTCCACTATCTGCAAAGCACTTAATGTCTCGATGAAACATATCTACAAGGAGTAGATATGCGATTTAATAGTTCCACTTGAACCATTTAGAATGATTGAAAAAAGCTACGAAAAGCTGCAATCTCGAGAGTGCATAAAAATTTCCGCGCAGAATGACCTTTGCGTACTAAAACAGACATAATTTCTTCGTTAAAACAAATATGGACAAACCGCGAAAATTTCTGAAAACTAGACTCGTAGAGCTTTCCAATAATATAAAGATCACTATCTGGTTCATCCGGAGCTGTTTAACTTTTGAAGAGGAAATTAAAAAGGAAATAACAGTGATTTCTCATAATTCTTGATACATAAAATGGAAGGTAATATTGGTGATTTATTCATAATTGTCGATTACATCGAGGAAGAAAATATTGGTGATTTTTTATAATTGCTGATATATAATTGAGGGAAAATATCCGAGATGTAGTTGTGTTTGAATGCATTGATGTCAATATTTCATGATCAAGAGATAATCGTTTCTAACGGTACCATAAAAAGAAGATAAATATGGTGCGATTAAAGAATGAAGTAATATGAAACATATCTTTATTTTCGTCATTAAAACTGGTATTCATTTATTTAATTGTATATTCTTTCCTTAATCGTATGTTTGTAATTGTATATATTCGGCCCTCAACCTTATTATAAAAGGTCTCTGACCAACACAACTCAACTTAATACAATACACCAAATTCTCTACAAATTTTATACAATATTGATATTTTCATTCATGCTCTAGCCTAGCTTTCTTCTTCTTTTTATCGTTTTCTTTACATTCTGTAATTTAGTTTCAAGCAATTTATTATTCCGTTACTTTTATATTTCATGCACTTTAGTTTCTCGCATTTACTTTAATTTTCGCTCTTTAATTTAAGCATCTTTACGTTTCATGTGATTTAAATTCTTGTCTTTAGATTCTTGCTCACACTTTTCGTACTTTACTTTTCGCAAATCTATATCAAAAAAAAAAAAAAAATAGAACCATCATCAGTGAAAACACTGAAAGTCCTTGCAACACAAGCTAGAGAACCAAAAGGCCGAGGCAATTCATTCCTCGGTCTTCAATCGTTTGGAACAAATAAGATCGAGCGTAAAATTTTGATCAAAACCTCGCTTTGCTAACAGACCGCGACTTGGCACCCTCGCGCAAATTAGATGAACTATTGTATCACATGTATCTTTTGTTTAAGATCTTGGACGATAGAGATTAAATAATAAATTCAACACTTTATGACAAACCTGAACGGTTCAACTTTATTAAAAATAAATCAAAGTTTTGGACGATTTAACGATCATCAAATATTCCGAAAACTTGAGGAAGTGATCTATTCATATAAACCTACAAATTGAACGGTGAAGATGTGATTTTGTAATCGGGAAGTTCGTCAAATATCATATCCCTATAAAGGGAACAAAAAAAGGGATCCCTATAATACGTACATTGATAAAATTAAAATTCAAAATACTAAGGGATTGTTATTTTCTGATTATTTTTTTTATCAGGTAAACAACTCGAATATTACAACTTTGTGAATCGAACTCACGACCTCCCACTTACCAAGCGGAGACTATGCCGCTAAACCAAATGGTACTGGTCATTCTTATTTACTACTTTGGAAATTTATTCGGTAAATTATTGTGAAAAGTATTTTTCTTATTTTCTAAACTATGAAAATGAAAATGTAAAAACGTTAAATTGATGTTTTCAGTTTTTCTTTGTAAAAGTTGAAAATATTTGCAATTCTCATTTTCAACTTTTTCAAAAATGTCTCACCGAACACATTTTTATCTTATTGTCATTGTCAAAAATGAAAATACAAGCATAAAAACGTTACCGAACGCCACCTAAGTGTTTCAAACACAGGAAGTGAAGATTCGAAGTCAAAGAAGTTATGAGTGTTTAATTTGATCGGATCCAAAGTAGTAAGACTAGAAGAAGAAATTGAGGGTTTATAGTCTTTCTTCTATATTTGCCTCTTCAATCGGGTGATTTGCACATTAATGATGCAAACAGACCTTTATGTATGGAATCCACTTAGTGAGAGTGCAAAACACAAAATATTTGGAAATTGGATCGATTACAACGTTATTAAGGCCTTATAGACCAATCAATTTTCTTTAGATCATGATTAGCTGAATGTTCTTCGGATCAAGTTCCGGACCAAAAAGTTTGTGCTCTTACTTTGGTCCTGCTTTTTTTTTTTTTTTATGGTTATGCCGGCGATCATATGGTAAGTGATAATTGGCCTGTTACGATTTCTGACATGGCATTTTCACGATTAATATTGAGGAGTGAAATTTACATACCTCTTTTTACAATCCACACACACTAGTGGAAAAAACCTCTTAGGCGACGGAATTGTTTTAATTCCGTCTCCTAAGTTACCACCTAAGCGACGGAATAGTGTTCCGTCGTCTAGGTGATAACTTAGGAAACAGAAAATTTACTAAGGCGACGAAAACTTTTATAAAAAAAAATAAAAAAAATTATCCACTTAGGCGACGGAAACGTATTCCGTCGTCTAAGATTGATGTAGACGACGAAAAAATTTACTTAGGCGACGTAATTATTATTTAAAAAAAAAAATTTATTCACTTAAGCGACGGAAATGTATTCCGTCGTTTAAGATTGATTTAGACGATGGAAAAAATTTACTTAGACGACGAAATTATTATTATTTTTTTAAAATAAAATTATTAATATCTTAAGCGACGAAAATATAACTTTTCGTCGCCTAAGTACCGAAATTTTAAGCGGCTCCTTTTCCGCCAAAAATTTCAGAAAAATTTGAACCAAATTTTTCAAACTTTCCTTATATATTCTCTCTCCGATCCCTCCTCTCCTCTACTCAGTTTCCACGCATACCTCTGCCTCTCATTCTTCTTCCATCTGCCTCACATTCTTCTTCCCTCTGCATGTCCTTCTTCTTCGCCCTCTGCCTCTCCTTCTTCTTCCCTCTACCTCACATTCTTCTTCCCTCTGCCTCACCTTATTCTTCCCTCTGCCTCACCTTATTCTTCCCTCTGTCTCTCCTTCTTCTTCGCCCTCTGCCTCTCCTTCTTCTTCTTCCCTCTGCCTCTCCTTCTTCTTCGCTTCTTGCCTCTCCTGGGCGCCCTTCTCTTCCAGCGGAGTCCGCGCGCCTTTGTGCTAGCGGTCTCCGCATCCTTCTCTGCCAGGAGAGTCCGTGCGCCCTTTGTGCTAGCGGAGTCCGCGCGCCCTTCCATGCCAGCGGAGTCCGCGCGCCCTTCTTTGCCAGCGGAGTCCGTGCGCCCTTTGTGCTAGCGGAGTCCGCGCGCCCTTCTCTGCCAGCGGAGCCCGCGCACCCTTTGTGCCAGCGGACTCCGTGCCCATGCTATTTTTTTTAAAATTTTTGTTCACTTTAGCGACGGAATCCAATGATTCCGTCGCCTAGGGTTTAGGGTTTTTTTGACTCGACGGAAATCAATTTTTGGTCGCCCAGACAACTATCTCACTCCATTTAGGCGACGGAATTTCCGTCGCCTAAGTATTCCGGAGACGAATTTTATTACTTAGGCAACAAAATAGTTCCGTCGCCTAAGAGCTTTTTTCCAGTAATGACACCACTACCTCACTTTTTATAAAGAAATGTCTGAATTATCAATATTTTAATCTCTTCAGGTTGTCTAAGACAGAGACATTTTCTTATAAAAAATAGGATAGGGGTGTGTGGATTGTAAAAAATGGTGTGTAAATTTCAGCCCCCTTAATATTTCATTATGGTTAATGCCACCAAGTCTTAATAAATGTGGATTAAGGGACCAGGTGGACGTGATGCAAATTGAAAGTTTAAAAATCCGCAACAAAGTGAGAGTAATCAATAACCGATGGTGTTTTATTAGTATATTTAGTCGGTTAACGATAAGAAAAATTTTGCTCAATCGCACTTGATTTACGAAGTAGTCACAGTTTCACAATTTGCATCCTAATTTTGTCTAATAATTAAATTGAGAAATTAAAATTGTTATAAGTTTCCATAATTTGTATGATAAACCTTATTTAATATTTTTTATGTATTTTGTCAATTACTAATATTTTTTGTGATATTTTTAATTATTTATTTAGTCAACTATTACTTTAAATATTCATTAGGATCTAAAGGGATTCTAAAAAAGTTATTATCTTATGCATTTAGCGAAAAAACCTGTATACACCGGTTTCGAGTCTGAACTAAAAAAAATTATTATTTAATTAAAGTTATTAATTTATGGAGAAGGTTTTAGTATATGTTCCACAATTTAGTGACTTTACACCTTAGTTTTAAATTATTTCGTAGTTTTCATGTATGCGACCGGATTGGCGTTTTATATTTTTAATATTTGGCGAGGATGGGTCGGCTTTTCAGCTGCCATGTATTTGGGTCCATTCTTAATTCAAAAGAGAAAGAAAAGAATTAGGACGACGACAAAAGCAGGAAAATTGACCAATATCCCCATTGACTGGTTGCAGTCCCTTACTCCGCCTCCGTCATTTTTCTCACTGTCGCAAAACCCTAATCCACTGCTCGCAGTCGCTACTTGCGTCTCCGTCAAGCACCGTCGATGGAAGGCGGAGAGGATCATGGATTTTCAAGGCCTCCATACAAGACTCGATTCAAGAAGGCTGCGTTCCCTGACCTTCCCCCCGGGTCAGACAAGACTCGATTCAAGCGAACCGGACCCCGTCCCCACCAGATAGAACCCGCACCCCCGGAACTCCAGCGAAAACTCGTACTCCCCAAACCCCAGCAACAACTCGAACGGTCGGCAAGGAGAAGGAAGAAGCCGGATATATTTCAGGGGGTAAATTTTTTTATTTTTTTTCCTTTGTCTTTAGATAAGGATAGATTTGATATAGGTGTTAACGATTTTGTTGAACGTTTCAGGGAGAGACACTATTGTGTCCGGATATCGCCCAAGGTCTTCTTAAGCCTTCAAAGATCCCGGTCTACGGTCCAATGGGAGTTGATGTGCCCGATTTCAAATACATTGATGAACTGGACTATGCAGCCGACATAGTTTTCCCAAATTATAAGTACTGTGGGTGTCGGTCTGTGTGTGATGAGAAATGTAGCTGCTTGGTCTACAATGGTCAAAACCCATATGCGGATGGCAGGTGAGTGTGAAAGTGTTAGTGTATGAGTATATAATGCCTTCAACTGTGATTTCATATGGTTTCTTGACTTTGGTTGGGTGAGTATGTATTCCGCCTTTCATCTTATTGGTTCTGTCTGAGTTCTCTTAGGACATGATTCATTGATTCTAGTTAATTTAGAATTTCCTATATGTTCGTTTCTAGTTTGAACTTTGAAGGGTAAATCCACATTTGAAGTTTAATGGACACTGAAACTCCTATGTATGTTTGGCTAGCTTTGTACCATTTAGTATTTAGGTCACCATTTCAGGCCTATCAAAGGTTGTTTGAAACTTGAGCTATCCCGTAGAAACTATGCATTGAACAATGTTTGTACTTTCTGACTCTCGAATGCTAGTTCCACCTGTGCAGTTAGAGTATTCAGATTATTTTGGATGACTTTGTACCAGGTTTTATATTCTTTTTTTGTTTGATATTTATGTCACATAGGTACAAATAAATCAGAAACATACTTTACATTTTGGTAGATAACCCACTGTGAAAAGATTGTCTTTCTCAGTAGAAATTTTGTGTACCAAATGATGTGGTAGTGCTTCATGTGTTTAATATCCATGCAGGCACTAATTTTCACAATAATTTGGGGGAAAAAAATGACTTTTAGGTTACTAGTATTCTGAAAGTGGTGTAATTTGCTTTTGCAGATTGAATGGTATTTGGGCCATGATTTTCGAATGCAACCATTGCAAGTGCAACACAAATTGCATTATGCGGGCTTCTCAACGTAGAAATGTTCAGTTGGAGTTGTTTCATACCGGAGGAAAAGGTTTCGGTGTGAGGTCAAGTAATAGGATTCCTAAAGGTACTTGCGTAGCCGAGTATTTGGGCTTTATGGAGAAGTTTGATAATGAAGCTGAGGACAGCCATTATAGGTTCGTCATCTCTTGCTTGGATAGGGCTAGGCAGGTATGAAACTTTGGAATTTGTTGTGGTGTTGTTTATTGTGTTTATTCTTTCAGAAATCATTGTAGGCTTGGATTTGAATTTTTTTGATTCATTGTGTTTACTCATAAGTCATACTTTGCAGAGAGTGGAAAGTGGTGAATTGGAGGAAGAGGAGACATTTAATGGAATCAAGTTGGCTTTGGAGAAAGATGAAACTGATGATTCAGAGGACTTGGCATTTTGTGTTGATGCTCAAAAGGTTGGGAACGTGGCTAGGTTTTTTAACCATAGCTGTGATCCCAATCTTTTTACTCAATGCATTGTGTATCCATCACACCAAATGCCTTTGTCTGCCAAGCAGGCACGACTTGTGCATTTTGTTTCGAGAGATATAGAGATAGAGGAGGTATATTTATTTTTGAAATTACTTGATTTTACTTATTTTCATAGATTGAGAATTAACTGATGTTGTATCTGATAGGAGATCACACTTGATTATTGTTCTACCGGTGAAGAGGAGGTGGAGTGCCTATGTGGATCAGACAATTGCAAGAAGTTCCTTCAGTTTTAGACTGAGCTGTCAATGAAAACTTACTTTTCATTAGGTTTATTAACCGTTATTTTGTTATTAAAAACTTAATTTGAGTTAGGTTATTAACCGGTATTTTGTTAGTTAACACATGTGTTGCATACTTGAATGAGCAATATGATTTCTATTTATGTCCACTTTCTTAATTCTCTAAAGTATACACAACACAATTGCGATCCATTTAGGCAGCAAGTCTTAAGATTGAACAGTCTTGAAACCGTAAAAGTTCAATTTGGAGGCTATAAGATGAAGCATAGTGGCCAAGTCTAACGAAGACGTTTGCAATACTCAATATGGATAAATAAAACGTGGGAGCAAATTCTACGCATCAAAATGAAGATTAAAGACCTTAAATTTATTGTTTTTAATTTTATTTTTGATCCGATCAAACTAAATGCCAACTTAGTTTTCTCATCTCTGATTTAGTTGCTCGGTTGACTTGTAACTTGGTACAAGAACTTTCGATAAGAACTTTCGATAAAACGTTTGCAATACAGAAGAAGATGAGGAACCATATATAGAATCCAACAGCTCAGACGCTTGCAAATCCGAGACCCATTTGCGTTTCCCATATATTCTTTGCTTTTCGCCTTCTCTCATGCATGCCTAGTTATCAAAGGAAGCGCACATATTGTTCAACATCTCCTTCGCCATACTGGGTCTCTGATTCAGAAAGGAAGCTGTGTTTTAAGGTTTCAAACTGAAACATAAACAAGGACCATGAAGAATGGCTAGCTCTCTAATGCCCTTCAATCCCAGATGAAATTCCAGGTAACTGGACTGCTTCTTCTATTACTGCTTGACATCTACAGTCCTTGCCTCCTAAGCTTCCTTGCATGACTTTATAATTTGTATACGTATATGGGAATGCCCAGGTGTTCTTACATAGGACTGGAATCACTATAATTTATGTTTATATATGGTTTGTCCAGTTATTGTTGGAGTAAACTATTCACATATGGTGGCTGTAGTAGAACTTATACCTGGGCAGAATCATGTCCCCTAGAATGTTCACATTTGTCGATGTAATTCTGCTCTTTCATACCATTGCTATGTTGTTTAATCTTCTCTGACAACTCTCTGCCATGATGGTGATTATTTTAGTAATTTTTAAGTATGCCCACCTATAAGTTATGCATTGTTTTATCAGCAACAAATTGCAACAAGCTTTGGCCCATGGTGGAATCAGCCTTGGGATGCACACTCCATCTGGTATATACTAGTAAATGTTGCTCAGAAAGCCTCTTACATTGAGTTTGTAAATGTAATTAGGTTTTGTTTCATGTTACTATGATTGGATGCTGACATTATTGTATTCGGTTTCTGGTCAGGCTACGCATGGTATGAGTCTCAACAACCAAAAGGACCAAGAAACTAGGTTTTATTAGCAAGGATAGGGATGTCCTTGAACTGTTATCAACAACTGTTTGGGTATAATCGCAGATCCTTTGTGATTGTAATGTTATATAATGACTAATCAGATATTCAATATGTGCAAACAATTTCATCATATTTACTCATCTGTGACATTTTGATTTCTGGGCTCAGGCATAGGCAGTGAGGAGCAGATCCTCACCTGGACTGGGGATAGGCAGTGTTGCATTCCTTTTCCTTTTTGTTTTCCATGTTCGTTGGAGTAGGTGTCTTTTTTTTCTTTTTTTTCTCCTAGAAACAGATTTCATTTGTTAAACACTTTGACCATTTATGTTTGTTGGAACTTGTGAAGCATCCTCTCTAGTTCTCAATCTCTCATGCTATAACTTTTGACATTGCATTGTGATTTGTGATGTGCTGATGTTGAAAGGTCTAGGGTTTGTTAGTGTCCAATGAAACTAGATTAATCAATCTTGAGCCTCTATATAGGGGTTATGCTACTATATGAGAATCAGACACAAGAACTTCACTTTTCTGCCTTTTCTGACCTCTATTGTTTGCTGGATGCTTCTTTTCATTTGTGGACGTGGATTAAGGTACTTAAATTGTGTTCTGTTGATGATCTCACTTAGATGAAAAATTAAGGAGCTAAGGATAAATAATAGTGCAAAGTATCAACTTTTTCTATTTTGTTACATATTTAGTATTTTCATCTAGCTGTTTCTCTTATATTCTGATAATATTATTGGCATGCAGGAACTTTCATATTTGGATTCATACGGTAAACTTGCCATTAACGAAATGTTATTGAATTTACTTGTGAATGAATAGGAAAACACACTACTGTAGTGACTTCATCCTCTAGTAGTAGGATGCTTAGATTGGTCATGGAAGAGTGCCATATTAGGATTGTGTGTCCTGCAACCGCTATCCACAAAGTTTATTTGAAATGCCACAGGGCATATATATATATATATATATATATATATATATATATATATATAGAGTGCGGATCAGAGGCGCATATCCGCACTGGCCTTAAAATATATACGGAGCCGTTCGAGAGCGGACATCCGCACTCGGCTTAAAGTGCGGACGTCCCTCCGTTCGTCACCGTACGACGCAGGCGAGGGCGCGCCTCCACCTAACGGACTCTAGCAGCTTCCCCGACCACTTTCCATCCCCGGCGAGTCCGCCGAATTCTAGTTTTCCAACCAAATTGACTTTGTTTGAAGTTTTGGGTGATCTGGCCGGAAAACTGGAATTCGTCGGACTCGCCGGGGAGGGAAATTGGTTGGGGACGCTGCTGGAGTCTGCTGGGGTGGAGGCGCGCCCTTGCCGGCGCTGTACGGTGACGAACGGAGGGACGTCCGCACTTTAAGGCCAGTGCGGACGTGCGCCTCTGATCCGACCTATATATATATATATATATATATATATATATATATATATATATTAAAAAGCAACCTTTAACAAAACTGCCAAACTAAATTGATTTATGTAAAATAAATTTAGGTACCACATTGATCGATCATCTCTGAATGTTAGATCCTGGAGTGTCGGGTTGGCTATGTTTTGGGTGCTAGTTATGAATTAACAAAACGGGTTCCCATCTTGTGCCTTCGTACACAGACCACAAAACACTAGCTGTAATTTTCTCTAGGTGTGTGTTCCATGTCTACTTTTCTGCCACCAAAAATAAATAGATCACTGAAAGAGAGTATGATCTCTCCAGTTGCCTTGTGCAGCAACAAAGTTGGAAGAATTTTGGTTGATGGTGAAGCCATCTTTACATTAGTATGGTATTTCATGCTTTCTCAATCTGGTATACCTATGTAATTGTTGTTGATGAAAAATCTTATGTCGAGTTTGTAAATATGAGTTCTCTCACCTTCTTGATCCCAACTCTCGAGCAAAGCCCACCATCATTATCAGGCGATGTTGCAGACTGCCATACAGAATTTCTATTGCCTGAAATAAATATGTAGTGCTCTCAGATCAGGCAATTAATATACAATAAATCAAAGATCAAATCAATTCCATTAAACGTAATTCCTAATTAAAGGTCGACAAATTTCAAGAATATGAAACTGAATGCAAATGTGATTACTATTCACCCCGAAGCAAACAATAAATTTGCGTTAAAGAAGAAGAAGAACATTGAAACAACAACAACAACAAAAATACTTGCTTTACCAAAGCAACCAGTTGAAATTAAAGAAATATGTCATTTATAGTTTTATACCATAGAAGCCGGAACATCAGTGTTATTTTGACAGAAAGTTCGAGAAGAACCCAAGCCTTATCAATAATAGCAAGATCCCCAATCATGCAATTGTTGGTTTGATGGTCATTTTGAAATATTTATGTAATTAAATGATACAGGAAATCTGAAATAAATCTGAGCATGGTACTGCATAATATGGTGATGACTTCTCTTACCATTGTCTTATTGTACTGATTGAGGACATAATGTTTTAGAGTACTCCTGGTGACCTTAGAAAGGTTAAGAGGTTGGGGGAATACGGGTTTCAATTTGGCCGTTTTCTGTAATATGTTGCTACTCCTTGAAGCCTCAGACAAACAGACCTCTTTGTATTACTGCTTTGATTTGAAAATGCTCACGTTTAATGGGTTTCTAATCTCTACTCTGCTAAACAGATCTCTTTTCTGTCAGGGAATCTGTCAATTTTGACAAGTCATCGCTTTTCTTCTCTGCTAACACGCCTTCTGGAATCCAATCTGAGATTTCCACTGCTCTAGAAGTTCCAATTTCTGAGGAGCCAGGTTTCTATCTCGGCCTTCCTACCTTGTGGGAAAATTCAAAAAGAACTGTGTTGGCCTATTTCAGAGAAAGAATTAAGAAGTTAGATGGCTGGAAACCTAATGAGCTCTCTCAAGCTGGCCTTGCGAAACAATGCTGGAGGCTGATCAAAATCTGGAGCAAATTTTGAAGGAAAAATATTTCGATAATTCCTTCCTAAATTTGGCAACTATAGAATGGTAGAAGAATAAGGTTTGGAAGGATAAATGGGTTCCAAACAGAAAAGGTGGTCTCATTACACCCATTGACACTTTGAACATGTTCACCCCTCTCCTTTTTGCCGAAAATATTTGATGAGATTAGACTGTGATATTTCTCACCTTACCCTTCTCGGAGGAAACCAACCGAAGGCTTATCATAGCTTATCACCATCGGCAGTGTGTTGAAGTTAATGCTTTCCTAAGAAATCTGAGAAGATGTTGAAAATAATCAGCTGTAGGGACTCACACTGAGCTGCAGTGTGACAATTCCCAGCCACTTGCTTTACTGTTTTCTCCTCACCTAATCTAGATATTTGTTGTATGTAAAGTAAAATTATAATCTAGTTAATTAGGTGCTATTCTAAGATATTTTGTAGGTTATGTTGTACCATGTATAATGGTTAAGTTTGTTGTGTAATCTTTAAGAATTTAATTACAGCAATTAATAGTGTTCAACTCCTATCACGTGTGTTTGTCGAGAAAAAAAAAAACACCTATCATGTGTGGGTCTCTTTATTTTTTACTAAACATTATTTATCCTAATCAATTAAAACAGATTCCTAGTTTAACATTTTAACTTCTTTTTTGTCTTTTAAATTAATATGTTTTCATAATCAATAAATTATTGTGATTGATTTCTCCTGTACCTCTATAAGCAGTTTTAATCGCTTTTTTGCGTATTCCTTTTTGTTGTCCTTCAGTGTATTTTTTCATGTCGTCGACATCCTTCATAATTAAAAACTTGCAACTATGAATGCTTTAGAAGATTCTACTTGTAATTATTATGATTGAAATTTTTTATCTTGTTTTCAAAGTATTCTAATGATTTATAAATTTTTATATTATTCAGAAAATTTTATTTTTATTTTATGTAGCATTATTGTTTAAATTTTTGACCCTTCTGCTTGTGGTTTTTGATTACGCCACTGACTGTATCCTCCCTAAACGAAAGCGTGTGGTTTGGTAACAGTCTTGGCTATGTTCCTGAGAAGCAGAGAATTACTTCCTTGGAAAAGTGGCTTCAGGAAATAAATGGGAAGTTGGATTGGTTGTCTAACCCGTGTTTGTTTCCATCTTTCGGAGGTGTGGAAGCAATGTTTCGAAGTGGTTATGGAAAGAGGACTCCAAATCCTGCTGCTGTCACAGTATTCACATAATCTGCATCTGGGCTTTTGCCCAAAAGAATTTATATATTCCATAATTTAGTTAGGGCATTCGAACAACAACCACGACAGAAACGATGGAGTCATCGGCCAGTAGTCCTCCTCCGGTGGAACCAGAGATAGACGATTATATGCGCGTACTGGTGAGGAGAGCGAGCCTGTTTTTCACATCCCCGATGGAATTCCAGGTGATTAATTATAATGTTTTATGATCATATTAAGCCTCAATTTAGGGTTCTTAGAATCTAGTTTGATGTTCATCCTTTTATGTGCAGATTCTAAATTGGAGGAATTTGTTCTGCAAATGAAATCGACTGTGGGACGTTGCTATACAGTCACACTGTATCGGGTATGCTATGCTTTTACAATAATAAAGCTTTTAATAAGACCAGATTGAGCAGCTTTTTGCTAGTGCTAGCTTAACCGCTGATATCAACTTTTTCACTAGTATTACGTCGAAATTGAGCAAAGATTTCAGGAAAGTGAAGAATGATGATTCAATGAACACATAGCGTGACACATTTGTTGTCTTTCTAATATTGTCAGGCTGCTCGAACCATCACATTCTCTTGCCAATCACGGAAGCTGATTCCTGGTCCTGCGATGAACAAAGATGGCTTTCTTCAACTCACCACATTCACTGTGTTCTTTTCTGAAGAACGAGGTGCCTTGCTCTATTACTCTCAGCATTATTTCTTACTCAAATTTGTGTACTATATCAAGTTCACCTGTGAGCCTCTCCGTTTTTTTTCAGCAACAAAGTTGAAAGACACATGGCCTGATGTGAATCAATCTTACATGACAAGTCCATTTCGTGTGTTCTGGGTCTTTCCAACTATTGCATGCATGTCTCTGACAACCCCATCGCGTAAGGATCCATTTATGATTGAAAAGGCTTGCATCTCCTTAAACTGTTCTCCACAAGTCTTGTTCCGCCATATATGGTACAAACTTAAGATCCTTTATAATGTAAGCTTATCTAATAGACAATGCATTTTTCAGTAAGTTCAGATGATTTGTAATAGTAGTATATAGGTATACCGTCATTTGTTACAGCACGCAAATGATATTGGTTGTCTTACTAAACGCCAAGTTTCAATTATTTACCTCTAATTTCACTTAAGTTAGTTATACTGCCACAATGGAACTGATTTCAATTGAGAGCAAGTTTTCAATATTCTGATGTGACTTAACAATGTTTTGATTCCAGGCCTTAGAAATATTCCAAAATTTTAGGCAAGAGGAGACCATCAGCATAGGCTTTCAGGAGGGTGGGATTTGCTCAAATTTTGGGATCAAGAAGGTAGATGTTTCTTATCATTTACATTTCTTTGTAGCATACCCTGTAGTGATGATGCTGGACCTTTTTCTTTGCACTGTAATAGGCAACAAATAAAAGATCCAGCATCTATAGCTTTGGTATCTGCTATCTAGCTACAAAGAGGAGTAAGACTCAAGACCTCTTACATTGTAATGCTCTGCTTATTTGAAATTTACTTTTGTGTGCAGGATGATTATCTTAAACGATGGGAATGTCTCTTCTGCTCGCTAAAGGTGTATAATGTGATCTAACTGATGTTTAATGATGTTACTCTAATATAAACATTATAGAACATTGATGCGGGTTCAACCAAATTTATACAGCCTTTCCTTTGGATAGAAACTACATGTCTTATTTCTTTGTCTTGCCAAATCTCTGAGGTTTCTCACAATTGAAATGGGATGCAGGCACTTTCAAAAGCGACATGCTGCCATATCTTTCTTGACGTAAGTTTTCTAGCAATATTGTTATTTTGATGGTACATGTAAATTTCTTTTTCTCGTCTTTCCCTTGTCTGCCCTAAGTGAGAGTTATGATTTCAATGATTTTGACTTTGCCTATAAATGACAGGAAAACACTTTTACTGCTGTGACTACTGCGGGTAGCTTAGTTGAAGGAATTTCTCAGCTGAAGGCTGTTGTGGAAGACTGTATAACCAGGAATGTGTGTCCTTCGACCTATGAATCGATGGATGACTCACATGCCAAACACACGGAATGCTTGAAGTCTGGCCCTGTGTCGAAGAAAGATGGAATGCTTGAAGTCTGCTTGCTATATACATTACTCCATGAGAAACGAGGGGCCATACTCTTCTTCTTTTTGTACATTCCTTTGTTGGCTGCTCAGCAGTCTTAATTTCAACAGGTACCGATTCAAGTTTGGTTTTCACAGTTAAATGGACTATCTGTAGTTGGTGCTAGCTTATTTGGTTGTCACTGTTCAGCTTTGGAATCCGGAGGCAGATGCTGTGGTGAGAGGATTCAACTTGCTGCTCCTCTGAAGATAAAAAATATTGTTTTTAAAAGTGATTGCCAAGATGTGATTAGAGCTCTTAACTGCCCCTCTTTCACTCCCAAGCTTGAAAATGTCTTCAATGCTAGACAACATTTCTCATCTTTTGCCTTTGTTTAATGGGGATCAAATGAAATTGGATTTTTAGATAAGCTAAGACATCGCGGCTAAGTTAAGTTGAAGTGAGGTTGTGCTCTCAGGAGCCATACTGCTCGATGGTATTTAAAAAATAGCTCCTGCATCATTAGGGACAAAGCAGCTTCGGACCTTCGGTTCATCCCATTTTAGGCCTGATTTCAATTAGTTTACCATAGGCAATCTAAAAAGTTTCAGGCTATTGCAACTCTACTAACCTCTTTGTTCACTCTATTTGTAATTTTTAGCCTTGAAGTTCCATTGTTGTCCTTGAATGCAGTAAAGTAAAACAAGATGAGAAATAACAGTCTCCATCATACCTACAATCCTTTGGTCAGCATTAGAGAAGTGAAAAGAGGATTTTGGTATGTGAGGGAAGAGAGCCATGTTATAGGGTGAAAGCCCACTGAGTAGAGAGAAGAATTTTTGAATAATAATAGGTTTGAGTTCGAGAGCACATCCCATTAAAAAAAGCAAAAACATATGGGCAGTATAAAAAGAAAAGAAGAATTGATTCTATTTTCATTTTGCCTCTATGCCTTGAGAAGATAATTTGGGAGTATGCTTTGGAATGGAAAAATGCTCATTTGAGATCTAGTACTTCTGTGAATTTCTTACACAATGCTTTTAAATTAATCTTGGGGTTGGTGTCATTCTTGATGCTGAGGCATGAGACATGTTTCATGGTTTAAAGTTGGCTTCTAATTTGCACATTTCAAAACTTGAGATTCAATCTGACTCTGCTATAATTGTGCATCTTATGAAAAGTGCCAATCTCTCTTTCCATCCCTTGGGATCTCTTCTCCATGGTTGCAAAAGCATGATGTCCCAAATGGATGATGTGAAGCTCTCTCATGTGTTCAAAGAGTCCAGCATGACAGCTGATGCCCTAGCAAAGTGCAGCATCTCTAATGATCTTGGTCTCATTTTTTTTGAAGAACCTCCGGTTCATGTTAATTCCAGTTTTTCTTGATAATTTAGCTACTGTTACTTGAGCTAGGAAACATGCTATTGTTTTAGTTTGTAATCTTTTTGTTTTATTTTTTAGGTCTGTTAGGCCCGTTTGCAACCAAAAAACAAAAACAACAACAACGGCCTGCATATGAGACGCGAGGCCCAATCAACCGGACCGCCTCATCTCTGTTTCTATTTTATATTTTCTGCATCTCTATTTAAAGCACCACTCGTTTTCTGAACTTGTCCGATTCCCGTATCTATCTACTTCTCGTCTATTGCCCAAAAGAATATAACTTATAATCGAGTTAGGGTTTCGAATTCGAACAAACAACCACAACAGAGACGATGGGTGTAGGCAAGAGTCCTCCTCTGGCTCCGGAGCCCGATGTGGTGGTACTTGGCCCCGGTATGACTGGGGTGGTGCGAGATTATTGGTACTCTCTTCCGGAGGGACATGCTTTCGATATGGACGGTTCAGCCAGTAGTGGTCCTCCGGCGGAGCCAAATGATTCCGGTATGCCCGGTTCAGCCAGTAGTCCTTCTCCGGCGGAGCCAAATGATTCTGATATGGACGGTTCAGCCAGTAGTGGTCCTCCGGCGGAGCCAAATGATTCCGGTATACCCGGTTCAGCCAGTAGTCCTTCTCCGGCGGAGCCAGACTATATGCTCGTAGATGAATCAGGTGTTGAGGAGAGTACTGAGGATGTTTATCCCATCCCCGATCAAATTCCAGGTGATCATATTAAGCCCCCTCGAGCCTCAATTTAGGGTTGTTAGATTCTAGTTTGATATTCATCCTTTCATGTGCAGATTCTGAAGTGGAGGGATTTGTTCAACAATTGAAATCGACTTTGGGAATTGGCTATACAGTCGCACTGGATATGGCATGTTATGATTTTACACTGAAGCTTTTAGTCAGATATTTCTGAAAGTTGGTAGTTTACCTCAAATATTGGATGATGCAAGAGTTTTCACAATATCACTAGTATTAAGTAGTTCAGTGAATTGAATAAATAAGCGAAGAATGAATCGATGAATGTTGTCTTTTGAATTATTGTCAGGCTGCACGAACCATCACATTCGATCAACCATCACGCAAGTTGATGCCTGGTCCTGCCTTGGACAAAAATGGGGCTCCTCATTTCATCACTTATGATGTGCCCTTGCCAGAAGAACGAGGTGTCGTGCATTCAACATTCTTTCTCACTATAATTTGTGTTACTTTTAATGACTCAATTTCACCTGTGAGCCTCTCTCCATTGTTTTTTTTTTTTCAGCAAAAAAGTTGAAAGACACATGGCAGGAAATTGAATTAACCTTATATCGCGACTCCATTTCATGTGATCTGAATCTTGCCGAGTGTAGCATGCAAGTCTCAACAACCACATCGCTTAAGGATCCCTGTATGGTTGGAAAGGCTAGGAATGTCCTTGAACTGTTGTCTACAACTCCTGTTCCGCTATATATGGTACAAACTTAAGATCTTTTCACATGTGATCTTATTCAATAGAAATTGCATTTTTTAGTAAGTTCAGATGGTTTGTAATAGTTGCATATGTACTTCGTCATTTGTTAGAGCACACAAATAATATTGGTTGTTGGCCGAGGCAGTCGTATATACCTGTTCGAGCATTTACTTCTTATGAAATGCTCAGCTCCGATTTTCTACCTTTAATTTGACTCGAGTTAGTAATAATGCCATTTCTTTTTCAGTGGAAGTGATTTCAAGTGAGATCATGTTATTACTTTTCTGTTTGACTTAACATTGTTTTGATTTCAGGCATTTGAAATATTCAAAGACGTTAGGCAACATGAGACCATCAACATAGGATTTCAGAACGGTGGGATTTGCTCAAATTTTGGGATCAACAAGGTAGATGTTGGGCAAACTTTGACGATGACAATTTACTTTCTCTGTAGGAGTGATGCTGGACCTTTTAGTTTGCACTGTAAGCAAATAAACGATCCAGCGTCTGTAGCTTTGCCATCTGCTATCTAGATACTCAAACAGGAGTCAGACCCAAGCCCTCTTACATTGTAATGCTGCAGATATGCAGAACCACACTTTTCTGCTTATTTGACATCTACTTTGGTGTGCAGGATGATTATCTTAAACGATGGGAATGTCTCTTCTGCTCGCTAAAGGTGTATAATCTGATCTAACTGATGTTTTAATGATGTTACCCTACAAAACATTACATGACAATAAATGGAGGAGGGTCAAAAAAAATTATACAGCTGTCTTAATTCTTTTTTTTGTTGAATTGCTTAAGTTTCTCACAATTGAATTGGGATGCAGGCACTTTCAAAAGTGGCATGCTGTCATATCTTTCTTGACGTAAGTTTTCTAGCAATATTGTTATTTTGATGGTTCATGTAAACTTGTTTTTCTCGTCTTTCCCACGCCCACCCTATTTGAGAGTTATGAATTTAATGTTTTTGACTTTGCCTATAAATGATAGGAAAACACTTTTACTGCTGTGACTGCTGTGGGTAGCTCAGTTGAAAAACTTTCTCTGCTGAAGGCCGTCGTGGAAGATTGTATAACCAATGATGTGTGTCTTTCGACCTATATCAAGAGGTTTGAAACGAAAGTAATGCATGAGTCGATGGATGAACCACATGCCAAGCACACACACTCCTTGAAGTGTGGCCTTTTGTCGAACGAAGATGGAATGCTTGAAGTATGCTCGCTATATGCGTCACTCCATGAAAATCGAGGTGGCACTCTTTTTCTTTTCTTTTTGTACTTCCCTTTGTTATTGGCTGCTCAGCAGTTCTTATCCTCAATAGGTACCCATTCAAATTTGGTTTCCAAACATAATAATTATTCTTGATCAGTGATCAGTATATCTTGTAAATAATGCTTGCATGGACTTTAGATATAGAGATATTGGTTTGACAGTCACCTTGCATTGCTAAATGAATTGTATCTTTTTGTTTGCTGTCCTCTAACAGTAAATTTTTATCTTCTTAATTCCCTTGGGGATAATTGCTTCTCTCTTTTTTTTTTAGCTCCAAAGGAAACTAAACACTTGTCGCAATATTTTGATTTTTATCAGAACTTTTTTTACTTGCTGAATATTCTTAATTTATATTAAGCTATCTAGTTTTGTGGTGGTTAAATTTTCATAACCTCATAAGTGTGTTTTGTCAGTAAATTTGAGAGAATATTCTAGGTGGCATGCTTTGCTATAAAAAATTTGTGTGATTATGGGAGAAAAGAAAACAAACACTACCATCTGGAATCTTTTTCCTTGAAGATAGTTCACTTATCCATGGCCAGATTTAGTTTTAAATTAGAAATGAAATATACCCAATTAGCACTAACAGAGTGGCAAAGGGCTAGTTACTGAGTAAAGGAACTTGTTCTTACATTTGTGCTGTTCTCTTCAGTATCGAAGTTGCAGAAATCTTTGCCAATGCTTGGGTCTTCCCTTAGGAACTATGGCATTTCATATACCCTGGTATGTCATGCTCAATGTCTATGATAACTGTTGTGTATTTTTATTTTTGTTTGGAAAACTGCTGTGTGTTTACAAGTTACCAATTATATTGATTTACTAAATGTTTACTAGACTAGGCAGCTGTGCATCATATGATTTTTGTTTTAATGATATATACAATTTTTTGGTCAGGATGAGAATTCCTTGGTATTGTCAACTACCAGAGGTACCAAGGATCCAGATATCATTGACAAGGCTTGGCAGCTCTTTGAACTTTTGTCAATAACTCATGTTCCTGCATCTATGGTACAATGGCTGATCCTCTGATATTGTCTTCGTATCAAATGACTAATGATCTATTCTAAGAGTTCAGAATTGTTTGTTCTACTTTCTGAGTGTTAGGTATAAGTTTTTGCTTATTCAATGTAAGTTATTTTAGGCTGTTAATGCAAATTAGTTTCTGAGTGTAAGGTATTTTTATTTGCTCAGTCAATGTAAGCTCATTTCCTTTAGGCTGTGTTAATGCACATATTAAATTAAACCTCAGATCAAACATACGTTCAATTAAGATATGACAGTGGAGCTCCCTTTTCTTAATTTCTGCAATTTTGTGATATTTATCGTCTTTTATTTGAGTGAATTGCATTCTGGTTTCAGGCAATTGAATTATTGAATGGCATGCATACTTGCTTAATCAAAATTGGGAATCAAGAAGGTGGACTATCCTCATTATGTGGAATCAAGGAGGAGGTGGGTATTGCATCAATTTGAAGAAGGCGTCTGTCAGTTCCCATTAATACAAATCTAACTTGTTATTGTTGCCTATCGTTTATTTGGATGTTTACTTTTTTGTGCTGGAGAAATCTGATTTTTTTAGATGTGCTGAAGCTGACTTACTTGCCTCTATCTGATCTCTTCTATTTGCTGCAGGAGGAATACAGGCAACGATGGGAATGTATTCGCCACTCCCTAGAGGTGCTTTTTACTGAGTTGCTGCATTTTGTATTTTTATGGTTGTTTTTTTTATTTTACGGGTGTAGTTTTTTACGCAAACTGCTAGATGATCTTCTCTAACTTTTGACACTAATATGGATGCAGATACTTGCTGAAACAGTGGAGTGTAATGTATTTCTTAACGTAAGTTGTTCCTTTGCAATATATTGCTCCATTGTTTTGTGATAACTATGAATGTAATTTTTTTAATAATTATTTTTTTTGCTGTAATTTAATAGGACAACACTGTAGCTGCTGTGGGGAAAGACTCGGTAGAAATGGTCAAGCAGTTGGTGCGAAATTGCATTCTGTATAATGTGTGTCCTGGGACCGCTGCCAGCAATTATAACCTTTTATCACAAGGTATAAGTATTGAAGACCCACATAAACCGCATGTGGAGATGGAATGTTCTGGGTCAGCGATGAGGATCATGCCTGAACTCTCCTCTTTCTGTACCTTCTTTTATGGAGAACAAGGTACCTTATTCCTGTACTTATGCTTCTTTATTTTTGAGTCTACTTAGTAGTATCAAGTAAGTTTGGAAGGCAAGCGGGTTTTCATGTACATCTCTGGTATTTAATTAAGTTGAAAACTACTTTTTTTAGTGTGTATGAAGTATTATATCTGCTTACAATGTTCCATAGTTCTGCAACCGAATATTCTTAAAGAAGCATGTTTGGTCACCTATAAGCATTTAAATTGTTTTGTGCAGCGACTCGGTTGGGAAAAGATTTCAAGAGTGTGAAAGCGAACTTGAAGAAGCATGACTTGTCTTGCCAACTTTTTAGTGAGGTATTTCATAATAAATGCGGTTTATGAAATGTTTCAAAATCTGGGTGGTCTATATATCAAATTGCGTGATTGGATGCATCTCAAATTATTCAGGTCGATTACTGTTACATGATAGTCTCCAAAACTACAAACACTGGGGATCCAGATATTAGCAGCAAGATTTGGGATTTTCTCAAACTTCTGTCAACTGATGTTAAGCCTTTTAAGGTACAGTGTGCAATATCCTTTTGTTATTGTATATATTAAACTAATGATCGGACCTAATCTTTAACTTCTTAGGTTTAATAGGGTGTTTACTTTGGTTCTTTCAATGTAGTCTGTATTTTTATGCTAGGCTTGTGATCCCATAGACGTATAATTTCAGGGCAGAGTATTTAATCTTTCTTGAAAGCTGTGGGTCAATTTTGTTTATCTGTTTTTTTTTTTTTTTTTTTTTTTTTGTGACAAATGTTTATCTGTTGTTTAAAGATGTAATACTTTTGAAGGGAGGGGTTCTAATGAGGACCATTGAGTTGAGGACTACAAACTAGACGGTCAAGATATGAATATGTGATCGAAAATGGGGTGAAATGAAGAAGTCCTCGACTAGTCCTCAACTTAGTGGTCCTCATTAGAACCCCTCCCTACTTTTGAAAGAACTTTTCAATTAAACTGTTTTTCTAGCATGTCTGTCTGAGCTTTTTGATTTGAGGAGTGTGCAATGATTTTGCTTCAGGCAATAGAAGCACTGAATGGCGATCTACGTTATGACTTCATTCCCACGGGGTATAGATATGGTAAATTCTGTTCAAAGGCTGGGATCACTGAGGTGGGTTATTGCATAATTTAATTCTATGTTTTGTTTTAATTTATTGTTTATCGGTAATTGCCATCTAACTTGTAGATGAGTCTGTAGATTGATATGTATAACATTAGAATCTTTGAAGTTATGTGGAAAAAATGGCAAAACTTAAGGCTTTTCTGATTTTGACCACGTACAGGAGGATTTTGCTAAAGTGGTGTGGCCACGTATTGAGCTCGGCTTAAAGGTGCGCATAAACTTGATTTAAAGTTTGTTTTAGGGATCTTCATTTTTAGTCTCTTTATAACAATTTCTTACTGGCATGCAGGAAATTTCATCTCAGCTGAAGTTGGAGTACTTCATAAGTGTACGGACTGTTCATTGGTTATTCTGAAGGTTTACATTTTTCTTTTATGGCATTCTTATTGAGAAGTACTAATTTTCTTATTTTAACTGTGTGCAACAGCCGGATTTTACTGCTGTCATGGGAGTTAGAGAAGTAGAGGTACTCAGACGTTTTGTGTTACAGTGTTTTTGTTTGAGGATGCCTACGGCTATTTCGATGCAGGCTAAGATAGATGGTAAAACTGTGTGTCCTATTGATCCTGAGGTTCGTGCATATTTTGGTTTCCGGCCAAAGCTTAAGGCCTAGAGATGGACTGATAAAGAAGCTTCTGAGGCTTTGTATATATTTCAGTGTTAGAAAGTATGGATGGTTTGAATTTGTGAACTTTAATTTGTGTTTAGACTATGTATTGTTAAATATCAAATTCAAATTGTGGAGACTGCTTTAGAGTCCTATTCTTGTTTAGTAGTTCAAGACTTTGCAAGTTTTTTTTTTTTTGGTTACAAGGAGGTGGCTAAGAGCCTCAAAAACAAGCTAATTAAGCAATAACAAGACTCTCCTAAAAGACTATCTTTGTCTTCTTGAATCCTGTACATTTGGAAGGGAACAATTGGGGAACAGGAAAGAGGAGGCCACGGGATTTCATTTTGAAGAGCATTGGGGAATATTATCATGCCTAAAACCCCGTTTTCCTTCTCATAAATTGATATATTTTAATTATTAAAAAAAAAAAAAAACCTTATTCCCATATTTTGGTTTAATAGGTGTCTGTAGTTCTCATGCTAGATTTTTTGATATTGCATTGTTATTATATGTGACGTGCTGATGTTAAAAGGTCTTGGGTTTGTTAGTGTTCAACGAAACTTAATCAATGTAAAAGATATTATGTCAAAAACTTGAGCCTCTACATAGGGGTTATGCTACTCTATGAGAATCAGACACAAGAACTTTTAATCTGCAGAAATACAAAAGCTCACTTTTCTGCCTTTTCTGATCTCTATTGTTTGCTGGAGGCTATTCTAAACAGTGGGGACGTCTCTTTTCTTTTGTGGAGGTGTATTAAGTTACTTAAATTGTGTTCTGCTGATGATCTCACTTAAATGAAAAAGGAGCTAAGGATAAGTGATAGTTCAAAGTATCTTAAACTTTTATATTTTGGTACATACTTGGTAATATCTGCTAGCTGTTCTCTTATATTCTGGTAATATTATTGGCATGGAGGCACTTTCAGATTTGGATTCATATGATAAACTTGCCATTAACGTAAGTGCTTTTCCTTTTATTTTCTGTCTTCCCACTTCCCAACTTCCAGGGTTCTGAAAATTATGAATGCAATGTTATTGAACTTACTTGTGAATGAATAGGAAAACACTGTTACTGCTGTAGGGAGTTAATCTCTAGTAGTATGGATGCTTAGACTGGTCATGGAAGAGTGTCTTATTAAAAATGTGTGTCCTGTGACCGCTATCCATCAAGTTTATTTGAAATGCCACAAGGCATATGGAGAAAGAAAATCTTGAGAACCCTCACAATCAGCTCTTGAAGATGGAGAACTTGAAATGACCTTTCTCTGTGTAGTCTTCCCTGCGAGCTAAAGTACCATCCTCTCTTATTTACATTCGGTTTCTTCTTTTGTCGAGCCTTACATATATAATTATCTACCATTTAAGTAATTATAGTTAAATGAAATATTCTCATCTTTTTGTTATATGTTTGCTTGAAATTTAGGGATATGTTTCTATTCATGTATTATGATGTCATAGGAAAGCTGTTGATTGTGGCTTATTTGTGCTTTCTTCTTCCTGTGGTTTTTATTGTAATAATCACCTTGTCCCTTTTGTAAAATTTGTTTCTCTTTTATTGAATTTGAGTTTCTTACTCAACATATTGAGTCACAGACTCACAGGTGGTACCTGAAATATAGGCAATTAGACAATTTGAGTCCCGCATTCAAATTCGATTTCCTTGACTTTATCTTGGAACAAAGCTTTTGCATCCACATTCATGAATTGCGGGTACTACATACAATATTTTTTATTTTACTTTTTAAAAGCAACCTTAACAGAACTACCAAACTGAATTGATGTATGTAGAAAAAGTTTAGGTACCACATTGATCATCTCTGAATGTTCTAGGTGCCAGTTATGAAATTAACAAAACGAGTTCCCATCTTGTGCCTTTGTACACAGACCACAAAACACTAGCTGTAATTTTTTCTAGGTGTGTTTGTTCCGTGTCTATCTTTCAGTAAATTAAAAAGATCACTGAAAGTGAATATGATCTCTCCTGTTGCCTTGTGCAGAGTTGGAAGAAGTTTGGTTGATGGTGAAGCCGTCTTTACAATAGTATGGTATTTCATGCTCTCTGAATCTGTTATACCGATGTAATTGTTGCTGATGAAAATCTTATGTCGAGTTTGTACATATGAGTTCTTGTATTTATTGGTCAGTGTTTTATTTCAGATTTTCTGTATCATTTGATGCACATAAAAGGAATGTATTTCAAAATGACCATCAAACAGACAATTGCATGATAGTGTTGGCAACCAGAAGGATTGGGGATCTTGCTATTATTGACAAGGCTTGGGATCTTCTGGAACTTTCTGTCAAAAAACTGATGTTCCAGCTTCTATGGTATAAATGGCATATTATTTCTGGTAATATTCTTATCGAGTAAACTAATGACTGTTTCTTTAATTTCAACTGGTTGCTTTGGTAAAGGAAGTATTTCTTTTGCTGTTGTTTCAAAAAAAAATTTGTTTCCCTCTTGTAAGGCAAAAGATTTATTGTTTGCTTCGGGATGAATAGTAATCATATTAGAATTTAGTTTCGTATTTATTGAATTTGTCGACCTTTAATTAGGAATTACGTTTAATGGAATTGATTTATTATTTGATCTATAGTGTATTAATTGTCTGATCTGACTGCACTACATTTTTAGTTCAGGCAACAGAAATTCTGTATGGCAGTCTGCAACATCGCCTGATAATGATTGGATATAAAGATGGTGGGCTTTGTTCGAGAGTTGGGATCAAGAAGGTGAGCATAGTGCTGCATAATAAGGTGATGAATTCTCTTATCATTGTATCTTTGTATTGATTGAGGACATGTTTTGGAGTAGTCCAAAGGTTAAGAGGTTGGGGGAATACGGGTTTCAATTTAGGCGTTTTCTGTTATGTTGCTACCCCTTGAAGCCTCAGACAAACAGACCTCTTTGTAATTACTGCTTTGATTTGAAAATGCTCCCGTTTAATGGGTTTCTAATCTCTACTATTATTTCATTTTTCAGGAGCAATTCGTTAAACAGCGGCAGCATTTCAAGCGCTCTCAACAGGTACATAAAGTGATTTTACATTATGAAAACAGATCTCAGATTGCAATCAACCTACAATTTCTCATTATCGGGGAAGTGCTTTCTTGTAGCATCACTGCTGCAATTAACTTGAATCAGCTCCAACATATGAAACTTAGCGCCAATTGCCCTGGCCTTTCACATCTCCTATTCGCTGATGACCCCCTCTTCTTCATGAAAGCCACAACCGAAAATTGCCAGGTTCTTTGTCTATCATCAATGAGTATCTTTATGCTTCAGGGAGATCAGTCAATTTTGAGAAGTCTCTGCTAACACGCATTCTGGAATCAAATCTGAGATTGCCTCTGCTCTAGAAGTTCCAATTTCTGAAGAGCCAGCTTTCTATCTCGGCCTTCCTACTTCGTGGAGAAATTCGAAAAGAACTGTGTTGGCCTATATCAGAGAAAGAATAAAGAAGTTAGATGGCTGGAAATCAAATGTGCTCTCTCAAGCTGGCCGGGAGGTGCTTATTAAGTCGTTAGCAATGGACGTGCTGGCATATCCAATGTCCATCTTCTTGATGCCTGCTACTTTATGTCAATCCATCAACTTCTGGTGGGGATTTTCAGTTACAAGTGATAAGGTTCACTGGCCGGAGGGCTTGTGAAGCTTTGTGTAAAAGAAAATCAGAGGGAGGCATTGGTTTCAAGGACCTGCAGACTTGTAACATTGCGCTTCTTGTGAAACAATGCTGGAGGCTGATCAACAATCTGGAGCAAATTTTGAAAACAAGATATTTCAACATTTCCTCCCTAAATGCAAAGAAAGGATTATGCCCATCGTGGATTTGGAATAGCTTTATTGGCAGGAAGAGAATTCATCGTCTAATGCTTTTTGGCAAGTAAAGAATGGTAGAAGAATAGAAGTAAACAGCAATGGTGGTCTCATTAAACCCATCGACACTTTGACCATGTTCACCCATCTCCTTGTTGCCGAAGTTATTGATGAGATCAGACAGTGATATTTCTCACCTTGAACCGTTCTTGGAGGAAAGCAACTTATCATAGCTTATCCCCATCGGCAGTGCATAGGAGGAGGATTGACTGATCTGGCCTCATACAAAAGGAGGTTCCTACTCGGCTGAAAGTGGGTATCACCAGCTTAGAACCTCTATAAAGCCGAAGCCTGTTGACAAGCCTTCCTCCTCTTACCGCCCAGATAGCAAGATTGGGAAACTGGTTTGGCACCCCAGAAACATTCCTAAGATCTCAATCTTTCTAGGGAGAGCTTTGTCTATTGCTCTTCCAACAAATTGATGCTTATTTAGAAGAAAGATCGATTATCTCCAACCCCATTTATTCACAATTCAGCTTTGGAGTCCGAGGCAGATGTTGTGGTGAGAACCTTCCACCTGCTGCTCCTCTGAAGATTAAAAATATTATTTTGGAAGTGATCACCAAGATGTGATTAGAGCATCTCCAACAAGGTTGTCAAATCCTTGTTGGCAGCCCAACAGCTATTTTTGACAGCCCAATGGGCTCTCCGATGAAAGAGTTGGATTTGGCTATGGGCAAAAGGTTGTCAAATTTGACAAATGCTGAGAGAAGAGTTATTTATTAAAAAACTAATTTTTATCTGTCTCTTTCATTGTTCGATCTCTCTTCTCCTTCAGAAACTCAACTCCTCATCCTTCACCATGACCCAGTTCTCGTCTCTCCTTCATCTTTTCTTTCATCTTTCTGCTTCTTTCTCTGGATTTTCTTCATGAGTATGGATTATCAATTATCCAACTCTTCATCAGATTAAGAATTTTGGGATCTTGCAAATTCATCATCAGACGAAGAATTGCTCAATTTACAAATCAGGGCTCTACAAGAAGAGAAGGGAAGGAGAAGACGTCGAGGCTCTATTACGGGTTGGCTGTATAAAGATAGGGAACGTCTTCAAGGTCACCAAAGACTATTCAAATATTACTTTTCTGAAAATCCAATTCATGGAGAAGATATATTTCGGAGGAGGTTTCGGATGCATCGAGCTTTGTTTCTTCGAATTGTAGATGAGGTAACAGATCATGACTCCTACTTTGTCTAAAAAAGAGATGGGGGCAAGCCGCCTTGGATTGTCTTCTCTACAAAAGTGTACGGCTGCGATGATAACGCTTGCTTATGGAGTTGGGGCAGACGCTGTTGATAACTATATTAGGATAAGTGAAAGCACTGCAATTGAAGCTTTGAGGAGGTTTGTCCAAGCGGTTATTGATGTTTTTGGCGCTCAATACTTGAGAAGACCCACTGCTGAGATATTTGCAGATTGTTATCAATTGGTGAGAGCCGTGAATTTCTAGGAATGCTTGGTAGTATCGATTGTATGCATTAGAAGTGGAAGAATTGTCCGGTTGCTTGGAAATGTATGTTTTCTCGTGGAGATCATTGCGAACCTTCTTTAATTCTTGAGCATCAAATGATCTTTGGATATGGCATTCATTTTTTGGTTTATCTGGTTCCCACAATGATATCAATGTGTTGGAGCATTCACCTTTATTCGCCGACCTCCGTGAAGGCCGAGCTCCTCCAGTCAATTTTAGGGTGAATGATCATGACTATAAAATGGGATATTATTTGGCTGATGGCATATATCTATCGTGGTCCACTTTTGTCAAAACCATTCCATGTCCACAAGGAGAGAAAGAAAAGAATTTTGCTAAAGCTCAAGAGGGATGCCGAAAAGATGTAGAAAGAGCTTTTGGTGTGCTTTAAGCACGTTTTGCAATTGTGAAGGGACCTGCTCGTTTTTGGGATTGTGAAACTCTTCAAAAGATCATGAAAGCATGTGTTATAATGCACAATATGATCATTGAAGATGAACGTGCCGAACGCATTGCAGCCAATGATCATGAAATTCTTGCAAGGCATTATGTTGAACTGGATGAGCAATTTGAAGATCTGCTAGTTTCCCGTAATCACACAATTGAGTTTGAAGAATTTATTAGTAATCATTTGGCTATTAGGGACCGAGGAACACATTCTATGCTCCAAGCTGACCTTGTTGAGCATCTGTGACAACTCCATGTGGCTAGAACCTATACGTAGGATGTTGGTTGGTATGTATGAAGACTACTTGATTGGTAAGTATACAAGTGTTTGTTTAATCAACAACATTTAGTACATCTCAAAATAGGATCCATATTTATTAACTCTTGCTTTTTTCATATATTTGCAGTTTTCGAGCTATGCAGTTTGATATGATGTGAATTGTGTGGAGCTTTGCCAATGTAATTGGGTACAAAATCTGAGTATTTTGCCATGAAGTAGTCTGTGTACTTTGTCATTGTTGTAGTTTGAGTACTTTGCCAATGTGTGTGCATATATGAACGTGTTGAATGTGCCAGTCGAACCTTGCATGTAGTGTTGAATTTAACATAAACCCTTCTTAGAGATATACCTCTGCTTGAGTCCTCAACTGCTCACTTATATGTAATCCAATCTGATGCTAGCTTCTTTAACTGTGTGACATACATGTAGCTGATTAGTAGCACCCTTGTTATCAACTTAATATCTCTCTAGTTTATCATTTTTCATATGTACATGTAGATGACAATTGTTTAACAGATTTTATGCTGATGAATGCAAGCTTTGGCTACCCGGCAAACACTTCGACCATATAAGAAGGATATAGGACCATCTTTTAGAATGTTGCTAGATCTATAGAATGCAGTTCTGATTTCCCATTATTGTCTTATATTACCATTGTTCATGTGTGATGATAGAAATGCAACAGTAAAACTTGAGCAAAATCCAAATTTGTTTGTTGTCTAAAACGGAGTATATTAAAAAAAATACAATGAGAAACGGAAGCAAAAAGAGTACAACTTAATTACTGTTTCTGCATAAACCCGGAGGCTATGTAGAATCACGGTGTAACAAACAATCATGTACAAGAGACACAAGGACATATAATAGTTCACCATGTCATCAGAGGACATGGCTACATCCACTTAATATTCCACTATCATGGCCAATAAGCCTTTGGAGTTGCATCCTCCGGGATGGAGTGAGTTATCATTCCCAGAGGGTTAGAGAGAGAGAACTTTCTACATATGGGAAGCCTTCCTTTTATAACTAAGGAAGGTTCCCTCTTATTACATGTTTCCGATGTGAGACTAACTATACATATATCTTATCATGGTGTCTTCTTGTAGAGCTTGGAGGAGCACCTTCCCGATGTGGTACCGATGATCTTTCACCATGGCGAGGTAGGATATACATCGTATCTACAAGTTTTCTGACTGGTCTATGGGCGGGGAATGTAGTTTCCAACTACCGACTACAAGTCCCCCCAAGTTCTCGTTCAAGACACATCTTGAGTGGGGACTTGCTAAAATAAGCCCATAGACCAATCATTTATCAATGGGTACCCGGTCCAAGTCCCCCCAAGTCCGTACTCAAGACATGTGTTGAACTGGTCTTGTGCATTCCAGGTCTTACTTTTCTTGATATCTTCAAGTCCGCCGAGTCCCTCCCGACCCCGAGCCTCAAAACTGATTCGGCCGGGCGAGGTCTTATAACGAAGTATGCGAGCTAGTCGGCACAGTTCGCGTGCGAGCTTTGTAGGAGTTTGCTTCGCAGAGGACTCACATTACCAGGCGAGCTGTGGAGTCCGCCTCGCACAGAAGGGCTGACACTCGGGCGAGCTAAGTAGTTCGCAAAGCGCAAGGACTGAAATTGTCACACGAGCTGAGGAGTTCGCTCCGCACGCGCGCACAAGGACTACACGCGAGCTGAGGAGTTCGCTTCGCACGGAAAGACTGACACTATCGGGCGAGCTGTGGAGTCCGCTTCGCACAGAAGGGCTGACACTATCGGGCGAGCTGAGTAGTCCGCTTCGCACAGAAGGGCTGACACTATCGGGCGAGCTGAGTAGTTGGCGAAGCGCAAAGACTGAAATTGTCAAGCGAGCTGAGGAGTTCGCTCCGCGCCCAATGACTACACGAAGCAGAGGAGTTTGTTTGCATGCGCGCACAAGGACTATTACGCGAGCTGATGAGTTCACTCCGCACGCAATGACGATCTCGGTGACTCACCCGAGATGGATCTTGTTCCACGCGAGATGAGTCTCGGTGACACACACGAGATGGATCTTGTACCTGGCCAACTAGGTGTTATGATCTCGATGACACGCGAGATGGGTCTTGTACCTGGGTTTTACATCCTATGTTACTACTCGAGTGATAGGGTATTAATGCCGTCTGTGGGTTATCAAGCCACTTGCTCCGTTTTTAAAGAGAAGATATAAGTTTTATGACTTTCGGTCGAATGCCTATCCCTCCTGGTGTTACTGGGAGTCTCAGCAACTTATGCTTCTCGGTGGATTACATATCTTGCCTGGTCTTACTGGGGATTTTAGTAACTTATGCCTCTCGGTGGATTACCCATCTCGCTTGATGTTACTGGGGATTTCAATGACATGCCTTTCGGTAGATTACCTATCCCGCTTGGTCTTACTCGGGATTTTAATGACATGCATTTCGGTGGATTACCCAACCCACTTGGTGTTACTGGGGGAAAACTTATGCCTCTCGGTCGAATGCCAATCTCGCTTGGTGGAATTCGGTGGAACGCCAATCTCTCGGTCGATTGCCAAAACCTACTGACCAGCATGCATACTCATATGCAGGTTGACTTGCAAGTAGAATATTATGAATTTTCACAAACCAATGAGAGACGGGACTTCTGTGAAAATAGTTGTCGAATGGGTGCACATAGGGGGTTCAGTAGTGTGAGCATTTTCACGTTAGTATCCGAGACCATAAAATTTGTGCCCCAATGTTGTATGTCTGGCTTGCCAAAGATTTTTCCCTCTTTTTCCTTTTTTTTTTCTTCTGTATCTTCCTTTCTGCCTACTATCTTTCTTTCCCCTCTTTTTGTGAAAGCCATCGAGACCCAATGGTTGCCGACTTCTCGTACTTCATCGAGACCGTATACCCGAAGAGTTGCTTCCGGGTTTGCGTTTAGGAAACCTTGTTGTTGGTTCAACGTTTCACCATATCAGCGGGCTAAAAATGTTGCCAAAATGAGATGAGCCACCGGTACTCCCAGATATCCCTCATGATCCGTCATCATTCCCGGGTGCCTATAGCATAACCATTTTCTCTGTTGATGAAGCCATCGGGTGCTGAGATTACGTGTATCTTGATCGTGACCACGAAATTTAAATGAACAGTGTTTCCAGCTTTCCATAATGGTGTTCACATGAATAATGCATGTTGGTGATCATCACCGGGAGAGGCAGCTAGCCTTGAGTGGATTCCCTCTGCTTGAAAATTTGAAACGTAGAGCTCTCTCTAGTCCCGGATGTTCAGATGTCAATCGATGTGAGAGAAACCGCTTCGGGTGTCCATAGCAATTTTCGTGCAAGCGCGCGCTAGACAGATCAACTAGAGGGGTTACCGGTGACAGCTACCGGGAAGAGATGGCATTTCCGGTTGGTTGTGCACTTGTGCTCGACTTAGTTGCTCTACTCTCGGACGATGAATCCTTGTTATCAGTACGGTCGGGCTGCCTTCGAGATATGTTGACTTTCTCAAGCTAAATAGCTCCGGGTGTCCATAGCTTTTTTTTTTGCCACCGGGACTCGCTGCTTACAGATAAGATGATCCCGACTGGTTCCACCGGTACCTCATAAAGCAGGCGTTGCCAGAGGGAAGTGATAACCGAACTGGACGACCGGGACCCTGCTTCTTGATCGAGATTTGAAGTTTCAAAGTACTCTCCCGCCAACGAGACCCGTGCATATTGTTTTGGCCACAATCCTCAGTAAGGGGCAGAGAGATGGTAGTAGTTCAATGCTTCTAGGGATGCGGGGCGTGCCACCGCGCAGACGCGGAATGTAGTAGAGTTGTCAATGCTTCACAAGGTCCTTCTCTCATGCGGAGTCCCCTGCGCGAAGTCATCACTTCGCGTAGCACATCTTCTCATGCATCCAGCTCGCATGCAACTCATGTTACTGTATTGATAAGTGCGAACTCCTCAGCTCGCCTGATAATTTCCGTCCTCATATGTGAAGGCTTTTGTGCAATCATGTCATACATCTAGCTTGCGTGATACCGTAGGCAAGGTAACCCGCGCGCCTCTAAACCCAATATTACTCGGGTTCGCCGGCTTGACGTGGACTATATGACTGTCCAGTAAAATATTAATTTGGATGTAAACACACACCCAGCCGAAACCCTGTCCTAATGTGAATCTCTCGGTGGAATGCCAATCTCTCGGTGGTTTCTCTGTCTAGTCATGAAGACTTACTTTCATATCCTGATTGTGCTTCCAATCCAATGTCATCGGGTGACCAAAATTGATGTTTGGGTGTATAGAGCAAACTCTCGGTGGTTTTTTTTGTTTTTTCAAAGGGACTCCGGCGAGCTGCTGCCGAGTGGGATCCCAATTCGTTGCTTTATCAACCTTCTCGGACTGCAAGAGAGCCCTTGCCCTCTCTATTGCCATACCGGCCCAAGAACTATTGACTCCCGGTGACTGCTTCACGTTGCCGGTGAGTACTTTATGGATGCTCGGCTCCTCTTCCCATCATGAACAATGTCAGCGAGTTCCTGGTGAATTACTTTCTCGGTTGAGAAGACAATGATATGGACTGGGTGTTATGGTTGGTGGAGTCTTCGGGTAGACTGATCTTAAGGCAATGAGTTGGAACAAGATCACCTGATTGCTGCCAACGGGACCCTGATAACGCTGGGCAGATCCCCTCTTCCACAAGAACTACTCCTCCGGACGAATTCTCATCCCGGGCGGGATCTACTCCTCGGGATCCCGGCTTGTTTCTCTATTACCTTAGTGGATCATTCCGATTAAATTAGACTCAAATCACCAAATGTTTTATCAATCCTCCCGGTGACCCTATTGGGTCGTGCAAGAGAGCCCCTCTTTGAGCCCCTCATGAACAAGGCCAGCGAGATCCCGGAGATGGACCAATACAAGTGTCACCAACGGGACACCGAGGATACTAAGCGGACCCCTTCTTCTACATGAACTATCACTCCCTGCTGATTATTCATCCCACCCGGGTTAACGATGAACGATGCCAGCCAATGTCCTCCCATGATAGAAAATGACCGGCCAGCGGGTGGTGATTGCATGGACTTACTGGGTCCCGCTGATTATTCGTCTCCGATTGTTGCTTGGAGGCATCAGTCGAGCCATTGCGGTTCGGCCCTTGGATATCACAATGACAAAGAGAACCCAGGCGGGTCGGGCGATGCCTCCTAATCATCACTTCACGTTGGCAGTCAGACCCGGTAGGGCGCTTGCTGACCCGATGACAGCCTTGGGCCTACTGGGGAGCATGTCAACCCGCTAACTAGCTAGCCCTTTTGATGGGCTTGAGCACATCCCGATGGACCTATTGCTCATGGACTTGAATGAACTGACTCTCTGATGGAAGAGCAACATGACTTTTAGTAATGATTCACACAGACGGCGCCAAATGTTTCTGCATAAACCCGGAGACTATGTAGAATCACGGTGGAACAGAAAATCATGTACAAGAGACACAATGACATATAGTGGTTCACCATGCCATCGGAGGACATGGCTACATCCACTTAATAATCCACTATCATGGCCAATAAGCCTTTGGAGTTGCAAGAGTCCTCCGGGATGGAGTGAATTATCATTCCCAGAGGGTTAGAGAGAGAGAGAGAGCTTTCTACATATGGGAAACCTTCCTTTTTATAGTTAAGGAAGGTTCCCTCTTATTGCATGTTTCCGATGTGAGACTAACTATACATATATCTTATCATAGTGTCTTCTTGTGGAGCTTGGAGGAGCACATTCCCGATGTGGTACCGATGATCTTTCACCATGGCGAGGTAGGATATACATCGTATCTACAAGTTTTCTGACTGGTCTATGGGCAGAGAAGGTAGTTTCCAACTACCGACTACAATTACAATTTCTATTTCAGATATTTACATTGTCATTCCCCTAATACACAACTAAATATTACAAAACATTTGGCAGAGGACATGAGCTTAGGACTGAATGCTTTATGGTCAATGCTTTGTAGTCTAATGTTGTAATTCAACTCATAATCCAATTTAGTAGTTCTATGTAAACATGGAGTACAACAAAGACAATTTAATGCAATGTTGTTTTAAGTATTGGTGCATAGTTATGGAGTAGCTGCAATTGTACTTTGCCAATGTTGTATTGGTGCATAGTTATGGAGCAGCTGCAATTATACTTTGTCAATGTTGTAATTTGAGTGCTTTGTCAATGTAGTAGTCTGAGTAATTATGCATAGTGATGGTGCAGCTGCAATTGTAGTTGCTATTCAATTGTCTTTCTACCGACAACTAAATTAAAATGTGTAGATGTCCCTTAACAAACTTCATTAGTAATTGTACCTATAATAAGTATCTATGTATTGAATTTTCATCAGTTTCTCATCTAACTCTTCTTTTGTCTTCCATATATATCTCATTATCTTAGTTGCTTTCTCTGCATACTTTCTCTTCTTCTTATTGGTGCATAGTAATGGATTCTCAATATTTCAGTTTTTCTACACAAAACTCAGAGCATGAATTTGTTGAAGAATCCTCTCAAACAGCTTCCAAAAGGCCTGCAAGAGGTCCAAGCTTTAACACAGACGAGGATCAACTCCTTGTCAATGCTTGGTTGAACATTGGTTTGGATCCTATTCAAGGTAACGAGCAGAAACTTCAAACTTTTTGGGGAAAGAAACACGATTACTATCATGAGTACAAAAGTTTTGATAGTGATCGTTCACAACTAATGCTGAGCCAACGATGGAGAAAAATACAAAGGCTGGTGAACAAGTATTCAAGATGTGTAGCTGCTATAAATACATTAAATGAAAGTGGCAAGACTGAACAAGACAGGGTAAACTATTTTTGTAGCCATTACTTAGTTTTCAGCTATTCAAAATCATTACTGATATTACTCACATTCTATTATATTCAGATTGCAGATACAAAAAAAATGTTTGAAGCAAGAGAAGAGTGTAAGTGGAACCTTGATCATGCTTGGATTTTGCTGAGGCACCAACCAAAGTGGATACAACTAAATCAAGAGCTGAACAACAAAAACAGTAAGAAAAAATCTAAACCTCATATCTCAACATCTTCAACTATAGGCAGTGATATAGACATTGAGGAAGAAACTAACATTTGCAATCCGGTAGCTAGACCACCAGGTAAGAAAACTGAGAAAAGAAAGCTAAAAGAAACAAGTGATCAGTTGGTTCTAATTGAAAAACTGCATCTAGAGAAAAAAGAAAGAGATGAAAAGAAACTAGCTATTATGAAGGAGAAAATTGAAGTTGATAAAGAGAAATTGAGGGTTAGAAAACTTGAGGTTGATAATAGGAAGTTTGAAGCAGAGATGAGAATCATGTCTATGGATACTTCTGTTCCTGCACGGTCCCGCAGGGTTTCTGCAAGATCCCGCAGGCTATGCAAGAATATAATTGAATGAGAACACACAAGGGCACAACATTTATAGTGGTTCACCATGTCTCGGAGGACACGGCTACGTCCACTTAAGATTCTACTATCATGGCCAATAGGCCTTTGGGTGTTTACAAGAGTTCTCCGGGGTGGAGTGAATACCATTCCCCGGGAGAGAGAGATGGGGAAGTCAGAGATGGGGAAGTCAAGGATGGGGAAGTCAAGGATCCATTCTACACAGGGGGAGCCTTCCTTTTATAGATAAGGAAGGTTCCCTCACATTATATTTCTTCGATGTGGGACTGATTACATATATACTGTTTCTTGGTGTCTTCTTGTGGAGCTTGGAGAAGCATCTTCCCGTTGCTGTATTGATGATCCTTCACTATGGCGAGGTAGCCTGGATGTCGGTCTACAAGTTTCATGACTGGTCTATGGGCGGAGAAGGTAGTTTCATGACTACCGACAACAAGTCCCCCCAAGTTCCCGTTCAAGACATGTCTTGAGTGGGGACTTAATATATAAAATGCCCATAGACCAGTTATTTATCAACGGGTACCCGGTCCCAGTCCCCCCAAGTCCGTACTCAAGACGTGTGGAGAACGGGTTTCCGCCTCGCACAGAAGGGCTGAGTACTGCGCGAAATGCAAGGACTGGAATTGTCATGCGAGCTGAGTTCTTTCCGCGCGAGCTGAGGATCTCGCATGCAGAATGGCTATCCGCGAGTTGAGGAGTCCGCCTCGCATACGAGGGCTGACACTCGGGCGAGCTGAAGAGTCCGCCTCGCGCCATAATTACTGAAATTGCCACGCGAGCTGAAGTGTCTGCCTCGCGCAATAATTACTGAAATTGCCACGCGAGATGAAGAGTCCGCCTCGCGCCATAATTACTGAAATTGCCACGCGAGCTGAAGTGTCCCCCTCGCGCCATAATTACTGAAATTGCCACGCGAGCTGAAGAGTCCACCTCGCGCCATAATTACTGAAATTGCCACGCGAGGTGGATATCGGTGACACTTGCGAGATGGCTCGCGGATACATAGGCGAGATGGGTCTCGGTGACACACGCGAGGTGGCTCGCGAAAACACATACGAGGCGCGTTTAAAGACCACGTGAGCTTGTGTTCGCTCCGCGTGCAATACTTTCAGGCGAGCTGTGGAGTCCGCCTCGCGGACATTGCCTACACGCGAGTTGTTGACTTCGCCTCGCCCACAAAGACTACGCGAGCTGTGATCGCTCCACGTGCAGTCACCACGCGAGCTATGTTCGCTCCGCGCACAATCAACACGCGGGCTGTGCTCGCTCCGCGCGAGCTGTTGAGTTCGCCAAGTATGAATATGGCATAACAATTATCGAAAAGAAATTCCAATGCCACTCTCTCGGTGAAATTCCAATCTTGGTTGAATGCCTATTTCTCTTCCCGATGTGGGACGAAGGTAGCGAACCTTTATATATCATATGTTTTTGCTCGAGCGCGGGGTATTATCCCCGCGTGGATTATCAGGCCAATATTCTCCTTATGAAGGAAATGATATGAACTGCCCAACTCCCACTCTACGGGAGCTGTACAAGGGACTTACAGTTTTCATGCAGTTAGTTGTTTCGCACATGCTTCCCGTTGGTTCTTGCTCGGGTATGAGAATCTCATGAAACGGTTGTTGTATGTTTCTTCCTGTTAGTTCTTGTCCGGGAATTGAGATTTTCCTAAGCAGTTGTTGCATGCTTCCTCCCGGTGACACTTATCCGGGACTTACAATTTTCCTGCTATATATTTTTTTTCTTGGCTCTCTAGGTAAATATCTCCGGGTGTCCCGCCCGGTCTTTCTGGGGATTTCAATATCATGATCCTGCCTTGTCTTATTGGGGATCTCATTTATCTCATTTAACTTAGGCCTCTCGGTCGAATGCTTATCCCACCTGGTGTTACTGGGGATTTCAATGTCTCTCGGTGGATTGCCCATCCCGCCCGGTCTTACAGTCGAATGCCAAAACCTACTACCCACGAGATCAGGAGTTCGCCTCACGCATAAAGACTAAACAGGTCACGCGGGCTGACAAATGTGCTCTGCGTGCCGAGACCACCACGCGAGATGAGGAGTTCGCTCTGCTTGCCATTACTACCGCGCGAGCTGTTGACTTTGCTTCGCTTGCCACTAATGCCGCGCGAGCTGTTGACTTTGCTCCGCGTGCCACTAATGCCGCGCGAGCTGTTGACTTTCCTCCGCGTGCCATTACTACACGCGAGATGAGGAGTTCGCTCCGCGTGCCATGACTTCCACGCGAGCTGAAGAGTCCGCTCGCGTGCAATTACTACCGCGGGAGCTGTTGACTTCGCTCCGCACACAATGACCACCACGCGAGATAAGAGTCCGCTCGCGTGCCTTTACTACGGCGCGAGCTGTTGACTTTGCTCAGCGTGCCACTAATGCCGTGCGAACTGTTCTCGTTCCGCGCACAATAACCACGCGAGCTGCTCCGCGTGCCAAGACCACCACGCGAGCTGTTGAGTTCGCTCCGCGTGCCAAGGCTACCGCGTGAGCTGTTGACTTTGCTCAGCGTGCCACTAATGCCGTGCGAACTGTTCTCGTTCCGTGCACAATAACCACGCGAGCTGCTCCGCGTGCCAAGACCACCACGCGAGCTGTTGAGTTCGCTCCGCGTGCCAAGGCTACCGCGCGAGCTGTTGAGTTCGCCTCTGACTCGGCGGGGCGAGGATTGTTGTACCTTCACAATGAACAAAAATGATTGATACAATTATGGGGCTAACCAAGTACGGATATGGCATAAACGATTATCAAAAAGCAAAATGATTCATGCATTTTAGTTCGTGCATGCTTCCCGTTGGTTCTTGCTCGGGTATAAGAATCTCATGAAACGGTTGTTGTATGTTTCTTCCCGTTAGTTCTTGTCCGGGAATCGAGATTCTCCTAAGCAGTTGTTGCATGCTTCCTCCCGTTGACACTTATCCGGGACTCACAAATATGAATGGACAATAGTGATCATAGACCATGTTATATAGTTCGTACGTGAAGCATGCTTTGTACTTTCATAAGAGGCAATTAAACTTATCTGTGGAAAGAGCTGCCGAACGGGTGGACGTGCACCCGATCCCAATCCGAGAGTTCTGTCTTCGCACATGATACTTGCAAGCGAACTGAGGGGTTCGCCTAGAAGGGTTGACGCTCGAGCGAGCTGACAAAAAGGACCAGGGCGGGCCCCTTGCTGTTGGACTTGCTATCCCGCGGAAAAAGGAACCACGGGCGATGCCTATCTTTCCAATTTCTTCCTTCACCCCATACCTCTCATACTGGGTGTCCATAGCAGTTTTCAGCTGTGCACCGGACGAATCAACAAGAGGATGTCGGTGGTAGCTGCCGGGAAGCACGTCCTGGATCCCATGACCACTGAGCCAACAGATCGGGTTGTCACCCGGTGTCCCGGAAGCATGCTCGAAGTCAACGTGATAACAAGATGGTCGGGCAGCGGGGGTGGGTCGTCACCGGCGAACCTCCCGTTCGACAAGACTGAGCTCTGGGTCCCGGTGAATCATCTCTGGGTGATGGCTGGAGGCATCGGACATGAGCCGCTGCGGCTCTGCTCTTGGTATAATCCCGATGATAAAAAAAACCCGGGCGGGTCATCTCGCTTTGCTCCCCTGCGAGGTCAATGCTAATCTCGGTGGAATGCCTCTTGGGCGGAACGCCAATCTCACTTCGCGCCCGCGCGAGGTCATCTCGCCTCGCTTGCACGCGAGCTGTCTCGCCTCACTCCACGCGAGGTAGCTCGCCTCGCTCACACGCGAGCTGTCTCGCCTCGCCCTTCTTCCTATTGCTCATGGATTTTAATGATATGCCTCTCGGGCGGGAGAGCAACATGTCTTTCAGTAATGCTTCCCACAGACGGCGCCAATTGTTCCTGCACGGTCCCGCAGGGTTTCTGCAAGATCCCGCAGGCTATGCAAGAATATAATTGAATGAGAACACACAAGGGCACAACATTTATAGTGGTTCACCGTGTCTCGGAGGACACGGCTACGTCCACTTAAGATTCTACTATCATGGCCAATAGGCCTTTGGGTGTTTACAAGAGTTCTCCGGGGTGGAGTGAATACCATTCCCCGGGAGAGAGAGATGGGGAAGTCAGAGATGGGGAAGTCAAGGATGGGGAAGTCAAGGATCCATTCTACACAGGGGGAGCCTTCCTTTTATAGATAAGGAAGGTTCCCTCACATTATATTTCTCCGATGTGGGACTGATTACACATATACTGTTTCTTGGTGTCTTCTTGTGGAGCTTGGAAAAGCATCTTCCCGTTGCTGTATTGATGATCCTTCACTATGGCGAGGTAGCCTGGATGTCGGTCTACAAGTTTCATGACTGGTCTATGGGCGGAGAAGGTAGTTTCATGACTACCGACAACAACTTCTAAGATGAACCATGAGGAAATGACATACTATTTCAAACTACAAATGAAGATTTTGCAGGGTGACAACTAGAAGTACGAAGACTATCTTATATTTTGTTTGATGTTTTTCCTTTTGGTGTTTCTTTGTTAGCTAATGTAATGTTTAGAGCACTGCAAACATTTTTGGTTTATTCATTATGTACTGGCCTTGTTATCTTTTATTTAAGGAATATTGTTATTTCTCACAGTTGGTTGTTTTGAAAGTTGCTGTGTCACATTGAATTGATCTTCTATTGAACTGGTTTGAATGTACTTATTCTATTGAATTGATGCAATATGTGAGTTGTGAGTTTGCAGTAGCACTACTCTTCAGCAGCAAACATCCTCAAATTCTCATCACTACTCTTCATTATTGATTTTGATAAATATTAAATTAAATTCATGTTTGACATTTTAATTGGAGATGAGATTAGCCAAGATATGCAAAATTTAAATTTGCCATGTCATATGTCAAAATTTAAATTTGACAATAAATTTTGACTACATGATTAGAGTTGCTCTTAGAGCTCTTAACTGCCCCTCTTCAATGCTTGACACGGTTTCTCATCTTTTGCCTCTATTTAATAGGATCAAATGGAATTGGATTTCGAGAGAAGCTAAGCTGGCACCGCTAAGGAGCCATACTGCTCAATGGTATAGAAAGAATAGCCTCTTCATAAATAGCAGCTTCTAACCTTTGGTTTTTCGCACACATTTTAGGCCTGTGTTTCAGTCAAAGCTGATTTTCTTTAATTTACCAAACACATTAAAATTTATAAGTTGAGACACTTTGCATAGAGCGCGAGAAGTCTATTAAAACCGCCACTCGTTAAAGACCAGTCCAAAAGAATATAAACCCTAATCTACTTAGGGTTTCGATTCGAACAACAGAGACGATGGAGTCCTCGGCCAGCAGTCCTCCTCAGGCGGAGCCAGAGATAGACGATCATATGCACGATCATATGCAGACAGATAAATCAGATTGCGAGGCTGTGTTTCCTATCCCCGATGGAATTCCAGGTGCTAAGTTATAATATTTCATCATCATATTAAGCCTCAATTTAGGGTTGTTTCATTCCTAGTTTGATATTCATCCTTTTATGTGCAGATTCTGAATTGGAGGACTTTGTTCTGCAAATGAAATCGACTGTGGACGTTGCTATACTGACACTCGATCGGATATGTTATGATTTTTGATGGTTTTTAGAAGTGGCTATGATACCACTATTAGAGTTTGTTATATGCGGAAGCGTTTAGTGGTGATGGGCTAGAACAAAGTGTTTAGGATTTTGTATGTAGGAGCTAGACTTGGGAGAAGGATGTTATTAGGACAAGGTTATTATGACAACTAGTTTAGGAGGATAGAGGAGATGTTAACAGAGGAAGACTACTTCAATTGAATGCTTGCTTCATTCATACATTCACAAGTTAAGTACCGTGTATTACAAGTGGTACATGTATTTATAGGCTTGTTTAGCCGACCTTGTAGGCTTGGCTAGTGCCACCGACATGTTGGACATTTCTAGATACATCTAGCTAGCAACTTAGTTAATTACATGCATGATTAGTCTAGATGTTTCTACACTAGCTAGCTAATGTACATGATCATTCTCTCTTAATCTAGATTAGTCTAGTAACTCTAGACTTCCATTGACTTCTCTAGACATCTTGATCAATGTAGAACATTCTAGATATGTTTCAATGCACATTACTTTCTAAAAATTTTACAATAATAAAGCTTTTAAGCTGACCAGATTGAGCAGCTTTTTGCTAGTTTGATATCAACAATATCACTAGTATTATGTCGAAATTGAGTAAAGAATTCAGAAGAATGAAGAATGAATCAATGAACACATAGGGTGACATGTGTCACATGACATTGTTGTTTTGTTTTTATGTATTGTCAGGCTGCTCGAACCATCGCATTCTCTCGCCAACCACGGAAGCTGATTCCTGGTCCTCTGTTGAACAAATTTGGCATTCTTGAACTCACCACTTTCAGTGTGTTCTTCCCTGAAGAACGAGGTGCCTTGCTCTCAACATTCTTTCTTATGATAATGTGTGTTACTATAACCGTTTTCCTCAAGCATTGTTCCACCATATATGGTACAAACTTAAGATCTTTTATCATGTGAGCTTGTCTAATAGACAATGCATTTTTCAGCAAGTTCAGATGATTTGTAATAGTTGCATAGGTATACCGTCATTTGTTACAGCACCCAAATGATATTGGTTGTCTTAATAAACGCTAAGTTTCAATTATTTACCTCTTCACTTGAGTTAGTTATACTGTCACAGTGGAACTGATTTAAAGTGGGAGCAAGTTTTCAATATTCTGATTTGACTTAAAAATGTTTTGATTCCAAGCGTTAGAAATATTCCAGAATGTTAGGCAAGAGGAAACCATCAACATAGGCTTTCAGCAGGGTGGGATTTGCTCAAATTTTTTGATCAAGAAGGTAGATGTTGGACAAACTCTGATCATTTACGTTTTCTTTGTAGATACTCTGTGCTACTGACGCTGAATCTTTTAATTTGCACTGTAATGTGCAACAAATAAAAGATCCGGCATCTGCTAGCTTTGGCATCTGCTATCTAGCTACTCAAAGAGGAGTCAGACCCAAGACCTCTTACATTGTAATGCTGCAGATATGCAGAACCATACTTTTCTGCTTATTTGACATCTACTTTTGTGTGCAGGATGATTATCTTAAACGATGGGAATGTCTCTTCTGCTCGCTAAAGGTGTATAATGTGATCTAGCTGATGTTTAATGATATTACTCTAATATATATAACCATTATAGAACATTAAATGGATGAGGGTTCAACCAAATTTATACAGCCTTTCCTTTGGATAGAAACTACATGTCTTATTTCTTTGTCTTGCCAAATCTCTCAAGTTTCTCACAATTGAAATGGGATGCAGGCACTTTCACAGGCGACATGCTGCCATATCTTTCTTGATGTAAGTTTTCTAACAATATTATTATTTTGATGTACGTGTAAATTTCTTTTTCTTGTCTTTCCCTTGTCCACCCTAAGTGAGAGTTATGATTATAATGATTTTGACTTTGCTTATAAATGATAGGAAAACACTTTCACCGCTGTGACTACTGCGGGTAGAACAGTTGAAAGAATTTATCAGCTGAAGGCTGTTGTGGAAGACTGTATAACAAGGAATGTGTGTCCTATGACCTATGAATCGATGGATTATCCACATTCCAAACACACAGAATGCTTGTAGTCTGGTCCTGTTTTGAAGAAAGATGGAATGCCTGAAGTCTGCTCGCTATATACGTTACTCCATGAGAAACGAGGTGGCAAACTCTTTTTTTCTTTCTTTTTGTACGTTCCTTTGTTGGCTGCTCAGCAGTCTTAATTTCAATAGGTACCGATTCAAGTTTGGTTTTCAAACCTATTACTCATTTTTTTCGGTGATCAGTATAACTTGTTAAAATTGCTCGCATGGACTTTAGATATATAGGTATTTGGTTGACAATTAAGTTGAGAGAATATATTAGGGTGGTGGCATGCTTTGCTAAAAAAAAAGGTTAGGTGATTATGGGAGAAAAGAAAAGAACACTGCCATCCAGAGTCTTTTTCCTTAAAGTAGAAATGAAATAGACCCAACTACCTCCAACAGAGTGAGTGGTAGAAGGCTAGTTAGTGAGTAAAGGAACTTATTCTTACTTATTCTTTGATAAACATTTGCACTGTTATCTTCAGTATCGAAGTGGCAGGAATCTTTGCCAAAGCTTGAGCCTTCCCTAAAGAAATATGACATTTCATATACTCTGGTACGTCATGATAAATGTCTACGATAACTATTATGTCGTGTTTACAAGTTGCCAATTATAATCATTTACGAAATATGTACTAGACTAGGCAAGCTGTAATTCATAATTCATATAATTATGGTTTTAATATATATGTATAATTTTTTGGTCAGGATAAGAATTCCATGGTATTGTCAACAACCAGAGGTACCAACAATCCAGATATCATTGACAAGGTTTGGAAGCTCCTTGAACTTTTGTCAACAACTCATGTTCCAGCATCTATGGTAAAATGGCAGATCCTTTGTTTTTGTCTTCTAATCAATGACTAGTGATTTATTCTACGAGTTCAAAATTGTTTGTTCAAGTTTCTGAGGTATTAATTTTTGCTCAGTCAGTGTAAGCTCCTTCCTTTTAGGCTGTGCTAATGCAAATAATGAAGAAAATCTCAGATTAGATATACGTGTAATTAATATATGGCAGTAGTGATCCCTTTTTTAATTTCTGCAATTTTGTAAAAGTTATGGTCTTTTATTTGAGTGATTCACATTCTGATTTCAGGCAATAGAACTATTGGATTGCATGCAAACTTGCCTCATAAAAATTGGGAATCAAGAAGGTGGACTATGCTCATTATATGGGATCAAGGAGCGAGGTGGGTATTAGTTGCATCAATTTGAAGCAGGCGTCTGTCAGTTTTTATTAATACAAATGTAACTTGTTATTGTTGCCTATAATTTATTGGAAGGGTACTTTGTTGTGCTGGACTTATAAACTTAAACATCATAAGAGGTTTGGAATGTGTTGGGATTACTTGGAAGTTCTTTTGATGTGCTGAAGCTGATTTTTCTTTTTTTGCATTTATCTGATCTCTTCTATTTGGTGCAGGAGAACTACAGTGAACAATGGGAATGTCTTCGCCACTCCCTACAGGTGCTTGTTATTGAGTTGATGCATTTTTGTATTTTGACTGGTGTAGTTTCTTACTTAAATCGGCTAGATTTTTTTCTCTAACTATTTGACACTATAAAATGGATGCAATAGTTGCTGAAACGGTGGAGTGTAGTTTATTTCTGAACGTAAGTTATTGTTTCTTTACAATATATAGTTCCTCCTCCTTTGTCCTTTTTTTAGTGATGACTATGAATAAAATAATTTATATTTTTGCCGTAAATGAAAAATAGGACAACACTTTTGTTGCTGTGGGAGAAACCTCAGTAGGAATGATCAAGCCATATGTGGAAAATTGTATTCGTCGTAATATGTGTGTCCTGGGACAGTTGCCAGGGATCATAACTGGTTATCAAGAGGCTTTATAAGTACCGAGGACCCCCATGTACATCACATGGAAACAGAAAATTCTGGGTCAGCCATGAGGGTCAGGCCTGAACTCACCTCTCTGTATACGTACTATAAAATGGAACAAGGGACCTTATTCATGTGCTTTTGTTTCTTTATTTTTGAGTCTACTGAGTAATGTAAGTTAAGAGTTTGGAAGGCAAGCGGGTGTTAAATAGAACATTGTTTGCTCACCTCTGAACATTTTTATTATTTTGTGCAGGAACTCTGGTGGAAAAAGTTTGGAATAGTGTGGAAGAGTGCTTAAAGAAGCATGGCTTTTGTTGCAAACTAATTACTGAGGTATGCCATGACAAATGCGGTTTATAAAAATGTTTAGAACTCTGAGTGGTCTATATATAACCGTGTGATTCAATTTATCTTGATATTATTCAGGCCAATTACTGTTCCATGATAGTCTCCAGAACTACAAAAACTGGGGATCCAGATATTACCAACATGATTTGGGATTTCCTTAAACTTTTGTCAGTTGATCTTGAGCCTTCTATGGTAAAGTGTCTAATCCTCTGTATTTTTTATTAATGATATGAACTATTCTTTAATTTGAAATGATTTTGTTAGTTGGTTGGGTATGATAAGGTGTTTACTTTGGTTCTCTCAGTGTAATCTCTATCTTAAATTCTTAATGCAAAAGGCTAGTGATCCCATAGACATACAGTATAATTCTTAGGCAGAATATATTCAAATTTTTCTGCAAAACTGTGGATCAATTTTGTTTTTCTTTTGTTTAAGATGTAATACTTTTGAATTGAACTTTCTGAGCTTTCTGACTTGAGTGCGCTATGATTCTGATTCAGGCAATATATGTACTCAATGGCTCTATGAATTATGACTTCGCAACGGGGTATAGATATGGTGCGTTATTGTGACGAGTCAAAAATTTAAATAAGTATCTAAAATAATTTTCTGCTGACTTTAAATTGCTGGTTTACTATAAATATATAAATATGTGTTTATAGGTATAATTGTGATTCTATATATGTGTGTGTATTTTGTTTGATTTATCTAGTTAGGAAAATTATCCTTAGCCCATAAATTAGAACTTAGCCCAACACCATTTGACCCAACCCAAGCCCAAACTTAATAACCTTTCTTTTAGTAAACCTGTCGCAGATGGAAGAACAAGAACACGCGACATGAACTCAAACCTTTGTTTTTCCTGTTCATCGTCTTCCTCTCAACCCAAAATATTCTTGATTCGAATCCTTGATCAAACTCATCAGAAACCTTGCTAAGCCGTCCTCAAACCCAGAAAATATCCTAGGAAAAAGCTTAAATATTAGCAGCCGACCTTGCCAAGCAGGAGGTGTCAAATTCTCAAAGCTCAATCGACGACTCCTTCAACCTATTTTGCAGGAGCTGGAACCCTAGGAGCCTAGAGGTGGCGGGTCTAGGAGCTAAACGGGTAAGTACTCAGTTGAACAAATCGATTTTGCTTCCTGTGTTCATATCTTAGGGATTAAGTTCCTAGACTCTATAAATAGTTGTGTTCAGTATTTTGGAGATAGGTCTTCTAGCAATCCCCATACTTAGAGTAAGGGAGAGATACCTTGGTGTAGAAACTCAGGTGTGATTCTATTTTGATTTGTTTGTGAAATTAGATTGAGATCACTTTGAGACTTGTGTATGATTGTTTCTTTGATTTGAAAAGTTGTAATTGAGCATTGGTTCTGATTTTGTTGTTGTGAAAAGCTGTGTGTGGTAAGCATGATCATTGAATTCCTTGGTTAGTCAAATCAGTCCTCTATTGTAGAAAATTAAGTTATGCAGTGGTTGTTGTTGTTAGGATCCCAGGTCTTGGAAACTTGCCTTAAAATTTGAGATAGACTTATATCAGCAATTTTTTTTTTAACAGAAAACTGGAGCTGTGTCTGAAATTCGAAATTCCATAAGTAATTGTAGAAAAATCCTTTTTGTATGATTCCAGTTCCAGATTATTCTTTGGGATGTCTATTTCAAATGTTGTGAAAACACCATCTTTAAATTCCCAGCCAAACTATGTCGTTTTTAGCCTGAAAGTTCACTGGACAGAAAGTCAAGAAGTTATTTTGTGATATCAAAATTTTGTTGTTTTCAGTTGCACGTTTTTGTTTCTTTGTAATCTTTGTTGTTATGCAATCATAGATGTTTTGAATTTAGAATATCATGTTTGTGATTTGTTTATGAAAGCAAAGGTAAAAAAAAACTAAAGGTTGAGGATGCTTAAAACTAGCTATAAGATTTAGAACTACTTTTATTGCTTCTTTGATTAGTAGTTTGTGTGATGCTTGAGTAGGTTCCTTTACACTAAAAGTCTGTGATTTCTGTTTGTTTAACACCAAAATGTCTATAATATGTATCTAGAAGTTTAGTTCTGCATATAGTCCATGGTTTTACTTTCCGATACTTTAAATAGGCTTCTAGCAGAAATTTTCCAGAAAAACTCAAAACTGAAGCTGAACTTTGGAAATTCATAACTAATTCTAGAAAAATCGTTTTGGGGTGATTCTAACTCTCATAGTTTCTTCTGTTTGCCTGCTATAAGTCATTAGAAGACCTCGAAGTCAAATTATGAACAGTTTTGTACAGTTTTCAGTCTGTTTGTAACTGGTACAGAAAATCATGTTTAAGTACAGAAAGGCATGTTTTTGTAAAATACTGTTTTGGTACTTTATTTCTTGTTTCAGCAGTTTGGCTTAGACTTTTTAACTAATGATTCATCTTTTATTAGGAACTTGAAACTTGAAGTGAGATCCGGCAAAGGTAGGAGGAAACTTGGGGAACCTCAATACTTGCTTTATACTTTGTTATGTGAATTACTTCTTTTTGTGAAATCGTTGCTTTCTTGCTGTATTATGTTCATAATGTGGAGTGTTTTTTTTTCATTTATGGCATAAGGAAGTATTAGTGCTATGCATAAAGCACATTGGGTAAAGAAGTTAGAAATTTTACTTTTGTGTAGTTGAGTCCATATCCTCAGCAGGAACCATATCTCATGTATGCCTATGTTGATGCGCAAGTAGTATAGGTTATGAAAAAGGGTAATTCGGGATTGGCGAAAGGGTAATGGGCAAGAGGACTAGCAAAAGGGGTTATGTGAGTGAGTGGGAGATAGTTCATGTAATTAAATACTCCAAGCCACCCTTGTGGTAAAAATACATGGTATGGGACATGTAGGTTTGAAGTATTTTGTTATATGAACTATATGGGGCAGATTATACATATACATACATGTTGTCTCTTTTGACTGGTAATGTATTGTTTGAAGAGATTTTGCCTCCTATTGGGCTATTTATGCTCACCCCTTTTAAATATTTTGCAGGTAATAAACAAGTTGTTTGAAGTTGTTTTCTTGCAAGGATGTTTTTAAATTTCCTGTAAAATATGTGTGCTATTTGCTTTCCTTTAGAATAAGATGTAGACTTTCATTAGTCTATATTTGTAAGCTACTTTATGAACTACTTGGAAATAAAAAGTGATATTGCAGTTGAGTATCAATGTGTTCTTTTCCAGTTTCTTTCATATTCTATTTATGGAAAATTTATTCCATATTTGGAATATGAGTTACACAAAAAAAAAAAAAAAAAAAAAAAATTTCAAAAATCTGAGGTGTGACAGTTATTTTCTAAGTTTGGGGTCACTGAGGTGGGTTATTTCATAACTGTATTCTATGTTATGTTATTTTATTTTATTTTATTCTAACTTGTAGATTTATATTTTGATAAGTATGTAGATTGATATGTAACAATGAAATCTTTGAAGTTATGGGAAAAAGTGGCAATGTTCACTGAATGCTTTTCTAATTTTGACTGTGTGCAGGAGCAATATGCGGAAGTGGTGTGGCCGCGTATTGATAGGGGCTCAGAGGTGCACATAATCTTGGTCTAAAGTTTGTTTTACTGATCTTCCTTCAGAATGAAGTGTAGAACCAAAATATTACATTGTTTAGTCTCTTTATAACAATTTCTTATTGGCATGCAGAGTGTTGCATCTTATCTGGATTGCGAGTTAATTATAATGGTAAGTAATGTTGTTCCCTGATCATTCTGAAGGTTTAATTACATGATTTTTGGCATTCTTAGCTGAAAAACTAATTGAATTTTTAATTTGTGTGCAACAGCCAGGCCTTACTGTTGTCTGCGGACCTGGGGAACTACGGGCGTTCAGAGGGTTTGTGTATCGGTGCTTTCGTTTGAGACCTTTTCCAGTGATGAAATTTTGGCCCGGTGGGAAAAAAGGCAAGAATCAATGTGCCTCCTATTGATCCTGTGTTTCCTGCATTTGAGTCTCTAGGTCGTGGTAGCGTAGAGATGGACTGATGAAGAAGGCAACCAAAACTATCCCCATCCACAGAAGTTTTTCAGAGTGGACTTCTTCATTACTGTGATGAAGTACAAGTAAGGTTTAGGGTAACCGGAGTAGTGGAATAGGTGGTTGTCAGAAACCATAGATGGGCTATCTGTAGCTGGTGCTAGCTTATTTGGCTGTCACAATTCAGCTTTGGAGTCCGGAGGCAAATGCTGTGGTGAGAGGCTTCAACTTGTGCCCATCTGATAAATTACAAATATTGTTCTGGAAAGTGAATTTTTTTTTCTTTCCCGATTGCAAGATGTGATTAGACCTCTTAACTGCTCCTCTTTCACTCCAAGCTGGAAATTCTCTTCAATGCTAGACAAGGTTTCTCATCTTTTGCCTCTGTTTAATGGGATCAAATGGAATTGGATTTCGAGAAAAGCTAACACCGCAGCTAAGTTTAGCTAAATTTGGAGGAATGGTTGGATTGATTATATACAGGCACAACCCCCCTGTAGCTGTGCCACAGAGCAAGTCCAACAGATTTCCTAAATTCTTTGATTTTCTCTCTCTAACAGCTTCCCTACTAAAATAGGAAATAGAAGCTTTGCTTCCCTATATTTACAGATTCTCTAAAAATATTTAGGGAAAGAAGAATTGAATGTTGCACATTCTTCAAGGCTCAAAGATAAGAAAGAAAACATAATTTATTTTAAAAAATAAACTTTGAAATTTTTATACTTATTATTATATTGTAATAAATGATGATTGTTGTTGTAATAAATATTTGAATCTTTAAAATAGGGAAACTGTTAGATTTGGTGTACAAAATTTTTAGAGATTTTGAGTTTTGTTTTCCTATTATGTAGAAAATATAAAAAAGCTGTTGGACTTGCTCTCATTCCCCGGTCTCTCTCACAATCTCTCCCATAATTCATTCTTACCACAAAGATAAAAGAACATGGCAACTGGCAACCCTTTACAAAAGCTCGGGGGTCGGAAAGTGTCTGACTGAGACTCTGGAAGAGATGATTGAGAACATAACTCTCACCGCCAAACGTGCCCTTCAGGTTTGGCTGAAGCTTTCAAAAGTCAAAACTCAAGTGAGAAATAACAAAGTCTCCATCAGGGGAGATCTGCATACCTACAATCCTCTGGTATGCGTGTATGTTTGTACTAAGAAAAGGAATACACATGAACCAAGGCATGTGTTTATGGCATGGGTGTTGCTATTTGAACCCTAGGTATGTCCAAGTGTACCCAAGGAGTAAAATATCTAAAATATCCTCGATATTTCTTCGAAATTTCTGTTTTTTACAATTACCGATATTAATTTTCATATCTTTCCGATATTTTATATTTAGTTTATTTTTGGTCGAATATACAACTTTAAATAAAATTTGATAAAATTTTCATTTATATTTGATATATCCATCGAGATTTTTTTTTTCGAATCATCGATTTTTTTTTTTTTAACCATCGAAATTTTCATAATCATCGTTATTTTACTCAAGTCCTTGAGTGTACCCAGCAAATACAAATCTAGATATATCGAGATTTTTCTTTCGAACCATCGAAATTTTCATAATCGTTGTTATTTTACTCAAGTCCTTCAGTGTACCCAGCAAATACAAATATAAAAGAGTATAACCGGTGTGTACCCAAACAACGACATGGTTTTACTATCGTGAGCCTCACTTTAAAGGCTGACAAAGTAATAAAAGGAGGCTAAAATAGAGAAATTATATATCTTATAATCGAGAGTTAGGGTTTCGAATTCGAACAACAACCACAACAGAGACGATACGTGTATAGGCAATAGGCAATTCATAGCCCCCAAAGGATTTCGATATGCACGGTTCAGCCAGTAGTCGTTCTCCGGCGGAGCCAGACTATATGAGTACTGAGGATGTTTTTCCCATCCCCGATCAAATTCCAGGTGATTAATTATTATATTTTATCATCATTTAGGGTTCTTCGATTCTAGTTTGATATTTATCCTTTCATGTGCAGATTCTGAAGTGGAGGGATTTGTTCAGCAATTGAAATCGACTTTGGGAATTGGCTATACAGTCACACTGGATATGGTATGTTATGATTTTACACTGAAGCTTTTAGTCAGATATTTCTGAAAGTTGGTAGTTTACCTCAAATATTGGATGATGCAAGAGTTTTCACAATATCACTAGTATTAAGTAGTTCAGTGAATTGAATAAATAAGCGAAGAATGAATCGATGAATGTTGTCTTTTGAATTATTGTCAGGCTGCACGAACCATCACATTCGATCAACCATCACGCAAGTTGATGCCTGGTCCTGCCCCGGACAAAAATGGGGTTCCTCATTTCATCACTTACGATGTGCCCTTGCCAGAAGAACGAGGTGTCGTGCTCTGAACATTCTTTCTCAATATAATTTGCGTTACTTTAAATGACTCAATTTCACCTGTGAGCCTCTCCATTGTTTTTTTTTTTCAGCAAAAAAGTTGAAAGACGCATGGCAGGAAATTGAATTAACCTTGTATCGCGACTCCATTTCATGTGATCTGAATCTTGCCAAATGTAGCATGAAAGTCTCAACAACCACATCGCTTAAGGATCCATGTATGGTTGGAAAGGCTTGGAATCTCCTTGAACTGTTGTCCACAACTCCTGTTCCTCTATATACGGTACAAACTTAAGATCATTTCACAGGTGATCTTATTTAATAGAAAATGCATTTTTCAGTAAGTTCAGATGGTTTGTAATAGTTGCATATGTACTCCGTCATTTGTTACAGCACACAAATAATATTGGTTGTTGGCCGAGGCAGTCGTATATACCTGTTTGAGCATTTGTTCCAATCTTCTACCTTTAATTTGACTCGAGTTAGTAATAATGCCATTTCTTTTTCAGTGGAAGTGATTTCAAGTGAGATCATGTTATTACTTTTTTGTTGACCTATCATTGTTATGATTTCAGGCATTCGAAATATTCAAAGACGTTAGGCAACAGGAGACCATCAACATAGGATTTCAGAACGGTGGGATTTGCTCAAATTTTGGGATCAAGAAGGTAGATGTTGGGCAAACTTTGACTATAACCATTTACATTCTCTGTAGGAGTGATGCTGGACCTTTTAGTTTGCACTGTAAACAAATAAACGATCCAGCATCTCTAGCTTTGCCATCTGCTATCTAGATACTCAAACAGGAGTCAGACCCAAGCCCTCTTACATTGTAATGCTGTAGATATGCAGAACCACACTTTTCTGCTCATTTGACATCTACTTTTGTGTGCAGGATGATTATCTTAAACGTTGGGAATGCCTCTTCTGCTCGCTAAAGGTGTATAATCTGATCTACTTTTTCCCTTTGGATTGTAGCTACACCTCTTAATTCTTTTTTTTTTTTTTCGTTGAATTTCTTAAGTTACTCACAATTGAATTGGGATGCAGGCACTTTCAAAAGGGGCATGTTGTCATATCTTTCTTGATGTAAGTTTTCTAGCAATATTGTTATTTTGATGGTTCATGTAAACTTGTTTTTCTCGTCTTTCCCACGCCCACCCTATTTGAGAGTTATGAATTTAATGTTTTTGACTTTGCCTATAAATGATAGGAAAACACTTTTACTGCTGTGACTGTTGTGGGTAGCTCAGTTGAGAAACTTTCTCTGCTGAAGACCGTCGTGGAAGACTGTATAACCAATAATGTGTGTCTTTCGACCTCTATCAGGAGGTTTGAAACGAAAGTAATACACGAGTCGATGGATGAACCACATGCCAAGCACACACACTCCTTTAAGTGTGGCCCTTTGTTGAATGAAGATAGAATGCTTGAAGTATGCTCGCTATATGCGCCACTCCATGAAAATCGAGGTGGCATACTCTTTTTCTTTTCTTTTTGTACTTCCCTTTGTTGTTGGCTGCTCAGCAGTTCTTATCCTCAATAGGTACCCATTCAAATTTGGTTTCCAAACATAATAATTATTCTTGATCAGTGATCAGTATATCTTGTAAATAATGCTTGCATGGACTTTAGATATAGAGATATTGGTTTGACAGTCACCTTGCATTGCTAAATGAATTGTATCTTTTTGTTTGCTGTCCTCTAACAGTAAATTTTTATCTTCTTAATTCCCTTGGGGATAATTGCTTCTTCTTTTTTTTTAGCTCCAAAGGAAACTAAACACTAGTCGCAATATTTTGATTTTTATCAGAACTTTTTTTTTTTTCTTGCTGAATATTAATTTATATTAAGCTATCTAGTTTTGTGGTGGTTAAATTTTCATAACCTCAAAAGTGTGTTTTGTCAGTAAATTTGAGAGAATATTTTAGGTGGCATGCTTTGCTATAAAAAAAATTGGTGGATTATGGGAGAAAAGAAAAAGAACACTGCCTTCTGGAGTCTTTTTCCATTGAAGATAGTTCACTTATCCATGGCTAGATTTAGTTATAAATTAGAAATGAAATAGACCCAATTAGCACTAACAGAGTGGCAAAGGGGTAGTTACTGAGTAAAGGAACTAGTTCTTACATTTGCATTGTTCTCTTCAGTATCGAAGTTGCAGAAATCTTTGCCAATGCTTGGGTCTTCCCTAAGGAACTATGGCATTTCATATACTCTGGTACGTCATGCTCAATGTCTATGATAACTGTTGTGTGTGTGTGTTTTTTTTCTTTTTTCTTTTGGAAAACTGCTGTGTGTTTACAAGTTACTAAATGTTTACTAGACTAGGCCGCTGTGTTTCATATGATTTTGGTTTTAATGATATATACAATTGTTCGGTCAGGATGAGAATTCCTTGATATTGTCAACCATCAGACGTACCAAGGAGCCAGATATCATTGACAAGGCTTGGCAGCTCTTTGAACTTTTGTCAACAACTCATGTTCCAGCATCTATGGTACAATGGTTGATCCTTTGATCTTGTCTTCCTATCAAATGACTGATGATCTATTCTATGTGTTCAGAATTGTTTGTTCTAGTTTCTGAAGTTTTTGCTTATTCAATGTAAGTTCTTTTAGGGTGTTAATGCGGGTAAGGTATTATTTTTTGCTCAGTCAATGTAAGCTCATTTCCTTTAGGCTGTGTTAATGCAAATAGTAAATAAAACCTCAGATTAGACATATGTTCAATTAAGATATGAGTATGACAGTGGTGCTCCCTTTCTTAACTTCTGCAATTTTGTAATATTTGTTGTCTTTTATTTGAGTGAATTGCATTCTGGTTTCAGGCAATAGAATTATTGAATGGCATGTAAACTTGCTTAATCAAAATTGGGATTCAAGAAGGTGGACTATCTTCATTATGTGGAATCAAGGAGGTGGGTATTGCATCGGTTTGAAGTAGGCGTCTTTCAGTTCCCATCAAAACAAATCTAACTTGTTATTGTTGCCTATCGTTTATGTGGATGTGTACTTTTTTGTGCATGAGAAATCTAAATTTCTTAGATGTGCTGAAGCTGACTTACTTGCCTCTCTCTGATCTCTTCTATTTGCTGCAGGAGGAATACAGTCAACGATGGGAATGTATTCGCCACTCCCTAGAGGTGCTTTTCACTAAGTTGATGCATTTTGTATTTTTATGGTTTTTTTTAAAAATTTTACGGGTGTAGTTTTTTACGCAAATCTGCTAGATGATCTTCTCTAACTTTTGACACTAATATGGATGCAGATACTTGCTGAAACGGTGGAGTGTAATGTATTTCTTAACGTAAGTTGTTCCTTTGCAATATATTGCTCCATTGTTTTGTGATAACTATAAATGTAATTTTTTTTAAAACTTTTTTTTGCTGTAATGTAATAGGATAACACTGTAGCTGCTGTGGGGAAAGACTGTGTAGAAATGGTTAAGCAGTTGGTGCAAAATTGCATTCTGTATAATGTTTGTCCTGGGACCGCTGCCAGCAATTATAACCTTTTATCACAAGGTGTAAGTATTGAAGACCCACATAAACTGCATGTGGAGATGAAAAATTCTGCGTCAGCGATGAGGATCATGCCTGAACTCTCCTCTTTCTGTACCTTCTTTTATGGAAAACAAGGTACCTTATTCCTGTACTCATGCTTCTGTATGTTTGAGTCTACTTAGTAGTAGCAAGTAAGTTTGGAAGGCAAGCGGGTTTTCATGTACATCTCTGGTATTGAATTAAGTTATTGAAAAACTACTGTTTTTTGGTGTATGAAGTATTATATCTGCTTACAATGTTCCATAGTTCTCCAACCGAAGATACTTAAAGAAGCATGTTTGGTCACCTATAAGCATTTAAATTGTTTTGTGCAGTGACTCAGTTGGGAAAAGATTTCAAGAGTGTGGAAGCGTACTTGAAGAAGCGTGGCTTGTCTTTTCAATTTTTTAGTGAGGTATTCCATGATAAATGTGGTTTATGAAAATGTTTCAAAATCTGGGTGGTCTATATATCAAATTGTGTGATTGGATGCATCTCAAATTATTGTCAGGCCGAGTACTGTTACATGATAGTCTCCAAAACTACAGACACTGGGGATCCAGATATTAGCAGCAAGATTTGGGATTTCCTCAAACTTCTGTCAACTGATCTTAAGCCTTTTAAGGTACAGTGTGCAATATCCTTTTATTTTTTTATATTAAACTAATGATCGGACCTAATCTTTAACTTCAAATGATTTAATAAGTAGCTTAGGTATAATAGGGTGTTTACTTTGGTTCTTTCATTGTAATCTGTATTTTTATGCAAGGCTTGTGATCCCATAGACGTATAATTTCAGGGCAGAGTATATAATCTTTCTTGAAAGCTGTGGGTCAATTTTGTTTATCTGTTGTTTAAGATGTAACACTTTTGAAAGAACTTTTTCAATTTAACTGTTTATTTAGCATGTCTGTCTGAGCTTTTTGATTTGACGAGTGCGCAATGATTTTGCTTCAGGCAATAGAAGCACTGAATGGCGATCTACGTTATGACTTCATCCCCACGGGGTATAGATATGGTAAATTCTGTTCAAAGGCTGGGATCACTGAGGTGGGTTATTGCATAATTTAATTCTATGTTTTGTTGTTTTAATTTATTGTTCGTCGGTAATTGCCATCTATTGTAGATGAGACTGTTGATTGATATGTATAACATTAAAATCTTTGAAGTTAAGGGAAAAAAATGGCAAGTGGTCACTTACGGCTTTTCTGATTTTGACCATGTACAGGAGGATTTTGCTAAAGTGGTGTGGCCACGTATTGAGCTCGGCATAAAGGTGCGCATAAACTTGATTTAAAGTTTGTTTTTAAGGATCTTCATTCAAAATGAAGCAAAGCACCAGTAGATGACATTTTTCGTCTCTTTATAACAATTTCTTACTGGCATGCAGGAAATTTCATCTCAACTGAAGTTGGAGTACTTCATAAGTGTATGGACTGTTCATTGGTTATTCTGAAGGTTTACATATTTCTTGTGGCATTCTTATTAAGAAGTACTAATTTTCTGATTTTAACTGTGCAACAGCTGGATTTTATTGCTGTCATGGGAGTTAGAGAAGTAGAGGTACTCAGACATTTTGTGTTACAGTGTTTTTGTTTGAGGATGCCTACGGCTATTTCGATGCTGGTTGGTTGGTGAAACTGTGTCCCATTGATCCTGAGGTTCATATGCATATTTTCGGTTTCCGGTCCAGCTTAAGGCCTAGAGATGGACTGATGAAGAAGCTTCTTAGGCTTTGTATATTTTTTAGTGTTAGAAAGTATGGATGGGTTTGAATTTGTCAACTTTAATTTATGTGTTTAGACTGTTTATGTATTGATAAATATCAAATTCAAATTCAAAATGTGGAGACTACTTTAGAGTCCTATTCTTGTATCTTGTTTAGCGGTTTAAAACTTTGCAATTTTGCATAGGAACAATTGGGGAACAGGAATGAGGAGGCCACGAGATTTCATTTTGAAGAGGATTGGGGAATATTATCATGCCTATAACGCCGTTTTCCTTCTCATAAATTGATATATATTTTTAGAATTCAAAAGAATAGCCTCTTCATCATTAGGACCAAGGCTAGCTGGATAGAGATGGGATAACTTCTAATATCTCTACTTGTTGTAACTTTTAACATCATGTACAGAGACTAATAACTAATTAAATAATATCCATCCTTTTACTAATGAGACAGATTGTCAGGTTTTGGTTTCGGTCATTACCAATGGTTCCCTAAATGACTTTGAACTTGAATTCTTAATTGAAGATATGCGAGAAAGTTTGTCTACTATTACTGCTTCAGTCCGGTTTGTGAGAAGATCAACAAATATAGAAGCTCATGTTCTAGCAAAGGAAACTATTAGTGGTCCTAGTAATTTAGTTTTCACTACTAATTCTTTTAGAGTTGTGAGAATGATGTTTTTTTTTATCGTAACGATCTTTGATCAATGAATTCGATTCATTCACTTAAAATAATAATAATAATAATAATAAGTAATTATATATTTCATTCTCAATTCAGTTCTCATTTCTAAATTGTGCTTAATGCCAATGCTATTAGGACCGGCCACAAACTTTCATTCTCTACGTTATTTTAATTTCTACATTGTTCACTTGAATGATAACATATATACTACAAGATAATTTCCACTTTTGAAGAAGGGGTTGTGTTGTTTGAAGATGAAAGAAGGCTCCAAGGTTTCCTAGCACTTGAACACTTTTAATGACATTGTTAGCGAACTTGAAACTTGTAAAATGAATGATAAGGAACGGTGATTTTTGTTATGTCTTTTATACATCAGCGAATGTTTACAGAACAAATATATAACCGGAAAATAACCGGAAAGTACAATGAGCTTTTACTTCACATTGTTAGACCCTCGATCGAGTCACATTACACCAACAATACAATTTGAGCAACAAGTAATCTATGGCTTTAAACAACTGTGGATATAATTAGGGTTTTTGATTTTTGACCAAAGAGAAACATGGCACTTGACCAGCAGAAGCAGCCACGTGGCGTGTTCTGGGTCCCATTTGTTCCTAGGGCCACGGAGGATGTCATAGAAATCCTTAATCAATCCTAGAACCCTGTTTCTGCAGCTCTGCTTCTTCTTCCTCCTCAAAATCATCAAAGACTCAAACTTTGATTCCAAATTTGCAGAAGAAATCATGGGGAAGACTGAAAAGACCGAAAAGGCCAAAGAGAGAAGAGAAAAGCGACGCCAGGAGATCTCTCTTCTCAGAACCATCCCTTATTCCGATCACCAAAGGTCACATTTTTGATTCATCCAACTTTTATTTTCTTGATGCATGTTTGAATTTGAAGCAAACCCAGAAACCCAATTTGGATTCATGCATTTGGGTGTGTTTGAGTGTGACCCATTCTTTGATATATGCATTTTGTATAGGTGGTGGTCGGCTGAAACCATTGCGGTGGTGACCGGAGGCAATAGGGGCATTGGATTTGAAATCACTAGGCAACTTGCGGCGCATGGATTGACTGTGATACTCACGTCCCGAGACCCTGAGGTGGGATGTGAAGCTGCTAAGGTGTTACAAGAAGGGGGTCTAAATGTGTATTTTCATCAGCTGGATGTGTTGGACCAAGTTTCCATCAAAGAGTTTTGTGACTGGTTGGTGGAAAACTATGGTGGTTTGGATATTCTGGTGAGTTTTCGGAGATTGGGTTTGCGAACATGAAGTGTGTTTGTGTGTATGGAGTTGTTTGGGATTATGATGTTTTTGGGGATTGGTTTGATGTTGCAGGTGAATAATGCAGCTGTTAATTTCAATCAGGGGTCTGATAATTCTGTGGAGCATGCAGCGCAAGTGTGCACTACGAATTATTATGGCACCAAGAACATGATCCAAGCGTTGATCCCCTTGATGAAGCATTCATCTGCCGGGGGTCGTATTGTTAATGTGAGCTCGAGATTGGGTAGACTAAATGGCAAACGAAATGTGAGTTAAAGAATTGTTTCCCTATATGTTTATTGAGTCTCGTTAGATTGTGCTTTCTTATCTGGCATATTGGCATTGCATTTGTACTTTTGTAGTCATATGAATCCATCCTTTTGTGTAAATACTTGGAGTTGGTGGGATGAGTAGATCACTAACCCTGTTCAGTAAGATTGGGAGGAAAGAAATTATTAGTTGTGTCAGCTGAAACTTAGATAGAGTTCAAAGTGATACTTAGGTCCAGATAAGTATATGCCTTCCTAGAAGGAAGACTTCGCTGGGAAATCATGGGACATATAATATGTCAATATGGGGTCAGGACTGTTGCTTCTAGATTAAGCTCCTATGAGAATCTCACTAGTTGTCCAGCCGCCTTATTTTTCTTATCCAACTAAACAACCTTTATTTACTGCATTTTAATTACAGATGAACTATTTTTTTTTGTTCACCTCTACTTATCTTTTCAATTCAGATTCTTTAGACTATGCATATAGATTGATTATATGATAAAAGGCTAACATCATTGTTAAATTGTATCAACCATCCACGACCATTGCTGCTAGTCCGCAGCAAACTTTGATCTATGTCAAACTGATTTATGCTTTAATTGACAGAGAATTGAAGATCTGAATTTGAGAGAACAACTTTCCAATGTGGAAACTCTCACAGAGGAAATTATTGATGGAGCAGTAGACAGTTTTCTAAAACAAGTAGAAGAGGGCACATGGGAATCAGGTGGTTGGCCCCAAACATTTACTGACTACTCGGTATCAAAACTTGCAGTCAATACTTACACCAAGCTAATGGCAAAGATACTCTCTGATAGACCAGAAGGTCAGAAGATCTTTATCAACTGTTATTGCCCAGGTTGGGTAAAGACTGCTATGACGGGCTATGCTGGGAACATATCAGCTGAAGAAGGAGCTGACACTGCAGTTTGGTTGGCTTTGCTTCCAGATCAGGCAATAACGGGGAAATTTTTCGCTGAGAGACGTGAGATAAAGTTTTGAGGTCATCTGGCTGAAGACTGACAGAGTTTGTGAAATAGTTCATGGTGTATTCTGGACCAAGTATCCACCACAACCAAAATGAAACTAAAATTTCTATTGTAAAACAAGTCTCTATCACTGCATTATGCCGTGAAGGAATACCTTGGCACCGTTGATGAAGATAGTCAGCAACTTCCATTGTAGGACGGAGACAAAAAAGATAGATCCTCTGGTGAAAATGGTATCAGCATAGGTATGTCACTCGTTTTTGTAACATTAGAAGTCAGAATTCTTTAAGCACCATTTTGTTCAAGTCCATTTATGCAAGATTAGATCAAGTTCAGGAGTCTTAGTGATAGTTATGTCTCTGTTTCCTTTATTTTGTTTCACACTATCAATGCAAGTGATTTTTCTTGGTGCATTTGAACACTTGATGCTCTAGTTGTTAGTTTGGTTGATTCTATCCTGCTAGATGATGTATGCAGTATTTGTTGCTCCCAAGATCACTTGACCAAAAAAAAAAAAATCACTTGAATTGCATGGTATTGATGATGGAGTACTTTCTTTTGGCTATATCACTATTACAGTTTACAAGTACATATGTATATAATGGAGTACAGGGAAGTGCAACAAACTCGGACGGTGTTTATTTCTTGGAATGTATTCAGAACTGTATTACATTTCATGTGCAAATAAGGCTTAGGTTCATATATATTGAACTTTAAAAAAAAAAAAAAAAGAGGTTCATATTAAACTTGAAACTTATGATGGTCAGCTGTTGCCCCGAGTTCATACGCGCCAAAACTTTTTTCCGATTACTTGCAACAGAAGTCCGATGCTCACTAAGTTTTTCTGCAGCAGTGCAACATCACCATTTTCAATGTTTGGGACAACCATCAAGCTAAATTGATTTTGGACCGCCATAGATTGTTGAACCTACTATTTGAAATATGAATAAGCTTTACAAATCACCACACTACGCTAATGCAACCAAACTAGAGAAAAATGATTAACAAAATAACAAGCCCTCAAATTCCTTCACATAGGAGGGAAGTGTTACAAGCACCTCTGAATCTCTAATACAAAGTTAGATTGACGAACCTGACATACACTAATGAAACGCAGCGTTACAACAATCAATCTATAGCAACACATGTTAAATTAGGCTTACCTTAAACCAAAAAATGAAAACCAAAATTTGGACGAAGAAAGGCCACGATGGCATAAGAAGTAGTTGAATCTTTTGGGGCAGACGTCCTTCATTGTTGGTCATTAAACCCACCATACATATATTTTCTCTCTTCCTTTCTCTCTGCCTTCGTGAATCAAACAGAGAAAACATGGCAAGCTTGAGAAGAGCTTTGATCAGCGCCCACCGAGCTCTCAAATCCGGCAATTCCATCTCACCCACTCAGACCCTTCTCAGGTATTCATTCATTCATTCTTTTATATATACAAAGATACAAGCTTTCATCGTTACATATACACAAAGACTCAAGCTTTGATTGTTTGGTGGGTTTCTTTGATTTTCCAGGCCTCAATATAGTAGTGGCTTAGTTCAGCGATCTTATTCCACCGATAACTCCAGCAATCTCAATATCGACCTCTCTAACGAGGAGAGCAAGCGGCGTTTATGTAATAGGTGGGTCTCTGTGTCTTTGCTTCAATGGTTTTGGAAGTTGGATTTTTGATTCTGAAACAAACATGGGGTTTTGGGTTTGGAACAGATTGTTGTACAGGAGCAAGCAGAGAGGGTTCTTGGAATTGGATTTGGTTCTGGGTAAATGGGTGGAGGATCATATTCATTCCATGGATGAAAGTGGAATTAAAGCTCTTGTGGATGTTCTTGACGTGGTGAGTTTACTTTCTTCATCTCATACCTCATTTGCTTACTTTTGGAGGGGTTTCAGTTGCTTTTTAGTTTATGCTGTGTATTGTTAATTGTAATGGTGTTGTGCTGCATTCAAATTTGTTCATTGGAATTGAAGTTATCAAATTTCCTGATATATATGGAATATATTAAGTAATCTTTGTAGCTGGAAAATCCTAATCAGTTGATGTTAGTATGTTGTTTTTGACTATCTAAAAGGGTTGCATTCTATAGAACATCTCATGGTGCTTCCCAGCAGATATTAGTAATTTTCTGAATTTCTTTCGTCTCTAGTGTAGGATAATCATCCTGAGCATTTAACTGAATTATTTCTCAAAAGAATTCAGTGCCTTTGAGAGTAGGGTGACCCCTTGACCAGATGCATTTTGATCTAGCTGCACATCCAAAGTGTAGCCTTTTTACTTGTTTATTGTTTCTTACTCAGTTTCTGATGCTAGTATAAATAGGTATTCATGTTATGCATTCATTGGATTGCATAGTTTTAAGCTATACGATCAATACAATAGAACTTGGCATCAAAACATAAAATTGTATTATCAGAAACACACCATGTTTTAAACTGTTCTATTTACATCCTCAAATGGATTCAACTATAGCAGAGGTTCTGAGTATTTGAATATTGAGATGGTTACTGTGCTATTGCAATTTTTCACTTGTATGTGGAAACACATGATATATACTATAAAGGTACTCAGATGTTATTTCACTGCATCAGTAACTCTGGGAGACAAACTGCATCAGTAGCTCTTGCATATGCAAGTTCTCATCTTTAGATGAAGTGGGAGCTAGTATTTATTTAATCATGTGATGGTCTTTCCTACAGGAAAACCCTGATCTCTGGAAGTGGTTAAGTGGCCAGGAGCAACCTCCCCAGGCACTCATAACTAATCCGGTGAGCTGATCTAGAAATATGAAAAATTGCTCTTCAAATTCATTGCTTTCTTCTCTATCAATTCCATCAACTCAAATCATTTGTGTGTAGGTTTTCACTGCAGTGCGGAACAAGGTTACCAACAACCTGGACAGCTTTGCTGCTCCTGAGACACGAGCAACACCCGGGAACCCATGGGTCAGAGGATGGGATGATATAAAGAAATATAAGGGCGGCCCTATAACCGGGAACCAGTAGTTCTGTCATTTCCTACAAAATTCATAAGGGTTGTTTGTTTTTAACGAGTGAGCGAAGAAAAGTGCTTATTAGATTAATAAAACCAAGATGCATTGCTGGGACTGTCTCCGCTGGTTCTTGTTTTCTGGTGTACCCCTTGTTTCTCATGTCATAATGTAATATGTTAAAAGAGTTCTTTATCTCAGTTTGTATCTGCATGCTATTCATATAATGAAACAAAATGATATTCTCGATTTTCTGGAAGACATGATGAGGAAACAGGATGAGAAATGGATTATTTTGGTAGTTTTGGTATTCTAAACTGGAAGAAATAACCATAAGCCTAAGTTAAACTGTGTGCTTGAGTAACCCTGTCCTTGAGAAAACCAGGTCCCCTCTTCAAGTTCTTGTTGGAATTTGTGGGCAGTGAAAATTTCTTATCCAAAAATTCAACCAAGATTAGATTTCCATATTTTGGTGGAATGGTGGGGACAACATTCGAGACGTATATAACACAATCCAACCTCACAGCCCTCATCGTTTTCTCTTTCAAGCAAAAAGAACCCATCAAAAATGGCCTCTGCGGCAACCACACCTATCTCCTTATGTTTCCTCCTCTTGATCATCTCCTCCTTCAACATCTCAACTTCCGATGACCCGACTCCGGCGACATGGCCCCACCAATTCCACTCAGTTCTTTTCATGAACAACAGCGGAGCTCTCCAAATGTTGGACCTGTGGTACGACTGGCCCAACGGTCGGAACTTCAACATAATCCAGAACCAACTAGGAAAGCTCAAGTACGACCTGGAGTGGGACAATGGCACCTCCTTCATCTACACTTTGGACTCCGACCGGGAATGTAGGGTTTTGCATTTTGAGGTTGGCATTCTCCGGCCTAACTGGCTCGAAGGTGCAACTTATCTGGGTCAGCGTCACGTGGATGGCTTCCTCTGCAATGTTTGGGAGAAGGTTGAGTTCATCTGGTACTATGAGGATGTTGTCACTAAGAGACCTGTTCACTGGCTCTTCTACACAGGTACGAGACTTTGTCCCTAACTGGCACCCTTTTGCTGCACATTGTCATTGTTTTTTACTTCTTAAAGCATGTTGAGGTTAGATTGGTTTGTGATTTTTCTTGTCAAATTGATAATCTGGATTAGTTAGGTAACGTACCCTTGTTCTATTGTGTGATGTTGGATTCGATAGTCTCGGCCATTGATTCAGAAATAGTATACATGGTTAGTTAATTGGATTGTTCTTGACTTCTTGTATGACTAGAGAACAAGTCACGTTTGCAGAAAACATTACCTGATTTTGAGCAGCAAATTTGGCTAGAGTTATAAGTTGGGTGAATCTGAGAGGATTTGGGGTTTAGGTGATGATTTTGATTTCATTTGCCAATAGTAATGGTTTGTTGGGAAATGCTGCAGGGATGAGTGCTCATGTGATGACATTTGAGGTGGGAGCACAACTTGAGGATGAAAAGTGGAATGCTCCTGTTTACTGTTTTGGGGAGGCTGCTCAGTTGGAAAGGAATAAGGGCTCCCTGATTGAAGTTATGGCAAGTGATTATTCTCATGGGAGGCTGGTGAGAGGAGTATTGGATGCTTGATGCTTCAATGGAGATGTGATTCTGATTTCTGGATGAACATATTAGACAGGTTACTTTCCTTAATTTGGATATGTTTTAAATAGCTTTTCAGTTGTAGTTAATAAATGAAATGATTCCTGGTGTTCCTATTGTACTAATCACTTATCGAAAGCTGCAATCCATAACCAACACCATTGCATATTTTCGGACGTACGTTATCTAATGCATTCACTGATGGATTGTCAAACATAATATGTAGCAAACAAACTAGTATTAATAAGTTGGTGTACGTTCAGATCCCAACTCCTATCACTTATATAGGCTCTGAACCAAGAGCAATGGTGCTGCCGTGCTGGTAAGACGAAGGACCACAGGCACCACTGTGGGGACGACTGTAAGGGTGACAAGGTTGTAAGGGTGACGACTGTTGGGATTTGATACTCTTGGCCATTGGTAGTCAAAGGTATGTGAAAACCCCGGTAGAGGATCATGTTCATTGGGAAGGTGACGAAGCGCCTAGCGCCATTGTAGGGGATTTGTTTGTGTCCTGAACTCCTGAAGCAGAAAAGACACACCCCAAGTTTGAGCTAGAGTGATGACCTATTCTTTGAAAATACACTATCCTCTGCTAGAGGTACAGAGTATACATTTGAGTTTGTATCGACGCATTTGAACTGCAAGACTAAATTCCTTTTAAATCTCGACCAAAATGTAAGCAGATTTCTTCTCTACAAATCATGTGTTCTAATTACATCCAAGTGAATCTGATGAGAGCAGCAGTATTGGATCCTTTGACATGTTTGGACAGCTTTTGTGCTCTAGTAAAATCGTTCTTGCTTCTCCTAATATGCTGATTTAGCCACATCAAAAAGTTACCGACTCCTACTACATAAAGTTTGCTTTCTGTTTTGATTGTATAGATCGATTAAAATATCACATGCTCCGAAACATGACAGAATGTATGCGACTCAAAATACCCATTGGGCCCAAAATTGAAATAGCAATGGTAACGGTGACGTTCGAAAGCTTCCAATCTTATATTTCTTCCACAGAAAAAGAAACACAAACCCAAAACCCAACTCAAATCGTCATCAGAAAATCGAAATGCAGGTAGCGGTGGCAGGGTAGTGTTGAAGTGAAAATTTAACTGAAATGGGCATCGGGTCGGAGTCGGGCAGCGGGAGTGGCTCCGACGACTCGTCGTCGTCGTCTTCTTCGGGAGGAGGATGGAGCAGCGTGGCGCGTGGCGTGGTGGCGAAGACGTTGGTTTTGATCGGCGGAGCTTTGTTACTGAAGCGACTGACCAAGTCCACAACCCGGTGGGACCACGCCCGCCACGTCACCTTCTCCCTCTCCGGCGAGAAGTTCTCCAAGGACCAAGCCGCCCGGGATCCTGACCACTACTTCAACATCAGGTAAATAATCAAACGGCTCTGCTTCTGCTTCATTTCACTTTGTTTAGTTTTGTATCAAAACGGCGGCGTTTTGGTTTTGGTTGATGATGGTGGAGTTTGGTTTTGCAGAATGAGTAGCTGCCCAGCAGCTGAGATGGTGGATGGGTCTAAAGTGTTGTACTTTGAGCAAGTAAGCATTGTTTTGTTGTGTGTAAAGTTCAGTACTTTGATATGTGATGAATGATGAGCTGATTTTGGGTTGTTTGTTAGGCTTTTTGGAGGAGTCCCCAGAAGCCCTTTAGGCAGGTGAGTGTGAATTGTGCCTTGAGAGGTGAAGCTAATGTTCAAAGGTTAAAGCTTTTTGTGTTTTCTTATTTTAAAGTTTCTTTCTTCTTTGTCTGCAGAGATTTTATATGGTGAAGCCGTGCCCAAAAGAGTTGAAGTGTGATGTTGAGGTGAGCCTATGAAAGATTTGATATGCCTCTGATCATTTGATGTATTGTTCTTGGGATTTGAGTTATGTTGTAATATTTTGAACTCTCATCTATGAGCAGGTAAGCTCATATGCAATTAGAGATGCAGAGGAGTACAAGAATTTTTGTGATCGCTCAAAGGACCAGCGTCCTTTGCCTGAAGAAGTTATCGGGGTGAGTATTTAGTCACATCATAGTCACTTTACTTCTTGAGTTATCTGGTTTAAGTACATATTATTATGGCTTACAAATGTGGTATAGGTATAGGAACTACTAAAAGGTGTTGAGATGATTTGTACTTGCTCACTTCAACATGATAGATACTATTCTACCTTGAAGTTGTAGATGGTGGTCTGAGTTCAAAATCTAGACTAAGATATATCAACTGAAAACTGAAGAATTTCACAGGGATGAATTGTATGTGCATGTTGCATTTTGGGAAGATTGATGTTAGTTTTGCCCCCGTGCAACCCTTGCTTGTATGGTTTCAGGTCCAAGTTTGTGAATAGAAACTTGAAGATATGTTTAGGGAGCTGAAACTTACACTCCCATTTTTACATTCCACACTCCCCTTATAGTGCTTTTACCAAATCACCCCTCTATTTGTCCTATCGACCCCACCTCTCTCTGACTCTCTTCCATGGGAACTGAAATTCCCTCTCTCCTCTTCTGTGTTTCTTCTGGTTTGCTTTGCTCTCTTACATTTCTTGTTTTCTATTAAGAAACCAGATAAAGGTGAATGATGGATATACGGCTAATATTGTTTGGGTGGAGAGATGAGTTACCAAAGTCTACTTTTTCATGATGTTAATTGGGTTTCTCAATTATGTTGCAGACTGCATAATAGTTGAATCCAATTTCCTCACCCAGAGGAACGACATCAGGGTCTTGGTTATTTAGTCATGTCCAATTTTGGTTTCTTGGTACTGATTAGATCTTAGAGGTGAAAACTAGCTACCACCATGGAAACCCAAATTAACAACCAGCTTCATTTTGCTTTCTTTTCATTCATGGCTCAAGGCCACCTGATCCCGGCCAATCACATGGCCTAGCTATTTGTTTACACAGTTCTCAAAGCCACAATCATCACAACCCCTTCAGATGCACCTTTCATCCACAAGAAGACTGAAAACTAATTAAGGTACCCATACCCACATTTTCACAATCAAAAGGGTTGGAGCCAAACGGGTTCTAGGCAATTTGGATCATCTTTTCTCGTTCTATTTTCAGTATTACAAGTCTGGGAATCATGAGAGAGAAAAAGAACAATTTGGTTGGTGTAAGGCAGTGAGGGGAAGACGACTCAAGAAGTAAGGGTACTTGTGGAAAAGAATTGTGAGTAGTAGTCAAAATAATATTAGACAATTGAAAGGGAGTTTGGTTTACAAAAATGGGAGTGTAAATTTCAGCTCCCTATGTTTATGCTTTGAAGTTGTTGCATTTGTTGGGTTTCACATTGTCTATCTTTAAACTATTTGAGAAAATCGAAGTTTCTATCTAAATTGTAATATCTGTGTGCAGGACATTGCAGAGCATTTGACAACAGTGCATCTTAAACGCTGTGAGCGTGGAAAACGCTGCTTATATGAAGGGTCAACTCCGCCTGCCAGCTTCCCTAATTTATGGGTAATTCGTTGTGTTTAGTTGTCTCTTCTCCTTCCCCTTTACTGTTGTGCTGATACATGAGAACCTTACTTTGGGGCCATGGATATGTCAAGTTTCATTTGCAATATTTCCTTGACATCATTTTGCTCTTTGTGACAGAATGGAGCATCATACTGTACTTCAGAACTTGCAATTCTGAAAAACAATGAGCTACATTCTTGGGATAGGGGATACAACGATGAAGGAAATCAAGTCAGTTTTTCTACTCAAATCTGTATAATCACCTTATTTTTGATGTTGTAAATTGTGGTAGTTTTCCTGGGTACCAATCCAAGTCTTGTGCTGTTACAGGTTTGGGGACCAAAGGAAGGTCCTTATGAATTCAAGCCCGCACCTGCCTCGAGTACCAATGACATGTTTTCTTCTTTAAACTTTCCTATTCAGCAATCTATCGAAAAAAGAATAGAGGGCTCATTTGTCTTGCAAGAATGATCGTGGTATTATATAACCATCATATGTAAATGTTAAGTTTACCTCACCTCTATTAATATGTTTTTCTCTGTTAGTTATCATCCTTGCTCATGCTTTTTCTTTATTGATATCATCTGATTTCATACTAACTTGCACGTAAGACTATCTGCCTGCTGGTTTGCGGAAGTCCAGTACGTGCAGACTATAATGTTCAGGAAATAAATCCTCAACTGTTAGTACTTAGTAGTGAGATTGAACTTTTATTTGAATTTCACCTTACTAGATTGGACATTCACTAGTTTTCCTTCTTGTCTTAACCCTGCAACATCACCGATTGTCTTTGGGATTACTTTTGGCTTTCCATTTGTGTAGTCAATTGAACTTCTTGTTATAGTGCCATTGGGGATGCAGTTCTGAGTCTTTTATTATGAGAAAGCCACTAGGGACAAATGGTGTTCAACTTTCCTGCCGAAAGATAGGGGCTCATTCCTACATTAGGCATCGTTTCTATTTTCCCAAGTAAAACTTCAAAAAGAAATTTGATGCATACAAGCATCTTTCGATGTACTGAAGGAGTAGTCATTTACCATGACTAGGCGCTGAGCTATCTGTGAGGTTGCTAAAACTTTATATTTCCTGTGTGGCACTGTGTCTACTCAACTAATCCAGCACTTCAATACTATGGAAGTGCCTGTTTACGGTGCTCTACATACAACCGCCATTGTAAGAATGCAAGGGACTCTGAAAATTTAGTATGCTATTGAACACTATCATATAGGTGTAGTGGTGTTAAAAACAGGTGTTGAATTTTGTGTATTGGATTGGCAAGTGTGGAAAGAACTCAATTGAATCAAAATATTGTTCTACAAGTACAATTGAATTATACAAGATATTTTGTCCAATCCATTTGAGGATTTAGATACATAGCTGCAACTATGGTATTATCTACCCCTGAATGCTGTTGTTCAGGTAGAAGTATAATCCAGCTAGTGCCACCACTCCAACCGCAATAGCAATAGGTAGCGCCTTTCTGTTTCATACAAAGCACCATGTAGTAAGTTTCCAATTCATCACAAGGAAGAAAAGCATTGTATTTTCTAAACTGAAAACAGAAGGAACATGATCATGCTTACCCAATCGCTTCGTCTCTCTGCAACTGTGCTTTTCGTTGCTTTCGAACGTCTTTGTTGTTGGCGTCTTTGGTCAGTGGAGGCTGGTATACCCTAAACCTTCTTTTGGGAGCACCACAAACTGCATAGCACATTTTACATTCATGGTAAACTTACATGAATTGGTTGCTAAACCATATCAAGAATCAAAAACAAAATCATAACTTCACTGCAGGAAGAGACTTGTTGGATAAGTATATGGATAAGTCTCTCTTCTCTAGACCACACCATGTTAACAAAACACATTGTGTGTAGAAAAGCTATTAAGTTTCATTTTGATATGAAGCTATGTAAGAGAAGTGATTACCAGGGCAGTAGTACTTGTCAGGCAGCTTTGCAAAAGGAGTTCTCTCATTGTATATATAACTGCATCATTTAATATTACAACTGTCAATTGATTCAATCTTATTCATCAATGTCCTCAACCAACTCAAGATAAGCAAACCAAACAAGTGAAACAAGATGGGAAGGAATGGTACCCGCAATCGCGACAAATATAAGCTTCCTTGGAGGCAACTCTCATGGAAAACTTTGGTGCAGCTTTAGCAAGGGGCTTCTGCTGCTTTGGATGAAGCAATAGGCTAACTGATGAAGAGAAGAATGAGGATCTTAGAGCAAAACGATCCGAAGGTTGCCGTAGACCGGCATTGCCTTTGGGAGCTAATGGGGATGGTGAAGCTAGATGGGTTCTGGTAGAGGGTGACTGCAGTTGCAGGGCCATCTTCCAGTTTGCAGAAGATGTGAGTGAGTGAACAATAGTAGTACTAGGAATGAATGTGAGGAAGATATGAAGGGATAAGAGAAGAGAGACAAAAAGGTATGTCAGGATTGTGAGAGTCTATCATTGGGTGCGTGGCCTCCATAATCCCCACAAGTCACACACTTCAGCAACCTCTGGAGTCTTCCTTTCTTTTCGAAAAATTTTCTATCTAATTTTCATGGCCACTAATCAAGGCCCTCAAATGCAACTCGTGCAGTTGTGAACTGATAACATATTCCAACTATAGGTGAGCAGTGAACTGATAACATATGGGGTCTAGATTCAGGATTCAGAAGTCACTTCATAGTAAATGGAACAATCACCATCGCTGCTTTCTACCTTTCTCAGATGAATAATAACAAGGCGAGTTAAGGTACAAAAGAATGTGTAACCTGATACATTTTTGACAAGATCTAAATTTACAGTATCTCAATCTCAGGACTACAACAACACTACAACTGTAAAATATGGGGGTTGGGTTGCACAGACCCCAAGGGCTGTTACCAAGGCTTGAGGTCACCAACTGGACCTGCAGTCCAGTTTAGGATCTTCTGACCTGGCTTCAAGTAAACACTAGGGTCATGAGGCAACTTTCGTGCTAGTCCATTGAGAACTTGATGAAAAGCATCACCTGGTTCAGCTGGTTGTGGGAACAACATAGCTTGCTTCATTGAAGGGTTAGCAAGTAATCTCTGCTTCCTCAGTATCAGTTCCGGTGGGATTGAAGTGAGTATGGTGTCCAAGTTGGGAACATCTTTCTCATCTATAAACATGCCAATTTCTTCCCATGGAATTGCATCAGCAAAGGGTAGAACAATGTCATCTGCTATGATAACAGGAATGCAACCGAAAATCACTGCTTCAACCAATCTTGGGCTCCAAGGAGCCCAGCCAAGTGGGCATAAACAAAAGACTGCACGTTGCATGTCCTCATAGTATGTGGTGGGATGCTCTGTGGAAATGTCAAAAAGCGGATTGTCTTTGAAGTTCTCCCACACTGCTGCTCTTGCACCTCTACAAATTCGAAGAACAAAATTAGACTAAGATATCTCCTGTCTTGGAATCATAAGAGAAATCAACCAAACCAAGGAAGCCAAAACTTCTCATTATCTACAGCACATAACAATAGAAGAAAGAAGTGCCTTTACTATAAAAATTGTGTATTTGTTGACTTCTCCTTTTAAATAGCTATTAGAAGTTTGTACCATCTTAAATGTTTTAAACTGATAAACGACTTATGTAATCAAACATTTGACTCCATCCATTTTTGGTCACAACTGAAAAGAAGAGGTGCATTTTGAGCCTCAAATGCTGTAGTCCTTCCTCAGCTCTAATTTCAATGTATAAGGTTTATAATAATTACCTTGCATAGTAGCCACCTTCTGGGTCATTTCCTACATCATAAAATAATCCTCGGAAGTAAACAAAAATGGATCTCGGAGTTTTCTCAGGAATTAAGTGGGTCTGCATTTTCTGCGGAGGGGCATAAGGAGGAACAGTAATTGAGCCCTCTTTCAAGCAAACATGATTCCGTTGCCCAAAAGTCTGAACCAAGGTTGCACGTTGGAGCAAGGGGAGAATACCTCTTTCAATTGCCTTCTCTTCCTGAAATAATATAAGCGATCATCATACATGGATGATTGAGAAATCTGACATGCTTAAAAAATACACCATAACATTACATAATGGAGCACATGCACATCAGGAAAGCATGAAGCTCTACAGGTTATTATGAGGAACAACCTAACAAGACTAGGCCGAATGGTTCAAACATGCAATTTGTCACTATCAGAAAGTTTGAGAGATGAAGTAAAAGGTAAACCAAGCTCCATACCTGATAATGAAAGCATGCTGCAAAGTCATGAGGCACAACAAAAAAGTGATCAGCCCCTTCAGTGCGGTTCCAATAAGGCCAATTTGAAGAAATAAGTTGTATTGCACTTCTCATCATCCGTGGTGACTTGAAAGGCAAGGGAAGGCCATTTGGGGTCAGATCACAAGTGGTGTAAACCGGAGTATAAAACCAATCAGCCTCCTCAGGATTAAGGGTTCGGACAGGGCTAGATAGGAGAAAACGATGCATGTAGATCTCAGCGGCAAACATATGGTTAAGGCATCTCGGGTCCTTCTGCAGAATCTTCTTATTGTATTTGCTTGGAAGCTCATAAACAAAAACTTTCAACCTTCCCACTGGATCATCATCTAAGACATCACCAGCACTACCTACATTGAGTACAAACAAAGCATACTTGAGTTCACTGACAATCGAATTTTCAGTAGATTCTGAATCTATACAAAATCCAAAAACTTCAAAAACGCAAGTCCCACTCAAAAGCATAAAGAAGAACCTAGTCCCAAGGGCGCTCCAACTCCTTCTAAAATTACCAGCATTACTACAGTTATGTCCTTAACCATTAGAAAACTAACGCCTAGTATAACTGAATTTAAATCCAAGAGCAGCATTCATATCTTTGACTATGTTCTAATGTCAACCAAATCTAAGAACACTAAACAATGGCATTACGCATTTGCTAGCTTTCTGGAGCTCCAATTCCATTCAAGTAAACCAGCATTACTACAGATGGTCCTCAGCCATTAGACCATTCTAGCATCAAATATCAAGCTTTTTAGTATATGGAAACACAAAGCATCACTCTGTGCACTCTGTGAACTAAATACCAATCATTTCCCAGACTAACATAGTTATTATCAAAATCAAAACTAAGAAGAATAGATAACATTAAGAGCTAAATTAACATCCAACAACATATGTCCAATTGAACTAATTAAGATAGCAGATCCCAAAACCTATAAAGATCCCAAAAGCACCCAATCTTCAAGCAATCAAACCCAATATGGCAATACAAATTTCCATAAACACATCAAAACAGTAAAAACCCAGAAACAGAATCATCTAAAAATGAAGTCTTTACAGTTTCCCCCACCTGAAATCCTCTCAGTTCGAGCTTGCTCCCCATAACCAATCTCCAGAACCAAAGCAGCACAAACAAGCCCAGCAAAAACCCACTTCCAAAATCTCATCTTTCCCCGATCCCAGTCTTTCTTCAGCTACAAAATCAGTATCCCAAGACAGAAATGGAGCTGGAGATTCAAGTCAAATGAGAAAGATGGGTTCTTTGCAATCTGGTGAAGGTGACAGTTGGGACGTCAAAGACGAATTGGGTGAGAAATTGCTTTCAGACTTTGAGCAGCTGAAATGAAATTGACTGAGAAATGAAAATGGGTTAAAATAAACAGATAATCGATTCAGACACGACGGTGGGGTTGATTCCAAGTCCGTCTCAGTCTTCAACAGCAAAGACCAAGCCTTTCCCAACTGTCTGGTTTTCACAATTTGTAAATCTTTCTGATTAGGAAAGCTTTTAAATAATTTAAATATTTTTATAGATGCCAGGTAATTTAAGTTGGGGTCAATAGATACAAGTATACAACTTCCCCTTCCTCTAAACAAAAATAATAATAAAATAAAATAAAATAAAATAAAAAATACGGGGTCAATAGATGAAATGAATTTTACCAAAGAGTGGGAACCAAATTAGCCAATGAATAGATAGGCAGCTGATGAAAACATTGAATTAATTTCTCATTAGATTTCAATGTAAATTGTGGTGAAATTTACAGCATCAGAATTCAGAAGTCAAAAGGGTTGGGAGTTATTAACTAATTCTTGCTAGATTTGTTTGCAAATACATTTAATGACAGTTTTCTACTTATGATATTTCTAAAATCCCTCCCAAAAAATGAAGATCGATTATTCTACTTAAATAATCCTCCTTTGAAAACAAAATAGAACAAGAAAAAAAAATCTTAGTTAAGAATATTTGTATATTCTTGCAATAAGTGGTTAAATTTAACAACAGTAGATAAAAAATATTTGGTTTGTGGAAAGAGACTTTGCATATTGTCTTTTGATTATCTATTTTGTAGAATTTTTTACGCAATTTGTGAAATTTAAATAAGATCAATTAGCCCCAAAGCAAGGTTCTCCTCGTCAATTTGATTCTGATTAGCTTTGACTATCGGTGGTTTAGTTTGGGTGGTCCTATTGAACGTTGACTCCCCGACAAAGGTGTTGCACATTGCCACTACGGGGATTGTGTGGTGGCACTCAACATGATCTTGGTGACCGTTGTTATTAGTGCGACGACTAACTCTAATTTCAAGGACATGGATAAAATGTACGTAGCTTTTGAGTTGGCTAGTATGAGAATTGAAAGTAAGCTCCATTACTTAATTCTTAGACTATTAGTTGTACATCAATTGAGGTCTTACGCAACTAGTTGTATATCAATTGAAGTCTTGGGCAACTAGTATTCCATTTCCCATGAATTTGAGTATAAAGTTAGTTTCCTTTCCTTGGGTGCTCTTATGAACTTAAGTTAGTCAATGAGTGTACTGATCTTTATGCTTGTAGCTTCTATCATTATTACAAGATAGAAGGTAGCAATAATGTTATGGTCTCTGATCATGTAAAGTGTCTTCCGGCTATTGTCAAGCAATAATGTATCTTACAAAAAGAATATACAAAATCACATGTTCATGATGTTAGATTTAGAAGTTAGTTAAAAGCAGCTACAAATCTCAATGCTAGAAAAAATATAATTTCTTCCTAAATAAGTTAAGAATTATTTGGGAACTAGATTTGATCACATTTTTTTGTATTTTCTTTCATGTCTTCATTTTTGTCCAAGTCTTCATTTCTTTCTTCATGTACTGATTTCGGTCTCTTTCAATAATTTGGCAAATGGATTGTAAGAGTAACACTTATTTCTTTTCTTTTTTTGAGAGCAAAGTAGCGCTTGTTTCTTAGAGAAGGAGACTCCCCAAAATGTAGTATTCGGGAGCACTGTAATATCAATACCCTCGTATGAACCCTCATCTACGGTTTCCTCTCACGAACTGGAATATAGCAACCAGGACGCCACAAGCATCCGACTTCAAGAAATCACTCACTCTGTTCTATTTCTCCTTAGCATCCGGCTTAAACGGTCAGCTACTGTTGTGGGTGAGACTTGAATGCTCATCAAGCACCTTCCCAAATAATATGATGTGATGAATTGGACAGATGAGAGTGACTGTACATATTACCAATGACTCGCTAATAACCCACATAGTCATTACTCATGACAATGACTCGCTGCTCACCGTTACTCATGACTCTAGGGCCTCGTTTGTTTTATAGAAAGTAAGCATCAGGATAGGAAAGTTGTTCATTTCCAGTGTTTGAGAAAGCATAAGGAAATGAAACACTTTCTTGATTGAGGAAGAAAGTGATTCTTTCCAAAATCCTAAGAACCACTCTCCTTTCTTCATTCCCTGCATTTATTACTCACAACATAATTTTTTTATTATATTAAATCTCAACTTTTTAACAACTTTCCAATAGATTTTCCTGATGTTACCAAACATCGGAATGGAAAGTTCTTGTAAAATTTTATTCCCCTTATTTTTCCCTTCACATGGGAAAGAGGAAGGAACCATTTTCCCCTCTGTGAATCAAACGAGGCCCAGTAGTCGACAATTTCTTACCAGAACGCACTGTATATAGATCATAGATGGATACATGCCATTAATGTAGCTCCTCAATAGATGGATACATGCCATTAATGTAGCACCTCAACCCCTTTAGAGTTGAAATTGATGGGGAGCAAACTGACAGAGAAGAATTTAATTGAGTGGAAAAAGGTGGCCACAGAAGACTTCTGCCCTTTCAGAAAAGTCCTATTTAATCTGCAGTTCTCTATTTCAAGTGTCAATCCATCAGCATTCCTGAGCTCTCTTCTAGCTTCATCTCTGTTTATCAGAGATCTTATACATTCTGCCATTGTCTCTGCGAGTGAGCGACAGAGAGAGAGAGATAAAGATGAGTATGAAGGACTGTAAGAAAATAGAGTCTAAGGAAGAAGAAACTTTGAAAGATGCAGCAGTAGTAGAGAGAGGTGATTACATGAAAAACAGCTGTGAATTGGTGGAGCTGACCAAAACTCGTCTCATGAGAGCTTTTGTTGAAGCCCAGGATCCTTCCTCCAAGGTACTAAACATGATTCCATATCATATCTTTCTTAATCACATACAATTACTAGGTTTGTACTCGATCTTCTGTTTATGACTTTTGGGGTCAATGGGGTTATGAGAAATTGTAATATTGAAAATTGCAACTACTGATATAACATTTAACTGCAGTGATAGGGTGTGTCATAGATGTGCGCACATGTGAAATTGTGTGTCGGTGTAACTAATAAAAGCTTACTTCAAAAGTGATGTCTTGCCCAGGTCATGCATCTCACCGATCTGTTGTGTTCCTGAAATAATATGCATATGGAATATCAGACGCAGTAGTTTCTTAACTCTGGTAATAGCAGACATTACAAACCCTACATTTGACTGCTTTTTTAAAAGCAAGCATATATATTGCATGACCCTATTTCTACCGACCCAAATTAATTCAATTCCGTGTGGGAGAGGTATATCATGCATTGCCTCATGGTGATTATATTACAGTTACAGCAACTTCATAATTCAGAATAAAAATAAATAAATAAAGATTCTTCTAGTTCTAGGAAATGATTTTTCCGATATGCTCCAACTTAGTGTACTGAATTCGCCGGTTCTTTTGCTCACACCTTTAGATATATAAAAGACGGCTAAAACTAAAACTCAAGCGAAAACACAGGTGGAAATACCCAGCAAAGGCATCAAGGTCCGTATTTCTTATGACTTGTCAGGTTGTTAGCAGTTAAGTGGAGGCTTTAAAATTGGACCCAAATGGCTGCCTTCAGCATTAATAACATTTCCAAAGATAAAATAAAGTTCTAAGGAGCTGAAATTGTTTAGAACCACCTAACACAGTGTTTTCTTGGTTACATTTCAAAGCCTCTTTTATTTATTTTGAGGTCATAATGTACAATAATTTCATTATTCATCCTCAACGGCAACTAGCATTTAAGCACTGTCCAGGTCTTAGTTTTCATTTTTATCAGAGAGAGTAAGGGAGAAAGAAAGGGAAAAAAGACCATGGATTCTGATATAATACCTGAGTTGGAGTCCAACAAAACCATGAAAGATGAAGCAGAACAAGCGGTAGCAAGGCTACATACAACTACAAGTAATGAGATGAAAAGCAGCACCCAAGAGACGGAGGAGATGAGAAGAATTCGTCAGATGAGAGTATTTGTTGAAAGGAAAGATGCCTTCTCCAAGGTGCTTGCTATATACAAGTGAACACAAAATTATAGTTAATACAGATAAAGATAGTGAATATAAATGAAACTATATCAAAGTATACAAGGATCGTTTTCAGGTAAACTTTATCGATCTGAAACCAATAATGAAAATTACCTGCTTGTGCTCGTGTCAGCCCAGTACGTTTTTCATCTGATCTTATGTTCTGCCGAGGAAAAGCTAAATCTGCAACAAAGTCTTGATTAGCAGGTTGTTAAATTGTGAAATGTGTAAATGTAATTTGTGTGCAGGTAGTGAATGATCTGATGTTAAGAAGGTTCCTACGTGCTCGTGATTTAGATGTGGAGCAGGCATCAGCCATGTTCCTGAAATACTTGAAATGGAGACAATCATTTGCTCCTAATGGTTCAATTTCTGCTTCAGAAGTACCCAATCAAATTGCACAGAACAAGCTGTTTTCACAAGGTTCAGACAAGAGGGGACGTCCAATAGCAGTTCTACTAGGTGCTAGACACTTTCAAGTCAAAGGGGGCCTGAAGGAATTTAAGCGTATGTTTTTACATCTGGATATCTTTCACATGAAGCACTTGTAACCTATGGCTCAAAAGAAACTGAGTAGATATACTGGCTTGGTCTATGATTCTAACAAATATCTATAATTTTATCATGAGAAACAAATAGAAGCCTTGCTATAACTTTACAAATCTCTCACTGCAAAATCAGTGGATGCTTGTAACATCCAATCTCAAAATAGGATTTACATTTCCACTCAGACTAGTGTATTCTTGAATGTACAGGTTATGTAGTCTATTCCTTCGACAAGTTATGTGCAAGGTAACTTCTTTATTTTCCAAGGGGATTTATTTTCTTTTTTATCATACCATTGTGCATCAAGAATTAAGATGTAAGACAGAAATTTAGTTTTGGATCATGAGGATACAGTACCATAGCAGTACTCTGTGCTCTGTAGATTCCTAAACTGTACTTTTTGATGATTTGAACTTGATGTTTCAGGATGCCACCAGGACAGGAGAAGTTTATCTTCATAGGTGATCTGGAAGGTTGGGGATATTCAAACAGTGATATCCGAGCATACCTAGGAGCTCTCTCCATTTTGCAGGTCTCTGCTCCACTATACTACATATCATTTCTCTGTACAACAAAGTAAAACAAACAGATTACTCAGATATGTAAAAAATCTGGACAACATATCAACCAAATAACCAAACTGAGAAGTTTAACTTTCTTAAATCATACAGAAAAAACAAACAAACAAACAAACTTGAGAAGCATAAAAAATAAAGGATGGTGCCCTTATCAGAAACTAAACATTAGAAAAATCTCCTAAATGCATAACAGTTATACTGATAATTGCAGGACTATTACCCAGAAAGACTAGGGAAGATGTTCATTGTTCATGTGCCTTTCGTGTTTATGACAGTATGGAAAATCGTTTGCCCTTTCATTGACAACAAAACTAAGGAGAAGGTAAGTTTCTGAATTTCTACTTGTGAAGATGTTTTTAACTTTCCTGCGCTGTTTTGCCTTGCAACATTATCAGTATAAGCAGCATTGACACTTAACGCTGGTATACAACTTCAGGCTTATATATACTTGATTTTGCTCATTTTTCTGCAGATAGCATTTGTTGAGAACAAAATGCTGAAATCAACTCTGCTTGAAGAGATTGACAAAAGCCAACTTCCTGAAATATATGGAGGCAAACTACCACTGGTTCCTATTTAGATTGTGCAAACTGATTACCATGGCAAAGAAAAAAGCAAACAAGTCACGAGAAAAAGTTCATCTTTCTCCATAAATCTTTTTATTGCATGGATTGATATGATTAAGTATTTCAAAATAATGGATAAGACCCCTTACTCATACTATGAATGCATGTAATTTGCCTACATTGTTTTATGGACCACATGTGTTTGATTTAAGCTTCACATATGGAAAGAAACATGTAAATGCCATCTCAGGGTGAAACAGTGTTTATTCAATACTAGCGTTAAAACCATACTTTTGACTGATTGTAACAGCACCAGTACTTATGAGCCTCTAATAACCCAGATCTGCTGTAGGTCGACCATTGCATATGGTGCTTACTGCTTAACAGCAACTTGAAGTTTCAAAGTAGTTCACCTCTAGTCAGTTTGTTAGCAGTTGACCAAGTTTAAAGATCTGGACCATGATGGCTCTCTCCCAGCGTTACTCTGATGGGGTATGACGGGGTATAGAAATCGAAGATTATTCAGTATCACATAGGTTCTTGGTTATCCTTCAAGTGCTTCTAGAGTTCTACAAAACAGCTCACACAGTAATCACTTCATTGACAAGTCATACCAGATATTGATGGTATTGGCTACCAATAGTCTCCACACAAACACATACCACCTTCAAAGTGGTGAAAACGAATCCTATCCCTCACAATTATAACTCTATTGAGTAATCTTGAAACCAACTTTATCCAGCAATGACAGTCGTGACAGATCCGAAGGTTTTTTGAGATCCTGATTTCTGTTCCAGGACTTGTTTTCAGGATCCCATAGGCCAACGCCAACTTTTCACTATGACAATTTAAATTTCCCTCTTTTTCCTCTTCAGATACATCCATCAAAACCAACTCTGTCACAGGCACAAAGCCCTCCAACTTGGTCCTCTTGACCAATGCTTCCAACACTCTATATATTGATTTCATTTCGGGGTGTGTCTGATCACCAGCCCTGAATTGGTGGATCACACCTTCCAACTCAAGCCAACTCTTCCCTTGATTTTTACGAACTCTTTTTTTCTTCATCATTTCTCGCACTCTCTCTGCGCTGTCCCACTTCTTTATAGAGCAATAGGTATTTGAAAGCAACACATAATCTCCGCTCCTGGGACGGGGCATATTGGCAATGGCAACTTCTCCAAGTTCTGGATTTCTATGAGTCCTGCATGCACTGAGAAGTGCCCTCCATATAACAACATCCGGCTCCACTGTCATGGCCTTTATAGTTGCATAAGCCTCTTCAAGAAGCCCCGCTCTACCCAAGAGATCAACCATGGCTCCATAATGCTCAATTTCTGGCTGAATTGAGTACCGACTTGTCATCAAATCAAAGTACTTGCGACCCTCTTCCACCAAGTTACAATGACCACACGCTTTCATAATGGCAACAAAAGTTATCGAATCAGGCAACACATAATCCATCTCCATCTTCGAGAACATCTCAATTGCTTCCAAAGCAAGACCGTGAATCGCCAATCCATTAATCATCGCATTCCAAACCGAGACATCATCATGCTGGACACTACCAAAAATCTCTCTAGCAGTCTGCACTCTACCACACTTCGAGTACATATCTATAAGCGCCGCACTCAGTATGAAATTCATCTCGATTCTCTTCTTCATCATCAGACAATGCACCCTCTGCGCATTATGCAGCGCCCCAAGCCGTGCGCACGCAGTGATAACAGACGAAAATGTGAACCCATCCGGCTCCAAACCGGACCTCACCAGCTTCCGGAACACCCCCAATGCCTCCTGAAAACGCTCATTTTTAACACAACCTCCAATCACAGTGTTCCAAGTTACTAAATCCGGGTTGGGGGCTTTTCGGAACACTCTTTTCGCAATGTCACATTCCCCATTCCTCATTAAACTTTCGATAAGGAGATTAAAATAGTTGACACCACAAGCAGAATTGAATATGTGATCAACAAGTTGCGTAGCAAGAGTGACACAGCCACAACGCTTATAAACAGCTAAAAGGGAAGCAAGGAGAGAAGGGTAGGTGCCGTATCCACGTGTAACGATTCTAGCGTGGGCTTGGATTGCAGTTGCGGAATCCAAGTGGAGTTTGCAGGATTTAAGAACATGGTGGAGTTTTTGGTGTTCTGAAAGAATTGAGAAATATATACATTCATAATTGATGCTCAGTTTCATGAAATGTGTGTGAGGTAAGAGCAAAGTGGGTTGATGGGTTAGCTTATTACCTTTATCTCTAGCTGCTTGGGCGCCGACGAAGGAGGTGAAGGGGAGGTTCTTCAGCTGCGGCGTCGGCGAGTTGATGACGGCGCGTGAGTCAGCGGAGGGGTTTAGAAGCTTCTTCGCCCCTTTTACTCGGCTATGTAACATCCTCGTCATCTGTCAAGACCTCCGTTCCAAAATTGCTTTTGATTTTGATAACAGTGGGTCGGAGTCCGAGTATGCCGTCACCCGGGCCATCTACTATGAAGTTGTTTTCGTGAAGCGGATCAGGAGGAGACAAGCAAAATTGTCGTCGACGCTACGTACGTTAATTCTATATCACACCGTATTTAGGTTTTCACGCCGCCACGTCCTAGTTTGGCCGAATAACAATGACTTCTCGATATAGTCGGGGGCATTGGCTGACTCCAGCTTGATCTTCATTCTTGATATGGTGTGGTCTATAATTGTTGTAGCATCGACGACAAACTGCTTGTCCCCTATATGAGGCTAGAGTTGTTGCCATGCGTGCAACCAGGTACCTATTGTTGTTAAGTAACTAAGTTTTCACCTCTCATCTTTTGTTAAAACGTATGTCGTCGACAAAAAAGAAAGTTGATAAATACAGTGTATATTTCATGCCCGAGCATCGAAAAACCATACTATACATGTTTATATTGTTAGTGTTATCATGCCATGTCAAATTTATTATCACGTTAATCAATCATTGATGCAATCTCAGTGGTAGTAATCTTGATTGTAACTTCGCGTATACTTAATTTATCTTCTTATATATTTTGTCTTTTGCATAGCAGTGAATCAACTATGTTCATCATTTAGTATGTGAGGCCATTTGTAATATATCTTTGCAATAACCTATACATGACTATATCTCTGTTATTCGACCATGTGGAACCAAATTACTGTTGATGTCATAATTCGGTTCGACAACGAAACTTGACTTTTTAACCCATTCTACGTAGGAAACGTTGAAATTTCAAAGAGCCACGTATGACTCTAACTTTTCAACACACTCAAACCATTATTCGAGAAATAAAGATGATCTCACACGTAAATAATAATGAGATGCCCAACCTAGCATTCAAAGTCTTTCTTGGATTATCACCAAGTGTCTTGCCATGTCACCAAGTGTCTTGGCATGTCACCAAGTGGTTACCTCACCTTCTAGCTAGCATGGTAAGATTAGAGCGTATTGTGACTGAATCATTAGAGAAATATAGTTTAAATGGGTCTAGAGCCTCAACCTCCAAGGTCGATACTTCGACCTTAAAGACCAAGAGTTCGACATTTAAGGCTTAAGAGCCTCAACCTTCAAACTCTCTCTTAGACGTCCAAGAGTCGCATAGAGACATGCCAGCTAATGGTTTACCATTCACCCACCTTCCTCACGTGTCACGAAGGCATGGCTCAAGATTGATTTGATAAGAAGAGACCACATAGTGTCGACACGTGTTACCAACTCTATCGCATCACATGGGGTTAGTCACGTACCTTGTCAGGTCGATCATCCCTTGGGAGTGCTATACATACATACATATATATATATACACACACACACACACATAGCTTCTCAGCTGCGGACGTCCGTATTTATTCTTAAGGTGCGGATTTCCATTTCACACTCACTTTTCAATCGAATTTTCACATCTCTACCGTCTAGTATTTTGATACTAATGTATAGATCATCTCTGCAAAATTTCAGCCAATTTGTTTATCATTAAGGCACTTAAAACTGCGTTTTTCGGTTATAAACATGAACGATTCAAGTTCGACAGAATTATGTTCATCCATTGGTTTAATCGAGTTTGAGTGCCTTAATAATAATTAAATTGGCTGAAATTTTGCAAAGATGATCTATACATTAGTATCTAAAGACTAGACAGTGGAGATGTGAAAATTCGATTGAAAAGTGAGTGTAAAGTGAAAATCCACACCGTAAGAATAAATGCGGCATCCACACCGGAGAAAATATATATATATATATATACACACACACTCTTTGTAGGCACGTCAGGAAGGTCTCCTCCCATGCCAAGAAGCATAGTTGCTAGGCCCATTTATTCATCTTCTTTCATGAAATCATGTTATACTTGAGCCCTATTTATTCTTCTCGAATCTCTACTTATTGTTCAAACACTTTACTGACTTGGGCGTCGGAGAGTGTTTGGCCGGCCTTAGGCTTGTCCTCCGATAACCTCCTAGCTCACATGTCAACAGGTCATTCAATGACACTCTACCAACTTGAGGAAGAGAAGGCCCAAGTCAAGTGGCAGATGTCTAACGCCAAGAAGAAGGCGAGGAAGCTCACCATCTAGTGGAGGAAGTCCACCAATGAAGTGGAGGAAACTAGCTCACCTTCAAGGAGTGGAGAAAGTCCACCAACGAAGTGGAGGAAGCTAACTCACTTTCAAGGAAAGGAAGCCTACCACGAAGTGGTACGTGAAGGCTCAACACCAGCTGAATGAAGTCCACCAAAGGAGTGGAAGAAGTCCACCAATGAAGTGGAGGAAGCTAGCTCACATTCAAGGAGCGGAGGAAGTCCACCAATGAAGTGGAGAAAGCTAGCTCACCTTCAAGGAAAGGAAGCCTACCACGAAGTGGTACGTGAAGGCTCAACATCAATGGAGGAAGTCCAGGAGGAGACTACCAGTTCCCTTGACAAAGGAGAGGATGAAACTTATCATCAAGAAGAGTGTGAATGGTCAACACTGCTAGAAGGATGTCAAAGATCAAGAAGTCCAAAGTCAAGAATCTAGTCTTATTCAAGGAAGTCGAATGCACAAGCTTGTCGATGCCATATCTCCGGTCGCATGCGGTGGACTACCAAGACGCGGTACACGGCCGCTGTGGCATATCTTCAGTCACTGGAGATAGACGACCAAAACCATAGAAATAGTCAAACTAACCGAATGGCGAAGATAGACCCAATACAAACGTATGATTTCAATGGAACTCTCGTTGACCCGTTGGTGTTAAAAAACGACATCAACAATTACCTCACTCGACCATTTCACCACATAGAAGATCGACTCAATCCAATCATCGTCTACCTGACCACCTCGCAGGGGTTCATCTTACGTGAACTACTCCAAGTCAGATTGCCATAGAATCATAGATAACCATAATGAATAGTAACACAAGCACACATTGCTCCCCGAACTAATTCTGCTCCCAAGTAAATACCACGTACGATACCCATCACTGTGCCCATAGTAAAAAGTACACTTTATGGGTGAGAGAAGTAATTCCCAGATCGAGAAACGACAAGGTAAAAGGAAGAGCATAGCTCAAAGTTAAACCATTCAACGTAAAAGCCAGTGCTCCAGACTCTGCCCTGAGCCCCGATGAGTCATCCCCAACCCAGAACAAGGTACACGACGTGTCGACCACCCATTGGTCCCTACCTCAAACTTATTGACCAAATATTAATTAATAATTTCCATCCCCGTCTCAAAAGAAGAGAAAGTCGAAGCTCCAAAACAAAGCGCGCCAAATTCCAAATCTTCCTGCACCTCCTCCATCACGTCCCATCATTCATGGCCCACCACCCGCCCATCTCCTCTCCTCCGCCCGCCGCGTGGTGCTCGTCTGCGGCCACCTGTTGGATCCCCGGACGGGAACATGTATGCCGCCGCTACAGGCGATCGCTGCTACCCGGCGATATCTCAGTTTTCAGCTTTGCAAGTACAGAGAGAGAAACAGCCTTTCTGATCGAGACGACTGACTCTAGTACCCAGGCTCTCTGCCATGTTTACGTTGCCAAGGAACAGTAACTATGTATCTACTCTCCCTCTGAACCTCCTCATGAAACTACGAAAACGCCCTTGCATGCTTATCTTCTTCGGGTAGATTTTCAGATTTGAGATTCAGAAAATCTTACACAAGATATGGGCTCTCTCCAGGTTTCAGTGTCCTTTGTCCTTGAAAAGCAATAGGGTTCATTATGATGGATAGTGATCGATGGAAGGACGAAAATTACCATCTATTACCCCAACACCAATCTGTGTCCTGGAATTCCATTATGCCAATACTTGCAAATATTGCAAACTTTCGGGGAGGTCCGAACTCCGAAGGGCAAGTCTACTGGAGTCTTGTTTTGCCCAGTAATGTTGACATTGTGTTCTATTGAGTGAGCTGGTCATTCAAGCAGCAAACATGGACTACTTCTCTAACAACTAACATAATCACTTGTGTAGTTAATGTAGCCGTATTGCATGACCTTTGTATTTATCTTTCACACATAGCTTTACTATTGTATTTTCCTTTCATACTTAGCTATAGGTTAATATTATCCAAAAAAAAGAGCTATAGGTTAATCTGTACTAATATAAATATCCTCCAGTTTAGAGAAGAATACATCTGAGAATTATAGCATAAACTTACTCTTAACATGGTATCAGAGCAATTCTGCTCTTGATACCGATACCCATACCCACATTCCGCTGCCAAACATACCAGTAGTCCAGTACCCAAATCATACCAAACTCTACCTTGAAGATCAAGCACGAATTCATACCCATACCCAGATCATATCCAATTTTGATTACCCATTACTCATACCAATCTTTTTTTTTTCTCAAAGATTGAGCTGAAGCTCTGCCAAAAATACCAAGAGAAGAACTTTGTTTCTTCATCCACATATTCATTACCTTCTTACCCAGTACGTATAACCGAAGAACCATGTTTCTTCAACTTATCCAATACCCAAGCTTTTTGCTCAAAAAATTGAGCACACTCATACCCATACCAAGAAGAGTTTTATTCTTCAGTAACCATACCTGATCAGTTTGGAATTTCATTGTCTTATTGAAATTTCAGATTTTTCCTTGAACCTTGAAGCACACAACCATCAGATCAAAGGCACGCCGTCGCCTCCATCTGACTAGACGCAAGCTGTTGCCTCAGACCGCGACGCCATGGATTGCTCAGAACTGTTTCCATTGCCGGGACCCGAGCAACCGCAGCTGCTTCGACCTCCATCACTCTACCTCGACGTCGCCTCAGACATGTCGCTGTCAGCCTTCAGACTGTCACGCCGTCGATCCCAAACCACAGTCGTGAACCTCAGTTGTTCCAGTCGTTTTTTCAGAGAGCAATCAAAGTAATGTTGTACTCATAACCAATCTTTGTACTTACAAGATTTGGGTTGACCCACTTACTCAGGCCCAAGCCCGGTACTCCAACTTTTTTTTTTGGTAAGCTGGTCAGAATTAAAAAAAAAAAGGTAATAAGACCAGAAATTTTATCCTTGTGCCGTCGAGCTTACTCGTTTAACACAACGCGGTAGGCAACACATAAGGATCGAATGTCTCTTCTCTTTACTTGATAAATTATGAACCATGGTTCTCGATGAAGTACTGATCAGTTCATCGCAGACATCAGCAATCAACTCTGAATCTTCTTCTCAACATAAAAGGTGATCGTCATCCAATGAACATGGCCATATTGTTCCAGAAAATTGGATAGCACTAATTTTATTTCTTGGTCAAAACATGCCAAGTTGAACATCACTGGCCGAGGTAAACTTGGTTATCTCACCGACAAGAAGAAAGCACCATCCGAAGAAGAAGATGAAGAGGGGTACGAAGTTTGGGTTGAAGAAGATAGTCTTGTTCAAGCATGGCTTCTCAGTTCCATGCACAAGGAGGTCAAAGAAAATTATGAAGGTTTGGAGACAGCTAAAGAAATTTGGGATGCTGTTAAAACTACTTTTTCAGTAGCCCAAGATGATACACGAAACTATGAGCTACAAATAGCTTCGGTTTCCACCAAACAAAATGGAGCTCAACTTCATGGCTACTACAACAATATGAAGAAAATATGGCAAGAACTTGACATATTGGATCCTCTCAGACTCAAGGATGCAGATTCTATCACCTACATGGCTAATAGGGTCACCAAGCACCGTGTCTATTTCTTTTTGGCCGGGCTAGACCCTCACCTTGATGGAGTCCGGAGTAGAATCCTAAACACAAAGCCGTTGCCTTCTATAGAAGAGACTTATTCTCAAGTTAGTGCTGAGCATAATAGACTCCAAAAGATGATGTCTTACACAAAGCATGAGGGATCAGCCATGATTGCTCAATACTGGCCACCACATGTTCGTAGCTCCTAGCCTTCTTCATCTACACCTCCGTTGAAATCACCCTCTCAAGGACCCATGGAATGCACGCATTGCAAATCAACTAGTCATATGGTAGAGACTTGTTTCAACTTGATTGGCTTTCCTGACTGGTGGGATGATCACATTGCCAATCGCAAGAAGGCCAGAGCAAAAGAAGTACGAGAGAAAGCGAAATCATTCCAACCCCATGGAAACAAGAACCCAAAGAGTTACCGGCCCAAAGGCAAACCCCAGGCCTCTCTCCAAATTACTTCCCCAGACCTGAGTTCAAATACAACTTCTGACGAACCTGCTCATGGTGATCACTCTGGTAACTCCACTTTTGCCTTCATGACCACTTCAGGAAAACCTGTCTCTTTGCTCTCAAGCAACTCTGCCTTTAATTAGAAAGATATGTGGATAATTGATTCAGGTGCAACTGACCATATGACTAATAACTCTAGCAATATTCACCATTTAACCCCAATTCGCCGGTCTGGCGTAACTAATGCCAATGGTGATTCCTATCCCATTACTGGTGCTAGGTCTGTCACTCTTACAGATTCCATTACCCTTGACATTGTGTTACTTGTTCATTCCTTATCCTATAATCTCCTGTCTGTCAAACAAATAACCCAACAATTTTATTGTTGTGTAATACTTTACCCTTGGTGTTGCATATTTCAGGACATCCTCACAGGGGAAATCATTGGGCGATGTATTGAGAAGGGGGGATTATACTACATGGAGATGACAACTATGGGTAATCTTCGTGCAAGTGAAGTGCATCAGATTCAAAAAAAAGTATCCACCGATGAAGAACAAATTTGGTTATGGCATAAGAGATTGGGACATCCATCATTTGGTTATCTCCAAACTCTATTCTCTTTATTATTTCAGCATAATAAACCATCAGACTTTAAATGCAACACTTGCATTTTAGGCAAGAGTCACCGTGTAAGCTATCCAGTGAGCACAAATAAAAGTATTTCCCCATTTGATCTTGTTCACTCTGATGTTTGAGGGTCTTGTCCACCAACGCTCTCTGGAATAAAATGGTTTGTTCTCTTCATTGATGATTGCACCCGAATGAGTTGGATATACTTGCTACGAAATAACAATGATGTTCTTTCAGTATTTCAGACTTTTCATGCCATGATCCAAACTCAATTCCAGAAGCCCATTAAAGTACTTCGCACGGATAATGGTGGAGAGTATGTAAACCACCTTTTGCACAAATATCTAGCTACCCATGGCATCATTCATCAAACCACCTGTCCTCAAACCCCTCAACAAAATGGTGTGGTGGAACGAAAGAACCGCTATATTCTTGAAATTGCTCGCCCCATGTTGATCGAAGCTCATATGCCTGAATATTTTTGGGGAGATCTATCCTAACTACTACATACCTCATAAATAGACTTCCTACACAAGCCCTTTAATCCACAGCAAAGAAAAACTGTCCACTACCAAAAACATCAATTCAAGCTCTTGAAAGTTATTTGCCTTTACCCCCTACCCATGCTCTTGATCCAAAGATTTTTGGTTGTGTAGCTTATGTACATATCCATCGAACCAAGAGGACTAAGTTGGATGCTTGTGCTGAAAAGTGTGTCTTAATCGGTTATGCTTCAACTCAGAAATGATATTAGTGTTATAACCATACTAGCAAACGTTTCTATGTTTTCAATGGATGTTACATTTTGTGAACATGAACTATATTTTTCCCCGAAGACTCCTCTTCAGGGGGAGAGTCATGCTGAGGAAGTGTCACATCCCGACTCTTAAATTTTTACCATATTTACTAACTTAGTATTAACAAGAGTTTTACCGTCTTCGTAAAAGAGTTTATAGTTTTATGGTCCCTAGAGGGGTTTTGAGGAACGATTACTTCAGAAGAATTATTCGTAGGAGAAATATTTGAAGACGGAAAAATGTTAAATTTTAGCTAGTAAAAAGGTAATTTTTATTCTGGTAATATTTTTGGGGTGTTAATTTTTAGAGTTGGGTTTTATTTGGTAGGTTAGGACCGGTTGGGAAAGAGCCTAACATTTTTTCTCTCTTCCCTCCTGACGTTCTCTCTCTCTCTCTCTCTGCTGGTGTCCTTCAGCTCTGACCATCGTCGATCGGCTGAGCTAGGCCACCGCACGGGTCTCATTTGGACCGCTGTCTTTCCCTCTTCCGTCCTGGGTTGGTGACGGCTCCTCTCTCGCCGACGTCCGCTAGTTATCATGGCAAGAAGCCGCGGTGGTTCTCTCACCGGAGCTCCCTCCTCCGGCCGTCATAGTCGTAGCTGCTTGGCTCAATAGGAAGCTCTTATCCCGTGCTTTAATCCCTCAAAAGGATTCACTCCCTCTTGAGCTAGGTAAGAAAAATCGTTGAGTTGAATTTCTAGGGTTCCATTTTTATGTTTTGGTTCGATTGACCTAGTTAAACTTGAAATTGGGATTGGTGTTAGTTAGGAAAGTTGTAGAGCTGATTGAGAGGAAGATGTTAAAATTTGGTAAGCATTGGAGGTCGCCGGAGTCGGCCACCGGCGCTGTTAGGGTGTTTTTCAGAGTTTTTAAATGTGTTATATTAAGGAGAGTCTATTAATGTAAAGTTTGGAATTTTTGGAGGAGTTTTGGATAGGTTTATGATTTTTCAAAGATTGGAGAATTTGGTGGTTAATGGGGTACGTAGAATCCGGCCGTGAGATTAATATTGTTAAGATTGTAGATGGTTATAATTAGGCTACCGATATTTGTTGTGAAGTATGGACCGTATCGAATTAAGAATAACGAAGTTAGGCAAGGATGAGAGTGTTTAAGGCTCACATTTAATTTTGCCTATTTTTGTATAAGTGATGAATTTTAGTTGGGAATTTAGTTATGTATTTGCAACAGAACGTGAGGAGGCTCGAGCAGAAGAGGCATAGGATCGACATCAGGCTTAGGCCTAAAATTTGTGAGTGGACGCTTGTTTTAAATAATATGCATTATAATGGTCTATTGTTAATCAATTTCTTTTGGTTGGAGCCAATGACGTTATTTTCATTTGATGGTTTTATTTATGGTTAGAGAATAACCGAAAGTGAGAGTTTCGGTGAATATATATATATATATATTCATATATGGATATTTATGAGGATATTATGTATATAAATGCTAGCTAGCCATACGTGTTTTTCCGCCATAATGAGGTAAAATTCTATTATGGCGCGACGTGAGCGTTAGACGGAAGCGTCGTAGCCCTATATGAAAACTACTTTCATATAGGGGATATGCACGTATATATACACCTGCCTTTTCCGTTATAATGAGGTAAAATTTCATTATGGCGCGACGTGAGCGTTAGTCGCAAGCGTCGTAGCCTTGTATGAATTTCTATTTTTCACATTTTTTTATAGAATTCGTACAAGGAATACGACGAGTGTAAATATATATAGTTTAGCTTGAGAGACACTGGTATATACATTTATATATATATATAGTTTAGCTTGAGAGACTCGAGATTTATGAGATAAAAGTTTTATCGCTAGAGACATGCATTCGATTTCTTTGAAAATTAAATTAGGAAAACATAAATATTTTATTTGTTCATTTTATTAAATTTATTTGTTTGTCCACTCATTCTAAAGTTTTCAAATGTTTTCCCCTAGGCCATTCGTTTTAAAATGTCCAGTCTACAGAGTTCGGGTCAGTAATAGTAGGAGGCGAGGCATAGTTACAAACATCACCATCACTTTTCACCAGTAGGTTACCTGTTTAACCTACCAGTGTATTTTCTTGCTTCCTCTAGATTCGTGACTTTGATTATCATGGGAATGCTGTAGAATATTCGGTTGTGTGTTAAGATTTGTGAATATATTTTAGAAATGTTTGGAGGTTGACATTTGATTTATCTTGGGATGTTTATGTGTTAGATTTAGAGATGATTTATCATAATTTGTTGTGGATGTGATTGTGGGGAGCGGTTGGCTCCAGGAGTTGAGGATGGTTGGTTTATTATAGAAGTGTTGATCTAAATTTTTCAAGTTAGAGTTGTCCATTTTCAAGGGAGGTTATGCCGAATTTTCGGTAAGTTTTCCTTGGAGGTGGACCCCGCAGGATTTACCTCGGGTCTCAGGGTGAAATTCGGGGTGGGTCTTGACAGGAAGAGCAGTCTTTAGGGGATTGTTTGGGTCCCTTGGATCAAGTGGATAACCAAATACATGGAAATAGTGAATTGAGAAGAATTGAGCATGGAGCTACTGAAAGGAGTAACCAGTTACTAGTAGATTTTGTACTCGGTGAAAATGTCAATCAGTTGCCAACTCCAGAATCAGCAGAGATAGATACTTCTTCTCCTTCTACTACCCCATCAACACCAATGCTCCCTAAGGATGATCCATAGGTAACTAATAACCTTGTGTTTGAATTTCATGATAATATAAATTCTGAGTCTAACCCTGAAACAGAACCAAGTAGCATCACAAGGATCCATAAGTTACCATTTGGAAAAAATCGAGGTCAACCAAAGGCTCAATATGAACCAGATCCAAAAGCCAAGGCCAAATATCCCATAAGCAATTACATGTCCTCCCATAGGTTATCCAAGTCATATGCGTTTTTTGTATATCATTTATCTATTATTGTCATTCCAAATAAAGTGCAGGAAGCTCTAGCTGATCCTAAGTGGACTAAAGCTATGGTGGATGAAATGGAAGCTTTGCAAAAGAATCACACATGGGAACTAGTGCCAAAACCCGCAGGGATGAGAACAGTAGGGTGCAGATGGATTTATACATTGAAGTATGCAGCTGATGGTACGTTGGATAGATACAAAGCCAGATTGGTTGCAAAAGGATATACTCAGACATATGGTATTGACTATCAGGTGACTTTTGCACCAGTGGCCAAGATGAATATTGTTCGAGTATTACTGTCATTAGCAGCTAACTTAGACTGGCCTCTGAAGCAGTTTGATGTGAAGAATGCTTTCTTGCATGGAGACTTGAAGGAAGAAGTCTACATGGTTCTACCTCCAGGCTACTCTCTACCTTCACAAGCAGGAATGGTGTGCAAGTTGAAGAAGTCTTTGTATTGACTATAGCAGTCCCTGAGGGCGTGGTTTGGAAGATTTAGTCAATCTATGAAACAGTTTGGTTACAAACAAAACAACTCTGACCATACATTGTTTTTGAAGCGAAAGAAAGACAAACTTACTGCACTTATCATTTATGTCGATGATATGATTGTGCCAGGTAATGACCCATAAGAAGTGAAGAGACTCCAAGAACATCTTTCTTCTGCTTTTGAGATGAAAGATCTTGACGGACTCAAATACTTCTTGGGGATAGAAGTGGCTAGATCAAATGAAGGCATTAGTCTATCTCAGAGGAAGTATGTGGTTGACTTACTCGTAGAGACCGGTTTGCTTGCATGCAAACTGTTTACGCCTAAATTAATATTTTACTGGACAGTAAATGTCTATGTAAATATTAATTATTTTCTTGGACCATGTCATACCGGCGAAATGGAGTTTCTCTAAGTTTACAAGTGATAGCCCGCCAGTGAGACCCACGCGAGCCAAGTTAGACTTCGCGCGGAACGAACTGCATGCGAACTTGACTTCACTTAGATAGCACGCGGAATGGACATAGGCGGACTACGCAGTTCGCATGGAACACTTAGCTCGCGCGCGGAATGCCTTCTCGCGGAATTACTATTTGCCAGTCCGCGAGGCGAGGCGAGATTGCCAGTCCGCATAGGCGAGGCGAGATTGACTCTCCGCGTAGGCGAAGCGAGGCGAGCTGGCGAACTAGCTCGCGTAGAGGACTTCGCGAGGAAGCAAACAGGCGGAGTCCGCGCGCACCACGACAAACGTTGAAGACTTTTACAAGTCTTTGACATGTTTCGGGCCAACCCATGTGACCCATTAAATATAAAAAACACTTTTAAGGCTCGCGAGCTGCAATAGCCCGCGAAATGGACGCGAGCTGCAGAAGCACGCGAGATAGCACCCTGTAGCAGCCCGCGAGATGAGGATGCTCCTAATTCCAGTTCGCATAGGAGTCTACAGTTGGCAGCGCGGAATGAAGTGTGCGAACTGGGCAGGTGTTTCTCGAATGCCTTCCTCGAAACCCTAACCCTAAGCGCCGCCGCCTAGGTCTTTCTCCAGAGCTCTCCGGACTCTACCCCTTTCAGCTTCTCTCTGAACTCCCTGTAACTGCTCTGCTTGCACCGCCGTGAGTATCGATTCGCCCTTGCTCGTAAATCCTCCTAAGAGGTGGCACCTGTAACCCCCCTTTGCCTGATCAAGAAGTCAAGCGCACCCCCATCAACCTTTTCCTCGTCCGCGAGGTGGCACGCCCGCAACACTCATCCTCCCTCTTTGTTCGCTAGAAACCTCTGCTCCGCGCGCTGAGGATCATGGCCAAAACACAAACCTGCAGATACACTGATGGAGCAAAATCACAAGTTAGCTGAATATTTAGACCAAGTGCCTACTAACAAGGAGAGATATCAATAGTTAGTAGGCAAGCTGATTTATCTCTCACATACCTGACCTGATATTGCATATGATGTAAGCTTTGTAAGTCAATTCATGCACGCACCAAGTGAAGATCACATGGAAGCAGTATACAAAATTTTAAGGTACTTGAAGACAAATCCAGGCAAAGGGATCATGTTTTCCAAAAATAACCATACGAAGATAGAAGGATACACAGATGCAGACTGGGCCGGTTCCATCACTGATAGAAGTTCCACTTCAGGTTACTTTACCTTTGTGGGAGGTAACTTAGTCACATGGAGAAGTAAGAAGCAAAAAGTGGTTGCTAGATCTAGTGCAGAAGCTGAATATAGAGGAATGGCTCATGCAGTATGTGAAATGTTATGGCTTCGTCATTTAATGAAGGACTTGGGATTCAAATCCGAGTCTGTTATGAATTTGTATTGTGACAATAAAGCAGCCATTGATATAGCACACAATCCAATTCAACATGACAGAACAAAACATGTCGAAGTTGATCGACATTTCATCAAGGAGAAGTTGGAGTAAGAAATCATTAACATGCCACATGACCTACTGAAGATAAACTTGCTGATATTCTGACCAAAGCCGTTTCTGCAAAAGTGTTCCACAACTCACTAAACAAGTAGGGTATGCGAGACATCTATTCCCCAACTTGAGGGGGAGTGTTGAGTGAGCTGCTCAATTCAAGCAGCAAATTTAGACTACTGCTCCAACAACTAACAGAATCACTTGTGTAGTTAATGCAGCCGTATTGCATGACCTTTATATTTATCTTTCATACATAGCTCTATTATTGTATTCTCTTTTTATACTTAGCTATAAGTTAATCTATACTAGTATAAATATCCTCTAGTTTGGAGAAGAATACATCTGGGAATTATACCATAAACCTATTCTTGACATGTTTTTAGCCCTGGCTAGGTAGTCAATTGTTTTACTAAATTAAATTGGGGTTTTACTTGCTACAGTGATTTCAACCAATCAAAATTGCTGTTCGATCACGTTGCTAATAATACTGCATGCAAGACCTAGGGATTTAGAAGTGCGTGGAAATCTAGCAAGAAAGTTAGCAATTTCAGAGAATTGCACAGGCTTTGGGGTTAGACATTAAAAAACTAAGTAAAACTCGTAGGTAAAAAAAAAAAATGAAATTTACTTAACGAGTTGGTTCACATTCTGCAATAACTTGGTTTGGTTTGGATCCACCCCCAGTTTGGTTATAGTTCCCTCCTCGGGAACAATCGATTGCAGGGGTAGTTTGGGGAAAAAGGTCAAATAGTTGTCTTTATAGGCCGGAACAGCTACAGCTCTCCCCAACCACAAAATAGTTGAGTGTTCAGCTACGACTAAACACTGACACAGTGAGAGATAGAACAACACTAAACAGAGTTAGGGTGAGCTGAGCTGAGCTTCATGGATCCAAACGCGTTCACTGCGAGTTTGTTCAAGTGGGACCTCCGTGGCATGACGGTTCCGCCTAACCGGCTTCCGCTCGAGGCGGCGGCCGCAGTTGCTCCCCAACAAGCCGCGGGTTACTCGGTGCGGGCGCCGAGGGAGATTGGGGGGCTGGAGGAGATGTTCCGGGCTTATGGAGTGAGGTACTACACGGCGGCAAGAATAGCGGAGCTCGGGTTCACTGTGAGCACGCTTTTGGACATGAGGGATGAGGAGCTTGACGACATGATGAACAGCGTGTGTCAGTTTTTCCGCGTGGAGCTAATCGTCGGGGAGAGGTACGGCATCAAGTCTGCCATCCGAGCTGAGAAGAGACGACTTGAGGAGGAGGACTCGCGGCGGCGCCACGCTCTCTCCGGTGACACCAACGCTATGGATGCTCTCTCACAAGAAGGTTAATTTCCTAGCAAACACATGAGTACTCATATATGTATCGATCTGACTTCTTACCTTTTTCTTTTGCTTTGTTTGGTAATTAGTGAGAATTTAACAGGCTAGCTAGACCTAATCTTTGCACAGAAGTATTTCCCTTATTAGCGTCTAATGATTACAGAATATTGTTAGGTTTGTTAATAGTTCAAAAACTTTACACTGTGCCTCAGATTTTTAAGAGCATATGTGTTTTGATTTAATCTTGTTCTCTTCAAAAGAAATTTACTAAGAAGTATGAAGATTCAGGAGTGATTCACTATACTCATATTATTTTTAATGATCACTGATCATGGTTAAATCTTTATTCACATGTGTTTACTGGGAAATAACAGAAGTATATCTACATGTCTATTTGAGTATGTGTGTTCGATCCATTAATATGATATTGATGCATGTGATGGGATGGTTGGACAGGGCTGTCGGAGGAGCCGGTGCAACAAGAGAGGGAGATGGTGGGGAGTGGCGGAGGAGCAGCATGGGAAGGGGGTACGGCGGCGGAGAGGCGGAAGAAGCTGAGGAGGATTAGGAGAGGTGGTGGGCATAGGAGTAGTAACGACGGTATTGATGATGATGAGGATGAAGAGAACGATGGCGGAATCAATGGAGGAGGAGGGGAGCGCCCGGGTAGGGCATTAGGTATGAGGGGTGGTGGGAGAGAGAGACAGAGGGAGCACCCCTTCGTCGTGACGGAGGCTGGGGAGGTGGCACGTGGCAAAAAGAACGGACTGGATTACCTCTTCCATCTCTACGAGCAGTGCCATCAGTTTTTGACCCAGGTGCAGAACATTGCCAAGGAGCGCGGTGAAAAATGTCCCACCAAGGTACGTAATGGTTAAAACCCTACACATGCATTAATTCTCCTGCTATGCTACTGTGGGTAAAACAGTAGTTAATCATTGTAATGAGTAGTAGCAAGGAGGTAAACTACTATTCGCTCAAAAGGGAATTGCTCATAACGGTAGTAATTGTGATTTGACAAATTTACCCGATATGAGTTATTTCAATCAATCAATAGTAGCTGCAGCAGACCCATCCCAGTTCGTACCAATTAACCAGCTGTTCCTCATGAGTCATGACACCAAAGTAATTGGCCAGTTTTCAACCTTTGATTATTGATTGATCCCCTGATGTAATATGAACTTTAAACACGAAGCTGTAATTAATAAGTAATCATAAATATGACATTGATTAGAGGATGTGATCGGTATAGATGTTCATACGCAGCAGTAATGTATTGATTTGAAGACTGAAAAAAGGCAAATGAACAATTATAATGCATTCCTAAATTTGCTACTTGAAAGTTGAAACACATATATCAAGCTAGCTCTGGTTCATAGTCTATACCATAATTGAATTAATTTCTTGCACTATAAATCTTGATCTACAGGTCACAAACCAGGTGTTTAGATATGCGAAAGAGGAAGGAGCGAACTACATCAACAAGCCGAAAATGCGGCACTACGTTCACTGCTACGCGCTGCATTGTCTGGACGAGGAGCGTTCGATTGCGCTGAGGCGTGAGTGCAAGCTGCGAGGAGAGAACATCGGGGCGTGGAGGCAGGCGTGCTACAGGCCTGTTGTGGAAATAGCTGCAGGCCAAGGTTGGGACATTGACGCCATTTTCAGTGCACATCCTCGACTATCTGTTTGGTATGTTCCTACCAAACTTCGTCAGCTTTGTCACGCCGAGCGCAACAATGCTGCTGCCTCTAGCTCCGCCTCAGGTGGAAGCGGTACTGCTGATCCGCTTCCCTACTGAAAGAGAGGTAGAGAGGGAGAGGGTTTGAGGAAATTAACCCGTGAATTTTATGCTGTAAGCTAGAACAAGTACTGGACTAGTCGATGGATGTTTAAGGTCTATAACGTACTCTGCCTACTATTAGCTATGATAACTGCTCAAGTACTAATCTACCATAATCTGTTCAAGTACTATTAGCTATTACCATAATTTCTTTACTTTTGTGTCATTCCAGTAAGACTATATATTGCATAATTATCTAGGTTCGCATGCATGTTTTACATCCATTTAAGAAACTCGATTCAGAGTTCACTAAACACTAACTAAGATTATATAAAAGAAATATGAAGTATGCATACACGTACATTTGATCAAATATTGGTCGATTCCTATTTATCAAGAAATCGAATAAGAGCAACTTTAACAGACTCTATTTTAGCTTTTAGCTATTTTAGAGAGCGTGTTTAGTTTTTTTTTTTTGATATTTTCGGAGCTCCAGTAGACTAGTCAAAGTTTAGATATTATGACTTTTAGCTATCTCGCTAGCTAAATATAAAGAGCGAGATGACTCAGATGAGGCTAGTTATAATTTAATACATTCATTGTAAGATATTTTACGTGGTATATAAATATATTTAAACTATTTAATCTTTATTTGAAAAATAATGTTGATTTAATACTAGCTAAAATATATAGCATTGATGCAGCCGCATTTCTAAAGTGGCTAGCCAAAATGACATTTTATTTAACTTAAAATAGCTAGCATTGCTAAAAATGCTCTAAGCTATCCATTGATATATATTATTGATGCTACTCAATCTTATTTACACCCAATCAGATACACATTCATATAATAGTTATTGAGCATCAGCTTTTTTCACAAACTTGTCAATACTAAGATACTCAAACATGTGATGTGACAAAAATATACGTATTTTAGTCGTAGACATTGTTATGTACATGTATACTTTTACTATTATGAATAACGCTCATCGAACAATAGCCATACATAGTTAACAAAACACTACGGTTTGAAGAACCATTTACCTTAGCTTTGTAGGAGGTTCAGATGATAATCAAGAGAGAAACTATTAATCTATGGTTTTCTGGCATCTTAAGTTTGTTTGTTTATTTGTTTTTTCTGGTAAGTTCTTAACTTTGAGCAATTGGGTTTGGGTCTATACACGGTGACGTTCTCGCTCATTTCAAACAATGATAAAACGACTGTCGTTTCGAAGAAACCAAAATTTGGGGCAAATGAAATGAAAACCGTTGCTTAAATACGAAAAGCTTATAGAAACCCAGTGTGTGTGATGAAACTCCCGCCAGAAAAATGGGGAGCCTCGGGAGATCATATGAGACGTCGCCAGCGGCGGAGCTCCGATCAAAGCTCCTAAGAGTCTTGCGCGGCCACGAACAAGTGAAGAACGCTTTCCACCAACTGAAATCTCAGATCCAAATCGGCCTTCTCCAAGTACCTAATTCCTCTTTTACTCTCTTCGATTTTGTACCAATTCAAATTCAAATCACTGAAACTAATCGATCTGTTCTTCTGTAAATCATGGAGGCCGAAGACGTCTTCGCGTCGCTGGCGATTCCGCTGATGAAGCTCGTAGGTCTCAAGACGGTGGAGATGGCGACGGAGGGCCGCTTCACCTCCTTCATCATCCAAACCGACTCCGATTTGCGTTCTCAGCATCAGGTTTTGATTCACAAGCAATTTTCTAGGTTTTCCTTTCAATTTTTTTTTTTAACATATAAAATCTTTTCGTAGAGTTTCGGATCGGGATCCGGACCCTCGGGTCGGTCGGGTCAGTCCGATCGGAACCGCCAGTGTGCGAAGATAGAGATCTACGCCGCCAAGGCGGCGGTGGCCGGCGATATGGTAATCGAGAAGCAAAAGGATCAGCTGATTCAGCTCGTCCGGATTCTGAAGCAAATCGAGTCCCAAGTGAACAACGGCCAGAGCCACATGGTCCAAACCCTAGCCAATCGCCGCCACTCCCTCCGCAGATTCTTCCAGAGAGCCGTCGCTTACTTATCCACCGTTGACCGCGTTGACCACGGGTTCCGGGTGGCTGTGGTGAACCTCCTCCGGGAGATTTTCAACGAAGTGAGTACGGTGTTGGAGTCGGTGGAGGCTGACGTGGAGGGCCTGGTGGAGGATTTGGCTGAGAAAATGTGTGAGCCAATGGTGGAGTATGTGGAGGGGGTTAAGGCTGAATTGAGAAATGGGACTTGTTTGGGGTTAGTGGGATTGGTGAAGGAGATGGCCAGGGCGGCAGGGGATTCAAAGGCGGAGTTGGAGGCGGCAAGGAGTAAGGCCACGGCGGCTGAAGAGAGTAGAGCTGAGGCTATGAAGAGGCTTAGGGAATCAGAGGAATATGTGAGGAGATTGAAGGAATGCTTCAAGTTATTGCCAGAGGCTAGTAAAGCATCTACCAAAGTAACCAAAGGCTTTGCTTCACATAAGGTATGACACCCCTTTGTCCTGCTTTGATTGATGATTTTACTTGATGCAAATATGAAGTTGTGACCGATTCATTGGGAGATATAATTTAGATAACATAGTGAATGAGAATGAAATGCTTCATTGACTTGATCGAGTCACTTAATTCGACATTACATTATGCTTTTGTTGAAGAAATGCTTCAAGTGTTTCCCAGAGCTGGATAAAGCTACCAAATCTATGAAGTTAGAAAGTCTAATCCGGTCACTGACTATCTTCTTGCTCTAATTGTAATGTTCATACATGATTCAATCCACATTAGAAAATTTCAGCTAATTTGATGAAATTCAGAGTTTTCCTTGCTTCATTTAGACAGGTTCCTTATCTCCAATTTTGATCAAGATAATCAAAAGTCAAAACAGTGTGATATAATGTACTTTTTGGAAGCTGATACTACTATGCTCTCTTGTTTTTCTCTATGTGAAGATTTTAGGCATGGAGAAAGATCAAGCCAAAGATGAGCAGCTGTTATGGGAGCTATTGGAAAAGAAGAGAAAGTATCAAACTCCAGAGAGTCCACTTGGACCCAGTGAGCTTCTTCCCCTTCATCAATCGAAGAACAAGCGCCAAAAGGCAACACAAGTAAAGTTACCAGTGAGAAGCAGCAACTCTTATTCACTGCGTTCAAGAACCCCACGTTTGATGGCTGCTCAGATACCCTTGGGCTCGTCCCCTTCAGTGACATTTCGCTAAGCTGTTCAGTTCAAGTAAATATATCCCCAAATGCAAGCTTAATAAAACGGTGTTGATTCTGCTGCTGATTCCCGTCACTAGCTACTGGTAAGTGGTTTAGACTTTAGAGAGCTTCAGTATGATCCATTTTACTTTGCTGCTGCTTTTGTCTAATGTAGGGAACTTTGGTGCTGGTTTAGAGAGGAAGATATTGAGATGTTGAACATTATGGAAAATTTTCTTCCAACATGTATATTGTCTTATAATATGATTAATATCCACCATTGATGATGAGGAAAATCCCAATGCCCACCCATGCTTAAGTAGTTATATGTGTCCCTGGGTTCTATACATAATAGAACAAGTTGATTGTTGTTTTCTGAGAAAGAACATGCTAACTTAGTAGCACTCACGCAGCGTGAGCAATTTCCGGCATTTGATGAGCGCCGATCACATTGTCGATCCCTTTCATCATCTGTTGGGAATTATTCAGTCGCGTGGAGAGCGACTAACCGGACTGCAACAATTTTAATAATGGTAATGTATTAGTCTTCCTTTCTTTAAGAGAAAAGTTTTGTCTAATGCAGATTATGGTGTTGCTACTCTTTTACTACCAACGTATACATGTACTTGTTTGAACATATGCATTCGCAGACTTAGCCACTCGTTCCCACTGCTCATAGGCTCGTAGTGAAATGCTCATAAGAACCTATTGTTGATGAAATTAAAGCAAACCAGTAGTGTTTTGTTACCGGGTGGATATCCTCACCAAGTATAGATCGTTGTATAATTACACAGCACTCTATTTTGAGATAATGACCGAGAACTGCTTATCCTATTCATTATATGGGGAAGAACTTAGCCATGTTGTACCCAGTATTCAGATTTTGGAGTTTTGCCTTTTGTTACCTACATATGCATCCGGCGCATCAAGACTTAAACAGTCCAAGAATCAATACAAAGTTTCTTTCTTTCTTTTCTTCTGATGTTGATATGCATCGTTAGATTTCAATGCTAAAATTCGGTTGAACTACCTTGGTTTTTGAATCATCCGCAAGGCAAAAGCATAGAGAAATATGGGCTGAGATTCTTACCAGCATGGACGTCCCAGAAGCTATGCAGCGAACTATTATTGATCAAATATTTCTGGGGGTCGAGGCGGCCGACGTCCCTGGGCGGCCTATCATTTGTGTCCTGATGGATAATACTCTCAGGATGATAAAACCCAAGATCCTCGTTGATCTAGAATGGCTGGAGAAAGTGAGACTTGATAGTTTCGAAGATACTGCTAGAGAAGAAGCCTGTGTTATTTGTACAGAGCCCTTGTTTGCACCTACATTTAGCAATCCGTAGAGATTGCCAAATTGTTTTGTTACTTTGAGGGAGGTGGTTATGGAAGTTTAACCGAGGCTTTTGAAGTCCGGCCGTTCGGCCGAGGGTATGAAGTTAAGGGTTGCGGCCGAGACAAGGGAAATAACTCGAGAAGAACGTTGAGCCAAAAGACCGAGTCAAGGCGCCAATATTCAAAATGTTACTAAAGTATATTTCGGTCATTTGGCCGACAATGAGGTTGTTTTAGCGTTGCGAGAAAATATGGTTGGACTAATGTATACAGCAGGCCAAATCCAATAGCTATGAAAAGTTGGCCGAGCCCATGCAACGATCTCGGCCATGAATTCATTTAGGAAAGAGAGTCTCAACAAGGAAGAACTTCAATCAGGTCAAGGTTTTCAAGCAATACGCATCACAAACATAAGTTAAATCAGGACATTCATGTGTGATTCGGCCCAAGGAAGGAAATAGGATATCTAAGAGATTTCATGACGTAGAGAAACATACTAGCTAGGTTTTCCGACTTGTATATATAGAACCTTATAGATCATTTGTAAAATGTCTTGCACCACTCAAACAAATCAATACACAAACTTATCTCTCTATTGCTTAGGTACTTTACCTTTCCTATCAACTTCAAACCTAAATTTATTTATTTGCTTTTTTTTGTTTTATTTTTGATTAAGTTCTTTACGTTTCCTGCACTTTAATTATCTTGTTCTTTACATTCTCGCATTTTTATTCTCTTGTTCTTTATATTACATGCACCTTATTAATCGCACATAGGAGTAGTTGTAACATAGAAATTTCGTCCATTGATCTCTTTCGGCCAGTTCGGATTGGGTCAATGCGATTCGCTGTTCACACACACATCACATCGCAACGCTACAACAACCGAATCCACTTCATCTTTGTGTTCACTGTGATTTGCGAGTATCTCCACCCGATAGATCTCTCGCATGTCACCCGAACATTTGAATTCACCCAGGAAGTAAACGTATTTGAGGATTCCGACGACGCTTAGTCGAAAGTCCTTGCAACACATGCACCAGAACCTAACGGTCGAGAGGGTTCCTTCCTCGGCCTATAATCTTTTGAAGAAGTCAAATCAGGCATACTACATCAATCAAAACCTCGCTTGGCTGTTTCGGCCGCAAGTTGGCACGCCCGCACAAGTATAAGGACATTTGTAGCCAAGGATTTCGGCCCTAATCTCGGCCAAGACCAGTTTTGAGCAAACAGCCCTTTGATCACAACGCGTGTGTAGACGAAGGCATTGAGCCGCAACTGATGATTACTCGCTTGCCCTGCGAACATGTTTATCATAGAGATTGCATTGTCAATTGGTTTGAGACGAGTAACACGTGTCCCTTGTGCCGATCCGCAATGCCAACAATAAAGGAAGAGGTGGCTCCGGATTGGTCTATAGTTCTCTCTGTGCTCACTGGTGGTATGTTAGCTGCTATGCTGGTTTGCAGATGGTGGAAGCAAAGTAGATAAAGACAGAATTAACTTGTAGTTATTTGTTTAGGGTGAAATTAAGGTGTTGATTCTGCTGCTTTCCAGTCACTTATTGTAAGCAGTTTAGAGAGCTTCAGTATGATTCATGTTACTATGGGGCTGCTTTTGTGTTTTTAGAACTTGGGCTAGGAATTCGAAACTCTGGGGGATATCATGATAGGAAATGTAGGCAACTCTGGTGATGGTTTAGAGAGGAAGATATTGAGATGTTGAACATTATGGAAAATTTTCTTCCAACATGTATATTGTTTTATACTATCCACCGTTGATGGTGTACGTTCAAGGCCCAGTGCCCACCCATGGTTAAGTAATTGGCATGTCCCTGGGTTCTTTACAAAGTTGAACTAATTGCACTACTACACTAGCTGAGAGAGGCAGTGAGGCATGCCAAGCTTGTACATCAGTGGAGTGTCCCAACTCCCAACTTCGCGGTTTCATCAACAACAAATTTGTTCCCTTTTAATGTGTTGGAAGGTGGAGATATGTAAGATTGGAATGAACCTTCGTATGTCTTGCACTATTGTCTGGATTCGTCAAGGACATTAGATTTGATTGTTGATGCTGTCAATGAGGATCTTGGAGTCTCCTTCCACTATGAAATTTGTAAAGTCGTGGTACCAAGCTGCAATGAGACCAGCTCTGAGTGCCAAGGCTTATGCTTTAAGAATGTCTAACTGACCTTGTTCTCTTTGTAGACGCTAGAAGAGGTTGACCTTCTGAGTTACAAAAAACAAAACCAGAAGCTGCAGAGTTGTTGATTACGGAACCATCAAAGTTGAGTTTTAGAAAATTAGGAGGAGGTGGGTGCCATTTTAAAGTAGTTGTGGAAGAGCAGTGAGTAGTCTGTTTGTGAGGATGATAACGGTGATAATTTGTGGAACGGATTCTACGCATCAAGATACACTTTCACCATTAATGTGTAAGTGCTCAAATTGCCGTATAAAAAGATCGAATGAAGACTCGAGACCCTAAATTCCTTCATTTTAATTTTATTTTTGACCGATCTAATTAAAAGTTCATAATAAGAGTACATCTTATTCGACCTAGTGTTCTCACCTCTTTAGTTGGAAACACTTGAGACTATTTTTATTTGTTTTAGTTTTGTTAACGGTATTAATATATATGCATGTAGTGCGACGTAGATGGCCGAATCAAAATACTGTATATTAGTTGCTCGGTTCACTTGCACCTTGATGCATAGAAGAGTTTTCGGATAATTTTTGAAAAGAGAGAAAGATGAAAAGAAGATTTTAGATGCAGAAAGGTTGGTGTTACGGAAGACTAAGGAGTCCTTAAAGGTTATTAAGGACACCTTTAACCTCATTGGAAATTTTCAGTTTGTAGGAACTAGGAAGTAGGTTTTGTGAGGGCGGTGAGGCAACCTTGCCCTGTCTCTGTGTGATGTCTAGGTGCATACCAGTGTGATCATTATTCTGATGCTAGTTTTTTTTTAATTTTTGGATGAGATAATAGTGATGCTAGTTGTTTATCCTTGTTTTGTCAGCATATATAACTTCCTACCTTGCCTAATTTACAAAGCATTTATGAGCATAAGTTGGCCAGAATCAATAACCATTTATATCCTTCTGGTGTTCCATACATGGTGTGCATATTCTTGCAGCTATGTAGTCATATGATGAAACAATAAGAAACTGATGTGCCATCAACCAATATAACCAGAAACTGATGAATTCTGGTTTCTCTTATTGTTTATATAAGGGTAAAGTAATAATGAGTGATAAAGGATTCAGGCCTGTATATCAATTTAGTAAGTTTTGTATTCAGAAAACTACACTGCAAGTTTAGAATTTTCAATTTTGTATTTAAGCCTGATTTCGTGTAATGGTCTTTAATGTTTTGGCCTCTTTAATTTCAAAATTGGGGATAAGGGAAAGTATTTGAAGAAGAATTGTGAAAGTAGAAGTTGGTATGCTGGTTTGCATATATAAGAAGAACTGTGAAAGTAGAAGAGACTAGAATCCACAAACCAGCATACCGACTTCCAATTTCAAAATTGGTATGCTGGTTTGCAGATTGTGGAAGCAAAGTAGATAAAGATGCTATTTGTTTAGGGTGAAATTATCAGCAGATTTGTTCAGCACCCAATCTTCTGGCCTGCAATCTATGGTTATGTCTTTTTCAATTCCCCAAATGCAAGTAAGTTGTTCAGAAGTCTATCCCCAAATGCAAGCTTAATAAAAGGTGTTGACTCTGCTCTGCTGAAAGTGGCAGTGTACTTTTGTCTTCCTTTGTTTAAGAGAAAAGTTATGTCTATTAATGCAGATTATGGTGTAATGGTGTTGCTGATCTTGAGTCTTTACTTCCCCACTGCTCATAGTGCAATGCTCGTAAGAACAAATCTTTGATGAAATAAAGCAAACCAGCATAACTGGGTCATGGCCTCCCGGAACTCTTCGATTTGGGGCAGGTGTCATATCTGAAGGTGGAGAGGGAACCATGCCTAACTATGGATTGTCAAAAGTGGTTTTTGTTAATTTCGGGCAGTCTCGTCCATCAGTCATAGTTGGTAAATCTCAGTCATAATGTCATATACCAGTAGCACAGCAGGCCTTGTGTTTCACAATCTCATTAGTTGTTTTATGCACCCTTTTAATTTACCAGTTGGTAATGAAATACAATTTTCATCTTTATTAATCTAAATTTCGATAATACCTATGTATAAATTTAAGCACTGTAATGCTATTTGAAAAAAAATAAAGAATAAAATTAAGGCCATCAATCAAAACAAGTATTTGCTTATTGACCAAGATAACAATTATTCACACTCCTTGTCAAAATTCAACATTCCTTGTCAAAATTCAAAATGGCGCAATATAGACTTTGTTATCTCAATATAAACTTTGTCATCTTTACGTGTTACATATTCAAAATGTCTAGATATTTTATTGACAATGTACATCATCTTAATGGTTTATGTCAATTTATAGATGAAAAATTTTATTTACACATTTTATTTTTCTTAATACACACCCCTTTCTTTTTTTCTTTTTTGCCACATTTTCCCCATTTTTTCCTCTTTTACCCTTCTCTCACATAGTCCAACTTCGTCTTTATGATCTCTGCTCTGCAGCATCAACAACACAACAACTCAATTTCTTAGTGTTGAATCTCATCTCTTTCCTTATGGAACTCTACAATCTCGTTATCTTGGGATAATTATGGTTGACGAATTCAATTTGACAAACCTCATATGCATAATCCCCAATAAGTTGCTGATCTAAACCTAAATGTGTATAAACATCATATCTCTAGATATTTGTAAATTAGTTTCAGCATGCTTTGCCAATCCTATATTCACTTGCAAGCTTTTGTTTAAGCAACGGTTTTTTTTCCCTTATCATTCGGTATGGCACTATGCCCATATAAGAATACGTAAACATTATCATCAACACAAATGAGCACCAGTAAGATTGAATGATTTCTTGCCGGCAGCCTTCAACCTAACGTCATTAGATTGTATGGAGTTAGATGTAGGATGTTAGTTTTTTATTGAAAGAAGGGGGTAAAACGGTGATTTATGAATTTACAAAAAATAAGGGTGTGTATGTAGGAATTGGTGATGTGTTAATAAAATTTCTCTTCATATAACAATGTTAGAAAAAAAAAATAGATGAAGATACTTTGTCAAGATTACAATTTACTACGTATTATTTAAGCTTTGGCTAGACAAAATAACACATCATTTATTTTATATGTTAACTTGAATTTTCACCGATGAGTTAAATTGTATAAACCGTGAATACCAATTTGTGTGAAAAAGAACAATAAAAATCCTGAGAAATTGTCAATACAACCACCAATAAATAATCATTTCAAAGTACATCTTTGTAACGAAATTCAGCAAAATACATTCATAGGAAAATAGAAAACGTTTATTTATTTATTTATATTCGGACGCAGTAAGGAAAATAGAAATTAGGCGCGCGAACGTGGGCCAATCAGGTTAGGGACCCACGAAACTACTCGTACACCACTCCCTGTAAGATTAAAATAACCAGATTTTCAAAACCCACTCCGTTTTCTTTTTTAAAATACCCGCCGTGTTCAGACCATTTTCCCCAATCAACCAACCCGCACTCTCCTCCTCTCTCTCACTCACTCTCCGTCTTTCACTCCCTCGGCGCATTTTAGCCTCCTCCCCACTAACCTACGCCGCGCCATGGCGCACGTTATCCACCTCCCGTGCGACGGAGACGGCGTCTGCATGCTCTGCAAAACGACGCCGTCGGACGAGGACCGGCTCACCTGCAAGACCTGCGCCACGCCGTGGCACGTGAGCTGTCTCTCGTCCCTTCCCGAATCGCTCGCTTCCACTCTCCAGTGGGAGTGTCCCGACTGTTCTTCACTCACCGGCGACACGCCGGCCGTGAAAGCGGCCTTCTCCGGTGACCTGATCGCCGCGATCCGGGGGATCGAGGCCGATGCGGCGCTGACGGAGCAGCAGAAGGCGTGTAAGCGACAGGAGCTGATGAGCGGGAAGGCGCAGCCAGAGGAAGACGAAGGCGGCGCCGGCAGGAAGGGAGTAAACGACGGCGTTTTGGATGGGATTTTCAATTGCTCGTTCTGTATGCAACTACCGGAGCGACCTGTGACGGTTCGTAATGCTTCGTTAATTTAATTTAATTTAATTTAATTTCATTGGTTTATGAAATACTTATTTTTCTGGTAATTATTTGATGAAAATTAATTCCAGTTGGTGAGGGTGGATGAATGATAGGGATCAGGGTTGGTCCAATTTGTGTTGGGTTCAACTGTTCAACTGCTTTCATTTCACTTTCTGTTTCTTTTTCTGAATTTTATTTTGTTTAAATTCAATTTTGAAAAAGAAAAATGTCTTTTATCAGATCACCTTGAATTTTTTTTGAATTTGATTCTACACAAATGTATGATCTCTTTGGCTTCCTGTTCATGCATTGTTGGGTTTCTTAGGATGAGTCCAAATTTGGAATAGATCTGTTAAGTTTGTTAAAATGACCCTATATTCTTGCCCAGCTTTTGTTGCTTCCATGATTGCATTTGAAAATGCTAGGAGGTTGGATTGTAATGCACTTTTTGTGTTGCTTTTCTTTGCTTTTGGTTCCCTCTTTTCCTGTATTTGAGGCCATGTGGTCCTATGCACTTACTTTGTTCCTCCTTTTATGACAATGCACCCTTGTTACTTTAATTAGTTCGATCATCTATTTCTTTGTTGGCAATTTGTCTTCATCATATTTCTGTGTTGGCAGTTTGAGTCTTCAAAAAGCTTCATCATATCATTTAAGGGAAACAGGGTTTTCTTTGTTGACTCTGGAAGCTGTATACGACCTTTTGATCCAATTTGTAGGTTGGAATTCTTCTTGGGCCACATGGTTGTGGGCACAGTAATCTACAAGGGTGTTTTTACATGTGAGTTTGTGATTGATATTGTATGAATTGACAATCGGTAGAGATATTTTGAGTGAGTGACATGATTGATGTTATTGTGTTCTGGATTTTAGCTATTTGCACCCTATTTTTGTACTTGTGTGTTCATATGAAACGTGGATTTATGTACAGATATAGATATATCAATAAGATGTTGTTCCATTCTTTTGATTTCAGACACCATGTGGCCACAATTTCTGCTTGAAGTGCTTCCAGAAATGGGTTGGACAAGGAAAGCGTACTTGTGCAAAGTGTCGCCATGTCATCCCTTCCAAAATGGCAAGTCAACCCCGCATCAATTCTTCACTTGTAGTTGCCATACGTATGGTGAAGCTGTCAAAATCACATGTTACTGAGGGGCCTGCAAAGTTATACCACTTTGTTCGAAACCAAGACAGGCCTGACAAAGCTTTCACTACTGAGCGGGCGCAAAATTCAGGAAAATCTAATGCTGCAAGTGGCAAGATATTTGTCACAATTCCAGCTGATCATTTTGGACCTATATCTGCTGAATATGATCCTGAGAGAAACCAAGGGGTGCTGGTTGGGGAATGCTGGGAGGATAGGCTTGAATGTCGACAGTGGGGTGCACACTTTCCCCATGTTGCTGGTATAGCTGGACAGTCTAACCATGGTGCACAGTCAGTTGTGCTTTCAGGAGGGTACCTTGATGATGAGGATCATGGAGAGTGGTTCCTATACACAGGAAGGTTTGCCATCAGATCCTCTACTTTCTTAGTGCTTTCTATACCATTCCTCATAAAGCATCTCATATTGTGACGTGCTTATTTATTTTTAGTGGGTTTTCTTATTTAGTTTGCTGCCTTGTTTACATGGATCTGCATGGCAGTGGTGGAAGGGATTTGAGTGGGAATAAGCGAACAAACAAGGATCAGTCATTTGACCAGACATTTGAGAAATATAACAAGGCTCTCCAAGTTAGTTGCATGAAAGGGTATCCTGTACGGGTGGTAAGGTAAATATTAATGTTTGAACTTCTGTCTTTCTTTTGCTAGTCTCTGTCTCTCCATGTGGGGCTTTTTAGCATAATACTCTAATCTCATCTTATTGACCCTTGCTGTCTTTTATAGAAAGTTGCATTAGCATGTTTAGTGCAGTGTTTGGTTTTCCTTTTTGGTTGCCTCAGTTTACACTATTGCAATCTACACTCTACCTTCTAATCCAGTGTTATCAAGATTGAAATTTGATTCGAGACATTCTTCACTTTGTATTGGAGATAGTTTGATTGATTATTTATGTTTTGGGAGTTTGGCATGCCTAGAATTGCCACACAGAAAAAAGTGTGGTGGCTGGTACTTTTTGCTTCATTTAGCATAGATATCAATTTGTTGCATTCAAAAAAACGTTTTGAATTTGAATATCTTCTGTTCCATTTGTCAATTAGATCACACAAGGAGAAGCGCTCCTCATATGCCCCTGAGAAAGGGTTGCGGTATGATGGAATCTATAGAATTGAAAAGTGTTGGACAAAGGTGGGAATCCAGGTAATATCTGTTGTCCTAGATTTTGGATGGGGCTAGATTGGTTTTCTTAGTTTGCTTGATAGATTTACTGATCATAGTTATACTTGATTAGGGGTTTAAGGTTTGCCGGTATCTTTTTGTTAGATGTGACAATGAACCTGCACCATGGACGAGGTTTGTTTCTGGCTTTTAGCTTTTCTTCTACTTTCCTTCGGTAATAGCACGTCGGTTTGATTTTCCAACTTGAACTGCAGTGATCAAAACGGAGACCGGCCTAGACCTTTACCTGCAATACTGGAGCTGAAGAAAGCTACGAGTATAATAGAGAGGAGAACAAGTCCATCATGGGACTTTGAGGTGAGCTACAAGTTTGAAGTAATATCCTACTCATGCTGAATGTCTGCTCTTTAGTTTTAAAAAGAAAAAATAAGGGAAAAAAACAAGAAAACGAAAACTACAAGTTTGAAGTCTTTGGTTTGTCTTCAGTACTCGTTGGAGTTCGCTGCCTAGACCTAGCAAATAAATTTTGATTTTAAGTTAGTGAGCCTCCATTCTTGATTGTGATCTCTTCAATTATATTATTAGGAAAAAGATGGCTGCTGGAAGTGGAAAAAATCACCACCTATCAGTAAAAAAACTGTTCAGACGTTAGATCCTGATGATCGAAAGAGATCAAGAAGAGGAAGGAGGAACGCAAGGGATATTACTGTCAGAGAGAGGCTATTAAGAGGTCTTTCTCTCTCTCTCTCTCTCTCTATATATGTATATATATATATATTTAACAGAGTATGTAGAGTTGATTACTAGTTTACAGTGGTGCTACATTGTTTGATGACCAACATGTTTATTGGTGTGTAACATCACACTTCATTTTAACATAGATATATCTGTCTGCAGAATTCAGCTGCCTTCTTTGCGGGGAGGTCATGACATTACCAATGACCACTCCTTGTGCGCATAATTTTTGCAAGTCGTGTTTAGAAGGCGCTTTTACGGGAAAGAGTTTGGTAAGAGAAAGAAACAGAGGGGGAAGAACCCTCCGAACCCAAAAGAATATAATGAGTTGCCCTTCTTGCCCGACTGATATCTCTGATTTTCTTCAAAATCCTCAGGTTTGTTACTTGTGCATATTTTGCTTTTATTTCATTCGGAAGATAATGTTACTGTTTTTTATTTTATCTGATTTGTATAGAGATAGGTAATCTAGCCTTGGTCTTCCTATGTTGTCTTCTTGGAAATCATAGAGACATCAACTAATGGAAATATTAGAAATTTCATGCAAATGATCCCTATAAACAGAGATGCAAATGATTTTTACATTGGCTTTTGGAATTGACAGGTGAACAGAGAGTTGATGGATGCAATTGAGTCACTTAAGTCACAGAAAGAAGAGGAAGAGAACGGGGATTCAGCTGAAGAAATGAGCCAAGATGTGGATAATTCTGACAACGAAATCACTGAAATTGTTGAAGATGCAGGTGTTAAAGAATACACAGAGAATTCTCCTACAAAGTGCAACTCCGAAAGGAGTCCCAAACGACAGAAAGTTGATGCTGTGTTAGGATCACCAAAAACCGATGATGAGGATGTAAATGAAATTCACATCGCCCAGACTAATGGCAGAGGCTCACCGGAAACCAATGATGAGGAGGTAAATGGAATTCATGTCACCCATGCTAATGGCAAAGGCTCACCGGAAACCAATGTTGAGGAGGTAAATGAAACTCCTGTCACCCATACAAATGGAACAGGCTCACCGGCTCCAGTGGCTAATTGCGGCAAGCAAGATGCTAGTCCAGGTGGTGTTAAAGCAATTACTAGAGAAAAGATGAAGGCTGAGGAAGTAGTAGGAGAAGATAATGGTTCCCCATCAAGTCCTCTCCTTGTGCAATCTGATTTTGAATGATGTAATTGTATTGCCAAGAAACACAGTGTGATGCATTAAAATGGCTCATCTTCAAATGACTGATAGTTATTGTTTCTTCACAAGTTATTAGTGTCTGCATATATTCCCTTGTAGTTCTTCAGATTCTAGTATTTCTTCTTCACCACCCATTACTGGGGATTTTGAGTGAAGAAGAACGGTGTGGGGGTGCTACTTTATTATGTTTATTGATACATGAGATCCGACCAAGTTGTTGTTTTTAGTATCTTAGCTCAACTTTCATTGATGAAGTATTTAGTTCATGAAGCCATTAGGCCGTTCCTTAGAACCCGACCGCATACGTCTCGTTGTCAGAATTATCCACATCTTGGCTCATTTCTTCAGCTGAATCCCTATTCTCTCCTCTTGTTTCTGTTAATAACATGATCTATTTAGTGGTTTCCCCTCAACCAACAAGCAATGCTGATGCTGACTCTGATACTGGAGGAAAAAGTAATACAGCAGCTCAAGGTATAGATTTTACCTGAAAACGAACTCGGTATAGTATTCCACAGCTCAAGGATGGAGACCTGTGGTCTTGAGGTGTACCCTGAAAAGCTATTGAATGACTCGACTTGAACCGGTTAGAGGATGACTTAACTTGCCAGTTCTTGGGTTTGAATGTGAAGATCCATAACAAAGCTTGCTTCAGGGGTTATCATTTAGAGAAACAAATTTTCTGGCAATGCTTCTATGCTATTATGAAATTGTTGAAACGATTTGACTCTGTCAATTCCCTCCCTTCTTAGGAAAGCTTTTAGTTTGCAACTCTGGACAAACTCTGCTTGTAGCATATATGTGAGTTGCTGCATATGGCATTAAACTTTTTCTCAGAGTTTCTATTGTCAATGGACAGATAATCAAAATGAAAGGGTGGTATGTGTGTGTGAAGAATATGGATCCAGAAGAAGTTCTTCAATGTGCAACCAGGCTAAGGAATTCACTGGGAAGAAAAGTGGTGAAACTGAGGACTAGACATGTAACCAAACATCCAAGCGTGCCAGGAACCTGGAGGACAGACATCAAATTTAGATGAACAGCATGTAATTTTGCAGTTTGGTGTGTTTCAAAGCAGCTTAATTCAACATCCTCTTCCAAATCCTCAAGTCTCAATGGATTCTTTGGTTGCAGGAATACTCGTGGGCTCATGTACATATCTCACCATAGATTCCCATGTATCCACTTGACTAGTCGATACACTGCCCAGCAAACAAGCACAAATGACAGAAATAAGCACACCAGGGAGGGCCACATCAACAGCTTCAACTATTGTCCAAAGAATGTCTGGCTGCGCATACTTTGGGATGCCCAGGCCGGTAAGGTGTCAAGCCATGTAGTCCCTAAAGTCGCGCCTTCTGGATCTGATAATTTAGGGTTTGTTTTCAGTGTGGGGCAAATGAGCTCTTCACTTCTACTTGTCCAGCACTAGGTACTTATGTCGTGAGTTTTTATGAAAAGACAATGTCTAGACTTTTGCATTTGGTTGTGTGAGTGAAAGTTAAAGCAATTTACTCTGTGTGGGATCATTCCCTAGTAAAATCTTCAAGTAAAGAAATTACAAGGTGCAGAACGAGAATAACCCAATATTTAAAGGGTCCAATAACTCCTCTTCTTCTCATTTGCAAAACCTCTGCGCCATCTTACTCACCCAAAACCCAACTCTCTCTCTATCTTGCTAAACTGTAGCTGCTCTCCATGGCTATTCATCTGGCCTGACCAACGACGAGTCGGTTAAACCCTGTATTGGGCTTCGCAGTACTCTCCGTAAAGGATTATCTGGCTTTCATTTCCATTTTTTCTGGCGAAAATTGAAGTGATTTGGTACGTATTTTCTTTCAGTTTCGTTGAAATTTGCTGTATTCGATTGATTACGCTGCATATTAGAGATTCTCTCAGTAATTTTGCTGTAATTATGTGACTGTGTGTGAAATTAGGCAAATCCCGAAACCCTAAACCAGGTCCTTAATTTAGTTTAAAGCATTAGTTAGGAACATGGAGTTATGATTGAGAGGCTGTAGAGTTGAAATTTGGAGTTTTCTTTTCTGTTTTAATTGGGAAAAAATGATGATTTGAGATTACAACTTTAGACTGATGATGAGATATACTTAATGTGCCAGATGCAAATTGTTTAATGACGATGGAGTTGGACAGAATAAGCAACTTACCAGGTGGTGTTATACAGAAGATTCTGTCGTATTTGCCGATCAGGGAGGCGGTGAGGACAAGTGTTTTGTCCAGCAACTGGAGGTGCAAATGGGCTATGCTTCCACGTCTCGTGTTTGATGATCAACAAATCGGTGCAACTAGCAAGTCAAGGAGGAGGAAGACTACGTTTGTGAGCATTGTTGATCGTGTTCTGTTGCTTCAGATCGGCCCCATTGATGCTTTTGAGCTTGTTTTTCGGAAGTTTATTGCTGCTAGTGATGTCGACAGATGGGTTCTTCATCTGACGAGGAAATCTCTTAAGGAGTTCACGCTTGCAAAATTCCGGGGGTCTCAGTATAATGTATCGTCGTGTTTGTTTTCTTGCCAAGAGTTGGTTCATTTGGATTTACACAATTGTTCGGTCAAGCCCCCTTCGGCATTCAAAGGCTTCAGGAGATTGAAGAGTCTTCGTCTTGAGAACGTTACTGTTGCCCAAGATGCGTTTGAAAAATTGATTGGTTACTGCCCCCTGCTTGAGAGGCTGACTCTGATTGACTTAAATGGTATCACCCATCTCAAGATCGATGCACCTAATCTCAAATTCCTTGAAGTCCATGATACTTTTGAGGATGTTAAGGTTGACAATACCTTAAATCTTGTTGATGTTTCAATTGATTTTGGTGAATCTTCTAGCCACTCTAGCAATTTGCTCAAGTATTTTGTTCAGCTACCACTTATGGAAAGGCTCACAATCAAGGGTTTCCTTTCAAAGGTGATGGACCGTGTTATTTCGTATTATAATTATTTAGTCTAACGATCACTTACATGGACCTAAGAATCTGAGCATATTAATTTACTATGTTGTTGATACTTAAATCCTTTTTGTTCCAGTGTGCTATTGGTGCCTCGGCAGAGGAGCTGCCTAAACCATATCAATGTCTTAAGTTCCTTTCTATAGGTATACGCTTGAATAATTTGGAGGAGATATTAGCTGCTTTATGCTTTCTGAGAAGCTCACCTGCTCTACAAGAACTCAAAATTTCAGTGAGTTTTACTCTGTTGAAGCATGCTATTAATATCCTTATGTTGATTTTTAAATGTCAGTATTCTTTAATTTAAATTGATGTTGTTTAGTGAGCCCTTACTCAGAAGATTGAGATCAATCTAATGCTGGTGACAACCTTGTGTAGGTTCACCAAGAAGGTGAGGCTACAGCTGGAGAAGCGACCAATTGGCTAAATGAAAACCATAATTGGGCATTCACCCAACTCCGACTTATGAAAGTGACTGCCTTCTCTGGTGTTAAAGCTGAAGTAGACTTCATCAAAATTCTTCTTTTGTGCTCTCCTGCTCTTGAAGAACTAGAAATTGTGGTTAGTTTTATCTTTTATGATATTAGAGCGTGCAATATAACTACTTAATTGAGTTGAAAACTTAAAGCAACTGTTATCTTATAAATTATAGCTTAAAGAACTGGGGTCTTTCAGAAGTTTTGAGATTCTGATGCTATTTACCTTTTTCTTGTGTAGGCACCTTTTGAAGATCAGGCTGTAACAGGAGAAGTGAATTCTTGGTTAGATGCCAACCTGAACTGGGCATTCACCCAACTGCGACTTGTGAAAGTAACTTCCTTCTCTGGTGTGAAAGCTGAAGTAGACTTCATTAAGTTTCTGCTTTTAAGCTCTCCTGCTCTTCAAGAACTACAGATTTCGGTGAGTATTATTCTGATGGAGCATTCAATATAATAGAGACATACATACATGTATGTATATCTACATTTTGTATTAAAGATTTCTGAAGCTATTGACCTTCATCTTCTACAGGCTTGCGATCAGGTAGTTCTTGGAGAAGCGAACCCTTGGTCAGATGACAGCCAAAATTTTGTATTCACCCACCTACGAGTTGTGCAGTTAACAGGCATTCATGGAGTCAAACCTGAAGTAGATTTCATCAGATTTCTGCTTTCAAGTTCACCTGTGCTTGAGAGGATGACTATTCAGCCTACTTCTGCGGATTGTTCTTTGGAATTGTTGAAGAAATTGGTCCAGTTTAGGCGTGTGTCAGTGGATGCAGAGATAAGCTACTTGGATCCACTAAGTTCAGATTCTGATGGGAATTCTGACTTTGATTCTGATGATTATACTGATCTTGAGTCTGATTCAGATTCTGACTGAACTGTATTGCTAGGACTAGTTAAGTCATGGGTTCTTGATAGGATTTCACAAATGGTTCTTGTGACTTGAGGGTTGGTTCTGAGAATTAGCTGTAGTCTACACCCGTTAGGGTTTTTGTTAGAAGTCAATATACAGTTTTCAGTAGGAGCCACACAGCTTGCTTGCTAATGAGCGATCTTCATAATGCTGTAATGCGGAAAATGAGTGATCTCCTGGTGGAAGTATATTGCTTCATTTCATAGTTTATAATATTTCTGACTCATTTCTGGAAATCAGTTCATACCAATTCAAGACTAGCTAAAATATTATTGTTTATTATTTTACATTAATTGATTCATCTAACTAAGATGGACTTGAACATAATCACTGTGTTCAAGTATTACATTGATTCTCAGAAACATTTTATCCCTCTTCATCCGACTCGTATATGCAGGATTCTTGCTACTGCCTTGTTTATTGTCACCTTCACTAGCTAGTCAGGAATTGTGGTAGACACGGACACTGCTCTCTTCCTTCGGCGAGATTCAGCATGTCATAAGCCTCTAGAACTGGGATGAACAAGGATTTCTAGAGTAGATAATTATAGTAGGTCAGTTGGATTGGCATGAGTTGAGGCGCCGGATGTTAAAGAAGGTTTGAGGATGATGAGCCGGCCGTTACAGGAGGAGGCGATATTTATGACATCTCTAGTTGATGATGGGAATCTTCAGTCATGTTAATCAGTGTAATACCTTGGCAAGTTTAAGAAAAAAAATTCAAGTAGGGAGTTCATATTCCAATATCAGGATCATCTCAGAATACTATGACTAAGTAACTAGCTAACTTGACAAGCATAAAGGTTAGATCTTGATGTAACTAAGAATGCTGGTACAGTAAAACTGTTGATGAGAGAGACAAAGAGAGAAGTTTTCACATACGTCCAAGTTTCCTTGATTCTCTGCATTAGCTATTCTGGAACTGGAATTGCTCGACCAGCTTGATCACGAGCTTTAACTTTTTTTTTTGGAGCATCAGCACTAGGCTTCCGACTTAGACCTCTTTGCCTGTGCACAATAGATATCATCTTTCACTATATGCAATCCAAAAACTGACGAAACTTTTTAAGCAATCCAAAAACTGATGAAATTGCAAATACAATGTGAGCTGAAATGTCAGATGTTTATAGATAGCACAAAAGAAAGCATCACTTGTCCAGAACAACATGGTAAAATCGACAGAAAGAAAAGCCAACAATCAAAGCAAAATGAAACTTCAAAGGATCAACTGATAGATTCAAATGAGGATACAAATTATTGTAGCGACATAACTAGCCAAGAAGGTAGCTGCTAGGCAGTTCTGACAAACTCCTCATTCTCCATGAAGATATGCAAATTGTTAGACTTCATCAAGAAATCGACTGCTTCTGCATTGAAGTCGACCAAAGCAGCCACCTTGATCAGCTCTGTGCTATCCCATAACACACTCTCAGATATTGCTTGACAGAAATAAGTAGCAAACTCAATGACACTCTTCTGCCCTCCAGACTCGTCCATTTTCTGACAAAAGTTCAAAACGTATGTTTCGGCTTCCTCTCACATTCAAAACTTACCCAGAAGATTATGATAGGCCGGTCATCGCTTACAGTGATTGGTTCTGTTGTCTCCACCACAGTAACATTCACAAGGGATTGAACAGCTTTGAGCCTCTTCTCAGCTTCCATTTCCATAGGAGGAGAAGCAAGAAAACCAAGAATCAACCTGAATAGCGCTTTCTTGATCAAATTTTCCCTCGGCAATGGGACTATTACTATAACCGGACCATTACAAGCTGTTCCACCATTACTATTCCCTCAGATTTTCCCTAAATATACATTAGGCTTTGCGGACCAGAAGAAGGATGCATGTAAGAATGTGAAAACATATGCTGTACCAAATGTTCATGTCCACTAATGTATATTTCCATTTTTATTTTCTACTTCAAGTAGGCAATAGCTGAGGATCCATATTGGAAGTTAAACCAAGCCCATTATCATTAACAAGTAGTTTTGTGTTATCTCTAGAGTCTTCTAGCTATGAATTTTTATATTCCAAGGTTATTGGTAATTGATTGTTATTTACTATTATGTTCTAGAGTTTTCATGTAGTATATTAGTAAGTTGTAACTCCCTATAAATAGGTGAGTTTGTTTTGGATAAAGGTAGTTAACAGTAATTAGAGTCATCAAGTAAATTCTCTTCCTCAGTTTTTCTCTCTTGGTTAGTTACTGTTAGTGTGAGTTGTTTACTTGTGTTTCATCTACTGCTGTGAACTTATTCCCTGCAGCAATTCTACTGCTGTAATTCCTGGGTTTCTACAATCCAGATGAATGGATGATGCTGTGCAATGGCACCAGCTTGGTCCTCGTAGCCTTTGGGCGCAACAATTCAATAACTCTCGAAAGTACCTCAAAGCTGGATGCAGTAGCCTGTTTTAAATAATGCAGTTATGCATGGTCAAATCTTGCGATTTCCAATCTCAGAATGCAGGGCTTGAACTCGTCTTCCTCAAGATTATGTGTACCCAAAATTAGAGTAGGTAGGTGTCTTTAGTGATGATTAGGGTAGTAAAGATAGAAGACAAAGGAAGGTATCTTGCGCTGCATACATGTTGAAAAGTGAAAACAAAGGAAGCTGAAACTGAAGATAGAAGACAAAACAACTTACTGAACACAACTTAAATAAGAAACCTGAAACAAACTTAGCTAAGAAAACTGCAGGAGTCCACTAGCTCCCCTATCAGAGTACTCCTAAAACATGCAGGAAAACTAAAGACTCATACAAAGCAAGAAATATAACTACTCCAACCACCAATTATCAAAAGGAAAAATCTGAACAATAATATTTAGGCTACTGATGGATCGATTTCATTATCATGCAAAGCTATCAGTGTCCGTACCAAATCGACAGTAATGTACGGTACATACGATCAAAACATACACGAAGAACACGGCGCAGATCGTAGGCCATACGCATGTATAACATTGTCTTCTATCTTTTTCCTCAACTAGGTAGTCTTCGCCAAGTCAAGCAATTGTTGACGAGTTAAGGGGCAAGGTCGATTCTTGATGGAGGGAACCAGTTCATCAGGAGACAAGCTTGCATTGATCGAAAAAAACTAAGTTTGGACTGGAACTTAGCTGTGTTTGGGCCTAAGGTGTATGACAGGCCTACAAGCATTGTGCCTTTTCTTTAACCTCTCCACGTGTATATATATAACCAAAGTATTATACCCTAACTTTTACAAACTCGGCCAAACCCTAACCCCAAAGTGGCACTCGCAGAGCAACATCAATCCCCCCGGTAAGCTTGGTACTGATCTCGGTTAGTGATCTAGATGTTCATGAACTCTATTGGTCAGCTATTTCAATTGATAATGATGAAGTTCATTCAGAAAGTTTTCTAATCTTCTATTGGAGGTTTCTTCACAATATATATTTTGCTGGGTCAAGATTCACAGTATTAATTTGGTTGCAGGGTACTTTCGTTTTGCACAAGTAGGATTTGCGAATCCAAATGCCATTGTTTTGTTGTATTCGATTGGATTTTTTTTTATGCCATTTTTCATGCAGTAGTGCTCCATTGTTCTGATGGAAAGAAAAGAAACCGAGAACAAAAAGAGAAGGAAGTTGGAGTTGGACAAATTAAGCAACTTACCAAGTGACGTTACAGAACAAATCCTATCATATTTGCCAATCAAAGAAGCCGTAAGGACCAGTGTTTTATCAAGCAATTGGAGGCACAAATGGGCTACTCTTCGGCGTCTTGTGTTTGATGATAGAACAGCTAACCGCAACATTAGTATTCAAAGAGTTATCGATCATGTTCTTTTACTTCACGAAGGTCCTATAGATACTTTCAAGTTTTCTACAAAAAATTATCTAGAGAATTGTGAATTCGATAGATGGATTCTTTATCTATCAAGATTCTCTGTCAAAGAGTTCATACTGGAAAGAATGTCTTCCTTCAACAAATACAATATCTCATCCTATTTGTTTTCTTGTAAAGATCTGACTCACTTGGGGTTAAGCAATTTTTGGATAAATCCTCCTTCGAATGTCAAAGGCTTTGCAATGTTGAAGAACCTTGATATTCGAAATGTTCGTGTGGCAAAAGATGTGTTGGAAAAAATTATTGTTGGCTCTCCACTGCTGGAGAGAATGATTCTATGTGACTTAGTGAGTGTCGGCGTTCTCAAGGTTGATGCACCAAATCTCCAATTCCTTAAAGTTGTAGGTGTTTCTGAAGAAATTAAGCTTCAGAATGTTCCAAATCTTGTTGATGTTTCAATCGGCCAAACAAGAATCGACCACAATGAGGCTTCTAGAAGAAGTTGTAGCAAATTGCTCCAGTATTTTCTTAGCCTGCCTGGTATCCAAAGGCTCACTATTGAAGGTTGCCTTTTAGAGGTAATGGTTGGATTGTCTGGTTTCATACTTTCAATTGATTAACATTGTCATGGAAATTGACTTAATTGTTTTACATATGCATGTTTTTGCAGCAGTGTGATATTAATTCCTTTCCCTTGCCGACGGAGCTGCCTGAACTGCTTTCATGTCTGAACTTTCTTTCTATAAGCATGCGCTTGAATAGTTTGGACGACATTTTAGTTGCTACACTTCTTCTGAGAAGCTCACCTGCTCTACAAGTTCTAGAAATAGAGGTACGTACTTTCTTTACTTGGATTGGATAAGTTGTGTAAGTTGTGGTTGATGCATGCAAGGAGTGAGCTGTTTTTGTCTTCTTCAGAATTTGAGTTAATATATGCGATGCCATTGATAACCTATTTCTAGGTTCGCCAAGAGAGCAAGTCCAATGCTAAAAAACAAGCAACCGATTGGTTAAATAACAATCGACTTTGGGAATTCACTAAACTGCGACGTCTGAAAGTAACTGGCTTCTTTTGTGTTACCGGAGAAGTAAACTTTCTTGACTATCTGTTTTCAAGCTTCCCTGCTCTTCAAGAACTAGAAATTTCGGTGAGTTTAATTTTATTGCACGCAATGTATTCTCATGTTGAAATAAAATCAAAATGTCAAGTAACTCGATCTATGTTTATAATATTCGTAGTTTAGAGACAACAACAAAATGGGGAAGAGATTAAAAGCTACAACTGGGGGAGATTATAGCAATCGAAAATGCACATTCAACCAGCTAAGAATTATGAAAGTAACCAACTGTAGTGGTGTGAAAGCTGAAGCAGCTTATATCAGATTTTTGCTTTCAAGTTCACCTATGCTCAACACGATGATTCTTCAGCCTGTTTCTGCCGGAATTTCTTGGGAACTAGTTGAGTTGATGATATGGTTCAATCGCTTTTCGGCGCATGCCGAGTTAAAAGTCTTGAAGCCATTATGTCCATTGAGCAAGTCTTATAATGGCTCATATACTGCGCTCCGGTACCTCTCCACCAATGAGCCCTACTCTGACTACTCGTCCAACTCTGATCACTTCTCTGATTCTGATGAATCCCTTGATTCTGAAGACCCTTCTGATGACTCTCATGATGACGACTGAACCTTGTGGCTTGGAATGGTGATTGTCTGAATATAGTGGTTTTTATGCACCTAAATAATAGAAAGTTTTTTTTTTATTGTTGAGAAATTACCCTAGACATGCAGTTTCTGGTCTAATGTCTCTTTACTTGTACACAGTTCGCTTGCTTAACTATTTAACACCGATCCGTCAAATTAGTGATGTTTCAATTCATCCTATTCTCCTCAAACATGCATACACATAGTATAGTATAAGGAGATATTGATGTTAGAAATTAGATGGGAGCATAGAAACTCGAATGAACGTACACATTTGACTTCATGTTTTCCAAATCGACAAAAATGCCTTACGAACACATCTGATTTAGGCTAAAAGAATATTGAAAATGAGAGAATCGATGTACGTACTTGTCTAAATAGGTTTCGTGATTATCACATGAATCCATGATATACCAACACAAAGAGGAAGAATGGAGCTAGAAGAAAATATGATCAGATACTCCCACCGGGTATAGGGATATTCTTTTCTGAAAATAGAATAGAAAAAGTTTTGAAGAGAAAATAAATAAAAATAGTAATAATAACAATTAAGCTGTGTGGATGACCAGACCTAAATCGTATCGTAGGCCCAGTTGTCTCAGGCAGAAGACGGCCGGCGTGTATATACAAAACCCTAGCTAGCCCCCTTCTTCCCTACATCGCATTCGTAGTCAGATTTTGGAGAAGAATATCGAGCTGGCTCCGTCTTCTTCAACTTGGTATGTTCTAGTATAAAATAAAGTTGAGAAGTATTCTATGTTTCTGATGATTTTCTGTGCAAAATTACATGTTCTTATTTTGTTCATGTTGAGCCTCTTCCCATCAAGTGCTTGATTCTCTTCCCAAGATTACTTTAGTTTCTTGATTTTCAGACAGAGATCGAAGTTCTGATTCTTAACACAGAACACACCATTGTACACTTTATATCGTTGAATTAATGACTGTTTCTTCTATTTATTACTTGTCTTGATATCATTGATCCTTTGAATCGAAGACAACCCTAATCCTCTTTGAAACGGGAAAACAGGAAAAGAAGATGGCGTTGGACAGGATAAGCAACTTAGAAATTGATATTACAAAGAAAATTTTCTCATATTTGTCCATCAAGGAGGCAGCAAGGACCAGTGTTGTATCGAAAAACTGGAGGCACAAATGGACTGTGCTTCCATGTCTTGTGTTTGATGATGAAAATGGCCTCTCCACTGAGATAATCATATCTGATGTTCTTCTATATCATAGTGGCTCAATAGACAGTTTCAAGCTTTCCAGTCGAAAAAATCTCCTTGATGGTTATATTGAGCAATGGCTCCAAAATCTATCAATAAACTCTATCAAAGAGATTATAGTGAAAAAAAGGGATAGGTACTCATCATCCTACAGAATCTCCTCCCATTTGTATTCTTGTCGAGAATTGACTCATTTAGAGTTGTACAATTGTTCGCTGAAACCCCCATCGACATCAAAAGGCTTTGAGATGTTGAAGAGCCTTCGTATTCGAAGAGTTATTGTAGCCCGGGATGTGTTAGAAGAAGTGATTTCTCACTGTCCTCAGCTTGAGAAGATAAGTTTATGCAACTTACGTGGTATGGAAAATCTAAAGATTGATGCACCCAATGTCCAATTTCTTGAACTTCGAGATGGTTTTGACGATGTTGTACTTGAGAATACCATAGATCTTGTTGATGTTTCGATTAACCGAAAACGGGGTTCTACCGATTCTAGCACATTGCTCAAGTTTTTCTTGAATCTTCCTAGTATTGAGAGGCTCACACTCGAGGATAGTTTCTTAGAGGTAACGGATTTTATATGATTTCATACTGTCCTCTTTAAACATGAGATTTCAAGCACATTCATTGATTTTGTTGCGTTCAATGCTCTTTTTTTTTTTTTTTGGCTCTAGTGTGCTAATGGTTCCTTGCCGGAGAAGTTACCTGATCCAATTCTAGCCCTAAAATTTCTTTCTATAAGCATACGCTTGAATAATCTGGAGGATATTTCAACCGCTATGTGCCTTCTGAGGAGCTCACCTGCTCTACAAGAATTAGAAATTTTGGTGAGTTATAATTGTTGCTATATATAACTGATCTTGATTGAATGCAGAAGTTTGAGACTGATGTAATCCAATTGACGGCTTTTTATTAGGTTAACAAAGACCGAAATGTGGCTGATGATGCCGAAGAAGCAACCTGCAATTGGTTAAATAACAAGCAGAATCGCGCAGTCACTCAACTGCGAGTTTTGAAAGTAACAGGCTTCTCATGTGTCAAAGCCGAACTGGACTTCATCGTATTTCTGCTTTCAAGCTCCCCTGCTCTTCAACAACTAGAAATTTCGGTGAGTTTAATGCATGTGGTTCACTTAGCATTATTGGAGTTTAATTCTAACAAAACTGTAGTTGAAAAAAGTTTTAGATTCTGATGCTATTTATTGACTTTGACATTGTGTAGTTTGCGCGGAAAGTTGTTGAAGCTGAGGACTGTTCTTGGTTATTTGATAATCAGAATAATATTGGTTCATTCATGCAACTGCGACTTGTGAAAGTAACTAGATTATCTGGTAACAAAGCTGAAGTGAATTTCATCAGATTTGTTCTATCTAGTACTTCACCTATGCTTGAGAAGCTGACTCTTCAACCTGCTGCTTCTGCCAAAGCACTTTGGGAATTATTTAAAATGTTAGGCGAGTTCATCAACCGCGTCTCAGAACCTGCAGACTTGGAGTTCTTGGACCCATCAATTCGTGGGCATGAGTCTGATAACTCGTCTTCTTCCGATTCCGATGATGATACGGATTGGTGGTAATGATGATATATGGCTAGCTAGGTGTGATTTACACAGCATGATAATTATAGTTCTGTTACATGCAGAACTATATATACAGGAGCTTAAAGAAGATGATACTTCCTTTCCCATTTTCTAATAGATGTTTGCTTGTTAATGCCTCGTGTTATATATATGCTACTGCTGTTACTGATTACTGTAATCTAGCTCCTCCATGCATGTTCTGTAAATTGTTCTTACTTTGTTTTTTTGTTTTGGGGTCAATATATTGATACATTGATCATAACTGTCTCATTACCCAATTAATCATAAGATTAGTAATGCAGCTGCTTTGGTATGCTATGTCTTACTCTAACCATTCATCAGCTAACTCGGCTCCAAATGTATGATTGTACAAACGATTAAACCTTATATATAGTTCAGGAATAAAAGAAGAAAACGAGATCATGAAGTTGTTTAAGCTGTGCACATAGTGAACAATCAAATTAGTTGCACAGAGATACTCACTGATGAATAATAACCCTATCTTTTACTATTTAAATTTGAGCATACAATATTATTAGAAGGACAAGTCTGAAGTCCCTAAGCTGGTACCTCTCTTAATAAGAGATATAGTAGCTTCAAGAAACGGAAAACCCTAATCGTCTCAGCTACATGATCGAGCCCTCTATATAAATTCCTTGACCTTGTAATGCATGGCCAACCAAAGAGCACTAGGTCGTTGACAGTCCTTGAACATCCAGAGAGTGACCACCTCACCCACCTTGAGATTCTCCTTCTCCACAACCTTTCTCCAACCCGACGTTAATTCCAGGTGCCCATCTTCACACCTCTTCAGTTTCAACTCACGCACTTTGAGCGACGGTCTGTAAAACCATACAGATATTTCACGATGATTGCATGGAATACTGTAAGACCATGACTGCGGTAGAGCTAGCTTATCACTCTCTATGTCCGATACCGAAAACGGAGGCAAGTCTCCGATGACTTCCACTTCTTTCATACCAGCCTTTGGCCATTTAGCGACGAACTTCTCGATCATGAACTGCATCTTAATGAGTTGATTCCAAGATTAATTGATCGATTTAGAACGTGTACGTAGGTTGGTAATTGTTACGTACACGTGTGTGCTCCAATACTCTCCTATATATAACCGGAAACCTCCTGATTTCTTTAGGATAATCATTATATTACCGAGAAAAAAAATTCCAAAATCATTAGCCTTTTACTCTCAAGTTACCTAATTCGAAGTACTTGTTTTGTTTAGTTACCCGATTTCAAATCTTCAATACTGGAAATAACTAGAGATCTAGAGGTTGTAATCCCAAGTGTAACAAAAATCTACGGTGTTATATACATTCCTGGTCAATGTATAGGAGCTAGCAGTATCTAGGTAAAAAATAGATAACATTAGGAATACTGACTCCTCCCCCAAGCAAAGCCCAACCCGAATTGTAGGCCCAGTTCAGGTTGATAAATCTGTCGTCCTCTCTTGGCCAAGACCTTTCGCTGCTCTTTATTCCTCTCTCTGTTTCTGAAACCCTAAACCCCCATTTTCTACGATCACAACCTCAAACCTTTCCTTGCCCAATTCCGTCTGTAAGTAACTCTATCTCTATCTCTCTGTAACTCATCTCTGCATAGCAATTGGGTTTTAATTTTGTTTTTCCCAACTGGGTCCTTTATGGTGTTAATGGCTTTGTTCATATTGAGGGATTAGGTTCTTGTATTACCATGGAATTTCAGCTTTTTGTTAATGTTTTCCCAAAATTTTCGTCTTTATATTCATCTGATTGAAAAGCTTGATTCTTTATAGCTGTTCTTCATATATGAGTGCCTAATGTCTTTGATTGAGAATGTATAATTAGAGACAAATTGATTATTTACTGGGGACCAAAACTGGCTTAAACAGATAATGAGCCAAATTAGATGAGCTATGTGAGATATGGTTTTCTTTTCATGTGTGTTTTGGTCCCTCAACTGGGGTTGTTGATTCAAAGTACATAAATTTGGTGTGTTGGGTTAAGGCCTATATTTCATTTCATCAAGGAATGGCAGCTCCAGTATTTCAATCTACCTATGTTTTGTCAGAATAAAACAAGCCCCAGTAGCTTCTGTAGATTATTAACTAGGGGTTTCACTTCAAATGACTTTTTTTATCAGATGGAATAAATTTGCAGCTAATATGATTTAGATAATGAGGATTCTGAATAGAATGCTTGTTTGTTGTATTGTTTTTGTTTTTGCGCCTCCCTGTATGATTGTATCTTCAATCTAGAAGGCATACACTGAACATCGTGCTTTGAAGAGAAAACATCTTACATGATCGTTGTGCTACTGTAGGTTGCTTGGATCTTGACGCAGTTGTCTTGTTACTGTATTTCCTGGGTTTGATTGGCTTCTTCAGTGATGGTAAGTATACTAAATATTTCCTGCTTCATAGAGTCGATCGGTTCTAATTCAGCTTCAGGCCATCAGACATGGCATCTTATGTTTGAATATGTAGTTATGAACTGTGAGGGCTAACTTGTTATTATGCATACAGGCTGCAAAGCTTCTTGCCAATTTGCTTGTGGTTGGCTCAGGGGTGTTGGCCAGGGCTTTTGTTCAAGCATACCGCCAGGCACTGACGAGTATGTGTTTCTGTGAAATCCCAAACTTAGAGCTACAGATTTCGTATATAGTCTAGTGATCTCTTAAAATTCATAGTTTGTACATATCCCCCATGCTCAGTTTATTTTCTTGCTTTATTGTCAAAGTCCTATCTATGCACCATATGAGATTTGAGATTTATTTTGAAATAACTGAATGCAGATGCCTCAAAGACTGGCGTTGCTCATGAAGCAACACAGAGTCTTAGGAGAGCAAGCAAAACTATGGCTGAAGGAGAGGCAAGGCAGGTATTAGGTGTCACAGAGCATGCATCATGGGAGGAGATTGTGCAGGTTTGCGAAAACTATCTTTTTTCTTTTTTTTCTTCGTTCTGTTGGTCTCCCTGAATATAGATGTTAGCATAAAATGATTCATTGATTCATTTTGGAAATGTTTCTTAATCATTGATTGTTGAAACAATTTCTTTCTGAAGCGATATGACAACATGTTCGAGAGGAATGCCAAAAGCGGAAGCTTCTATCTCCAGTCAAAGGTCCATCGAGCTAAAGAATGCTTAGAAGGCGTTTACAGAAAGAAGGCTGAGGGTGGGGATATATGATGCATAACTTTCACTTTCTAAATTCGGCCCGGAGTTCATGTTAGCGAAACCTTTGAACTGCAAGAGTCGTGGCAGAGTACTATCGTGCTGTTGCCTGGTGCTCGTATCTGCTCATCTGGTAGCGGAGAAGACTGGAATCAACAGTTATGCCACTACTTTTATTGTAGTTACATTGGTTTCTATTCATATTGAAGATAAATAACATGACGAGATCCACTTTTTTTCTTCACTTCATATTGCTACTATTGTTCATTTCTTGTCTATTGACAGCTGCTTCTGTATGATATATTGCGCCTTACTTTTATATCAAAGCCTACGGGTTATACCTTTAATTTACATATTCTTGTCTAGGTCCGTTACTCTTCCTCCACTGCATGCATCTGATGTATCTGTTTGTGACAGATAGTTTCCACAAAGTTCACATCACTTCTTTGTTATGATGTATTGCGCCTTCCATTTATAGCAAAAGCCTGCGGGTCATATCTTTTCACATTCTTGTTGGTACGATACTCTTTCCTGCACCATACAGTTTCCAAATAAGTTCATGTAATTCCTCAGTGTTACAATAAGATCACAGCTACGGGTTATATATAAATTAACCTGATTATAGCTGGGGCTTGGTTACACTTTGGTCATGACCCAGATTAGCAAAGATGGACTGCTACAGGGAGATTTAGGGTGTGGAGCACCTGCAGGACAGGGACTAATACTAACAAGCAGCGGTGAATGTGAATTTAGCCGAAAAGATTGAAGATTTTGGGAGCCGACAAATATGGTTGATTAAGGTCATCTATGATATGAAAGGGAGCGCAGAAGGTTATCCAGTAGAGGCCAAAAGGTCAATAGTTTATGCTTGATATATGATGATTCCTACCTCGCACTTGGCGTGGAGACTGGAACACAAGTCAACCCTGCCGATTTCTGGCCGGCTACTCTTTGCCACCGCCACTAAGTTAACATCTCGTCTGTATTACATTTAAACTTGAACTCTAATTTTCATGAATGATGCTGTGTCATGTTGATCATACTACCGGCCATTTGACATTGTATAACATTTCTAAAAAGACAGGTTTCAACTGTATCACTTGGCTATCACTTAGTTGAGTATCAGGAACCATTTCAAGCGCGAATAGTTCGATGGTTGGGACATTTTATCAGAAAATGGATTTCGGAATGCCTTGGTATACCTTAGTTAGTTAGTTTGATATCCCCAAAAGACATGATCAACTTGTCTCAGTAACCAAAATGTATCAGTCTTTATGTGAATCAAAATCTCAAGTAAGCTTTTCCCAATAGTAGTGGACGTCCTATTTTTCCAAGAATACATAAGATGAATTGCGTCTTTACGATCTAAATACCTTGATTAATTTAGTGTAGGTATTGATCGTAAAGCATTAGTCATCGAGTGATCAGATAGCAGTCTAATCGAGTAAACGTGCGAGGCAAACTTTCGATTTCAAGCCCACATAGCTAAGCTTGATTGCCTTTTATCTATTGCCGTGTTTGAATTGAACAAGCTGATCATCACCTTCTGTCAGTCACCGCCGTTTTCGATGACCGTCAATGTATAGGAGTGCACGCATCAATTAACATCATTTACTCTTTATATTCTCATCTTGATCGAACAAGTTAAATTTCGATCCGCAGCAAGCTAGCTAGTTCAACCTTTATTCTTCATTGATTTATACAAAGAAATACAGTAGCTAGCCAGTGATATATGAATAAAGGAAGACAAAACATCAAAAGAACACATACTCGTACTCATTCATGAATCATGATACAGTTTTTACTGTCCTTCATCCTTATATATGATGATCATGCATATCCACTATCATCTTCTAAAGTCACCGCTCCCAGAGGAGTCTCTCCTGTACTTAGTAGGAGGATCTGATGAACTCGAAGACAAACCGCCAAATGGCATAATGGGAAACTTAAAAAGCTGCTGCTGATCTTCTTGCTGCTGTACTCGTACTTGTTGATGATGAGATGGCATGGAAGAGGCCGAGGATGTAGAAGACGACGTCGTTTGTACATTAATCTGCGGCATACTTCTTTCTTGTCCGTGGTTTTGAGACGATGATACAAGTGCATCATAATCAATATTAACATTATTTGGATTAATACTATATGTTGTTGGTCGAGAAATTGGAGCAGCTGGAGGAGCGGAATTGGCTACTCGATGATCATGACCGGTGCTAGTACTTATTGCAAGGTAGCGACCACTAGAAGTACTAGGGCTGATCCCTTGAACTCTTTCGGGGAAGTTAAGCTTAGCCTTGCTTCCTTTAAACCTGAGAGCTGCTTCGTCGTAAGCAAGTGCTGCAGCCTCTGCTGATTCGAAAGTCCCGAGCCACACTCTGGGTGCTTTATGTGGATCACGAATCTCGGCTGCCCATTTCCCCCATGGCCTCCGCCTCACTCCCCTATAGTGTTGTCTCACATTTCCTCCACACAATAAAACCACTTGTCAAGACTAGTATTACTATATGTATTGCAGTTAGTGGCATATATAGTTTCATTTTGTTCATGAGTAGTATTTCCGATCACCTGAGTTAGAGCCGATATAGTAACTGCAACATTATATATATAGAACCCAGAAAAAAATTTCATTTTGTAATGCAACTTTCATTCTTGCAGACTAATTACTGGAAATCAAGTACTAATCACATATTAATTAATTAGTAAACTACTACATATATAGTAAATAAATGTTTAATACCTTGAGCTTGAAGAACTACTGCAGGTTGAGATTGCTCAACAGGGTTTTCTGCAGAAAAGATTAGGGGGTTTCCAAGAACTTGATGATCAGTAACTTGAAGCGGATTTTGTTCACGAGTAGTGTTTCCAATCACCTGAGTTAGAGCCGATACCATGGCAGAATCATCTTGTTGAGATCTACTTGAGTAAACAGGGAAGATATTTCGATGATACTCCACCTCTTCCTCTTTCTTCTCCGATTCATTCGAAGGAAGTGGCCTCTTCCCATGTTTTCGATCCACTTTATCGATCAGGATATTAGTATCGATGATTAATCTATATATCTGCGATGTATTCAATTATCAAGCTAGGGCAGCAGATCCAACTTACAAGAAATTTTTTAGCTTAATTTGCTCTATATCGATCTGCATATATACAACAGGAAATGAAGATCGATCGAGACGAAGAAGAAAACAAACGTGTGCAGAAAGAGTAGGAAAGAAGAAATGAGAGGACAAGAATGGGGCGGTGGAGGAATAGAGAAGCGATCGGGAGATAAGGGTTTCTACATAGATCTAGCATTTTCTTATATATTTTTGACTTAAGGGTGTGAACATACAAGATACTTGAAGAAATTCCAGTGGGACGTTTTAGAGGGAGGTCAACCCTAACTCGATGTGATCATGTATAGGGACTCGTTCATAACCCTAGCTAGCTAGTGATCACGTACGTATAGGCTTTCAATATAATTAATTTAATTTGGTTACACTCATAGTACTTACGCGTAACTCTAGCTAGTTCAGGGCTCAGGCTATACATTATCTAAGACACTTTACGAATAATGTCATTGATAAAGTAATAATCTGAGGTGAGTTCACATCCAAAACCAATTAACAACGAACAAAAATTAAACTAAAGCGAATCTAAGTTTATGGTTTTGGAGTGAATGGGTGGAAAGGCATGTGGAGCAATTATATAGCCGTGAAGGTTGACAAACATCGGCAAAAACCTTCTCCAGAAGGAGCCGCCGACTAATTAAGCAGTAGCACCGGCGGCAGCCAAATCATTATTCTGTAGGTGGAGGATGGTCAATTCAGCCGATTTGCGGTGGTTCTTTCTATTACGTACAAAGCACTCCACCATTTCAGCTCACACGACTATCAAACTGTGCGACTCTTTAATAAATTTAATTAAGTCGATCGATCACTGCATGCATGGTATCAAAGAGCTTAATTTCGTTAGGTAAAAGCTAGCTAGCTAGGATCAGGAGCACTACTAGAACTGTAGAACAGTAGAACCTGGATCAGTTAGTGTAATTATAGAATTAAATTAGCTAGAGTAGCTAATTACAATAAGAGTACATGCAGTACATTTAAGCTCCTTAGATCATAATTATACACTGATGAGTGATAGATAATCTGCATAATTGGGCAACAACTCTACAACTCATGTCATATATAAGTAAGATTCGTTTTTGCAACTGAATATCTCATTTCCACCATACTATACTAATTCATTTCCAGTTTTGCGATTACTGTGAAGAAATGGAGATCAGCGAGCTAGCGACATCGATTCTGAGAAGAGAAGTCGGTGTGGAAGGGGGCAGAAATAAGCTGCAGATAATTAAAAAACCTTAAAAGTGTGAATCAAAGTGAAATCACCTCAATAACCAAGAGGTTTAGGATTTTTCGTCACCAACAGGCAACAGATGTAAGTAATAACTAAGCTAATGTATGACGAGTTATCTAAAACCTCTAATTAAGTAAGGCTATGTACGTATATGGAAGGTTCCAACTTCCAAATCCTTAATTTCTGCAGCCAAATCACTACTGATATATCACGATCAGGTCAGACCGAGGATAAACATATATTGACGAACACGGCCGAATTCAATGACCATATATATATATATATAGCTTTTCTCAGCTACAAACGTCCGCACTAATGGTTTTGGTGCGGATTTTCATTTTTGCACCACTTTTCAATCGAATTTTCTCATCTCCACCATCTAGTATCTAGATAATATTGTGTAGATCATCTCTGCAAAATTTCAGCCAATTTGGTAATCGTTAAGGCCTTCAAACTCGAAAAACCAATTGACGGACTGAATTCTGTCAAACATGAACCGTTCATGTTTGTAATAGATAGACGTCATTTTGAGGGCCTTAACGATTACCAAATTGGCTGAAATTTTGTAGAGATGATCTACATAATATTATCTAGATAGTAGACGGTGGAGATAAGAAAATTCGATCGAAAAGTGGTGCAAAAATGAAAATCCGCACCAAAACCATTGGTGCGGACGTTTGTAACCAAGAATGAATATATATATCTGTGTGCATGCGCATCATTTGAAACTTTGAATTTCACATTACTAGAGCTTGTTCTATAGCCTAACTCTATATTTAACTTTTACCTAGTTTTCTTATGAGAAATTTGTTTGAACGGTATACGAATTATTGTTCCTTATAAACTTTGGTATATCAAGTTTTAAAAATATCAGATTGGTATCTCATGTTTCTATCCCGACCTAACATTGGTATATATAGCCATTAAGATGACTAATTTACCCTCAGACCAAAAAATAAGATGACCAATTTACCCTTAGATTCTCTTTTTTTTTCCTTAGTTTTTCTTCTTTGTTTTCATATTCCAATTTTCTTTTTTGCCTTTTTATATTTTTAGGAACGTAGAGAAAAAATTCATCGTCACTTTCTCATTGTTAATAATCAGTTTTTCATCTCAATCATCCTTAAATATCAACGGCAACAACAAGATCCTTGAGTGTCAGCGGAAACAACAATGATTGAACTTTTATATGTTTCCCCTCTTCAATCTTCTTCAAGTTTATAAAGGCCAACCCAAATCATCAACCAAAACCGGTACCTCTTCTAATATTTCTGGAATATGAAAACAAATAAAAAAATAACTAAAAAAAAAAAGAGAACTTAAGGGTAAATTGATCATCTTAATGGTTATATATATATATATATATATATATATATATAAATCTTAGGTCGGGATGGAAACATAAGATATACCAAAGTTTATAAGGAACAAAAGTTCGTATACCATTTAGACGAATTTCTCTTTTCTTATTATATGACAAATTAAGGGTCCAACTGATAATTAATCGATTTCCTCGTTAATTTGCTTTGTTTCTTTCAGTTTCTGGTAGAGTTTCGTTTGATGTCTTAGCCCTAGTGGGCATCTGCATGCCTTGCCATCCCACTAAAACCACTGTATATAATTCTCTGAAATAATAAAACTTCTGCTGTTAATTTCTTGTATAGATTCAAGACATGAAGCAAACAAAAAATAGATAGATGAAGCTCTGTCAAAGAGAGTCTTCTGTACAATGCTCCAGGATGTACTCACAAATAACGTGTTTGAAGCTTGTGCAGGGACCCTTTACTAGTTCACCTACAGTCCCATTTTACAAAGCAATAAACCAATCAAATACCTTTATGTACGTGATAACTTCAAAGTATGACGGGTTATTCAAAACCTCTAAGGTGAGGCTAGCTATGTTTATGGAAGGTTCCAACTTCCAAATCCTTAATTTCTGCAGAGAAATTAAACATGTTTATGGTGGTGAGCAGTGATAAATCACGATCGATCAAGTAGTGGAGATAAACATATATTGACGAACACAGCCGAATTCAACGACCATATATATATATATATAGACACACCTCTTAGTTAAGGTACAGATTTTCTTAATTTGATCCACTTTTCAATCATATTTTCTCCCATTATTAAGGTACAGATTTCCTTAATTTGACTCACTTTTCAATCATATTTTCTCTTTAATTTGCTTGGTTTCTAGCTTTCAGTTTCTGATAGAGTTGGGTTTGATGTCTTAGCCCTAGTGGGCATCTGCATGTCTTCTCATCCAACTAAAATTACTGTATTATAAATATTCTCTGAAATAAAAGTTTTGGTGTTTCTTGTTTAAGGAAAAAGCAGAAAGGTACAATTGATTGAAGACATGAAGCAAACAAACAATAGTTGAAAAATTCAAAATTAACAACCGTAGATGTAGTGAGTCGCATGTAGTATAGATATACTGGACAGTTAAGGAGATCGATTCCAAGGTCGATCATTTGATTCTGACTCTCTGAGGATACTATCCTAGCTCGAATGACTACTATTGTCAAAATTTCTTGAAGCATCATACTGTGGATATTCAGGATGCAAACTTGAAGAAGGTGAACCGAAATCCGGCACAGAAAAGTTTAAGGCCGGCTGTTGTTGTCGATCTTCTTCTTGTACTTGAGATATTGGTATGAAAGGTGGATATGAAGATGTTGCAGGCTGGTTATAAAATCTCTGATCTGGCTGACCATAGTTTAAGTTCCCATAAAATTGTGGATAATATTGATCAGTAGTAGTGATATTATTCGAGTATACCAGTTGTTGCTGATGATAATCAGAAATGAGAGGCTGATGAGCAACTGTTTGAGTTGTGAGGTAACCGCCTGATTCACTTGTCCCTTGAACTCTTTCCGGGAAATTAAGCTTAGCTTTGCTTCCTTTGAATTTGAGAGCTGCTTCGTCATAAGCAAGTGCAGCAGCCTCCGCCGTTTCGAAAGTTCCGAGCCACACTCGGGCTGCCTTCTTTGGATCACGAATCTCGGCTGCCCATTTCCCCCATGGTCTCTGCCTCACTCCTCTATAATGTCTCCTCCTCACGCTTCCTTCACATGCCATACATTCACGTATAAATACTGTGTGTTAGTTAATTTGTCATATATCCAACCAAAATTACTGTATTATAGATATGCATTTGTAAACTAAAATCAAGTAATTATTATAAGTGCATAACAATGGATAGTACGTGAAATTCGTTTTCATTAATTTTGAAGGAAAAACAACTAAACTGCGTATAAAAGTAATTAAATCACAAGTGAACATAAAAGATGAAGAATTTGGACATGAAGTGAAAAAATTTTCTTTAATTATTAGAATCATCTGTATTATTTGGTATTTTATATACCGTGATCAGTCATACTAACATATTAGGAATCATACAAGACAAACTTATATGCATGTATACACACACATGATCATAAGTATCATATCAACCTGCTTGATCTGGCGCTTGTTGATGGGATTGATCAAGTTCCGGTGTTGCGGCGCCGGACTGTTGGGGAAGTTGAAGCAGTGCAGGGTTTGGATCAGTATCAGTGCTACTGTCTCCACTAATCACTCGAGATAGAACTGAGACCATGGCAGACATCTCTTGTTGAGATCGAGCTGAGGATGCTGCTGAGCAAAAGGGCGCATCGGGGAAGAAAACTACTTGATCCTCTTCCTCTTTCTCCTCCGATCCATCACCAGGAAAGGCCCGCTTCCCATGCTTTCTATGATCCACTGTGTTAGTTTGAATTGATCCCACGATAAGATCAAGAAGATAGCTCGGGATAGGAAAGAGAGATCAAAGAGCTAGATAGAAGAGGGAGAGAGATAGGGTTAGATACAGTTGGTGCTGTTTATATATGTGCTTAGGGCTGGTGGGAATTTGAGAGCATATAATCTCAGTTAAAAAGCACATATACTACTAGTCCAACTTTAGAAATTTCTTTCTTTTCTTGTTTCCTTTTTGAAACTAGGGGTTAAGCGCATGGTTGATCATCGTTTTCCATATGTCAAGTTTTCAACTCAGACTTTAGACCAATCTTTGTTTTTTTGTTTTTGTTTTTTATTTTCTAATAGTTCTTTTCTTCTTTTTTTTAAATTTTAATTTCTTTTGACCAACTCAATATGAAGAATTGAAGACGAATGCTGCATGTATCATATTTAAATTAGTAAACTAGATCGAACTTAGGCAAAGTCTACGTAAATAAGGTACTCCCTCTAGAAGTCTCAATTTCGAAACAAGGTACTCTAGAACATGTATGTAATCCTTTTCTGAACAAGATTACATATTGAATTGTATGAATTTCGACAATTCAAGAAGTGTTTGATGATCATTATATGAGAGGGGGAGGGGGTAAAATTTTGGTGAAAATATGCAATATTGACCAAAAATCGTGCTCTATAGTTGGACTTCATGAGGCTTTTATCCACGAGATACTGATATTTTTAGGGTTGATTGTTTTGGAGACCCTAGCTAGTTATAACTTATAAGTAGCCCATACTAATCAAATGTGTTAATTACCGAAAAAACGTTAGGCGCTAGTCGAGCGGACAGCCGGTGACTAACACCGAGGCGGGTTAATCGGAAATTAATCAGTTTTCTAGCTCTCTAGACGGAAACGGTAAAGCACCCTCGGCTCTAGGCGGGGATTTTTAAAACAGTATTAATTACTCAAGACTACACATCCACTTTGATTTGAAATCCAGTGACAGCTAACCTTACTGAATCCTGAAATACAAGTTTTCTCTGGGCAATATGTATTATGTAATATCAGATCGGAGAACTAAATAAATTTTCTCTCTCTACTGCAAAGTAAATTTCCGGTGGTCAATCAAGGATCAACCGACAAAGGATCGAAAAGAAATTATCTTATAATATTTCACAGTTTCATATGCCATGTAGAGAAAGTTACAAAAAAAAAATGACGAGAAATTTCACTAGTGCCACTTTTTACAAGCCTTGGCACCCATCAATGTAGTAGCTGTAGTTTCTCGTGTCTGCTTAGAAATGCTCAGTTTCTAATGAAACCTGTAATTTGAACACATGGGTCATAACATGTCCTAACAAAAACAAACAGCAGGGGAAAGCGAGCAAAAGTCTCGAAACAAAAAGGACCTGGAAAGAGGCTATATGTAATATTTGAACACTTTACAGAAAACACCTGTGTTTCTATTCTGAAAAGTAATGTTCTTCACATCTTTCTCCAATTGTTGATTTCGAAAGAAAGGCATTCCCATTGCAGCAAACAACCTTGCTGTTCACATTGAGCGCCTCTAGCTGTAGAACCAAAAGCCCAGTAAAGATAAATTGGTGCACTTCAAGTTGGCTGTCTCAAAATGCTACCAGGACTGTGCGGATGCGGGCGCACCGATTCCAACTCCAACAAGATGCAACATAAAATTGCTCTTTGTGATAAAAGGACATTAGGATTGCCTTGTGTGCAACCAAAAAGGAAAAGTAAAAGAGAACCTTCAGGCTCCATACTGCATGACAATCCGGAGTAGAAGATGAATCTTCATATGTACAATTGTTTAGATGTTCACAAATTTGGTTTAATGTTTCTGGATCGCATGTAACTCAGAAATTGAGATGGTAGTTCTGCTAAAAGCGCCTGAACAACGGAAATTTCTCCACCTGAAGTCAAGGGAATGTTAATATTCATCATGAATGAATTGCTAAAAGCACTTTACTTCTTCAATTAGTCATATATACGTGCATAGTTGTGTATAAGACTTACTTTGTACATCTCGGAATGGAACAAATTGCACTATATCACGTGAAGCAACACGTCCAGTTGTACTTTCAAGCCTGTCACCCTTGTCAGCATCCAAAATCTTGACATCAAAGAAGTGAAGTAATTAGTTATGTATTATTCAGAGTCTTAGTCAAGTATCCACCACAAAATAAAAACTATCAGTATTCCTATGAAAGAGTTTCAGCATTATAGTAGAAGTTCATGAGATACCTCCATTTCTTTGAAGTCAGCTCCTCCTACTCCAACAATGAGGATTGACAATGGCAGGTCAGATGCTTTCACGATAGCATCTTTGGTTTCTTGGAGATCTGTCACTACTCCATCCTACAGCAGTAAAAGTGTGAAATCAAACTGTGTTTGAAACTGAAGAAAATGCAAATTTCGAGTAAGGAAGAACTACGGATTTTATCTACACACATATAAAACCCATAATGCTCACCGTGATTATTAACAAAACGAAGTACTTTTGTCCACCATTAGAAAGAGACTGGCTGGCAATTGATGCGGCATTAGTAATAATGGGTCCAAAAAGGGTTGGTCCAGCAAGAGAAACGTTTTGGAGGGCACTTGAATATGCCACCATAATTCCTTGGATTCCTTCAACCTGAAAGAGCAGACATGTATAGTCCATGGTACAGAGAAAAAAATGCAACAGGACATAAGGTAACAAAGGCAAGTTCTGATCTTGAACTATTTCACCTCACAGTGATGACTACTCCCATTCAAGTTGAAACAATGGGAAACTGGACCATCAATTGGTCGGGCTCCAAATCCCCAGGCTGGAAAGCGCTTGTCTGTATCATAAAACTGCAAGACCTCCACAACCTCAATGATTGCCTGCAAAGAAATGTCACAATCATATCAGTCCACAGAAAGTGATGTTTGTGCAAATTTGTAATAAAAGGGACCTGATTCTCACTCTCTGGTATGCATTGGTTCTTCCTGAAGGATCTATATAATGCAAAGAATCGGGCAGGCGAGGGTTCCCGTTTGAAGCTGATAATAAAGACATGTGAGAAACTTGAGAATATAGATTAAATGATTGATTCACTGCGAACAACTTACATTTATATGACTGAAACTATAAGGAAAGATTAAAAGTAATAAGCATGAAACAGTGAAAAGTGGTAACTACAGCACTGTATGATACACTAACTCCTTTCTCTAGCAAACAGCTTTCTAGCCATGCTACGTTACTGTGCTTGAAGCAATAGTTTATTAGTTTTCAAGGCTCAAATAAACAATAGTGACAATCTGATTTCTATCATACTATTGAACCATGCGGAGACACATCCATTTGATTCCAAACAAGAAATAAACAAAGAGACGGTATAGTACAATAAATATTGAAAGTACCTGTAAAATCAACAGCCACCATGAAATTTAATTCACAGCCCCCAGCCAAGTAATCAAGGAATGTGTGTTGGACACTCTCAGTAAACTTGTCTACAAATAGTTGGCTTTTCAGCATCTGCATTGATGTCGGAGAATGTGTAAATTTAAGAGTAATTTAATGGAAGTTGACTTCAAAACAACATATTTACCTTGTTGTGGTGATCATGCCCAGCAGCAGTAGGTAGAAATAAATTTTCTCCTTGTCCACTAGTATGAAGCTTTTCTAGGTCAGCCAGTGATTTTTGAGATTTTCTGTTTGTTCAACAACAAAAGCAGCGTTGTGTTGATAATTAAATGAAGAAATGAACCAACAAAAAGCATAGTCGCATCCATTGCATACATATTAGAGAATAAGATGAAAAATAGATATTTATTTACCCAATCAAATCATGTTTGCCATTATTGTTGAAGTTAAAACACTCTATTATCAAGGGGCTGTCCTGCAAGGTAATTAGAAAAATTAAAATGAGAATAATATTAATAAACAGAGGAAGCACAATACTTGCAATATTATATCATAATTAAAGAAAGATGGCTTCATATCGGCAAATATTTACATCAATAATGATCTCTTAGTGCTTTATCACATGATTATTAAGGTGAAGCTCTAAATGCAAGCAACTGGTTATAATGACAGCAAGGAACATCCACATTATGGACAAGTTCAGTTAACTTAGGTTGGCAAGGGAAAAAAACTATGATGTTAGTTTAGCAATCAAAAACTAAAAAGATCCTTTGCAAAATATAAAAAGCAGACCCAGCCAAATCAATCTCCAGTAATTCAGATACTCTACCACGAAAAGAACTTGCTCATACCTTGCTTCCAACTTGTTGAATATTCAAATATATTGGCTTCCATGCGGGTTTGAGTTCATTCTTTATGACTTCTGTTTTGCAAACTGGAATTGTGATACCACTCTCCACAACTTTCGATATTACCAAAAAAGGGTCCTGGAAGACAATTCAGAGCAACTGCCAAAGTCACGAACCATTTCCATTTGGCAAAGAATGCGCTGGAACAAATAATACAAAGATATAGAAAAATATGCAGTCCCTACACTTTTCGAGAAGAGATCCTTGTATTCCAAATCTAAACACCTCAAACTCATCTCTATTGTTGTCTTTGAGCTAACAGACTCCTCAGCATGTACAATGAGCTTTCCACGGTTCTGATGACGGTTTGATCTGCTCGATTCCTCTCTATATACAAGATCCAGGGTTAATAATCTGTCTGATTTTGCAACTATCTGCATGGGTAGAAAGACGGAAAAACAGGAAAGAATATCAGATGCCAGACCTTCATGATTGGTGCTTTGAACACCAATTATTTACATTAATAACAAATCGGCAACAACACACATACGCCACATTCTCTCTGTCTCTGTCTCTCAGAAGACTATAGAAATGGATTCAAAGAGGTTCTATTTTACGGGTACTTTTCACATAAATGAAATGATAAAGCTATCTATTCGGGGGAAAGAAACAGTGTATAAAAAAACATTCAATCATTTGCCACAGCTTTTGGCATTCTGTAGAATATCATGGAGAATAGTATTGTATAATTATTCACAGAGCATGGTCACTATACCACACCTGAGACAGTGCACAAGTTGCCTCGCCAAGAAACTGTTGTTCATCCAGCTTAAGCATCTGCACATGTAAAACAATCCACTAAGAACCTGTTATGCATGAAGGACTGGGATAAGAGTGAGATGAAGAATTTTTATTTTTTTGTTCTTCAGCCCATTTTTGCCTCAATCACAGATATTTTAAGAGTACAGGGATGGTTAAGAATTCTAGCTGAAGGGAAAATTTAATATCTGGGGAAGGGCATCACAAATTTGTACCTTCACGTCCACATTGTGAAACTGAGTATCGACGTCATACACGCGAAACCTGTTATTACACCATTCCACATTATAAATAACTGCAGAGGTGAGAAACCAAAAACTTATTCACTGGATTTGGAAAGAGATCAAGGCTTTAAACTTACACCAAAGTCTGTATGACCTCAAAATGATAAGTGATATTATGCTTTGTGATCCATTTTGGATTTAAAGAATTTAGAACTACTTCAGTGCGGCCAAGCTCTACAAGTCCTCCATCTCTTCCTTTTGTATAGACAACCACCATCGGATCACTCTATAGAAAATAAAATTCATAAGTAACATAAACATTCCTGAAACTAAAAGAAAGATTTACATAAATAATTAATGGAACACAAGAGAAGAGTATCACTAACATTGTAAAAACTTCCCAACAGAACTATCAGCTATGGGAGCTACCTCAGGTTCATAAAATAAGACCAGTAGAAGTGCCTAATTTTGAAGAATGATTCAGGATTTTTAGCATCTCTAACTAACTTAGTACTGACTACGGTAATGGTTCAATGAGCATTCATGTTTCAGATAGCAAAGTGCGAGAGTTACGACCCTACCATCAGGTTTTGTTTATACAACATTTTCAATGAAAATCAAAGCACAGTAAAAAGAGAACCGCAAAGACATGAATGATGAAGAATAGCTTATGATATAGCAGTAGAATTAGAGCAACAAACCTTTGAGAGCACGTCGCGATCACGCAAGTCTATAGCAGCCAAGGATAACTGTTGCACGAGAGAAATGTCAGTATCACCGACGCAAAAACAACACTAGCAAAGCTCAAATAGCACAAAATTCACAGTAAAAAACACAGAAAAGTAAAAATTACAACAACAAAATCAGAGAAAGCGCTAAAAATCAAGTCTACATTGCAGCAATTTGACTGTGAATTCAAGAGAACAAAATCCAATTCTCACTCCTTGACTACATTGGCTTCTAACAACAGTCAACAGTGAATTCAACTCTTCTAAGCAAAAACGATCTCTAAATTTTAGCTAACGACTGAAACTAGAAGCAGAAATTTGAAGAGATTCGAACCTCGATCTGAGAGAAGAGGCCGTGGTAGCCGCGGGACTTGAGGAGGTGATCGACGGCGTCGTTGTGAGCGTCGTTGGGGTTGCCGATAGAAGCGGCGGTGCCGCCGACAGCCGTCCGGCCGCCGGGGTCGTCGGAGCAGCAGTTGCCCATTCTAAAGCACTTTGGAAATAAGCAGAGGCTTTCTCTCAGCCAGATTCTGATAAACAAACAAACAAAAATAACTGCTGCCTCTATCTAATTTATACACGCTGCTCTTACTTGCACCGATTCCGACTTAACTTTGCTGCTGCTTATTTTTATACCGAAGGGCATGGCCCACCGTTTGAAGTCTCTCTCGAAAAATTGAAAAACGCGTTTTTTGTGGAGTCACAGTGAAGTGAGTTTTATCCGGTTTGATTACCGGAAAGAAATTTGAAGATTAGTTGAACACAACTTCCGTTTTTTCTACTGTTTAGTCTGTGCTTCGGAAGTGAGAGGATAAAGTCTAAAGACTAAAAAAACTTAAAACACAAGCCGTATTTATTTACGATTTTCGACAATAAACGATAATCTCAGTATTATTCGGTCTAGTTTAGTCTATGCTTTGTAAGTAAGAGGATAAAATTTGAATTATTAATGTGATTGTACCCATGTTTCTATATCACCACAAGAAAAGTAAAAGAGGGGGAGGGGGCCTTGGAATCTTCGTCACTAACTTCCTAGTCATTTTGAAGTACTTGTTGGTCAAAGAATATAGCCAAAACCAATTTGTATTTGTGGAGTATATATTTGGCAATTCCTTTCTTTAGGTCATTATTATTTTTAGTAGCTTTGAACTACCAAATAAAAATTAAAGAAACATACTTGGGTCTTGGATTACACTGACATTTTTAATCTGAGACCATTTGTATGTCACACGGTAAATTCACATTTTAAATATATTTTTCTAACAAGTAGAAGTAACAGTCGAGTACAGTGTAGAAAAACTAGAAAGAAAAAGGCTCAAAAAAAAAAAAAAAAAAAACAGTTGGATTATTGTATATTTGTAATTTTGTATTCGAAAACGGTCCGATGATCCAATGGGATGTCCGGAATTATCACATGCCGTGTTTTCCACTTGCATGATTAGTCATGTTAAAGTGTGAATTAGGTCAGTATATTAAACTGTGATTAGTCATTTATTTTAATTTGACTCACCTTTGGGTCCATCTCACTATAGTAGAAAATACTACAAGATTTACCCACTTTCAATCATTCACTATTGAAATATTGACTAGGTTAGGTGCAAAGAAATTGCTAAAGTTCTTGAACTAGACAAGATGGCATTTTCAATGCCTTGGCTAATGTACTTTTAGGGAGGAAGAGAATCATGAGATGGAAGGAGCATGATGGTAATAGCCTTGTTTTCTTTGAGGACAAGCAATATGATTATATGAGGAACAAGCAAACTAGTTCTCAAGTATCCATCTACCGCGTTTGAGAGCCAATGCTGTATTAGTGTGCAGATTTGAGACATATATCGGTCATTTGGCCAAGATTTCAACTTTCATATTTCATCGAAACTAAGTAGATTGTAGCCGGAAATTTGTTTTTGTTTTTGCTTTTGTTTTCGACGAGATAGACAGTCCGATAAAGAAATGTTGTCTCCTCATGAAAATGAAAAGACAGAGAGACACAAAGGAGACAAGGTAAGCTAAAGGGAAAAGCGCCATGCATGCCTGTTTAGGTAGCATAATATGGTGTAATTGGATACCTGCTCACTACTAACCCCATAAAAGCTGAAATGATATATGATGATTATATATAAAGACTTGCTAGAGTCCTCAAAAAGATAGAGAGCATTTAACTAAACAACGTGCCCAAACAAAAACAAAACAATCTCATTGACGATTGGACAAGTCTTTCTGCCCCACTGCACCCCCCTTTCCAGCTCTCTTAAACGATTCAAGTAAAGAACTGCGTTTCTGGTGTTAGTAGCAGTTCAAAAATTAAAAAACGAACTGTAAACTCAAACGTTTTATGTATGTAATTGCGTAAGCTGATTGCAATCATCAAAAGCAATAGTAGAGTATGTATCTAAGGCTTACAGTTGATGAGAAAATTGCAACAAAAAAACATTCAAGTCATTGTAGAGCACATTGAAGGTGATCTATTCTACCTCTAGCTAGTATGGAAATGTTTCTGAGTCAACGATCCAGGTCAACCACTAGACCATGGATGGTGTGGAGAAAGAGTTGTAGTGCAACGTGACCACATTCCTTTCCTCTAATCCCTATTGTATGTGAATCCACACACTTAAAAGGGTAGAAATTTCCAGACAAGACTAGTAGACTACAGGGCACACTTGGTACTTGATAAGACCACAATGGATAGGTCTAGGTCAAGGTCAAGGTCAAGTCAACATCCTACAATGTGAAATGATCCCACAAATCTAATCCATTATTGTTGGTGAAGCAACAACTGATTTAACTTATGCTGACAAAATAGCATTGCTCCAGAATCCAGACTATGGCCCCTAATAACATATACTGGTTGGTTGAAGGATTGTGATAGAAATGTAACTGATCACTAGGCATTGATATTCATAGATAAGCAATAGATTGAAGTGAGTGAACATGTCTTTTGCTCATGCCAATTGATATCATGGCATAATGCTATTCGTTTCACCTTTAATCTAAGGGATGTACTAACCAGTTCAAATGATTACTTCGATTACGATCAAGCGGAATGCTGCAGCATCACTTAAAGCTAATCTACGCATCATTTTGATGTTGTATATTTATCTTAGAAATGTAATTTGCACAAATCTGGGAATCACAGTCAACTATATATGACCTGCAAAGTGAATACTGCCTAACCAGTTTAATTATGCAGAGTCCAGGTATTTGATGATGAAATGGGAAGAGTCCTCACATCAGGCCCAGGCTCTTCGAATGTCAATGCATGTTGTTGTATAGGCCGTGCAACATGATGGGCTTCAGGCACTTGATAGAGACTCTGGTGTTGAGCAGCATATTCCTGCATCTGCATCTGGGTCTGTGACGGTAGCTGATTGTACTCATATGTCCAGCCACTGTATTGATGAGTAGAGACTGTAGCCTGTGCAGCAGCCTCATACCTGTTACAGGAACAACACCACCTCGATAACTACAATTCTACATTACAGACAATTAACAATATAATTAATAAATAATAGAGCTCAAATTTAAGATTCAACCTCCAAATCCCTAAAAGAAATCAAGAAAATCAATGCCGGTTCAGCTAGTAAGGAGACTTTAGCGCACTGTTTTTCTTAAGCAATGCACTCCCTGCATACAGTGTTCTATAAGTTACCTAATATACCATCTCTTTTCCATTTTGTCTAAGGAAAATCATCCAATCTGACTATACAAGTTAATATATATCAAGTGTTGTTTGACCTGTCTCTAGCATTTTAGAGACTAAGGAAGGTTCTTGGTGACAGGAAAGTTTCACGTGACCAAATAAAGAAAGCTAAACTAATTGAATTTTGTCTTGGCATACATTACTAAACAGAGATGCATGCTGTGGGTTATGGGGATCAAGAAGGAGAAGTACCTTTCATAGGATTTGGGTACTTCAGGCAAATACGGGTAACCAGCTTCTACTGAATAAGATGTCTGATATGGAGCTGAATTATATTGCGGTTGCACTGCAGTATTGTTGTAGGTGCCAATCTTTGCTGCATATCTATAACCATCACGTTCTGGCTGCAGGACATTCATTTGAGTATACTGAGGCTCCAAGGCTGGTGAAGTAATTCTGTCATACATTGAAGAATAGCTTGGAGGTAGTGACACTTGTGGAGCATGACTGGAGTTTATCAAGTTAACGTATGGATAGCTTCGAGGAGGAAGCCTTGAATGGGATTGAAATTGATCTTCTGCAGGGTATTGGTCATAGATAGCAGATGACGGCATTGTAAGAGGATTGAATAATGATAATAGATGACTTACCTGCACCAGTTAATCAACTAAAATTTGAGTGCAATATCCGATTTTTTAAGGAATAAGAAATATAACTGATTCTACTTAGACCAGAAACTTACTTGTTGCCTACTGAGAACTGGATTAAATTTTTTGGAGCCTATCTGGTAGTTATCTCGAATAGCATGCTTGAAACAACTCTCTGGCAGAGGGAGACATTCCTTGTAGATATGGAATCTCACCTATACGCAAAACTTGAATGAGAAAAAGGCAGTTTAAAAGGGTAATGAAGAGGGGCGCAAGAAGATTGATATTTTCCGCTCAATCAGAGGAGGAAAATAGATAATCAACTGCAATAAAACCGAACAAGTTCAGAAGCCACCAATTTAAGAGGTTCATTGAAAAATCTAATTTACTATGTCAATCAGGTGGACGAGCCTAATGAAGCATGTAGCTATCTAAATCCCAATTTAAATCTCCAAGAATGTCGTGGTTCACTAATATGGTACGAAAAGTATGCTCACCTGTGCAGGGAATTTCCCACCAAAAGCAGTCGTCTCCCAGTTCAATCTTCCACCAGTGGTTGCTTCATATACTCCATAAAGATACTTCACATCATAGTCAAATAGAAACAGCTTCATGCCTGGCCTAATCTTCTCAATAAATTCCCTTCTTCCAGCAGGAAGCCCAAAAACACGGTACATGTAGCATTCCGGCTTGGTTCTCCCATTACACATGAATATGTAACCATAAAAATCCTCGGAATTCATATCGCCCTTCCACCTCACTTGTTCCTTTGCGCCATCTCGACTCATGCCATCACCATGAGAAGAAATCTGACCATACCGACAACTCATAGGTGACACAGGGGCAGCACAGTTGTCATCCAAGTCGCCTACTGCCGAACCTTGGTATTCCAACTCCTCATTTCTTCCACAGTTCATGTCAAGACTAGAACAAAAAGCAGCAAAACAACCATCACTTGATACCGGATAAAACGATATGAACAAGTTTATAATAACAAATGGAAATTGAAGTCTACACAAAGAGATTACGCCCAGAATTGATTCTAGCTTTTGTGAAATGCTGTAGTGAAGTAAATGCACGCGAAATGCGGTCACATCTTCCGTAAACCAAGATTCAATTCAAGTATAAAACTGCCTTGAACGAAAACCGCAAGCATATAATCGATAGATAATACGATTCCCAAACCCAATTTCGTTAAATGCATGGGTTATTGATCAAAATTTATACCCCAAATTGAGCTCAGAAGTGAGAAACCTCTAACCCTGCGGAGGAATTCTTCAGTAAAATTGGACAAGGAGACCGTACCTTGGAGACGAAGTTTCAGGCGCGAGTGGCCGAAAGCTGAAAAGGAAACCCTAACGAGAGAGAGAGAGAGAGAGAGAGAGAGAGAATGCAGAGATTTACAGAGCAAAACTTACTCTCTCAGTGATGTTCTTACTGAAAATAAATAAAAGGCTTTTTAGAGAGAGTAAAACTTTAAAAGGCGGACTGAATCGGGTGAACAACTCAATTGCTACGACTAATATTTCACGAGTCGAACTCCACAATTTCCTATTACGCGGTTAGACCAAATGGTAATGATAATTTTTTTTTTCTTTTTATCATTTTTATTTAATTTTAACCAATATAATTGAATTCTCGAAAAATACTCTAAATTTCATATCAGCTCAATATAGAGGTCCTCACCCAACTTCACTATGCAGACGTATCAAACGAAAAGTTACCTTCAGTATATAACGAAAGTTACTAGTTCCTCTCTTCTTCTTTCAGAGTTGAGGATACAGAAAGAAAGTGATATTATTTTCAAGTGGAAAATGGTGATTCGAAATTGCTCACAGATAATGAAAAGTTAGAAGGATTAACTGTGATCAGATGTCATGATTTTAGTAGTGTGGTGGATCACCATCTATACATTGTGGGTGTTTTCACCATTTACTCCGGTGAAAATTGAGCTCTATATGGTAAAAATAAAATAACTTCAGAAAATTCCAAGTACGGTAGCAATTGCAGAAGGTGTTAGTGTTTTGGTCCATAATGTTTAAACACTTCAACTATTTCTTCTTTTTTGTTTTAGCCAATATCCCAAAGGGCCAAAGCATAAGACTCCAGTCAGACCACAATGGCCTCTTCCTTGTGATGAAAATAGTAAGATTAATCGCCATACAGCATGAGACCAGAGTTCAAGAACCATTGGAGTCATCTCTAAAGAACATTACTTATGCTCCATTCATACTCTTTTTACTTTCGATTCAGCAACCATCAGCTGTAAAAATGAAGGCTAGAAGTTACTTGAACCCAGCAACATATCCTCCTCATCCGCTTAGCGACAGTACCATGTCCTCAAAAAGTTACACACAGATCCTCCAACATTTCAGCAGCACTCGGTTCGAATCTTACAAAAATGCCCTATGAAAAGTAGTTCCTCCCGAAAAACAACAGCGCTTTCAATACCATTACCAACTGACGAACACACAGCAAAGGACTGGTTCCTTCAAAGGTGGGCAATATCTGTTGGCTGGAGTGGAGTCTATGAGATCTTGTGTAAACCAACCGTCAGATCAGAAGATATAGAAATGAGAAGGGGGCTAGTGCTGAGCCATACAGCTTTGAAAACCCGTTTCTGATGAGCCCTAATGGATTGGGAAGGCTTCTGGGCATTATATCTGATATCAAATATGTGAATCATAGGATCAGCAGTACCGGATGAGATATATAAGCCATCAGGAGACCAAGCTTGATTTATCAGAGCTGACTGAGAATCACTACTCTCTTGCTTCCACCCAAAAGCATGTATCTCTGTTTGCCTCAGTCTGATGTCATAAAGGCGGAGCTGCTTCTCGTGGGTACTGCATATGAAAGCAAACAGAGTCAGGTTGAAATTATGTTGTGAAGCACGTTTTAGACAACACTATTATGGTCAATAACAACAATCTACAAACACTGGCCATCGATGCATGAAGCATATTAGCAAATAATATAACACAGACAAGTACTATGGGACAATTTTCTAGAAGGACAATGGCACATGACGATTCTAGCTTTGGAAACGAGTGTTCTCACCCTGCTTGAACCATGAATAGATTGAAGTCGCAAGGATTTGGCAAAACACTCATGCATTTACTATCTATCTGATGCTTGAACTCTGTTCTTTCCATATTAGCATCATAGCCAACAATCCTCTTGTCTGCTCCAACAGATAGTATAATTTGCTTTTGCCACATCCCAGCAACTCCCATGACAGCAGATGAATGCATACTCCTATGCAATTGCTTTGGTTTCCAGACATTTTCTGCATCTGTCTCTTTCCAGAGGACAACAGCATGATCACTACCACCAGTGACAAAGCAGGTATTCCCCCAAGGTGGGAAAACTATGCTGTTAATAATTCCTTTCACATGAGGCTTGGCTTCCAAGAAAGTAACACGGGGTTTCTGTCAAATGCAGAAAAGACAATAATCAGAGTTGGATAAACTTCTCTATGTAAGCTTTATATTGTGGGGGGAGGGCATGCTCCTACAACCCCGAAAATTCTATGTATTACCAACTGATACCAACAAACAAATGCGACATTTTTTCAACCACAGCCCTTACCCCTTGTGTTCTATTTAGATTTAGAACTGATACTTGTGATTCCCCACTATCAGCAGTATACACAGAAAATAGGCTGTTTCCATGGGGATGCCAGGCAATATCTTCTGGCCATCTCCTTTTAGGGGATTGGCAATCTGTAGTACTAAGTAGAGAAGCACCTGATCTGCTATCAAAAGGAAAAACAATTAGTCGGGCAGAGTAGAAGCACCTGGCCTGCAAAACTGAAAACAAGAACACACATGGGCACTACAAAACTGGATAGCAACTTCACACTTGAAAACTTGAGAAGGAAAACTGAGACTGGAAATTTAATAAAACAAAGATTAAGACACCAAGATGATTACATAGACCAACAGATAGCACCTCACACAGCACCAGCAACAGCTTTTAGAAAGTGAAAAGAAAAATGCTAGAAACTGATAGTAAGAATAGGCTGGGAGATTGGGCAACATTATAAATATCATTTAGACAAGGTCCCAATTCTAGAGTGGTGCTATAACTAATCCCACCTGGTGTCCCATCAAAAAGGTTCCAGGTTATCTTACTAACTCTTCAGAAGTCCCAATAACTAGAAAGATCTGTCCACATCATTAGTCAACTAAGGACAATTCTCTTCCAGAAGTAGAATCTAGAAAGAATATTTTACACTACAATTGGCCAACATTATACTTTTATAATGAAGATCCTTAACGCATGTTCATCAAGTCTTTCTTGTCAAACAAAATATTCAATCCATTAGTTTGCATATATCTCTATCAAATGCTGGAGTATGTAACTAGACCTTATGTCTCATTTTCCTCTAATTTATATTGCTACCAAGCAAAGCATTCAAGTAAATTTTGCAACTAAATATGTAACAGTATGAAAGTCTGGACTTTACCCCCTGCCTTGAACTTCCCACAAGTTGACCAGTCCATCCAAAGCGCTGCAAAATCCAAAGCAATTGTATGAGATTTAACGGTTTTTATCTGCAGTCATGCATCTCATAGTTCTATGACTGAATAGGCAACAAAGCTCTTTTGAGCTATTTTTCTACTTTAGGGCAGCTCACACAAACTGCCATACCGAAAAGAAATGACAGGCAAGGCTTCATCTCTCTTAATCAATTAAAACTTTAGGATGTCTCATAAACTTAGTGTAATAGAGCACATGGAAAGTTACCAAATTAAGAACAAAAGACCTACATATGTGCTACTTGAATGCAAAAAGATATAGGATATTCAAGAATTGAATGTTTTAATTACATAGTCTTGTTTAAAGGCTCAAATTCAAACACAACTATTAAACAAAATACCATGGGCAGTAGATAACAGAACTTAATATTATAACAGGAGGGTTGCTATTCTATTTTTTCCCCCTCATACTGAGGTGAAAGATAAGAGTGAATTAAGACAATATATAGTATGTAGATGAGTTAAAGACAGGGAAAATATACACTTCTTCCTCATAACTCGTAATGTTATTATTACCTGGTTGCAAAAAGATGATCATTCACTGGGCACGAATAAAGACATCTCAACTTCCTCTTGTGATGGCTGGATATATGATTGTTTGAATGGCACTGGATTGTAGAGGGTCTGGAGCTAGATCGAACCATCGGAATTAATTCTTTATGTTCTTTCTCTTCTGAAATACAAATAAATATCTCAATCAGGCATACACACGTGCAATTGAATAAAAATCACACAAAAGAAATACAGTGAGTATGTAACCTAGAGAAAAACAGTCGAAAACTTGAGGTAACAGCAAGAGGCCAGTCAACAGCCAAGAGTCTTACCAAACTTCCGTTTTGTCCCTCTATCTTGAACTTCAACATCCTGCTTTGACGAACTTCTATAAGACTTGTCTCCTTTTTCTTTGCCAGCACTATTAGACTGATTAGAAACCGAGGCGCTGGCTTGAGAACCAGAACTAACTTGAGCCTTCCCACTGGTCCCTGCCACATTCGGAGGTTGGGAAACTCTTGGAGCAACAGCCGGAATCAAAAGTTCTGTTTTAGATTGAGGTTGGCTTCTTAAAGGGACAGCCCGGACAGGACTCACTGATCTGCGCTCCTCCTTTACAGTTTTGACTCCATTACTCGGAGAAGCCTTAGTCGACACCGCCTTTTTCTGTGATCGAAGTCGAGCCAGTTTAGTTTGAGACTCATTCAACCTCTTCTCTGCTTCCTCAAGCTGTATCCATTTTCCAAACACATAATTAGCTCATAAGTCCCCTCCAAAATGCATATGATGAATTGAAAAAACATAGAAAAACACTCATCGCTAGGTGTCTTGATTTTGTGATTTCAACCCGCTATGTCTTAGATTAACATTTTAACTAGCAACTAAACACTCAACTTGTGATGGTCAGTTCTTCATTTCTAACCATCATTTCAGGAAAACAAAAAGATGCTAACTTTATTTCTTTTTCGGTGTTAACTCACATATTCCCTCTAACCCATTAACGATTGAGCCTAGTATACACCACTAACAATGTGAATAAGATGCACCACAGTAACTCAAAGTCACAAACTTGAAACCAAACTTGTGAAATTCTTCAACACTTTTAGCCAGAATCAGAAACCCAATAAAGCTAAACAGAGCAAGCACCATTCCAATTTGAATATCGAAAATGAAGTGACATGAAAGATGACCTTGGATTGGTAATAGTGGAGTCTGCGGCGATTGTGTTCGACTTCCTGAGTGCGGTGCTCAATCAGAGCAACGAGGGCTTCTTCTTGGTCTTGCCTGTTATCCGGGTTGCCGTTCTCTTCCACCGGCGGCGGCGGCATCATGGTGTCGTCGTCTTCGTCGTCGTTAATATCTATACTCGCTGTCGTTGGCTTTCTGAGAGGAGCACTCATTTGTTGAATTGGGAATAGAGGCGGCCTCAAAACCCAAATTTCAATCACCAAATTCCGCCATTAATATTAGCAACACGTTCTTCATTTTCTTATGGGCCGGAAATGGAAGCACATATTTTTGTCTTAAGAAGTTTTACATGGATGGAGAAATAACAAGTCAAAATTGCTAAAACAACATTGGGTTTTTGTCTTATGAAAGATACACTTGTTGAATTACTTACCGCATTTTTTTCGTCGTCATGTGAGTTTCGTAGATGTCAAGTAATTATCGGGGATTAAATTTGTCATACGTGTTATTTTATATCATGTGACGTCCGTGAATGTTAAGTAATGATCAGAGATTAAAGTTGTCGTATCAGTTATTTGACAAGGCAGTTGTTAGTAAAAACATAATGGTTACTCATGATTTGTGAATCATGTCATTATGCAAGTTCTATACTATCAAAAATATGATAGTTACTCATGATTTGTGAATTCCGTGTCACGCAAGTTCCGTATGTAGGATTTTATCACGATCGCAATGAAATCAAGTTATTGTTTATGGTATCACCGACAAATTATGCTTTTATTTAGGGTTATATCAATTATCAAAGAGCTCTCGAGTGTGGTTAACTACATGGAACATACTATGAAACCAATTGGTTAGTTACTTGGTTATGGCAGTACCATGTCAAAGAATTGGTTACCAAATTTTCATTCTCTTCGTAGCCAAATTTTCATTCTCTTCGTAGCCAATTCCAACCAAGAAGTCACAATAGCCTCACTCACAACCAAGAAGTCACAGTAGCCTCACTCATATGCCCTCCAGGGTTGGTCTTACCTATGAATAAAAAAAAAACACTATATTTCGAAACAAGAATAAACACAATGAACAAAAATTGTGCATGCATGGGCATGCATGACGAGCATAATTTGTTACTGCTGCCAAAAAGCTGAAATTTGTATTCTGCATGCAACTGAATGAAACTCGGTACAAAAAAGAGAAAAGACATCACAATGCACAGTACGATTTAGGTTCAAAAAGGATCTCCGATAAAAGATAATACAACTAGAGTTTAAAGGACATTAGCATTTCAAAACTTTCAACAGTACTCAGATCTGACATGGGTCTCTAACCATTGTCAACCAGAAAAAGAGCCCACTTTCAGAAACAGAGAACAAAAAGGACAAGTGAAAGCACTGTGTCCTGAGAATGCCTATACATCACGAGATTGTTCGAAAGAAGTCTCCAAAATTTTAGGTTTGAGTTAAGCCATCCTCTATACTTGTAGTTGGCTTTTGAAATGAAATCAGAGGATCAGAAAATTTTTAGAAGTGAGGAAGTAGCCCCTCTTGGTTTAGTAATCCAAAACCTAGGTAGAAGAAGCAACTCCTCTTTAGCCAAAAATGAAGTCAATAGACCACTCCTGATATAGAGAATTGGAATGGTTCTAGTTGTTGTACTCCGACATAAGGTTCAATGGTTAGTTCCCTAGGTTGAAAAAGTCATTCCCTAGGAACTTTCCTCTCCATTTGCAGAAGAAGAAGGGCTCCATTGGGTATGGCTTTCCTCATAGCCACTGGTTCGAGATCTTCCTGGTCTTGATCGAATGTGGGTGCCCATTGGAAAGGGTTCCTGCAGAGACAAGATTAAAGGAACATAATAAATACACACACATGTACAAAATAGGTTGAAAGAGACTGATGTTCCATTAAGGACTATACAAAAGGAATTTAGAATTCAAGACCAGTTGGTCTAGTATACTCACCGGGTCTCCAGCATTTGGTCCGTCTGTGTGGAAGAGTATAGGGCGACAGCGTTTGTCCTCATTCATTAAGCTTGAATTCTGGAAATGGGCAATAAGAGCAGCTTTTCCCTGAATACGAGCATATGCAAGTGTTGCAACCTTTTCACTGTTGAACTTCTCCCACTTTTTGCCATTGAATGCCTGCAAGAGATATATAATCCATTTTCACTTGCCAGAACAAACAGTATCCCTGATATCATAGGGATTTATCCATTTGAGCACATGAATGACAGTCTGTTGGTCAAACCTTATAGAATGGAACAATCTGTTGAGGATCAACCATGTTGATGAACGCGTATCCCACATTGCATTTGTTCTGTGGAAAACATGTACGAAGTTTATGAAACAGATAAACCTATGCAATCAACTCAAAGAAAGACAATTCAGCAAACAATTTTCTTGCCTTGAAGTCAATTGGCAAATAAATAAAGTCATATATTCCTCGACAGCTCTCATCGATTACTGCGAGCAGCATCTTTGAAGTATACCTGTGGAACCAATTACTAGTTTAGCAAAGCAGGAAAAATCACCATGTACAACTGAAAAGCAATATATACAAAAATGATCATTATAGTTATGAGAACCATGTTACCAGTTTTATTCCTCACAGCACTCAGCGGTCTAGCCCTAGCCCATGAGACTGAGGCAGGTACTTTAGCAGTTGTATTATGGAAGATACATGAGGGCAATTGGCCATTAAATTATACAAAAGATCCTTCTTTTCTTCTTATCATTCGAGCAGTTATGTAGTAAGTACTACAATTAACGCTTACTTGTTTTTTGGGGTAGCAGAAAGCATGAAGCTTTCTGTTAGGCTAATGACTTACAATTATTAATACTGGCTGCCTACCATATGGCATCAACCATATCTTTTAAAGATGCTATAGAATTGCTACAGGAAATGATTGGTTACAATTTTCAGGACTCAGAAACATCCAACTACCTAATATTTTGACATATGACATCCTGGAAGTTCTTTGGCAAGCAGAAATGTGAAATATACTCTGGAAGTTTGTAAGCAAAGCATATTTTCCGTCAACAAATAGGAAAGTTAATCCCAAAAAAGAACTGCAATATGGTACGGAGTGCATTAAAAAGATACCAGAATTGGGAACAGTTAAGGGATGATATACATACTTGTTGGGAATGTTCTTTATCATCAGTGTGGTTCGGTTGTCATCCCCACGCAATATGCGCTCAACATCAAGTTCATACTGTTTCCTATCAGCATTATGAGAGTTTGCTTCACTTCTACGGTGAGAGAGGTTTCTGACACGTTCATTTGGTGAACCAAAAGAGGTAGGCATCGACATCATTGAATTCCTCCCAGGAAACATGTGGATCTCCTGCGAAGAGCGTTGCCGGGAACTTGTATTCATGTCTGAGCCATTTCCACCAACAAGAGAAAAGATGTTGCGTGAGGGAACTTCCATGGGATGCAACTGGGGACTACTGGGAAAACAGGCAAAGCTAGGAGAACCCAGGTGAAGACTAGAGGTGTCAGGAGACTGTCCTGAAAATGCATGTCTTTCCCAAAGGGAAGGGTTAACTGCTGGTGCTGATCCAACATGGTGGCGGACAGGTGATGTTCCGCTCAGCATATGGGGAGGTGTCCTAGGGAAGCCAGGCATCTGTGAAAAGCGATGAGCATGAGGACCATTGATAAATGATGGCGAATTCTGCCACATCATGGGACTTGAAGGATGCTGCTGATAAGAGTTGGAGTTATTCAAAACATAATGATGTCCGCGAACCCCAACGTTCCCATTTCCAGAAGATGCAAAAGCTGCATAAGATATAACCAGTAAACAACAAACCAGAATAGGTACTAAAATTTAAGATTTTCATCAATCAAAACCTAACAATAGTACATTATCTCTTACAGGCCAGTAGAGACATAAGAATTTGCAATTAAATGCAGAGTGCAAAACATTTTCTCCTCAGATGAAAGCAACCAAAGAAATATAGCACTAATTATTCTGCAAAAGGATAAGGTGTACTAGGGAGAACGGAGAAAACAGTGAGAAACTTCAACAAGGTGGATGTTTTGGATATAAAATATTGCCAGAAATAAATATAGACTAGCAATTCTCTTTCTCTATGTTAAGGTCATGGTTTCTGTTGTAAAATCTAAAGCATTGGGGTGAACCTTATCCAACTTATAACTTATATGATAACTAAGTTTGAGAGGAATTTGTAAAACATTGACAGAGAACTATATGCATAATGTACCTCCTCCGTTCAGTTCCATCAGGTGACCATTTGCATTCATTTCACGAGTGTGCCTCCTGTCTGTTCCATCTGCCAATCTAAGGCTCACATTGCCAGTCACTCCGCAATTGTTGGATGTAATACCATGCGCTAAACTGTCATGATACTCAGGGAGGGAATGCGGATGGAAATTGGGTACACACTGGTTACCAAACTTAATTTCATTCAGACAGTGGTTGGAATCAGGAAGGCAGAAGTTATTGTCTGTAGATACCACTCTCATCGGAGAGGGCAAGGTACGGGGAACACTTGAACTCAGATGAGCTAAAGCATTTCCCATAAATGCATTGGAAGGTGATCGAATTGAAGAATGTAATCCCAGGTTAGATTCATTAGACATTCCAGGAAGAAGGGTTGCTGTTAAGCGAACAAGAAAACACTTTGTGAGACGATGAACACAAATGAACATAACTATGAGTAGATAAAGACAAATAGAAGCAATTCCTAAAAGGCACAATCATACCATTGTATCCTGCTGATAAGTTGTTGGATGGACTATGGCAAATATTAAATTCATCTTGCTCCTGCTCGGAACCTTGACCGAAACTGCACAAGGAATATTATTTCTTACATAATGGAAGTTTAAGAAATTCAAACTTGACAGCAAAACTAAACAAGTAGAAAAGGAACAGCGACAAGTGCTAACAGAAATCCAGAAGAATGATAGCCACAAATCAGGCAGAAAGAAAAATTATTTATATATATATATATATATATATATATATATATATATATACAGCCTTTCTCAGGTGCGGAGGTCCGCACTAATGGTTTTGGTGTGGATTTCCATTTTTGCACCATTTTTTTATCGAATTTCCTCATCTCCACCGTCTAGTATCTAGATAATATTATGTAGATCATCTCTGCAAAATTTCAGCCAATTTGGTAATCGTTAAGACCCTCAAACTCGAAAAACAAATTGACGGACTGAATTTTGTCAAACATGAACCGTTCATGTTTAAAACAGAAAAACGCAATTTTGAGGGCCTTAACGATTACCAAATTGGCTAAAATTTTGCAGAGATGATCTACACAATATTATCTAGATACTAGACGGTGGAGATGGAGAAATTCGATCGAAAAGTGGTGCAAAAATGGAAATCCGCACCAAAACCATTGGTGCGGATCTCCGTAGCTGAGAAGCCCTGTATATATATATATATATATATATATATATAATAAATAAATAAATATAAAAAAATTGGCCGTGTGAAGAACAAAAACCCTCAAAGGAGATAACTTAAGAACCCCAAAAACTAAATAAAACATACAGATAACCAATAAGAAGAGCTTGTTAACAATACCCCCTTCTGGCGCCCCCTGGATGGCTGGCTTCAAGCTTGATCTGCTTCCCACCTATCTCACTTGTAGTCAATGCATGAAGAGCAGCTTCTGCCGCTCTAACATCATAAAATTCTATCAATTTGTTATGATGCTTGTTTGGAGCCTCACGGATCTGAAACACAAAACAACAACCACTAGCTAAAAATAAAGAACAAGAAACTTCATGCCTATTAAAAGAAAATCAAAGCAAATAACAGAGAATAACTTGATCCACTTACCTCTTTGATTTCCCCATAAGATCCGAAAAGTTTAGTAAGCTCATCATTGGAAATGGAAGAATCAACATTGTATACCTCAAGAGTTCCTTGATTAACATCTTTATCAGAAAGGTTGTCCTGGATATAGACAAGTAGACATGATGAAACAACCAATCATCATGAGAATGCATAAACAAGCCAGGGAAAAGAAATTAGTCATAAAATTAGCACATACATCAAAAGTAATTAACAAGTGAAGTGAGCACCATACCTTGGGAATTGAATAATGTATGTCGAGCTTCCTACGCCTCAGTGGCTTACTCTGCAGTGCTCTTATTGCTTTCTGGGCAGCCCTTATATCATAATAAGAAATCATAACAAACCCACGATGCTTGCAGGCTGTGTAAAGCGTTCGGATATCTCCATATTGCTACAAGGGAAAAAAAAAATTCAATTGTCAATAGACATTTAATAATGAGGTTAACTGCTTTGACTTGCTCACTTTTACTTGTTTAAACACTATATGTATAGAGAGAGAGAGAGATGTAGGGATTGAAAAATAAATACCACAAATAAGTTATAAAACAAATAAGTAAATAACTCATATAGGAGGGGGGGGGGGTGCACCTCAAAAAGATCCTTCAATTCCAAATCTTCAACATTGCTATTAATATTTCGAACAAAAAGTGTTCTAGAAGGGTGCTCGCCATAGGGGTGTTCACCCACAAGTGGACCATTACAACCCCCTTGATCATCTCCTTCTAATTCCATGCCGCCGCCGCTGCTAAAAAGATCAAAATCTTCAAATTCGTCCCCATGATTAGCATGTACATTATTACCCCGACCATCTATCAGGCCAGAAAACAAATCATTTTCATCAGGAAGGAGATTTCCAATGGTTTTTGCTTCCATTTCTTCAAGTGATTCAAAGGGCTCTTCCTCATGTTGGGAAGCAACGGTATTTGTAGATTGATGGGATACAAAATCACTCTTTAGAAGTCTCACTGCAAAGTAGGACAAAAAAATATGTTAAGACGATGAGTAAGCATATTTGTGGAAATTGCTTACAGTTGGAGGTAGTATAAAGGAACATGGAGTCAGCATCATTTGACTCAATTAACACATAATCCCTCAAATGTAAATATAGATGATTGGAGAATATAAATACAACAAGAAGTTTAGAAACATTTTGAACCTAGTTAACTGACATGCAACAACTTTATATACAATATCAATTGAAGATAAAAACTTGTTAGACATGGAATCGGAGAAACCTTCGTGTCAAAAAGGCCAAAAGGTTTGCAGTTTCTTTTGCTATCTCGTTAAAGATGATACAGCAGCCCATTGATGTAATTGCCAATGAAGTATAGATAGTTTGGTCCACACAAGCATGTCAGACTAAATATATTTTAACACTACCCATATGCAATATATCAAGACAAACTTATTAGACATAAAAAGGAAAACGGAACCTTACACTTTCTAGTAAATATGTCAGACAATGAACTCGAGAACAGACTGCTTTCATGCTGAGCACCATTAATAACAGTTTTGCTTCCAACCAGGCTATGGGATGTTGGCCTTGTGGGCACGTCTGACCACAACTTTGGATGATGGTTCATAGGTTTCCATGAGGCCTTAGAGGCATTGCCAACTCCTCCACTAACGCTTAGCCTTTCTGTGCGCTCCCCAGCCAGAGTGGATTGTGGTATATCAAAGTAATCCACTGATTGTGCACCAATTGGTAAAAACCTTTTTGAGGGTAATGAAGGATCAAACATGCTGCCAGCTGTGGGCACCGTTCTATCCATTCCCACTGAAATACGGAAATTAACAAAAGAAGAGGGCAGTCAAATATCTCACATAGACAAGTATACATTACAATTTCCATAAAAAGGATAGTTCAAAACTTCAGGAAGACATCGTGCCACACAAAAAAAGCCTCACGCTACGATTCACAAATCCATAAGCACATTTTATTTTTTGTGGAGTGAGATGATTATACTTCCTAGTTTGAGCTAGAAACCATTCATGTAACAACCAGAGCTTTTGTTCTGAAGTTCGGACTAGAAACATCTAATTATCATATGTCCGACCAAATGAATACTCGGTGCTTAAATGACGAAACAAAACTGTGGGACCCTGCTTACTCCTGGGTAAGTGTTTTGATCACCCTCTGTGCTAAGGCAAAGCAACTCAAACCGAAGTTCAAGTGAGAGAGACAAGTGAACGTTCCACTAAAACATGCATTGTGGATTGTTAATACATGAAGGACATGTTTGGCTGGGAACTCTTTTAATTGGTAATGTGATGTTAATAACTAAGGGGCGGATGTCAGGTTTGGAGATTCTTTGAACAGGTAATGTGGTATAAGTTCAACAACTAAAACCAGGAACCATTAAAAGCAGAAAAGCTTGACAGGCAAGAAAAATCAGCCGAGACTTATCAGACAATTTATGAACTAAAAGCTCACCTTGGTGATCAGGCATGGTCTTCAGCTTCTGGTGTCCAACTTGTCTCTGGTCAAACAAAATTGACAAAGAGCTAATTAGAAAGAAATATTGAAAGAAGCAATGATGCACTAAAAAGTGAGAAAATCTATAATAGATAAACAAGGTATGATCCTTAATTTACACATGAATGCCATATACAGAAACTTCACAACAATTATGACAACATTCAATCGGTGTAATACCTCAGAAGGAAAAGGAATTTCTTCATAGAGGTGGGAAGAGACAGATACACCCCTTTGATCCATTACTTCAAATGGCATCGTGCAGCACTAAAAAACCAGAAAATATCGCCGGAAAAAAAAAATACAGAAATAGCCAGAGAGAAGTAAAGCTCCGAATTCTCACTGGCTGATTTCATCTACACTACTACATGCGTCCTTGCCTGAAAATTTGAAAAGAACAATACCAAATTAGTAAATGGAGATGAAACACCTCATATATATAACACAACAAAAACATTTTAAAAATCAAAACAGAGAGAGAGGAACTGCATTTCAAAAATCCCAAATCAAGTAATTCAACTCATCAGGCAATTCTACCAAATGGAAACAGGTTGAAGATTCTTTTTCTCTTACATAAGAGCCTGAGAATTCGAAGAAAAAAATGGGATGATAATAAAACAAAATGTTAAGCAAGAAGCTCTGAAAATGTTTGCTTACCTACCAAAAACCAAACCACACTTAACCCCAAAAATTAAACAAAAAAATTAAAAAGGTAAGAAAGCAAAATCAAAACTCAAATCTTTTTCAAGCTTTCCTTAGTTACTGAGCAACCTAAACCGAACCCAATTGACGCACAAAATCTCCAAAACTTGAGTGAAAAATCGAGAAATTCAACCGTTGAAAACTCAAAGCCTTCAAAATTCACACCTCCAAACCCCAAATTCCAGCCAAAAATTTCAAAAACCAAAACAAAAGAGTTAAAATAACGAAGAACGTATACTGACCTAGCCTACAATTGATCTCCATGAACAAAATTCAGCTCAGCGAAAACCGAACCGAAAAATCGAAAAGGACAAATCAAACGCTACGATACAACAACAATGGATCTCATCTCTGGCAGCATTGCAGCTCTCTCACTCACTCTCCACCGCAAAATTCAGCTCCCACAGAAGCATACACACAAAAACCGGTCAGAATTGAGCAAATCGGAGCTCGGAGCCGGCGCACATGCCGATATCGGAGCAAAACTATATGCCTATGGCTCGCTGCCGCCGGTGGCCGAGTAGCAGAGAGAGAATAATTACAGAGGGAGAGCTGATTTGTTTATTCCAAGACAGAGAGAGAGAAGGTGTCAGTTGGGTGGTTTTGAAATAAAAAAGAGTAGAGATGGAAAATTGAGGAGGAAGGAGAAAGAAGAAGACAAAGAAGAGAGAGAAATGGGCGCGTGGTTGTTTCGGTGTGAGTGGATAGAATCAGAAAACTGAAATATGGAAACTGAAAAAAGAAGAAGAAGAAGAAGAAGAGAGAGAGAGAAGAGGTGGCTGTGCCTTTTTATTCGGCGGAGTTGGGAAGAGAGAGAGAAGGGACAAAACCAGTCAGTCAGTCACGCTCTTTCTCCTTTCTTTCTTCTTCCTCGGGAATCTTGGTTTTTCTTTTTCCACCTTTCAGTTCGGGTTCTGTAAAACCGCCCCGACCCGGTTCCGGCGGTTTTTAGATTTCTTCCTTCTGTGTCGTGCGCTCTGTGGCTTTTTTTCCTTGTTTGTGTTTTGTAATTACGGGGAGAGGGGGTGACTAAATGTGAAAATCTTGCTTGACGTGGGAAAGTGGCCTAATTGAATGGATTAGGATTTGTTCATGTCAAGACGTAACCCTACATGATAAACATATTTTTTTTTCTTTTTACTGTGATTTCGAAAAGGATATTCGTTCACTTTGTTTGATGAAATAACCGGTATAATTAATGTAGGATGCGCAATCGATTATTTATGAGGCGTTATGTTTTGCATGGATACGTTTGATTGATTTCGTGGCGGGAGGGGCCGCGCAGCACGTGTCTCGGATGGCGGTGCTCGGTCTCACGTGGCAACTTTTAATGGATTGGGTTAATATGATTATGCCTTGTTCTCTATTGACACGTGTTCTTTCGTGGGATGTTTCAGCTAAAAGTATTATTAAATTAGTGTCAGATGTAAAGACCTCGTTAGTCGAGCACGCTCGGTGTTTAGATTTTTTGTTTCTTACATAACCTACACGAATCATTCAGTGTTTGATTTTCTATCTCTTACATAACTTACACGAATTACTCATTGTTAGATCTTATATCTCTTACGTAACCGTTGATTCGTGTCGTTTTTGTTTAACTACATAAGGGAATAACGAGATTAATTATGAGGTTTTGCCAAAAGATATAAAATAAACTTTAGTCAAAAATAATCAAGCAAAATAAAATTCAACCAAACAAACATGAAAATTCACCATACCATGATATTGTATGTTTCTTATTCACGAACTTATACATTTGATTTTTTCTTTTTATATAATTTGTTTAAATTTGTTTCGTATACACCTAGTAGTGTTTTCTTTCTCCTAAAATTTTTATTTTCTTAATAAAATTCTTATCAGTCCATGATTAATTAACCATTCCTGCACGCTCCTAGCTCAACAAAGACAGTATGATAGAGTTTAAAACTGGTATAACCTGGATCCAAAACTTCATACTAACTTTCAAAAGACACAACAAATAAAAGAAGCTTGTTTAGTTAAACTGCATGAGAATTTTGATGGATTAATAGTTTGTTAACATGGCTGGGAATATTTCCATTCCGGATAACTCGAGGTGAGTGTCGTGTACGAAAGGTTTTGGATTTGAGAACAAGCCTCAAACTCAAACTCAGCCAAATAAGATTGTCCTCCTGCGTTTTTCATGCAACAAATGTAGAAGAAGATCCTACCTCTTGTCTACGCCACGAACAATAAGTTTAGGACTCGATCCCTTTTCTTTGGGTGAATTTGTTGAAGCTTCTCTGCCTTATCTTCAGGATTAAGTACAGAATAGCTGCCAAATTAGTGTTCACTTCTTCTCGACATGTACCAAATCACATGACCAACCATCTTATTCTATGGTGATATGTTGCTCTTCTTTTAGGTAATCTTATTTGAGTGTGGCAAGAAAACTAGCCAGTGAGCTAGGGTTTGGCAGCGGTCGCAAACATCGTAGTACGTGGATGTAGTTGAAGTAGCGACACAAATTAATAACTCGTTAGGGTATGTAAAACAACATACCGTTAACTTACACTACCATATGAAGCGATAAACGATTCTCTTTTTTATTTATTGATTCATAATAGTTATCATATGATATGCGATAACAAATATGCGCAAATTAGTGTATGTGACTGTGATTATACACTCAATAATAATGACTACGCACATACACAAAAGTAATGTTAGCAAGTGATTTAGGTTGTGCAGACAAATAATTGGTGATGGATAGCTATGTTATTATTTATTTATTTTTTTGGTAACCTTGTTGTTGAAAACTAGCATGGAGTTTTCTAATTTAAGGCCTTAATGTGAATTAGGTGATTTTCACTCCAAGTATCCGGTTGATTTTCTTGAAAATATAATCAACAGATCATCAAAACTTTTAATCACAATCAAACATGGAATCATGCCCTCGTCCACCCAGCTAATATAATACATTATCTAATATACTACTATTGTTTTCAAATAATGACAGGTTGGTCAATAATAATGTCCTTTAATAATCTTAATATGTCTGTGTTTAATCATATTAAAAGTTTTAAGAAATAGCAATATACATAAAGTATCATTTAAATAATAAATCACATATATGTAGTTTACATTTTGCCGCACTTATCACATATAATGTAAGCGAAAAGTTACGAATCAGCTCACAAAGAAGACCAAGTAATGGTTTTTTTTTTGTTTCTTTTTTTTGAGCAGTGAACACAAACTTTCATTAAGAAAAAAACTTACAAAGATCCGTTTTGGATCAACACAGAAACTTAAAATATAACAACCAAACCAAACAACAACCAGATCTATTAGGAAGTCAGCCTTGAAGCAAACACAACAGAAGACGGCCTCAATCGAGTCGTTGCCACCAACAATCGAGTCATCGTGTGACACAAAAACGTCGCTACCGCGTGACTGGATCTGCTAGCAAGGGCCGAGACAACCACCAAATCTTCCCTGCGCATGAACTGTCAGGACTCACCTCGAATTTCACCCTGAAACCCGAAGTAAATCCTGCGGGGTCCACCTTCAAGGAAAATTTACTGAAAACTCGGCATAACCTTCTTTGAAAATGAACAACCCTTCCTAAATAAAACATCTGTAAACACTTCTAAAAGTTCCAACTTCAACTTTATAAACTCCTGGAGCCTTCGTGCTCCCCACAAATCACAACATCTCCTAATTTATATTTACTAATCTAACAAAAATCTCATAACCAACAATTCATAGGTTCAGAGCAATTCTAACAGTGAAGGGAAAATATATATATATATATATATATATATGCGGAAGTTATACGATGGACTATGCCTCGACTTCATGTACACCCGATCTCAACTATGCTAACCTGCAAATTGGGCATATAAAAAAAAACGAAGGACCCAGGGGAAAACATTTGAAAACGTTAGAGTGAGTGGACAAAAGTAAATTTAAGAGAAATGAGCAACAATTATCTTTATGCTTTCCCAATTAAATTTCCATAGAGAAGATATGCTGCAAACGAAAAGCTCAAAAGCTCTTAACTCAAAAACTAGCAAGTACATGACTAACCCTGGTTAGTCTCCAAAACTTTATAAAATAGAGTCTCTCAAGCTAAAATAGAAATATATGTATGTATTTACACTCGTCATATTCCTTATACGAATTCTATGAAAAAAAATGTGAAAAATAGAAATTCATACAAGGCTACGACGCTTGCGTCTAACGCTCATGTCGTGCCATAATGAAATTTTACCTCATTATGGCGGAAAAGACGGGTGTATATATACGTGCATATCCCCTATATGAAAGTAGTTTTCATATAAGCCTACGACGCTTGCGTCCAACGCTCACGTCACACCATAATGAAATTTTACCTCATTATGGCGGAAAAACACGTATGACTAGCTAGCATTTATATACATACTATCCTCATAAATATCCATATATGAATATATATATATTCACCGAAACTCTCACTTTCGGTTATTCTCCAAACATAAATAAAACCATCAAAGTAAAATGACGTCATATGCTCCAACAACAGAAATTGATCAACAATAAACCAATTGCATGCATATTATTTAAAACAAAAGTCCACTCACTGTATTAGGCTTAAACTTCCCAATATAATGCCCGAAATACTCCTTGAGCGTTGCCCCTAAATAAAACCTTAACCTGTAATCGAAATCATAATCAATTTTCATGCCTTTAACACATCAACCAATTTACTTCCAAAATTTACTATGGGCACGCAAAAGGGTTTCCATAAACGAGAAGCTTCCAAAAAGGGAAAGTTTCCTAAAATTGAAACTTTCCTAACTTATCAAGTTTCCAATAATAACCCGAACTTTCCTTTTTCGGCACTACGACTTAAATTAGAAAGGATGCTCAAAAACCACCTTCTCGCCTCTCTGCCGGATTTTCTGCTTCACTGGATCCCGGCGACTTGCCGGAAAACTTCATCGAATTCTGACCAATTGCCGGAAAATTGATCATAGCCTTCTCGTAAACTCCAAATCACCAAGTTCTCGACATTCAAGAGCACAACAACACTATTTCAGTAACCAAACTTCTATTTCTCAAACCACAATCAACACAGCAGCAACGTAACAACTCAAGGTGCAAGCATATTACCTTCAGACGTCAGCAAAGCTTCTCTTTTCGGCGGTGGCTCTCTTGTCATGTTCCGGGTTCGTGGTTCCTCCCACCGAGCAGCAACAACACCTCAAGTCTCCACACAAGTTCGTCTTGGCCTCTTGGTGCTCAGTAGGTCGTCGGGAAGGAGACAAGAGGTACCATGAAGCCACAAAACCCGAAGCACTCACCGGAAACCATCAAATGCCGGTCGCCGGAGCTAGGAGCTCGAAACCCAGAAAACACAAAAAAAGGGGTTTTCAATTAGAGCACGGTTTGGGGAAAAGAAAGGTACCAGAAGGCGAAATAGGAAGAGAGGAAGATAACCCTACCTCCCACTCGTCACGCCGTGGCCGGAATGTCGAGGATTCGCCGGAAAATAGCCAAGCCTTCTCCCCCTCGGTTTGGCTTTGAATCGGAATATAATTGAGTTCTATGGACATGGTTAGATAGAAGAGAAGGAGAGGAAGAGATTGAAGGTGGCTCGTCGCCAGGGGTGGCCGGAATCGGCCAGAGCGTGGCGGAGACGGAGGAGGCAGTCGGAGTGGAGAGAGAAGTCTGAGCTCGGGTCAAACCGAGTGTGGGCTTCTTTGACTAGGTCAACCCCCTCTTTACCTTTTAAGCTTAATCCAACTGTCAAGATCAAAACCCTAATTGATCCGACAGCCCAAATTAATCCACAATTTTCCAATTTCGTAACATAAATTTTTTTTTTGCCAACCTTTAATAAATCGTAGAAAATACTTCAAAGCTCTGAAAATAAACTGAAAACACCAGAGAATCTGTGTGGACACGAACTACGACACCGAGACCTTAAAAGAAAAATTTGACATTTCAAAAATAAACTCGAAAATAAACTCGAGTGTTAACTTACTAAATTACCGAACGTGGTTAAATTTTGCAGTAACTCGTATAATACCCAGTAAATAAGTAAAATTGGGTACGAGACGTTACATGAACACCAACACAGAACCCCCCAACTGAACTCCATAATCCAAACCCAATATCCATAAAAGCAGTAGTAACACATGGCCAGACAAAGCTTTGAAAGACCAATTGGTAACCAAAATAAAAAAGAAAATAAAAAGGAGATAATGAAGGTCTATAACCAAAATTTCGGTTTGGAAAGTACATTATTAAAGCCAATTAATGTTATTTGTTTTATAAATGAAAACCTGTAAAGTCTTATCTCATTATTCTTACTCCCATTAGGTATATACAGCTAGATTGAAGAACATGGACCAGTTTTGCATAAAATATATAAGACCATAAATTACAATGAAGAAAGAGGCGACTGTGTGTGGTACAAGAAAGAGAATCAAAGTTGTATTCATTGACGAAATTGGTGTTCAAAAGCTTGATAGAATATCAAGGTGTCACGTCTTCAAGCAGTGTTGGGAAGTACCTTCACACATATCGCCCTACCTTTGCATATGCGTTACAAACTTACTTTTAGGATGAAATATGCGTTACACACTTTTGCCCGTTTTCCTCATTTATGGATTTGGCATTAATGTATGTCTGTATTTCATACTCACAAGCCAACAAGATTTGAATTGTAATGACACTGTACGTTTGTGGTTGTGATTATAGTTTATATGAGTATTTTTCTCAGAGTATGAACAAACTCAAACTTAGTATGTTCTTCATTTCAAAGTCCAAGTGCGAACATATTATTAACTAGCATAATCACAGCACAATTGAGTATTTGTTCAGAGATGAATTAAACTTTCGACGCATGTAAAATGTTTCAATCATGCATCGCGTCATACTGTATGATCATTTTAACAGTTTTGTAATTTGAACACCCGTGTTATACGTTTTAAAACCTGAACGCTCAACTGCTAAACCACTTGCAGCCGTTTGGACTAACAATCAGTTTATTTATTTATTTTTCCCAGGTAATAACTCAAGTCTTTTTTTTTTTGGTCGATGTAATAACTCAAGTCCATCTACCTAAACAGGCTTAAATGATTGGTTGATCGGCTTAATAAATTTTTGGCCCAGATTAAAATGGACTTGGATTAAGCTACTATTTGCAACCACGTGGATAACATATTAACGAGTAGCCACAAATGCTGGGTGGCGGGTCCCATTTGGGAGAGCACATGCTCAATGATAATGTACACGACAAGCCATATCTGTACAAACTCGCGCGTCCTACAACCCCAGTGGTAAATGTAAAAAAAAAAGTGACTTTACCGTTTGAGGCGTTACAAGCCAGAGGAAGGTGGTCTGACGCAGCTTCAAGCAAGGTTCCGGCAAACCGGACGGAGGTTACGAAAGCGAAAGGGGGGAAACGGTTAGAGACAACGCAGTTCACGTGGGTTCGGGGCCGTTGGATATAGGCCACCCTGTTCGGGAGACACGTGGCGCGTCAAAGCTGTTGCTTGTACGTACGTTACTTCTTTCTTATGGGAGGGAGTTATGATCGAGCATGGGGTTCCGCTACTCCAGAAGAAGCCGAGACCTGCTTTCACACTTTGTGCGTGCGAACGAAGCAGAAGCGGAAGCGGAAGCGGAAGCGGGAGGAAAGGAGAGTTCAAGTGCTTAATTGAGGACCACAGCACTGTAAATTGTGGTGGTTTCTGGCTTGTGGTGGTCTCATAAATTTTTGAATGGAGAAAAGAGGAAGTGCTTTTAATTTCCGCTGTAGAAGTGAGTTTGGAGAAAGCAATTTGTTAGTGTGGTTGGGAAAGGAGACGTGGTAGAGCACAGTTTGGGAAGGCGGACTAATTGCTCTGTTTCATATGCTGCGTTTCTCTTTTCTCATACTAAATGCATGAACAGTCTATGACTCCGTGGTTATGTCACCTTGCTAGGACGATTTTTATTAATTGTCACTCGACGTGACAACAATTTTTATGTTGGCATGTTACATCCCATACTTTAGAGCACCAAAGAGAAAATGCTAAAAAAAAAAAAAAAAACTCCCTGGTCTATGTCATGTCCATCTTTTCACAAGTGAGAGAGCATTTCCGAACAAGAAACACAGAAAGGGTGAAAAACACCTGCACGATTAATTGTCACCCAAGTCGATTACATCGGCAATGCAGAAGAAAGGTCCCGAAATCCACCAAAAAAAAAGAAAGAAAGAAAGAAGAAGAAGCCGGAAGCAGTTGATGTGGTCCATCAAGGGGCCATGTGAAATTGCAAGTGTGATGTAACAATGGCCTGAGAGAAAGAGAGGACGATAAGACTGGAAATTCCCCACCCGGGACCCTCGAAGTAAAACAAGACAAATTCAAAACTAATAATAGTAATCAAACCTACTCGCACACGCTATAAGAGATTAGCCCACTGTTCATTGTCGTACTCGATGCCCCCTCATTCCTCAAAAGCCTGCCTCAGGTTTAGGTCATTACTACTATTATTATTATTACCATTCCACTCAGCTCAGTTAGAGAAAAGGTTAAAAGAGGTAAGTTTATCTGTTGGCTTGTGCAAGAAGGGAAAGGAATCGGACAAGGGCTTATAAGGCAACTGGAACTGAAACTGAATCCTTTTCTTTCCTCACTCTCACTTTACCATTTCAGGTTGACTGGACCTCACTATCTCTCCTCTCCTTTGGCTTTAACCTCAAGAAATATATCTCTCTGACAAAAGGTGAAATCAATTTCCTCATCCCTAATCATTTTTCACACCACAGCGGCACAGCCCATGACCAAACAAAACTAAGGAATCTAACCTCTCTCTCTCTCTCTAATAATTTTTCTGGGTTTCAAATTTTCTAGGGTTTGGACTTGAACCAAGTCCCCTCACAAAATTGAACATCTTTCCCTCCTTCCCTAGTTTTGTTCAATTTACATTTTCCATGCCTAACTAGGATGACGGCTACTAGCAGCAACAGAATTGAAAACTGGTTCAATTTTCAATGGGCGATCTATAATAAAGATATTAGACATGCACTATGATGGCCAGTGGATGAGTAAATATATAAAGTTCTCTTCCATCATGAAAAGAGAGAGAAAAGGCACTTGGTGTGGGCAAGCAGGATCCATTGAGACAGTAAAAACTAAAAGCGTACCTAAAATTCACGTTGGCTGGCCCACGATTAAACATACTTGGGCCAAAGGGGCCTGGTATGGGGTCACAACTCGTACCAAGATTCAAGAAAATGATACTCGTCCAGGTATCAATAATTCAAAGATTACTTGCTTTTAGTCCTAGATAAACTTGTTCCTGTAGGGTAGAGACTAGAGAACCAGAGATTGTTTCCACTGTAGATTTGGATATATCATTTATGCCAATATGCCATGCTGATTAGTACGATATTACTAAATAGAAGGGATCTAGATGCATATAACCAACCTCGTTCTTCTTCAAAAGAGGCAGAAACATTCAAACATGAGTAATAATCTGATACAAATGATAAACCAGTTAAGGGAAACCACTTAATAGTCAATACTCATGATTTCTGTACTGTAACTAGCAACCTAATCATTCTTCTATTTGACAACCAAGTGGTACAGACTACAGAGTTCAACACGAGAAAAATATGGGAGACAAATAGTTACAGACTTACAGTACTATAACCTGAAGTGGAATTTACTTCAAGCTAAGTTTTCATATGCATTAACTCGAACTTTATCAGCTAGTCAACATATGCAGAGTTGCAGACTATTTACTAAAAGATCAGAAATGTGCAGCTTGCTTACATAACATGAATTTGCAGGACCTCGACAAAAAGGTGTAATGCCTAGTATGAGTTTTTTCGCCTTTTGACATCAAATTATGACAGTGACAGGGACATACCGAGCTAGTTATCTGGAATATGGACTATATCTTCAGGTGCTCTGTCATCCTTCTTCGATGCTTTCTTCCTCTTCCTGTCAGACTGAGGTTCTTTAGCTTTCAGATCATCACGGTAGGACCTCAACAAGGCAGCTAGATGTTCATTTCTATGACCTGAAACAATGTTTCCAAAGAAGCATAAGTACAGCCAGATCCCTAACTATATATATTGAAAGAAAAGTGGAACAGGAGAACTAAGTTTACAAGAACTTTTGGCATATTACTATAGCATTCAAGACGAAGCCATACTTTAAAATCTACAAGGCTTGAATAACTCACCACAAAGTATGACATCTTCCATATTTGCAGATTTACGGCCAGCATGGTGAGTAAATAACTCCAGGTCCTTTGCCAATTGTTCTGGTTTCAAAACAGGAAGTTTTCTTTTAGTTGTAACACAGTTTTTCCTAATGATGATTAAAGTCCACGAATCACATATACCACGCGCAATATTGCACCACTCTAGACTGTTCAACTGAACAAACATGTAAGTTATGACATGTAACTTGCTCGGGCAACAAATGTTTAAGCAACACGACGATTCTTATCCCTTCTGAATTACTCTTGATGCTATAATAAGACAAGTATTTGCCACAATTTTCAGCGACATTCGTACATCTCAAATAATTCGAGACCAGCTAAAACCCCAAAAGTATCACTCTGTGGAGTTAATAACCTAACGAAATCATCAAACAAAGTCCTCTACTGAATAAAATCTGATCTAGCATCTCAACAACACTTGATGAACAATATTATGCAAGCTTGGTGCTTTGAGTTAGATATTCAGACGTATGTTCGTATATCACAAGTATACAAGGGTCAGCTAGAACCCCTCCATCAATTTATGAAATCATCCAACAAAGTCTCAACAACCCTCCAATTAACAAAAATATGCTTCATTTCACCGGATCCAATTCCTAATCAGTAATCACAATTCTTTTAGCATCAAACAAAAAACAAACCCCAATCACACAAACACAATGACCTAACCATTCAGTAAATTTCATTCCTATGCGCCATGAGAATTGTAAACTCGCCACAAAATTACTGTCGATTCTCAATTTCAAAGCAAACCAGACAAGTAAAATTACCAGTAAATTTGAAGGCCAGGTCGGAAATACAAGCCATCACCGGTCCCGATATCTCCATCCCGATTCTCTTCGCTGCTCGGAGAACGAGAATCGAAAAGTGAGGAAGGCCAGAATCGAAATCGAATTAGCGAGTGTGGTGAAGATTTGAGTTACCTTCCGATTCGGCGATATGGATGGTGGAGAGTCGGAATCGATCTCTGAGAAGCTCGCTCACCGATTCGTCTTCTTCTCTCTCCATTCTCTCTCTCTCTCTCTCTCTCTCTTCTGGAGAATCTAGGGTTCCGTCGCAACTGGTACAACTGAGCGCGGGAAAGCGGAGTGAGAGCTCGGCGGTTCGTTTTCTGAAATTGAAATGAAAATATGAAATGGTAAAATCGAGGTAGAGCTGAAAAGCTTTGGTGTTTAAACGCTGCGTTTAGCTACAATTGGGCCCTTTTCGTCAATTCATCTGCTCTTTTGTAACAATTTCAGTCTGCAATGCTTTTCCTTTCCTAGTTAGGAGAGGGTTAAAATGTTGAAACCCTAGTCTAAGAATCTTAATCCAGACATTAACCTTTTACACCCGATTGAAGAGATCTAGATCGAGGGATGACTTCATTGAGTAGTTGAAGCCGCTAGCTCGTCGATAGTGTTTAAGTAAATGCCGGCGATCTCGGAGCAGTGCCGGAATGAGGGGGCAAGGTTCTTGTCACGGCAACCCTCAAGGCTTCAACCCTCTCGTTGCCACATTGGAGACTAGATGCGATGAGCTATCCCTAGTTGTTGCCTCCTCATATGCTAGCAACATTAGTGACACACACAACACATTTTCACTAGAGTTCCTTTGAACCATATCTTATTAACGAAATGACATGAAAAAGTCGATAGAACTAGCATTCACCATTACATTGACGTTGTCCGTTTACATCAAATTACTAATTACTCAGAAAATAACAATCTCCTTTGTTTCTGACAACTATTTTCAAGAAGGTAACTTGTTTCAAACATGATTTGCAAATTAAGATGAAGATTTCATGACAGCTGCTCACATTGTCATGATTAATTTGTTACCTTTTATTACAGTTAAGGAATAATGATGGCTGATATTATCATCATTTCCGTCTTCTCCAAACCATGAATTGTGAATTCCGTATCGGAATAAGGAAATTCAAATACGTTACATTCACCAAAACCTTTACTTTCATTAACTAATACACGATAAGGAAATCTCAATTTGTAAGGCATTTCCTTAAGACTAAGGTAACGCCAAAACCCACAGTATGAGTTACAGACTTTCCAGCACTGCTTGTAAAGGAAATTATGCACCCATATGGAGGGTTGGTGCTCTTATATGGTAGAATATAAACTCACATTGACCTCAGGAAGGAGCAAAAGGAAGATTAGCCTCTAATTCTGCGTTTAAGAGTCGGATAAGATCATCCCAAACACGTCATATTGCTCGTCTTTCGTTAGACTAGTCCTCCGATCTAATCAAAACTTTGTCGGACAAGAGCACTCTCTCAGTCCTCGATGGCATCAAACTCAAGCAAACAAGAAGAGGGTGGTTCTCCATCCGATCAAGTTGAGAAATCGCAAGTGCCAAGTGGGAGCAGTGAAGAGAGAATGAAAACAATTAGGCACCCTCGATGGACCAGACATGAGACCTTGGTCCTTATAGAGGGCAAGAAGGTTATTGAAAATGGGATTCAATTTCAAAAGGGGGGTCGAAGATCGATTGCTGCCTTGGGAAAGGACCCTGTTGAACCCAAGTGGGATTTGATATCATCGTTTTGCAGACAGCGTGGCGTGAGCAGAGGACCGGTTCAGTGCAGGAAGAGATGGAGTAATCTTCTTGTTGATTTCAAGAAAATCAGAAACTGGGAGTCACAGATTAAGGGAGAGGCGGAGTCTTTTTGGGTAATGAGGAATGATTTGAGGAGAGACAAGAAACTTCCAGGTTTCTTCGATAGGGAAGTCTACGATGTCTTGGATGGAAAAGATGTGACTGCAACACCAGCATTTCCATTGGCAGTGATGTTCCCAGTGCCACTAAATTCAATGCCTATGGAAGATGCGAGTCATGCAACTATGGAGGCGGCTGCAGAAGAAGAGGAAGAAGAAGAAGAAGAAGACGCGGAGGAGGAAGAACCTGAGAAATTTTTCAACAGCATTCGAAATGATTCAACCGAAGATGGTCTGTTTTCAGATTTTGAGGAATCTGGGCAGGAGGAGACTGCCATAAACTCCAAAAAGGAACAAAAGGTGACAGAGAGTCCAACAAAAACATTCACAACTCCTGTGTCTACTCCAGGTGACTAATTCTCACTGAAGCCTTATTTCTCATTTTCTACACATTGATATTATTAATTTACAAAAAATATAATGGCAACACATTCAGAACTTGTCTTTTGATTCCACATTACAGGTCCTGTAAAGGGGAAACGAGGGCTAGGGTCAGATACCCGGAGAGGATGTGTTTCTCAGGAGAAACAGAAACAGAGGCGGTTGTCAAAAGATGGATGTGAAGACAACTGCACTGACCAGCTGATCAGAGTTATGGAGAAAAATAGCAAAATGATGACTGCTCAACTAGAAGCTCATAACAAAAACAGCCAATTGGAAAGGGAGCAAAACAAGGAGCATAACAACAACTTACTCACTGCAATCAAAAATGTCACAGATGCTCTGGTAAGAATTGCAGACAAGTTGTCAACAGAAAAATCCTAGAGAAGCTGCATACAGTGTACCATGAACGAGAGGTTTGGTTAGAGTCATTAATACATCTTTACTTTCTTCTAGTGCCATTTATTGACATTAAGCTAAGCAAATTTCGCTCTTTTTTAAGTCTTGGCAACAATGTTTAATCTGTTCTTGACTAGTTATTCTGATGATTAATCTCTTCCTTTCTGCTTGGGAGTTATTATTCATTTCTACATTGTTCTTATATCAGTTATTGACATAAAGCTAGCAAATTTCGCCTTTATTAAGTCTTAACAAAAATATTTAGACTGTTCTTCATAGTTTATTCAGGTGTTAAATCTCTTCCTATCTAGCAATATTGAAACAAAAACAAAGAGAATTGAAGTTCAGAAGAGTTTCTACCGTCTAGCCTACCATAGTGAAACTCAAATATAAATTTGCAATCAAGTAATGTCATCAATTAGCATCATAGGCAATCAATGAATTGAAGTTTAATAGAAAAAGAACGCAAAAGTGTCATCATACGTTGACATATTGATACATGAATATCTAGTATACAAGATAACAAGCCATACATACACGTAGTAGAAGAGAGCGGGAACGTACATGTAGAAGAGCTTTACAAACTGTTAGACGAATGCTCAGATACGACCTCCATCCCTTCTTACATAGGAACAGCCTCCACGAGCCTCGAAAAATAAAACTGTGTAGTTGTTAGTCCTCTCTTCCTTATCCTCCACCCAACCTTGTTCAAAGCCCTCTCCACATCCGCCTCAGAGTGCAGATACGCCCTCGTTGCCTTTGAAGGCCCGGGGAACAGCTCTCCTATCCTCTTCAGGATATCGTAATACAATGTCTTCGGTGCAAAGCTCAGAAGCAACCGGTTCTCGGCCAGCGAAGCAAGGTGGGCAATCATCCCATCAGCCTTGCTCTGTGGATAATGAATCAAAACATCCAGACACACTACTGTGTCATACTTCCCTCCCAAGCTCTCCAAATCACTCACTTCGAATTTCGGCAACATGACTCCCTCTTTCCCCAAATCCAGCTGCTCTCTTGCCTGGAGTTCAAATTTCCAAACCTCAGAGTGATTAACGACGTCGTTCAGAGTAAAATTAGAAAGGGAAACCTCACCTGCTTCTCGGCCTCGGCGACCATCGCGGCGGAAATATCGGAGGCCGTTACGACGGCGCCTTCCTTAGCGAGCGGGACAGCGAGGCAGCCGGTACCGCAGCCGGCGTCGCAGACGGTGACGCCAGCAAGCGGGCCTTCATCCAACAACATCTTCATCACATTCTCGACGGTCTTGGAATGGCCGAGCCTGATATCCCTCTGAACGGTGTTGACGTCGTCCGTCTCGCCGTAAATCTTCTTCCACCGCTCGAAGCCGGACTTGTTGAAGTAGTCCTTGACGACCTCCTTGTCGCCGCCGCCGACCTCCTCGGCCTGGAGCTTGCGGCGGCGCTCGGGGTCGGTGAGGGAGAGAGCGGCGGCGAGGGCGGCGACGGAGCCGCCGCCGATAGCGGCGATGGTGGCGCTGTCGACGTCGGAGGCGAGGGAGGGAGGGACGGCGAGGAGGGGCCTGAGGGTGAAGGGTTTGGAGGGCTTTGGAGAGAATGGAGGGTTGGGGTTGCGGAAGTGAAGAGGGGAGGAGAGAGAGGCGGCGAATGCCATTGAAGATTGTGGACTTCAATGCGGAGAGTGAGGCGGGGAGTGTAACTAACTGATGAGCTTATCTGGATACATGAGTATTTGGATAAGAGAAATCGTGTTTCCTCGATTCTCGCGGGGCATGTTTTTTTCCTCAAGTGGGAGAATCCAAAATTGTACAGTATTACAACTTTATAGTCCAAATCTAATTTGAGAATTGTAAACTCTTTGTAACGTGTCTTGCTTTGTGAGTTATATAATGGTCTCGCTCTTCAAAATTTTATTGTTTAGTAGAATAACATTTTCGGTAGACGACGTGTATCCACGTATGAATGGTCATGATTAGAAAAAATAATATAAAAAACATAGTAGTTAAATATATAAATTGTTATAAATAGTTAAGAATGTGTCGTGTAAATACACGTTGTGCATACAAAAATTCAAAATGAAAGTTCAAAATAGTATTTTCAAAACACTTTTATTTTTGATCACTCTCCAAACACCCCTCCCAAAGAAGTGGCGCGCAACAAAATCCGGTGACATCACTCCGCCGTTGTACGATCCCGACGCGACCGAAGCAACTTCCCAAAAAACACCCACAATTTTTACCAAGACACACTCAAACTAAGTTAATGCCTCGACTTAACAGACCCACAAAGAGCCAAAGCACACCTAGGACCTAGCTAGTATCAATTAATCGACAAAGACAACGAAACACTCCACTACAATCCACCGTCTCGTATCTCCTCTCTGATCCTCATCGATCTTCCCGCTTCGTCACATTCTTCACACTATACATATCTTCCCGGAAAAAATATTTACTCACGCATTTCAATGGCTTACTTTCCGGTTGTATTAGTATTTACTGTGTTTCTGTATGCGGCGGAGGCCAAGTACATACAGTACAATACGACGTCGGTTCTTGTCCCCGGGAAGCTGAACGTTCATTTGGTGCCTCACACCCACGACGACGTCGGTTGGTTGAAGACCGTTGACCAGTACTACGTTGGCTCCAATAATTCCATCCAGGTTAATTAGCTTCCTCTGTTTTGATGTAATCTTGATCTTGTTTCTTTGTGTTTACTGTAACTGCTTTCGTTAATGAATCAGAATTTGAATGTCGCAGGGAGCTTGTGTTCAGAACGTGCTGGATTCGCTGATTCCGGCATTGCTGGCTGATAAGAACCGCAAGTTCATATACGTCGAGCAGGTGATCATTACTGATTTCATTTTGTTTGATTGCTATTTAGTGCTGAAAGAAAATTGAGATGAAATTAAAAAAATGAAAACTTAAAATTTTGAGTGTGATGTGAACTTGGGTAGGCGTTTTTCCAAAGATGGTGGAGAGATCAGAGCGAGGAGGTGCAAGACACGGTGAAGGAGCTGGTCAGCTCCGGTCAACTTGAGCTCATGTACTGAATGCAATGGCTTTTATATTACTTTTGATTTTTAGCTGCTGAGTTATTGGATATTAGGAGCACTAAAGGTTTGGAATTCAGTGTGATGTTTTTGTTGTTTTATGGGTTGCAGAAACGGGGGGATGTGTATGCACGATGAGGCAGCTCCCCATTACATTGATATGATTGATCAGACGACTCTGGGGCATCGGTTTATTAAACAGGAATTCAATGTGACTCCAAGAATTGGCTGGCAGATTGATCCGTTTGGACATTCTGCTGTGCAGGCTTACCTTTTGGGGGCTGAGGTCTATGTTCTTTCTTTTAACTTTTTGTTTGTGAAAATGTTAACTATTAGAAACCGTATCTCGGAAGTCGACTCACAGCTCTTTTGTTGGCCTAGCAGGTTGGATTTGACTCTCTTTTCTTTGGGAGAATTGATTACCAAGACAGAGCTAAACGAAAAGTTGACAAAAGCCTTGAGGTTGTGTGGCGGGGTTCTAAGAGTCTAGGTTCATCTGCGCAGGTGAGTGCTGCAAAGTGATGTTGTTCCGAGTCCATAATGTAGTAGGACTGCGTGGTTAGCCTTTTTCAGTTCAGATATTAAGGATGGATAGATTGCTATTTCCTTTTAAACTACGCAGTCTTGATCTTACTAACTGAGCAATTTGCGTGTGTAGATTTTTGCTGGTGCATTTCCTGCAAACTATGAACCTCCTAGTGATAATTTCTACTTTGAAGTTAATGATGCTTCCCCTATTGTACAAGTGAGTCCACAATCAAGCAAATCTTGTAGGATCTTGCAAACTTGACATCTATATATTTGCTTGTGTTTCTAAACTTATCTCTGCTTCATTGTTTGAAGGATGATATGGATTTGTTTGACTACAATGTGCCTGACCGTGTTAATGATTTCGTATCTGCTGCAATGTTACAAGTAAGACACTGAGCATTTTAAATGGAGATGTGTAACTTTATCACTTCTGCAACAGTTTGAGTGATCTCATAGTCATTCATTTGTTCCTATATCTTATTTAAAGAGAGATTCCAAATCTGTCAAGGATTATGTACTTGTTTTTCTTTTGCAGGCGAACATTACTCGGACAAATCATATCATGTGGACCATGGGAACAGATTTCAAGTATCAATATGCTCATACTTGGTTTCGGCAGATGGATAAATTCATTAACTATGTCAATCAGGTTAGTTCATGTACTACTGCATTTTCTGTCAATAGCATCATATATAAAGACTTGATTCATTTTCTGTGCTAATGGAATTACTGGATTGCATGGTTGTAGGATGGGCGTGTCAATGCCCTGTACTCAACCCCATCAATATATACTGATGCCAAATACGCAGCAGATGAGTCATGGCCAATCAAGAGTGATGACTTCTTTCCGTGAGTTTAAATTTTTCAGATTAAAGTCACTTACAGTTAAAGGTATCCATTCATTTTCCTGTTTGTTGACTAATAATCATGTGTATTTTTCAGATATGCTGACAATATAAATGCTTACTGGACTGGATACTTTACAAGTAGACCAGCCCTCAAAGGATATGTTAGAGTGATGGGTGGCTACTATTTGGTATGCTTACATGAACACTTTAGCTTGTACCAGTTTGTTTTAGGCTCTTAGAGTGACAAAACCTACTTCTTCTTATCTAAATTGTGCTTCAATCTATAAACAGGCAGCAAGACAATTGGAATTTTTTAAGGGTCGGAGTAAATCAGGGCCCAACACAGAGTATTTGGCTGATGCTTTAGCAATTGCTCAACATCATGATGCAGTTAGTGGCACATCTAAACAGCATGTGGCTGATGATTATGCAAAACGGCTTTCAATAGGTTATGTGGAGGTAAAACTTGCTACTGCTAAGCTTAGTAGTTAAGTTACTTTTAACATATAATCAAATGCTTCCCACTCAATTGTCTTTTGCAGACGGAGAAAGTTGTCGCAGAATCACTGGCTTGCATGACAGAGCCATCACAAGCTGGTTGCAAGAGTGTAGTAACCAAGTTTCAACAGGCAAATTATAATTACCCCTTTTACTTTAGTGTTGGGCTGTTTCACTCCACACCTAGTACACACTGACGTATATTCTTTGTTTTGGTCTCATTCGTCAATTATATTCTGTTTCAGTGTCCCCTTCTGAACATTAGCTATTGTCCATCATCAGAAGTTCATCTTTCAAAGGGGAAAGACCTGGTGAGCGATAGTTTTATGATGACAGCTTCTCCCTTTTTTATTCTGGTCAAGAAAAATCTGTCATGTTTTCTTGTTATTTGTTAATTTCATGATGTATTCGCTTTGTAGGTTATTGTTGTCTATAATTCTCTGGGATGGAAAAGAAAGGATGTGATAAAGATTCCTGTAAGTAATTATTTTCTATTAGGTTTAGTTTTGATTTTTGAACACTTGGTTTGATATTTTGACTGGATGATCTCATCTTACTGACATCGTACAGGTTGTCAGTGAACATGTCACTGTAAAGGACTCCGCAGGAAAAGAAATTGAATCACAGATTCTACCCCTGCTTAATGAATCCCTGAGCATAAGAAACAACCTCGTTAAGGCATATCTGGGTATATCTCCGAGTGTGACCCCAAGTTATTGGCTTGCATTTTCAGCAACTGTACCACCTCTTGGCTTTAGCACTTACATTGTCTCAAGTGCCAAACAGACAGGTTAAACATTTGAATTCCAATTTTTTGATGCTCATTAATCATGCAAGATCATGGAAAGATTAGTTCTGCATAATTTCTTAGATTTTGTTTCATAGGCTTTACCTTTCAATTGCAGCTACTACAGAGAGACTTACATTGCACAAGACAGAACTAAGTCAAAACAATGAAATCAAAGTTGGGCCAGGGAACTTGAAACTCATTTATTCTGGAAATGATGGAAAGCTAATTGAATACACAAACAGCAGAAGCTCGGTATGTGTTTTGGCTGACATGCTCAGTTCTAATTCAAGTATTTTTCTACAACGACATTTTCTCTAATACTCGTTGAGTTGTTTCGAATCCTTGCTCGAAACCGGTTTGTTTACCTTTATAACTGCGTGCATCTGAATTTCTGAATCATGTTTGTAATGAAAGGTTAAAGAGTTGGTAGATCAATCATTTAGCTACTACCCTGGAGATGATGGAACCCATGCAAATAAAACTGATTTACAGGTAACATAGGCCATTAGTTATTTTTGTCCATCAGTCATGATTGTATTGCGGTTGAGATACATTTTAAATGTGTGTGTGTGTGTGTGTGTGTGTCTTGTGTGTATCCAACGAAGACTAAAATTTTGTCAATTTTGTTTTCGAAGGCCTCTGGAGCTTATATCTTCCGTCCTAATGGTACATATCCCATTAACTCTGAAGGGGAGGTACGACATGATGACTTTTGAAAGACCATTAGATATTATTTTTGCAATCATAGTGAGGAATAGAGAAGTTACCATAATAATTTTCAGGTTCCTCTTACTGTTTTGAGGGGTCCATTGTTAGATGAAGTGCATCAGAAGATCAACTCTTGGATATATCAGGTAGTTATCCAGTAATTATCACTCACTTGAACACTGTATCAGTCATTTTGTCATACCTTCTTTATCTGTTAATGCTCAAAGTAAATACATGGAAAATGATAAACAGGCTTTTGGCATGAAGATTTCTTTACTGATGTTAATATCGGTTTCATGCTTCAACAGGTGACTAGAGTGTACAAGGAAAAAGAGCATGCTGAGATTGAATTTACTGTGAGTTAACTGCCCTGAATAATGTATTATCTATTTCATCTTCATTTGAATATGATATAATTACAATTTGGGAGTTTCTCCTTTTACAATAACATTCTCATTTTCAGGTTGGGCCTATTCCAATTGATGATGGAATTGGCAAAGAGATTGTAACAAAGATTACAACCAGCATGAAGACCAACAAACAATTCTACACAGATTCTAATGGGCGTGATTTTATTGAAAGAGTAGGTTTTTGTGCTTGCTTTCATTTGTAGTGTAAAATCATAATGTATAAAACCCGTTTGTAAGCCATGGATACCTTTTCTCATTGTCTGCAAGTTTCTAGAAACAAGTGTGTCTATGGTTTTGTACTGCATTGTCTTAGATAATCTATTCTTTTGCAGATTCGAGACTATAGAAAAGACTGGACCCTGGAAGTAAATCAACCTGTTGCTGGAAATTATTATCCCGTATGATCCACCAATCATTTTATACTTACTGAATAAGAAGTCTAATTTAATGATTAAAGCTACTGTAAATTATGATTTGATTATTTCCTTCACCCTCTGTCCTTTCAGATTAATCTGGGAATCTATGCGAAAGATAACAACACAGAGATGTCTGTATTAGTAGATAGATCTGTGGGTGGATCCAGCATTGTGGATGGACAATTGGAACTTATGATTCACAGGTCTTCCTTTTTCTTTTCTTTTTTCTGTCGATCTCCTGATCTCCTGACAATTGGAAAAAAGTGAACACGGAGTTTCCCCTTGTTTCAGGAGGTTGCTCTATGATGATGCTCGAGGTGTTGGAGAAGCACTAAATGAAACTGTGTGCATTCAAGATGATTGCAAAGGACTAACAGTAAGATCATCTAAAACAATTTATAGTCTGAAAAATCAACAAAGAACAAACTTTTAATTTGTTTGATATTAATGCTTCCACAGGTCACAGGAAAGTACTATCTCAGACTTGATCCTATAGGAGAGGGTGCTAAATGGCGTCGATCATTTGGTCAGGAGATATATTCGCCATTTCTTTTAGCCTTCACAGAACAGGTATAAGAAGGAAGTTGGAGGGCTTCTTTTTGATTGTGTGGTTCATCTGCAACTCAAGTGTATTGTTATTCTTGCAGGATGGTCATCGGTGGACAAAATCTCATGTCACAACCTTTTCAGGAATGGATCCTTCCTACAGTTTACCAGATAATGTTGCAATAATAACCATCCAGGTTTGTTTCTCATCAAGAAGTTGATCAAAAAAAGCAAACCACCTCTTTTTTATTTGGTGAAATGTGAGGTAATCAATATCTATATATCATTGATAAACGTTTAATGGTACTCAACTCTGCAATCCTAATGGAGTCAACCTATCATGCATGAATACCAGGCAGCCCCCTCTGAAATATACTGGAATTACATTATTGATCTCATTCCTTAAACTCTGCAGGAGCTAGAAGATGGAAAAGTTCTCTTTCGCCTGGCACATTTATATGAGGTTCAATTAGTTTCTTTCTCATATGCTCGTAAATTCAGTTTACAAATTAATCTATTCAGTCTAATAAGAATTTGATTTTTCTTGTGAATTGCATGGAATGCTAGATTGAAGAGGACAAGGATCTTTCGGTTATGGCAAGTGTAGAACTCAAAAAAGTGTTTGCAAATAAGACGGTAGGTAGATATTGATCTCTTATTACTAGTGAACACTAGCCATCCGAGTTCTCATTGTAATGTCTACCTTTTGATCAAATCCAGATAAAGCAAATAACAGAAATGAGCTTATCCGCTAATCAAGGAAGAGCTGAAATGGAGAAGAAGAGACTGGTGTGGAAAGTAGAAGGCTCCTCTGAAGAACCGAAAGCGTTGAGGGGAGGACCTGTTGATCCAACAAAGCTGGTGGTGAATCTTGCTCCAATGGAAATTCGAACATTTACAATAAACTTCTAGTCCAAGCACTTTTGCTGAAAAGTGAAGGTACGGAGTATCTAGGTTGATAATCAAGTGTTTAGACTCCAAGCATTATTAGTTTTACGTGGACTATATGTTTGGTCGGTTCTTCAGGTGCCATTGGAGTTCAGCTCAGCCGTTACTGAACTGTCATGCATGCATGCCTCTCATCGTTAGGGGCACCAATATTGGATTGGAAGTCTCCATTGTTAGTGCTTGTAATGAAACCACTAAGTATACCCATTAATAAAATCAATTTTTCTTTTCTCTAGTCTTTGGAGATTAGCTAATTTGTATTTTCTGCTCCACTTTGTCCATTTGACTGCTTCAGCTACTCAATGCTGCAAATGCATGCAGAGAAGTGAGAGAACTAGTCGATCTAATCAAAGTAATATGACCACAATATAGAGACAAGCACAAAACAACATAGATAATGAGACTGCTATTGAAAAATGAAGTTCAGAGTTTTGAACATACACATCCAACCAAGATTAGACAAAAATAATTTTCCACGAATGATCCAAACTGGTCTCCTAAACCATTTAAAGAATAGTACTAATTAATGAATCGATTATCAGGGTACCACAGATGTGAAATTAAATTCAAAATTGTTGTCACAATACAAAATCCTTAGTTGACATAGACCAAGACTTATGATGCACTCGTAGCTAGAACAGAAACAACCGAAGACCAAGACTTAGACTTGGTATGAAGTTCATAGCTGACAACGAAATGCTGTAGCACCAGATCAGAAAAACAGCTTAATATGTATATACGAAACACAGCTTAGGTTCTTAGCTGATTGAACAGTTCTCAACTTACAAGTTCTTGTTACATCAATGGCGGTTGAAGCTTGTTGCTTACGGCTTCTTATGGTACTAGTTGTGTTTCCATTTGCAGAATCCAAGTTCATTGCTTACAACACAACCTCGAAGATTGTCCCCGGAAAGCTTAACGTTCATTTAGTCCCTCACACCCATGACGACGTCGGATGGGTGAAAACCGTTGATCAGTACTACACCGGTGCCAATAACTCCCTCCTGGTATTTCATTCATGATTCACCTCCATCATATGCTTATAATAGTTACTGCTTTACTCTAAAGTCCTTTTTCTAGTACATTTTGTATTGCTTTAGATCCTTGTCAATGGTTTCACTTGTCTTTACTGTTCATTTTCATCAAACTTTCTAGGGCTATATGTAAAATGTCACCCCCTTCAGTAGTCTTCGACCACTTGTGATCTTTGTTAAACAGCAACAAGCGTCACAGGTGACTCACTACCGTCTACCGCACTGATATTGTTCCAAATTTAACCACACAGAAGTTGTATCTTATTTCATAAATTTCCAACATTCTCATGTTCCTTTCTCCCCAAAAACACAGGAGTTTCCCGCTTGTGTTAGAAACGTGTTGGATTCTTTAGTTCCCGCATTGTTGGCTGATAAGAACCGCAAGTTCATATATGCGGAACAGGTAATGTTCAACACTGAGATTCTGTGAAGATCTCATCTCCTATTGGACTATGGAAGTGGCGGTTATATGAATCATAATCATCACTATTGTTAGTACAGGCATTTTTCCAACTATGGTGGAGAGAACAAAGCGAGGCGATCCAAGACACAGTCAAGCAGCTAGTCAGCTCTGGTCAACTGGAATTCATGTAAGCCAATAATGCAATCTTTGTTTCCAGATAAAAGTTTTATTCAATGTGACCTATTTATGATGCATGTTGTCATTGTTTTTCATTTGGGATTGTATTTCTTGGGTTGCAGAAATGGGGGAATGTGCATGCATGATGAGGCTGCTACGCATTACATTGATATGATCGATCAGACAACTCTAGGGCATCGATTTATCAAGCAAGAGTTCAATGTGACTCCAAGAGTTGGCTGGCAAATCGATACTTTTGGACATTCTTCTGTGCAGGCTTACCTTTTGGGGGCCGAGGTATGCTAATCTGTGGAATGTTTTGTTCTTGAGAATATCGATTATTGATTTATCATCACTATTTGTATTGTGCATACATATACATATAACATATCTGTCAAAATATCCTGCCCCTTTTATGACCTCCAAAAATTGGGAAGCCTTTCTTGACTAACTTGTTACTAGGAATGCATAGTAACTTGGTAAGTTATCAGCTGCTAATATTAGTCCTCTTGTTGGCATAGGTTGGTTTTGATTCTCTCTTTTTTGGACGAATTGACTACCAAGACAAAGCTAAGAGAAAAGATGACAAAAGCCTTGAGGTTGTGTGGCGAGGTTCTAAGAGTCTCGGTTCATCTGCACAGGTGGGTGCCACAGTGTTATGTTTGATCTGACTTCTGATAATGTTGGATGGGATGCTGCTATTTCTGCTTTGGAACCATGCTGTTTTGATCATGTATTTTTCGAAGTTTTGCAAATTTATTACAAATCAACTTTTTTGGCTGCGCAGATTTTTGCTGGTGCATTCCCTGGGCTATATGTTCCTCCTTCACATAATTTCTACTTTGAAACTGATGACCTTGCCCCTCTTGTACAAGTGAGTCCACAGTCAATGACCTGAAAATGTTAACATCTAGCTATTGGTTCTGTGTTTATAAACTTTTCATTCACTTTGCTTTTCCTGTTTGAAGGATGATATGAATCTAGGTGACTACAATATGCCGGAGCGCGTTAATGATTTTGTATCTGAAGCAATATCACAAGTAAGATACATCAAAGCATGGTGTTAATATTGACACTCAAACATACAATCTGTGAACTCTTATACTCTATTCTTAAGAAATAGTCCAATTTCCAAATCTGTCAAGGCTTAGACAAGTTGCTTGCTTCTCTTTCCCAGGCAAATATTACTCGTACAAATCATATCATGTGGACCATGGGAAACGATTTCACATATCAATATGCTAATTCATGGTTCCGTCAGATGGACAAATTCATTCATATGTGAATCAAGTTAGTTGATCCGAGTGCATGCTATAATTCCGTTTCCATACAGCATTTCTATCATTTTAGTAGCCTTTATCTGAACTCAATGAATTCTCTGCTTTGATGAAATCACTGCTATAAATGGTTTTAATTAGGATGGGCGTGTCAATGCCCTATACTCAACCCCTTCAATGTACACCAATGCCAAATATGCCACAAATGAGTCCTGGCCAATCAAGAGTGATGACTTCTTTCCGTGAGTTTCAAGTTTTTTGGAATCCAAAGTAACTGCTAGTACCGCATCCTGTAGTTAATTGTGTTCATTTATCAGATATGCCAGCGATGTGAATGCTTACTGGACTGGATATTTTACAAGCAGACCAGCCCTCAAACGCTATGGTAGAATGATGAGCAGCTACTATTTGGTATACTATTTTGAATAACTTGGTGCTTGTTGATAATCATGTTTCAGGCTTTTAGAGAAGCATTTCAGACTTTTACGGTTGCTTCAATGTATGTGCAGGCAGCGAGGCAATTGGAATTTTTTAAGGGAATACGTAAATCAGGGCCTAACACAGATTCTCTGGCTGATGCTTTAGCAGTTGCTCAACATCATGATGCAGTTAGTGGCACATCTCGGCAGCATGTAGCTGATGATTATACAAAACGACTTTATATAGGTTACAAGGAGGTAAAATGTTTCATCTCCTGATATTATTAGTACGTGGTTTCTGTACCTTTGTTTAAGCTTTCCATTCAAATGTCTCTTGCAGGCTGAGAAGGTTGTTGCAGAATCACTTTCTTGCTTGATAAACTCAAGATCAAGCACTGGCTGCAAGAGATTAATAACAAAGTTTTACCAGGCAAAGATACTCTATATAGATATTTTAGGTTCTTTCACTCAACATCTTGATTAATATGTGGAAATTATGTGCTTATTTCAGTGTCCACTTCTGAATATTAGCTATTGCCCCCCGTCAGAAGTTGATCTTTCAAAGGGGAAAGACCTGGTGAGGATAGTCCAATGATGAGATTTGATCATTGCCATGATTTTCAGATGAAGTCCATGATTCCATTTTGATTCAGAGGTGAAAATACTAATTCCATGACATATTTTCCTTTGCAGGTTATTGTTGTCTATAACTCTCTGGGATGGAAAAGAAAGGATGTGATAAGGATTCCTGTGAGTTATTATTTTCTGTAAGATATTGTTATCCTTACTGCAAGTGTTTTTAAATGAAATTCAAGCAAGTCATTCGATTATTTATTGTATTTGATTCCTGAAGTACAATCCAGGTGTGGTGTGCTTCAGAAATCAACAATAAGCAATCTATTCGTCCTTTAAGATTGAGTACATTTACAGTATGCATATAACTTTTGCATGCATGTTTTATATATGTACAAGGAAAAAGATTTAGTAATCTCACCTGTGTGGCTAAGTATATGTTTTTTGTTTTCAATACTTGTTCTATTGCTTTGAGAGAATGATATCTTCAACCTGGTACAGGTTGTCAATGAAAATGTCACTGTAAAGGATTCCACAGGAAAGAAAGTTGAATCACAGATTCTACCCCTGCTTAATGCATCTGTCAGCATAAGAGATTACCATGTCAAGGCATATCTGGGTATAGCTCCAAGTGTGACTCCAAGTTATTGGCTTGCATTTTCAGCAACCGTACCACCTCTTGGTTTTAGCACTTACATTGTGTCAAGTGCCGCCACACAGACATGTTAAGCATCTAATTCCCATCTGTTTGAGGAAAGATTAGTCCGGCATAATATTTGTTAGATTTTGATTGATAGACCACCTTAAAATTGCAGCTACTACTTCAAAGAGACAGACAGTGTACAAGACAGAAACAAGTCAAAATGAAACCATCAAAGTTGGGCCAGGAAACTTGAAACTCATTTATTCTGGAAATGATGGGGAACTGATTCAGTACACGAACAGCAGAAGCTTGGTATGTAAATTTGGCTCACATGCATGTAGATTTAGCTCTATTTTATACATGTTCTTTTTTTTTTTTTTTTTTTTTTTTTTTCTCTACAAGTTTCTTCACCTCCATTTTGCACTACTTTAGTATATACACTGCATGATCTGATTTCACATCTTTTTTACAATGAAGGTCAAAGAGTCGGTAAAGCAATCATTTAGCTATTACCCTGGAGATGATGGTAGTGTGGTGGATTCCTACGGTGAGGATGGAAATCCACGTTTTCAGGTAATGAAGATGTATCATATATGGAAGTCTTCTGCATGTTGGTGCAATATTTCTGGTTGATCCATATTTGGAAGTAAAGATACTGTGAAGAATTAAAGGAGATATTTTATTTTTCAAAGGCCTCAGGAGCGTATATCTTCCGTCCTAATGGTACATATCCCATCAAATCCGAAGAGCAGGTGATGATACCTTTTGACATCGTACTGTAGAAGTTTATTCTGGGATCACAGGGAGAAAAATGAGGATTTAACATTCAGATTTGCAGGTTTCTTTGACTGTTTTAAGGGGACCATTGTTGGATGAAGTGCATCAAAGGATCAACTCTTGGATATATCAGGTATATATATAGCCGTGAAATTTGAACAATTGATGTATCTTTCATAATGTCAATCTTCCTTTCTCTTGTTAACAAATAGTTATCTGTTTGGAAATAACATTGCCACAGTAACAATAGTTATGTGTTGCATTCCATAACAGGTGACTAGAGTGTACAAGGAAAAAGAGCATGCTGAGATTGAATTTACTGTGAGTTAACTGCACTCTTTCTTATGTCCATTTCATGTGCATATAAATATCAGAAGACTAGTAAAGTTTGGAGAATTAATAGACTTTACCACAATGTTTTAATTTTCAGATTGGGCCTATACCAGCTGATGATAGAATAGGCAAAGAGATTGTAACTAAGATTACAACCAGCATGAGAACCAACAAACAATTCTACACAGATTCTAACGGGCGCGATTTTATCCAAAGAGTATGCTGTGTGCTTTCTTTCATTTATAGTACCAATCAACCAATACATAAAACATGTTTGCAAGTCGATTTTCGTACACCCTAGTTCAGTATGTAGAATTTCTGTTACTAATGATTTCTGTTTGAAGATTCGAGACTACAGAAAAGACTGGAACCTGGAAGTAAATCAACCTGTTGCAGGAAACTATCATCCGGTATCACCTATTGTACTCATGTAGTGTGAAAGTTTATTTTGATCACTATAAATTTTGCGGACAAAGTTAGCACTTAACAGTATGGAAAAAAGCATTTCATACTAGACTAAATTTTAGTCCTCATATGTCAAAACTCCAACTTTTTTTTTGTTCTTTCAGATTAATCTGGGAATCTATATGAAAGATAACAACACAGAGCTGTCAGTTCTAGTGGACAGATCTGTAGGGGGATCCAGCATTGTGGACGGGCAGTTGGAACTGATGCTTCATAGGTTTATTCTAGTGAAATCAGCACTGTCTTCTTGTTTTTTGTTTTGTTTTTGATGTTGTAATGTCTTGTTCTACCAATTTGATTTATCCTACATCACACGGTTGTTTAAGCCTAGGCATGAATTTACTACCTTTTATTAGGAGGTTGCTTGCAGACGATGACAAAGGTATTGCAGAACAACTAGATGAAAAGGTGTGCATAGAAGAGGATTGCAAAGGATTAACAGTAAGATCATAGAACAAACCATAAGGTTATTACTGTTTTACATATCTGAGTTGAGTTTTAATGGTTTGACAGATTACAGGGAAGTACCACCTGAGAATTGATCCTATAGGAGAGGGTGCTAAGTGGCGTCGATCATTTGGTCAGGAGATATATTCTCCATTTCTATTAGCCTTCACAGAAAAAGTAATAGAACAGTGTTGATATGCTTCTTTTGGTAGCGTGTTGTCCATGATCCATCTGTCATAACTCAAATTATTGGGTATCTTATTGCAGGATGGAGATAACTGGACTAGCTCACATGTCACAGCCTTTTCAGGAATGGATCATTCCTATGCTCTACCTGATAACATTGCCTTACTAACCCTCCAGGTTTCCAATACTATGAAGATCATAATGTAGTCAAACTCAATCTCTGCGCATCCTGTGAAAGATGTCACTTCACTAAATACTGTATTGTAACTCTGCAGGAGCTGGAAGATGGAAAAGCACTCTTACGCCTGGCGCATTTATACGAGGTTTTAGTTTCTTTCTCACTCATCCTTGCTACATTTAGTTTGCCATCTGAGATCAAATTCATATTTTGTATGAAATGCTAGATTGAAGAAGACAAGGATCTTTCAGTGATGGCAAGTGTGGAACTGAAAAAGGTGTTTGCAAACAAAAAGGTTAGTAGATATTGAATTTCTTTTTACTAGGCCATCTGTACTGTTTTGGTAATGTTGTGCATTTTCATGAAATTCAGATAAAGCATATAACAGAAATGAGCTTAACTGCTAACCAAGAAAGAAGGGAAATGGAGAGGAAAAGACTGGTCTGGAATGTAGAAGGCTCCAACAAAGAACCAAAAGCTTTGAGGGGAGGAGCTGTTGATCCAACAAAGCTGGTGGTGGATCTTGCTCCAATGGAAATTCGAACATTTATAGTCAACTTCTAGCCAATAGGTCTGTCACTCATGTTTTGTACTCCAAGAAATTGTGTTACTTTTTTTTTGTATTCTGCTTTTCTCAAAACAATACTAGTAGATTCTATCAAATAAAATCATCATCATACGTTTTGTATTCGCTCTAAAAATACGAGCGGTTCGAGGTTGAACAATTTTAATTCGTTCATTGATTTAATTCATTTTTGATACCCTAATATATAATATGAACGGTTAAGATGAGAAAATATGATCGAAAAGTAGGTCAAATTAAGAAAATCCGTACTTTTTAAATAAATAAGGATGTTTGTATCTGAAAAAGCCTATATATATATTTCCATTTTTGTTGCCTACTTCAAGTAGGCAATAGCTGAGGATCCAGATGATGCTTTGCAATGACACCAGCTTGGTCTTCCTAGCCTTTGGGCGCAACAATCTCAAAGTACCTCAAAGCTGCAGTAGCCTGTTTTAAAGAATGCAGTTATGCATGGTCAAATCTAGCTAGCTATGTCCAATCTCAGAATGCTCGCTCGTCTTCCCTCAATATTATTACGTGTAGCCAAAATTAGGGTAGGTAAGGTGTCTTTGGTGATGATTAGAGTAAAAATGTACTTATCCGGAAGAAAAGGAGAACGTACCTACGTTATTCTATAGGGTGGTTATTTTTATTTTATTTTGGTGTGTAGAGAGGTACTTGTGAATATATAGCGGATTAGAATGGAACCCTATATATGATGTTGGACAGAAATTGAATTGATTGAATTAATCTGAGAATAGTGATATGCAGAAGCAGCTTCCAGTTATGATCTGTACTATTTTGTGCATGAGCTAATTAAATTTATACACTCTGGGGATAATGTCTTGCCTACTCGATCACTTGTGCTGCATACATGTTGAAAACAAAGGAGGCTGAAACTGAAGATCGAGCAGAGTGCTCCTTCAAAGCAAGAATTGGTGAAGGGGCATCTGTTGAGACAGCTGGCACATCTAATCCTTGTGCAGAAGATTTAAAAGACTATTGTTTGGCAAGAGACAGGTCTAGGAGGGAGATTAAGAGGCCTAACAAATTCCAATAAAAATAGAGTTGTTAGCCTTGGAAATCTCTGAGTTGGTTATTTCATGCTTAGGACTTGTCTCCAGCATTTATTTGTTTTTAAGTCTTTGTTTTCCCTTTATATGTAAGCTGTAGAGAATGGAAGAATCAGTTTTGGAGAGATGAATTACTGATAATACAAACCTTGTTGAAGGTACTGTTCCTCTTTCCCTATGTTTGCCTTTGTCCTTCTTCTTATTCTCAATTGCCGAACCACATCAAGTGGTATCAGAGCCGCAAGGCTTGGGGTTTCCAACAGCATCCTGATGGTTCGTGGTGGACGCCGTGGTGGGCGCGGTCATCAAGGACGCGACCTCCGTGATGTCGAGAAGGAAGAATTAAGGAGACAAGGGCAGCAATTGACAGAGCGATTGGAACGTTTTGAAACCAAGAGTCGTGAGGAAGATGAGTCGACCTCCAACGATGGCGATGAAAATCCCTTCTTTCACTTTCGTGCTCCGCATGAAGAGCCAGGTGGAGAGGGAAGGTATGATCGGGCTGGTCAGTTTGATATGAAGGTGGAGATTCCTGAGTTCGAAGGGAACATCAAGCCTGAGGTGTTTATTGATTGGCTAAACACGGTGGAAAGGGTTTTTGACTATAAAGAGATGCCAGACCATCGGAAGGTGAAGCTTGTTGCTGTCAAGTTAACAAAAAATGCATCAGCTTGGTGGGAGCAATTGAACATGAGGAGGCTGAGGATGGGAAAATCAAGAATTACTACCTGGGAGAAGATGAAGAAGGCTTTGAGAGGAAAGTTTCTACCAGACAACTATCTTCAAGAATGGTTCTCAAAATTATACAATTTTCCACAGGGAAACAAATCGGTGGATGAGTACACTGAGGAATTTGATTTGCTCATGGTTCGTTGCGGTATTGATGAACCGGAAGAGCAAACTATTGCCCGTTATTTGGGAGGGTTACGGAAGGAGATTCATGATGTGGTAACATTGCAGCCTTATTGGTCATATGATGATGTCTACAAGCTTGCAGTCAAAGTAGAGAAATAATTGAAGCAGAAGGCTAGTTGCACGGCAAGTGGATTTGGTCCTCGCAACCCTATTAGAAAGGAACAACCTTTTGTATTTGTTCGAGAACTTGAAAAGCCGATTCCAAGGCATTTTGAGAAGGGAGCAGATGGTAAGAGGGATGGCAGTTCTAGTTCTAGTCGGTCAACCGGTTTTGGCAACCGAATGGTGAAATGTTTCAAGGGCTCAGGTTTGGGGCATGTGCAAGCTGATTGTCCAAATAAGAGTTTTGTCAACTTTGCAAGTGAGGCTCTAGTTTCGGATGACTCAATCAAAGAAGATGACACTCCTATATATGATGAATACAATGATGATGATGATGACGGTGTTACATGGAGTGATCATGGAGAGGCCTTAGTCATTCAACGAAGCATGAATGCTTCAAGAGTTGAGGACCAGGACTGGTTGTGCCACAACATTTTTCATACTCGGTGCACTGCCAATGGGAAGATATGCAATGTAATCATCGATGGTGGAAGTTCAGAAAATGTTGTGTCACAAGAAATGGTTGACAAGCTAAGGTTGAGGGTCGAGAAACGCCCAACTTCATACAAGCTTGCTTGGTTCAAGAGAGGAAGTGAGGTAAATGTTGATAGACGTTGTTTAGTTTCATTTTCTATTGGCAAATTGTATCAAGACAAAGTGTGGTGCGATGTGGTACCTATGGATGCATGTCACTTACTGTTAAGGAGGCCATGGCAGTATGATCTAAAAGCTTTCCATGATGGGTTCAAGAACACTTATACTTTTGTGAAGGATGGTGTTAAGGTGATTTTGGGGCCTTCAAGAAGTGATCAGACAATAGCCAAGTGCAACACTCAAGAGAGGGCTACCTTCCTTACCATGACAGAATTTGTAGAAGAGATTCAAGGAGAGGCTCAAGTGTATGCGTTGGTGGTGCAAGAGGTGAATACTGGAAGTCCAATTCCTCAACGGCTTGAACCTTTATTCGAAGAGTTTTCTGATGTTATACCTGAGGAGTTACCAAAAGGCTTACCACCTATGAGGGATGTACAACACCAAATCGACTTCATTCCAGGATCTAATTTACTGAACAAAGCTGCTTACCGTATGAGCCCAGCCGAGCATCTTGAGCTACAAAGGCAAGTCAGAGAGTTAGTTGAGAAAGGCCTGATCCAAGAAAGCATGAGCCCATGTGCAGTGCCGACCCTTTTGACACCAAAGAAAGACGGGACTTGGAGGATGTGTGTGGATAGCAGAGCTATCAATAAAATCACAATAAAGTATCGGTTCCCTATCCCTCGTCCAGATGATATGTTTGATATGCTTAGTGGCTCTCAAGTGTTTTCCAAGATTGACTTGCGGAGTGGGTACCGTCAAATAAGGGTCAGACCAGGAGATGAATGGAAGACGGCCTTCAAGACTAGAGATGGGTTGTATGAATGGCTTGTCATGCCCTTTGGATTATCAAACGCACCAAGCACTTTCATGCGCCTCATGAATCAATTATTTCGACCATATATTGGTAAGTTTCTGGTTATTTACTTTGATGATATTTTGGTGTATAGTTTGAACGAAGAACAACATGTTGAACATCTCAGACAAGTGATGCAAGTCCTCCGAGAACAGAAGTTATATGCCAATCTTAAGAAGTGTGACTTCTTAACCGATAGCTTGGTGTTTCTCGGTTATGTTGTTTCAAAAGATGGGATTAAAGTTGATCCAAGCAAGGTGGATGCTATACGAAGTTGGCCTACTCCTACTAACATCTCTAAGGTACGAAGCTTCCATGGATTAGCTTCTTTTTATAGGAGGTTCATTCCACATTTTAGCTCAATTATAGCCCCCATCACTGATTGCTTAAAGAAAGGTGATTTTGAGTGGAGTAAAGAAGCTGCTGAAAGCTTTGAGTTGGTGAAAGAGAGAATGACTACTGCTCCTGTGTTAGCAATGCCAAATTTTGAGAAGGTGTTTTCATTAGATTGTGATGCTTCCCACAAAGGAATATGAGCAGTTCTCAGTCAAGAAGGAAAACCAATTGCCTTCTTTAGTGAAAAGCTCAATGAAGCAAAGCGACGCTACTCAACTTATGATGTGGAGTTTTATGCTATTGTCCAGACCTTGCGACATTGGCGTCATTATTTGATTCACAGAGAGTTCATTTTATTTTCAGATCATGAGGCTTTGAAGTACATAAATGGCCAACATAAGCTTAATGCTAGACATGCCAAATGGGTGGCTTACTTGCAGGAATTCACCTTTTCAATTCGTCACAAATCTGGCATCCAAAATAAAGTTGCTGATGCTTTGAGTAGAAGGTCAGTTTTGCTGAGTACTATGCAGGCCTCAGTTATTGGGTTTGATGTCCTAAAAGCTCAGTATGCCGAAGATCCTGATTTTGGAAAAAGTTGGAAAGAATGTCAAGAAGGAAAGGCTTCCAAATTCTTGTTGCATGATGGGTACTAATTTTATGGCAGCCGTTTGTGCATACCAATGTGTTCTTTACGTACTGTTATAATCTCTGAATTGCATGATGGAGGCTTGGGAGGACACTTTGGGCGCGACAAGACTTTGGGGTTAGTTGCAACAAAGTTTTATTGGCCTGGAATGCATAGAGATGTTACTAAGCATGTGGAGAGGTGTCGAGTATGTCATATAGCCAAGAGTAAGTCTCAAAACACAGGGTTGTATACTCCTTTGCCGGTTCCCGAATCGCCTTGGGAAGATGTCTCTATGGACTTTGTTTTGGGGCTGCCAAAGACAAGACGTGGGGTTGATTCTATTCTTGTGGTGGTAGATAGATTTTCCAAGATGGCACATTTTCTTCCTTGCTCCAAAACCTTCGATGCAACTCATGTGGCTCAATTGTATTTCAAAGAAGTTGTCAAACTTCATGGGGTTCCGAAGTCTATTACCTCTGACCGTGACCCTAAGTTTATCAACCATTTTTGGAGGACACTATGGCATAAAATGGGAACTCATCTTAAATTCAGTAGTTCTCATCACCCTCAAACCGATGGTCAAACAGAGGTGGTGAATCGGTCTCTTAGAAATTTGTTAAGAAGCCTTGCTGGAGAAGAAAAGCATAAATGGGACCTCACTTTGTCTTAAGCTGAGTTTGCTTACAACATTTCCAAGAATAAAACAACAGGAAAGTGTCATTTTGAAATAGTCTATGGAGTGATTCCAAATAGCCCCCTTGATCTACTTCCTCTGCCAATTTCGAACAGATTTAGTGGTGATGCTGAAGACATGGCAGAACACATCAAGGAGTTACACTCACAAGTCAAGAAGAGGTTGGAGGAGAGTAATCAGAAGTACAAAGTAGAAGCGGATAAACATCGAAGATATATGGAGTTCAAAGAAGGAGACTTGGTGTGGATTAATCTTCGTAAGGAAAGATTTCCAAGAGGGAAGTATGGAAAACTTCATGCTAGAGCTGATGGTCCTTTTTGGGTGCTTAATCGTATAGGTGAGAACGCTTACCAGATTGAGTTACCTAGAGATATGGAGGTATCAACAACCTTCAATGTTGCTGATTTGCAACCTTATTATGAGACTGTTACCTCGCAGAGCTTTGACTCGAGGGCGAGTCATTTCAAACAAGGGGAGACTAGTGAAGAGGCATCTGTTGAGACAGCTGGCACATCTAATCCTTGTGCAGAAGATTTAAAAGACTATTGTTTGGCAAGAGACAGGTCTAGGAGGGAGATTAAGAGGCCTAACAAATTCCAATAAAAATAGAGCTGTTAGCCTTGGAAATCTCTGAGTTTGTTATTTCATGCTTAGGACTTGTCTCCAGCATTTATTTGTTTTTAAGTCTTTGTTTTCCCTTTATATGTAAGCTGTAGAGAATGGAAGAATCAGTTTTGGAGAGATGAATTACTGATAATACAAACCTTGTTGAAGGTATTGTTCCTCTTTCCCTATGTTTGCCTTTGTCCTTCTTCTTATTCTCAATTGCCGAACCCGAAGAACATAGACAAAAATTTGATACAACATACTCTATTCTCTCTTTTTAGAGTTCTACGGTGTTCATGAGTTACCACTAAGTCACGCAATTCTTGTCGAGTTATGGGGAGGTCGATTCATCATGGTGGAGGAAACCAGTTCATCATACGGTGGATGTAGTCCTTCAACGATGTGGGAAATTAGCTCACGTTTATTAACAGGAGACCCTGCTTTTTCAAGTTCATCGGCGATTTCTCCAGCGTAGTTGAAGTTATTTTTCCATAATATTGTATGAATATGCGTTCTAGAATCTGCGGGCGTCCAGTTTTGGAGGCAAGCCTTGAGCCGTAGGACACGAGACTCTGCAGACTGAGCCAAAATGTTTTCCAACATTGGCCTATGACAGGCTCTATAGATTCGGCGGGCAGCATTGTCCTCTCTCATTTCGGCAGATGAAGTGGAAGACGTTTTCCCATGTATTTGTATTGGTAGCTTTGATGTGGGTAAAAAGATTGAAGATATAAACCCAAATCATATTTATATTGGTGATGACAACATTGGTTTCAATGATGGACTTCCAAGAACTACGCATGAGTAAGCTTCAATTTTGGGTGAGTGTGGGTTTTGGAGGAATTGCATACAGAACAAAAGAAAAATTTGTTGATTTTCTTGGGTTTGATGCTTCCAATTTTTAGATTTCAAAAATATTAATTGATGTTGTCAATCACATAAAGAATGGTGGTAAAAGTTTTGGGTTATTTGGTGTTTTCCTCAAGTTAAGATTGAACTCCTTGGAAATCATGGTGTTCAAGCAACTTCCAAAATTGCAGAAGTTTCGCTATTCTATGAGAATGATTATAAAGAGAACTCAGGGTCAAGTTCACGTGAAACGGAAGCGAATGATAATTTGTTGCAGTGAATGAAAAAATTGAGTTCCAAGAATCATTTAATTCTGATTTTTGGGTTTTCTCACGTTGGAAATGAAGAGTATTGGTGAAGCTGCTATTATGGTTATAAATAGCTATCTTTATGTTTCAAGATTTAATAAGTAGTTTTTTTGTTTTCTCTTCCTTATATCTTATAAAAGGAAGCTCTTCTTTCATTTGTAAGCAGATTTTAGTCTTGAGTTTTATCAAAAGTTTATATAATTTGGTGAATGATTTCCTCCCAATTGTTTTAGAAACTCTTATCTCTTAGATGGATTCCTAAGTAGCGAGTTTTGCTCTTATCTTCTTGGTGGATTCCTTAGAGTGGTGAGCCTATCTATCCTAAAGACGTGCTCCCCGTAGCAGTCTTTATTTTAGTCTTTCACCGTAGCAAATCCCGATATCAGTTTTTCCGGTATCAATTATGTTCAACGCCTTTGGGACCTTGTTAATCCGGAGTTCCACCTCTACATTTCTGCAACTACCGGCAAAGAAGCCTGGGCGGCGTCGCAACCGCATCGAACAGAGCAGGTGGACCTTGAACGACGGTGTATCCAAAATACTAGGCCCGATCACTGTAGAATCGCCATTCACAACATGCTCCCCGTCCACCTTGGTTACCCGGAGCTTCTTGCCTTCTGCAAAGGTATCAAGATCGCTTCTGTTAGCCATATCTAGCAGATCTTGAAAGCTCAGCACCTTTGGCACCACGCGCCACCTGAATAACAATGAATAGTCAGAAATAACATTTGCGAACTCCTCCACCGCGTTATCCACCACAACAAAAAGCGCCGAGCCGGTTAACTCTGCGAGTTGTGTTTCCAAGAATGCAGCAAAAATTGAGCAATCTTTGGATCAGCGAATGTCTGCAACTAAACTCCGACGCGGCGGCTCCGTTGAAGCAATATTCGAAGCCGCCAAACCCGAACCAGACTGCTTGAACGTGAAGATCGTAGCCACACCGTAAATCACCACCAAACTGTTGTCATAGATCGGGTCCACGTTGACCCGTACCCCATTAACCAAGATGTTGTCGTCGACGGCGAGTGATGACATCACCGTCAGCATACAATCGGGGCGCAAAGTCTCGATCGTCGTCCCCCAAGTTTGGGTTTCGATGGAGAGGTGTTAGGGCAACACGTGGATCCAGAGGAGTGGGAAGGAGGGAGGGCCGGACTGGACGAAGGCGATCTCCAGTGGAGTGAAGATTGTGGTTGTCGGAGAGCTGAGGGCGAGGCCGGCGATGGTGGCGAGCTGGAGAGAGAGCCACATAGACAGGTGTTCGGAGTCGGATAGGGTTTTGGCCGCGGCGACGAGGGTTTTAGCGAGGCAAGGCACGGCAGGCAAAGCGGCGGGGGTCAATGTTGCGGCTGGAGAAGCCACGAAAGGGGTCAACGCCGCGACCGAAGAAGCCACGACGGAGGAGGAAGATGGACAAAGGGAGATGATCTAACAAGAGCAACAAACAAGGAGGTGTAGATCGGAAAGGTTTTCATCTTTTCTGTTTCTTTCTTTTCACAAAGGATTTTGGCAAAGGGATTGGTTTTCTTTTTTTCTCTCTTTAATTTTATTAGGGCTTGAAGAATCGATTTGGGGGGTTTTTGGGGGTTTTAAGCTGAAGTAGAGAGAGAGGAGTAGGAAGGCGGGAAAATAAAGGAACCGGAGAATCAGGTCGGTGGGTCTGGCGGTTAGTTTGTTACGCAAGGAGGCGCGTGCGTGCAACTCTCCTTTCGCTAGCGCGTGTCTCGGGGCAAGAGCGAGAGCGAGGCTAGTGTGATTGTGTGAGTCTGTTTTTCGATAAGACAGTTTCTATTTTTTTTTTTTTTTGAGAATTACTAATTTTTTTCTAGAGAGGAAAATAGTTACTAGTTCATATACATTATGCTTGAAATAAAACTGTCGTTTTCCTAAGAAATAAAAGCATAGTTTGTCACTCATATGACAATTCTTGCATGATGACGTGGTTCACAAATCATCAATAGCCGTCACGTTTTATATTTGATAGCAAATTGTCTTGTAAGATGACTTACGTGACACATTTAATCTTCGATCATTTCTTGATATCTACGGAACACTCGCATGATGGAAAAACCCTGATAAATAATAAAATAATTTTATCCCTTCCAAATGACTGAGAGGGGTTTATTAAAAAAAAATGACAGAAAGGGGTTCTAATGAGGACCGTAAAGTTGACGACTTTATCATTAATCGTTTATTACACCTATTTTTTCAATCACATTTTTTCATCTCAACCGTTCAGTTTTTAGGTCTATATAAATAGATAATTTCTACAAATTTTCAGTCAAACCGGTGATAGCTAAGGATTCATAATTCGATCATATTTTCTCATCTTAACCGTCCAGTGTTTATATATATATATATATATACAGGGCCCTTCCACTAAGGGATCCATTTTTTTGACATATATGAGGGATGAGGGATTACACCAACTTTTCAATCACAAAATCACATCTCCACCGTTCAATATGTAGTTCTATATGAGTAGATCACTTCTGCAAATTTTCAGAAATTTTGGTGATCGTTAAGGCATTCAAAACTACGATTTATAATTATAAGCATGAATGGTTCAGGTTTGGCAGATTTGGTTCGTTCATTGATTTAATCTTGTTCGACACCTTAATGATCACCAAATTGGCTGAAAATTTGCATAATTGATCTATATATAAGGACTAACAAACTGAACGGTGGAGATTCAAAAATATAATCGAAAAGTTAGTGTAATCCCCCATCCCTCATATATGTCAAAAAAAGGAATCCCTTAGTGGAAGGGCCCTGTATATATATATATATATATATACACACACACACACACTAAGGTCGTATGAATTGAAGTCCAGGGGGGAGGATTTTTTTGTAATCTATCAAATAGAGGTTTGCAGTGTTTCCTAAGATTTTTGTAAAAATCGGCTACGTAATTTAAGGATCCTAAGAATCTTTGTAATTGGTTTTTATCTAAAATGACGTCCGGGAATTTATCAGCAAATTGGATGGCTCTATCGATGGGTCTAACTTGAAGTTGGTGAATGTTGAAACCAAGAAAGCGAATGTTGGTCTGGAATAATTTGATTTTCGAGGCAGAAATTACTAAACCATTATTTTTTATTATGGAAAAGAATTGATGTAAATGTTTCCAATGCTGGTCAATTGACTGTGAAAAGATTAGGACATCATCAATGTAGACGATGGAAAAATGACTGTAGGGGTTAAAAATATCGTTCATTATATTTTGGAATTCACTAGGAGCATTCTTTAGGCCGAATGGCATAACATTCCATTCATAATGGCCAAAAGGTGTGACAAATGCGGTTTTGTATTTATCGGTTTCACTTATCTGGATTTGCCAAAATCCTGACTTCATATATCATTCCTACCCAGTCAACATCTCCAATCCCTCAGTTAAATACTCAAGCTCCTCAGTTACCATCTTCTTCTAAAAACAGAGCCTCCAGTTCATCTTCATCTTCCAAAGCAGAAGAATTAAAAGAATTAGCCAGACAATTATTAAAGCAGACAGCTACTTTATCATCAGATGAAGAAAGTAATCCTTCACCATCAGAATCATCGACTCATAGTCATCAAAGCTCTCCCAGTCATCAAATCAAGTGGGCCGATTATGAAGATAGTCAAGACCCCTATGCCGATTTCCAGTAAAACAACATAATCAAGACCCAGATGCAGACAGACTACTATTCATCAACAGTTAATTGCAGACAAACTACTATTCATCAACAGTTAATCTCGTGGCAGACCAATCACTATTCATGAACAGTCAAACTTTTACTATTCATTACTTTTGTAACTCCTACATATAGGAGCCCTCAGTTTCATTGTAATCAGGCTTTCATTTTTCCTCTCTTCTCATCTCTTTCTCTCTAGTCAGAACTTCCCTGAGTTGATCATGAATTCTGGAGGTAATATGACTAGGGGTACCTATGAAGTGTTGGATGATTGTATAAAATAATGTGTTGACTGTATCAGAAATTCCCATTCCTGTACGTTCGTCAAAGATGGTAGTCTCATCTTCATCGCGTTTAATGGCATGTTTAATGGATGACCTAGAGTCAGGAGTGAGATGTTTTTCCCACCAGGAATGAAGCATTCCTGTAAATCCTGTGGAAAGTATGTCAATGATTTCGGGTTGACTGAAATTATGATTAGTGACATAGCTATTGGCTGCCATGGACATGTGATGTAATTTATTTAGGATTTCTTGTTCTGATAAATTATCAATGTTCCATTCATAAGTTTTATCTGAAGAAACTGAGAATTGATTGTTAAAATGATTACTAGGTTGTATATCTAGAGGGAGAGGACGTTCTGTCCAAGTTTTAAAAGGTTGTTTCTTGGGATGAATTATTCTATCTAATTTTAAGGATTTTGTGTTTAAGTTTTGAAATATCTGGCTTAATTCTGAAATTTGGCTAGTGTCACTAGAATCGTTATCTGATGAAGTGGTTTGTTGGGTGTGAATTACTGCAATCCTACTAGATTCAGGTGTTTCAGATTTTAATTTTTCTAACATTCGTTCGATCTTTTGAATGGAAGAAGTAGGGTTGATGGTAGGTTTGTTTAATTCACTGAAATGAACTAAAGGCGTTTCTGGTTTGGTTTGTGGTAGAATGTTGGTTTTAGAGGATATGTTATCGATTTTTATTTCTATCTTGTCTAACTAGGCTCCTATGGTGACTAAACTCTGGTTTGTATAGTTATTTTGTTCAATAATTTTTTTAGTTTCTGGGTTAATTTTCTTAGTTTCTAAATCTTCGACAGCGATTTTAAAAGGTGAGGCTATGATTAAACTGTTAAGGTGATCAATTACTATTGTTTCAACAGGAGGATGACTAGAAAGTACAGAACTAGTAGAGGTTTTCCATTTTGCTTTTGTTAATGTTTGAATGATTTTTGAATCGTTTAATTGATCTATGAAATCAAGGAAGAATATTTCAGATTTTGTTTCAAGCATAAATGCTTGCCAATCACGAAATAATTGCTTTCGTTGAGTTATGAAAGGGTACTTCATCCTATAGAGGTTTCTCCTAAGGATATTTTCTTGTGAATCAAGATGTTTATCTAATTTAGAGTAATTAATTACGAAGGGTTGAGTGAGTGTACTTAATTGAGGATTTAGTGGAGGAGTAACTAAAAAATCAGAAGCAGTGGGAGAAGTTTGCTCTTCATCTGTGACTGAAATATTTTGAGTTTCGTTTTCTGTATAATTTGGGTAACTAACTTGGGAACTAGTTCTGATGTTTTTAATTTTGAGTTTTTGCAATTCTTCCTCTAATTCTCTAATCCTAATATTTTTAATTTCTTTATCCAAATCATAATCTCGTTTAGACATTGTGGAACCTGCAAATGAATGTCTAGCAGTTGCAAAAGAATGTCTAGAGGAATTTCCTATTTCTTGAATTCTTGAGTTTTGACTTATCCTGGAGCTTTGAAAATTAATTCTTACTGTGCCATCATTAAACTGTTGAATACAGTCTAAATCAGCAAGATTATGTTGTGCGTTAGATGGGTGATTCTCACTGGTGAGAGACCATTCTGAAGGAAGATGGACGTCTGACCATCTGATTGTGTGTGGAACACTAATATTGGCATTTTCTTGACTGCTTTGAATTAAGAGAGTTTGATTTTTGGGACTTTTGCTAATAGCTTGGAAATTCATATTTGTGCCAGTGACTTTATAATGGATTCTATATATTAAGGCTAAAGGTTGGGTTCCTTCAAGAACGTGATAACCTGAAGTTTTAATATTTAAGGTTAAAGCTTTTAAGATATGAGGGTCACTAAGGCTAATGGTAAAATCAGGGAAACAATTGAGATGAACTGGACCATTAAACAGACTTGACTCAATTAATCCAAGGGTACTGTCATTAAAGTCAGTAAACCTTGCATCTCTTAAACATAAGAGAATGGAGGCATTAAGACATTTTCTAGTTAAAGGCTTAACACCGATTTGGACTAATCCAATATGGAGAAAATTATGACCATCTTTGCATTGTTTCTTAATTGATTCAGGACTAAAGAGTTGGCAAGTTTCGTGTTGTTTACTAAGGGCATAAACTTGTTCTACAGATTTAATATGATGTTCACTTTTAAATGAAGAAAGACTCCATTTTTTCTTATAGATTTCGTTACTAGGAACTATGGGGATATTCCAATCATTGATATCGATCTATGTTATCGTTTGACTGAAATTCAATTTGTTCTTCATTAACTATATCTGGGATTCTATTGAGGGAGGATTTGGACGAACTAGAAGTGACTGAGTTGGATCTAAAAAGTCGACTCATTTTGGGAAATGAAAAGAAAACTGGACCGTAAGAAAAAGATAGGAGGTTTTAAGAACCTAGGCTTAAAATCCTAAAGGCTAAGACTCACTCTACACCGCTCATGCCGCATCCGCTCATGCCTCACCTGGGACTTAGTGTTTGGACCTGGACTTAATGTTTGGTTTGGAGAGAATAATAGGCTTAAAAGAAGATAAGGAAAGGAAAATAGAACCCAAAATCTTAAAATTAAGGAACAATTAACAAAACATTTCATAAAATAAGTAAAGTAGATAGATCAGCTCAAGATCCACTCCTAGGCGGTAGTCCGCCACCTGGGGATTGAGGTGTTTTAAACAAAATAACTAAAGATGAACTCCAGAACCACTCCTAGGTGGTAGTCCGCCACCTGGGGTTGGAGATTCTTTAAAGTGTAACTATATCAGGCCTTTCGGCTCTGATACCAAAAGAAAACGATTATATATATATATATATATATATATATATATATATATATATATATATGAGTAGATCATCCTTGCAACACTTAATTGGTCTAGTAGTAACAACTTATCTAGTAGTAACAACTTAGCTGATTGAAGTTAAATCTCAATTTATTCTTAGTGGCTAGAGGTGAGGAAGCATTCTGACAAGATCCCTCGGCGCTGATTAATCTCTGAGTCTGGAAAGATTTTGAGGATACCGTCGTTGATACTCTAAAAAAAAAAAAACTTATCTAATGCAAGGTTCTAAAAAGCGCTAGGCGCTAGTCGGGCGGACAGCGCCCAAAAGATTAATCGGGGATTAATCAGATTTGTATTTTTGCATTTATTTTAATTTTTAATAACAAATAATTGTATAAATACAATTAAAATATGTATTATAATGTCTAAAAATAATATAAAAAAAACAACATATACTGCTGAAAATACATAACATATGTCCTTAAAAATGTACTAACAACAATGTTCTTACGAAAATAAGAAATATAATTCAACATTTCAACAACAATGACATTGATGATTGAAGCAAGTAAGAAACACAATTAAACAATAATGTCTTTAGGAAAATCCGAAAATAAAAAACACAATTCACCAACTAGGCAACAATGTCCAAAAAACAATTCAAATAAAGAAAAATACATTCTTGCAAGCCTACTCCTCCAATTCTTCTTCTCCATATCCTTCAAGTACTTCTTCGGTATCGGAGTCAAACTCAAAATCCATAATTTCTTCTTCCTCTCCATCCGAATCAAAATCTTCTTCAAGTTCTCTTATTTCTTGAATCCTAGAACTTCTGCTAGGCTCTAAGACACTATCCACTCCTAAATCATTTCCAACCATTTCATTAGTGACATCGGACAAAGTATCCTCATCACCACAATCAATAATCCAACCTTGTGCATTAGTAGCTTCACTAGCAAGAAGAACATCCACATTTTTTTTCTTCTCTCTCTCTCTCTCTTTTCTTTTTGTTGAGAATATACCGTGCGTTGCCGACTCGCCGTCGACTTGTGAGTTGTGACTAGAGGGGATGAGAGAGGAGAGAATAGACTCAATAGAGACAGAAAGGACTCAAAGGAGAGACAGAGAGGAGAGAGTCCGAGGGACAGAGAGGAGAGAATAAAGGGGACGACCGGATGAGAGAGGAGAGAATACAGACAGAAAGGCGAGACAGAGAGAGGAGAGACGGAGATGAGAGACGAAGAGAGGAGAGACTGAGACTGAGAGAGAATAGAGGCGAGGGCGCGAGGCTGGGTAGATTAGGTCTTTTTTTTTCCCTTCGGTTTTCACTTTTCACTTAAAAAAAAACGTTTTTTGGTCCGCCCAGGCGGCCAAAAAAGGCTAGCCGCCTACACTCGCCGATTTGCCTAAAATCGGGACGGCAACCCTTCTCCTGGCGCCCAGGTGGCCTCCCAGGCCGTTTTTTAGAACCTTGATCTATTGTGATTCACACTCCTTAAAGTTTGATATAATCGACAATTTTTAGAGTGTTTAGATTATACACCATGTAATACAAATATATGCGGTCTTTTTACATGAATGATCAAAATTACACTGTATACTTACACCACCGTGAAGCCACAAAATCCTCCATCCACGCCGTTAGCCTCCGAACAAGACAAATCCACCATCTTCCTCACCATGACTGCAAGCCACGACTCCTTTGATCAATCTGCCTCAATTGGACTAGCTTCGCCATCGACACCAAGAACCAAAAACTTTAGGTGAAATCACGCCGCCGCCATGATTCAAAGGTTGGAAGAGACAACCACCTTCCTTGCATAAGCCTGCAAGCCGAGATCATTTTGCTCAAACCTCAAGCCAAAAACCATAGAAGAAACTTACTTGGTAGTTTGTAGATCTCGTCCGGTAGCCACAACTCAACGTCGCCAAAGCCCATAGGTCGGCCCCGACCAAGATTGGCCTCCGGACGAGATAGGTTTTGGAATGGAAGTCGCCGCTCTTAGGGTTTGCTCTCAGACGGCTCAAACCAAGATACAAGATAAGAAAACTATATTAATAAATTGCTAGTGTTATTAACACGGCATTTTATATTATTAACTGTATCTATAATAAGAATTAATTATGAAATAAATTTAAATTAAAATATTTGGATTAATAATACAAAATAGAGTGTTTAATAACATTAACCTTGGTAAATTGGTAATGTATATGAATATGTTTAAAGAAATTAGTTAGAAATACAAGAGACCAAGGTACAAAGCCGAAAGCTAGTAGAGGTCACTGCGAGACCGCCGCCGGAGCAATCTCAGGTACGTTTTCCGTCCGCCAAAATCTCCGTCGTCTCTTGCATTTCCCGCCTGCCAAAACGACGCAGTATTGTTTCCCCTGTGCTTTCAACTAATCAGTTTCGTTGTCATTTGTTAATGAAGGATATTCGAGATGGGAAAAGATAGCCAGAACCAGACGACGTTGGCTATGGAGATCGACAATCCGAAGGCCAACACCTCCGATCAGATCGGTCCTAAATTCTCCATCAACGGTTCGTTTTCCGATCCATTGCTCTCCGATTTCGTTATCTTCGTTGTTTGATTGATATTTTCATCGCATTTTCTGAACGATTTGCTGATATCAGTGCGGTTTTTACAGTTTTACAGCTGTTGAAATCTGCTCAGATGCAACATGGATTGCGCCACGGGGATTACACTCGTTATCGGTATGTTTTGGTTGTGTGTGGTTCAGTTTTTGCTTGATGAGACTGTTGTTTTGGCGATGGTGTGTGTTTGTTTGCATTGCGAAATCGGAATTGTTGTGATTGTTTAGTGGAATTGTGTTTTAGGTTCAGTGTGTTGTGATTGTTTTGTATCTGTTTCCGCAGGAGGTATTGCACTGCAAGGTTGAGGAGGCTGTATAAGTCATTGAAGTTCACTCACGGCCGCGGAAAGTACAACCGCCGAGCAATAACCGAATCAACTGTCACTGAAGTGAGGTGTGTCATTTTGTCATACATTTTGTTTGTCAGATTGAATGACAGTTCTAGGTTGCATTGTCGTGTGTAAGTGAACCGATCTTGTGGTGAATAGGTGTGGCATATATTAGTTTTTCTTGCTTTTCTGGCGTTGAGGTATTCAGTTAGGATCACGAGGTGTATATTACTTGTGCAAGTCTTCTAGCATAGCAATAAATGACAATCCCCTTTTTTGTGTCCATAACTGTTGGATTTTGCTAGGTATCTCCATGTGGTTCTATATACGGCAGAGAGGGCTTGGAGCCATGCCATGGAAAAAAGGCAAGTTCTCGATGGTCCAAATGCTCGTCAACGAATCTATCTGATTGGTAGGCTGAGGAAGGCAGTAAAATGGGCTACTCTTTTTGCGCAATTGTCTGCAATCAAGGGAGATTGTAGAACTTCCTTAGAAGCTGAGGTACATCAAAGTTGTTTTGAGTTGTACATGGTCATCATGTCGTGTCCTAAATTCATAGATATTGTTTTATTTATATATCTTAACATGATGTTTCCGGATGTTTAGTCCCCCGTTAAACTGTTTATGGATGTATGGTGTGCTTAACCTATGATTTAAATTGACTTCAGATAAGTTGTTTCCAAAAGACATGCTTTTTCTTCTTACCTTGCTAACTCTTAAATTCAATATGCAGGCTTATGCCTCCTTTATGAAAGGGAACCTGTTGTTTGAACAAGATCGAAATTGGGACACAGCATTACTGAACTTCAAAAGTGCCAGGTGCATTTTTGTCTCGTGTTATATACATTTTTTTCGAATTTTCTTGCTGCTTATATTGGAAGCATTTCAATGTCTTGTTGATAAGCAAGTAACACCTAAAAGTATGAAAAAACAAATCACTACTACTGTGCCGCAAATAATGCAATGTCTTCACATTGTTCCTGTCATATCCATTATGAGCAATGAGAGCTTTAACCTTCTAATTACTCCTTCAGAAGCTCTCTCAATTTTTCCCCTGTAGATAGTCTTACCTATTTGAACTAGGGTATATATAAAAAATTGAACATCTAAAATATTCGCCAGAAAGAAAGAAAATAGTATTTCACATTGAGTCTTCTGTACTAAAATTTTGTATGAGCACTAACAGGATTTTGGGTATGTATGTACAGAGTTGATTATTCTTTTGGTCAGTGAATATAGTTTGGTTAACTTTGTACTTATGTTTTAGGGCGGTTTATGAGGAACTTGCGAAATATGGAGACCTGGAGAATCAAGTTTTATGCCGTGAGCGTGTTGAGGAATTAGAACCTAGTATCCGGTACTGTCTACACAAGGTTGGAGAGTCAAATCTACAAGGCTCTGAACTTCTACATATTGGTGAAATGGAAGGACCTGCTTTGGACCTATTTAAGGCTAAACTGGAGGTATAATCATTTGTCAATTGTGTACTACTAGATGTGATGCTTTTTTCATTCTTTGATCTGTCTTAGGCTTCTTGTTGTTTTATTACTAATGATTTTACCGAACTTGGTTGCAGGCTGTCATGGATGAGGCAAGATCTCAACAGGCTGCCTCCATGACAGAATTTCATTGGCTAGGTCATAGATTTCCAATTTCAAATGCAAAAACTCGGGTTTCCATTTTGAAAGGTTAGTAATCTCTTTAGTAGAACTCCAATACGACAGCTTTTATTTTATCCGTTTCAATTATCCTTCTTCAGTTCATAGATGACATTGAGGAATTGATATTTCTTGATACGATCTGTCTGTATACATGGATCAATTTGTTATACTTTGGAGTTTTATTTGACATAAGAAAGTTAGCTGAAAAGACTGTTAGATTTACTGAAACAATAATAATGGATCCGAGAACCACAAAAAATGAACAGCGCTTCATTAAAATAGTAAACTGTCATGTTGTTTAGATAATGTTCAGATGCAAATGTATAGCCAGAATCAGATACTGGTTTAAAAAATCATATGAAGACTACTTCATTTCACTAGAGTAATGTTAAACATTTTCAGTATGCGACCTATGAAATTTATAGCATTCGGATGAAAAATTGGTTAATGATTCACTGTGTGGAGCTTCTTCTTTCTTTCTGCTCGGTAGAATCCCAATAATGATTCAAATTTTGATTGGATGACAAACTTTTTCAGCTCAAGATTTGGAGAAAGATATACTTGGTTCATCAGCTAATTCACTACCTACTGAGAAAAGACTAGCTGTTTTTGACAAACTTTTCACTGCATACCATGAGGCAAGGAGCAGCATTCGCAGTGATTTGGTGTGTAAGCTACAGTGCTTAAAGTATATTATACTCTGTTTTTCTTTTATCCATTTGATAAATGTTTTTTGTTTTTGGCCATGTGGCTCATCATTATTTTGTATATAGGTCAGTGCAGGTAGTTCTGAAAATGTAAAAGATGACTTGAGTGGCCTTGATAAAGCTGTTGGTGCTGTATTAGGACAACGGACCATTGAGCGGAACCAACTTTTGGTTAGCATTGCAAAGAGCAAACTTACCAAACGACGAGATGACAAAAACGAGAGAACTACTAAGCCAGAAGAGCTTGTCCGCTTATACGATCTCCTGTTACAGGTTGGTTGTCTCTATTTTATATTGCTAAGTTTTGTAAGTGCTGATATCTGTCAAAAATACATAATCTTATGTAGTTTTTGCTACTATTGGCAGAATACAGCTGATCTTTTAGATTTAGTCAGTTCGGGGCGACATAAAACACCAGAGGAAGATGCATTTATTGCAGAATTGGAGCTTAAAAGTTTGGCTTTCCGAGCTGAAAGGTTTTTTCTTCTTTTCTTTTCCTTTTTCTTTATTGACCCGTACAAGAGCTAAGAATGGCAAGAGTTCACCGTTTCATGTACAATTTCATGCTTGTTAGTTTGCCCCTGCTTCTTAGCCATCAACCAAGGGTCTGCATTTTATTTTGGCAGGTGTTTCTTTTTGGGTACATCATATAGTTTGGCTGGTAAGAGGGTGGAAGCATATGCATTGTATTGCCGTGCTCGCAGTCTTGCTGAGGATGCGCTACAAAAATTTCAAGCTGTTGGTAATGCTGATCAGGTGTGTATTAGTGTAGGCTTTTTATTTTTTTGGCATTACGTTTGCAGGAACATTTGGTAAATATGTCTGAGCTTCCTTTTAAACTGGTATTTTTCAGCTGTCTATTAGTCAGCATTAGTTCTCTATTTATTATATAGGCCTCTGATAACCCATGTAAATGGGGAAACAAAGTTCCTTTCAAGCTAACATTGTTCATTTGGTGACATTATCAAAACCATATGCCGTTTTTCATTGATAAACCAAGATGAACTAAGTACTTTTTATTTGTTCTTCCCTTCTCATATTAGCAGGTGGTGATCAAAGAGTTGAAGCGATTGTGCGATGAATGCAGATCTAACAGTTGTATAGAGCATGCAACGGGAATCATGGAAGAGTTGAAGGCTCCTGAAAATCTCTCAAAACAGATTTCTAATGTCCATATATCTGGAGTTGACACGAAGGTACGTATTATGCTTTTCCTCTTTGTCAGGACATAAACAAATGCTGTCCTGAACCTCCATAGTTTTGTAGACTGGCCAAGGTTATTTTGTGTTCTGCTCATTATTCAATTTAAAGCAATATTCAGTCCATGTGACATGGTTTGTGTACTGGGTCTAGTTGAATCTGGATTTTGGTAGTATAAAAGGTCTTGTCCCTAATTCTAGGTAGCCCAGCTTGGATAGTCCGGGCCTTTTCCCTAGTTTGTTAAAATTATGCTTCTCTATAGATATTCAAGCTATTGTGTCTTGTCTAGGTTGTCAGACTCCTAAGCATTGATAGTCTTAATAAAGTACCGTAAATCTAGATAAGTTTGCACGATGAGCATCTACGTGATTCTGCTCAAAGATGTAGCAAAGTTTGCCAGGGTCTAATTGTCATACAATATCTTACATGTTTCTTCTCTTTTTGGGTTATCCTTGACCTTATATGCAGGAGAAATTCCTCCTTGAGAAACTTGAGGTCTACGAATCTGCGGTTGGAGATTCAAATGTGAGAAGTGGTGCGCGGATTGAGGCTTTCCCTCCTCCCTTCCAAACAATTCCTCGCAATCCAATTGTTCTAGACCTTGCCTATGATCATATTGAGTTCCCATCTCTTCTAAATAGGATGAAGAAAGAAACAAAGGGCTTCATTAGTAGGTTTTGGAGATGATTCTAGATGGAGGATTTCTGTGAATCAGGCTTTGGCCTTGACCTTTCATTGAACCCCTGATCTTATGGTGGTGGAATAGAGAGTTTTGACATTTGTAGGAAGAACATGTCAAAGAGATGTGACCTTTATTTTCTGTGTAGGAAATTATAAACAAATTAGAATTATTTTGACAGATCAAAGTGCTGGTGTGTTAAAGTTTTGCAGTTATTGTATTCCATCATGTTGATCAAGATTGAATTCTTTCTTTAGTAAACTCAACCTTCATTATTAACTATGATTATCGGGGTTATAACGTGACCTCGTCAAAAGTAGCAGTGCGATTTTGATCAGGTTGATCGGAAGCCTTCATTTGATCTGGTGCAGTGCGATTATGATCAGGTTTCCTTGCTTCCCCAGATAGACGTCCAGCTGCTGGCCTTCAACCCCTTCTTTTTCTATTTCTTCATATCAGCCATGCCACCATTCCAAAGAGCTGTTCAGTACCTCCTTTTAGACATCAGAGCAAAATGCACAAACAGGTCGATGAAAGCTGCAGGTTCATGCCGAACTTTATAAAACCAAGCGATGCTTCATGCTTCCAGAGTTTCTTTGCCTTTGCATAAGACCACAAGCACTGGACCATTCTTTCGTGGCAAGCACGCCACGAAAACAATTTTCGTTTTGTTTGCAACATTCAGAGATTCCAGATTGCTTCCCAAACCAGATTATTTGAAGCAGCCGGATCCGCCCAACAATTTCTACTTCTAGCCACCCCGCTCTTGATGTCTACACCTGACAACTCATTTGGTAATCGGCACCCGAATGTAAAAGAATCCCAAGTGTAGATCACAAAAGTTCAAAACAAGCTAAAGAGCTAGGTATTCGAACTACTGCTACACAGCTTTTGATCTATAGAAGTTGTGGATGCTCGAAGGTCAGAAATAAATTAAAACAAGATGAAGAGCTTAGTATTATATATATATGCTCGAGTTTCATTTCGTACTCCAAATTTGAGGATTTATGTGAATTAGGCTTTGTCCTTGACCTTTCATTTAACCCTGATCTTATGGTGTGGAATAGACACAGTTCCGACTTTGATGTGACATTTTTTTTATGAAGGAAATTATAAACAATCTATGAAATTAAGAAAGCAAGAATCAATATCCAATTTGTTTTGCCAAATCTATACATCTCATAATCATAATTACATCCCTATTACACATCAATATAAGCCAATGACACCAGTCAAGCCAATGGATCGAAGGACTCTATTGCTGACCATAAGAGTCTAAACAAAACCTAGACTACCAACAGGAACACCAATTCTTCTCGTGCACTCTTCCATTGAAATTCAAGGTCTGTGTAGCTCAATCATTGTTGAGAATACCCAAACGAGTCCACTTGGATAAAACAGCCCGGAGGTGAAGTACACTCCTTAACATGAATTAACATAATGTAATTAATTTTCTCTAATATCTTATGTTCAAAAGAAAAATGTATATATGCTGTATGCATTGTCAGAATGTTTTTTCTTATGCATTTATAATATGATATCATATGAATGGGCGGTGACATACTCTTAGAATGATGCTAAGACAAATGAAATTCATATTTGTAAAGTTCGACCCTTTTTGTAGCTTGTTCATGTTTTATGAGAAGAGGGGTATTGTGCGAATGGCATGAGTAAAAACGTAAATCCTGATGTTTTTAACGGATAATTCATGTGTCACGACCTGATTGGCTGGCAAAAAGAGGGGTGAATGTGTGGGTGAACCTCAGAATAAAAGGTTTGACTGTTATACCGGTATGTTATGCAGCAAGTCGTGAATCATCGGATCGTTTTGATTTTTAAAATGCTAAACAATCCGACGGCTTAGATGCATAGCATACCATATGGTATAGCAAAAATTTCCGTAAAGGTAAATCCATCGGTCCAAATATAAACGTGGATCACAATGACGTTCAACTACTTGTACTTTGGCACACTACAACGGCGATGGCGACAGAGACGGTGGTGGCCTCTGAGCATCACCTCGAATGGGACTGGAAATTCGATGACATGGAGATAGAAAAGCTTGGCTCTCGGACGTCAAATGAAGATAGCATGCCAAAGATCTCTTATGTTGAGTGCTTCATAAGACACCATGGTGCATTTTCCTCCTCTTCGATCAACTCCTATTTTGTTCACAAGTCATTCGAATCATTATTCACAAGTACTTGTTTTGTATAGTACCAATAGTCAGAGAAGGTTGGGCATTGATAGGACCGGCTTTGGAGGAGCGTGGTGTTTTTTTGCCAAGTTAACCTGGTATATGCCCTAGCTCGTACTCCAACTCTTTTCTAGAATACATTGCGATTTCAAGGTGCTTTTGATTTATATGAAATCAATAATAATGGTCAGGAGAAGCGCGCGCTACATGCCTACATCAAAGTGAAAACCACCAAATACATGAGGGATCCAGATTTTTTTTTTTAAGGGAAAAATGGCCAGCAACCCCAAATAATTCATTGATAAACTTATGCTAGAATGACATCAAAACACCATTACATTAGACAATTAGCTCACTTATTCAAGTGAGCTTAACATAAGATTAAACTAGATACAAAACAAGATACCAAAGAAACATAAAAACTGGAGCCAAGACGCTCAATTGCGGTACTCAAAGCCTCATGAATCCATCTAGTTACAGCTAGCTTGCTGAGTCTGCCAAGTTATCCAAACATGCGACTTAAGCCACAGTCAGTTTGAAATCAGGCCTAATAACCCAATTCCAAATCTGACTTTTGATGGGCTTGAGGCCAAACCCAAGCCCAAACACCTGAGTCCATTCCTAAACCCTAAACAACCAAGATGGCTTCATCACCGGCGTCCCTGTCCCCGCCAACATCATCATCAGATCTTCTAGTTGAAGAAGCATAGCTCTCTTGGATTCAAGTTCAGACCCAGTCTCACTAATCGGAGTCCAAACCCAGAACCAAATTGGGAGATTCCGATCCTTGCTCGCAGCCATGTCCGGCGGCTGCCAAATCTCTTCCGTCGGTACATTGATCGCCGACGTTAGCAGGTAACTCTCCACCTCACATCCATGCTCGGCGGCATTTCGTCCTCCACCTCCATGGTTGTTTGACCACAAAAGGTTGATAAGGTTTGCCTCCACAAGAGGGCTTGATGCCGAGAAGGAAAGACTTAGAGTCGGCGTCAAGCGCCGTTGGAGACCCAGGCCAAGGCGGCGAGGGTTTAGGAAGGATCGGGTGCGGCGGCTTGGTACTGGCGTCGATTGCTGTGATTGAGAAACCAAGCCATGACGGCTAGGTTTTGAGAAGAGGAGCATTTTGGTTGTGAAGGTTGGTTGAGGGATCCAGATATGATTGAAGGGGTAGGGAGTTTATCGAGCTCTTGTCTAAAACTGATGTTTCACCGTCTCGGGTACTATTAGTATTTCCACATCCTGCATCCAGCTAGAGACTCGTATATATTCATATTCTTATAATGTATTTGTTATCCTTGAATTGTTTCAATCTATATATTTGCATGCCAACTATATCTGCTGGATACGTACACTACTTGCTTCAGATTCAAAAACTTTCCTTCTGTTAACTACATCCGATTTTTCAATACTTCTCATGTGAATTTAAAGCTTTATGATGTTATGTTGCCTTTTCTTTCCTTATTTTGTTTCTATTTTCTATTTGACCTGTTTTGTGTAACTTGGATGCATAACAATATGATCTCAGTGTATACAAATTAATACTGAATGGCGATCTGCATCATGAGTTCATCAAGCTTGGCTTCCAAGAAGGTGGGTTGTGCATAATACATGGCATCAGCAAGGTGGGTATACTGCATTTTCCTTTCCTGGCGTTCTCCAGCTTTCCTTTCCTTACAAGTACTTATTAGTTATTAGTAAACGCATAATGTTCACGTTTTCATAATCCTTTTCTGTAGTGGTGAAGTTTTAGTAATAGATATAGAGAGCTGGTTTATGGTTTAGCTAGTGAAACATAAATTAGTTAGTACGGGGAGATTATGAACTATATGAGCCTATATATGGACCCCAGAATTCTATGTCTCAGTTTTCAGCTTCTCTAATATCTCCCAATCTTATTTTATCAGGAACAATTTCATAAACAAAAAAAGAGTCTCATGGGTCACAGAAAGGTGCTTATATGAAGCAATTTGGTTTATGTTTTCTCCCCCTTCACTATGTTAAGTACTTGCTATATGTTTAGTTCTTTCTAGCTAACATGGCGATTTGGATGCAGGAACTTGTTGGGTTGTCAGATTTATGTTAATGCAAACTAGGGTTTACTTATCGTTTGTTATTCTGATGCATTGGGTAGTGTGTGTGTGTGTGTGTGTGTGTGTGTGTGTGTGTGTGTGTGTGTGTGTGTGTGTGTGTGTGTGTGTGTGTGTGTGTGTATATATATGTAATTTTGGAGCGTAAAGACGGCAAGAAGGGCTGTGGAGAGGTGCGTTGTTGAAAATGTGAATGCTGCAGATCTTGTCAGGATGATGAACGCGAGGGTCGCCTTAGAGAGGAAGCTTGAGGGTTTGCATATTTAGCTAGTTGTGCTGTACATATCTACTACTTTTATCTGTTACTATTACTATTTTTTTTTTTTTTTCGATACACCATTAAGTTACTATTAATACTTGCAGAGTACCCTTCATGATGTAAAATTTACAAAATGAGTAGGAGAATGTAGTCGTTACTCAACATGGATTACGAACGTAGTTTTCAAGAATAAAAAGGAATACGGAGAGATTTTAGGGTTATCCTTCTATCAAAATACCATGTACGTACTAAGATAGAAAACTGAGTTCATGCGTACGGCTTAATTTTATCGCCGGGATAGATATACTACAGATCTACATGCATATCACATCACCATGCTCGAGTTCTGGTTCTTGCATGCGGCTACTAATCTTCCACTAGAGATTGGGATGCCCAGGCCAGTCAGAGAATAAATCGATACTAAAACTAGTCTCTATTCTAGAAGGGTGACCGTTTATTATCGTTTAGCTGGTTTATGGTTTAGGGTTTAGGGTTCATCTGATCTGATGAATAGCATGCATGATGCATATGTAAGGAAGCTGAAAACTGAGACATATAATTCTTGGAAGATTGAGTATGGTAGCAGTATATATAGACGTTAAGTTTCATGTCAAATGAAGCAATAAGCTTGTTGCAGAAACCTTTTGTTGGCAACAAGTCTTGTTCTAAAATAAATTTGAAGTTCAACAATCCTCCATCTTTTTTCTTAATTACTTCTCTGTTTTTACTATTAACTCCTTCATCTTGCCTGCGCCAAATTTTGTTGATCATGAATCTCTTGCATTCACTCTTCCGTTCAGAGTAGATGTGAGAAAACTAGCTAGTTATAATCGCCTGATAAATCCACATCAGGCATCGCTCTAATGGATCGCATGTTGCAGGCACTTTTGTTTTTTTATTTCGATCGAGTGGGCAAGAAGAAGAACTTTGGAATACTATATCAAAGGGGCGCCTTTTGGGAGCAAATTAATAACTGATGGGACCAATAATCATGTTATAAACTCGACTTTTGCTGGTATCTCACTAGAAATTGTAATCACAGAAAAATAAACAATATGAACTTTGGTGGTTGGACACCAAACACTACAGCATTTGGTTGTTTAGCTCTGGAAAACTACATTTGAGTTGGCTTTAGATAATTCCCAAAGAAAATATTAACAGCTAAACTAGGACTCCAATTTCAAGAGATAAGCCAATTCTCAATCACACTAAAAAAAACTTGACGGATGATTGATTTTGGGGAGGGAGACGTAAAGGCTTGTATAGTGGTAACTGGGAAGTTACTGGTCGCCGCTAAAACACAAAATAAAGAAAGTGGGTTTAATTAATTAATTATTCAATTTTGTAATTAATTACTTATTAGAGAGTTGAAAACTTGAAAAGAAAAGGCGGGTGACTTGTAATTTCCTTTTGTATATTTTAATTTTAGTGATTGTCATGAAAAATCGCAGACACCTTCATCTTCAACTGCACAAACCTCTAGCCTTCTCCAACAAAAAATCACATCCTTTTTTCCAAAAAAAAAAAAAGAAATTTTCAGAAGCTCTGTTGCCGTTTCTGCATTGCCAAGCTAGCTAGCTTTCTCTATGTGAATTGAAGACAGACCAAGGAGAAAGAAGAGCGCTGCATCCAAATTCAAACATGACTTTCGCAAAGCTCGATGATTCGCCAATGTTCCGCCAGCAGGTTCCTTTTTTCTTCAATTTTTTTTGGTCATTTTGTGTCATAAAGTTATAATCTTTCTCTGGTTTGATCAGCTGCAAATGCCATATATAGAACGCAAAAGCTCAAAACTTGTTTGCGAATTTCACATCTTTTGGTATATTTATGGTTAAGAGGTTGTGACATTTCAGATAAATGCATGTAGATGATCAACCATTTTCTGCCTAATACATAATTCAATGGCGTTTTTTTGGTGCCTGATTAATCTAAGGAAGGAAGATCAGAGGCACTTAAAATTTGAGACAGTGTGAAAATAAGATGGTTTGTGAAAACAGTGTGAAAACATGGAGATCATTAGGTAATTTGATCTTTAATTGAGTTGATGCCTTGATGGTTCATTAGTACAAGATGAAGAAAGTTAGTGATTTACTCTAGAAAGAGTAGTTATGTTTGATTCCAGATATATGCATTAATTCCATATATGTAGTTGCTTTGCTTGAACACTAGACACTTGCTGTAAGCTAATTGATGTGCAATTCTCCGAAACAGTTGCAAGGCATGGAAGAAGGAGCAGAGGCATTTAGGGGAAGATGTTCTAAGTTTTACAAAGGATGTCGAAAATACACGTACGCTTGCAAATGTGTTTTGCACTATCAACGCTCTAGCTCCTTATGTTTACAATCTGAAATATATCAGATTCCTTTAGCGTTTGCGTCCTTCACTAAGACATTTAAGTACTAGATGCCCTTGAAATATCTTAGAAGCTCAGTGACTTTACTCCACTTGAATTTTCAGAGAAGGGCTTGGAGAAGCGTACGATGGGGAAATTGCTTTTGCAACTGCCCTTGAAACTTTTGGGGGAGGGCATCATGATCCTATATTTGCAGCTATGGGGGGTATGGTCTGGTATCTTTGTTGTTCCCTTGAAATATGCTTGTAGAAATAATATTCAACCCTCATGGCTCTATAATTCTCTGTGAGTGCTTCAGTCTGTTTATCATCTTATGTTTTTTGTTAACTTTTAACATTCCAAGTTAATATGTGCAGGCCATGTTATAACGAGATTCACAATTGCATTGAGAGAAATTGGAACATACAAGGAAGTTTTGCGGTCACAGGTAATACTTTTTGTGTCATGAACACGACCATGACTTGAATGATATCTGGGAAAATACCTATTTGATGAAATCTTTGTCTTTTCCTCCTGATGCTTACTGATTTGTAAAGTTCAATGGACATTATTCATCACTAGCATCTTCTTAGCTGTGGCTCCGCAAGGGCAGGTTTATGAGAAAAAATAGAACTTGATATATAATGTTTTCCCATGTAGTTACTGGCTTTCATTAAATGGATAATTGTTCTGGCGGAATTCATGTCCGCATGTTGAATGCAAAGTGTGTATTCTTTATCTGAGACAAGAATAGGGCCAAGTTAAGGATGGAAATTTCAACATGACAGTGACACCATTACCGTATTGAATTTTAGTGAGTTGTTCAGATTAACATTTCTGTGCTGAAGTCTCTTAATATTCTCAGGTAGAGCACATGCTAAATGATAGGCTGCTGCAATTTGTAAATGTTGACCTCCATGATGTCAAGGTACAATACTCATAATACATCCTTTATCAAGGTGGTGCCCAGAATCTTGTTAGTTGTGTTTCTGTTTCAGCAGTGAACTCTGCAATTCCCTCTCTATTCTCAGTTTCAAGGTTGTTTGAAAGGTCTTATATGACATCTTATCGTGTTGCTAGTTCAGGAATAACATTTCCTTCGTTGGTCTGCCTTTTTCTGTTGTTCATTTCCCACAATATTTGACAAACAGAGATGGAGGTACTAGTGATCATTATGGCATTCTCAAGTTAACCTGCAATCTCATAGTGCTAACTACAATCCTCACCCTACAATAAACAATATACATAGAGGATAATAAGTTGATGACCTTTGAAACATATCCAGCACACCAATAAAGGGAACAAGTTCGCCACTGCAAAAAAAGACTAAGAGGCTGCAGCTTCCCCAACTCAATTTAGAGGAGAAAGAAAGGGCAGTCACCAAATGGAGAAGTTTAAACAAAATGCAAACATGAACCAAAATTGTCCATTCTGGCCTTGTATAGAAATTTTGTTTGCAAATTTGTTTACTTAAGATAATTGGAGTAGGTACATTTGTCTGCACAAAACACATAGGAATGTTGCTTGGTATTCACATTGCATGGTGTTGATTCAGTATCAGCCTTGTTGCCTTCTTTCTCTCGTTTTCTGACCAATTCCTTTTTTCGCTAAAGATTCTTCTTGATGCAGGAAGCCAGAAAGCGTTTTGACAAGACTTCACTTGTATATGATCAGGTACTGTAAAGTTCCTAAAATGTTCTGCATCATGTGATGTTTGTGCAATATTTTATAATATGAGCATCCAGAAATGTTATTGAAGGGACTGTTTTTAAGTTAATTAAGAGCTGAGGTTGTGTAGAAAATTAAATCCCCACCCATGTCTTCTGATTATGACTTATATGGTCAATGCACAGGCACGTGAGAAGTTTCTGTCGTTGAGGAAGAGCACTAGGATGGATATAGCTGCTAGTATAGAGGAGGTATGTATAGAATCGTTTATCTGTGAATCATTATGAGCTAAGATAGTTTGGCATGGGTGACCATTATCCTTCTATAACTAATTTGGTAGAGAGACATTCCAGGAACTGAATAATGCAAGATCCTCATTTGAGCAAGCCCGCTTTAACCTGGTAAGATATGTTTCGCAAAGATATTTCAGTTTAAATAAAGGCACAATACAGAAGCAGTTAGGCTTTCAATGTATAGTTTTCTTGTCTCTTCAGGCTACTGCTCTCTCTGAAATTGAGGCCAAAAAGAAGTTTGAGTTTCATGAAGCTGTTAGTGGGGTGATGGATGCTCATCTTCGTTACTTCAAACAGGTTTTGACATAATGTGATGACTTGTGCTACTATATATTTTCTTTCTTTTCCCAAAAGAAACAGATTTTATTGATCAAAAGATATATACAATAATGGAAGTGGACAAAATGCTCAGAATATAGGAAAGTAACAGAAGTTTTGCCCATCCTTTTGCAGGGATATGAGCTACTGCACACAATGGAACCGTATATTCATCAGGTTTGTATGAGTACTTTCATTATTAAGACCAAGATACCTCCAAAGCCTGATAGTATGCTCTTCTTCTGGGCAAGTGTCCTGTCAAGGATAACAACCTTGCTTTTTTTATTTTCATCCTTGATATTTTTCTATCAGAGGCTGGGTAGCTTTACATAGTTGGATATCAATGCTCTCTTTGGAAATTTTTTCGTTCGATCACCATCAAATTAATCTCTCTTAGTCGTCAAATTATAAGAGTTACTTATTTTTTTGTTACAGGTTTTGGATTATGCACAACAGACTAGAGAAAGTTGCAACGAGGAACAGACGATTCTCAATGAAAGAATACTAGAGTACAGAAGACAGATTGATAGGGAAAGTAGGCAGTCCTTACGTGGTTGTCATGGTTCTGTTAGTGGAGATAGTCTGCAGCCTTTGGCTAGAAGATCAAATAAAGTGATAGAGGAAGTGATGCAATCTGCTGCAAAGGGGAAGGTACTTCCAGTTGCACATATTATGTCCCCTCTTTCCCTTTGCATGACTTTCTACTGAAACCAAACTACGTTTTTCGATTTCTTTTACTATCCGACTATAGTCTTAATTGACTTGCATGCTTATGGCTATTAATACATTTCAGATTCAAACCATTCGTCAAGGATATCTCTCAAAACGGTCCTCCAATCTGAGAGGTGACTGGAAAAGAAGGTACTTCATTCTTGATAGTAGAGGGATGCTGTATTACTATCGCAAACCATGGAACTGGTCATCTGTAAGTCAATATCTGGAGGATATATATTGTAAAGCTCTTGTTCATATATATATATTCTCCCGCTGCATGTTTGATGTTTATTATATTCTTCCTGTCTGGGGGCAGTCTTCTCCACAGAAGAATAATTCCTCTGAGAATAATGGCGCTGGGATTTTGAGTCGATGGCTTTCTTCCCACTATCATGGTGGTGTGCATGATGAAAAATCCGTTGCACGTCACACTGTCAACTTGCTGACATCAACAATAAAGGTTGATGCAGACCAGACAGACTTAAGGTTCTGCTTCAGGATTATATCACCTTCAAAGATTTACACTTTGCAGGTATGTTTCCTTATTTTTTTATTGATTGTAAGATAAACCTTGATAAAATTATATAGCAGTGGGTTCTCAGTTCTGTCAGTAATGCAGGCAGAGAATGCACTCGACCAAATGGATTGGATTGAGAAAATAACTGGAGTAATTTCTTCATTATTGAGTTTCCAGGCACCTGAGAGGGTAATTGTTCATAATGTGCACTCTTAAACTTATGAAAACTTGGATTTGCATAGTGCTGTAATGGTTATTATCAAATTATTTGGCAGTGTCTGTCAACCAGCCAAACGAGTAGCGAGGATCATTTCTCTGCAAGCGAGAACAATTCATCAGAACGTTATCCTGATGCTGATCAGACAGCTGTTCGGGACCAATCGCCAAGAATCTTCACTAATAATTATTTTCGTGCCTATAAAAGTTTGCAACCTTATAAGCCGAGTGTGAAGACTGAAAAGCCAATTGACATATTGAGAAGAGTACGTGGTAATGACAAGTGTGCTGATTGTGGGGCACCTGAACCAGATTGGGCATCCTTAAACCTTGGTATTCTCATTTGCATCGAATGTTCTGGTGTTCATCGCAATCTTGGTGTACATGTATCAAAGGCAAGTTTCTTTTTCCAGTTTTGTATTTGTGAAATAGTAAGGCCGTCAGTTTGTTCAAATGAAAGATCAGGTAGGAAGGGCCTATCTATTTTTTGTTAGGGAGGATGAAATACCAGCATCAAACGTGCTCTTAAAAATCTTGTGCAAGCTGTAGTCAGCAACAAATGGTTCAGAGTGAAGTTCATTTTGTAAAAGGAATGTTTAGAAGCTAGAACAAAAGTAGGTATGCCAAGTGTTAACTAAAAGCATCCATAGCAAGTATATCTAAAATGCTTGTTTGGCTCTATAGTTGTCTGAGGATTGTCTATCCTATCTATATACAACTCTGTTGGTGTGTCATTCTTCAATTTTCTTATTCAGGTTGTTCTTTTGAAAAACCTTTGATGCAGGTTAGATCACTGACACTTGATGTGAAAGTATGGGAACCTTCTGTCTTAACCTTGTTTCAATCATTGGGGAATGCTTATGCAAACTCGATTTGGGAGGAGATGTTGCCTACAAAAAGTACTTCAGTGTCTGATGATGTTCTTACTGGGTAAGTACTGCATATATTTATATGATTGAAACCAACATTCATGCTGTGCTAATAACTTGTCAGTTTATGTGCTGTAGTTTTTTCAAGTCCGATAGAAATTCAATTGATCAATCTCTTGTGACAAAGCCCTGTTATGATGATATGATATCAGTTAAGGAGAGATTTATTCAAGCAAAGGTATTCTTCCCAGTAATTTGCTTACTTTCTTTGGGTTTGTCCTGATGAACTTGTTCTTAGGACCTAGAATTGAGATTTTTATCTAACTGCAGTATGCAGAAAAACGTTTTGTTCGCCCCAGACAGATAAGTCAGAAACTCCACCCTGTGGAGCAACAGTTGTGGAAAAGCGTCTACACGAATGACAAGCAAGCTGTTTACCGCTATATTGTAAGCTTTGAAGCTGATATTAACGCTGCATGTGGGAGAGCATCATGTGGTATGCCCTTAGAATCTTGTGAAATGTTACAGAAGTGGATGAGTATAGAAGACATGATATCAATTTTGTTGTTTGGCAGATAATTCTATAGACAAGCCTTCCTCGAGTAGTTCAAATTCATCAAGTAGAAGAGAAGATCGCCTCATAGAAAACATCCCAGAGGGTTGTTCGCTGCTTCACATAGCCTGCCAAATTGCTGATATTGGCATGGTAGAGCTACTTTTACAGTATGGTGCAAATATAAATGCTTCTGATTCAAAAGGCCAAACGCCACTCCATTATTGTGTTATGAGAGGGAATCCTGCTATTACAAAGATGCTACTCATGAGGTAATGTATACAAGTTACAGACTACTTGACCTCCCCAACACACACATAGTATGTCAGTAGTTAACTACATTACATAATCTTCAGTGAAAAACTGAAAATCACAACCTTTTGGAATTAGCTCGTTTAATTTCTCATCTTATTGGCTTATCCATGATTAATCATCATCTTTCCTGCCATTGACTTGTGATTATGGAATATGCTTCCATATTTAGACACCCTATATATATATATATATATATATATATATATATATATATATATATATATATATATATATATATATATATATATATATACAGGCCGGATGTAGAGCGGACGTCCGCACTCCGGCTTAAAGTGCGGACTTCGTCCGTTCTCTGCAGTCTCACGCCGGCGACGGCTTCTCTCCTTCCCGGACGACAGCACAGGCTTCCAGGACGGCTTCTCTCCTTCCAGGACTGGCCGGCGACAAGTTTTCCGGCCAACCTTGATCAATCATGGTGTTTTCCGTCCAGAGCTTCAATCCGGCCGGAAAACTTGTCACCGGCCAGTCCTGGAAGGAGAGAAACCGTCCTGGAAGCCTGTGCTGTCGTCCGGGAAGGAGAGAAGCCGTCGCCGGCGTGAGACGGCATAGAACGGACGAAGTCCGCACTTTAAGCCAGAGTGCGGACGTCCGCTCTCTATCCTTTCTGTATATATATATATATATATATATATATTATATATATATCTGACCCGCCTCTGTCTTCTCACTATTAAAAGATTTATACTGCTAGCTTGTTCCAAAGTAACATACTATTTCTTGACATTAGATTTCAGGCTATACAATATTTTTCGGTGATACCGTATTTTTCAGTCTGAAGTCTTTTAGCTTTCTTCATAATTATTACGCTGTCCATTAATTGTTAAAGGCCTCTCAAGCTGTCCTACCTATACAATTGCAGAGGAGCAGATCCTCAAGCGACTGATATAGAAGGTAAAACACCAAGTAAGCTTGTATCAGAATCAGCCGTAAATGACAATGGAATGCTTTCTATGCTAAACACAGGCAGGTGATGGCTCAAATGGAAGGAGAAATCAATTTATAGTGTAAAAACATGAGCACAGATTAACAGTATGGGATTGATCCCTCTTCATAGATGTAGATCAGTTCAGCTTTGTGGCTTGAGGTTATGAGGTAAATATAGGAAATTTGATTTGTTATTACGTGCTTATGCACTTTTCTTCATTTGCTTTCCTGTATAGAATTTTAGGAGGTGGTAGCAAATTCTTTTCTTGGTGTATATACAATTGAATGTACTTCTGGCTCGATGACATGAGGATGAATTTGCTTAAATTTGCTTCTTTAGGTTCTTGATAAGATAATTTGAGTTGAACTTCACATTTTGCTGGAGATAAATGTCTTCACCACACTATTATTAGGCCTAATGCTACTAAACACTTCACAAAAACAGTTTTATTCAAAGTTCTGTGAACTTCACTGAAAATTAATGTGTTAAAAACTTAAATCTTAGCTTGAAGTGTGCTGGTTGAACACGCTGACAACAAAAAAGAAAATGAGGACATTTTTTGATTTAATGACTTTTTTATTTACTTCATTGCTGAAATCGGATTCCACAATTCCTAAACCCACCTACATTATTACATTCCATAAAATACAAGTTTTATAACTAGGTTCAATTCTGAATAAAGTTCAGGCAGGGAAATATCATCCCAATCAGACCAGGAGGTTTCTTTACAAGCACAACTCACCTGATTTGGCCACCTCTCTAACCAAGTCTCGACATTGCTGACTGTTGCAGTCGTTCATGATCACCCATCGTAATCATCCTGAACCCTGTATTCCAGTTAACTACCTTGTCAGCAGTCCTTCCCATTTTCTCCCCTCCGTGTGCTCTGTATATGAATGTCTGTTTAAATCAAGAGGTGAAACCTAATGAAAAGAAAAGTAACTTTTTCTAGCCAATCTGCAGTGGCTAGACAGATATTACACAAAGAAATATCTTTCTATTAATAAATCAAGTGAAACTCAGAGTGTTACCTTTATAACCATGGAGTCTAACATATTTGTTGAACGGGTGCCCACAATCACCGGTTCACAATGAGGAAGCTGCACAGTGCAAAAGCATCACTTTTCCATAACCACAACTTGCTACCTTGCTTGGGCCAGCATTTGCATTGGTTCATGGAACCATAGGATGGAACCAGAAATCCTACTGTACTCGACTAGACTTCAAGAGATCCCAGAGCTAGCCTCACTTTGGTCTTCATCATTAATTAAGTCGCTCATACTTGTGGACTCCGAAACCCATCCAAGCCTGAGCATACTCTCAAGAATCCTTGCTGCCTTCTCTATATTCCCTGATTTGTAGAAAAATCCGTGAACTAATGTTTTACATGTAGCAAGACTGAGCACAAATCCTTGCTCTCCCATTTCATCAAGTGACTTCATCACTTCTGAAAATTCTGCCTTTTGGAATATGGCATTTGCCAGAGCATCTACCACATCACTGTTCAAATTAACACTATTGACCAAACTTTCATCCATCAGCTTTAGAGACTTTACCACATCACCTTCCTTGCAATAAGCCTCGACCATCAGACCATAGGTTATTTCATCAGGTTTTAATCCACTTGCTCTCATTTCCTCAAAAAGAGCAAACATCTTTAATCTGCTTCCTGTGCTGTCATAGCCCTGTAAGAGTGAAGTGTATGTTACAATACTGGGCTGCAGATTTTTTTCCTGCATTTCCACAAATAGCTGTTCTGCTTCCCTCAACAGGCCCTCTTTGCAGAAAGAATCAATCAGAATCGTGTACGTAATATGATTTGGTGTCACATGCTTACCCGTCATAGCCATATCTTCAACCAACTGTGTAGCTTCAATATGCTTCCCTAATTTACAGAAGCCATCGATCAATGCATTGAAAGCAGAAGTGGCAGCAAGGCCCTTATCTACCATTTCATTAAATAAAGACGAGGCCTTGTCTATATCACCTGCCATGCAGAACCCATCAATCAGGGTGCAGTAAATGAAGCTATCAGTCGGAATCCCATGGAGTTGCATCTCATCTAATAGTTGTAAAGCCTCAGTTAATTTTCCAGATTTGATATACCCGTCCATCATTGTAGCATAAGTCACAGCATTAGGAGTCAAACCCTTTCCTGGAATTGCATTAAACAGTTTTCTGGCTCTGTCGATGTCGCCAGACTTGCACAATCCATTAATCAAGCCATTATAAGTGACGATGTTTGGTTTAATACCTCTATGAGACATTTGTTCAAGAAGTTGGAAAGCCTTCTCTGCATTTCCCTGTTTGCTAAAGCCAGATATGAGAGAGCTGTATGTAAATACATCTGGAACCAAATCCTTGCCAAGGAGCTCAGAGAAAATCTCCATTGCTTCTTCAAGTTTTCCTCCCTTGGAGAGACCATGGATGATGACACTGTATGTTCTGATGTCTGGGGTCACCCCTCGTCCAAACATGGATCTAAATGTTGAAAGAGCTTCCACCAAGTTACCCTCTTTGCAGTGTCCTTCAATCAGGGTGTTGTAGATAAAATCACTAGGAGCTATACCACAACCTAGCATCTCCTCAAAATACCTATTCGCAAGTCGCATTTCCCTCTCCTTACAATACCCATGAATAAAAGCCCCATAAGTATATGCATTAGGCTTTAGTCCTCTGTCAACCATTTCCACCAAATAAGTGTTGGCTTCATCAAATTTCCCGGCTTTGCACAGGCCAATTACAAGAGAATTGTAGCAAAAGACATCAGGAGTGACACCTCTTTCACTCATTTCCTTGAATAATTTTATTGCCTCTTCAGATTTTCTTTCTTGTAGATGACCTTTTATTAGAGTTGTGTAGATAACTCTACCAGGTTTCAAACCCCCACTGATCATTTCCTTCAAAACATTATTAGCTCCTTGTAGATCTCCAGACCGGCATAGGCCATTTATTACCACTCCATAAGTTACCTCATTGGGTGCCAAGTTCCTTTGCTTCATCTCATTAAGTAATGCATAAGCCTTGTTTACATTGTGCTCCCGACAGTACCCATCAATTAAATAGTTATATGTCTGGATATTAGGTTCAATTCCCATAGCATTCATCTCATACAAGAAAGCTTCTGCCTTCCCCATCTTACCTATTCTACAGATCCCTGCAAAAATCACATTATATGTGACATCACACAACTTAACTTCTCGAGCGACCATCTCTTCTTTGATCCTCAGGGCCTTATCCACCTCACTTTCTTTCAAGAGCCCGTCAATCAAAGTAATGTACAAGTTGCGGTCAGGATTCAAACCTATATCAATCATCTCGTTCAATACCAACCTCGCTTCTTCTGATCTCTTTTGTCTGCATAATCCATCAACTAGTACCGAATAAGTATACCTATCAGGGGTCAATCCCTTCACAACCATCAACTTTTTCAACTCAATGGCTTCATCAACAGCCCTACTTCTACACAACCCATCAATCACCGCGTTGAACGTACTCAAATTCGGATTACATCCCTTCTCTACCATCTCAAACAACACCCTCTTACCCTGCCTAACATCCCCAAACTTACAATGTGCATCGATCACATTACTGTAAGTGTAAAAATCCGGCTCAATCTTAGCCTCCACCATCCCATCATACACTTTCCAGAACAGATTCATCCTATTATTCTTCAACAACTCATTCAACAAAGCATTACAGCACTCCAATCGCGGCAAAATCCCAACACTCTTAACACCCAAAAACACATCAGCAGCCTCATACAACCCACCCCCTATCCTATACACATTAATCAAAATCTCAAAAACCACCATATCAGCCCCATCAAACTCTCTAAAACACCTCACAACAGAATCCAAAACCTCCAAAGCCGGCTTCCTAGTCCTAACCATTCTCTCCAACACACCATGGGCATGCCCAAAAAGCTTGTTATTACACAAAACAACAGCCATAATCGAAAAGGAATGCAACTTTTGGGGCACACCCAACTGACTATGAGACCAATCAAAGAAACTTAAAAGTCTTTCTGGGTCACCAACCTGGTGGTGTTGCTGCAGAACCGATCGAACCACATGTGGGTTTAGCTTCTTGGGAAACCCTGATGAGCACAACACCGATTGCCACTCTTTGCTTCGCTTCAGAATGCTACAGATTCCCCTCACTGTTTCATCTTCTCGCTTATTGCTCTCTGATTTGTAACTGCAATAGTACTTGACCCTAATCAAAGGCCTTGATTTTGTATTGGCTATCTGAAATGCGAGGCTTCTCCCATGTGAAGCTAAACCCATTTCGCTTGGAAATGCCAGAGTCGCAAAGACTGAAGCTTTTTTTGTTTTTTCACTAAAAAAGCTTCCCCTTTTATATTTTGGGTCAATAAAGACTGAAGCTTTGACACAAACGACGCCGTTCATGGGTACCCATTAGCCCATTTACTCATAATTTGATGTGTTGGAGTTGAATTGCAATGGTGAGAATGATGAGAATGATGAACTGGGTGAGGCAGAGAGGGGTGGTTTCTATAGGGAGGCGATTGCATAGCTATGATGGGCCGAGTGAGAGTTTGAAGAGGAAGATGGCGGAGTTGGAGAAGATGAGGAAGAGCAAGAGTAGGAGCTTCAAGAGACAAAAGAACCAAGTGTTTGTTGAGGTTCCGGAGTCTTTGTCCTATTTGGACACAGCCACCATGCCCATGTATCTCGCCGCTGCCGGAATGGCTCTCTTTGCTAAGCTCCTCATGATGGTAAAGATTGAGTTCAATATCTTTGATTATTTCCTGAAGTTTGTGTCTTTTGTCACTTTTGTTTAGAAGAATTGCTCGTTGTTGAATGTGAGGCTGTTCATGGCTGCCATATTTGATAAGAGTTGCAGGGTTGTTTCACTTTTAGGATATGAATTATGTGTTGCTTGTGTTTTGCAAGAAACAATTGTTGATTGCATTAAGGACTTAGGGTCTCAAGTCATGATTCCTGCAGTGTTGTTTTACTTTTTAGCTCATTGTTGTTGTTTGAGTTTGAGAATTAAGCTGCATTCAGCTGAACAATAGAGAGCAAAGTACTGCTCAATTTTGCTGTTTGATTTTGGGGAGGGAGTAAAGTAAACGAAATGCTTTAGGATCCCTTCTGACTTTCTGAGTGGAGAATGGAGTGTTTAGTGTGTGGATTTTATTTTGTAATTTTTGGCAATGAAGAGTGTGTAGCTTGCCGGTTACCGTGTGTTAGTTGAGAATGTTATGGTGTAGCTTGATTGGCTGGTTTATGATGTGATTTATGTGACTGATCTCTTATGTTGGCAGTATGATGACTCAAGGTCGCAAGAATTGATTGAACGCAAGATAAGGAATGCTCCTGCTGATCAAGGCACTGTTCGGATGCTCAGTCGTGAGGAGTGGGAAGAAATTCGAGCAGAGAGGCCGAGGACTCCATTTGAATCCAAGCTTGCTCGTCCAAATGCATGTCTAAGAACTGGAGAACCAGTACGCATGGTGAGTTATCAATAAATTTATACTCTCAACGACAGTTCTGTGGGAAAAGAAAAATACAGTCAGTCTTGCTAATGGGCATATGCAGTAAAAAACAGTATGGCTGCTCACGTTACTGATGGCACTAGTTTCAAACACAACTTCTCCCAAAGCTCAATTGAGCCATTCTGCTTTTTAGCTAGATACTGAAAACATGCCTAAATGGTACTTGAGAAAAAACCACATCTTTAATCGTTTTGTTCTTTTAGCTTACTGGTCATATTTCATTTGGATATTTACATATCTAAAACTGGACAAATTGGATGATGTTACATTACTGCTAGTTATAATTATCCTCTCCACCTTTGTTTAGGTATTTTGTTTTAACTATTGTTTTGCTCTTTTGTTCTCGGAATTATACATGGTTTCCCACCCTCAGTTTCTTATGGTATGTTAATCTAGGTGATCACCCGCATAGAGTATTAACATCATCACTTGTCTTTGGCATGTCATTTGATCTGCTCCAACTGTTTTATCTCTTTCATTTTTTGGGTTTATCTTGTGTGCTTTTAAGACTGTTCTTACAGATAGCTTAGTTAATTCAGATGCTCTATTGTAGTTTAAGAAACCATCAGTTCAGTTGGATCATAGAACTTGAGTAGCTTCTTCGTCAGTTATTTGGTGTTATGAACTTGCTGTCAGTAACTGCCATGGCCAGTATCGTGCAGTACACAATCGCTCTAATAACATATTCGCTGGTTATTGCTTTCATAACTTTGTTTTCTTTGCTGTCTTTAACTCAATATAACCTAATCAAATACCTTTCTGTTACTACCATGACACATATTGTATCAAAACTTGCACAATCATGGACCTCAAACCATATGATTTTGATGGATTTCCTGAAAGAACATTTAAGTAAGAAAAATATATTCCCGGGATTAGTATTGTAGTATGTTGTAATTATGTTTATCCAAACCTTATGTTTTGATTATATGGGTGAAGACATGTTTGGGTTTATACTTGTTCACTGTTTTTGCAGGAGGATTTGAAAGATTGGACAATTGATGTGTTCACAGATGCATTTGCTCGGGCTGAAGAGAGTGTTAGACGCGGTTCCAGGTGACTTGTCCCTATACTTTTGAGTAATATTACATGGTGAAAAGTGATCTGAGGTTTTGAGTGTTGATCGCACATACAATAATCTTATAATCATATACTGTGGCATCAAAGTTCTACAATGGTATGTCAGATAATCAAAGTACTTACCAGCTAGCATACCATCTAGGAGGATCTGGAGTAATCTTTTTGATAAACCACATGGTTATGGTGATTATTGTTACAAACAGATGATTTAAGTTGCTCTATCATCTGGAACCCTGAGATAGTATTACTGTATGTGAAAAATCTCAGAATTTTTTAGGAACACGTCTTTTCTTTTACTTCATATCCATTAAGTTGTGTATTTATGGTCCTTTTGTGATCCCCAAACGTTTTCTTTGAAAATTCATATGTGCATAAGATGCTTGATTCACCTGACAATCCCAAAGTGCAGGATACAAATCCCAATTGGGTACCCGCAAGTCACAATCGACCTCGACCCTTTCCCCCTGGCTAATTTGGCCGTCACTACCTAAAAAAATTGAAAAGAACAAAACATTTGAGGAACCTCAATTCTTTATGCGTAATCTGTAACACAACATGTAGCAAACTGCATCAGGTAAAGCCTTTGTACAATGTTGGCTTCATCATATTTGCCAACATCATGGTCAGAGAAACCTGCTACTTCCTATATGTTAGATCTGCTTCTGACCCATTTTAGACCGTTGCTTGCCACCAAAGTTTTTATCAGTATAATTTCAATACCATAGACATTGGCACAAGCTTGAAAAACCAGGGCTGTGAGTCTTCAATCATCTTCGGTGAGCTGAACTATTCCCACTGACCCTTTTCCAACTCCTCATATCACAAGGAGAATGCATATGTATGCACTTCAAGATCAAAACTTTCTTTCAAAAAGCCTCATATAGTCATATAACACGACCCTTGTGCAAGGCACCCATTGAAATCTTGAATATAATTGTCTCCCAATAGGTGGAAAACCTTATCTTCCACAAACAGACAAATCCCATAATCCCCGATTACTATCAATTTGTGCTATCTGCAAATTCGAGAGGGCCAACTCTTCCCTTATTCAAAATTTCATTGAAATAAAAGTAAGGTACAAAGCGAATGAGGACAGCCAAAATCGTTTCCATGAGAAACAAATCAATATAGAGAGTTGCCAACTATAACCGACACTAGAAAACTATAACCAGTAATCTTACAAACATCAAAAGGACTAATTAAAGCGATAACTAATGTGCATAGACAGCTCCCTATCACAAATGCTGGTAGCAAAGCCAGGCAGATTATGCCACCAAATAACAATGAATATGATGTTTCTATAGTGTGATTGAGTCATTAAAAATGACGAAGATGACTAAAACAACAGAAATGATAGCGGCCGATTGTAAGGAAAAACTAGTGAAAAACTCTTATTGATCTATAAATTGTTCGTGTACATTACACTTGGTTCAATTAAAAGAAGATACATCTCTATTATACTTGACTAACAAAACATTTTTAGTTGGAAATTCTCAATCATCATGTGTGAACTACAAATTGAAAAGGAAATGTCAAACAAAAACCATGAACCCAGAAATTTTTGAAGTCTTTTGATTTATATATGCAGGTGAGAACTTCTTAGGAATTGATATGTTAATGGCACATCCAATAATCAAATACTGTGGCATAGAAGTTGTGTGTTTATGAATTAGGATCAAAGCCCTTGCCAGCTAACTTACCATCTATGAGGTTCTGAAATAATCTTCAGGGATCATGGATGTGGTGATTACTGCAATTTTAGGATGATTTTAAGTTGCTGTAACATCTAGAACCCTGAGATAGTACGTGTGAGAAAATCTTTCCATTTCTGAGAAGCATGTCTCTTTGTTTACTTCATTTCTATTAAGTTGTGTGTTTATGATCCTTCTGTGATCCCCAAAAATGCTCTTTAAAACTTCACTATGATTGTTTCACCATCACTCCCTCAAATTCTTAATGCGTCATCTCTGAGTCTTTAACAGAACATGTAGCAAATTGCATGGTAAAGCCTTTGAACAATGTTGGCTTTCCAAAGGCAAAGATCACATTTTTGCCATCTTCATGGTCAAAGAAACCTGCTACTGACACCAAAGGTTCTTTCAGTAAAAGAATTCAGAGCCATAGTTGGCACTAGCTTCAAAAACCAGTGCTGTGGGTCTGCAATATCATCCTCGGTGAGCTGAACTATTCCCACTAACCCTTTCAAAATCAAAAGTCAAGAAGATATCATGCATCGAACCATTGAACTGTAAAGCAACATAAGGTCATGGTTTCCAACTCCTTACATCAAAAGGAAAATGCACTTCTATGCACTTGAAGATGGAAACTCTCTCTTCAAAAGCCTCATAACATGCAGGGCCATTGTGCCAAAGCAGCCATTGAGACTTTGAATATATTTGTCTCCCATTAAGTGCATGTTCCACCTTAAAAACAATGAAATAATTCCCAGTTATTTGCATATCATAGTTCTTATATGTTTCAACGCCTCCTAAAAACCCAGAAAACTATTGCAAATATCAAATGGTGTGGAGGATCAAAGAAGGGTGAAGCTAGGTCAAGCCGGTGCCTACTTGAGTTTATAATGTGTGTAATGTGTCACACAACTCACTGGGCGGTTGGATAGTGCTATCATAAACTGATAAAAGAAGCGACCTGTACGTGTTTGCATATGCATAGCATCTTACTGTGGTTGGTCGCATAGACACATCTCTACCAATGTTCTTTCCCTCTATTCATTTTCTCATAGACAATAGAGATGATGGCTCTCATAGGATATTGAGTCATTGAAAATGAAAGAAGATAACTAAAACTAATAGAATCTGTAAACATGACAGCAGCCGGGTTATAAACAAAAATTTGAGTGAAAATGATTATTCTTCTGTGCCACGTCTTAATACTTGATAAACTATCATATGTTAAATTCGTATATATTACTCATGGTTCATAACAAGCTACGTATCTATTATCTATAACTCGAAAACATTGTTAATTGAATCTTCTTAATTCTTAATCATGTCCAGGTACAATCGAAATCAAACTGGAAATGGCCAAACGAACACCATGAATAACCCAGAAATCACTAAAGTCGTCCGACATGATTCACATGATTTAAACATGCAGGTGTGATCTACTTGTAAATGTGACTAGTTGAACAAACACTGGAACAAAAATGATAATTATTATAAATTCAATGTCGGCCCTTCTGTTAACCCAGAGTCAATCCTCAAATTTCCAGACACCTGGAATGCGGTCTGGTTTGAAAACAAAAAAAACAAATAGGATTGTGCTCCCGCTGTCCCACATTATTCAAGCTTATCTAATCCTCCAAAAAATATATTGATATTTCTAGCCATGATTCCCTGGATGGATATATATCTGATCTTATTGGTCTTTTGTGTACATTACAAGGAAGCACGACCAAGTTTATTTTGTTCTCTTCTGCAATTTTTTTCCTGCTCCTCTTTCTCTGATTCAATGAAGTCTAACAGGAGTTGGTTTTGGAGCTAACAACCGAGTCTAATACATAATTAACACATATGAATATGTTCCAATGCATAGGTAAACTGTAAACACATGAAAAATGTGACTTTAGTTTGAATTCTAACCTTGACTGTGTTTGGTATGAAGAGTAAAAAATAAACGATAATTAACAAATTATGTGTATCAAGTTAACAATAGCTTGTTTAACATTCGTAGTATAATCTAACAGAGACGGCTAAGAATGAATGACTCCACAGCTGCAGGCAGTGTGGCGTCTCCAAGGCTCCAAACACATACCAGAAAGATGGCATTGATTCAAGTATCTATGCTCATGCCCCATGTAGAACGGTCACTAAAACGCTTCAAATACGAGCGACAGCAAAAGCCTGCGATTTTATGCTTTCCTTGACTTTGATGGCCTCCGCGTTAACTTCAGGAACAACGAGATTGAGAATCAGGAACAAGATTTATGAACTTGTTGGTGAGAGTAGTATGATTAAGCTAACTACTGATTCCGGGATTGCAAGGATGCGATAGTATTCTTGGTTTTACCTTTTCCCTTGCTAAACATCTGCAAAGAACGCATGCGTATGTTTGTTTACCATGCTCTTTAGGCTTGAGGGCCAATACTAGTATATCATTTCGTGTCACACAGGTGGCCTGTCTCATTTTAATTAAGTTCCAGTTCAGAAATTTCTTTGTTCAACAAAAGGATGCTTCTAGCCAAGCACTTAAGTCGGAATGATTCAACAAGTGATTGATTTCTCGACTAGCTGTTTGTATAAGATTCTAGTCTTGTGGTGAAGTATTTATACGAGGGAGACGTATACGGAACGATTTATCCAGGTGTTAAGTTCTTGATATTTTGAACAACAAACACGAACCCTACCAAAGTACCAATTATAAATAAAATTAGAGTGATGAGGACAATTAAGGCTTCATAATTTTGGTTAAATATTGAACCGTTTGAGCCGTACGTGCAGGCAACAAAAATGAAAACTATGATAATGATATTTTCCTTGAGTACCAAGCAAATCGTCCTAGAAGAAAAAACATTACAATAAGTAATTCAATTATATAAACCCTAAGCCAATGTTGACTGTCCAAACTAATGTCTGGTTAATATATATACACAAACAAATACGAATACCAAGTTATGGTTTCCATGCCCGCTGGGACTAGTGCACCTCTTTGTTTTATATAATGTGTGTGTGTTAGGGTTCTTGTGCCACTAATCAGAGACCATTAGTATGATAACAGGGTTTAAAGGGCCAGTGATAATCTATAATTAAGAATGTAATGTCCAGACAAATCCAGCACCAACCCATTTCCCCTTGCTAGGAGGTAGCATCATGACTTTTGTTATGCACATAATTACTTCAAAACACTTCAACGTCGTTCAAAGTCTTCTTATTTTATGTTCAAACAACCAAAAGGGCCGTCCAAAATGGAGTTGATTATGGTTTTACTTTACCATATTTTGGAAATTGCCTAAAGACCCAACATTAGTAGAAGGGTGACCAAGACTACATTTACCATTACTTAGTGTCAAAAATTGGATACAAAAGCACAAAATCTTTGTGGAGCTGAATATGTCAAGGGCGTCCAAATTTACGGTTTTTTCAAAATGTCCTAAATTTGTTTCGGCGTAGTTTTAAATTTTTACGAGATTTACCACGCTGTAAAAACGTTTCACCTTTACCCGAGTTAAAATTATCCACACGATGATGAGAAAGGGACACACGTAGCGCCCCGATTGAAACGGCTAAGAATTTTCCGACCTTAAGATACAGTCAATTTGTCACCCCACTATTCCACCCACGGGAAAGAGAAAACGACATGCATCACCGGCCCGAATTACCCAATCTGGTTTCACTTTTCATCTAATTATTGGTTTGCCTGATGTTTATCTCCTCCTAATCACATGATAATTACTTGATTAATTGAGATTGTGATTTAGTGGCATGTCCTAAATATCTAAATCGAAGGCACATCACCCTCACCAGTTGTGTTATGGTCTCCATCTTTGTTTCCTTTTTGTTGCTTTTCCACACACCAAAGATGATTGACTCCATTCTCTCTACATTTCTCACTTAAGACTCCCCATCTCCCCAGCCGCCATTATTGACAATTATTCTACCACCCAAGAAGTCCAAGTTTCTATGAACTATATCGGAGGGAAAGTACCGTACACACGAAAAGGATTATTTATATCTAAATTAATATTTTACAGGATAATAATTGTCTATGTGAATATTAATTAAATTCATGATCCACGTCACACCGGCGAGCCCAAAATAATTGGGCTTACAAGTGATGACCCACCAACAGAAGCATGCGAGCTAGTCAGTACAGTTCGCGTGAGTCTAGGAGTTTGCATGTGAAGAAACTAGCATGCGAGCTGTATAGAATCCTTCGCACATAAGGACTGAAGTTTCATGCGAGCTAGATAAGGTTTGCATGCGAAGAGGTCTTCTTGCAGTCGAGGTGGGGAGTGTAGACTATTAATTATCAAGCTTTCATATATATATATATATGATTTTTCTCAGCTGCGGACGTCCGCACCAATGGTTTTAGAGGGGATTTTCATTTTTGCACCACTTTTCGATCGAATTTCCTCATCTCCACCGTCTAGTATCTAGATAATACTGTGTAGATCATCTCTGCAAAATTTCAGCCAATTTGGTAACCGTTAAAGCCCTCAAACGAATAGGTGAGCTACTCGTAATCCCTCGTCCGCGAGGTGGCACCGGAGCCCTTTCGTTTGATTAGAAGTCAAGTACACACGCAGTTCACATTCCTCACCCGTGCGGTGGCACGCCCGCAACCCTCGTTTACTTTTGGTACTGCTAAGTTACCTCTCTGCCCCTGCTGAGGATCGTGGCCAAAACATTGGCACGCCTAGTGGGACCGGGAGTACAGCATCCTATTCACCATTGGGAAACCAGGCGAATCATCATATATGAAACCTCAGATTTCTTGTCTCAAGCATAAGTCACCACGGTACAAGCCCTATAACAGTGCGGCTTGCCGACCTCTCACCAGTTCTTTCACAGTTTGGGAACCCGAACTTCAGCGAAACCACAATGGTAGGTCCACAACCAAGCCAGGACTCAGGATCTACTTTGCCTGTGGAGCAAATTCGCCAAATGTTCGAGGAGCTAAAAGGCCGGATCGAGGGTTTGACAACCCAGACTCGGATACCGAACAAGCCGTTCTTCGTCTGGAGAAGAAAGCCGACACCACTCAACAGAGGACATACTTCTTTGGGTTGCTAACCAGGAAAACCTCGCCATACTTGGTGAAGATTTCAATATGTTTGCAGGCGACGTCAGGGAAAACAAAGCCCTAGTTGAAGGGTACCTCCAACGAATCCAAAAGGATTTGGACCAAACTACGGACACCTTGAAGCTTACCCGCGTAACTGTGAACGAACAAACTCGTCGCTTGGACGAACACGATACCAAGCTACTTGATCAGCAGAATACGTCTTTCTTCGGGAGCAAGAACAACCTGGAAAAGCTCGACGACTTCAAAGAACAACATGATAGGTTGAGCTTGAGAGTCCTGCAGGTAGAAGACTAGATGAGGTCTCAAGCACCAAAGAATCCTACCCTCGACCTTACTGGCACAAGCGCAACCGAGGGTACATCCAGGTATATCCCGCCTAATGAACGCCCTAGGGCTAATCCGAAAGTCGGGACTCAGAAAACCCCTCAATTTGGGTTAGGAATTGGTACCTCAAAGGCAATACCACCTTTACCTCCTCCACGCAGCCCTGGTGCCGCACTGAAGGGCACTGGTAGCTCTCCATACTATGGGGTCGGGACACTAGATGACCCAGTCATAGCCCATTCCAGCCCAACCCCTAAGAGTGTTGGGCAAGCTCTTAGCTTCTCTGCATGGCCGAACCATGAGAAGGGGGCAGAGTCTACACCGGTGACGGCAGCTGACTGGCGCCAGCTCATCTCTAGCATAATTAAGGAGCAAACTAGAAAAGGTGATGTTACCTTGCAGTATCGCGACCCCTACCCTGATAACGTGGCGCAATACCTTTTCCCCCAAGGGTTTAAGAACATCGTTTTTACGACTTTCTCTGGGGAGACAAAGGAAGACGCAGCAACGCATATGGCCCTCTTCAAGGTCTAATGCGGTCAATATGGGAATAACGACATCCTCAAACTTAAGCTCTTTGGGACTTCTCTGTCCGGGGCTGCTTTCAGTTGGTACTCCAGATTGAAGACTGGTTCAATCGCGGACTGGCCTACTATAGAAAGGCTTTTCCAGGAGACATACAACACCATCAAGCCAGAGGTCGGACTCGACTCCCTCACCCAGATGAGCCAGCAATGCATGGAGTCTGGAGCTTCGTTCCTCCAGCGCTTTAAAATTCAGCAGGCCAAGTGTGATTACTTGCTACCTGAGCAAGAGGCCATTAAGTTGGCAATCCGCGGCCTTGAGCACTGCTAGCAGCTAAAGCACCATAGGGAGCGCTTCACTTCCATGGTGACCTCATCAACAAGGTCGGCAACTATGAGCTAATTCTCAACGAAATGGATGAGAAGGCAAACGCCTCCAAAGGGACTTACATGTCAAGGAAAAACAGAACAGTGGGGGCACTAAGTCTACAATCTCCTACCTACGACCCCTATTACCAAAGGCCCGAGGAAACTCATATGGATTAAGACCATGAGGATGTCGGAGCGGTTGAACTAACTGGCAAGCCACTGGCTCACAAGTTGAAGAATTTGAAGATAACGCGCGAGCCAATCACCATCCAATCATTTGTATGGACCATGTCAGAGTACGAGTTATACACCTATGACGCGAAGAATGCCCATCTGGTCTTTAACGACTTGATTGAGGCAAATATGTGCGCTTGGACCACAAGATCCCACCGAATGAGGAGCTGAAGGACAAGAAATATTGTGCCTTCCACAATGTCTACAATCATGACACTAAAGATTGTGTCAAACTCCGAGACCAGCTACAAACATGGCTGAACTCCGGCGAACTAAAACTTAAAACGCCAGGCAACATAGCTTCGTTAGTGGACGTGGAACCTTTCCCACCTATAGTTGGCATGGTCGAAGTAATCTGGGCCGATTACCCAGAGGACGACGACCGACGTCGGGCACCTAAAAGGAGCCGCAAAGAAGGTGATGGTAGAGCTCGTCGGCAACCTCACCAATATACCTACAACGTCAACCTCGCTCACGAGGTCTTAGACGATATAATCGATGACGGGCTCATCACGGTGGCTAGGTCTTTGCCATACATCGAGTACAAGGAGGGCCACCAGCATTGCAAGTTCCATGATAGCTGGGGGCACAGAACTCGTGAGTGTCAACAGCTTAGGGATCAGGTCCAAGACTGGCTCGACCTCGGATACATTCGCTTTGAGGATAAGGGCAACTTCATGATCGCAACAGCTGATATCGCATGGCCTCGGGTTAGCCAGCGCAAAATAACACTAGACCTATATCCAAGCGCGGGTCTACGCGAACCGCCGAAACCGTAAACGTCCGGCGAACAACTATCACGTCCCGGCTAACCAACGGGGAAACCCTAACGACCCGGCGCGACAGTTGGTCGCTAAACTTGAGAGGGATCTCCCTTCGCGAAAGGATAAGGGCAAGGCAGTTCTAAAGGACGCTGGGCCGCCCCCGGCTGAGAACTACCAACCTATGAGTCCCAGAACCCGAGAAGAGTTGGAACAAAGGATAGAGCGGCTCGAGACAATCGTTTACACACACTGGACAAAGAAAGTATCCTCGTCTCCAGCCACAAGTGAGATGGACGTATCGGATTCTAGCAGCGACCATCATGAAAACATGGCCTCAAGCTCTCGGCAAGGTGTCCTGACCGACCCTTATATCCCTCCGACATCCAAGTCAACAATCAAGGATGGGGGGTGGTACACGCAGCAAGGGGGGAAGGCAGTCACCATTAGCAAGTCCAAGAACGAAAATTGCAGAAAAGGTACGGTAGTATCATGTGTGTCTTACGAACTGTTGTTGAGGGCGCAGTACGCCCCTCGCAGCTCGCACAGACACCTGAGCGAATGTGGAGAGAGGCAGAGGGCTTGCGCGCATTACTCCATATGCCACCTGTAACACCCCCAAGGGTGTGTGAGCAGGTCGCAGACGATCCTACCCCAAAGGCAAACGTCTTTTGCCGACTTACGGTTCCACCAAAGCAGGATCCACAGCCTTCCAGGCGCAGGCCGTTAACGACCCCGGAGCCTGAGAAAAGAAAGGAACAACCTCCTCCGCCCAGGCGTAAGTTGTTTTCGACCCCGGAACCAGAACCAAGGCGAGATCCACCTCAGCCATCACGGTGTCGGGAACCTCAACACCTGGAACCCGAAGCCAAGAGGGAACCACCGCGACCACATCGGCCTCGGACACAATCAACCCCGGAGCCAAAGGCCAGAATGGAGCCTCGAGTCTCAGCCTTACAACGGTTGAAAATGAATGACAATGACAAAGCCCCATTGGCTATAAACAAGCAGCCGACCGAGGACGGGAAATCCTCGACTAAACAAGTATGGCATCCGCGACAGGTGGAGAACAACACACCAGTGGCAGAAACCGCGTCTTCTAGCCTTAACCTCGCCCAGCAGATGGCCCAGCGTTTCCGCAAGAATTCACTGGACAACGAGGCACACTCAGAGCCTCGTGTTAACCTAGATGAAGACCAAGAAGAGGAACAGGGAGAATCATTCACATGTAACATGGTGGAAGTCTCTGTATGGGCTGCGGAAGATGAGGTTGTCCATGAAGAAGGCGCGTTCGCTGTGCTAGAAGGGGAGCACGGGATCATTGAAACTCCGCTGATCCCAGTCCGTGAACCATTTTCTTTCCAAGTATGGATGGTTTTCTTCATATTTGAGCGATACGCTCTCTCGCCAAACACAACATGTAGTGTGGTTGATATCCCTGCAAGCAGCGAAAGCGTGAGCAGCGCAGCCCCGCCTTGCAGTAGCGAAATGGGACCTGCCCCAAAGCGGATCGAAGATGTCCCGTAAATAGAAGTCACGAGCACCATTAAACATAAGCGGACTCTGACTTTTTCGACAGCAAACTTGGACATGGCCACTCACGTAAGACCTTTGTATATCACGGCCGAGGTGGAAGGAATAATGATTAACAAGGTCATGGTCGACACCGGTGCAGCTGTCAACGTCATTCCTACCCGAACCATGGAATCCTAGGCATCCAGCGCTTGATGATCTATACCACTTCCTTGACGGTAAAAAACTTCACCGGGCAGGTATCCAGAACCCTAGGCTTGCTATTTCTACGAGTCAAAGTGGGGTCAGCGTCTCGAGTCTATACCTTCTTTATGGCCGAGTGTGCTGCCTCTTACAGCATCATTCTAGGCCGCGATTGGATTCACAGAAGTTTTTGCGTGCCCTCCTCCATGCACCAAGAGCTCATGATTTGGGATACTGAGAAGAATGAGGTGGTCATAATCAAAGCTGACCTGCGTCCTTTTTCTATCTCCGCCAACTTCAATGACGCCCGAAATTACAACACAAACTTGGGCCCATTGGACGTCCAAGACGTCAATCACAAAGGCCGCTTATATGGGGTCAAGGCTTCCAAATAACGTGATGGGGGCAAACCCAGACGAGGGACGACTTACAACGTCCTCACACCATCGCGAATCCCCCACAACCCTCAGATGGATAGTGCCTTCTCCGATGAGGCATGCGAGGCCGGCGAGTCCTTGTACGAGAGACTTCTTTCATACTAGACGGAACGCGAGGCCTATGACAAGGTCGCGACTATGGAATACGTAGACGAGATTGTGGATTACATCGATACTAAGGAGGAAGTTATTCAGTTAGCGCCTGCTGCCTTGGATGACACACCACCTCAAGTCCGCAACCCCATTTCACAAGTAGACGTAGGGACTGCAAAGAAACCCTTACTCATTTCCATTAGTGCTAAGCTGGTAGAGGAAGAAAATGAAGACCTTCTTGCCCTACTATGCAAATATAGGGACTGCTTCGCCAAAAAGTACGAAGATATGCCCGGCTTGTCCCCGGAATTGGTCTGTCACAGGCTGCCCACCTATCCAGACCGACGTCCAGTGAGGCAAGACGACCGATTCATGCGGACTGAGACCCAGATCGTAGTCAAGAAAGAGATTGAAAACATGCACCGATCAGGTATCATTCGCGTGGCAAAATATAACGAGTGGCTATCCAATGTTGTCTCCGTTCGTAAGAAAAACGGCAAAATGCGCGTCTGCATTGATTACCACGACTTCAACAATGCAACGCCTAAGGATATATACCCCATGCCAATGGCCGACCTCCTCATCGACGCGGCAGCAGGACACGAAGTACTCTCCTTTATGGATGGGACAACAGGATACCACTAGATTCTCGTCGCCGAAGAGGACCGACACAAGATAGCCTTCCGCTGCCCCGGTTTCGCCGGCGCGTTCGAGTATGTTGTCATGCCTTTCTGACTCAAGAACGCGGGGGCAACATATCAGCGCGTTATGAACCTTATCTTTCACAACATCCTGGGGAAGCTGATTGAAGTCTATATAGACGACGTGGTGGTCAAGACTAAGACACGGGTGAACCACGTTGAGGACCTCCGACAGGTTTTCAAACGGATGCGCCTACACAACCTGAAGATGAACCCCGCCAAGTGTGTGTGTTTTTCATATAGGCCGGCGATTTTCTAGGTTTTCTGGTACATCAAAGGGGCATCGAAATCCCATATGTCAACAGAAAGCCATGGATGTCTATTTTCCAGAGGATTTTACGGTTTGTCATTCCGACATTCCTGGAAAGAGTTATGGCAGTTTGAATGCAGACAGGTCAGGATACGCGCGAATTTGCAATGTGTTTTTTCAATGTGTTTTCATGACCTTTCAACATGCTTTCCTAAACTGGGGGGGCATCCACAGAAGCTTTTGTGTACCTACATTCATGCACCGGGATCTACTCAAAGCCGATCCACGACCTTTTTCGGTGTTTGCCAATTTCAATGATGCATGGTACTACAACTCCATCACTGGGGGGCATACTAAAGTTTTGATGTCTTTCATTCTTCCCACTTATCGTCGAACTGACATCAAAACTGGGGGGCACATATGGTCATTATTTAGGCTAACACCCGTGGCCTCTAAAAAAAAATTCGTTTGACTCTCATCGGTTCGTAATAGGGGGGCAGCGAAGTGTCTTGTGCTTGACTCTCATTGATTCACACTGGGGGCAGCGAAGCGAACTACGCCCTTGTGGCCTTTCTATCCGTTCAAAGTGAGCTACATCCACTCGAAGTACATATATTCGAGCTACATCTCTTCAGAGACATTATCTACTCGAGGTGCATACATGGTACAATGTCTTCAAGAGCAGAGCAAGCGAAGTGCAAGTTATCTTTCAATGCTAAGGTACCTATGTTAAATTCATTGATCGTCAGTTGATTAATGTGGTACTAGTCGAATCATTTCAGAAGTTTCTCTGCATTGCTTGATGTTTGGTACTTGAGTTTTAGAGCCTATTCACAGGTTTGTTATTCAATCATTTGATGTATGAGCCGAGTCAATACCAGTGGCTTTGGAGCAACATAAACATAAACATAAACTTCTTCAGTTATTCTTGACATTCATGACTTCGAGGCTGGGGGGCAATGTTTACACCCAAATTAATATTTTACTGGATAATAATTGTCTATGTGAATATTAATTAAATTCATGGTCCACATCACACCGGCGAGCTCAAAATAATTGGGTTTACAAGTGATGACCCGCCAACAAAAGCATGCGAGCTGTGTAGAAGCCTTCGCACACAAGGACTGAAGTTTCATGCGAGCTAGATAAAGTTTGCATGCGAAGAGGTCTTCTTGCAGTCGTAAGTTAACCCAAAGAAATCTAAGGAGCAATTTTTTGACGATGATGATTTTTGGTAATGAAACAGAACATATCCTTAACTTACTCGATGACCTAAAAAATAACCTATAAAATTGCACATTTAAGATTGCGACCTAGTCTATCTGACCAAAAAGCACCAAATAATTATAGGCCCAAAGATGAGCCCATACCCAACTTTATGGATACCCTAGCCTCCGACACCGCCTTTGCATCCGGCGGTCAGCCCTGCCGCCACTGCACCTCCGCCATCATCTTTGGGCCCACAAAAATAGACGGCAAGGCCTAGAACAACAAACTGTTACCACCATTAGAGAACGTATCTATTTTGCCGCCACACATCAAACCATTTCCTAATATGTAGTAATATTGTAAAAGGCAAGCAAGCACCGGGTTGTTTCATGATTTAGCAAAACATGAAAACAAAAAGAACAAAATGACGGTTCACACATGATTTATGACGCCTCCCCCGTAATATCCCATCCCTCACCTAACCATAGTCATGCAAACCAACCCGTGATGGGGTTACGGATTAGGACGCAACCCCCCTCCTCTCCCTTTCTCTCTCTTAAAAAATCCACAGCGTTTCAGGCAAAAAAAAACACACACACACACACTAGCTAGTGTTTTATGTGGCATTTATTCAAGCGACCCACGTGGCCCAACTAATCTCTTCTACGCGTAGACCACCCATTAGCCTCTCAAAAAGAGTCAGTTCCCCCATAAAGTTTCTCAACCCAAATGAATTCCCATTTCGAGTCCGCAAAAAATAAAAAATAAACCAGAGTTAAATCGCGCTTGGCGTCCGTAACCGTTGTTGGGTGCATGTGGTCCGTAATGGTGACGTTCGGCTGTGATAGAGGAGCGGTGAGATTAGCAAAATTAATTTAAAGAAAAAAATTAATAAAGTAAAAGGTGTTAAGGGCAGGGGGGGGTTTGGTTTGAAGGACATGACGAGGTTCGGTCTGTGGGTTAGGGGTCAGAGAGAGAGAGATTAAGGGACTGTCCGAATTGCTAAGGAGAGAGGAAGCAGAGAAACCCTGGCCCTACACCTCAGATTAATTGTAACCTAATCCGGGAACACCGCCTGACCCACCCTAATCCATTTACCGGCCGGTCAAAGTGGCTCTTTTCACACTTAAACTCGTTATAGTCCCTCTCTTTACACTTGTATTTATAATCGTATGTTTGAACTACATACGGTTTTAACATAAGAGTAACAAAATTTAACTTTTATTTAACGTTGTATAAACTACATTGTCATGCTAATGACAATAAACTACATTGAGATGTAAACATCCTCTATGTGGAGACTCGGTGGATCTAATATGACACTAACTTCATCATAAGAATGAAACCGAGTGAGTTAGACTCACGGTTAATATAAACTCATGTATCTAACAAGCAAAGAAATGAAACGACGTCATTATAGGACAAAGTGATGAGATAATTTTAGTAGATACAAACAACGACTTATTTACGTCTTTACGGGTGAACAAAACCAACATATCACAAACACTAAAACGACACGCATTCGTACAAAAATAGCATTGAAATTCAACAAGTAAAAACATTTCACATCTATAAAAATGCTAAGTAAATTTCACCCATGGATGATGTATTATGAAAAACATTTAGATAACGATGTTTGAAGAATAGATATACCAACACGTTTTTCATTATTGCGAGTCATACTTAGATACTATGGTATTTTCTACAACATCGAGTAATAATAAACCGAAATTTTGTAGATATGCTCGTTAGTCTCATGCCCATATCGTATTACTGATTTTCTACCTACTTTTGTTCTAGTGGTGCATGTCCTAATTATTTGCTATGTGTCGTCCAAAATACACTTGATAAAAGATGGTCCATACATTAGGCAAATTGTACCATTACACTTTAATATGTTGGTCCCTAAGTAGTCTCACTACATATTAGATGACGGAAGCTTTACTTGGTTCGAGTCCGAAATTGAACTCCACACGTGTTATTCAATTTCCTTGCATTCATTTTGAATGGTGACTTGTCAAACTTCTGCCATAACAACTATAAAATTGTACCAAGGTTTGGCTCATTCACACACAAATTTATGTCCATTTTCATGTGTAATGTCACATGCATATTAGATGATTTATAGACATGTAGTTATTATTTGCCGTATTGCTAACCTAATGGATTAGATAATCTTAAGTTTGTGGGGAATATATACATCCTCCGTCTATTCACATAGGGTTGAATAAGAGTTTGTGACAGAAGCACCGTGATACATATATTATGTCCAATCAATTGACAAGTATATGCTCCATTAAAAGAGCTTATAGACTATCAACTACCACATAGTAGGTAGGTAGAGTAAACGAGACTCAACAATTTTATTATCTATAATGTAAGTAATAAGATGCAATCTCTACTAAATATAAAATGAGCATTATTTAAATTACCAAATTGTGTTATTTTGGTATTACCCATATTAAGTTGCTTCACATTATTAAAAACAATGGTTACTATAGTAAATAAAAAAATAAACTAAAATGAAGAGATGATAAGAGAGAGAAAAACGTGGGTAGTTGATAGAAATTAGAAAGTGTGATTACAAAAATTAACTGTACTACATCAAACATATAAAAATTAACCATATTCCTTAGGCTTAGTTTGATATTATGATTTAAAAACTCAATTTTAAAAAAAATTAGTTTTAAATAAGCAACCATCAACATGATTTATAAAATCGTTGTTATTTAAACTAAAAATCTATTCAAAATGGTGATCATAAGTGATTTTAATTCTCAAAACTCAATACCAAACTAGGTCTTAGTTTTAGGTGACTTGATGAAAATGTGCAAATTTGCACGGATAAAATGCTAGTTTAAATAAAGTGATGTTACCAAACGATTTGGTACTTACAAAATTACAAGTTTAATTCATAATCTCTCACGTCCTACTATATAACAGTGGACAAACATGTAATTCTTAGATATAAATCTCTATTAACTATCCTTCCTGCACGCGCGATGCTCGTGCGGAAGGGCTGTGCTCGCGCGTGCGTATGTTTTTTTGAAATACTAGAATGATTCTAGGATGATTAAATTTTGGAACTACCTAAAATACCGTTTATTGATTAAGATTTCAAACTTAATAATTTAAAAAACTATGGGTAAAACAGACAACTTAACTGTCAGCTTTTTTATTTTTTAAATTTCAATCCTTCGTTTAGGGAGAGAGAGATGAGAGTCATCAAAGCATCTCTAACAGCTTCCTCATTTTCTTGAACTTCTCAATTTTGGGGAATATATAGCTGTTTTTAGGTCCAACAGCTTTCCCATCTCATTTCCCAAAATGAGGATGGAGAAGAAAGAGAAGTCTTTATTCCCCAAAATTAAATTATTCACGTGCTCCAACGAATTCAAGACAACAATAGAAGATTTTATTTGGTATTTTATTATTACAATGAAATATATTATGTTTTTTTGTTATAATTAATAATGATATAATATATTTTATTGTTGTATTAAATGCCGAAATCTCTAAAATGGAAACCTGTTAGATTTTGAACATAATTGTTTTTGGAGATTTTAGATTTTGTTTTTTTATTTTAAAGAATCTATCGGACTAGTCAATTGAAAATAAGAAATAAAAGAAAAGAAAAAAGTTGAAGAGCAAATTGACAAGTAGTAATGCGGGTCAAAAGTCTGGTTTACGTTTATACGAGAAATTCTGGTCCAGAAAAGCTGGGAAGGGAATGTCAAGATGACGCCGTGAAGAACGAGCCTAGCGGGTGGAAACGAACCGTTTTAGTGTTTCAAAAAGGGAGAGAGCCGCGTATGTATGGACAGTAATTAAAGTGGTTCCTAATTTATAATTTAATTTTAATTTTAACAGCGAATAATACATGTTAATACTACCTTTTTCCGGACAGAGATTGAGATTCCTCCGTTTGTTACTTTAGACCATACACACTTGCGATTAGACAATACACATGGGCCCCCACTCATTTTCTTTCCCAACAAACTTTAAAAATTAATAAAATTTCACCTAACCACGTGACTTGGGCTTCCCATGTCTGGCGATATATACCCCCTGACCCCCGTAACGGAGATACCTTTTTACTGCTCTGACATCGAAATTTAACTGCAAATAAGAAAAGAACCGATTTATCTTTACCATAAAATCTTTTTTCATTTTCCAATATTATCATAGAGAAAAATAATGTATGGAAAAAATAAATTTCTAGTAACATACGTGAGCTTTTATGGACCTACTCTTGACCCATCATGCATGCTATGTCATGTCTTATATATTAGAAAATTTTGAGTATTTTTAGGAAAAAAGACTAACCGTTGTCTACATGTCAATACAGACCAATAAATTTGTACCGTAAACTAATTGATTTTTCTTAGTTGTAAGTATAGATTTGATTATTTCATTTGATGAGCAAATCCTGGCATTACATCCCAAGTAAGAAAATCATTTAAATAATACATACTAGATTCTAATCTAACGTGGACACCTTCTTAAAGAGCTAAATCCTCTTATATAGGAAAGACAGGTTGATTGTATTGTGATTACCCTAAAGTTTATTCATCGGGTCATTATCTAGGGTTAGATTAATTTATCTCCTCTCAAGTTAAAATTAAGTTAGTTCACATTACATCAAGTTGCACCAATATTGGATTCTCACCTATAGGCATCCAAGCAAATCATGAATGTGTGAAAATGGTAGGTCATTAAATCCAACGATTGTCATATGAATAATTAATATGACATGACTCATCGCTTGGCCAAAATTACCATTCTTAATTTGTTACATTAACAATGTAATTATTCTTTCTTTTTTAGGAAACAATGTAGTTATTTTTTCCTTACCGATGTATTGAGTACATCTCTTCCAACTTTTATGGCTCGAAAGTATCTTTTAAAATATCTTTTTAAAAATATCTCAAGTAGTGAGTTTAATCTTATTGGTCATACTGCATATGGTATAAGGTGCGTTGATATTATTATCTTATAGAGAGTCTTTTATCTTATTTAGAAAATCTACTTGTAACATCGAGCCTCTAAAGTCATATCATAATATTGATAAAAAGAATATAACAATGATCCTTCTTAATTATTACATAAGCTTCCAGATAATGTTATGACCATATAGCAATGAAAAAATCCAACAATCACTATTAGAATCTGTGACATATACTTCTTAAAAAAGTTACGAAAGTATATACTATTAAACGTGGTACAAATTCAGTAAATGACCCGGGGAAGTTATTTGGTGGAGGTGTGACTAGGGAAAAAGCAGAAAGTAAAATGAACCTAAAACCAACCAGTTTTATACAACTAAAAAAAATGACAATTTCTTTTAGAACTAAAAAGGAAAACGAAAAAAGAAAAAAAGAAAAGTAACCATGGTTACGATGCGCACACTCGGGAAGGGTAATAGTGGGTATTTAAGTACGGACCCCTCCTTTACCCCTCCTCATCCATCCAAGCCTGCCCGTTAATAGCACGACAATGCCACTTCCCAATGAAAACTCAACAACTTTTTCTCACTAAACGCCGTTACCTGCCCCCCAATAACGAGGCGACACCTGTAAACGGCGACCCCAAACGGCGTTTCTGCTGGTCCAGTCTACTATTAAACAACACGTAAGCGAGGTGTCGCTGTATGGGGGCAATTGTAGACTGGGCCGCGGGCTGTAGCCGGTAACAAAGGGGTCGGTCACTGGTGATTCCGGGTCGCTGGTTAGAAATTGACCGCGGTTGAAATCATTGCACGCTGTTTTGACTCACGATGAGGTTAAGCCCCCAATTTCAGACACTCATAGACTCAGAGAAATAGAGAGAGAGAGAGAGAGAGAAGAAGCAGAGAGCGCTGAGAGGTTTCTGGCGCGCAGAGCTGTGACAGAGGAGGGAAACCGACGCCGTGAGTTGCAGATTGAGGCGGAGGAGATAGCGCGGCGGACATTGATAGTCGAATCGAGCGGATTGGTCCAGATTTGAGCGTTTGGGGTGTTTGTGAAGCTAGTAGGAGACAGACAGGTCAAAATTGTAGGTGAGTGACAGAGACGGCGAGGTTAAACGATTGAGAGGTCTGTGAGGAGAGAGAGGTAGAAGCTACTGGATTGTTACAGCGGCTCAAGGAACAGGCTGAGTAGATCTCACGGTGTGCGTGAGAGGTCAGAAATCGACGAGCCTAGTGTCTCAGATGAGAGATCTGTGCTGAGCTGAGAGGGTCAGGTTTTCAAAGAAGAAAGATGACGTCATCGGAGGTTTCGATAAAGGACAACGGCGGAAACCAGAGAGGAGGAGGAGAGAGCTTCTCGTCGGGTTTCAGCGACCACAAAGACGGCAGGAATGCCGGCGATGGGCAGAACGGTCATTCGGATGTGCCGGCGGCCGGCAGAGGTAATTCCGGTTTGTTATTTGGGTGACAAATCTTGTGTGGTTTTGTGGAGTAGCAGTAGTATTAGTTAGTCCATGTGATTATTCGGCCGAAAAAGATAATATTAAAAAGTGAGTCGTCCATGTGATAGGGTTTTCTGATTTTTTGCTGTGTTTGATTTTGATATGTGTTTATGTAGATGCCGAAACTGCACTCTACACGGAGCTATGGCACGCCTGCGCCGGGCCGCTCGTGACTGTGCCGCGCGAACGGGAGCGTGTCTTTTACTTCCCTCAGGGACACATCGAGCAGGTTCGCTTTTGATTCCTCTCTTTTCTCCCTTTTTTTTTTTTTTTTTTTTTTTTTTTTTCTGGTTTCGAGCTTTTTTGACCAGATTTATGGTTGATGTGGTCTTCTGTTTTCGGCCTGGGTCTCGGATTTTAATTGTATATTGATGTGAATTGACGGTGGTCGGGGTTTTTGATCGGAGTTATTAATTATGGAGTTGTTCTTCCGGGTCTTCAGGTGGAGGCGTCGACTAATCAGGTGGCTGACCAGCAGATGCCAGTGTATAATCTTCCACCGAAGATACTGTGCCGGGTGCTCAATGTTCAGTTGAAGGTAGTGCCTGTCCACTTTTACACTCATAATTACTGGATTTTCAGCTTTTTATGTACTATATTTAGCTCGTCTAACTAATTATGTATACTGAATATAGGCTGAACCCGATACAGACGAGGTGTTTGCGCAAGTAACTTTAGTTCCTGAGCCAAATGCAAGTGTTTGGAGGATTTCTCTTAATAATAAGATTTGATTGTTTATTTGACTTTGGTGAGGGATTGATTCTGACACCGTGTTCTTTTTAATCCAGCAAGATGAGAGTGCAGTGGAGAAAATACCTCCCCCACCTCCGCCTCCTAGATTTCAAGTTCATTCATTCTGTAAGACCTTGACAGCTTCAGACACAAGCACTCATGGCGGGTTTTCCGTTCTAAGGCGGCATGCGGATGAATGCCTTCCACAACTGGTTGGATTTTTTTTCGTAGCGTGGAATTTGTTGTATTACTTTTGTTTTGCTGGTAGATTATATTCTAATGTGGCTGTTTCTGCAGGACATGTCTCGTCAGCCTCCAACCCAGGAGTTGGCTGCCAAAGATTTACATGGAAATGAGTGGCGCTTCCGCCATATCTTCCGAGGTAATTGTTATGAGATGGTTTTACATGTCTTGACATATGTAATGAGATAATTAACATATCTGGGAGAAGATTTTATTGTAGTTTAATCCGATTTGCTTTGTTGTCTACAAGTAGGCGTTTCATCTTTTCTTATCCACTAATTAACATCATGATGGGACTGACAGGTCAACCAAGGAGGCATCTACTTCAAAGTGGTTGGAGTGTTTTTGTTAGCTCTAAGAGGCTTGTTGCAGGCGATGCATTTATATTTCTAAGGTTAGTGAATTTATTACAATCGGGATCTTGTTTGTTTTTCTCTGGCTCCTCAATTTCTTTGTCTGATATTGGACGTTGTCTTACCTCTAGGGGTGAAAATGGGGAGCTACGTGTCGGTGTTAGACGTGCGATGCGACAGCAGGGCAATGTTCCATCTTCAGTAATATCCAGTCACAGCATGCACCTTGGTGTACTTGCAACTGCATGGCATGCAATCATGACAGGAACCATGTTCACTGTCTACTACAAGCCAAGGTATGGTTTATTTGGTTTGAATTGCTTTGCTTAAACTTTAGACTTCAACATTTAGAGATGCTATAAATACTAGAATTTCGTGATTGAAACACGGATTCAATACATTTTTTCGAATTACTTTCCCCTTGATTTGTTAAGACTTAAATTCCTTTTTGAAATGTTTGTGCACAGGACAAGTCCTGCTGAGTTCATTGTTCCATTTGATCAGTACATGGAGTCTGTCAAAAACAACTATTCTATAGGGATGAGGTTTAAAATGAGGTTTGAAGGTGAAGAAGCTCCAGAGCAGAGGTATGTATAATGGATGCTGCCTTTAAATTTAGGCTTCTTCCCCTTCTGTCTATCTTGAAGTAAATGTATAATATATTCAATAATGTTGTAGGTTTACTGGCACTATAATTGGAATTGAAGATGCTGACCCGGCGAGGTGGCGAGAGTCTAAATGGAGGTCCCTTAAGGTAGTATATATTCCTGAAGGCAGCTTTTTATGTTGTACTTCACATGCTTAATCTAACATTCTTATGTTAAATAAAGGTGAGATGGGATGAAAATTCAACCATACCTCGTCCAGAGAGAGTATCATGTTGGAAAATAGAGCCTGCTCTTGCTCCTCCTGCTCTAAATCCTCTTCCCATGCCCCGTCCAAAGAGGCCGCGACCAAACATGGTTCCTTCTTCCCCGGACTCTTCTGTTCTCACCAGGGAAGGTACAGGCTTACTGCCGTTGTGATCTGTTTTAGATACTTGGGTAGTTATGTCCGTAACATTTTTTAATTTTTTTTCCTACTGAAAAGGAACTAATTTTTTGTTTCATTGTTAATTCTGTAGGATCATCGAAGGTAACAGTAGACCCAGTACTACAAGGAGGTGGTTATTCAAGGGTCTTGCAAGGTCAAGAATTCTCGACCTTGCGAGGCAATTTTGTGGAGAGTGAGTCTGATACGGCTCAGAAGTCTACTGCACGACCAGCTACCGTAGATGACAATTCGATTTCTGGATCGAAAAGATATGGTTCGGGTACAGATAACTGGATGCCCTCGGGTAGGCATGAACCAACCTACACAGATTTGTTATCAGGCTTTGGAACTAATGGTGACTCACACGGTATCTGTCAGCCCTTTGTTGATCAAGCTGTAGCATCTTCTAATTCCATGAGAAAGCATTCACTGGATCAGGAAGGAAAGTTTAACTTGAATTCATGGTCCATGTTACCCTCATCGCTGTCACTTAGCTTGGACTCTAATCAGAAGGGTCCTATTGTCAATGCATCTTACCAAGCACAACAGAATGTTAGATATGGTGGATTGAATGACTATTCTGTTCACCATGGTCATAGGGTTGAGCAAACACAAGGAAATTGGTTGATGCCTCCACCACCATCTCATTTTGATCAGGCAAATGGACGGGAAGTCATGCCAAAGCATATTTCACTACTGAAACATGAGGCTGTTAAACCAAAAGATGTAAGCTGCAAGCTCTTTGGCATTCCCCTCATAACACATGAACCCTCAACAAATAGAACTGCAATGAATGAGTCGGCTCATCATAACCAATCCCTTACCTTGGAGTCTGACCAGAAGTTGGAAGTGTCAAGGGGATTGAAATCAGTGGATAATTTATCAGCTGTTAATGAGTCTGATAAACAAATTTCTCAGCAGCATACCAGAGATGGTCAGGGTAAAGCACAAGGCTCTTCAACTAGGAGTTGCACCAAGGTATATATATTTATTTTCGGAATAATTTTTATAATATGTTTAGCTCCGACAATTTACTGAAGCAGAACGGATTTTTTTGCTAATTGTACAGGTTCACAAGCAGGGTATAGCACTTGGTAGGTCTGTTGATCTTACGAAGTTCCACAATTATGATGAACTGATTGCTGAATTGGACCAATTGTTTGAATTTAACGGTGAACTAATGGTCCCGAAAAAGAATTGGCTGCTTGTGTATACTGATGATGAGAATGACATGATGCTTGTTGGAGATGATCCGTGGCAGTAAGTACCTATCTTACATGGATTTGAAAATTCTTTTCGTTGCTTGTTTAAGTCGATTAAATACTGTTTTCCACTGTGACCAGGGAATTTTGTGGCATAGTTCGGAAGATTTTCATCTACACGAGAGAGGAAGTCCAAAAAATGAACCCCGGGACGTTAACTTCACTTGGGGAGGAGAACCCAGCATTGCCTGCTGGGGGTGTGGATGCCAGAGAGGGGAAGTCTCAGTGACCTTGCTTGAGCATCTATTACTGAGGAGTGTTAGGACTGGTTTAGGTATGACTAGGTATATTATCAGTTATCAACTAGAGATGCTTAAGCTATTTATCATGGTTTCTTACTGGTGTTCTGTAGATTTTTGGGGGGAGGTCATATTCACAGTTCTTTTGTCAGTGCTATTAAACTGTTCGGATATATGAACTAATCGAAATTGATGTCAGCGCGTTTCTCTATTGGACTTAAAGTTCACCTGATACGTCCGGGGTAGATGGCACATGTGATTATCCAGTTTTGGGCATGTTTCTGGATTTAGCATCTTGAAGTGTCTGGTTATATAGGTATAGATAAAAATTAGTTATACCCTAGTTTCGAGTAAAGGAGTAAGGTGATGTGTGCCTTGCTTTCTGAAACGATTCCCCCCTCCTTGTACAGCTGTTTGACTCTATTTTCCTGCTGTGTAATATAAGTACGTGCACAGATTGTCTAATGTTATGCTTTTCCGGTTAATGAAGAAATTATCTTATATTTTCAGTTTTGCCGACTCCTTTCCTACGTTACTGTGTTTCTGCCATTGCAATTGAAGGTTTGTTTGTTTGATTAGCCCGTGTATTTCCTGTCATCTGATGCCTGCTTTCGGTTTCGTTCACCTTAGTTTTGGACATGAAATGGGGTAACTTAAACTCAGACGCCATAAACTTCAAAGACAATGCAAATAGGATGGTCTGTGTAAATGAAGTCCGATTCTTTGGAATATTCGGGATGATGGGCAAAAGTATTTGCGAACACACAAAAAACACTCTCATCCCTTATGATTGTGATCTGAATTGGACCAATAAGCGCTCATTCTGTTATCATAATCTTATCCACAGAATCTCAACTATTACTTCACCGGAGTTTGGCTCCGGGCTAGAGACCAGCCCGGAACTTCGAGCAACCGGCAATGAAACCCAATTCCGTTAATTTCAGAGAGACCCTTTTTTGCTCCGCAGGACTAGATTACTGATTACACTAGGTTCTAACTTCTAAAGAAACACACTTTATTAAGGGATTTTAAAAAAAAAACAAAAAAACAAAAAAGGCTCAAGAGTTACAACTTTCAGTCAATTCAGGTGGTAGTGGCACCAAGACCCTGAATTTCCATGATACAAAGCAAACCTACAAAGTTCTTCAATAGGTGCTAAATTAAAATTTGAAGATGGCAAAGTTAAGCTTTGGCTAGGGAAAACATGGTGAACAATTTGCCCGACTCCTCCCCTATCTTGGTAAAGCAACTCCAGTTTGTTGTTCTGATGCAACCCCTACATCATGCCATGGAAGCCAGCTGAATCCAATAGTACTGCCTTTATATGCTCGGGGTGGACGTCTTGGCCTTCCTTGCATTGCTGAAAACAAAGAGATGTTAGTCGTTTCACTCTTATTTGTGACAGCATTAAACATTTCTGGCTAAGCTGAACTCTTATTCAAATTAAGGGACTGTGACACATTCCTTGTCAAGGGAAATGTTTTACCCTTGAGACAGTACATGTCAAACTGTTTGAAACAGTCATCCTAATCCATTGACTAGCTGGATTGAAGTTCTGAATTGTGGTTTGAATAAACAGTTTAACAAATGTAACATAGCATGCATACTGTGATGAGAGAGTATTATTCACAAGAATTTTAAGCGACAAACATGTCAATGGAACATTATTCTAGTACCGATGACCGGATGTAATAATATTACCTCAGCCCGGAATATATCCATGGCAAACCCATTGAAGCAGCTAATGACAGCTTGCTGGATATCTAGACCAAGATTATCTACAGCCCTCATAGTGGAGAGCAACAGACCAGGTCTTCTGCCACAGAACATGTGGATGTTCACAGCTCTTCCTTCTCGTAGCCTTACTTCAACCTACATAATTATCAACATCAGAACAATGCAATGAAATTTTGGTTACATAGTGGCACTATAGTTTGAGGACATTTTTTTAATCTAAATGTGAAACAACATCTCTGATATTAACAAAATCACCTGAGGTGATCGTACAGAAAGCATAGAGCACATATTACTTGACAGGAAAATTTACATAAATAACTTTCAAGAATGTTACCCTTGCAGGTTGGCCATTCGGGCTAGGTAAGCTGGGGCAAAGTTCTTCCTTAATACGGCTTGGCAGAGTAGGCGGAGTGGGTGTCAAAGGGTGGAAAGTACTCGAGGTAGGTGTCAATGCAGACCCAGGAGGGAGCGACTCCAACTCGTTATGGAGGTTGTTGATCCTCTGCAGAAGTTCCTTCAAGTACTCAATTGCATCCCCAAGGATAGAAGCCCTATCCATCTGATTGCACAAAAAGAAAACTTGTTACTTGATCACACAATATTCATGAAACAGAACAACACAAAACCTATAAAGCCTCTTTATCCTCAGCTTCTTTGTCTAAAACTCAGAAAAAGTACTTGAGAAGCTTTCTTCATCATACATGCTAAGCTACCTCAAGAGAAATTAATGTCATGTTTAACAATGAACTGAAGCATTTGAAAAACCTCATAGAACAGGTGCTTTATCGAATGAAAAAGGCTAAAAGCATACTGCTTATGAATCACATGAGACATAAAATCAGTGCACATTCGAGATCACGATAAAAATATTGTAATGTGAAACGAATTCTTACTTTGCTAATCTTTGGAACCACGGATCTCAGCATATACAGCCGATCATTGAGCTTCTTGCGGCGGCGCCTCTCAGCCATCAGGTTCTTAGCAGGCAACCCTTTCTTCTTGCCCTTGTGCTCTCCACCAGTGACGGTACTATTAGCATTGGAGCTATTCCCAACGTTCTTACCATTCTCATCCACCTTATTATTCTCAGTAAACTCATCTGAATCATAATTCAAACCCGAGCCATCCAAACTCAAATCCTCACCATCATCTCCACCACTAAACTTCCTCTTCTTCTCATTCTCCTCACCCATGTCCCTCTTCCCCTTACCCCCCAAGACCAATCCCCCTTCAGACCCCAAACCACTCAAATTGCCTCCATTCCCACCCAAATTCTTGGCTGCTCTTTTCTGAAATAGAGTGGGCTGTACTCCCACAGAAGACAAGGGCTGAAGTGGCCTCAACATTTTAGACCTGTTGTTAAACAAACCATTCCCTGAAGCATCATCAACACCCCGAAAACCCGAAAAGTTAGTACTATTCTCAAGCAAATGAGGCAAACGGGTTGTTGTGAATTGCAAATTGGAGCAAATATTCTGAGGCTGCATGTGGGTATTGGAGCTCAAATCATTGAACCCGGTTAAAACCCCACCTCCCCTGTTCATCAAACTCGAGCCTTGGTTGTCAAGAAACCCAATCTCACAGCCCAAATCAAAGCCATGGTCTAATGGATTGTTGTTGTTGTTGGGCACAGCATTGAGCAGAGAAGACAGAGATGGGTTTTGATGCAAGTAGTACTGAACCTGAGAAGGGTCGAGGTTGTTGAAAACAGAGGAAGACGGAGAGCAAGAAGATGATGAGTCAACCTGGTTCAGCAGCAAGCTTTCTGGGTCAGCAAAGCTGGGCGAGAACGTCAAGTCTCTGACGACGTCAGAATGGCCCTGAATGCCATTGTTGTTGTTGTTGTTCAAGTACCACTCATCTTCAACCTCCAGCATGGATTTGAAATTCGACAATGAACCCATCTCGTCCTTGCTGCTCCCGGCGCCGGCTCCGGCGGTTCTGGCCCAGTCTCCGGCGTCTCTCTCCTCCCTGTCCTCCATCCAAATACCACCGTTCAGCCTCGGCAGCATTTCCAATTCTTGAAAGAAAGAACAAAACAAACAGAGCTTGGTTTTTTGGGTCAGAAACAGAGAGCTCAGCTCAACTCAGCCGAGGGCGTTGAGTTGAGTTGGGTTTGTGGTGAGATAAGAAGAGAATGGGGTTTTAAGGAAGAGGTAAATGGACGTTGCAGAAGGAAAAGGGCACCATTTTTTGACACGCCAACACCCTTTGGAAACGTTACACACTAGAAACTAGTACTACTAGTACTAGGCTCTCTCTCTCTCTCTGTTTCTCTTATAATCTAAATCACCACCGTCTCAGAAACCTTATCACCATTTGTAGTTATGTAATGATTACTCTGTTTTGGTTTTGGTGCAGGGTTAACGGTCAGTGAAGCTCTCAGGAAGGATAAGCATCACAAAAGCATAGGTAACTTCGGCATCCTGCTAAGCTTCTAGCTGTTTGTGTCATTGTGTATGAGAGAAGAAGCTCAATTCCTGCAGAGGGTGCTCTGTAATTTGCAGAAATCTTCAACTGATTATGGATGTTTGTGATGATGAGAGTGGGAGTTAAATATGCTTTTGGGGGAGTTCCCCATTATGTAACAACGGTTTGTTGGTCACATTTTTTCTTCCTTTCCTTATTTTGTCTTAACAAACTCATAATTTCACTTTGAATTTCTAAAAAAAGGTTGTTTTATTTTGTTACCATATCAGGAATATGTAATAACTAATAAGATGTATCGCGCAAGTGTACGAGCTACTAAATTGTGGCTCTGTTTCACTAAAGAAAAACAAAGTATTACTCATGAAATAGAGGTTTCAAATTTTTGACTCGTCAAGGATCTTGTGTTGAAACTTACGGTTTTACATTGAATTGAGTTGAATGGGATGTAGTTTTGATTATGAATTTGTGTGGAATTGTCACTCAGTTAAGGAAATTATGAGAAATCGTTTTGTCCAAAGTTGCATTTTGAGCACATTGTTTCATATTGTTTTGTTTGTTTGATTAACAAGGGAACTATATTTAATTTACTTTTTTTTTTACCAAATCAAGAATATTTAATAGTCAAGTATATGAGCTACTAAATTGTGGCTTTGTGTCACAGATAAAAAACAAAGCCTACTATTGATGAAACAACTTCAAATTTTTGACTCGTTATGAATTTTGCGTTGAATTTTACGATTTCACAACAAATGAGTTGAACGAGTCATGGTTTTGATTATTACCATAAGCAAAAGCAAGACAAACAAATAATCCTCTTTTTTCTGGCTTGTCTAGAGGTTAATCAAATTGTTGGCCTTTGGATTTTACTTGGTCTTAAGAGCATCTCCAATAGTTTTCCCAAATTCTTGGTTTTCTCAATTTTGAGAAAGATTTTTGTTGTTTTGCTCTAATAGATTCCCTAAAACTTTTTCCAAAATGAAAAATATGTATTTGCAACAAACTCTATAATTTTATAAAAGAATAGTAATGAAATCTCTAAAATAGAGAAGATGTTATCATGTTGGAGATGCTCTAAGTGTATTGACATTTTAACCGTATTGTCAATCGAGGTAAATGAGTAAATGTGGTTATTTGTGTTATTTTTGCATTATAATTAAAAACACATATTATAATTAAAAGACCACAAAGATAATCATTCAAAATCTAAGGTAGAAAAACTCTAAATTGAACTCCAATGGGTTCCTTATCCCTGAAGGCTCAATTACTCTTAAGGTCTTGGTGTTCATAAGATTCACATGTTAAATTTGATCAACATAGTTGTCAAAACCCTACGGTACTCAACAATTTCAGAAACTCATTACACTTCTACACACCACTTTGTTTTTTTGTTTTTAATATGAACAGTCTCAAGCATGTAAGAAATATGAAGGGCATTATTGCAGTCAATTTTAGGAAATTACTGACTATCACATCCCTTTACTTTCAAATTTTGAATGAATGAAAGCCTAAGGTCCTGGTTTTGCTATCAATCTGAGCTTCTGAAGGATAGGCTGTATGATATTTAAGGTGTGCTCAGACTCTCAGTGGTCCCAAAGGTAATGGTGCATGTCCTATTCAAGGATAACAATAACCATTCTTTGCTAAATTATATTTTGTATTTTTGCTGAATTTATTTTCATGCATTTGGCCAGAAGCAGAGTGGACATGTTATTAGCAGCTTCATGTCCCAAAATATGTAAACATTACATGTTACATGAACTGTGCTATAAAGCGTTTAAGATGTTGAGGTATAACAAAAGCAATATTGGAGGATAATATTGTGTTATACTGAAATTTAGGATCAATTTAGTAAGCTAATCAAAATTGACAAGAAGATGCCACCGTGATCAATAAGCCTTTTGGTTTAAATTCATGATTTTCGTAGGTAGTTTAGTAAAAAACACACCAGCTTAATTAGTATCATCATCTACCATGATCGTATATAACAAACTAATTCACGTTTTTTTACATTAAACGGCCGAAAAATGCATCTTCTTTATGACAAATAATAAAGAAGATGCTACCGTTTCAATAACTATATGAACTATATGCTTATCGATAATCTAGACTTTTTGCAATTTGAAGTTACAAAGATTTCCTTGGAGTACCACACTAATATAAATATACTTGGTAACTGTTTATAACTATTGGATATAAATGTAAGAGATTGAGCAAAATTTATTTAGTGGATTAGTGAGCAGATGAACATGGTTAATAATAATTTCTCTGTAACTCGATCTATGTATCAGTAGGATTTAGTAATCTTAAGTCATCTAACAAGAAGCAAAGTATATAGACACCCTACCAGATACATCATACTTGTAGGGTTTGTGCTTATGATCTTCGAGATTTAGCAAAAGCCAAGTCTTCTGCTAGTAATTAATGGCTAACCCATACGAGGGTTAAGTTTCAAACATTCAATTACGTAACTTGCTTCATACTCGTATTTTCGTAAGACATTGCATCATCTAGCTAGATCTATAGGGTAAGAGCCAGACTTATTCGACCTTGTATTAGAAATCTGAAGCATATGGTTGAGTGACACAATTGAATTGAATGCAAAGACTGTTGATGCAAAGAGATGGATTCAAATAAAGAAGCAAACAGCCTCCCATAAAGATGAACAATTTGCAGCCAGGAAGGACAGGAGGGTAGTAGTGCAGTACCTTCTTTCTGGGTAGCTCCAGAAAAAAAGAGAGAAGAATTTTCGAAAATTTAAACTTGATTGAAGAATTAGTAGGGAAGCCAAGTATCCCGTGATTTCTTTCAGTTTCACCGCACCTACTATCTAATCCAATCCCAGTACTATGTCACCTCTCTTTCACTCTCTCTCTCTCTCTCTCTCTCTCTCTCTCTCTCTCCTTTTCAGAATCTATGGTTGCTCAACTGTTGCTTCCTTCCCATCTACATCCGACCATCTCTCTATCTTTGAGCCTTTGCCCTTGCCCCTCGTTCTAGTGCCATTGCCATATATGCTTCCACCTTTCTATTTTGGACTTTGGTATTGTACCAATCAAACACTATTTGGACCTTGGTATATGGCTCAAATCTCATGCATGTATTCAAATGTCAAAGTTGGGTGTGTAAACCTATCAATGAAATCTAAACTTGTATGTTCGCATTAGAGCCGTGAAGAAAAGTAAAATATGTACTACGGTCACATAGACGAACTTTCAAGGGTTAGTTTATTTAAACAAACGACTCTTTTATAAGTTTTATTTGTTTTGAGAACCAAGTCGTAGTATTGCTAACGAGTAACGACACAAATGCACAATATTAGAGGGGGATATAACACTTGAACCTTAAGAATCAGAGATAACATAAATATCATTTGACTTTCAAGGCGAATATTTAACAAACTGGTTTATTCAAACAAGTAACTTATTGACCAAACTTACTCAAAATTCACAAAAATGATGTTAGAAAACGACATTGTTTATTAATAATATGAAGTTATACACCAGTGGTTGATAGCACTAATACCATTTTCTTATGGTCGTTAATGTTGGGTGTTTAAATTAAACAATCATATAAATGGAGATTATAAAAAGTCTAAAATCTAATTTCCAGCTCTTTACCGTCCTATATTTTATTTTTGTCGTCAACAATTTAGGGTACCCTAAAAGATTTACAGGTCTATAAGTTAATCTATAAACGCATATGTGCATGTAATGCTTCAGGTATACATTACACTGTAGTATCGAGCCACTTTGATAGCTTCAGATTTCGAACTTGGATAAGAAAACTCACAACAAAAACCACCAAAACACTTGCTCTCGTAGATACCGAGGAAAATGATGTATATAGATTTGGTTGTATAAGTTACTAGATTATCAAATTGATACCATATTAATGAAATGGACCCACTGAATCTCTGAAATAGCATATATGGCAAGTGGGAGTGATATGTGGACCTGAGTGGAAGTGTAATTAAAATTTGAGAGAGAGATTAAAGGGAAAACGACAAGAATTTTAATTTAGGTGCAGAGCTGGGGGTTCCTTCGGCTTTGGAAAAGAGAAAGAGACCGCCTTTAATATTTCTCTACAATCCTCGTGAGTTTGGGACATTGGCATAAGAGACTGCCCTTCCTTTGGGTTACCCTACACCCTATAATGCATCATTTTCACTACTTCGGAAATCCAAGGTTCATCAATAAAAGGGTTAGAGAATTTATTTGGGTTAGCACACTATGCCGGCATGGTCTATGCCCCTAAAACACGGGGGAAGATAGAAGCCCAAAACGACTATGATATCGACTAATTTGACCTGATCCGTCCAGACCGGTCTTCCTTTTTAGTGTCAGCCAGCTCCCTGGACGGATAGGAATGGGCGCAAAGTTGTGTATTAATGTGGAACTCCTTCGAAGGGATGAATTTGTGTAGGGAAAGGTTGAGAGAGAGTCGTCGATTGAGACCCATTTTGATTTATCCGCTAGAACTTTAGGTTACTAATATACTAGAAATGTTTTTCTTTTTTTTGTTTTTTTGTTTTTTGAAAGGAATATACTAGAAATGTTATTAGCATGAAGGAGCATAGACATGTACACAACAACCTCTTATACAGAGTGATTTTGGGAGGAAACATGGCTCGACGGTTTGGGCCTGGTCATTAGAGTGCAGCTTCCGGAGTATTTTCATAGCCCTAATGTTGATGGGGCATTTTGCCACACCTTACCTATAGAAGGTTGTGGCCCAACCTGATTAGCTCACACAGGCATGGCCCAATGAGCCCAACTAAGCCAATATGTGTATGTACTGTACAAATTTCAGAAGAATAAGAAAAATACCTGGCAGATTATCACAACTTCACAAATGGACCGATGAGGCCGGTGGAATTCAAGAAGAACATTGACAGAGAAGGGTTTCTCATTTTGAACAATTTTTTCGTAGTTATAATTCACCGACAAAATACATGAGACGCTAAAGATCTAATACCATAAAAAAGAAGTGAGGTTTTAACTTGGCCCCTCTATAAACATTTTGTTAAAGAGAAATGATGTGCTAGTAGGTACGAAACTTCCGATTGATTAATATACACCAAAATACTGAACAAATACGTAAATTTGCCTTGGTGCAATAGTGTACACACCAGGAAATGTGTTGTGGATTCCTAGTACCACACACCATGATCGGGCCCTCGTAAACATCCAAAACAGTAGAGAATCCTTTCCCTTTCATCAAAAGGGCAAAGAACAATGTTTTGTTTATGAAATGAAGAGGAAAAAAAATCAAAATTATGGTCGTTGGAGTTACAACAAGGCCAAAATTAAGGCTGCCGCCCCATTACGATTAACACTACTTTGATATTTTTAGAGAGATGCAAACAATCTAACCCATCCTAATCATTGGAACTTGTCAAACAAGCCCTCAAAGGCCTCCCCATTTAGTTTGTCCGCTCCGTCTAAATACTTGATATTTGCTCCATTAATATCCTCTTTTTTTTCAAAGTGTTAAATCTATTCATACATTTTTTCTGAGTTAAAAGTTTGTTTTTATGATTGGTGATCCGATTCAGTTACTGTAACATTCTTTCGTAGGATATATTTTTATACGATTCAACGTAATGCGATTCATGTTACACGTTGAACATCCTGATTCCACGTGTCTCGAACAAAAATATATAATTTAACATAGATTTTTCTCTACTCAAACTACTTAAAAATAAGGTTTTCCCAATAAATCCAAACAAAAAAAATGGGCTGAAGCAACCGGTCTCGTGTACGGCTTTGCTACAGAGAGCCCAAAAGCGACGCATACATACACGTCCCCTTGCATGCACCTAGTTTCTGTGGCGAATAAAGACCTACGTCTCGAGGGCACTACCGTCACCCTATAAAATATCTCGGGATAAGATAGGGACTCCTGTCAACATTGACTTACAGATAACACCACCTAGCTAAAATCTTACAACTCCATCATACGTGGCCGCATCTCCCACCGTCTATATTAAGCGTCGGCGTCCCGTAGGCTTATCGTGTGGGCGAGGGTGCATGGAACGGTGATGCAGGCGCAGAGATAGAAAGGGGTGGCGAGAGCTAGTTTAAGACCACATCCTCTATCGGCCGACCATATCAGAATTCTAAGAATAGGGTCTCTCTTCTTCTTCTTCAGACCCTCTTCTGTTGGGTGGTTTCAAGTTTGCTTCTTTTTTAGGGTTGGAGGTTAATCCAGGAGCGAGAAGATTTAGGTGAGCTTTTCGTTTGGTTTCGTTGCTTATTGGGTTTGTGTTAGGAGCTAGGGTTTTTGGGTTCGATTCTGCTCGTTTCGATTTGGGCTTTTGTTTCTGATGTTTGGTATGCAATTTTTCAATTCGTGCTTTTTGGATTCATGGGTTGCTTTCGATTTTGAGTATTTGTTTGTCTGTGTTGTGGGTATTTGAGCTGGGGTGTTGTTCAATCTCTGATTTTGTTGGTGTATATAGTTTTATCTGGTAGCCTTTTTCTGTTTGAAGTGTTTTTTTTTGCTTTTTTCGAATTGAAATGGGTTTTAGGCTCTGTTTGAGATTTTGTTAGAGCTTGATAGGTCACTTGTATGCTGGGTTTTGGTGATTTTAATTGGTGTTGTGGTTTTGGGAAGCCTGGCGGCAGAGGAACGTAGTGTCGAAAGGGGTTTGTGCTTTTGTGTGTAGTGGATATGTATGCTTGGTGTTGATAGGAGTTTTGAATCCTCGAATATATTGAGGGTTAGTGACTGGGTGTGTCTTGATGAATTTGAATACATTATGCTTGTAACATTAGCGCTGAGTTTTTTGCTAGAGTTGGTTTTGGTTATTTTCTGTTGTTATGGTGTTGAAATGGAACCTAATTTGAGTTTGCTTGTTGCTGCAGGTGGGTATCATGGCTAGGGTTTTGGTTCACTCTACTAATATTCCTGGTCTGGTTGCCGGGCAAAGGCTTGGTCAATCTAAAGGCTCTGGAAATGCTAGAAGGTCAACGAAGATGATGTGCACTTTACGAGCTCCTGCTTTGAGAATTAGCAGTTTCTCGGGACTCCGTAGTGTTAATGCGTTAGATATCATGGCGAGGCCTGGGCAAGACTTATATTCTAAGGTGGGAGTAGCTATCTCATCCCGGCGTCAAAAGGCCAGCAGATGTGTGCCTAAAGCTATGTTTGAGCGCTTCACGGAAAAGGCAATAAAGGTTATTATGCTTGCACAAGAGGAAGCAAGGCGACTTGGTCACAACTTCGTTGGTACTGAGCAGATACTCTTGGGTCTTATTGGTGAAGGAACTGGAATTGCTGCCAAGGTCCTTAAATCAATGGGAATCAATCTTAAAGATGCACGCGTTGAAGTGGAAAAGATCATTGGAAGGGGCAGTGGCTTTGTTGCTGTTGAAATCCCATTCACTCCTCGTGCAAAGAGAGTTCTGGAACTGTCGCTGGAGGAAGCTCGCCAACTAGGTATATAATAGTATTCTGTTTGTCAAATATAAAAAGAAAACATGATAGTAGCTAATAAGAAGCATCAACTTTCTCATTCGCGCATTTTGAGGTCATCTTGGTGTTTCTGGTGATTTTGAAGTTTAATTCTTCATTTAGTAGGTCCAGCATTGTATATGGACTGTATTCTAACCAACATAATCTTCGTGGAGTCAACTGACAGTTCATTGAATAACCTTAACTTACATTTGGCTCCATATATGGCCTTGGAGACAAATGTAGGTTATTGAAGATAGATTGCAACATGACCAGAGAAAGAAAATGAAAAAGTGGAGCATATAAATATATTTCAAATATTTTTGCATGGACTTAAATGTCTATGGTTAAATAACTTTGACCCTAACTATATTCATTGTCTATTTAGCATCTTGGGTTGCTTTCCATTGTTACTTCATTTTCTTGCTCATGTCTTTTGATTCTATACATATTAGTAAGCTTTTGCTCCTTTGTATAGAAATAAGTCTCTCTTATCTAAAGGTAAGATACCTTATCTGGTGAATTTCAGGTCATAACTATATTGGATCTGAGCACTTGCTTCTGGGACTGCTTCGGGAAGGTGAGGGTGTGGCAGCTCGTGTTCTTGAGAATTTAGGTGCTGACCCCAGCAACATTCGCACACAGGCAAGCTAGTGTTCCTGGGTTTATCTTTCTTTCCAGAGCAATTCATCACAGCGGATATAGTCATGAAATTCTATTTTGGTTTGAGCAGGTTATTCGTATGGTGGGTGAGAGCACAGAAGCTGTTGGTGTTGGAGCTGGACAGGGAACTAGTGGCAACAAGATGCCAACTCTAGAGGAGTATGGAACCAATTTGACTAAGCTAGCAGAGGAGGTAAATTGTGACACCTTTTTTGTTTTTTATTTATTTTGATTTATCCCTTTGTCACGTTGCTGCTTTAATTTTGAGAAGGCTTATTTAATATCTTTTATTTGCCCATTTTCAGGGAAAGCTGGATCCTGTTGTTGGAAGACAACCTCAAATTGAACGCGTTGTCCAAATTTTGGGCAGGCGAACAAAGAACAATCCCTGCCTTATTGGAGAGCCTGGCGTTGGGAAGACTGCAATTGCAGAAGGTCTTGCTCAACGAATTGCAAGTGGCGATGTGCCTGAGACAATAGAGGGAAAGAAGGTGAGTTAGTGTATTTGGGTTTCAGCAAGTTCACATTATTTTGTAAAATCAAGACAGTATTTATACATTTGAGAGCAAACGAATAACACATATTACCTGCGCATATAGGTTATCACTCTGGATATGGGTCTTCTTGTTGCTGGTACTAAATACCGTGGAGAGTTTGAGGAAAGATTAAAGAAGCTAATGGAGGAAATCAAACAAAGTGATGAGATAATCTTGTTTATTGATGAGGTGCACACTCTAATTGGAGCAGGAGCAGCAGAAGGTGCAATTGACGCTGCAAATATATTAAAACCAGCCCTGGCAAGAGGTGAACTGCAGGTAATTTCTTCTTTTTTAAAACGATGCATGTACAGAATGATAATCAAGTTCTTTTCCGTGTTTTATTGTTATTGGAAAGTGCAATTATAATTGTGATGATTGTTGGCTTTCAAGATTTATATCTATGTACTGGTTTTGGGTGCTTTGGATTCTTGTTGATTTAAGAATGATGGAGTTCGTGCATTCAATTATTGAGTTTTGTCTCTATGCTGCAGTGTATTGGAGCCACCACTCTTGATGAATACAGAAAGCACATTGAGAAAGACCCTGCATTGGAAAGACGTTTTCAACCTGTTAAAGTTCCTGAACCAACTGTGGACGAAACTATACAGATTTTGCGAGGGCTCCGGGAGCGATATGAGATTCACCACAAACTCCGGTATACTGATGAAGCTCTGATTTCTGCTGCCCAGCTATCATACCAGTACATCAGGTAGGCATCTCTTGACTTAGCAGAATTATATTTGTCTTGCATTGCTACCTCTTGGACATTCTGCTGTTGTTGAATCCGGTAGACGTTGCTGCCTTGATTCTGGTAGAACATTGTTGCCTTGAATCCGGTAGACATTGTAGCCTTGTATCCGGTAGATATTGTTGCCTGGCTGCTAATTTAGCTTGCATAAACAGTGATGTATTAAGTACTCTGTAGTCTGTACTCATTTAGGATATGTACAGCAATTAACTGATTTTTTATGTTTGTAGTGATGCTAACTACTTCTATCCTTCTACGCATATCTAGTGAAATATATAATTTCGTTCTGATTGTCAATCTTGTTTTCTATAGTGATCGATTTCTACCTGATAAAGCAATTGACTTGATTGATGAAGCTGGATCTCGAGTTCGCCTTCGTCATGCACAGGTAGGACCTCACTTTTTAGTTTAAAGTCCATACAGGCACCATCGTTCATCTCAGGGATCTATGAGTTGACGTGACCTATATGATCTTTTTGCAGCTACCTGAAGAAGCTAGAGAACTTGACAAGGAACTGAGGCAGATTACCAAGGAGAAGAATGAAGCTGTACGGAGCCAAGACTTTGAAAAGGTATAAATCTGTACATGTTGGATCAGTATGTATGCTGAAGTTGTAAATCACTCTTGTTGCAAATATACTAAGTAGATTAGTAATGAATCTATATAAGATTGCTGCTTGAAATATTGGTAAACTTTCAAGGTGACTAGGAGAAGAGATGATATGTATCCAGTGTGGTAGATTAGAAGTCTTGATTATTTTACTTGATTTATATAACAAGGTTCAACTGATTAAGCTGCCAACAATATCTTCCACAGGCTGGGGAGTTACGTGATAGAGAAATGGACCTTAAGACACAGATCACTGCTATAACAGAGAAAGGGAAAGAGATGAGCAAGGCTGAGAGCGAGGCAGGGGATGTAGGACCTATGGTAACCGAGGTGGATATTCAACATATCGTGGCCTCTTGGACAGGTATTCCTGTGGACAAAGTGTCGGCTGATGAATCCGATCGCCTCCTCAAGATGGAAGAGACCCTCCATACGCGAGTTATTGGTCAGGATGAAGCAGTCAAGGCTATCAGTCGTGCTATTCGCCGAGCCCGTGTTGGACTCAAGAATCCTAATCGTCCAATTGCCAGTTTCATCTTTTCTGGTCCAACTGGTGTTGGAAAATCTGAACTCGCAAAAGCTTTGGCCGCATACTACTTTGGTTCTGAAGAAGCCATGATTCGTCTTGATATGAGTGAATTCATGGAAAGGCACACTGTTTCAAAGCTTATTGGTTCACCTCCTGGTTATGTTGGTTACACTGAGGGAGGTCAGTTGACTGAAGCTGTTAGACGCCGTCCTTACACTGTGGTGCTTTTTGATGAGATTGAGAAGGCTCATCCGGATGTCTTCAACATGATGCTTCAAATTCTTGAGGATGGAAGATTGACAGACAGTAAGGGCAGAACTGTAGATTTCAAGAACACACTTCTGATCATGACTTCTAATGTTGGAAGCAGTGTAATTGAGAAAGGAGGCCGCCGTATAGGATTTGACCTTGATTACGATGAGAAGGACAGCAGTTACAATCGCATCAAGAGCTTGGTGACAGAGGAGTTGAAACAGTACTTTAGACCAGAGTTCCTAAATAGGTTGGATGAAATGATCGTCTTCCGCCAGCTCACAAAGTTAGAGGTGAAGGAAATAGCAGATATAATGCTGAAGGAGGTTTTTGAAAGGCTGAAGACTAAAGAGATAGAGCTTCAAGTGACAGAGAGGTTCAGAGATAGGGTGGTTGATGAAGGATACAATCCAAGCTATGGGGCAAGGCCTCTAAGAAGAGCTATAATGAGACTTTTGGAGGATAGCATGGCTGAGAAGATGCTAGCAAGGGAGATCAAAGAGGGTGACTCCGTTATTGTGGATGTCGATTCTGATGGGAATGTAACTGTGCTCAATGGTAACAGTGGTTCTGGATCTTTGCCAGAGCCTGTTCCCGTTTGAAAGCTGACAGCACGCCACCTGAGCTCACCTTTTTCCCAATATGTTTGTAATTTTTCATTTGAACTTTCTCGTTAAAAGTAGTCTGTTTTCTTGGTAAGTTTTAGTGGGTAGTGGTAATTGAAAACTGTTTATTGATGCTTGACTTGACTGATCAAGGCTGTACCAGTTATACAGAAGAATAGCATGCATAGTTCAGTCGCAGATAGTAGGGTTAGTATTTTTTCTTTTTTCTTTTCCTTCTTCCATAGTTGCGTTTGGTTGTTGGGAATGCTAGTATTTACAATAAAAGAACATAATTTGATCATTGCATAGCTGACTACCTGGATTCTGCAGTTTTATTTGCTCGGGCATGTCTTGAGTTTTTCGCCATTAACGATCATTGCTGTTTGTTTAACTTGGAATTCACTTTCCTTCAACGGAATTAACTGTTACAAATTGTAGACATGGCCAGTTGGGTAGTTCATTTCGTTGCAAGATTCAATTTGCTAAACTCGCTCACTAAATTCTTTTTCGATTATACAATATGAATAGGTTAGAGACTACACAGTACAAACAATTAAGGATGAATAGGCTAGAGACTACAGACACTTGAGCACAAGAGACTACAAACACTTGAGGATGAATAGGGACTACAAACACTTGAGCACAAGAGACTACAAACACTTGAGAACAAAAACACAACGAAGAAATAATCGATTCTCTATACACTCGCCACAAGGATTACAGTCTAACAAAGCTCGCTTGAAAACAAGCTTAGTCCATGAGGAAGAATAATTCATCTACGCTTCACTTGCTTATACGTAATTGTGTCCGGTTCATTTTCACTCAGAAATGGCTACACCATTTACCATTGACAACCATCTTTAGCTACACTAAATGTCGTACTTGAAACACAGTTTGAGAATGTTGCATTTTTGTGCATGCTTCATTTTCCATCTCGAGCTTCGCCAACCCTTCCAAGGCAAAACCACATGTACATTAGAGTTGCAAAGCCAATATCTACTCATCAACGAAAAGCTCAGGTTTATATCATGTCCATGCTTCCTTTTCTCACTACTTGAATTCGATTTTCACATTTGTTACTCGGTATTTGAGTGCATTAGGCATACATCCTGGGGGCCAAAGAGGGATTTGCTCAAAATGTAATCAGCTCATTTGTTCATGATACATTTTTACTTGAAGCATAGAAGTTCATGTACATCAAATGCACTCCTAGTTTACACCGATACAAGGCTCCTTGCTGGCAAGACTACTTACTATATCATCTCTACTGCACACAAGAAGCTTGGAGATCCCTAATCTTCAGCATCAGAATGTGATCTTTGTGTGGGGCTGACACTTCCACCTCGAGTGATTTTGAGTGCTGTCAAAGCCTTTTGTATTTCCATTGTCATTGCACTATCCACACTACCGGAGGATAGTTTCTTATGTGATTTCTGTAGATGAAGCTTAAGTGAGCTGCTACTCAGACCCGCATTCACCCCACAGATGGGGCAAACTTTCATCATTGGCTTCCGCTGTTGCCACTCCATTGAAGCTCTACCATGCAGTCTCTTATCCAAATCTAACAAGATCTTTGCAAACCCGTCGTTGGGTTGTGCTCGGCGATGAACCTTCTTTAGAGCGTTCCATGCTTCTAACAGAGTGGAATTCCTGCACCACAGAAAGACCAATTATATAGCAGATCATTTCAAAAGGTAGTCTTGTTGCCACATACAAAAGTAGTGAGGACGCTCCATATCAGAGTATATTGCACTCTTTACTTACTTTCTGAGCATTAGGTATGCAAGCACTAGCGTAGCACTTCTACTTTTTCCCTCGAAGCAATGGACTAGGACCTTCCCTCCTGTTTGTTCAACATGATCGATAAACTCAATAGCTTCATCAAAGATGTTGGTGATGTTGAAATCTTCACTGTCACATATCTGTTCATAGAGTCAACATGCAGCCTTATGAGGATAGTTCAGGTAAAAAAAATATGATGGAAAAAAAATACACATGTTGATGAGGTACGAACAAAGACAACACTCACAAAAATATGACCAAGTACACAAAATATTGGATACAATAAATAGTCAAATAATGAAAAACACTAGCTTGTAGGGTTGTCCCCTTGATCAAAATTTACAGTACCACTATCAGGGAATATGTCTAATGAAGCAAACCTGAATTCTAGATGTTCGGCAATAGAGGCTATGCTAGGTGTGACCTATTAAATTGATAAGAAGGTTCAAGGAAGAAGTTGACTCGCTTTTTCTTTCATTCTGTTTGTTTAAGAGACTTAAGAATATGCATTTCTAGGAGCTAATATATCATGACATAACCTTCATGGGCTGAAGAGATGTGTAAGGAAATATATAAAAAAATTACCCTAAATGAAGATGAACAGACAATTGGAGAAGAAATAAGAAACTACTTACGGAGAAATTTTTGTACTCGAATAGATCAGGAAACTGAGAATCTGACTGTCCGATCTCATTGGAACACAAACATAATATATGAGTAATTCCTAAGCTTTGCAGTGTGTACACAGATCGTGCAGCAAGTGCTCCACCAATAAACAGGTTAATTGTGATTCGAGATGGCCTCTCTGTATTTGCAGCCTCTGATATCAATGAAATTCTCTCGAGAATGTGCTCAAGTCTGACCTGTTAATAAAGATAAAAGTGAAAGAAAGAAAACACGAAGAGAAAAAGAGAAGGGACAATAGCTTCTGAGCGACATCCACCCTGAGCAGTGTAAAAAATTTAAATGTACAAAAGCAAAATTACCTTCAATTCATAAGCATCAACTACGCCGTTATTGTCACTACCCTCAAAGAAGCCAGCACTAAAGTTGTTCTCTTGGCAAAGTTTGACGGCATCGCTCTTTAGCATTTCATTCCACTGTTCCAATTCTTTGCTCGTTTCAGCATCAACCTGAGCAGTATAATATAAAAACACTTAAAAACTTGTATTATAAAAGGACTATCACATAGCATGGAACTCACCCCTCCCAAAGGAAAAACTCCGAGTATGTTATCTACATGTATCTCCTTCTGTTGTCTGGTATACATGCAAGTACATTATCGAGTGTTCTAACATGAAAAAAGGGCAACCCTGGAATTAAACATACAACTCCCCTTGAAAGTAGTATTATTATCAAATATCTAATAATAATTATTTATTTAGACAGAAGACACTTCTACACATGATACTATCGTAAGTGTGAACTCTGCATGCTAGAACTATGAACAGAAACTATTAAACTTCTCAACTAAGTTTGCATATTATCATCGGTATGATACAAAGGACAATTTACTATAAAATTTCCAACCTTGGCATTTTTATGAAAGTCCCGGAGCTTTGCTGTCAAGCGCAGACAACGGAGGGGATCTGAACTTGCACTCCCTTTCCATAATTTTCCGTGCCAATTCTCCCTTGACATGGGAGAGCTGCAGTCACAGTTTTCTTTAAGTCCCGAAGTTGAAGACCTTGTAGCAGTTCTCTGTGATTCGGAATCACTAAAATCTGACTGGTTCTCATTGACAAGCCTCTCCTTACATGGTGTAGAGGGAAAATAACCAGTTCCAGCAGCTTGTGATGGAGACTCAGTAACTACCAAATCCTCTTTCTCAGACTCCCCTACTTTATCTATAATATTGAAAAATATACGTATCAAATTGTCCAGTTTTTGATGAAGTGTGAGCAAGAAGATATGGAATCCCTGCAGATCCCTAAGAGCACGTTTGAACCCACTACGGAATTCTTTAACAACTGAAGTCATATCCATTGCTTGTGTATCAGATGCATCAGTATCTTGTAACAGAGGACGTCCTAATTTCCCTAATGTTATCTCATGTAACAGATTAGAGGAGTATTCAGAATTGTTCAGTAGTAACTCAACCAACTTTGGATATATTTCCTGGTCATTTGCACGTTTTCCCGCAGGAGGTCGACGAGGAACGCCAGAATCAATAGCCACAATTGGAAAATCAGAAAACATTAAATCATCTGAGACTTGACTCTTTACGCTCATTTGACTAGACCTCGGCGACTCCATAATGTCTGAAAGATCAGATTTCTGTGTTGCCAATCCTGCATTATGCAATCTGATATCTACTGAAGTTGCCTTTCTATCCTTTTGAAGAGCTCTGATCACTCTTGGTTTGTATCTCTTGATGGCTGAATCAAATGCTTCTTCGAATCTGTCCATATTTCCAAAGTCCATTTTGTCTGCAAACAATAGATTTGCAGAGTTTCCACGCCATCTGAGCTGACGACAAGGTAGTCTATCTTCATTTCTGATGACAAGGTCCAACAACAAAATCCTACCAAGAGAAGCTGCTGTTTTTTCTGCAGTTTCCTTTGCCTCAAATACACTTGAGCTTTCGAGTAAAGGAGATCCATGAACATAGCTGCATAAATGAAAGATTTGGTCTTCAAAACACCATATGAAAGATCCAGTTATCCATTGCAAAACATTTAATAATGCTGCACATCATGGAGTGTCATGCTTTATCATTAAATCAGTATTGTAAGTATAAAGCAAAGGCTGAGGAGGAATCATAACATGATCTAGAATGCCTAAGCAACATGCTAAATGTAATGATCCTAGCAATCAACACAAAGTTTTTTTCCATGGCTCTAACTAGTCATGTGCATCCTAGGTAACAGACTCATGAATCTATAAGAATGCTTCCTCAAATGATATAGAACTTCTGAAAAACATAGCACAATGGATAAATAAGCCTATGTAGAATACAGTCGTTATTTTTCAAAGCACAAGATGGTACCATGTCATCTACTCAGTGATATTGTAGAATAAATTCAGTTAACACTAGATGGTGAACATTGTGTATATAAAAAGCAGGAATAACTGTGGTATTTGCATAAGTAAATTGCAATCTTAGTTATACCTCATAAGCAAAAGGCATCGGCTAAGTTCAAGAGCTTCCAAAAGTTCCGAACATGTCATTTCCCCACATTCGTCTCCTTCTGAAACTGCTGCTTCTCTTGCTTTCTCTGCGGCTTCCTTCATCTGGAACCACTCCATACTACAATTATGTATGACTCTGGCCTGCAATGTCCAACAAAAATTACACAGAGAAGAAAGAAGCATTCTGGCAAACATAATAGGATAGCATTCACAAGGTAGAACCTGTGGAGTTCGAACTCCAAGCCACTTTGCAAATTCGTAACCTAGACGTTCAGACTGTGTGGCCATTCTTGATGATGATATCTTTATACAAACGGCTGCTTCTTTAGAAGAATTATCATCCGTCCCTGGTTGGTTGAAAAGGGCAAAGAAAACAACTCCCCCCGAATTCACAGTCACCTATATGCAACAGAACTGAGAGACGATGAGGCAACATTGAAAAGTACATAAATAATAATGACACACTTATTTGATTCAATTCAATAAATATAAGATGTCCCATATGTAACTGAAGAGGATTGCTTACCTCCAGAGCTTTGTTCATTTCATCCTCAGACTGATCAGTGCTGCTACTGTGTTCAGTGTGGTGAAGTGAAGAAAGCCAATCCCATGAGAAAAGACTCGACTCAATGTCCAATGTAGCAGCTTTACCAAGTCTTTCCCAGAGATTGACTTCTGTGGTATGCTCAGGCGACGCAGGGCCTTTCCATTCCTCACTAGACTCTCCTGCACTGAATGCCAACCCAACCATGATCACTACTATGTTCCACAATACAATGCACATGTAAACACAAGATAACACAAAGTTAACAGCAACCTAGGAGGCATTGAGTCCACCCTTAACGGGCGGCGAGGGAAGCCAGAGGCATGGTGTTTGGAACTGCGTTTACGGACCAATTCCAGCCATTGAGTGATTTTAAAGGCCGGTCCAGACGCAATGTCACCTAACATATACAAGACCTGCATATTCCCAAACCACATTTTACATCAACCATTGTTTTGTTTCTCCAAAATCATTAACTATCAACAGTATAACATCACACACAGCATTTCAAAGCAAAAACTATGCAAATTCAAATCACTCAAAACTAACTAACCCGGGAAGTGACGGTAAGAGGCAGAGGAGCCTCGAGGTCATCAGATCCAGGGTCCAAATCCTTGTCTTCCTGCAATTTCAGCATGACCCAATTAGTTTTATCTCTAAACAAATCAATCCCAATAAAAAAGATGGCAACTTTATGCAATGCACTAAAAACCCAGATCCCAAAATCGACAAGCAATGAACCCAATGTAAAATAAGAAATAGGGTACAAGATTTTGATGATCTGGGTTTTAAACAAAAGGTGTATATATATGTAAAAGAGGGGTTTGGACCTGCAGAGGGTGGATGATTGCATGCTCCTCCTGCTTTTGCTCCTGTTTTGCCATTATGTTTATTTTTGGGAGATTAGTTTTCCTTTTCCTCTAGAAAAGATAATGAGAGAGAAAGAGAGGGAAAAGCTGTTTGCTTTATATAACCAATTTGGTGAAGTTGGCGCCTTTTCAGGGCTCTGCTCTTCTCAACAGTTTAAGAGGTGGTGCACTGGTGCTAAAGAGGTAGGGCACTGGTGCTACAGGTTTGGTCTGCAACTCTTGTGTAAGATTGAGATGGGGTTTTGGGATTTGGTAACTGTTGCTGTTGCTTCAAGCTATGCTATGATGAGGAACACGCTCTTCACAGTTTCAGTTTCAACATAGTGCATTATATATCTTGGGTTGTTTATTATAGTAATGGGCCAATGGGGTTTGTGACTGTGTGTTTATATAATATCGTATTACTGAATCCTATAAATATCCACCGACTACTTTGATTTGATTAGTTGTTCTTCTTCTTCATCTCCAACGGTTCATTTTCTTCGTTTGGTGGACAACAAGGCGAACAAATTTTCCATAAGAATTCATTGATCTATTAAGCAAAATCGTCATACGTGTGTCTAATTACCAAGGATTGACATGATTAGATCGTTGGTCAAGTATTGCATTTTGCATATTGATGTTAGGTCTGTAACTCTGCATGCATACCATACAAATTTGCCCACCATTTTTATTTGTCCATCAAAATACACACTTTTTTAATCTATTGACAAATGTCTTTTCAAATTGTTTAACTTTATTCTTGATAATAAAATAAATATGTGTCAATATATTAACATGGTGGGTTCTACAACTGCTGTCCTTTTTTGCTTCAAAAAAAAAAATTAACAAGGTGGACACTTTAATGGGCAAATAAAGATGGTCAGCAAATTTGTATCCACGGTTACACACAAAATATCTCTATTTAAACCCAACAAATTTGGTAATCATGGGCATTGGGCAAATGACCTAAAGGGGAACCCTCGAGAGCCAAGTCATCAATGAGTGCAAAATTGTTATGGAAGATCGATCAGTGGGGGAAGTATCACATCGATATACTTAAGTTGAGGTATGTCATTGATATTGTTAGTAGTTGTGCTGCTTGTGCATCATTTAGCATATATTATTTTTGAGAAAATATGGTCGAACAAAGTGGAAGTTTTATTATCACCTTCTGCATGTGTGTAAACAAAAATGCCGTGCTGTACATCTAACAAAATGGAACATCTTCTCAGCAATCATGCATGAATATGAGTTGCAGATTAACTTGCAAACCAAATTAATTTTGGGTATCAGAATACTTGAGGTAGAGGCCTGCCTTGAAGAAATGACTTGAATAGCATGAGTGATCTCTCAGGCTGTGAGAATGGTGCTTCATGAGAGGCACCTCTGATGGTAGCAAATGAAAGTATGTTCCCATAGACTTGAGTCCACCCACCAACCTGTAATTGCGTCACAAATTAATCCAATTTATAGAAGGCAATTCCTACAATGAGGAAAATAATAAGCATTGCAAAATACCTGCTTTCCCTGAAACCAGACTCTATAAGGGACAGTGGTGTTAAGTCCCAACTCCCTTGCCAATCTGTCGACCAAGGTTCGGCTTCCGGTCAATGGAATTACAGAATCCTGATCTCCACTGAATTGAGAAATTCCTTCAGTTATGGTTGTAGCAAAGGGAAGTAAATGTCAGTATCAATTTGATTAAGATCATGAGTTCATGACATAGTTACCTGTAGACTAAAACTGGAATTCCAGCCTTGACAATCGATCCAACTAGTGAGATTGTAGGGATTTCCAGGTCGAGCATTTGGTAGTCCAAAATGCTAGGATCAACATATAAAATAGAAAGTATAAGATTTTTACTTGGTAACTAAGAAAATGCATGTAACTTCATGTATAAATCAAGTAAATGGAATTACTTGCTGCAAACATCCCATCTTCGAACTCCGACGAGCTTAGCATGGAGAGCATTCTGCACATCTATTCGATTCAAGTAGTTCACGATCTTGTCTTCTACACACACATCAATCCGCTCTGTCATTTGCTGCCACATTAATATATGAAGAGTTAGAAGTGTAAGAGCTAGCAGAGAAGGCCACATTAATATATAGTTCAAAGTGTGAGAAGGCTTACATTGGGGCTTATAGCCTTTGACTGAGAGAGCACAGATGAAATGCAGACATCAAGAGTGACATCATACTTGTCCACAAATTTACTGGTTTCTCTGCTCACTAGGCTCATAACTCTTGAACAAACAGGTGAAACCGAGTCTCTATAGTACTCGCTCACGTAGCGAGAATAGTTGCAAACAGAAGTGAACATTCTGTATGTTGAGTCTGATATTAGTCCATGAGACCAGAAATACTCAGCCCTTGAATTAAAGTCAGTGGCGTATTCTAGCACAGGGTTACCCAACTGCATGTATACACATATAGTTATAGAGGTTCATATAGTTCATATGTAAGATGTCAAGTACTAAATGAGAATTGTTCGTTTTTTCACTCAATATTGATAAGTCATGAAGTTCAACTCACAGCTAGTCCTTTTAGATTGAACAACTTCTCTTTGCGGTTAGCTTCAACCATTAGCTTTGCAAGTTGAGGGATGTAGTGACCTAGTATCAAGAATCAGCTACACATTAACTAAACAAAAAAGGATAAAGCAGTCAATTCTAAGTATTATAGGGTGCATGCATGGGAGAGTTTACCTGCATAACTTTCTCCAGTTAGAAACAAATCTCTTTGCTTATATTGAGGGAACTTGTTGAACCAGCGTTGTAAGAATACAAGATTGTCCCTGGCTTAAGAAGTCAAATATGCAGACACAACATTCAAGTATCAAGATAGAAGCAGTTTGAATTATGGGAAGAACAAAACAAAAGTGCGCACAGCGTATATTCCGACAGAATTAATGTTTTATCTGTCACTATTTTTAGTATTTTCAAAGCCTAATGCAAGAAACAGAAGGAGAAAAGTGGACAGAAGCAAGAAACTGAAGGATGAAAATCCTTGTAACAGAAGTACCTGTTACTTTATCATCTACTGCCACATAGTTGGAGCTATGTCTGGAATAAGAGAATCCCACACCAATTGGTGTCTCTAAATACAACATATTAGCCTCTGCAGAATCAAATTATAAAAAAAAAAAAAAAAATTAGTTATCATATTATGCAAGAAAATAGATACAGTATCATCTCCATAGCATTACCTCTATTCCAGCTGTACTCATTTCTAACTAGGACTTGACCATCTGGTCTAAAAGGTCCATTTTCAGAGAAGGCCCCTACCCCAAGAGAAGAACAACCAGGACCTAAATGAAAAATAAAATAACCCCATCAAGAAACCACATTGTGAATTTGAGTTTACATGGAAGAAAGCAAAAGGGATAATGTTACAGACCTCCATTTAACCAGAGGACCAAAGGCTTTGAAGCTGGGTTTATCTCTGCTTCAACCAAGTAGTAAAATAGAGCTTTGTGGTTTTTCTGATGATCACCCACAGAAATATAACCAGAAAAGTGTTGAAAGCCCACATTGGGTTGTCCTGGAAGCCTAGCTATCTTGTGATCATAGTGATGAGATGAGGACTCAACAACCTCCATGGCAATGAAGCACAGCTGAAGCACAAGCAGTAGAGCCATTGCCATTGTCTTCATGGATGAGAGAGAGAGAGAGAGAGAGAGAGAGAGAGAGAGAGAGAGAGAGAGAGAGAGAGAGAGAGAGAGAGAGAGAGAGAGAGAGAGAGAGAGAGAGAGAGAGAGAGAGAGAGAAGGGTGGTTGAGTTTAGCAAAGTGGCGAGCAAAATATAAATGTGGAGACTTTTGTTTTTATGTTATCATTACAGTTGTGGCCTTTTGCTTGCAGGCCTGAAATAAATGGAGAGTTGAAAGAGACACAATCACTAGGGAGTGAGTCTGGTCTGTTCTAATTTTTTTGGGTGAGTGAGTCAGCAGCACTTATAAGATTGTTCTGAAGCTGAAATGAGCAATAGATGGAATCTTGAATGCTTTAGAACCATTAGAATTCTCAGAAATTTCAGTTTTGTTGTTTCTGCATATTCTTCTCACTTTTGACTAAAGTAGCACAGTTGAGCATGATCCATGGAAAGTGGCTTTTTCCCAAGAAAACTTTCCATCTGTGAAAATGTGTGAAACTAATTGAATACATTTTCAAATTATACTTATCCAGAAAAGCCTTGTTAACTTCTGCATATTCTCCTTTTTAGAACTACTTTGCAGTTCCTTTTTGGTTTTCCCAAAAATGGTTGGATTAATGATTTAAGCTTTTCTTGATCTCCAAGTACAAACCCTTTATCTGGTTCTAATTCTAAAGAAGATTTGAACATAGCTATATGATAATTATCAACTAACAACTCAGAGAAATTTGTGAAGGCAAATGTGGGTGCAGAAACAGAAGGAATAAAAAGGATGCGTAAATGCATAATGTTGAAAGAAGAAAGTTGCCAGCATTCCTCATCGATCGACTGTTTAGTATATGCATCATGTATCCCCACTTTGTTTTTCGATTCAAACCAACATTACTGAAAGCAAATTACCAAAAACTTGCTGCATTATCATATTACAAGCATGGTGATTCAACTGACAAACTCTCTTAATCAAATTGAAAAAGGAATATATGATCTTCTGTATAATCAAAGAATGCAGGATGGATATAGCATGCGCCTCAAGTAAAATAGTGTCAAAAGTTTAGAGTGGAGATTGAGCAAAAGCTCCTAAACCTTTTCTTTATGTATTCATCTGGGGATGAATTGGTTCTCTTTGACCTTTTTGTTTAAAAAAGGCTTCTCTTACAGTATGATCTGTAACCATCCCCCTTTCTTAAGTTGTCATTTTGTTTTAGCTATATTGTAATGCTAGCTCACAATGAAGGTCCACATGAGACACCACATGTTCCCCATCATAGCTTCAAAACAACTAGTTATTGCTTCTAATGGGGACCTGCCTCCTCATTCTTTCTCTCATTCAGTACTCTTAACAGTGCGTGCCATTTTCTTTCAACTGAGTTTTCAAGTCCTCCAATGACCACTGTGGAAGATGGTCATGGCCTCAAGTCACGCATTTTCTTTTAACTTGCCAACCACTTCACTCCTTTTACCTTTAAGTTTTTTATTCTGATGATCACAATTAGGGGGATGGGGCGATATAAGTTAGAGGTGTAAAGAGAAGATATTTGACGATTTGTCTCAAATAAACTAAGACAAGAGCAACTATGCAAGCAAAAGAATCCAAGCTCGTCTCTTTGATAATGTAAACTCGGGTTGTCCGAGAGATTTCACTTTGTAATTTTCCATTTCATATCAAAAAAATTAAAAAGTAAGCAAGAAAAAGGACTTGACACCTAAGAAAAAGAGTAGGAGGTCAAATTTCTTTGCACGTTGCAAAAGAGGAATGAATGGTAGGTTTGTTCTCATTGTGCAGCAAAAACAACTCCAGATATTCAGAAAAAGTAGAAGATCATGGATTAGTATATGAATTATCAGCAATAAGTAGATTTTGGGAGATTGAATTCTATTATGAATCACTATAGATTCTTATATGATGCCTGGTTAAGTGGCCCAGCATAGCTAAAGTTCATGATGAATGAGGTTGATCCTCATTATGACTATATCTAATATAAGAATTCTTTGATATGATTTCCTCTATGGAAATGCCATTGTTTCATAATATATGAGATTACCTAACAGTACCACAGTTGGAAAATGTGTCAAACCAAGAAATATGTAGGCTTTATATGAACCTTGCCATGAAAGCAAAGCTTCCCCTTTTCTCTTTCATTTACCAATAAGCTCTATTTGCTTATTTTTATTAGTGCTCCAAGGGCTTTTATTTTGATGGAAATATTATACATAGAGTGGAGAAAAGCTCAACAACTTTTGTGTTTTAATATCTCAAAAAGAAAAAAGAAAAATAGAGTTCCTTCTTTTTAAGGGCATGTATAGGGAGGGACACATATCCAAAATTTCACAAGCAGGTTGTCTTTAACTGAGAGGAGAGGTGCTTATGGATTTCCTTTTCTTTGTCTACTATCTATCATGTTCCTCAATTTAGGGGTTATGATGCAGACTAGCTTCAAGAGTTGCTTATGTTGTTTTCTGTTTGGCAATCACCTTTCACCCTTTTACTTTTTTCTTTCTTTCCTTTTGGCAAATTTATTGATAATATATGTCACAAAGGGTCATTTCATAAGGTTCAAGTTATGTTGTTTCCTTCAGAATCAGGAAGACCAAAACTGGAGATGGAAGAGAATGAGAGAAAGAATAAACCGTTTCTGAATTAAACTGATTGACATGGAAGAGAATGAGAGAAGAGAATCTGTAGCCGTTCCCGTTGAGCTAGCATGATTACTAATATCAATTGCACATATAAGTTGCATAATAACGAAAAATGCTCAGGAGTCAGTTGGATCCAGCTCCCTCCTTTTGTCAAGGTTTCATCGGCCATGGAGGGGTCTGATTACGTATTCCTCGTCCTCTTTATTCCGTAATATTAGTAACAGTGAATTCAATAACATTCCATTGCTGATAACTGAAAACGCCCTATATATGCATATGATTCACAAATCTATGAAGCTATTACTTACATAAAAAAATTGGACTTGCATCCGCAATACGATCCCATCTCAGTTATTGACCCAAAAAGAAACACTTATCTGAGTATTATGTGTAAAGAGAAAATAAATAGAAAATCTAAAAGAAAAACAATTGGTATAAACAACAGCCCAAGGCAGCATCCATCATAATGAAGAGGTGTCGAAATCTGCGGAAGATTTGTGATTGTGATTATAAGTAATATCTGAGTTGGGATGATCGATTTCCTTGCGTGATGCTTCCCAGAGTTGTTTTTCAATTCCCAGCTTCCTCAGCTCCAACAAACCTCCCTCCACTGCCGCAAGTTGTCATTTGTTTGTTTAGTATAAAACAATAGACGGAAATGATATTTCCCAATAATAACACCAGTTTTCCTTTAATCATTTTGTTCTGTTGTTTCTGAAATTCTATATCATTTCCAGACAAATTCTAAATCGTTGGATTTTAGTGCCGGACTTGAGACTTTGTAACAGGTGAATTATATTATATTCATGTATTTAGGCATGCCTAAGCTTGGTGACATCAGTAATAGTGTAGCTTACCATCCACAGCATCATGTGAAGTCGGTGACTGTGTGCTGCTACGGCTTACGCGGCTTATCCATAACTGAAGCCTATCATCTGCTATATCTTCTTCGACACCATGTATTTTAGCTCTTTTCCAAAAGTAAGCCAGCCAAGCCTGCACATATCAGTGGTCTTGAAAAACATGTCGACTCAAATAATAAATTGTCTTCTTTCCACAAAACTAATACAGATCACGACAAAAAGGGGTTGAAGCAGGCTTTGTATATTCATGGCAAAGAAACCGACCTCTTTAAAACGAATATCATTAATCTCCTCTTCACTAAGTTCTGCAGGAAGAAAAGAAAAAGGTAAATAGTAACACCACACTGAAATCCATCTATAAACTTGCTGTGTAAACAATGGGTGAGCGTATAACATGAATTAACTTGAAGCATACTTTAAAAAGCTTTGGAAACACAACCCACTTGAGTCCTAGAGAATCGGCCAAACACAATTATACCACTTTTGGGTAAGGAGAGAGTGAAGAATATAGGCTACCATAGTGATTATTTTATTTTCTTATCATTATTGTTTTTGTTTTGTTTTAGAAAACAAACAAATGATGCCCTAAACTGCTGCAAATTATGAAAAAAAAAAAAATCATCTTTACTATTCACTCTAATGCCTTTCACCTAAGCCCATCCCAAAATGTTAATGGGTAATATCATACATATGTTATGAGAAAACTAGTTCTGAGGTAATTTTATGGATAGTCCAACAATCATTTTTTGTATGTTATGATTTATATGTGAGAGTATTTCTTCATCTTAGCATATCTGACAGATCAAAGAATATCATTCTTACCAAATGCCTCCATAAACTTGGGATCACCGGTTGATTTTGAATCTGAATTACAAACAAAAGTAAGTAAGCTTTTTTCTAAACTACAATCTCCTATCCACAATTAAGAAAGAAAAATGCAGAAATTTCAGATATCTGTATGTTATCAAACATGAATTTATCAGACCAAAAAATATATATGAAAGAGTTTCATAGTGAGAACAAGATGTCTGGTGATACAACATATGAGCCATACAAGATGTTATAATCAGATTGAGGACTGATTAATAACAATTTCAGGAAAGTATTACATAGTCTATAATTTAGAACATTTCAGGAAAGCATTACATTATTCATTTCCTCCATAAAATCTTCAGGACATCATATGAAGAAAGAAGAGTTTATAGATTCGCATTGATAAACAGACAGCAATGGAACAATATCATGTCTATGGTGAGCAAACCCGAGATAGCAATGAAACATACCAAAAGCTGACTGCCGAATAGAATCCGGACGTCTATGCCGGGCCAATGCAAGCGCGACAGCATCCTCAACCTAAACAAAACAGTGATATAATGGAGAAATTAGAAGTACAGAAAAAAGATATCAGAACAGTCATATACTTATATTTTCGACCAACCCATGACAAAGTAAATCCAAATCCGTATAATGGAGTGGCCTGTCATACACGTGTCAAAAAAAAAAAAAAAACCTAGAAGTTGTGTATACAGCGGGGAAAAAGGGAAGGGTGGGAGGTAGAAAAGAGACTTCACCACTCATTTAGTGTTAAGAATGAAAAGAGTAGTCAGCTATTTCAATCCTCCACTTTTAGATGAATTGCAGGGACAGTATACCCTCGTCTGGTTGTACAGACTATTAAACACATGCAAAGAAGAGTTTTTTTTTTTTTAAAAAAAAAAAAAAGCTCTTTTAGAATATGAGTGCAGCGCCCAACTCAAAAGTATAAATAGTCCCCGACCCTCTCCTTCCCCTCCTATTTTTCTTTAATTTTCCATGTTACTGAATATACTGTCGGTATATACTATAGAATTAGGAACATACCTTTAGAGAGGCTAATTCCCTCAATCCCATTTCCACAGAAAGCATACTCTCAATATTTCCTTCCCCAGTGAGGTCACTCAAATCACGATTACTTCTATCTGGATCATCACCACCTGCAAGACAACATTCAGTACATGACGAGAAAAACAATATCAAATAAAAGGTATAGAATAATATTTGTTTGAAACAATGAAGGGATCTACTAACTTTTTTCCCAAGATTCATCCTTAGCCTTTTGTCCAGCAGAAATGATGACTTCATACGGAAGAGGAGCTAAAGATGACCAATGTTCATGCTTTGATTCTACTATATCCGCACATATGCCTAAAAAGATAAAAGGAGAACAGAATATACACTAAGAAATTAGTAGGAGGAAAATTTATAACTACATATATCTAAACATACAGTTATGTACCCTTTCTCACTGTTAAGACTTAAAGGAATCATCTTCAAAGGAATAACAGTAAGTTGGAAACTAATAAATCACCAAAAATTGGCTTCATCAAGCATATATATCAGTTTTAAGCATATGGTTTATGCTCTTTATAGAAAGAGAAGATGGTAAAAATTAAATACCATGCTGCACAGCTAGACTCCAGTAGCGAGAAAGCCAACATCTCTTGAGAACTACTTCCTCCTACAAGAAAGATGCAGTGGTAAACTTACCATCATGAACAGCTGAACAAAAATCTCACTTGAGCATTAGAAAACAAACCATCTCTTCTTTTGTTAGAATCATTCTTTGTGTCTTTGAGCGAAGAGTGTTCGCTTCAGATTCTGCTTCTCGGAGCTTTTCCACTGCTGCTTCAGCACTGTCTTTTAGGTTCTGAATATAGAGAAGTAAATATAAGAAGCAACTCCTGAATATCTAACAGATTAACTTCACTGAGATCGAAAGCAATTACCTCAACTTCTGAATGAAGAGTGGCAATTTCCTTATCTTTCCCATCCTCATTTTGTCTTGCAGCATCTAGAGCGGCCTGTGAATAAATGCTTTGTTGTCTAAGAAAAACCACTGAAGGAGCACAATGCATCTATGCAAACCTATTTTAATCTCCCCAATTACCTGTCTTTGACGCAAACTTTCCTCCTTCCTGCAGGTGAATCATTCAAATAATCAGAACCAAGCAACAAATAAAAACAGAACAGATGCAAAACAACTTGATTTCACCTGCTCAACAATCTGGCTTCCAGGGATACACCTTCACCTAGTGCTGCAACCTGTGAAAGAAAAATTGAACGTGAAGATAGCTAAAAAACTAGCACAAACTTCTTTATTTGAACTTGAACTCAACAGTCATAAGTAGATGCAATGAAAATAAACATTTAATATTAACTCCAATAGAAATCAACTTTTACTGGAAAGAAACTTCACAACAACCTGAAGCTGTAACTGTGACAAAGGTATCAGCCTTGAACTAATTCGGATCACTTTATTTGCAAGCTATATATAGAAATTCATACCTGTTTCTCAAGCTCCTTAGCTCTGGCTTCTGCTTGTTCACACCTTTCTTCAGCGCTTCGAAGCTGCGCAAAATACTCAGGCATAAGTGTTATGCATATTAGATTTGAATTATTTGCAATTATGGGGTTTGCAAGAAGAGCGCACCTTGTCAAGAATATTCTCGTTTTCTTCTTGTACCATATCAAGCTGCAAGTACAATATATGTTACCTTCATAAAATTGCTTTGAAATCCAAATATTTCAGAAGATACCAAACTTAAGATGGCAGTGACTATCTAAGTACATCCTCGAAAGTACAGTATAATTTCAAGTTTTGTTCTAAACAGAGATTGAGTAGCATACTTCATCACGTAGAGCAGCAACTTCACGCTCATCTCCTGGGGCTTGTGAGTTAAGCTGTCCAATGTCCCGTGTAAACCTGTACCAATAACGTATTATATATAGAACGAGCTACATAAACTTCAAAAACATCTACTAGCTAGAACAAGTTGACCCTAATTATAGGTACTTGCCTTTTATCTCTGTTCCTATTTGAAGGAGGATCAATTGGAGGTATGGATGCTGGAGTCCTAATAGAGGTCTTACTGGCTGGCACTACAGTCCCTGCACGAACTGACACTGAGGGTCTTCCTGCTGATGCTGAACGAACTGAAGTAGTATGCTCTACAAAGTTCCGAGCAAACTAATTACAACACAAGAATCACAATTAGCCATAATGTAGCCACAATCGAATTCACAAAAATAACAGTACATTATTGAACTATGACAAGAATCAAAACCACAGCATATAATAACACTCCGAAACTCGAATTAACACAGACAAGCCGAAATTCTAATCAGAGTTCCAAAAGCATGCTCATACTCGTTTCACTCTAATACATTCAAAAACAGATTCAGAGTAGCTAACATTCAGATCTCAAAATAAACACCAAAATCAAACAGACTCGGTTTCCACATGATTCAAATCAGCATCGTAATTTAAATTAGGCTCAGAAATTACCGCCGGAGACGGAGATCTAGTAGGCCGAGTCGTCGAAATCGCCGGAAGGCCACTCCCGCCGTTATTGGCGCCATTGCTGGAGTAAGCAGACGGCGCATGAGGTTGCCGAGCAGGGAATCGGTAACCGACGTCATCGTCGTCGTCGTCTTCATCGGCAGTCGTCTGCGACGCCATGACCTGCGCGAGGCGCTGCGCGGCGGCTTTGGCGGCGACGTTCTGGTTGCGCTTGACGGTGGAGAATCCAGTGGCGGAAGGATTGAGGCGCGACTGAGGATGCGCCGGCGACATCGCCGGAGATGAGCCTGGGCTGCTGGAACCTCCGCTCCACTGCCGCGCGTACACTGGACTCGCTTGTCTCCTCCGATCCATTGTGTTTGGATTGTAGCTATGTATATATAGCTTTGTGGGATTTTCAGTGTGACATAGTAGACGAAGCTAGATTTTATCGAAGGAATCGAAGGGAATATAGGGAGGGGTGGACTGAGAGAGAGAGAGAGAGAGAGAGAGAGAGAGAGAGAGAGAGAGAGAGAGAGAGGTTTTCAGGTGAGGGTCAATACGGGTTTCGTGTGGGGTTGAAACGGACATATTAAGACGAAACGGTGGCGTTTTGCGTGGGATTGACGTTGAAGCACGTTTCGCGGGAAGCGGAGAGTGGTGACGTGTTAATTGAGTTGGCCGGAACCGGCGGCCGAGGGCATGTGTTTTAAGTTTAACTTTGGGGCTGGTTTACCGTTCGGTGATTCGGACACGTAGACTTTTTTTTTTTTTTTTTTATGCGGGTCAAAGAGAGGAGATTTAGGACGGGGTCAGTGTGACGACGACGTTTTTGATGTGGGAGGAGAAGCATTTTTGGGGAAAGTAAAGCTTTGGACAAATTGGGTTAAACATGAAGCACTTGGACATACATTTGGTGCATCAGAGACAAAACATCTTGGAAAAATTGGGGGCATAATCATGTATTACGAATTTCAAAGATATGTAGGATGATTACGTTTTGATCATTTTTTCGAATCATGTATTGTCTTGTCGTTATATAAAACTATCTTATGAGGTAGGTTAGTGGTTACATAAACCCGGTAATTTCTCATTTTACGCACATAATAAAATCTCTAGTATTTGACTCTTTTTTTTATGCTAAAAAATAAACTCTACTATTTTACTTTGTTTATTGAGTTTCATTACCGGACATTGGTGAAACTAATTGTAGTCTTAAACAAACGTATAATATATTAGTCTAGAATCTTCATTTTCTTAAATTTTGCAAAAGAAGTCTAGAACTAACATGAAATGTATGACTTACATGTTATCAAAACATACTTATTAGTGAAAATGATCGACCTCCGAAACTTCAAAAGTCCTTCTCTTCTACATGAACATTGAAAACTAGAATAGACACGTAGCTAGACAATTAACATGCACAATCATGGCAACAACTAACACCCATAGAAAACAAGGCAGGCATCTTCAAGTACTCAAATCAAGGCATTCAACTCCAGAAATATATTGTAAACCAATCAAATTCAACAAAATCAATCAAGAACGTTACACAATAGCTTGGCACATTTCCTCTCCCTCACTCATATAAAAACTCAACAAACTTGACCAAACTCATCAATTCCTTCTAGCTAGGCTATCAAGCTTGTGTTTTCTTCTCAATGAGCTGCTGTATCAAATCAGCCGCTTCTTGAACCGTGGTTATGTTCTGTGAGTTATCCTCTTCCACGTTGATGTCAAACTCTTCCTCCAAACCCATCACTATCTCCACCTGTTCCATCACCACAATAGTAACTCATCCAAACCCTCATCACATTTACACATCACAATGCAAAACCAAGAAAACTGAGTGATACTGCTTACAGTGTCAAGAGAATCAGCACCAAGTGTTGAGAACTTGGAGTCCGGTGTGACCTCGGACTCCACCGGCAAAGCCAGTTGCTTCCTCACAATCTCGACCACCTTTTGCACCGTCTCCGGTTTAGCCTATCCATTTATTCACAGGAATCCGTTACGTATTCTTATAACAAAACCCTCTTCATCAAAACAATGTACGTATTAGAATCTTAACTCACAGCGGAACAGATGCGAAAACGGGAAGTTCTCAAAGAAGTGAAGCCACTCTTCCCCCAGCCAGTAGACACCAAACCTGTCCTTGTTACCTGCAAAGAAAAACACACATTTGGTTACAAAATAGCAATAAAATCATTGAAATTATATATGTAAACTATATGTTTCTTAGTACCTGGCTAGTCTTGATGGGCTGGCTTTGCAAGGATTGGAAGCTGCAGAGGCTGGTAGCTGAAAGAGAAGCCATTGCTGAAGCTCAAAGAGATTGGAAGTAGTGAAGCTAAGCACAAGAACAGAGTAATCTCAAACACAGATATGGTAACAGAAAGGCAGGACTCTTCTATTGGAACAGAGCCCTATCTACTACTTACGTGGCAGGGATTCCACATCTGGTGGGTCCTACTATGCCAAATTGCCAATTGGGACTAAAAACCAAGCGACATGTCGTCTAGAGATGCTTCTGATATGAACAAAGGAAAAGTTGTTCATGGTATTCGAACTTTCAAACTTGGTTGTTGACGGGTTGGCTAATCTTGGTCACTCTTCTACTCCTATTATTTGGGACAGAACGTATTCCAAATGAAGTCTTACATGTTTTGATTTTTGACATTATAATCTCTGATTGCCTTATAGGCTTCGGTTCATGAATTATTTCTTATATAAAAACCCAAAATACTAGACATCTTCTAAGATAAACTCATACATATTTTTCTTTCGTTTTACACCTACTCTACATAAGCAAACTTACTATATAGAGCATATGTCTATAATTAATAGTTTTCTTCATTTTTTAGTTTCTCTGATTTGCCCTTCAGGCGATATAAAACTAAATTTGGTATTTTTCTCAATTGTTTTCTCAATTTTAGCATCAATTTGAAACTCAAATACTGAGCTAAAATTTAGCTGGATTTAACTTTATCATAATCAATTACATTTTTTAATTTCTTACCTTGTTGTTACTAACTTGAGTGTATATATATATATGTTATATATATATATAGAAGTATGTCATTTGTAATAGAATGATTCTTTTCATTCTTAAGCTCACATTTGATGTCTTTCTACATAGTCGAAAAATGTCTAATTGTAAGGTACACGTTCTTGTTCTTTGATTAATTTTCTTCTTTTTAGGTATATTATTATATCATTTCTCATCATGATCGAGAGAACATTTACATTTCTAATGTACCTATTAAGTATGACATGATATGATAATATACCTACAAAGAAGAAACTCAAAAGTGGGTTTAGGGTATACGGTTTAGGGCTTAGGGCTTACGGTAACACTATAAAATTTCTTCCTTTTACTTTAATAATCAGATATCTTATCTATATTATATTTTACCTGATGTATAGATCATAGAATGTATTTATTTCACCTAGATTTTTTCATAAAAATAAAGAAAACTGCATAATTCTTGCAAATTAATTGAAAAATGTTAGTGTCAGAAGAAAAACTCATAATCAAGGTATTTAAGATAACATTTATTAAGCTTATTTATTATGTTTATATGTTATAGTTAAATGGTGGCAATTATGTAAAATATAGAAAAAATATGACATAATATGTATAATAATTGATACATTTTAGATGTTTATCAGAAAGAAATATCAGGTGAGTTTCATTTAAAACTACTCTTCAAAAATTGGATGTATATGAAAATCCTCCTAAAAAAGTATGAAGGACAAGTTGTGGAAGAATCGAAACGAGTTACGTCGTTGATTGCCTGAACTAATATAAAGTTCGAGTCACCATCGAAAAAGAAGAAGAAGAAGAAGTTTGAGTCTTTGCCAAAGGTTTTGAATCTTCTATTATTTGAACGACTAGTCTATGATAATCGGTCAACTGCGTGAAGCAATGGCTTTTGTTCTATTGGTTATAAAAGGCGCATTTGCAAACATTTTGGACCAGGCGTACACAAAGGCACAAGAAAACCCTGAATCATTTTCCAGAAATTGAAAGAGAGACGATGGCAGATAGTTTCACTAGTTCTCGCCAGTCTCTCATTCCGAGCTTCCTCTACTCTTCTTCTTCTTCCACTTCTTCAATTCTGTCGAAAAGATCGGTTGATTTGGATGCTGTGACACATAGAAGTGGTGCTACTCATGCATCGTCACCGTTTATTTCGTCGTCGTCGAAGAGGATGATGATTCAGTCACCCAAAGAGGCAGTGGAGATGTACTCGCCGGCATATTATGCGGCGTGTACAGTCGGAGGGATGTTGGCCACCGGACCCACCCACACGGCTGTCACTCCTATTGATGTTGTCAAGTGTAACATGCAGGTATATATGTACGTACTAACTTAATGTTAATTAGGCTGATCAGCTAATTATCAAATAGTTCTGAATGAGTAAATATTTTAGAGTGGATCGCCATTGTTATATTTCTAGAGAATTAATAAACGTATCATTTGGTGAACAAAATTGAAAAGGGTTAACTTGTATTGACAATACTTTAGATTGACCCGGCAAAGTACAAGAGCGTCAAATCTGGATTTGGAGTTCTGTTCAAGGAGCAAGGAAGTAGAGGTTTCTTCAAGGGTTGGGCGCCCACTTTGGTTGGTTACAGTGCTCAGGGTGCCGGCAAGTATGGACTCTATGAGTTCTTCAAGAAGTACTATGCAGACATTGCAGGGCCTGAGTTTGCAGCCAAGTACAAGACCTTGATCTATCTTGCAGGTTCTGCATCTGCTGAAGTGTTTGCTGATGTTGCCCTCTGTCCTATGGAAGCTGTCAAAGTTCGAGTCCAGACTCAGCCGGGGTTCGCCAGAGGTTTGTCAGATGGGCTGCCAAAGTTGATCAGATCGGACGGCTTTCTCGGGTATGAATTTATAATGTTACTCAAAATTGGCACAAACTAGGTATGAATTAATTTGTGGAATGTAAGATGAACGGTGTTTTGATTGTCTTACAGGTTGTACAAAGGGATTGTTCCTCTTTGGGGACGCCAAATTCCTTGTAAGTTACGCTTCCATAAATATAACATGTTATGTTATTCGTCACAGTCTAGCAACCTAACATGTTTATCCACGTTAAGATTCATTATCTTTTGGAGATATTGCCTATAACAATTACTTGGTATATTTTTTACAGATACAATGATGAAATTTGCGACTTTCGAGACATTTGTCGAGCTCTCTTACAAACATTTGATCCCAAAGCCAAAAGAGCAGTGCAGCATACCATTGCAGCTTGGGGTGAGCTTTGGCAGTGGATATGTGGCTGGTGTGTTCTGTGCTGTTGTTTCACACCCTGCTGATAACTTGGTGTCTTTCCTCAACAATGCCAAGGGGGCAACTGTTAGTGACGTGAGTCCAGTTACTCAATGCTAGCTCATATAAGCATGAAGTAGCCTCATTGGTCTTCTTTTTGTTAATGTGCCAATTTTAATGGATGTATGTTGCAGGCTGTGAAGAATCTAGGAGTATGGGGTCTTTTCACCCGGGGTCTCCCTCTTCGTATAGCCATGATCGGAACCCTTACAGGAAGCCAATGGGTTATCTATGATTCCTTCAAAGTTTTAATGGGCGTGTAAGCTTTCAATCTCTTCATTTTTGTGCCATGTCAATGTTCTATTCTAATCCTATGCTTTGGGACTTCATACTTATGGGACATAATATTGGTCTTTTTCAGGCCAACAACTGGCGGCGCTGCTCCTTCCCCCACTGAGCTTGCAAGTGCTTGAATCCAAAGCTAGCTGATGGATGTCAAACCTCATTCTTTTAGTTCAAGGATCAAATTGCAAACTATCTATTCTTTTTTCGAATCTGCAAACTAGTATTCTACACGTACTCAGTTTTTAGTTGTTACTTATTCTCTTTTGCAAAATTACATCTCAATTCTTTGTACATGTTTAATTTTGAGGTTGGGGGAGCTCATTTTGTCCTAGAGGCTGGGACCTGGCATCAATATATAGCTCCAGGCACTCTTCTGTTCTGTTCTGCCATAGGGAGGGCATGCCAAAACAATATGTTCATTTTCTTTGTTTGCAATTTCCCCAATGAATTATGTTTTCGTGAGGAGTGTGAGTGGAACGTAGGGTTCCGGCAACTTCTCAACCAGAATCAAAGATATTGTCAAATAAAAACCTCCATACAGAAGTTATAAAACTCATTACTACATTATGTCTTTCAATCACAATAATATCCCTTCCCCATTGACCACAGTAGATCAATCAATCCAGAAACATGTCTGCTGCTAATAGATATATGTTTGGCGTAGCTTATTGTTAGTTTAAACCAACTCTGGCTAATTAGGCTAATGTTCTACAACAATCCCGGAAGTAGCTAGTTCACATCAACAAAGCTCGAAGCTGTCGTTCTGCATTATTTATATCTTTCCTCATGTTTAAGCGGAAAGGTTACTACTTTGGACAAATGGCTGCAGGATTCTATTATGAAAGATTCTATTATGAAACACAGCACTAAGAGTGACAGGGTTTGGTGCAATATAGTAAACATACTAGAGTATATAGCTACCAACAGATTCGGGGTCAGGAAGAGTGGATGGAGTGGTATGAAATTCGAAGATGCGAATAGGCATGAATTGGAGGGTGAGGCAATTTTTCTTGTCCTTGTCCAGTTTAGTCATATCAACTTCAAACTGAAATGGTATGGCAACCCCCAATGTCTTATGAGACCCGGGCTCCAATTCCTCTCCTCCTTCATCATCACAGGGGGGCTCCAATTCGGGGACAACAATGCAGGCTTTCCGACCTCCTATGTGGACAAAATCACAGCCAGTTGCTTCACCCAATTCATAAGGCAACCGCGGCAGCTTCAAATCACCAATCCGTGTGATAGACTCTTGGTTTTCACACAATGACATGACATAAACTCCTAGAGACCAACGATCGTGACTATAGGCAAACACTATCTTCTTGTCAGGTTCCGGTAAGTCCAGGACCAAACACACACCAGCAAATGGAAAAGGGCCGCCTTGACACATAGTAGGGACTAGTCTCCATTCTCTATCCGGGTGCGCGACGTCAAAACAAAAAAAGGACATTGTTCATGGGACACAAACATCTTGGTGCCGGCAAATGCATAAGAGAAGGGAGCGTTTTCGAAATATTCCGAGAGACGTTGGAAAAATGGGGGCTGTGGCAGAGCAGACCAACTTCCCATTTTGGGATCAAACACCTCGAACGAGGGAGGGTTGCCAACCAGATAATACGAAAGAGCGTACAATTTGCCCCCAAGCTCCACCATCATAGGGCCCAACTTGGCACCTTGTAAAGTGGCATCAAGCTTCCTGATTGAAGGACGAGGTTGCTTATTGGGGTCAGTTTCAAAGGCATAAACATTTCTATGCCAAACAGCTGAGGGAAGCATATGTGCTCCAATCGCATAAGGGATGTTGGGTTTCAACCCGCCGGCTAGAAGAATTTGGGAGCCCATAAAAAGGTAACCTCCCGAACATATTAGATGATAAAATGGTTACCTCCCGAACATATTAGATGATAAAATGGTTACCTCTAACGTTATTAAATGATATAACAGTCCGTCTGAGATTTTTTTATTGACGCTTATACCCTTTTGTCTTTCCCATCTCTCTATGATCAGAGCGTCTCGAGGATTTGAAAACCCAACCCCCAAAAGCGCGACGGAGAAGCGCCCTTTCTCACGGCGTCGCACCAGTGGACATAGCTTCCTCTCAGCGTCGCAATCATGTCTGTGCTTTGGGGGTGACGAGCTTCGGTGAAAGAGAATTGAAGCTCAAATGTTTCTCGGCATCTCCGCTGCATCTCCCTCTCCATCCCTTGTGTCTCTAGGCCGCACTAATCGACGGCGCTCCCCGACGGCATCATCCACTCCACCTCGTCAGATCCGTCAAGGCCCACCGTGTCCCCCCTCCTCGTCACGTCACATGGCCTGCTAGATCAACTCCGCCGCTCGACTCCGCCGCTGCTAGATTGACTCCGCTCGCCGATCGACTCCGCCTGCTAGATCGACTCCTAAATCGATGCCGCTGTTAGATCGACTCTTCCTCCTGCTTCTTCGCGAAGTCTCCTATGCGAAGCCATCTCGCCTCGCTTTCATGTACTTCTACGCGAAGTCCATTTCGCATGCGAATGCATATAACTATGTAACTATCCATGTAACTACAGTTTGATAGTTACATGGGTAGTTACATACATGCTACACTTGTATAACTATGCACGTAACTATCCATGTAACTACAGTTTGATAGTTACATGGGTAGTTATATGGGTAGTTACATACATGCTACACTTATGTAACTATGCATGTAACTACAGTTTGATAGTTACATGGGTAGTTATATTGATAGTTACATGGCTAGTTACATGCATAGTTACATGAATTTGTTTAATAATAATTGTAGCGTCCCGCTGTGTATTAGAACAGAAATCTATTAAAATCCATGTAACTACCTAGGTAACTAGCAATTTGTAGTTACATGGATAGTTACATGTATAGTTACATGGATAGTTACATAGATGGATAGTTACATAAATGGATAGTTACATGGGTAGTTACATGCATAGTTACATGGAAAATTGATAGTTACATGCATAGTTACATAAATGGATAGTTACATGGATCAACTCCGCCACCTGCTAGACCGATGCTGCTCGCCGATCGACTCTGCCTGCTAGATCGACTCCGCTTGCTAGATCGACTCTGACACCTGCTAGATCGATGCTGCTCGCCGATCGACTCCGCCTGCTATATAGGCTCCGCCGCTGCTAGATCGACTCCGCTGCTGCTAGATCGATGCCGCTGTTAGATCGACTCTACCTGCTAGATCAATTTTGCTCGCCGATCGACTCCGCCTGCTAGATCGACTCCGCGCCGGAATCCGTCGATTTCTTGCCGGAAAATCCCAGAACTTCTTTTCTTCGATTCTCCTTCCTCCGGGCTTCTCTTCAAAAAATAAGGTCATAGAGACGTTCTCCAGATTGAGGCGAAGCTACCACCACCATTCATGTCCGCCTCCGTGGCCAGATTCGTAAACTCGCCGGCGAACCCATAAAACACTTCTCTTCTCCGATTCTCTTTCAGCATCGCTCTTCCATGAAATCTGATACAACAGAGATGTCGGGGACGACAAGAGGAAGACGTGAACACCAGCCTTGCGTCGGGAGGTGGCCGGACGACGAAGGAGCAATTCGCAGCTCCACCCCGCTGCAAAACGTCGACGTCTCGACGAGGTCGGTCTGGACTGTGTATTTTTGGGAGTGAGAGAGATGATCATGATTAACATGTTGTTATTTTGGTCAGTGGCATAACATGTAATTTTTAAACAATTTATGGGCAACGCTTTAAAGAATTTAAATGGGTGTATTGTTTTATCATGAAGGAACATTTGTTAACATTTTTATCATTTATTACTTCTAAATATACCATTTTATCATTGGCCCAAAAATACACCAATTTAAATTCTTTAAACCGTTGCCCATAATTTTTTTTAAAATTACATGCCATGCAACTGACCAAAATAACAACACGTTAACCATGATCATCTCTCTCACTCCCAAAAATACACAATCCAGACCGACCTCGTCGAGACGTCGACGTTTTGCAGCGGGGTGGAGCTGCGAATTGCTCCTCCGTCGTCCGGCCACCTCCCGGCGATTTTGACGGCTCTGATACCTAACTTCAGATTTCTATGATTTTAAGGGTGTAGACAGCGGCGTCGATCAAGCGGCGGAGTCGATCTAGTAGATAGAGTGGATAGTTACATAGATGCATAGTTAGATGGATAGTTACATGCATAGTTACATAGATAGATAGTTACATGCATAGTTACACAAGTGTAGCATGTATGTAACTACCCATGTAACTATTAAATTGTAGTTACATGGATAGTTACATAGATGTGTTTACACCCAAATTAATATTTTACTGGATAGTAATTGTCTAGGTGAATATTAGTTAAATTAATGGTCCACACCGGCAAGCCCGATATATTGGGTTTACGAGTGATGGCCCGCCAACAAAATCATGCGAGCTAGGTGTACAGTTCGCATAGAAGACTAAAAGACGTGGGTTGACTTGGTCTGATGTTTAGCTGCCTGCAAGGTGGCGCAAACTAGATTATACAGTTTGCATATGAAGCAAATGGAGGACCTCGCGAAGTAAAAGGATTAAGAGATGTGAGCTGTGCATTTAGGCTTGGTTAATTATCCTTATCTACATGGTAGAAGACTATTTGGAGTCTATATGCATGCGAAGTGTAAGGTTGCATGCGAGGTGGATATGCATGCGAAGTATAAGGTTGCATGCGAAATGGACTTCGTGTAGAAGTAGAGTCCTAAAACATGAAGGCGAGGAGAGATGGCTTCGCGTAGGAGACTTCACGAAGAAGCAAGAGAAGGAGTCCGCATGCACGTGGAGGTGTATGTGTTGGTTGAGAACTCTATTCCTTAATTGGATTTGCATGAATCACCTACGCCACATTTATCGTTGAAGACTCCTACAAGTTTTTTACTCTCACCTGACGCACTTTCTTTCCTCGTCCATGAGGTGGCACGCCCCGCACCCCATTAGTTACTTTTGGAATCACTAAAATTACCTCTACGCCCTTACTGAGGATTGTGGCCAAAACAAGATGGATAGTTACATGAATAGTTACGTGCATAGTTACATAAGTGTAGCATGTATGTAACTCCATGTAACTGTCAAACTGTAGTTACATGGATAATTACATGCATAGTTACATGGATAGTGTAGTCGGTAGTCAGTAAACTACCTTCTCCGCCCATAGACCAGTCATGAAACTTGTAGACCGACGTCCGGGCTACCTCGCCGTGGTGAAATATCATCGGTACCACATCGGGAAGGTGCTCCTCCAAGCTCCACAAGAAGGCACCATGATAAGATGAATGCATAATTGTCCCACATCGGAAATGTATAACAAAAGGGAATCTTCCTTATCTATAAAAGGAAGGCTCCCCCTATGTAGAAAGGACCTTTAGTCTTTTGACTCATCCCCACTCCCTCCCCCATTCCTCCCGGGCGGGATGGATGGATGCTCTTGTAACACCAAAGGCCTATTGGCCATTATAGTAGATTCAAGTGGACGTAGCCATGCCCTCCGATGGCATGGTGAACCACTATAAATATTGTCTTTGTGCGTATGATTATGTTCCACTGTGGTTCCGCATAGCCTACGGATTTGACCTATGAAGAGGAACCAGTTCAGATTCTTGACCGAAAAGAGCACTTTATTGAGGAACAAGACAATTTCACTTGTCAATGTGCTTTGGAGAAGTCATCAAGTAGAGGAAGCTACTTGGGAAACAGAGGAACAAATGAGACAGCAGTATCCCTACCTTTTTGTTTGACAGTTATGTTAATTTCGAGGACGAAATATTTATAAGGAGAGGAGAATTGTCACGCTCCGGTTCTTAAGTTATTTTACGGTTATTTACTTTGATAATATTTTGGTCTTTTACCGTTTTAAGTAACCGTTTACTATTTAAGACTCCAAAGTTGACTTTTTCTTCCGTATGGAATTTGGGAAAACTTTCTTCATGAAAGTCGTAGAGGATGTTGTTACAAGTTCGTAGACATGCTATGCGTTAAAATCGGAGTTAGCATGTAAAAGTTATCATTAAAAAATATAAGTTTTATTGGGGTATTATTTTGGGGTGTTAAATTTTGGAGTTGGGTTTTGTTTATTAAGTTGGACCGGGCTATTTTTTTGGTCAAAGGCCCAAAAATAGTTTTTTCTTCCTCCCGATTCTCTCTCCTCCCACCCGATTTTCTCCTCCCTCCGCCCGGAAACTTCACCACCGTCGTCCGCCACCGTCCGGCCACCACCGACCGCCAGACCGGTCCCATTCGGACCCCCGACATCTCCTCTTCCTTCCTGGGCAGGTGGCCGATCCCCTAACGCCGCCGTGAAGGAGCAGCCGAGCCCGAAAGCCACGGCTGTCGTGGTTGCACTTTCGCCGGAACTCCCTCCTCCGGCCACCATAGCCGGAGCTGCTTAGCTCGTTGGAAAGCTCTTCTCCCGTGCGTTCATCCCTCCAAAGGATTCGCTCCCTCTTGAGCTAGGTAAGGAGAAATCGGAGAAGGAAATTCTAGGGTTTTAATTGATGTTTTCGTTCGATTGGCATAGTTAGGCTTGGAAGTGGTGTTTGTGCTAGTTAGGAAAGTTGTAGAGGAGATTGAGAGGAAGATTCTGTTAAAATTTGGTAGCTATTGCAGGTCGCCAGAGTTGGTCGCCGGCCGCCACTGTTTTGGGGAATTTTGTAGTTTTTGATGTAGAATATTAAGGGGATGTTAATGATGTGAATTTAGGAATTTTTGGAGGAATTTTGGATAGGTTTGGGATTTTTCGAAGTTTGGTATTTTAGCCATAAATTTGGATAGAATCCGGCCGTTAGATTATTGTCGTTTCGGCCGTAGAAGGTGGATTTAAGACTGCCGGTATTTAATATTTATGGTGAAGTTTGGACGATATCAATTTTTAAGACTTGCAAAGTTGGGCAAGAATGAGAGTAGATAAGGCCATATTTAATTTTGCATATTTTTATAAGCGTTGGTATATAGTTGAGGATTTAATTATGTTCTTGGATCAGGACGTGAGGAAGCTCGAGCAGAAAAGACTTCGGATTGACTTCAGGCTTAGGCCTAACTTGTGAGTGGAATTTTGGTTTAAATAATGTGCATGCAATTGTTTATTTGGTTGGACCATTTGATGTCATTTTATTTGACGATTTTACTCATTCTGGTGAGTTACCGAAAATGAGATTTTCGGTAAATTATAATATATTTTTAAGGAGAGTATGTATGTAAATGCTAGCTAGCGATATGTGTCTGTCCACCTTAATGGCATAGTATATAACTACATTATGGTGTGACGTGAGCGTTGGACGCAAGCGTAGTAGCCTTATATGAGTGTTTAATTCATATAAGGGGTATGAGCACATATTTATACACTCGTCTGTCCACCTTAATGCGTAGTGTATCACCGCATTAAGGCGTGACGTGAGCGTTGGACGCGAGCGTAGTAGCCCTATATAGATTATTATTAATTTATATAGGGAGTATGGGCGAGTGTAATTATATACATGTATATATTTTAGCCTGAGAGGCTGTATTTGATATATATAATTTAGCCTGAGAGGCTCTATTTTATATATATAGTTTTGAGCTGTAGATGCTCGATATTTATAACGATAAGAGAATTATCGTTTAAGACATGCATTCGTTTTCTTGGAAATTAAATTGGGAAAACATAAATGTTAATAAATATTCTTTTTATTTATTTTTGTCCACTCACTCTAATTATTGCGAATGTTTTTCCCCTGGGCTCTTCGTTTTTAAAATGCCCAGTCTGCAGAGTTCGAGTTAGTACGAGTAGGAGACGACGAGGCATAGTTACCCATTTCTCAGCCACCTTTCACCAGTAGGTTACCTGTTTAACCTACTAGAGTATTTTCCTACTCCTCTAGTGTATAGTAGCTCTGAATACTCTTTGAGATTTATTGTATAATGTTTCTGGTGGTGTGCTTAGACTTTTGTTGTATTTTAGAATATACGAAGTTTGTAATTATTTACTCACTTTCGTATAATTGTGGGTTGATTTGGAGGATGCTCAAATTTATTTAAGAAAGTAACACTTTAGTTATCTAGGTTAGGGTTGTCCATTTTCAAGGGAGGTTTACTTATCGGTAAACATTTCCTTGAAAGTGGTCCCCGCAGGACTTACCTCGGGTTTTGGGGTGAAATTCGGGGTGGGTCTTGACATGGGGGCTACTCGGGTCTTGCCTTTACTTGCTGAGTCCGAGTCTTACTTTTCTTGACATCTTCAAGTCCGTCGAGTCCCTCCCGGCCCCCAGCTTCAAAACTTATTCGGCCGGGCGAGGTGTTCTAACGAAGTATGCGAGCTAGTCGGCACAGTTTGCGTGCGAGCTGTGTAGGAGTTCGCTTCGCACATGACTGACATTACCAGGCGAGCTAAGGAGTTCGCGTGCGAGCTGAGGATTCCGCTTCGCACATAATGACTGACATTATCGAGCGAGCTGAGGGGTTCGCTTTGCGCACAAGGAGTGAAACTGCCAGGCGAGTTGAGGAGTTCGCTCCACGCACAAGGACTACCACGTGAGCTGAGGAGTTCGCTCGCGTGCACGCACAAGGACTATTATGCGAGCTGAGGAGTTTGCTCCGCACGAAAGGAAGATCTCGGTGACTCACCCGAGATGGATCTTGTTCCACGCGAGATGGGTCTCGTTGACACAGGCGAGATGGATCTATGTGACACGCGGGATGGGTCTTGTACCTGGCCAACTGGGTGTTATGATCTCAGTGACACGCGAGATGGGTCTTGTACCTGGGTGTTACATCATGTGTTACTACTCGAGTGACGGGGTGTTAATGCCGTCTGTGGGTTATCAAGCCACTTGCTCCGTTTTTAATAGGAAGATATAAGTTTTATGACTTTCGGTCGAATGCCTATCCTGCTTCGTGTTACTCGGGATTTCAATGACTTGTGTCTCTCAGTCGAATGCCTATCCCGCTTGGTCTTACTCGGGATTTTAATGACTTGTACCTTTCGGTGGATTACACATCCCGCTTGCTTGGTGTTACTGGGGATTTCAATAAATTATGCCTCTCGGTGGATTACCCATCCCGCTTGGTCTTACTCGGGATTTCAATAATGCTTCTCGGTGGATTACCTATCCCGCTTGGTGTTACTGAGGATTTTAATGACTTATGCCTCTCGGTGATATGCCTATCTCGGTGGAGCGCCTATCTCTCGGACGAATACCAATTTCGGTGGAATGCCAATCTCTCTCGGGCGAATGCCAATCTCGGTGGAATGCCTAACTCTTGGTGAAATTCGGAGGAATGCCAATCTCTCTCGGGCGAATACCAATCTCAGTGGAATGCCTAACTCTTGGTCGAATGCCAATCTCTCGGTGTTACGTTTTTCCATAATGGTGTTCACGTGAACAGTGCATGTTGGTGGCCATCACCGGGAGAGGCAGCAAGCCCTAAGTGGATTTCCTCTGCTTGAAAATTTGAAACATAGAGCTCTCTGTAGTCCCGATGTTGTTTAGATGTCGATTGAGGTGAGAGAAACCGCTCCGGGCACCAGAGCCTCCGCTGGCAAAGAATCCAAACTGCCTGGGAGTTGAAACATGGGCGAGCTCCCATATGAGGCTATCATTGATGAACTTAATCCCGGAAGCTATCCCAACGACGAGCATGGTGCTACTGTGAGATGGAACTAGTATGCTTGTTGGAAGAGTAACCCCTCGGCCGGCAGGATTCACCGATAGAGACTCATCGCTAAGACTTGGATGCCCAGAGTAGTTGTGGTGGGCCTCTCTTCATTTGTACATACTTGTGAATCACTCATGGACTGAGGAGACAAGGGTCCGTGATGGGTGTTACGGCTGCTAGCAGAGATGGGAGTTACGGCTGCTAAGTCAGTGCCAACTCTCGTGGGCCCAAGATGCCTGCTTATGTTGCCTGGTCACGATAGGTGGATCCCGATGGCTCGGGCCCGCCTATTGATGGCTTTTAGAGATGGGCTTGCATAATGGGGATCATAGGCGAGCCATCAGCTCGTCGGCAGAGCAACATGACTTCTTGTAGAGTTTCCCACAGACGGCGTCAAATGTTTCTGCATAATCCTGTAGGCTTAGCAGAATCACGGTAGAACATAATAGACAATCATGAACAAGAGACAATGACATATAATGGTTCACCATGTCATCGGAGGACATGTCTACGTCCACTTAAGGTTCCACTATGATGGCCAACAAGCCTTTGGCGTTACAAGAGTTCTCCGAGATGGAGTGAGTTATCATTCCCAGAGAGTGAGGGTGGTTTCTACATATGGGAAGCCTTCCATTTATAGCTAAGGAAGGTTCCCTCTTATTACATGTTTCTGATGTGGGACTAACTATACATATATCTTATCATGATGCCTTCTCGTGGAGTTTGGAGGAGCACCTTCCCGATGTGGTACCGATGATCTTTCACCATGGCGAGGTAGCCCGGATATCAGTCTACCGGAGGCATGTCGGGGGCGGGACCCTTCGTGGCCGGAAAACAGTCTACTCGATCGTTACTTATGCTTGCGGCATATATACCTACAACAGACACTAAAACCAATTTTGACGGCTCTGATACCTAACTTTAGAATTCTATGATTTCAAGGGTGTAGACGCGTCGATTGAGTGGCGGAGTCGATCGGCGAGGTCAATCTAGCAGGTCGTGGAGTCGAGCGGAGTCGATCTAACAACGACATCGATCTAGCAGGTGGCGGAGTCGATTTAGGAATCAGAGTCTACCCAGCAAGCGGAGTCTATCGGCGAGCGACATTGATCTAGCAGGTGGCCTCATGTCTGGTCTGGATGCAGGAGAGAGAGAGAGAGAGAGAGAGAGAGAGAGAGAGAGAGAGAGAGAGAGAGAGAGAGAGAGAGAGAGAGAGAGAGAGAGAGAGAGAGAGAGAGAGACGACGAAACTCAGAATGATAAAAAACATGTGATATTAGAGAGAAGGGTATAATGGTCATGTAAAAAGTGTGAAAATAAACCTTTTTATCATTTAAGATGTTATGAGGTGACCATTTTATCATGTAACATGTTTTAATGGTGACTTTTTATCAAGTTGAACATTTGAAAACTATTTTATCATTTCTACCTTCAAATGATAGTTTAGTGTTATATACCCTTACAAATATCGATAGATCTTCTAAATACTTCGGGAGACTCTATGTAATTTCTATGGCATTTCTATTAATGAATGAGTACACATTATCATGCACTTTGCTCTAACCCGATTTTGATAACGAAACCCTAGAAAAAAAAACTATGGAACCTTCTTAAAAGAAAAAAATCTCTGGCGGTGTGTGTTCTTCCTTCATAGACAAGTAGAATCTGACATGCATGTTCCAAAGCCAAGGTGTGTGCTCTTCCTTCATAGAAAAAATCTTCGGCGGTGTGTGTTCACATATATCCAAAATCCACAGCTTGGCTTTGGAACATGCATGTCAGATTCCACTTGCCTTGGATAATAAGGCTGCATATTGGTTTTGAATAAGAAAAATGATTAATAAATTCAGTTTACCCCCTCAAATTTTAGGGTTAAAATCAGTTTGATACCTTAACCTTTTTTTTTAATCAAGTTGGTTCAGAACTTGAGAACAACTACTCATTACTTTCCAGTTCTTGCAATCATTTTCTTGTAATTCTGGGCTACAGCTAAATAGAATGAACTCAGTGACACAAAGCCAATCACCCAGATCGAAAACCATTCACCCGAATTCATCTGGTAATAGGGATGATCAAGAGAAGAGAATAGTTGAGATCGATGAGAAAAGGATAGAGAAGGGAGGAATGAAGAATAAGGAGAAAATAAATTTACAATAGATAAGGAAGGATCAAGTCAAATTCTTCAAGATGATACAACAAACCCCAATCAATCACACCAAAATTCAAGCCTACTTGCAGCTTAGTGTCACACCCTGCCAAATTAATAAAGAGTTTTCTTGAGCATTTTGATGCAAGCATGGCTCAAGGAAGGTTTTGGAGAGCATATGAGCATTCTAGAAGCATCCGGAATATTAAGGAAGGTCCCGGAAGGATCGGGAAGTATTCAGACAACTCTAGAACTCTCTAGAACCTTAGAGAGTCTCTAAGACCCTCCGGAACTCTCTAGAACCTTAGAGAGGCTCAAGGCTCAAGACTACTCCGGAAGTCTTTAGAATACTCAATGAAACACTTAGAGTTGTATAGAACACTCTAATAACCTCTATACTTGTAAATGTCCTATAAATGTCTAGAACTTAGGCAAGGGGGGATGATGCCTATAAATAGGGAGACACCCCTCCCATTTGAGACATAGAGAGTTAGATAGCATTCAAGCTCACTTGTAAAGCTTTGTAAAATTCTCTAAAGCTTAATAAAAGTTCTCTCTTCCAAAGATCTTCTCCCTTCATTCGGGTGTTCTAGCCAAAGTGTTTGCGTGAGGAAGGCTGACTTAGCATAAGGGAAGTGCTAAGGCCGCACGAGAAGCTTAGGAAAAAGGAAGCTCTTGACAGTTGGTATCAGGGCCGAAGTTCGATCGGAACCTTGCTTGACATAATGGTAAAACACGGTGCTACCAAAACTACATCGGGATCAAACCCCTCTGAATTGGCGAAGCATGATGCTGCCAAAGGTGCATCAGGATCCAACCCTTCCGAGGAAGTTACGCAAAGGAGAAGTCGCGAAGAGCATGTCGACCCTAACGTTCCAAGGCGGGAACGGTCTAAGGACATGATCTCTGCTTTCGACTCACGTCTAACTCAGGTGGAGGAGGACGTGAGTGGCATGGAGGCCCAGGTGGATGATCTAGGTCAACGGGTAGAAGGCTTAGAGGCGGAGGATGCTGTCATCCATACTGCGATTAAGGGCGTGGTGGTCCAGCTAGAGGAGTCCTTGCGGGGCGAGATGGCAAAGATTCGGGAGGAGTTCATGGGGGAACTCACCAAAATGCGTCAAGTCCACGAGGAGTTGAATAGCACGCTTGCACGCATTGAGGAGATGCATGGGGACTTGGCCCTATGCAAGCGCGCATTGGCTACGGGAGCCGGCACCAGCAGTATTGTGGAGGCTAAGCGCATTGAGGTGCCAAAGCCTAAGAGTTTCGGAGGATCGCGCAACGCTCGAGAATTAGATAACTTCTTATAGGGGCTAGACCAATACTTTGGAGCCGTAAGCATCACCGAGGAGGACGCCAAGATTAAAACCGCGGCTTTCTACCTCACCGACACTGCCATGTTATGGTGGAGGAGAAGGCGAGGAGATGTTGAAAAAGGTATGTGCACCATTACTACCTTTGATGACTTTACAAAGGAAAGACAATTTTATCCGGAGAATGCCGAGGATGAGGCAAGAGCTCGCTTACGAAGGCTCAAGAACTCAGGGTCTATTCGGGATTATATTAAGGATTTTACCAACTTAGTGCTTGAGATTCCCGATTTGCCCGACAAGGATGCTCTCTTCAATTTTATGGACGGTCTCCAACCATGGGCTAAGACCGAGCTAAGACGACGTGGGGTGCAAGACCTTGCTACCGCCATAGCTGTGACCGAAAGCCTAATCGACTATACTAGTCCAAAGGAGTCCACCGGTAATCCGAAAAAAAAGAAGAGCAATTATGCCAAAAGTGGGGGAGACAAAGGGCAACGCAAAGATGAGCCTCGTCAAGACAACTACTCGGCAAGGAGCAAGGATAAGGGCAAGCAAAAGGAGACAAGGAGCTCGGGTAAACTCAATAACAACAAATGTTTCCTTTGCGATGGTCCGCATTGGGCTAGAGATTGCCCACAAAAGAGAGCTCTAAGCGCACTCTTAGGGAGTCATCAAAGCGAGACGGAAGCCGAGGGTGACAATGGTGGTGCACACGTGGGATCTATGCAGCTGTTGAATGTGATCCTATCCACACCTAAGGTCTAAGCCAAAGGTTTACTCTTCGTTGACGTCACTATAGGTGGGAAGACAACAACGCCGATGCTCGACACGGGTGCAACTCACAACTTCATCGTGGTTGAGGAGGCCCATAGGCTAGGACTTAAGAGAAACAATGGAGGAGGCTCCATCAAGGCGGTCAATTCACCAGCTCGACCCATTCATGGCGTAGTCCGAAGAGTCAAGACCAGCGTGGGAGCATGGTGTGGGAACTTAGACTTCTCGATTGTTCCAATGGATGACTTCAAAGTCGTCCTAGGGTTGGAATTCCATGATCAAGTCAAGACAATCCCGGTGTCATTCGCCAACAGCTTGTGCATCACGGAAGGCAACAAGGCTTGTGTAGTGCCAACAACTAGAGACACAAAGCAAGACTTGAAGGTGTTGTCGGCGTTACAATTCAAGAAAGGCATCAAGAGGGAAGTGGATAGCTACTTGGCCAAGTTATGGCATGAGCAAACAAAGTTAGGTCGAGCGGCATTACACAAGGCTGCTACAAGGATGAAGAAGTGGGCGGACAAGAAGAGGAGGCATGTGGAGTTCAAGGAAGGCAACCTTGTACTTGTGAAACTCTTGCCGTAACAATTCAAGTCCCATAGAAAGGTGCATAAGGGCTTGGTACGTAAGTACGAAGGGCCGTTTAAGGTTATCAAACGCATCGGCAATGTTTCATATAAGCTTCACCTCTCGCCCAAGTTAAAGATTCATCCGGTCTTCCACGTGAGCATGTTAAAGCCTTTTCATGAAAACGAGGAGGACCCGTCAAGGGGAGTTTCACATCGAGCACCAACAACAGTTGTCACTTCTTTCGACAAAGAAGTAGATGAGATACTCGCGGACCGAGTCATCCGTCGTCGAGGTGTGCCAAGCTATAAAGAGTATCTCATCAAGTGGAGCCCGATATGGAAGCCAGGTGGGAGTCCGAGGACATACTATGGCAATTCAAGGACAAGATCCAGCGCTACAATGAAGGCGTGATGAGGGCATCACATGCTTAGGTGGGGGAGAGTGTTACGCCCCTCCAAATTAACAAGGAGTTTTCTTGAGCATTTTGATGCAAGCATGGCTCAAGGAAGGTTTTGGAGAGCACATGAGCATTCTAGAAACATCCGGAATATTAAGGAAGGTTCCGGAAGGATTGGGAAGCATTCAGACAACTCTAGAACTCTCTAAAACCTAGAAAGTCTCTAGGACCATCCGGAACTCTCTAGAACCCTAGAGAGGCTCAAGGCTCAAGACTACTCCGGAAATCTTTAGAATACTCAAGGAAACACTTAGAGTTGTATAGAACACTCTAAAAACCTCTATACTTGTAAATGTCCTAGAAATGTCTAGAACTTAGGCAAGGGGGGAGGATGCCTATAAATAGGGAGGCACCCCTCCCATTTGAGACATAGAGAGTTGGATAACATTCAAGCTCACTTGTAAAGCTTAGCAAAGTTCTCTTAAGCTTAATACAAGTTCTCTCTTTCAAAGATCTTCTCCATTCGTTTGGGTGTTCTAGCCAAAGCGTTGGCGTGAGTAAGGCTGACTTAGCATAAGGGAAGTGCTAAGGCCGCACGAGAAGCTTAGGGAAAAAGGAAGCTCGTGACATTAGTCTCTCCAAAAAAAGGTCTGATTCTTTCCCTTTTCTTTAACTACTGGAAAAAATCTCTTAGGCGACGAAATTGTTTTAATTCCGTAGCCTAAGTTACCACCTAGGCAACGGAATACTGTTCCGTCACCTAATACTGTTCCGTCACCTAGGTGGTAACTTAGGAGATGGAAAATGTACTTAGGAGATGAAATCATTTTTATAAAAAAAAAATAAAAAAAATTATTCACTTAGGCGACAGAAACGTATTCTGTCGTCTATGATTTTCTTAGACGACGGAAAAATTTACTTAGGCGACGGAATTATTATTTTTTATAAAAAATAAAACTTATTCACTTAGGTGACGAAAATGTATTCCGTGGTCTAAGATTCATTTAGATGACGGAAAAATTTACTTAGACAACGGAATTATAATTTTTTTTAAAATAAAATAAAATTATTAACCTCTTAAACGACACCTAAGTATCGAAATTTTTAGCGGCACCTTTTCCGCCAAAAATTTCAGAAAAATTTAAACCAAATTTTTGAAAGTTTCCTTATATATGTTCTCCCTCACTTTTCATTTCTCTATTTTTTTTCTTTGAACTCTCTCTTCTTCAGACTCTCTTCTCTCTCCCTCCTCTCCTCTGCCCCAATTTCCACGCACTGAGAGACCCCTATACTCTAGCTTTCCCTCTGCCTCTCCTTCTTCTTCGCCTCTTGTCTCTCCTTGGCAGCCGTTTTCATGGAAGGACTAATTTTCCTCCTCCATCGGACTCCGCGCCCATTTCTACCAGCGGACTCCGCGCCCATCTCGCCAAATGATCCTTAAACCCGTCCGGATCAGCTCCTCCGCCGGCATCGACATCGACCTCTTCCTCGCCTTAATCGGCCTCCAGTTCAACCAAGGCATCAGACTCATCGGCTACAGCTCCTCTACCCTCGTCACGATCGGAGCCTGTCCCAGCAAGTCGATCGCCCGCTCACCTTCCCGTTTTGGCCTTGTTAATTTGTGTTTTTGCAGATGACTACGGAGGCGATCTCGATTGAAATTGGGTTGCTTGATATTGATTGTAAGATATTGGGGTTGTTTGTAAGAAGTTGGAGTCGGAGGCGGTGTAGGAGGCGGTGAGGATCTAGTGGTGGGTGCTGCGGCGGCGATGTCATTTTTTTTTTCAGTTTAGCGACCGAATCCAATAATTCCGTCGCCTAGGGGAAAAATAATTTTTTTTTGTCATTAAACAATATACGTCGCCTAAGTACTTAGGAGACGGGAAAAATTTTGTCGCCCAAATAATTTTCAGTTGACCGAACTCAATTTTTCGTCGCCCAGACACCTACCTCACACCACTTAGGCGACGGATATTCTGTCGCCTAAGTACTTAGGAGATGAATTTTGTTACTTAGGAGACGAAACTATTCCGTCACCTAAGTGACTTTTTCCAGTAGTTGACTTCTTCCTTTACTCTCTGGTCTTCTTATTCCTTTCCTCTCAATTAATTGACTGAGTAATTGTTCATGGGTGCGGATGTGATCATAGAAAGGAGCAAAGAGGAAACAAAGAAAACAACAAAACAAGAAGAAGAATGAGGCAACAAAGAAAAAATTATACTAATCAAGTTTTTGTTATAGATTACAATTCCTTGAGGAATGCACCTTTTCTTAAAAGATGTGTGAGAGAATGAGAGCTTCAGATCTGCAAAGTGAAGGAATTAGCTTAAGAAATGGTGGAGTTTCGAGAGAGATCGAAAGAGAGGGAAAAACCCGAGCGAGATGCAGACCAAACCGGACACTGTTCTTAAAAACAGTATGACGGCGCGAGAACGCATAATATATTGTTAAATAACACATTCCGAAATTTCAAAAAAAGAAAAAGAAAAAAAAACATAACACCTTCCGACGATCTTTCTAATCACCTTTACTTGCTCAAGTGAAGTTCCCGCAGCAGTCACAGTGTTTGCCTGTTCATTCACATGCAACTGTCAAAAAAAAACAGAGAAAAAAAAAATTATTCATAGATGAACAATAAGTGCATAATGAACATCAGAAGTACACATGAACTTTAACCCTTACATTAACATACAGATGAACATTCAGCAGGCGTGAAAGGTCCTGCATCCAAATTATGTAGTTAGCAGAGACAATTAACCATGGTAAGTACCTAATAGAATGTGAAGATACGGATATGCTATTTAATTATCTTTTCATTCATTTTTCCAATATACTAGAACACATATACATCCTCCAAAAAGATTTGAAACACAAATAAATCCAGTTGTGTTGTTGTTAAACAAATAAGGACAGTTTTTAACAATTAAGAACAATCTTTTCTTTGCATGTCATGTGTCATGGTTTAATTTACCAAACTAACCATATACTAATTAAATATGTTTTTAAAAGAGAAAAGTCTCTCCTTTTGAGATTTTTCAGTAAATGGAATACAGTAGCATGTTTTCAATAATTTAGTGTGGTAGCAGTTAATTCTAGTAGAAGTAGTAGCAGGGGTTAACATCTCAGTAGAAGTAGTAGCAGAGATTAAATTCCCAGTAGAAGTAGTAGCATGGGTTAACGACCTAGTAGTAGCACAAATATGTTTAGGCAATCATCTAATTCTGCTACTGCTTGAAGACTAAGACAATGAAGGAGTCATAGGAGATGGCGAAAGCTTTGTTACTGCTACTTTCTGTTATTGTTGTGGATATGGAAGTTCAACAACTGGCAGTAACAACAACATGAATCAACATCTTGCAGTAGCAGCACACAACAGCACCCAGTAGCAGCACATAACAGCACACGCAGTAGCAGCAACATGAATCAACAACTTGTAGTAACAACACACAACAACATCACACGTAGTAGCAGCACACATCAACAACACACATAGTAGCAACACACATCAACAACAACATGTAGTGGCAACACACAACAACAGCACACGCAGTAGCAGCACATAACAACACATAACAACAACACACGCAGTAGCAGCACACAACATCACGCAGTAGCAGCACCCAACAACAGACAACAACACATGCAGTAGCAGTACAGAGCAGCACGCAGTAGCAGCACACAACAATACACGCAGTAATAACACAAAACAACACACGCACTAACAACACACAATAACACACGTAGTAACAACACACATCACACAACAGCACACACAACAACAACACATAACAGCACACAACAGCACGCAGTAGCAGCACACAACAACATCACACGCAGTAGTAGCACACATCAACAACACACACAGTTGCAACACACATGAATAACAACATGCAGTGGTAGCACACAATAACAACACACGCAGTAGCAGCAACATGAATCAATAACTTGCAGTAAAAACACACAACAACATCACACATAGTAGCAGCACACATCAACAACACACATAGTAGCAACACACATCAACAACAACATGTAGTGGCATCACACAACAACAGCACACGCAGTAGCAGCACATAGCACATAGCAGCACGTAGAAGCAGCAACAAGCAGTAGCAGCAACAAGCCGTAGCAGCAACAGAGCAGCTGCACACAATAGCATGCAGTAGCAGCACATAGCAGCAACAAACAGTAGCAGCACATAGCAGCGACAAGCAGTAGCAGCACATAGCAGCAACAAACAGTAGCAGCACATAGCAGCGACAAGCAGTAGCAGCACATAGTAGCACACAACAGCACACAACAGCACACAACAGCACACAGTAGCACACAACAACACGCAGTAGTAGCACACAACAGCAAGCAGTAGCAGCACATAACAAAATACAGAAGCAGCAATAAGCAGTAGCAGCACGAATTAGCTACGAAAGATCAATTTTTGATGTCAAATTAAAAGCTATGAGTTTTCATTCCAATGACTCTTTGAGTAAACCAAGTTGTAGAGATCAAAGAAGAATTAAAGTCAGATTCAGAAAAGCTTCTTTCATTCTTCATCTCCTCCTCTCTTCCTCGCCTCCTTGCGATTTTAATGCCAACAGATCTGGTGAATAAGAAGGAGAAGAAGAAGAAGAATAATAATTAAGAAGAATAAGAACCAAATCAAGTATGGTCTGATTCATTGAAGCCTTGATCACCATTCATCCTTTCATTCTTCGGCTTCTCCTCTCTTCCTTGCCTCCTTGCAATTTCGACGCTGGCAGATCTGATATGAGTGGTGACCGACGAGGCCCGGAGCTCGGGTCTTGTTGAACATAGTCATTAGAGAGAGAGAGAGAGAGAGAGAGAGAGAGAGAGAGTGGGGCATAGTATGTAATTTTGTCAAAATTTTAAGTATTATGGTCATTATGCATTTAGAATTTGGATTAGGTTTGATGTTGTATTGTTTTGGGTTTGAGCTTCCGTCCTTATTTGTTTAAATCTTTTGAAATGCGGGTTTTCTGTATTTTGCAACTGTTTATGGTAGTGAGATGTCATTTTCTATTACAATAAAGATAGTAGTCTGTTACTATACTTGTGTTAGGTGTAGTAGATTTACTTTTCTCTTTATTTCCTTGTATTGTTTGGGCTCATTTTTTTGGCTTATATTTGGGTTTATCCCTCAATGAATTTATTTCAAAAAAAAAAAAAAAAAAAAAAGAAGAAGAGGAAGATAGCTACCTAAAGATGGGCCAAAGACTTTTATTCTACAGATAGGTTAAGACGGGGTAATCCCTTTACATAACATATAGATTAATATAACTACAGATTGAGAAGTGATTCCATCACAACTATCGTCGCAAAACAACCCCAATTCTCGATAAAAACCCTAAACTCCAGATTACCCGAAACCCTCAATCAGCAGCGCATGACGAAGCGCAAGAGATGTGGCACTCACAACAATGTGAGTAAGATGCTCTGCGTACAAGACGTGATCGAAAGGGAGGGCACAACATTCTATTACGAAAGGAATCGGCGCGGAAGTGCTCTATTCAAACAAGCCAAACCCTTATTACAGCAATACGATCGGTAAATAGATCTTAAACCTTTGTTCTTGTGGGAAAGTTTCATTTTTTTTATGTGTTTGGCACTCATTGACTCTTATATGGAATTGATTTAGAGAGAGAGAGAGAGAGAGAGAGAGAGAGAGAGAGAGAGAGAGAGAGAGAGAGAGAGAAGAGAGTGAGTGGGGCATAATATGTAATTTTGTCAAAATTTTAAGTATTATGGTCATCATGCATTTAGAATTTGGATTAGGCTTGATGTTGTATTGTTTTGGGTTTGAGCTTCCGTCCTTATTTGTTTAAATCTTTTGAAATGTTGGTTTTCTGTATTTTGCAACTGTTTAAGGTAGTGAGATGTCATTTTCTATTACAATAAAGATAGTAGTCTGTTACTATACTTGTGTTAGGTGTAGTAGATTTACTTTTCTCTTTGTTTCCTTGTATTGTTTGGGCTCATTTTTTTGGCTCATATTTGCGTTTATCCCTCAATGAATTTATTTCAAAAAAAAAAAAAAAAAAAAAAAAGAAGAAGAGGAAGATAGCTACCTAAAGATGGGCCAAAGACTTTTATTCTACAGATGGGTTAAGACGGGGTAAGCCCTTTACATAACATAGAGATTAATATAACTACAGATTGAGAAGTGATTTCATCACAACTATCGTCGCAAAACGACCCCAATTCTCAATAAAAACCCTAAACCCCAGATTACCCGAAACCCTCAATCAGCAGCGCTTGACGAAGCGCAAGAGATGTGGCACTCACAACAATGTGAGTAAGATGCTCTGCATACAAGACGTGGTCGAAAGGGAGGGCACAACATTCTATTACATAAGGAATTGGCGTGGAAGTGCTCTATTCAAACAAGCCAAACCCTTATTACAGCAATACGATCGGTAAATAGATCTTAAACCTTTGTTCTTGTGGGTAAGTTTCATTTTTTTTATGTGTTTGGCACTCATTGACTCTGATATGGAATTGATTTAGAGAGAGAGAGAGAGAGAGAGAGAGAGAGAGAGAGAGCGAGAAGAGAGTCAGTAGGGCATAGTATGTAATTTTGTCAAAATTTTAAGTATTATGGTCATTATGCATTTAGAATTTGGATTAGGCTTGATGTTGTATTTTTTTGGGTTTGAGCTTCCGTTCTTATTTGTTTAAATCTTTTGAAATGTGAGTTTTCTGTATTTTGCAACTGTTTATGGTAGTGAGATGTCATTTTCTATTACAATAAAGATAGTAGTCTGTTACTATACTTCTGTTAGGTGTAGTAGATTTACTTTTCTCTTTGTTTCCTTGTATTGTTTGGGCTCATTTTTTGGGCTCATATTTGGGTTTATCCCTAAATGAATTTATTTCAAAAAAAAAAAAAAAAAAAGAAGAAGAAGATTACTACCTAAAGATGGGCCAAAGACTTTTATTCTACAGATGGGTTAAGACGGAGTAAGCCTTTTACATAACATAGAGATTAATATAACTACAGATTTAGAAGTGATTCCATCAAAACTATCGTCGCAAAACAACCTCAATTCTCGATAAAAACCCTAAACCCAAGATTACCCGAAACCCTCAATCAGCAGCGCATGACGAAGCGCAAGAGATGTGGCACTCACAACAATGTGTGTAAGATGCTCTACGTACAAGACGTGATTGAAAGGGAGGGCACAACATTCTATTACGTAAGGAATCGGCGCGGAAGTACTCTATTCAAACAAGCCAAACTCTTATTACAGCAATACGATCGGTAAATAGATCTTAAACCTTTGTTCTTGTGGGAAAGTTTCATTTTTTTTATGAGTTTGGCACTCATTGACTCTGATATGGAATTGATTTACAGAGAGAGGGAGAGAGAGAGAGAGAGAGAGAGAGAGAGAGAGAGAGAGAAAAGAGGGAGTGGGGCATAATATGTAATTTTGTCAAAATTTTAAGTATTATGGTCATTATGCATTTAGAATTTGGATTAGGCTTGATGTTGTATTTTTTTGGGTTTGAGCTTCCGTTCTTATTTGTTTAAATCTTTTGAAATGTGAGTTTTCTGTATTTTGCAACTGTTTATGGTAGTGAGATGTCATTTTCTATTACAATAAAGATAGTAGTCTGTTACTATACTTCTGTTAGGTGTAGTAGATTTACTTTTCTCTTTGTTTCCTTGTATTGTTTGGGCTCATTTTTTTGGCTTATATTTAGGTTTATCCCTTAATGAATTTATTTCAAAAAAAAAAAAAGAAAAAAAAGAAGAAGAAGAAGATAACTACCTAAAGATGGGCCAAAGACTTTTATTCTACAGATGGGTTAAGACGGAGTAAGCCTTTTACATAACATAGAGATTAATATAACTACAGATTTAGAAGTGATTCCATCAAAACTATCGTCGCAAAACAACCTCAATTCTCGATAAAAACCCTAAACCCAAGATTACCCGAAACCCTCAATCAGCAGCGCATGACGAAGCGCAAGAGATGTGGCACTCACAACAATGTGTGTAAGATGCTCTGCGTACAAGACGTGATCGAAAGGGAGGGCACAACATTCTATTACGTAAGGAATCGGCGCGGAAGTGCTCTATTCAAACAAGCCAAACTTTTATTACAGCAATACGATCGGTAAATAGATCTTAAACCTTTGTTGATGTGGGAAAGTTTCATTTTTTTTGAGTTTGGCACTCATTGACTCTGATATGGAATTGATTTACGGAGAGAGAGAGAGAGAGAGAGAGAGAGAGAGAGAGAGAGAGAGAGAGAGAGAGAGAGAGAGAGAGAGAGAGAGAGAGAGAGAGAGAGAGAGAGAGAGAGAAGAGAGTGAGTGGGGCATAATATGTAATTTTGTCAAAATTTTAAGTATTATGGTTATTATGCATTTAGAATTTGGATTAGGTTTGATGTTGTATTGTTTTGGGTTTGAGCTTCCGTCCTTATTTGTTTAAATCTTTTGAAATGTGGGTTTTCTGTATTTTGCAACTGTTTATGGTAGTGAGATGTCATTTTCTATTACAATAAAGATAGTAGTCTGTTACTATACTTGTGTTAGGTGTAGTAGATTTACTTTTCTCTTTGTTTCCTTGTATTGTTTGGGCTCATTTTTTTGGCTTATATTTAGGTTTATCCCTTAATGAATTTATTTCAAAAAAAAAAAAAGAAAAAAAAGAAGAAGAAGAAGATAACTACCTAAAGATGGGCCAAAGACTTTTATTCTACAGATGGGTTAAGACGGGATAAGCCTTTTACATAACATAGAGATTAATATAACTACAGATTGAGAAGTGATTCCATCAAAACTATCGTTGCAAAACGACCCCAATTCTCGATAAAAACCCTAAACCCCAGATTACCCGAAACCCTCAATCAGCAGCGCATGACGAAGCGCAAGAGATGTGGCACTCACAACAATGTGTGTAAGATGCTCTGCGTACAAGACGTGATCGAAAGGGAGGGCACAACATTCTATTACGTAAGGAATCGGCGCGGAAGTGCTCTATTCAAACAAGTCAAACTCTTATTACAGCAATACGATCGGTAAATAAATCTTAAACCTTTGTTCTTGTGGGAAAGTTTCATTTTTTTTATGTGTTTGGCACTCATTGACTCTGATATGGAATTGATTTAAAGAGAGAGAGAGAGAGAGAGAGAGAGAGAGAGAGAGAGAAGAGAGTGAGTGGGGCATAGTATGTAATTTTGTCAAAATTTTATGTATTATGGTTATTATGCATTTAGAATTTAGATTAGGTTTGATGTTGTATTGTTTTGGGTGTGAGCTTCCGTCCTTATTTGTTTAAATCTTTTGAAATGCGGGTTTTCTGTATTTTGCAACTGTTTATGGTAGTGAGATGTCATTTTGTATTACAATAAAGATAGTAGTCTGTTACTATACTTGTGTTAGGTGTAGTAGATTTACTTTTCTCTTTGTTTCCTTGTATTGTTTGAGCTCATTTTTTTGGCTCATATTTGGGTTTATCCCTCAATGAATTTATTTACAAAAAAAAAAAAAAAGGAAAAGAAGAAGAAGAAGAAGAAGATAACTACCTAAAGATGGGCCAAAGACTTTTATTATACAGATGAGTTAAGACGGGGTAAGCCCTTTACATAACTTAGAGATTAATATAACTTCAGATTGAGAAGTGATTCCATCACAACTATCGTCCCAAAACGACCCCAATTCTCGATAAAAACCCTAAACCCCAGATTACCCGAAACCCTCAATCAGCAGCGCATGACGAAGCGCAAGAGATGTGGCACTCACAACAATGTGAGTAAGATGCTCTGCGTACAAGACGTGATCGAAAGGGAGGGCACAACATTCTATTACCTAAGGAATCGGCGCGGAAGTGCTCTATTCAAACAAGCCAAACTCTTATTACAGCAATACGATCGGTAAATAGATCTTAAACCTTTGTTCTTGTGGGAAAGTTTCATTTTTTTTATGTGTTTGGCACTCATTGACTCTGATATGGAATTGATTTAGAGAGAGAGAGAGAGAGAGAGAGAGAGAGAGAGAGAGAGAGAGAGAGAAGAGAGTGAGTGGGGCATAGTATGTAATTTTGTCAAAATTTTAAGTATTATGGTCATTATGCATTTAGAATTTGGATTATGTTTGATGTTGTATTGTTTTGGGTTTGAGCTTCCGTCCTTATTTGTTTAAATCTCTTGAAATGTGGGTTTTCTGTATTTTGCAACTGTTTATGTTAGTGAGATGTCATTTTCTATTACAATAAAGATAGTAGTCTGTTATTATACTTGTGTTAGGTGTAGTAGATTTACTTTTCTCTTTGTTTCCTTATATTGTTTGGGCTCATTTTTTGGCTCATATTTGGGTTTATCTCTCAATGAATTTATTTCAAAAAAAAAGAAGAAGAATAAGAAGAAGAAGATAACTTCCTAAAGATGGGCCAAAGACTTTTATTCTACAGATGAGTTAAGACGGGGTAAGCCCTTTACATAACATAGTGATTAATATAACTTCAGATTGAGAAGTGATTCCATCACAACTATCGTCCCAAAACGACCCCAATTCTCGATAAAAACCCTAAACCCCAGATTACCCAAAACCCTCAATCAGCAGCGCATGACGAAGCGCAAGACATGTGGCACTCACAACAATATGAGTAAGATGCTCTGCGTACAAGACGTGATCGAAAGGGAGGGCACAACATTCTATTACGAAAGGAATCGGCGCGGAAGTGTTCTATTCAAACAAGCCAAACCCTTATTACAGCAATACGATCGGTAAATAGATCTTAAACCTTTGTTCTTGTGGGAAAGTTTCATTTTTTTTATGTGTTTGGCACTCATTGACTCTGATATGGAATTGATTTTGATCTGCATGAATTTTGATTTTGATTTTGTTTAGGAATTGTTGATATGTGTAGGATATGTGTATTAAGTGCAGAGAAAACCAAAAAGATCAAGTCTTGGTTGTTATGGGCTATTTCTTTTTGATTTTATGCAAGATGTAGTCTACTATAACGGCATTCCGATTAGTATTATGTTCAGAACAAACAGAAAGTTTAAGTCTTGGGGGTTATGGGATGTTGTTTTTGAATTGATGCATTTGCTCACAGATTGCATTCACAAACTGATGGTTGTCTGATGGCTGTTATGGGCTATTTGTTTTTGATTTTATGCAAGATGTAGTCTTACTATAACGGCATTCCGATTTGTATTATGTTCAGAACAAAACAGAAAGTTTAAGTCTTGGGGGTTATGGGATGTTGTTTTTGAATTGATGCATTTGCTCACAGATTGCATTCACAAACTGATGGTTGTCTGATTCTCCAGGGACGTATTAACAGCATTGACGCACCGATGGATAAACAATCAAACTTGTCCATCGTTGAGTACTAAAAATGTAGGGATCAGAGACAATAAGGCCTTCCTCCCTTTGGAAGGTCTGAACGGTCGCAGAGATTATACGACCCTTTATCTGGAGTATCTCATTGATGTTCATGGTACAGACGGTCAATTTAGGGCACGGGATGACCTGTACTGGAAACTGAGGCAGCCTATGTCTCTGTGAGTAACAGTTAACCCAATTCTTCAAATATACAGTCACTGTGAGTAAAATACAAAACATTGATGTTGGTTTTGTTTGTGTATGTTTCAGGAGTGCCTTCAAAAACATATATTTCCACCCTTTCCACCAAGGTGAGGAAGAACTCTCAGATTTTCCTGCCCGTGTTGTGGAGAATATTAAGTTCAGAACGTTCCAGTATGGGGATAAGGGACGGAAATGGTTCAAGGCGTATAATCGCTGGGAAAGGAGGTTCTATGGAAGGAGGATCGATCTTATTCAAACTGTAATGGTGGACCTTCAGCTTTTAAGAGTGTATGCGAAGGGCAGTTACAAAAATACTGCTGCTAAAGAGAGGCTGCACTAGTAAGGAATATCATCCTTCACCTCAACGAACAAAAGATTAAGGTTGACACGGAGATGTACGACAAAACAGAGATGCTTGAAATCATCTATGATCACTTCCCGGATATCAGCTTCATGCTGTTTGAATTTTGCCAGTATTGTGGAGTCGATTTAGACTTCACAAAACTGCGAAAATTCTATAAGTAAGTTATTATTTAACTGGATTATCTTGTGTTTTGTTTAATAGCCTTGTTTAACTGGATTCATTTTGTTCTTTGCATGCAGAGCTTGAAGGCCTCCCTAACTTATTGGGATAGTGTCATATCACTATCCTTAATTATGGCCAAGCTCGCTCCAGACATTACCAATAATTGACAACTTCTGTGCCCTTTCGCCGAGGTTTTTTTTTCTTCCAGCTGCAATATATAGCATCCGGCAATCAGTGAGGTTAACACCAGGACTTCTGGCATTGATGAACTTTCTGCAGATACCATGGATTGGTCAGAACAATCTGAGAGCTCAGTTGTTAAGGGTAAGTCCAATTCACATTCCTTTTAAGGATATACTTCTTGTCATGTCAGATTTTGTTGATATCTAGTTGCGTAGACTCACTCAATTTAGATATGGTTTTGTTAAAATATCTTTTTGTGAATATGACTTTAAATTGTTTCCTTTAGAATTACAAGGAAGGTAACTTACCTGTAAGCAGTCAGTACTAAACTATTAAACTACCTGTGAAATATAAAGTAGTACTCGTTGTGATATCAGGTTCATGTTTCCGCTTATTTTCTTTCTTCTACTTTCTCCCCCTTTTGTGTTCTCTGAGCTCAAAAGGGCAACATGATATTAGTCACACCCCATCCCATCTGACCCTTACAACACTGACAAACTCCAAGTATGCATCTAAATGTATATAGCAAAAACAGATAGAGGAACATAGATCCAGAGGAAAATAGAAACCTCATACGTAGTGCGCCTCGTTTGATATCGTGTTGTTCCTCATACGTAGTGCGCCTCGTTTGATATCGTGCTATTGTGAGAAAGATGCGTATGCTTATTCAGTTGACTTTAATTTGTTTCGTTTTGATTGAACTTCTTTAAGTCTCATTGTGGTTGCTTACTGCAGAACCTCATTGTGAAGGAGCTCAAGATTTTGTCCAAGATTCTGATGATTTTTTTGTCTCTCAATCTGGACTGCCACAAGAAGTAAACGAACCGCCAACGTCTGTGAAAGTCTGAGTCCCACTCCTACCATACAGGAGCCCTTATGTGAATGTGGCTGCCACTATACAGGAGCCTAAAGAAGCTCCCAAGACTGAGGCATTTGTGAGGCTGTCAAGGACATCTGAACTGCATATAGGGTGTGATAGATTTAGTTGATAGGGAGGGACGGTGTGAGCTTTTACAGGTGTTGGGTTCTGTGCTTAGCTTTTCTTGGTTCTTTCTGTTCCATGTTCAAATGGACAAAGTCAAAATTTCAGTCACAATAATATGTAGGCTCACCCATGGAGGTTTGGAATTAAGCTGTAGAATATGTTAATTTTCCGTATTGATAACATAGTATGAAAGTTTAGATCTCTCTCTCTCTCTCTCCACAATTTGAAATTTCGAATATATTGCGAGTCTCTTGGATTAGGTAAAAACAGGTGATGTATTGCGTATTTTATTAGTAATTTGTTTATGTTCGGCAACCGGAATAACAACTTTCTCCAAGAAAAAAAAAAAAGATGGAATAAGTTCATTCATCTCCGCAATTCTAATGCCCTAACCCGGGACTCCTTTGCACTGCACCAGCTTGGAAACTAATGACTTTGATCTCATATTTGAATCAGCTATGTAAAAAGTGATTGAAACACAGTGATGGTGACTGCATCCAACTCTTTCAACATTCGGACCACTGATGGTGTTTGTTTCAAGGTTTTTTTGTGTGCAGTTGCTTTCCTTAACCTCAAACGCCTCGGTGGATTGCCTTCTTCACATCCGACGTAAGGTGTTCCCTTTGTTTGTAATGAAGTAGCCACATAAATACGTCGAGTAGCATTTGAGACAACGAAAGACTTACTGATGATGATGATGAGTTGATTTTCTGAAGCCTTTTTTCTACACAGATGCTCATGAAAGTCTGCAACAAGTCAACAACCTTGCATCAATAAAATGCTGCTAATCATGCTCACGATGAGTGTTTGATGATGATGCTTGATTACGAATTATAAGAGAAGCTGATACGTAATAGCAAAGACGGGGTCATTGACACTTGCAATCGTTGTCCTATATGTTATTATATTGGATTACAGACACCGAGACTTTATATACAAGATGAATCAATTTGTGAGTTGATATGCTGGAGTGGGAAGAGATATCTCATAAACATGTCCCAAGTCTGAATCAAAAACATGTTACCTCTTGCTGGTGACTGAAGTGAATGAGATTCCTTTGACGCCCTCCTTAACCAACAGTATAAATTAAGCAGCTGTAGAAGGAAGCAAAGAACTTTCAATCTCCCAAACACAAAGAAAAAGAAGAAAAGAAACGGCTTACAGCACCTGCTCTAACAACTTCCACCACAACGGCCATCACTCAACAAGTAAACCCCACTATGGACTGCTTCAGCTAGCCTCTTCTGTAAGCCAATGACCCTCCGGTCAATCGCTTCTCCTGCTCATATCAAATTCCTCTGTTTCATCCCAAATTGAACTTAGAACTCTGTCCTTCACAAGATTAGTAGAGACATTCCAACTCCTCCCCAGGCATGTACATAAAAGAAAAATTGCCATGCTGTTGATCAAAGTCCGTAAACCAAAAATTTCCAAAGCTCAACTCGGGTGGCACAGGTTGAAGTTTTTTGAATCTTGGGACATTAAATGACCAACACTGTCACAGTCTTAACCGAGACTGTCGCGATATGAGACCTTCATAAAGCTGCTACTGTCGCTATTAGAAACTTTCTGCTACTGACGACGAAATGGCTATTACTACCGCGAATCTAACTACTAATGTCGACTTCTACTACTAATCGGCCTGCTATTGCCTACCTACTATTGATAGAAAAGCGTGCTACTGTCGATAGAACAGTGTGCTATTGCCGGTGCTATATTGCAATTTTATTTTCCGACGTTTCTCCGGAACCAAACAATGTTGCTACTGTCGATTAAAGAAGCTGCTATTGTCAACTCTAAAGCTGCTACTATTTACTCGAAAGCTCCTATTTCCCATACATAATTATACTAACCGAGCCACAATCCTAATAAATCACCGATGACAATTCCTGCAAATTCAAAGCTTTTAGCAACAGATTCAATTTCCTCTTTAACAATCGTGATTTAGAGTAATAAGAGATTTGTTCAAAATAGAAAAAAAACAAAAAACAAACGAAAATTGAAAAATGTCACAAGCACAGTAGCTTACCTTATAAGCCTAAAGATGAGAGAATGAGATTGTCGTCGTAGTCTTCAAATCACAAACCAACTACCACTAATTAAAGACAAAACAAATCAAAGCAAGTCGCTCCGAGCTTCATCTTTGCACAGTAGCAATCCCACCCCCACCACTCCCAGCAAACCCAAACATAATTAATGGAATCGAATTGGTGACCATGCTGTTTCCCAGGAAGAGAACAACGACTCTGCGGCTCTTGCGGTGGCGATGTCAACATGTCGTACGCGGGGCTTATGAGGGCGTCGTCGGTCCTGACGGAGAGAGAGGCGGAGTGGTGGAGATTTATCGGTGAGAGATCGAGATGAGTCGTCGTCGCCTCTATTCCAGGGATGGGAGCAACAACGACTTCATTCACGTCGTCATCAGAGATGAGATCCGAGAGTCGGAGTCGGAGGTCGGAGGCCATGGGTTCCGGGCGCCGTCTTCGAGACGGCTACTGTCATTCCAGCGTTCGGAGAGAGAGAGAGGAGACCGGAGAGATATTATATGGTATTAATTGTAATTCTGCTGTGAAATTGGGTATTTCAGTCATTTAACATAGAAAAATCGGATCAGACTTGGTACCATAGATTATAGGCCTCGGCTTTTGTCTTAATTTGTATGAGTTTTTTGTGTTTTTAAATTTGGTTATGTGTTATTATGTAATTTTCTCTTATATTTTCTCTTACGACACGTTATCATGCATTTTGCTCTAACCTGATTTTGCTAACAAAACCCTAGAAAAAAAAAATCTTCAACGGTGTGTGTTCTTTCTTCATAGACAAGTGGAATCTGACATGCATGTTCCAAAGCCAAGGTGTGTGTTCTTCCTTCATAGAAAAAATCTCCGGCGGTGTGTGTTCTTCTTATATATCCAAAATCCACAGCACCGGAGATAAATGTGGTAAAGATGTTAATTTGATGCTGTGGCTACAGTTTGAGGTATTAATATATCACCGAGTACAAATATTGTGACTCAATGAGCAGCATTGTTATTGCCCTAGCAGCTAGAATTCCTCAATTCTTTCACACATGTACTCAGTTTTAGTTGTTACTTATTTTTGCAAAATTTACATCTCAATTGATCACTAACAGAGAAGACCATGAATTATGGATTATGTGAGGTTTGGGGAGCTTTGGCTCCCTCCATTAGCATCAATGCTTTTGGCTCTCTTCTGTTCTGTTCTGCCATAGGGAGGAGCCAGAACAATATGTTCAGTTCCTTGATTGCAATTTCCCATTATGTTTCTGTGAGGAGTTCGAGTGGAACATATATAGGGTTCCGGCGGCTACTCAACCACAACAAAACATATTGTCAAATAAAAACCTTCATATAGAAGTTATAACACCCAACTCATTACTAAATTGTGTCTTTGAATCACAATACATGCACCACAGTCGATCAATCAAATGAATCAATCCAGCAACATGTCTGCTTCTAATAGTTATATGTTCGGCCTTATTGTTAGTTTAAACTAACTCTGGCTAATTAGGCTAATAATGTTTTACAACATTCCCGGAAGTAGCTAGTTCACATCAACAGAGCTCGAAGCTGTCACTCCGCATTATTGATATCTAACCTCATGTTTAAGCGGCTGACAATAGCTGCAGGACTCACATTTTCAACATAACACCTTTCGACAATCCTTCTAACACCTTTACTTGCTCAAGTGAAGTTCCCGCAGCAGTCACAGTGTTTCCCTGTTAATTCACACGCAAATGTCAAAAAAATAAAAAATTGAATTCTTAGTATATAGGTGTGAGGTGCGAAGACAAGAAAAATCAGTGCATAATGAAGATCATAAGTAGACATGAACTTTGACCCTTACATTAACATACAGACCAACATTCAGCGGGCATGAAAAGTCCTGCATCCAGATTATGTAGTTAGCAGAGACAATTAACCATGGTAAGTACCTAATAGAATGTGAAGATAAGGATGTGCTATTTATCTTTAGGATTCTTATCTTTACTACCTTTAAGCATTCCAGGAATCTGGTCTGCCGTTTAACAAATCGCTCCTGAAAGGAAAAAAGAGAGATTAGACAAGATAAGGACGGAGCTTTTCTTTAAACTGCAGCTTCTATTACAAAGAGAAGAAGGGTGTTATATATGCAGCATGGCACTGAACCATCATGGAGTTGCTATGCAGCAGAGCACTTACGTCGTGAAGGCTCATAATATTCCCATACTAACATGTTTGGCTAAAACATAATTCTCAAGTCCAAAACTTTCTAATCACCAAACTAAATACAATGATCTAATCAAAACGCATCCATGAATGCACGACTAAAGGAAAGGCTGAAATGTTAGGTGTTTATTAAGTTGAGCAAAAGATTTGAAGGACAGCAGCTAATTAAGAAGAATGAAATTACTCACCCTCTTGATCCCATGTATTGCAGCAAGCCCATCTTCTTGATACCCAGTTTTGATGTGGTCATGAACCATATCGCCATTCAGTATGTCAATTACCTGAAATCAAAACGTTATGCACTTGTATCAGAAAAAGAAAAAGTCTGCAGTTTGCTAAACAAAAGAGCAACATAAATCTAATTTCATATGTCAAAAGCTTGCATTAAAATGTTGAATCAACCGAAAACAAAGACGTTTGATTACTATTCTCCCCGAAAATTCTGTTTACATGACATTTGCCCCCTTAGATTACAGATTGCAGTCAATGGCGGATAACAAACACCTAATGTAAATATCCGTAGGTTTGGGGAGAGCAAACTAGCAAATGGGTCAAAAATTGTTCAAGTGAAAGTAAAGGTGGCCGTGTGAACATAGCATTGTGAATCCATATTGTTTTCAACAGAAAACCAATCGTAATTTGTAACACACAATTTGTTAACAAAATACCTAGAATTGCATTTTTTTTTTTTTTAAATAAAACTGGTCTTAAGAGGTGTAGACTTAGCATTCCGACTCCCCTATATGCAGATTTTTGATTATATACACTACACATTCCAATCTGGAATACTAGAACAGAAAAAGAAACATATAAAAATTATTTTACAGGCTATTTCATCCAGAGAGAATTAGAGTGGAAGAAACAAAAAGAAAAGAAAAGAAACGTTTAGACATTATTTACAGGCTATTTCTTCCAGAGAAGAAAACGAAAAGGCATACCACATATGTGGGAACAGTAGTTTTGGAGAGCAGCACAATAACCTCGCGAGCCCTGTGAATGATATGATATCTGGATCTGAAGTCGTTGGAGTGGTTGAGACAGTCATGTAAAGCTCACCCTGATCATAATTTGAAGGGAAATATCAGAATCTCATAAGAATATCAACAAGGTCTTAATTAGCATATATATACCATATTGATCGTGTAAGAAATTCCATGCTCCTGTAAAGCCGCTTCCACCTCCGGCCAATCATTCGTCAATTTTGGTACTGCACAACCCAATTTACGTACACACTAGTGAAGGAGGTCACTTCAAACTTGTGGTCGGAGGTGTCACACCCCAATTTTCGAAAGATAATTTTCAAAAATTTTGGCATAATCTAACTTAAAATATAAATATCTCAACCTGTTGTCAACAACAAAACCAACAACTAAAACTCAATAGCGGAAAAGTAAATATCATACAACCCATCACTGAGTTAAATATTACATTTCCTTGTTTACATAACCATGCAAACAAGAACATGAGAACAATCTCATGAGTTTAATAATGTCTACTCAATTAACCAAACTATACAGAGTACAGCAAAAACCAAAAAGGACCGTGCCACTACTCCACCGTCTCAACCCTGCTGATCCTCACCTGCAGGTCTAACCCCTACACCAAGAATTGGTGCACCGGGATTGTAAAATAACAAACCCGGTAAGCTAAAAAGCTCGTATGAGTAAACTCAAAAATAACACAACATTTATCACATCCTAAATACCACAAGAGGGATTTGATCAATAATTAAAAACCACAAATCCAACACATTACCAAAAAAAATGTACCCATGAGTCCCAGATATTTAATAAATACCTCTCATGACCTACAACAACACATTATGTACTCATGGGTCCCAGATACCATAAAGTATCTCCCATGACCTACACTGACAGACGGACTAGAGCTCTAAATTCCTAACCGTAACCAATCATCCGGCCAAAGTCTTGGAACCCGGTTTGACTGTCAAATATCAAAACTCAAAATAATAAATAGCATCTAAACCGTAACCAATCACCCAATTAAGGGCTTGGAACCCGGTTTGGCTATTTATCCAACAATCACAATATTACGACATCAACATCAACAACACAAGATCACATCATAAATTATATCCTTTCATATAGATATATTTACATGAACAATTATAGATATTCCACAAAAATAATCTATCAATAATCACTAAAATTATCATCACATGAACTTCAAAAATAAAAATATAAGGAAAACTTGTTTTATCTTACCTATGAGCCGTAGGCGATCAAGCTCATATATTTTAAAAAGCAAATAATAGCATAATATTAATTTCAACATTAACAAATGATCATAATAAAATTTGGTCCTACAATGAACCTTGGTGAGATTTACTCACATAAAAATCTCGATGCAAACCCCACGACACAACGAGAGCAAGCCAACCATAAAATCACAAAACACCTAAATTACACAATTAAAATCCTTAGTACAAAACACAACAAGGATCAAAGTACCATTAACTTAAAGGTTACCCAAAGAAGGGTCATCCTTCCTCCAACACCTCCCAAGGTCATTGGACACTCAACAATAACCATACTACCTCCAAGCTCAAACTTTCTAAGTTTCTGATCTAACAAACACCAAGCACAACATAGCACCTAAGATGCAAAAACCTAATCAACACTTAGTCTTCACACTCAAACAACACACTAGCAGTTACAAGGACTAGCTAACACAGCAACCAAGGCTCTCACACTGCCTGGACGCGCTCCCATGCACCGCCACAGGCGGCGAATGAGCCCCAAGCGCCATCACCAACCTTAAAATTTGGGAAAACTCACAACATGAAACTTGTAGATTGAAGCATGGAGAACAACTTTAATACATGAGGTTTTAACTGGTTCGGCCGGAATCAGCAGGAAAACACCACGAAACACCAAAACGGTTTCAAACTTAAATCTGCAAATTCATGGCTCAAAAGTTCAATAACTTGCTTCAAACTATACCTAGGCACTACCGGGAGGAGGAACGGATTAAAACTCACCTAGGTTTGCCCCTCGTCGCTGCCGTATACGGCGGTTCCGATCGGAATGCAGCAGCTCCCTTTTCCGGCAAGGGGCTCCGATTCTGGCACGCTACACCGAGCAGCAGTTGCCCAACCTTGAAGGGGGCACCTGTGGGAGTCGAATGGGACCGGCAGCGGTCCAATCGATGGCCGGACGGCGGAGATAGCTCCGGTCAAAGGGGGTTGCGCGAGGTGAGGTCGGGAGAGGAACTAATTTTTAGGTTTCCAAAATAACTCCCCCACATTTTTCCACTTATACACTTTCCAAAACCGGAAACTGACTTCGTCTGACCATAACTTTCTCATACGACATCCATTTCAGGCGTGCCGCATGTCTACAAACTCGTATCACCAAACTCTACAACTTTCATGAAGAAAGTTTTTGCGAATAACTTACTGAAAATAAAGTCAACTTTTGATCTCTTAAAAGTCAAAGCACCTTAAATAAACTCCCGAAACTTCAACTACGCATAACCTAACAACAAAAACCATAAATAATCCTTCATTAAATATGGGAATAATACAAGGAGAAATAAAATGAAAATCTAGAGTATTACAGGAGGTCTCCGATTTGCAATCCATTGCCACGCGCTCTCTTTCTCTCTTTTTCTCTCTTTTGCTGTTTGAACTTCGGATTTGATGAAGAAAGGGGGACTTTTTGGAGGAAAAAATAAAAAAAGGGGACTTGTATATACAATTTAGGTTACGGATTGGGCCTTCCGCACGTGTGGCGAATTTTCAACGGTTTTGAAGATTTCCTAAGCACACAAGGAAAAAGTCCCTCAATGATAAGGAATCAAGATTATTGCTCACAAGTGACTCTTAGAGCGATTGTGAAGAGGTGCTTGTTGCAAATGTAAATCCTGCACATATAGCAGAAGATTTCAGAGGTGAGAATTGAGAGGAAGCTTGAAGCTCTGCACATTTGAATTGTTGTAATGCAATGAAATTGTATGATGAAACTAGAATAGTATTATTGTTATAATTAGCGCAGAGACCGGAATTGAATGTAGTAAGGATGTTAATCTCATTCAGACAAAAAAAAAGGGGTGTGTTAATAGCACCACCCAAAATTGATTTCCATTATTTTCATTATGATAACATGTTACAAAATTTGTCACAATCAAACTATGAGAATGATCAGGGTCTAGGCTAAAGAGGATATACAGTATCAAACACGACTCTTGCAAACATATGCCGAATCTCTGGCAGGCTCCCCTGAGCTAATGACTCGTAGTCAATCTTGCTGCCTTGCTTTGCCACAGACACCAACTCCCCACCCACCTTTACACAGTTGACAATCCGAGAGACTCTCAAAGATAATCCCCATGGTATAAATACCTGCAGCAAATTGAGATTGAATAAAATAAAGCTTGGGCTTTACGGTTTCTCCTTAAACTGAGGTTAAATACAAAGACGATGATATATAGACAATCAGGAGGGGAGAAATGTCACACTGACCACATCAGAAAACGGTGCTTGTGGGTACGCTGCCATGGCCTCTGAGACAATTTGTGCATCAATCATGTGATCAAGTGCCCCCCTAAAAGATGCCTCAAGATCCTTAATCTCTTTAGCATATGCTCCAGAGTCCAATCTCTGAGGTTCTAATAGTTCATGAAAGCTAACTTCATGGGGTTTAGTGATAGTCCTGGCTATCTCCACTGCTTCCAACATATCTCCACCATTGTGAACAGCAATGGTAAATGCAGCAACCACCAACGCATCTCGAGGTTGTTCAGAGAGTGCTTTGTGGAATGCTAAGATTGCAATCCTGAAATTATAAACTTGTGATTAGTCTCCCTCCCTAGGTCAAAGTTGCAATGATCTTGCAAGTATTTTAAATTATCTCACATGTACACGAGAAACATGCAATTCAATCTTCTTGGATCACTGTCAGATCAAACTTGTTTTATTAAGCATTCTGTTTGCCCTAACATCTTACCATAAGCTACTGTGGCACGGCTTGTCAGGTGCAAGAAGTTTATCTAAGTTAGAAAAAAGGGACTGCAAGTGAAAACCAGAAAACAAATACGTCAAACCTTCATACGCCAACATAATTTCAAATACAATCAGCTCTTCTATAACAGATTAACAGTGCAACAAGTAAATGAATGATGATGAAATGACAATTACCAAAAGCATATTAGACCTTTTGTCACGTCTTCGAAAACCATGGCGAACAAAATATGCTGCCTGCAATATGAAAATGTATTGAAACCTGTAATATGTGTTGACAAGTAGGAACCTTATTTTGAATTTAAATAACACACACCTGGATAGGTAGAAGTAGTTCCAGAAGTCCAAATTTCCATAATAATCGGAGAGAAGCCTCAGCAGAACCATATGCCATCATGTAATTCATTTCCATGAGGATCCTTCCCTAAAGTACGAAGAAGTAATGAATGAGTAATTCAACTTGAATGCCAGGGAAATGATAAGGTCAAAGTGCTCCTGAACTACCTTATCAAGCCTAACAATTGAGTAGGATAAATTTTTAATTGAATCAGCTGTTTCCTTCGAAATACGGAACCCCAAACGAGCAGCAATTCTTATGGCACGAAGAATGCGAGCTGCACAGTAATTGGAATCTGATATTAGTGTCTCATAAAGGAAAAAAAAAAAAAAAGACAGGAAAGTGTCCAGCATGTGCACATGAGGGGTGAATTCTGTGAAAAAATAAACAGAGCTTAGCAATATCAATGCATAGAAAACATATAAAACTGCAAACATTAGCTCACCACAATCCTCTTGAAATGAAGCATTTGCTGGTATAACGGTTTGGACCTAGGCCAACAGAAGATGATATGAGGACAATAGATTTTTCAGCTAGTATTAGAAACCTAAACTTCTAAGAATACAAGAACACCTTAGCATTTTTAAGATCTTCTATTCCTCCCAAGTAGTCATACACTATCCTTTCATAAGGATCAAACATCAATCTGCAATAGATGAAGAAGACTATAAGAGATAAGAAAAGAAAGGAGGAGTGAAACTGCATCTTCCAAGTGAAAATGGTTTGATAAACAACCCGTTAATTGTAAAGTCACGCTTCAAACAATTGCTCCAACGCATAAAATCCTTGTCATCACAGCGTACAGGCTTTTTAATATCACTACTTGAGTTCCTACCATGACTTCGTGCGCTGATGCTAAAACTGGAAACCTAATTTGAACACAACCATTAACATTAGATTAGAACTCTGTGTGTGTGTCTGTCTGTGCATGTTTGTACAAGTCCATGCAATCAAGTTTATAACACTTGAAATTGTGAATGATTTTATTTGAGTTTGATGGTTCAGGAGACAAAGACTGGGTTACCTTGTAGTTATTTACCCTGACCTTACCCTATATATAAGTAAAATTTCTATTGATGCATATACACAATTGCAATTTGTACATTTACAACAAAATAACCCACCTCCACTACCGTATCACCAACATGCACATGACATATAGGAAACCGCCTTCCAACTACTTCACACCAAGAAAACGTTCTTGTCACCTGAAAACATCATTTGCAGATACTACAAGCTAGAACATATGACATCAAAACCCACTTCCAAATAACGTTTCACAGCATTACCTCTCTCAATTCAGCTGAAGTCAAAATATCAAAGTCCTTCGGTGTGCGCTTCAAGATAAGATCCCTTACGCAACCTCCTACAAGGTACACCTCATATCCTGCAACAGAAAACACAAAACTGACAACATAAAAAACTCGTGCCAATACAATTCCAAACATCACAACACCATTTAAACACAATGACAATGACAATGCTCACCCTTTCGCTTCAGCCCATTTAAAACCTTTTGGATAGGCTTGTCAATCATAGAACTACTAATCCCAAGCTCTTTCGAATTCAGCTTCTTCCACTGCGGTGCCTTGCCATCTCCTCCTTCATTTTCACAAAACTAAACGTTAAGATTCACAACCCCATCTAAAAAACTTCCAAATAACAATACCCAAATCAGAAACAACGAGCTTCGAAAACTTGCTTGAATTGTTGTCCTTAGAACAACCCTCTTGCTCATCAATCGCCTCCATCGCCGAAACCAAATTCAATTGCACCTGAATTGAATCGACCCAGAAGATATCATATGAGACCCAGTACAGAAATTCATTGCCCAAATGTAGAGACAGAGGCATTTACCTTGCCAACGCATTGAAAGGTGGGAATGCGGAGACTGAAACTGGGTCGGCAAGCGAAGCCTAAGCTTGAAATCGCCATTGGTGAGGGTTTTAGATGCAGAGCTTAAGCTAAAACCCTGGGTTTAGGGTTTTATGAAATATAGGGACAGAAATAAGTGTGAGCTTCGGTCACTGGAAGTGTTTCGAGACGCAAGAAGATCAAGTTTGGATGAGCTGGGCTTAATGGACTAGTACTCATTGGGCTCAGTCCAGCGTTTCCAATTGACAAGGTGCTTATTTTTTCATACAACAATAATAACCTAATTCATGAAAATCAAAATGAAGAACCGGCAGGACCATATACATGTACAATTGAAACATGGATGCCATTTTTTTCTTTCTTTAAAAATTGGATGTCATTTTCTTTTTCTTCAAGGCCAGGTTTCCCAACTTCAACCATCCTCGGGTTTTAGGAGTAATTATTGTGTGGTTTGGGCCGGACTACTATGTATTTGTAGTTCCGGCAAGTAGAATGGCGCCATTTTAAGGGACGGAAAAAGGAAAACGAGGCAACATCAAGATAGGGCTATATGGATCAGTTAAAATGTAAAAAGTTATATACACACGGTCATTCAGAACTACTGAATAACTTTTCTTGAAAGAGAAGAATTGGGGTGGTGGGACGAAATGATAAGAGATTCCTCTGGTACGGGGTATATAGATTCTAACATAAAAACACCATATAATGACTACTCTATTGCAAGATAAATGAAGTAGATTTCATGATATCAATGATTCATTGTCCAAGTCTTCCATGATTCCTTATTTATTTATTTTTAACCAAAAAGATGAATAATTCATCAAATGTGATGATAATTCTTACGTTTTAGTCAGAGAGAACGAGTACAGAAACACTAGGGGCTGGGGACCCAACAAAAAAGAAAGAAGAAAAGCCTAATTAGGTGGAGGCCGACGATTATGGTGTTATAGTCTTACACAGATGAAGCTAGGCATGCGAAGTTGGTTTTAGCTGTGTGGCGCTGCAGTCTTGCATATCACATCGCTCGGTTTACCCACATAAGGCTGAGAATGATATCTCCAGCCCCATTGCTTTCAATGCAATTTGCAACATACTCGATCGTTTTATTCCATCGTCATCCAGATCATGTCGTTCTCTTTGATTTTAAGTTGTTGGATTTCGATCAGACGATTTATGCTTGTCTACAAGCTCAGACGAGTCTCTGTTTAGGCGTAGCCAACAGTAGCAGCAGCAGCCTGATCATCGTCCTCATGCATGCAATTTGAAGCTAATTCTGAGATCATTCACTGCAGCCTGAAAGTGATTTGACCACCAAAAACCCCATTACAACGTACCTGGATCTTGTATAGATATAGTACTTGAAAGCAAGTTCCACCTACTGCCTATATATGTAAGAAAGTCGATCTATCGCACTCTATCCGAATGGAAATTAGTTCGGACTAGACGTTGCGATGGATCGATACAGAAACTAATTAATTTCGTCATGATTTTTAAGTCGATTTATCCATGTGATCACTAGTGATTGTTCGTGGTTATATGTAGAATTGCATATAAGTTTTTCATTAATTAGCGGAGAAATGAGTAGTCCTTGCATTTCATCATACTGTGTATTATGAAATGCTTCTAGCTAGGAGGCATTTTTCTCAGACATATTAGACGTATTTCTCTGAATAATTAAGAATATCAAAGACAGTGAAGTCTGACATTAATTTACTTAAATCTCTCCATATATACATATATGTATTTGGAGGGAATGGCTAAAATCTATATATTTATTAGTGGTAGATGTGGTTCATATTAGCATATAAGTACATTCATAATCAACTGCCGCAGAATTGAGGGAGGTCTAACTACATATTTTGGAGATATGAATCGAACCTCCCTTTCATGAGAGCATGTTTCACCTACTGGAAGAGAAGATCATGTCACTGCGTGACTTCATATCAGATATCTCGTTCCCTACCAGCAGGCCATCTAATTCAATCAACTGCCGCAGAATTAGGAAGCAATTGCTTTTATAATTAGGATTAGACCCTGGTTAATCTGCTCATGATATGATTAACGTACTGGAAATAATTTTCAAATCCAGGCGTACGTGCACGAAGATTTCCAAATAGATCTGATAAGAAGCAACCATTCTTTTCGTTTGGTTAGTCGTATTGATGTGAGAGTGAGAGACAAAAAATACTGTCGATCATGCATGAGGCCAACACAGTGCAAACTATTTCTCCTTGGCGGCAAGATGATTGATGAACACCAATAAGGACACCTGTGAAGCTTGATTTTCTTGATAATATACATAACAGGCTTGATTTCGATTTTTCCTCATATTTCTTGTCTTAGCTTCTTAATTAATTTTCAGTACTTTTCTCACAGGTCCCCCAAATTTTGCTCATGACTAGCTAATCTTTTTCACATTTTATTTGATCACCTAGCTAGCTCATTATTTTTTCAACAAAAACATGATAGTATTGCTAATGAATAGCAAAAACGTTTTGTATATATATGACTAGCTATATGGATAGATCATTCATGTCTCAACGAATGCAATTCGTATATTTGATCCGGAGAGGTTTCCTAAGTTCTAGATTGAGGTATATATATTTTCTTCAAACACCAATCTATTATATATGTTGAAAATAACAAAAATATTGAGGATTTACGAATATTACAAGAAAATATCAAAAGATGCAATGACAGAGATCGATCGATCCTCCTCTCCATGCATGTTGTATGCAATGGCGGAGCCATGTCAAGGCCAAAGGGTGCCATGGCACCCCTTAACTTTCTACTTGATGTGTGATTTGATACCTATTCATCTAGAGAAAACTTCTAGCTTATTTGCTTGCTGGCACCCCTAACAAATATTTGGGAAGTTCGTCATGAAGTGAAAAATTAAAGATCAAGAGCTATGTGACACTAAAATAGCAGTATTTTGTTTGTATTTAAGTATTCTTTATATTATTTTCGTAATGAATGAAACAAACATAATAAATGGAAATTTTGTTATTTGGTAGATCTCCGTTTTCATAACCATAATCTGTTAATTTACCTTCCAAATTTATATTTTTGGGATACAAATAGTTGCTATAAAATTTGCGGGGAAAAATGAAAAGTAATAGAGCAAAGTATGCGTAGTAACTAGGCTTGATATTTCATTTCGATAAGGCATGATTTTCCTTTTACTACATATATATTGGCCGGCCCCCCTCATTGTATATTCCTAGCTCCGCCTCTGGTTATATGTTGAAGCATGCTGCAGGTCGGTGCAACATTGTGAAACACGCACAGCACAGGAGGTGCACGCATTGCTTCAAATGTTCTGGTGCGCGCTTTAGAAATTAAGCCATCTAGCTGAGCTGTTATCATTCACCGTATGTAGTAAGCAATATTATTTGGTATACTTGCATGCATCCCCCGCAAACGTGCTGATCGTTTCTGTCTTATCTTTCACCAAATCAAAGAGTAACATTCAGTGTAACCATTACCAAATCTAGGACGACGGAAGTACGTGGATGCGAATTGATCTATTTCAAACCAATCCTGGATATATCGTATTCAAACCAGCTAGATGTATGGTCACACGTTAAACACGAGTTTTATGCATGTAACAATTCAAGAAGTACTAGCCAGCTAGCTAGATGCGTGAACATCCAAGTTAGGTATTAAATCCAAACTCTCAAAGCGACCACGGCATGCATGCTAGCTAGTTTTTTTCGTTTAATTGGAGATAATTAAACATGTACGTTTTCTAATGTTCTGCCTTTGAGCCCTAGCTATCTTAAAACATCAGAAAGCTAATGCAAGTTTTACGTCCTTAATATCGGTAATGTGAGTCGTAATTAGGCAAGCGAGCACTTTAGAAAACAAACGACTTTACTGATTTAGGTTATTCATTTGAGCTTCCCTAATCGTGATTTACACGAACGGTTCTATTTAGACAGTTTTTGTTATGTTGATTTATTTAATCTAATTCGGTACTCAAATGATCTTCAAATTGGATAAAACTTTGCAGGAATGATCTACACACTGTGTTCTAGACATTGTACGGTTGAGATGTGGAAATACGACCTGAAAATGAGCGAAATAAAAAGGTCCACACTTTAATTTCAAAGCGGAACACCGCTCTGAAATAGAACTATATGTATATTATATATGTGTGTGTATTATCTACATACACGTACAAGAGAAATAAAATCAATGAAAATGTGATCGTTATCGATACGGATTTGTCCTTTTCGATCTATGAGATCGATCTAACTAGCTAAGCTCAGCTAACTAGTCAAAAAGATGCAATAAATTCTCAACCTATAGTCATATGTTATTGAACTCCAAACCTAGCTAGCCCTTGAAAGCTAAGATTTGATTCAAAGTTCAACCAACGAATTATGGAGAACAATCAAGAAATGTGTATTTATATGTGCCCGCGTTTGTGTAAAATTTCTTTTTAAGCTTATGTAATGCGGAAAAATGAAGGAAATCTGCTGTGCTCAAAAATCCAGTGTCAAATTTGTGTCATCTACCAAATTTTGACACATGTCTCCGACTTAAACAGACATTAACTTTGTTAACCACAACGTTATATTCTAATAAAAAAAAATATTTGAGGAGTACGAGAAACGAAGTTCGATTGTACCTCGACCTCTTCCTTTTGTTTATTCATAACCGTCTTTTTTCTTCTTTCTCTGCAACAAAACCCAGTATTTTTCTCATGAAGCTTTAGAGCATGTTAAACTGATTTTCGTGTTGAACAAGTGTTGGTTGTTCCTCATAATTTTAGGAGATTTGTCAGTTTAAATGTCATCTAGAGGAGATGTACCATTTTTTAGGAGATTCGTCAGTTTGAACAAGTGTTGGTTGTTCCCAACAATTCTAATCATAACTCGTTAAAATCACGATGCTTTAAACCATAAACAAAATGCCCAATAGCTCACTACAACAATCAAACACAACAAGTTCAATCCTAATTGTAATTATTTAATGAAAACTGAAACTAGACCCTCTACTTTTGTAGTGCTTCCTCCTCTTCGTCGTAATACATTTTCAATTCCTCTCATCGCAATCATATCTCACCTTTGTAAGGCCAAAAGATCAGACGACGAACATAAATTGGGAAATTAGGATGGGTTTACTTACAAGAACAAAAATTGAAACCACGATAGCTATAGTCGTTGGAGTGGTGAATAAAAATTCTAGGTTATTGTTTCAGATCGAGAGTTGCAGAGAAAGAAGAAAGAAGAAGGATAAGGATAAACAAGGAAGAGAAAGAGGAAGAGTCAAACTTAATTCCATTTTTTTATTAGAAGATAACATTGTAGTTAACAGGGTTAAGGTTTGTTTAAGTCGGAGACAGATGTCAAAATTTGACAGGTGACACAGGTTTGACACTGGATTTTTAGGCACAGCAGATTTCCTTCCGCGGAAAAAAATCAGTTGACCAATTTATGTGCGCTTATGTTTTATTTTTTTTGAACAGTGTAACAGGACGGTCAAATATTACAATGTTCTAAGTTCTAATTACCATGCATTGCGCGCATTACAATACCTATTCGTTTGTAATCGTTTGCCCTTAAATTGGAAACAAATTCAAACTTTCCATGCCCGTGATCATTGTGGATCGATCATTTCAAACTGACCAAGAAAACAAAAAATTGAGTTTGGTTCTCGAATTTCAAGCAAATATCAAATATCAAGCTGAAACCCTAACTAAACCTGTACAGAGATCTTGATGAGGAATCACAGCGTATGGGCGACACTTTCAGTGGCGGAACACAGTTGGAGCGGCCGAGGGTTGTGGCCCGTGGCAGTTTCGAAATTTTCTTTTAATTATAGTTTAATTGCATATAATTATATATTCAGTTCACGCTCCGGAAATTTTGGCCCCTCCGGAATTTTGTACGAAGTTCCGCCGCCGGACACTCTGCATGCTTGTAAACATCAATCTTTTCAAACTTAAGAAACTAGGGTTTGTTTTTTAGTTTCTATCAAGTACTGAATAGAAAGCTGCAGCCCCCTAATAATGAAGCCGTTATATAGAATTCGACGAATCACAACGTAGTTAAGTAGGAGGCGTCAACATGATTAATCTGGTCGTCGATTCATAGCTTGCAGCAGTGAGTAACTAGCGAGGGACCACTGTAGTCTATATGCATGATAAACTGGGCAGAAGAAACAACCAATGTCGACCCAGACGACGAAGCAGAACCAGAAAGACAGTAGGATGAATGAACGATGCCTTTCATGGCAGTAGTGTAGTCTCTAGCTAGTGTGGTACAAACTCTATCAGACTGATCGAGAAAGAGAGACATCCTGGGGACCGAAAGATACCTCACAATTCGCGAATCCATCATACTTATTTCGATTCATCAGTTCGATATTTATATCAGATTTATTTTGATGGATATATCAGCACGCATCGCCATAATTTGATGTTAATCGATTTATATAGATTTGGATTTATATAGGCTTTCTTACCTTAATGATAACCAAATTAGTTGAAATTTTGCAGAGATGATCTATACATTAGTATCTAAAGATTAGACGGTGGAGATGTGAAAATTCGATTGAAAAGTGAATCTAAAGTAGAAATCCGCACCGTAAAAATAAATAAGAAGTTTTTTAGCAAAAAAATATATATATTCATGCATACTTATATTAGAAATCTCAGTGATCAGAGGATTCAGAGCAAAGTGAAAATACATATGCATGCGCCATAGCTAGCTAGGTCTGGCTTACTCTATTTCTTTTCTGGAAACTGATCGTACGCTTGAACCTTATTATGATTCAAAAGCATTTATATATAAGAATCGAAGTAGCAAGCAAACAACGACTAGCTCCCAGGACTTTTCACATGAAACTAGACGTGCATACATCTTGAGTCTCTGAGTGCACTACACGTTTTTATAAATGCCAGTACTGTCTTCGTCTTCGACCAAAAATAAAACGAAGTATGCTAGTACTGTACTGTTTCCATTAATTTTTCACAACCAGTTAACACCCACTTCTGGAGTTCTGGGTTTCTGTTAGTACTGTGCAGCATACGTACGTCGACCCAGTCGGAATGCTGTTCATCTTTAATGTTGTTGTGACCTTCGCAGTCTAATAGCTTTCATCTCTGTTTCGGTATTCTGATTTCTGGAGGGTATGAGTTGATCCATGATCAATTCGAACCCTTCCTTCATTTTAGTTACTAGGATATCCTTTGTGGGTTTTCTTCCTGCTCAAACCCTTGATCTTATATGCCCTCGACTTAAAAATGATAGATCAGGTGTGGAGTGCACGAAGGAAACATTCAAACATCTATGTTATCGCATCATTTGACAAAAAAATTGGATGAAAATTCTCATGATGAACATCGATCGCTAATGTTTTTAAAAAGTTTGAGATCGTTGTTTTCCAAAACCAAAAGCAAATGAAATTAATAGACTTTTGTCGGTGAGCCGTATTTTGGTTGGTTAAGGTGTTTAACTAACAACTTTAACGTCATAAGTTCAAATCTTACTAGACATATGTAGGGTGTGTAAGTTATTAATATTTTTTTTTTTAAAATAATAAAAATAATAGACTTTCCTAGAGCCATAACGGTTACAATACGAGGAAGAAAATCTTGATCATTTCCTTAATGTACGATTGATTAAACTCACGACCTCCTCCCCAAAAAAGGAAGAAAATACAAGTTTGCAAAACAGACACTTCTAATATTGCATGTCGGCACTTATACATACAGTAATGAGTTTATAACCCAAGAATGAGGGACTAGCTAGGACCCTTAATTTGTCGATCGTATGATATAGCTAGCCTGAATAGTTATGAATAGTTACAACCAATAATTTAGGAGGTGGACGGACCTTAATTAAGGCGTATTGTTCTACAATATTGTAGAATGTACGGTTGACTCACCTCTATTCGTAGTTACCTGTATATAGTATTTAGGGCACGTTTACTGAACAATAATGGGATTGAGGAGGAATGAGAGAGAGGATGAGTCATTCTTATTCATTTGTTTCCTTGTTATCCGGAATCGGAGATACTACTTGAGTTGATTTTTATTCATGTGTTCACTAAAATGTAGAAATCATAATCATAATAAGGTTAATTACAAAAACATCTCTACATATAAGTCAAGATAGTTTAATATGGGTAGAGTTTTTATATGGGTAATTTTAGAATATCAGTAAATCATGAGAACAATTTGGGAATGTAAAATTGATTCCCTCATGACCGGGAATCAATACTTAGTCCCCCCCTCCCACCGGAATGAGAATGGGGGATTCATTCCTTGGTTTTCTGTGGGTCTCACACAATTTTCATTCCTCCTTTGATCGGTAAACACACATTTTGAAAGGGAAAGCATGGAGTCATTCCCATTACGGTTTAGTAAACATGGACTTATAGTTTACTGGTTTTGGAACTAGATGTACATACTAATAGAATGTGGAAAAATTCTAGCATACTATGAAAAAATTTAGTATACTATATGGTATAGCATGTCTTCCAAAATATGTGGTTATCATTGTTTGAAGAAGCAACTAAATGACCATGTAATGATCATTTACCTCTTCAAAAGCCCTCATATGTCATACAATTAAACATATTTGCAATAGGTATGTCATGCTACACGGTATGATAGACAAACTCATAAACTGTGTAGGTTTTTGAAAACCTAAAAGAGTGTAGTTGTGAAAATTAAAAACATGAATAAATTAATCAATATGTAAAGATCCAACTGGAGATTATCCATGATACAATCTGGTGGATGATCTAGTCATGTGGCTAAATTATCCTAAAAAATTATAGCAACTATTTTTGGGCGACCCCATTACATGTTCTTGGTGTATGCATAATACTTACATTCATCAATTTGCGACTAACGTGTTTAATGTCATCAACAATTAGTCCTCCATTAGCTAATAGCTAGGTCATGCTCTAGAGCTTGAACTTCTGCTATGGCTTCAAGGCAGTCACTTTGCACAGTGACATCTTTTGCTTGCAAAGAGTACAGTAAATCCATATAAAAGCAGCTTTAAAGTCGTCTTCTCCATTACTTAGTACTCCTCCAATTCCTCCCCGATGATGGTTAGGGGGGAAGGCAGCATCAACAATGAGAATCATGTTACCATTAGCAGCCGGTTCCTTTCTTTTGGGTTGTTTGCGTAGTGACTTGCACTTTAGCCTTTAGAAGGTTCATTTTCACTTTAATAAGAATTTCAATATTGCATAGACGCCCATCCAGTAAGTCTTCTACTACACAGTACTGCAACTTAAAACTTATCCTATGAAAATTGTTCAGGGTGCAAAGATCATTAAAATTTGCAGAAGCTAGCTACCATTGTTAACCATAATACCAATCCACCATAAATAATGGAAATAATATACATACCCATAATTAGACCAACCCCGTTAGTTCTTTCTCTGAATATTTTTCATTGAATTATATATATATGTATGTATTTATGGAGAAAGAGAAGAGGGAAAGAGATTGGTGGAGATAAGACTGGTCAAATGTACAGAGGAACTTTGCATGGGAATGACTTACCAAAAGATTTTACTCATTTTGGCTTCAAGTGTCTCTTCTCTGTAAGTCTATATAAGCCTCTGCCTTCTTGGTTTTCTCTCACAGAGACCCCCACTACTTTTCTTGACTGCTACTTCTGCCTTCACTTGTATCATCAACCCAAGCTGCGACCCCCCACTCCTCTTCCATCACTTTCTTTCTCACTTCCGTTTTCCAATTCCAAAGCTCTCTATCTATCTCTGCAGATATAGTATCATGGCAGCCTTTTCTTTCCAACATCTACTCCACCACCCTTTTCTCTTTGACTCTATTCTCTTTCCAGGCACTCCCAACAGTACTAATACCAACAACCTCCATTTCTCTCAATCTCATTACCCATCTGAGCCTTTAGTTGAGCAAATGAATATTCCTGGTGATCAGAGTGCAAGAGTTGCCGAGAGCAGCTCATGTATTGACCAAAGCTCCGCAAAGATTGCTACTTTTAGTGACAATGAGCCTTCTGTGACCAAGAAACAGAGCCCTGAGTCCTCATCTGTGGTGGATAAGCTCGAGACCGGTGAACATGTTACTCAGAAAGTAATGACTCCCATTGAAAGGAAGAGAAGAACCAGAAACAGCTCATCACCCAGTTCTGCTCAATCCAAGGTAAGCATAGAGTTTCAGATATATACTTCTTTGTACAGAACTTGGGTGCTTTGATTCTGATTTTGATTTTCTCTATCTGAAGGTTAAGAAGCAAAAGAAAGCTGAAGAGGAAAAGAAATCAAAAGCTGAGAAGAAAGAGCAAAAGAAAGCTGTACAAGAGGTGGAACCTCCAACAGGTTACATTCATGTTAGAGCAAGAAGGGGTCAAGCTACAGATAGCCATAGCCTTGCAGAGAGGGTACTATTTCCTACTACTTCTACTGCTCTCTCTCAGACTAGTACTAAACAAACACTACTTGGAGTCCAGTCTCACCTGTTGTTCATTTTTTCATTACATGCCCAAAATGGTTTCCCAAAGTTCAAATTGTACCCACCTTGTTAATGTTGTAGCCTTGTGCTTTTCAGGTAAGAAGAGAAAAAATCAGTGAGAGGATGAAGATGTTGCAAAGACTTGTTCCTGGTTGTGACAAGGTGGAGCACCTCCCTTCCTTCCTTGTCTTCACTTTGTCTTGTTAAAAGAATAGAGACTTGTTTATATGTTTTATATGGTTTAATTTTCTGAACATACTCATGTGGATTTGCTTAAATAATAGGTAACTGGAAGGGCTGTGATGTTGGATGAGATTATCAATTATGTTCAGTCCCTACAAAATCAAGTGGAGGTACCACTATAATTGAACCATTTTCTTTTTTAACTATCTGCTGGTGACCCTGGTGTAAATTGTGAATGAACTTTTAACCAATGTGATCAAATATTTACCATCTTCTTTCTTTTTCAGTTCCTCTCAATGAAGCTTGCTTCTGTGAATCCAATGTTCTATGAGTTTGGACCAGACCTTGGTGATTTGATGGTCAAACAAGAGGTACACTAGAAAAAGTTACTACTCTTCACACTTCAACTCAATAATCACCCAAATTTCTTAAAGCTGATAATATTTACATGAATGTTCAGGCATCACCATTTTCAACTGGACCACAATGCAGCCCAACACAGCCAACAAATTTTGCTGATACCTCTACCACCGCTGCCACCACCACTTTCACAGCAGCTACTAACAACTATCCTTTTCTGGATTCACTTCTACATCAATCGCCGAGGCCGACTGCCTTCCATCAGGTATATATACATGTAGTTATATACACTATTTGTGTGTAAATCCAAATAATGGGAGAGATAGCAAGATATTACAACTTGGGGCTGTAATACTATAACATTTTTCTGACCATGACAAACATATCATTTTCAGGACAATGAGAGCCTATTGTGGGATGGGGAAGATCAAAGACAAAGCTTTCTTAATCCATCTGGGTTCAACAACTTGTGTTCTTTCAATTAATATAACATGCACCAACAACAAGCTGCCTGCCCTACCAAGCATATGGTTGGCCTTCAATTCCTGTCTCATAAGCTTTTTTCAAATATAAACACTGTTCTGGTTCTAATCAGTTTGTTCAAAAATATCTTACAAAGCTCTTTTGTTTTCCAGTTTTCTATGAGGAACTATAAAGCTAGCAGCCAAAATCTGAGAATCAAATCCAAGTATCGGTTCCATTGGAGAGGACTAGCTTTGCTTTGCTTTGGCTTAGCTTCTCCTTCAACCAAGTCAAACCAAAGGCACTGGTTTTCAAGTACAATATATGAATAAAGGTAGAGGGCAGCAATTTCAATGGATGAAGAAGAAAGAACGAACACAAAATCAAAAGGACAGAGATACTGCAGACCGACCACAGAAGACCAAGATCTTTCCTGGATCCCTTTGTTCCTGTCCATTCTGGATTATTTGCGTTCACAAATTCCAAGAACCCTGTAGTTAGCTTTGTATTATCATTGTGAAAATATTACAATGTAATAAAAATTTATCAGTAAATCCCTGCATTGAATATTACTTGGACTACTCATTTATTGATTCTGAGGTTACAGTTTTTCCTGTTATTTCAGTTACTTTTATATTGTCTGTGTTCTTCTTCTTCTTTTTCTTCTTCTTTCCCCTTGCGGTATACTTGATTCGATAAAGAAGAGGAAGTAATAACAAGCCTAGAAAGGAGGGGTGCATGGGTTTGTTTGATTCGGTTTCGTGGGAGGGTGTAGTTGACATGACTGGTAATGCAGTTGTTGTGTGGGAATCTTTCTCTGTGTTTTGGCGTTTTATTGTGAGCTGAGCTTTCTGAGGTTAATTCCCCCTATCCCACCTATCTAACGGTTCTGAAGTCTTCTGTACAGAGCATCTCATCTACAGCAGCAGATTGAATATACCAATCACTGAAGTCCTTAAGCACAATATATGATTGGTGTTAAAGATCATTCAAACACTTGAAACACTATATGTTGTATACCGGTTTAGCTAATGACTTATTTTCGGTTTAGCTAACGAGTCAATTGGTGACCAGGTGAACACTATTGTTTTTATTAGCTGCCATGTTCACCCGGTCATCACGCCTACCTCGACCTTCCTTTTAATCTTAACGGCAAATTAAGTCGATTTTCCTCTCCATTAAACCTGCATCGATGAAGCTTTTGCCTCCCATGTTGGTCATCGAACTAGATAGAGAGAAACATAAATGAGAAGATGGCGATCGAGCAGTAGAAATAATTGTTCTTCTTCCCCAAAGTATGAATGTTGATACAGTTTATTCAGAGGACCACAACTCCCATCAAATCGTTTTTACCTCGAGGACACATGACTGTCACATACAGGCTTCTCATTCAATGCTTTTACCAAACGAGAAGAAATAATTGCTCTTCTTTGATACTAACAGATTAATCAATCTCAGAAATGAAAGGCAATTTTGCAGTTTGGGCGCAGATACTGCACCTATATAATGCTTCACCAAATGATCGACAATATTGAATGAATTGCATGAACCAAACACCATATTTATTAATTCAGAGCCTCAGCTCACTATGCTTCACATGCAGAAAGGAAGTACGTATTTGATTGATAATCAGAGCGGGATGCATGTCTCCTAAAATGTCGAACAGATATATAATTTCTCTTCGCTATAAATTTTATGAATCACATTCTGCATAATATTAATTGGACATTACTCAACATTCTCTGTCAATATCATTACATATATATATATATATATCTAACATGGATTCATAATCTAAACTCATACGTTACTAGAGTATATCCACAAGACCAATTAATTAACCATTGGTGGACAATAGGCAAAGGTTAAGTACTGTGGTTTACGTACCGGAAATAATGGCTTAATTATTTAACAAAAAACACTTTCTAGTATACAAAATCCAGAGATCCCTAACAAGGAAACCTTTCTAATGAGGACCTTTAAGTTGAGGACTAGTTGAGAACTTTTCGGCTTATCCCACTTTTCAATCTTATATCCACATCTTAACCGTTCAGTTTATATGTATTTATGAGTAGATTATTTTTGCAAACTTTCAGCCATATTGAAAATTGTTAAGACATTCACAAGTGTGATTTACTAATTATGAACTTGAACGGTTCATGTTTGACATATTTGGTTCGTCTATTAATTTGATCTAGTTTGTTACATTACCGATCACCGATTTGACTGAAAATTTATAGGGCTGATCTACACATATAAACCTAAAAACTGAACGGATAAGATGCCAAGATGTGATCGAAAAATATGTCTTTTAAACCATAAACCGAAAAGTTTTCAACTTAAAGGTCCTGACTAGAAAGACTCCCTCCCCAATAATACTATTTCGAAAACATGCGAGTCTTTTACTGTTCACATTTAGAGATAGAAGCAGGTTAAAACCCAAGCTCCCTCTCATCTCTCAGCAAGCTTTTCTCCTCTTTTCTCTTCACCATTGTGGTGATCCTTCATCATTGTGGTGACTCCTCATCCCTAGTGGTGATTCCTCACCCTTTAGTGGTTATTTTTTCTTCATTTTCTTCTGTTGTATCTAATTTTGGTCATCATAGATCATATTTGTTTTCATATCTTAGATATGAAATCCTAAGATATACTTCCAGATCTAATCTCATCATCATTCTCAGATGTTTGTATTCCCTTACTCCTCAAGATCTTCAAACCACGAACACAACTCTTTCTTCTCTTCTGTCTTGCCATTGAAGGATTCATACCCATTTGCAACCACCTCTTTAGATTTCAATTTTATTTGCCGAGATCTTATTTGGTTTGGTTGTGGTTACTCTTCTATGCGAGATTGTCTCGTAATTGGTCATATGGAGAATGTATGGTAGCTCCGGTTGTATCCTCACCTCTGCAGACCACCATTGGTTCTCTCATGCTCGCGTCTTCCGGAGAAGCTTCGGTGGTGACGGATCTTACATGGCGGCAACAAGACAAATCTGAATAAAAAGTTTTGATTAGGGTTTGCATCTTTTGGACTGCTTGGGCCTTTATGTTTTTTGTTTGTGTTAATTAGTTACTCTACTCTTGTCTTGATTCCTTAAGAATCTGATTTTGAAAGACTTGTTATGGGTATGCCCATGGCTTTGTTTGGGCCTCTATTTGTCTTGTGGCTTTTATGATAACTTATTTCACGACCAAAAAAATAATAATCCAGAGGATCTACAACTAATTAATTAAATAACGATGGCTCCGCTGACCGAAAAAAAAATATGTTTAATTTTAATCTAACACATGATTAAAAACAAAACAACTCAACTGAAAAATAATATTCAGACGTGAAGTTCGATCCTCCATACCTTTTAGTGAAAACTTATTCATTCTTACCTGATCGAACAAACATGGAGCTATGTTTAGGGAGTTTTAAGTTTTTGCTTGTTCTTAATAGACCGATCGACATGCTTGAGTTGGCCATATGGAGGAAAACAATCCATGTGGTTTTCGTGTTCTTCCTGCTATTTTATGTTGACCCACATGTTATACTTTTCTAAGGCTTAACCGGACCAACCAATGTAGCTAATTCCATAGTCTATATAATAAATCAGGACAACTTCTGAATCATATAAAATCGATTGCATTAATCTGAACAAAGAAAATTGAACTATAGATAGCTCTTTCTTTGTCATTTATTAAATATTATCCAGTAGTGTAGTCCCATCGATCTGCTTGAAGTTGAAACCAGAGAGCATCATGTGGTAGACAGATTGTGTCAGTTGTAGAAGCTACAACTTATGATGGATGATGAATAGTGATCATGATCGATCCAACTTTGATTCTCTATTCTATGCCTTGTATATTCTTTTTCTTTAGGATCTTCCCCAGGTGTGTTTATGAAATGCATGGGAGATAAATATTAAGATGGTTGTAGATATTCAAACAAATACATAATGAATACAATTGAATATGATTTTCTTCTTTTATATATATGTCATGACTCATGAGCCCGCAACAGTTTATTTCTGTCGTGTATAGACAGATGTATCATCGCTGCAGATTTGCGATTTGGCTCAACTGAAGATATACAAGGTACGTAGTGTATAGCTAGGCACATATGATGATCTCCAAGTTAAGTTAGGTCTTAATGAAAAGAGTATAACATGCAACACCCACCGGTTGAGTAATCGGAGATGAGGTCGGGTTGTTCATCAACCCGCCGGTTTTTATCAGAGGCGGCCGGGCAGCCTGCTAGCTATTTGTTGTTCTGGGGCTTCAGTCATGGCTAGATCGGGGGTTATGTTTAGCTGGTTGCAACCTCTTCTCAATCAAGGTGAAACTCTAAAGCATCGTTGTCTAGCTAGCTCGCTCGTCCTCAATGTTGCTCTCGTGGAGACACGACGATCAGTCGTCGTTTCACGTATTCGAGTTAAATGTGTTCTCATCGTCTGAGACACTTAAGGTGAGACGTAGTATCTATGCTCTCTTTTTCTTAATCATCACCATAAAATTAGCTTGCGTATCTAGAAAACAATTAGACCCGACTATAAGTACGTACGCAACATCATTTTCATGCGAAGCTTCAATGTGTATTAGTTTTCTCTTGCATCAAATCAGACGGCAACTGTTAAGAGTGTTGGAGAGACTTGATTAGCACGATAACATTAGAAATTTAGACACATCGATCAATCTGTATAGCTTTTGTTTCTGTCAAAAAAAAGAGACGGTATAGATAATCATGCATGCATTAGTCGGTACAGATAAATTTCTGTTTGGATGCGATGAACATGATGAGTTTCGTATATCACCTTATGTTCTTGTATAGCGAGACATTTAGAAAGGCTATGATCAAGGTACGAGTGTCGGGGATGTAAATTGTCGGGGATCATATATATTCAAATTACGCAACTTAAAAAAGGATGGATCAGTCATAAGATTGGTAAATGTAAGACCCAATTTAACACATGAAGAATCCTCACTCATAAAAGGGACCGTGCATGAAATAAGACAATAATATTGATTCAAAAGGGAATGTTACGTACTAACACAAATTTAGTGAAATTTTCGTCATTTGATTACGGTAGAAATTGATGCAATGTTTATTCTTTCATTTCATTTTGGTGCAAAAGCACGTCGGTGCTTTGAATCTATTCTCGTTGTTTTGTTGCCCAAAAAGTGTTAATTTACGCTCAAACACCTAAAATTCTTAGAAGATCGAAGTTCAATTTCCACCGAATGTGAAACGAATTTTGGTTGCTTTACTTCTGTGCAGCTTGCAAATACAAATGTCAGGTGGAAAATAGGAATTCTAATGAACTAAATTAATCAATTGATTGAATTGGACAGTCAAGTTCGATGTATACTAACATCTGATAAATTCACAAGATCAGGAACGAAGATGATGAGTCAATGTACCTATGCACTCGATCCGTGGTGTACGATGTATACTACTGCTCACTGCAGTGAGAGATCTGATGTGCTAGTTTCAATTATATGCGTTGTGAAGTCATTTTCTATCGAAGTTTTAGCTTACCAGGCAAATTCCCCTCCAGCTATTACTCACAACGTACACTAATCGTCTAATTAATTCTCGAATGAAAAAGATTTCCACATGTTTGAATCACCCATCTGTTATCTAGAGCACTCTTGCTTGCTTCCAAGAAGCCAATTCATCGACCAAAAGTCTTAATTTGTGGAAATATTACTGCTCTTTTCATGCGCACCTACATCGATCGCAACCTCCTTCGATCGCCAATAATGTACTCGACAATCGGCACACGCAATCGCGAAACAGAAATCGACCGTTGCTCCCCGGAAACATCCTGATCGAAGGCCACAAGAGTTGAAACACATCGTGGCCACCTGATGTACGTGTTGTTCTTGGTATATATATTGCATGGGAACAAAAATATACAGCCCCTTGATTTCTTTTTTGTTGATGACTAGGCTAGTTAAAAGACAATGACATATTCATATTCGGTCTGTGTGTTATAAATTCATAATCCCATGCAGCATCGAGAGAGATGGACGTTTTGGTGAGGAGCTAGCTATAGCAGCAGCTGGGGCCATCTGAGAGCCACAACGGTTTTGGACGGTGTAGGCCGGTAGCGGTTGCGGCCAAATGGGTCCGGCCACCACCACGGACCCACAACGGCCCCAGAGGAGGGCACAGCAGCATGGCAATGAGGGACGTCCCCTCCTTAGGGCATTGAATTGCCTTTGTCGACTGTGTTGTCTCTGGTTGAAGGAGAGGGATAGGAAGTGAAGGTGACATTGATTTAACAAGGACGTGAGGTGCCCTTTAGAAATCGGAACCCGGCCCCTCCCCAAGTGCCCCCTACGGAGTTTGATCCCCACTTGGTTCATGTTTTCTTCGGTCCATAATATACACATTCTTGTTATTTGATGTATCAAATTAACATGGATCACTAGTTGTTCCCATTCATGATATTGCCTTTTGGAAAATGTCCTATCAAATGATATTGTTGCCGGGATATATTGACAATGGCAATGTTTGTTTTTCAATTTTTGTTTTGGCGGATAATCCGAAGAAGTAAGTTGTAGGTTTTCATTTTAAGACTCAATGATAGAAAATATTCAATCAATGTTGAACTCCAAGTTTGCATTCATGTCAATACAAGCTAGTTCATCAATTTTCCGATCGCTCTACTCATGAACCTAAAGACAAAATTAAGCGATGCTCTAGTATATTTTAACTTTGTAAATCCAAAACTACATTAAATAATCATACGACTTTAATTAACGGTTTGGAAAGACAAATTCAAATTGGTGGGAAGTTATAATGAAAACTCAGCATTTTTCACCACTTCAATAAGAGAGTATCTTCAGTACACGACGTGTATCTTCACATACATGCATAGATGGTCAGGATTATAGAAAATAATATAAAAACATGGTGGTCAAACATATGAATTGTTATAAACGGTTTAGATTGCGTCGTGTAAATACACGTCGTGCATACAATAATTTTCACTTCAATAAACCGATTCTTGTCCTCTAAACCTTGGGTACAAGAAACCTTGAATTTTCACTTCAATAAACCTTCACTTCAATTAAGGCGTGTACTAAATTCGAGTTCAGACCAAAAGGAAAATGAGACTAAACTTAAGTTGGCTTTGAGAGATTGACCGAAGAAAGACCATGATGGGCTTATAGTTTGGTTAACGAGTTATGGGCCTAATTAAATCCACGCAGATCAGTATTTGGGCCAGAACTGCTACAGTTGTCTTGAATTCTCTGGTAAATTGATTTTGGGAATAGAGAGCGAAGAAGAAAGCAAAGAGAGCAAGCAAAGCAAGTGTGAGCGATCCAGAAAGGACTGAATCGAAGCTTCTTCAATTCTCTACGAGAGGTTAGAATCTCTCTCAATGAGGCTACTGCGTTTAGCTTTCGTCGTCGCTTTACTGTTTGGATTGGTCGCCATCCTCATCTACATCACCGGCGTCTCCGATATCTGTATGCATCTCTCTCTCTCTCTCTCTCTCTCTCTCTCTCTCTATATATATATATATATATAATATATATATAAATTATGTATAGATATACGAATGATGTGGATTCTGTGATGCAGACGAGTTGAATCGGCTCACCGACGAGGATTTGGAAGCGCTGCAAACTCTACAGGATCGTTTTCAGAAATGTGTGGTGAGTGTTCATCTTCTTCGTTATTTTCAGTATGAATTTTGGTGCTCTGTTGAATTTGGTTATGTATTTGCGGAAATTGAAGTCATTGAATTACTGTTGCGTGTGGTGCTGGTTGGTTATGATGATTTGTTATGCAGGCTGCGAATGGATTAGGATTACAAGTCGAGAGTAGTAAAGATTCGTGCGAAGTCACGATGAAATTTCCTAGGGATACCATTCCTAAATGGGTGAGCATTTCCGAATCGCAGTTTTTGCAGTGTAGTTGCTTAGTGAGTTAATTTAGAGAGAAAAATCCAATGTTGAGAACATTTTATGGTCTGAAGGATTCGGAACGTGTTTGCATGTTTATTGTGTGCTATTGTGGTTGATGCAAGTTGTTCTTCGATGGCTCATGTATTGTCTGAATTTTTCATGTGCAAACAGAAAGATCCCAAAACCAATGAGCTTGAAGGTTTATCGTATGATTTTAATCTGTGCGAAGCTTTGGCTACTTGGGAACAGGTGAGTACCGTGTTATGTCTGGTGATGCATGATCCCTCTTTCATGTCAAGTTTGATTTGGTTTTATGCTTTACAATTGATTTGTTATTCAGTGAGTTGGTTGCTCAGGTGCGGAATAGTACCACAATACTCACCCGGGAGTTCATTGATGCTTTACCAAATGGATGGGAGGATTATGCATGGCGTAGGATTAATAAAGGAGTACAGCTGTGAGTAACATACACGGAAACCTTTTTCAGAATTTATAAGTCCTGGATGATTATTGAGATAAGTATTTCTGTATTGCAGTGACCGCTGTAAGAATAAAACTTTGTGTGTGGAGAAACTTTCTTTGGTACTCCCTGAAACACCACCATATGTTCCTCACATGTTTGGCCGTTGTGCTGTTATCGGAAACTCAGGCGATCTTCTGAAAACAAAGTTTGGGATGGAGATAGATGGTTATGATGCAGTTGTTAGAGAAAACGGTGCACCAATTGAGGTGAAGCTGACTGCATATATAGAGTACAAATAGTAACGTTTTGACTCAAAAGAAATCTTCTGACATTATCTGTTCTATTACAGAACTATACTGATCATGTGGGCAAGAAATGTACTTTTCGGCTTCTTAATAGGGGATCCGCTAAAGCTCTTGATAAAGTTGTGGAGTTAGATGGTATGATTTGTAGTCCATTTGTTATAGATATGCCATTTCTATCCAGAGCGCTAAGTAAATACGAATTTTGCAGAGTCCAGGAAGGAAGTCTTGATCATCAAAACAACAATTCATGACACTATGAACAAGATGATTAAGGTTTGTATATTCTTTATCTGTAACTTATATGCACGTTCTTGACCTTAACACTCAACCAAGCTGTTTTTATAGAATTTATAATGTTGTATTGCATTTAGAAATGTTACAACTATGAAAGTGTGAAAACTCTCTCTTGCAAACACAAGCTTCACTTGCTTCTCACCATGTTGCCCATCTATTGTTATTTCCTTTTCTTTTTTGGTTTGATTGTTACTTCAATAACTTTTGGTTTTTCCATTTGCAGGAAATTCCAATAAAAAATCATGTGTATCTCATGCTAGGTGCTTCATTTGGTTCTGCAGCAAAAGGAACTGGTTTGAAGGCTCTTGAATTTGCCCTCTCTATATGTGACTCAGTAGATATGTATGGCTTCACTGTAGATCCTGGATATAAAGAATGGTAAATTTCCTTGCTACCGTGCCTGCCAATATCTCCTACAATTTGGTCTCTTATTGATGCAGGAGCTTCTGCCCTGCATCCCTTGGTTTCGACATATATAATAAAGGATCTTGACAATTTCCTTTCAGGACTAGATACTTCTCAGAATCTCGACAAGGCCATACTCCTCTGCATGGCAGGGCATACTACCAGATGATGGAGTGTTTGGGGGTAAGTTATGAAACCTTCACCATTAACTATCTTTGTTCTGTTACATGTTGTGAACCCTGTCTGTTTCAATTATGTTAGAAAAAATCCCGACATGAAGTTTCATTTTATTGTTTATCTAAAAAATACTCAAAAACCACTTGTGAGAGCAGTGTTCAATAGTTTCAAAGTGGTCCCCTTGTCAACTTTACTTGTTACTGATATGGCCTTCTTTTTGTTCGTGTTAAGCTTATCAAAATTCATTCGCCTATTCGATCTGATCCAAACCGTGTTGTGCATTACGTACCAGACCGTAGTACTATAAATGCCGCGAGAATTGCGTCAGAGAAATTGATGAGGTAAGCTAATACTTTTTATTTTACTTTTGTATGTCGAGATCACATTCTCTTTTTAACGTATGCAGCTATTATCACTGGCCAGTGGTTTGATCAAGAGTTAGTAATGTACCTCTGTGAATCTCATATAGTCTATTGTACTTGTGAAGTTCTAGCAATCCCCAGTCAAAGTATACATATTTTTTTTTTAATGTCAGCTAGGTCGTTGGAAATGACTAGTTATAAAATTAGTGGAAAATGTTAAAATTAGAGCAAGAGAAGAAGAGCACTTTTGTGCGTTGTACTTCTATTCTACACTTGATATTCACTGTTTCCTTTACAATATTGCTTGTGTTCTGCACTGCATTGTGTCCTTCCATGCCTCACATAAGTATTATCTTCCGCTATAAAAGTGATAATGTGCTATTGCTCATGTATGTAGGAGGATTGGAGCAGGCTATGTAACTCCACTACGTATGTGTTCAATTGTAAAGAAGCAAGTCAAGCTAAAGCTTACATCATTCCTCAGACTGAGAAAGGCTGCTATCGAGCACCAGAAATATGTGAGAAGTGCAACCCTGTACCCTCTAGAACATAGTCCTGGTCATGGTATGCTGTGCACTGTGTGAACTAGTTAGATTCCTAGGTCATTGGACTGGAATTTTCACCAAGCAACTCAGTCATTGTGCAACCTGAAGTTCGTGGTCAATAAATGCCATATGCCATACTAGAGCTAAGGACCCAGAAAGGAGATGCTGCTGAAAATTGTTCAGGAAGATTGACAACTGGACTACTCAATAGAGAATTTTGAAAGAGTGTTGTAAGTTTCTCACGGCCTTGCATTTATCATAATTTTATTTATTCATTACCCAAATACAAAAATATTGAACTGATATCCAAAAAAACCAGAAGCTAGAGTCATCTCGCCGTTTGTTTTCCCTCTGTTTCTGGGGCACTAGCAGTGTCTTCCAAGAATTCATTACGAGGTTTTCCATTTTTTGGATAGATGACAGGTCTATAATCGATGTTCTGTTGTATCTGACATTTGACTCTGGTCCAGTTAGTGCTTGTATTTTATGAATGCAAAACTGCAATCGAAGTTTAATCTCTCTTTTATCTAGTTATTTATTTTGTTACCTAATCTCTAGCACATTGTACAACTAGCTTTTCTAATTTCTAGTTTAATCAAAGTTTAAATTTCTAATTTCTCTCGCGGTCTTTTCTTAAGTACTCTATCAGAAGAACAAAAGTACAGAAGGATTTCTATTCAAGAATCATGATCTTTCTCCGAGAAGTAGCTACACGGCCTATTCTAAATTTCTGGTCCTTAATGTCAATTTTGCTTTGAATCAATGTTGGTATATCAGCAATTAGCATCTATCATTAGTGTGATCAATGTCGAATCACTTGTATGCATTATTGTGTGGATATTTGTTTGTATTAAGATGAAAGAGTATGCTCCTCATATATCATGATAAAAACAAATGGAATTGTGGATGGGGTTGCAGCTCATCATTCAAAATTGAATCCAAGTTTCTGTATGGCTAATTTTTTCTTGACCAAAAAAAAAAAAAAAAGTTTCTGTATGGATATAGGTAAAGGATATACCCAATACCCAAAAGAAAGAATGAAAGAAAGAAACATGAAAAATAGACACAAAAATAAGCATAGCATATTCCATATTTTCCATATTACCAATTATAGCTAAAATAAAATTGATGTGTCGAGATATATTGGTCAATGGGAGAGACATTCCCATCTGATGATATCATGGAGAGCATGACACCTGTCACACACCTTCTCTCTCTCTCTCTCTCTCTCTCCCAAACTTCCAGACTCACTCATTCACTCACTGAATTTCTCTCTCTTCAACCAAACTCTTCATTTACTCTCTCTCTCTCTCTAGAAAACAAACCAAAAAGGACAGTCTAGGAGTACAGCAAAACCAAAGCCCAACCCTTTCTTTCTTTCTTTCTTTCCTGCTAAGCATTTTTGATAACACACACACACAGATAAAGCTCGAGTCTGTAATCGATGGCGGAGATACAGCCACCTGAGATCAACGGCGGGCAATTCACGACGGGCAATTCGACGGAGGCTGCGACGGCGGTGGGGGCGAAGCGGCAGCGGAGGCCCAGCGTCCGATTGGGGGAGATCGGAGGAGACCAGCCCTACGATTCGAACCCGCGGCGGGCGGCGAAGCAGTGGAGGCCGCCGCCGATGGAGCACCACCAACACCGGAAGGAGTCGAGTAAGTCGTCAAAGACTCGGCCTTTAGTGAATTTGAGCTCCGGCGGCGAGTTTGATGAAACCCTAGAAAGGGAGGAGAGAGAGGGCAACCTCGATAGCGTCGCCATTGGGAGCTGGAAGGTGAAAGAGACCAAGAAGAGGGCTTCGACTGGGACCAAGAGGGTCAGATCCAATTGGGTCCCGGCCAAGATTGACGAGGGCGGCGGCGTTGAGAAGTTCAGCGGCGGCGAGGATGGGGAAGATGGGTATCGGGAATTTGGGCCGGAGGAGTCGGAAAGCCCAATGAAAGAGCAGAGCCCAATTCATTCCTCGGAGAATTTGCCTTACCATGGAAGTAGGAGAGCAGTTAGGACTAGGGTTTTGGAGCATGATGGGGTTGAGCTATCGGGGCCGTCGGAGAACAACGATGGCAGGGAGTGGAATGGGAGAGGGACTAGTAATGGGAATGAAGGGAGAGTTAGGTGTGGGGAAGATGGGGTTAGGGTTTGGCTCAATGGGTTAGGGTTGAGTAGGTATGCCCCAGTGTTCGAAATTCATGAGGTGGATGATGAAGTATTGCCAATGCTGACTTTGGAGGACCTCAAGGACATGGGGATAAATGCGGTTGGGTCCAGGAGGAAAATGTACTGTGCTATTCAGAAGCTTGGGAAGGGGTTTTCTTGAGGTTTTGTTTTTTGACTGTGGGTGATTGAAAAAGACCAAAGCCGCAGACATGGCAATGTAAGATACATGCCTGAAGAAAAACTGGTTTGAGCTTTTGGTTATACAATTCTATTTTGTCTCAAGTCTCAGCTCATTGGTAATTTCGATGAGCAGGTTCTATTTTTGGTTGCACTATTACTTCTCTTTTTTAGTTGGAGTGCAATTTCTGATCCATATACTTTATATTGATAGTAATGCTGAACTAGTTGTAGTTATCCGTTGATGGCCATGATAAGAACTCTCTTTTCATTTGGTCCTAGGACAGAATGAGCTAAGGAAACCTCTGGAATTGGTTCAAGGAAGGACCATTTCTTGTATTTTCCTTTCAGTTCTTCAATTTTTTTTGTCAGGCATGCATTATATTTTTTAGTAGACGGACTGTCCAATCACTCTAATCTGTATACTGATATTCTGAGGTATGAAGATGTCTCGTATTGCTTTTAAGCTGTCTCTCTGTAGGCCCTCTTGTTTGTTGATGTTAATTTATACCAGAAAACTATAGGATCTCATCTTCATTCTGCATTCTGATTTTCTGCAAAATAGTTCACTACATTTACTCAGTTGTTCCTGCAGTACTTGTCTCTGAAAATCTTTGTAGTTATGCATGTTTAGGATACAACTGATCAACTAAACCAAACTGTAGATCTATTTGGTGATGGGGGAAGTTTTCTATGATTTGTAATGACAGAGTGAAGCTATGTTTAAAGCAAGGAACTGAGTTTTGGAAGTCCAACTTGGTTTGTTGTGGCTAGCAGAAGGAAAGCCAGAAAGTTGAGATCAGGTGTTTCAGTGAGGGAATTTAACAGTAGAGCGGTTGGTAATCCCAACACAATGTTCTTCATGTGAAAGCGGGGTGGTATTATATAAAGTTTGATTAAAGATTTTAAGGGGGTTAATTCTGTTTTGCAGATGGTGCAATTTTGCGTCCTAGTTATGTGGTGCATGTGAGATTGTGAATTGGATCGCTCAACCACTGAGTTCCAGTATGGCAAGAGTATTATGGATCTCTTGTTGTATCTTGTGTCGGTGCTATATGTCTAGTATCAGGAGTTCACTTCAAGCAGTGTTGTGGAGTATCTGATTACTTTCACTCTTGTTGTACAAATAAAACTCTTCTCTGCTTCCTTACCTGAAGTTTTTAAGCAAGCTCATTGCTTCCTTACTATTAGTTTCAGTACTTGTGCTGACAAGTTGTAGGAGTGATAGAGTTGTTAGATGCCAAGATGCCATATATGTAGTTTCAGCAAACTGTAGGAGTTCTTGCTATGGCATCTTGCCCACATTTTCATGTTCTGTGTCAATTTGTGTTCTGTTTCATGTATGATTAGTTTTAGCAAACTGTAGGAGTATAAGCACATCTTGTATTATATTGGGCTACAGGACCCTTCGTTTCTCATTGTTGGCACTGCTCTATCAATTTGTGTTCAGTTTCATTTATAAGGATAACTAGTAGGGCAAGCCATAGGAGTCTAAATCTCTATGCTCCGTGTCTGTTCACGATGACTGTCCGGACGTCTGGCTCCGGACAGCAGAAAATCAAATGATTTTCCAGCATGTGTGCCCACCTGAACTGCAATATGAAGGATGTGTGTGGCTTTCTAATTATTGTAAATGATTACTGAAGTTTGACATGCAAGGCTGGTTGTCGGGTTTGATCTGAATTCCAGTACAATGGACTCCATCAATTGTCGACTGGAGATGATAAATTAATATGCCCTTTTTCTTCTTTTCTTTTTTAGTTATCTTACACGGAAGAAAACGTTATGAACTTATGATGAGTATGAACGATACAAAGAAGAGCTATCACACAATTGTTCAAGTAGTACGAACAATACAAATGAGCCACTATTGGGTTTACTTTGTAACATTGCACCCCATTACAATTTTACTCTTTGTCGTGAGAGGCGCATTCCTTCATTTTCAATTTTGTTTTGTTCACAGGCTTACTTTCTTGAACGACTTATTTAGTGGTGCTCATTAGTTCGTGTTAAGCCTAGGACTGGCCCTTGATCTTTGGAGGCAACAGAGCATTAAGGAATTACATTGCTTGCCATAACCTGAGAGCCTGTCTTCTTTATCTCTGACCTGAAGAATGGCCGTTTTCGCTTACCGAGGATGACCATAATGCCAGAAATGATTCGTTGAACTGCCGGAGGTGGTGATCTAGCGTACTTGAAATGTGGTACAACCTCCTGAAAGTTGGAATTCGGGGATAAATGAGAGACTAAGACTGACAGATGATCTTGTATCCATAATTTTTCTCAGGGAAATTCAAGCTCAAATCCTTGGATGTTGAATGTCTACATCTTCAAACCTAGAGCTGGAACCGTCAATCAACTTCTCAGGTCCTTATACAAGAGGCATTATAAATTAGTTCATTCTAGAGAAGTAGAGATCACACAGCTAGATATGAGCTTTAGATTGAGTGCGTGGTCTGATGCCATTGGTGTATAGCAAAGAAGAGATCACACAGCTAGATATGAGCTTTAGATTGAGTGCGTGGTCTGATGCCATTGGTGTATAGCAAAGAACTAAATTATTGTTCATTCTTTTGTTTACGCAAAGCAATAGTGTTCATTGTTGGATATTGTATTAGCTAATGACAACTGCTATCACACAATTCAAACCGATAACAATAACCTACAGAAAGGACAACTTACACGAAGAAGGAGATCAAGCCACAAATTAGCAAAGAAAAAATTGCATCCGCAGGATATCCGTAGATTAGAGACATGGAAGAGATGAAGGTCTGACATGAAAGATAAGAGCCAGTCAGACAAGCGAAGGACAACCTGCCTAAGAGAGCTCCCCAAACAGACTTGGAACCCTTTAGCTAACTAGCTGCAGCTAACTAGAAACCAAGCTGTGGATGATTAATTTAGGCAAGTCATCCTTGGCTACCAAACATGGCTCTCTTTACCTTCATACTAGACCACTCTTCCTCTAGATCGATCAGTTGCTTATGCTCCATCTTACCACTTACCTCTCTCTATATATAGCATTGAAAAGTGAGTACTGGGTTCATATAGAGCTAGATTCAGGTATCAGTGATGACATGCATATATGCTGCATAATGTGTAGTAGCTACTAAGTTAATTCCTCATGCAGATAAGATCATCTGGAATATATTCCTAGCAACAATCAGGGGAGGCCATATTTTTTTATCCATGAAGACTTGGAATGATGCGTCATGTTGTGCGTAGATATATACACTTCGATCGGGTCAAAGAAGATGCAAAAGCTAGCTAGCTCTCACTTAATTAGAAAGCAAACAAGCAAGCAGCATATAGATTACAGATACTAGTACAGTGCAGATATATATGGACTTTTCTACCGTACATATGTGTATAACATCTACATCAAGCCGTGAGCCGTCCGATCGTCTTGAATTTTGAATTGTTAAACGATCGGACGACTCACGGCCTGATGCATGTCATATAAATGTGTATAGCGGATGAAGCCTGTGCAGATATTTAGTATATCTTTTTGAAACTACAGCTATTGCTACTTATCATGCATATATCAGTTCATTTTTATATACGTACATTTCATCAATATACGTATATACATGTTTACACACACACGTACACATGCTGTTTGCTCAAACTTAGTTATCGATCCAACCCAGACCAGCTTCTATTTTCCTAGCTAGTTGACATTCTCGCTAAAACGAAAAGGTTATGAAAATGAAATTACTTCCAGCTTTACTACACAGTGGGAATATCTTCATGATCTTGAAATAGAGATCAGATTTATGCATGATTTCACCATATATGAGGTGCCATATATACCGATAGATTGACCTTGCTTGATAATATTCCACCAGCTTTCTGGTGAGATCGATGAATATATTCCAATGCTCACAGCTTGTTCAAGTCGATCAACCATGCCAACATGTCATATTATTCCCACTTTTGAAAACTACTATGACTCCACGTCTCGACCTGCAAAGCTAATCACTTGACATTTGGATTAATTTGTTCCGTTTTGACTCAAAAAAGAAGAAGAAGCCACATAGCCAATGTTCCAGCATCCTTATCATTCCTAATCAGAGCTGAATTCTTACTTGTAAAAGTGATACGTTTCTCTCCGACAACAAGGGTCATTGCTTCACTTGCATATATAATTCAGCAGCAGCTTTATTTCGTTTTCAAGGTCGACCTCCTCCTCCAATCCAATAATTCTTACTCAGTGTGCGATCGAGCACGTGGATTTGTCAAATAATGTATGTGTGTGTCGACTTGATCGATTTGCATGAGATTCTTAATTGCAGGTCCCTTATGTATTATGGTTTGAGATAACATGTCTAATCACTTCTGCTTCCTCTTGTTATATATGCAGATTCACTTGTCATCGCTTACGATTTAACATTTATAATCCGCTTCTTAATCGTAAGAATGAAAAGGAATTCATTGCCAAAGATCGTTCCCTAGGATCGATCACTATAAATGAAGAACATTATTAAGGTAAGAACAATTTATCGCATACGTAGAATATGGTATACATATATGTAGTATGTATATGTACAATCGTATACATTTATGTAATATATGTACATACATCTCCTACATAAACAAAAAGTTCCTAAAACTCTCAAAGGGCCCGAATCATGATGAAATTGAATTGGTGGGTTCAACTTGCATCGCAATATAGTCTCAATTAACTTCAACCTCACAAGTCACATTGCTATTTGAGGTAATAACAAGTTTGCTCATAATGGACAAGGACTTCTGATCCATAAGAGTTGTCCTGCCCATTTGTCTGCAAGGCCTTTTCAATATATACCAAAGCTAAGGCCTTTTCCTTCCCATCTAAGCTAGCCCTTTCCTTTAGTGAAGAAGCCATTTAACGCCTCAGTGGTGACTCTTGTCGACTAGCAGATCAACTTTCCATATCCTTTAGGGTTTTGTCAAAGCATATATGGTACGTGAAGGAATTATAGTTCAAGATCGACTTCAAGTACTGAGGTGAAAGATTCGGTTCAAAACAAAGGTATCATCTTAATGTCTTTTAAAAAAAAAAAAAAAAAACTTTTTATTAATAACTCACACACCCTACATATATTAATGAGATTTGAATCTATGATCTAAAAGTTGTCAGTTAAACACCTTAACCAACCAAGCCACGGCTCATCAACCATCTTAATGTCTTTTCTTTACGTAGAATTCATTACCGTTTTATTAACTATTTAAACATCGTGTGAAAAAATGAAAAATTCTAGAGTACCCACCAGTTTTCTATATTGTGGTTTTTTTGAATATTTTTTACAAACATAACCACATTTGGTTAAAACTTTTGTAATAAATATCCATATTTTTTAATTACAAAGTCTGAACCAAATTTACATATGTATGACCCTTTTTACAAAATTGAGGACGAATATGTTGTTGAAATTGTAAATTTTTTTATTTATACCAAATAGATCATTTGTCATCGTTCACGTAATATGATTCTCAGTTTTGTAATTGGGTAATGTTTTTTGTATTGAGAAAATAATTACATATTTCACAACGCTTTTACAAACATAAGGACATTTGATTGAAGATTTTGTAATAAAATGTTCATATGTTGTAATTACGAGGTCTGGATCAAATTTACAAATTTATGACATTTTTTACAAAATTGAGGACGAATGTGTTGTCGAGATGGTAAATTTTCAGATTTAGACCGAATATACCATTTGTCCTTGTTTATGTAATATGGTTCTCGGTTTTGTAATTGAGTGGTGTATTTTGTATTGAGAAAATAATTACATTTTTCATAACGCGTATACAAACATAAAGACATTTGGTTAAAACTTTTGTAATCAATTTTCATATGTTATAATTACAAGGTATGAACCAGATTTACAAATTTATGACCCGTTTTACAAAATTGAAGACGAATGTGTTGTCGAAATTGTAAATTTTCATATTTGGACTAAATATACCATTTGTCATAGTTCATGTAACATGGTTCTCGGTTTTATAATTGGGTGATGTTTTTTGTATTTAGAAAATAATTACATTTTTCACAATGCTTTTACAAACATGGACATTTGGTTAAAACTTTTGTAATAAATGTTCATATGTTGTAATTACGAAATCTGAGCCAAATTTACGTGTTTTGAACGATTTTACTTATATTAGTGTAAATGTGTTGTTAAATTTGTAAAATAAAAAAATATAGATGCCACGTGTTAGAACCTAAATGGATAAATAAAAAAAAATTAAGTATTGATGGGTATACTAGCTTGTCTCGTGAAAAAATATGTAAATTGAAATGAAACGATCGACAACATGAAATATTACATGGCATATGTAAACATCCATGCAGTCGTGGACTTCAATATACTGCATCCATCACTTGCATATTTAAACTAGTATTATGGCAAGTTTTCAATGAATTATTGATAGGGATCTTTTTTTTTTTTTTTTTTTTTGTATGTATTTTGGCCATTGACAAAGGTGTAAGGTTGAATATCAATCTCAGACATCTACTTAATTGACCGCCCAAAGCTATATAGCATATACAATTAATTTGGCTCACCATCTAATTATAAATCATTTAAGTTCTTAGACCCCGAGTGGTTACATTGGTGTGGATGTGGCAATTGGATGAGCCATTCTAATGAAATGCATACTAACGTACTACTTAGTTGTTGTTTTTGACAAACGAAGGATTCTATAGGTTTGATGGTGATCAATCAGTTTTAAATTCTTGTCATGATGAATGAGAGATTCGATGTAACAATAATTAATTCTCAATTTGTTATGGCAAATTGAATTTGATGTAACCTTTCATATGTCCACGCCAAAGTTTAGTTAAAGTGTAAAACAAAAGCACATTAATATATGGACCGTGATATAGAGCTATATTTTACTAGGACATCTTCTACCCCATTTGGAGCGTCTCTAGACAACCTTTGTCTTAATTAAAACAAAGAAAGAACAATATGATTTTAAACAAGATGGATTCACTTGGACAATCAATATTATTATATTCAAGATCAATTACAGAACAATGAAATTGCTCGATCAACATTTAAACCGAGACGTTTTTTTAAAGAAAAATACAGTAATAATATTTTATACAGCTTGAATTTGATTTGTTTTCGATCATTGAGTACTTGAATTTAGATTACGTGACGAACCGGATATATATATATATATATATATATATATATATATATATATATATGATAATGTAAATTGTGGTTCATATATCTCGAAATACTCAACCAACAAAGCTCATCAACTCTCTTGTGAGTTCCTCAACTCCTACATTTTTCATATTTCCACTATAATTCCATTTCTCCTGAATTATTAATTTCCATTTATTTCTCAAACTAATTGTCCCTCTAGTAAAAAATGGTGCAATAAATAAAAGGAAATTAAAAACGTTATAAAGACATTTATGACGTAATAAACGAGGAAAAGAAAGACGCGGTACTTTTACGCTCCAAAAACACGTACACACACTCAGAGCCCCCCGCAAAAAAGTCACATACTTAAGGTCAAAGCAAACCTGAGAGATCGGACGGCTGAGACGCGGCCGTGACGGTAACGGCGAGAGATGATGGGGCTGGCTGTGAGAGAAAGAGCAGGGGCGACTTGGGGGAACTTTCGCTGTCGTACCTCTCTATCTCTCTCACTTTCTCGCATAATTGAGAAGAAAGGGGTATGGGCCCCGCGGCCTTATTTAAGTCCCCCGCAGGCTGCTGCTGCTGCGCGGTTGTGTGTGACTCAGTCGCTTCGGTCCACGGAGAGAGAGAGAGAGATTGGACCGCTATTCGTCCGGCTCGTTTTTCGTTATAAATCCTCAACGTGGGTGAGCTTTCTCCACGCGCTATGCCCCTGCTACACGGACGGTTTAGTAGACGGTAGACGCTACACCTTGAAGTTAAAATTGTAGGGAGTGAATAGTGATTAACATCGGAGGGAGGGAGAGAACTCCAGATAAATTGATAAAAATTATAGATCTATTAATTTTTAAATGAATCTTTGCTATAACAGTATACTTTAGAAGTTAATAAATTTAGAAATTGATAAGCAAAATTGACAAATTTATCAATTCAGGAGAAAGAATTTGTCAATAAATAGCTAAGTTTTCTCTAATAGCTACTCTGCTGGAACAAAACTCTCAAAATAAATTGATAAATATAACTTTCATCCAAATTCATCAACTATTTTATCAACCACTGCTGGAGATATTATGAATTTTTACGTAAGAAATCGGGAACTGACGTATGTCATATATAATTTTTTATCAGAATCTGATTCCTGATTAATCAGAAGTCTGATCATAAAGAGAAGAGATGTTCAAAAATCAATCATTCTAAATCAATACCAATTCAATTCTTCTCTCCATTTCACTTGTTTTCCGTTCATACTTATTATTTTTATTTCAAAACATGTAAATGCGCCATAAATTTTTGATAAAGGTATATCAGGTAGGAAAGCAGGCAACACAAATAATGATTGAACTCAAAGCATTACTTAATTAGGAAAGAAGCAAGACAACATTATGTAATTAGGAAAGTACGTATACGGTCGTCTCAAATATAATTTTGCCACCAAGATACATGAAACATAAAAAAATATGATGTCAACTTTCTTGAGGTGAGGTACAAAACTAAATACAACATTGATATCTTTCTTCTGGTTTGAATTAGCTTTCTTTATTAGATCGTATTAATAGATAATTTTTTTTCCCTTGTAGTGATAAGGTAGGAATTTAATCCCCTACTTAGTAAAATCAGATATCATCACCTTCCTAATTTCACTATATCCTTGTATCTTTAGGAACTGTTTGTTCAAAATTTTTATTATAAGTCGCAGTTTTTGTTATATTTCTCGATCAAACTAGACAGTAAAAACCAGAGAAAAATCTAACCAAAATTTCTTCAAACTCGGTGTTCCATTACCATCCCAACACTCTATACTCAACTGAAGAACTAACCGAACGCCGTCAAACCCGTGAAAGCCACGCCCGCCAGTTGCGTCTGGGCAGCCACCACAGCCAGTCCTCCAGGTCAGCACCCTCCCCGCTAGTCCTTCTTCTTCTTCTTCAGCACCTTCACATGTTTCGTCTACTCCAACCCAACACCACTCTCTTCCTCCGCCTTCTCTCTCTAAACCCTAACTTCTCCTCCTCCGCCATGAAAGACGACAGCGACCCCATCGCTGTCTGCACCGACCTCCTCCGTTCTCTCTCCTCGGAAATCCCGCTCATCCAGATTTTCAAGGGCAAATGGGCCTTAATCCAGTCCAAGCTCACCGACCTCCAGGCCCAGCTCACCGACTTGTCCGACTTCCCCACCGCCAAAACCAACTCTCTCTCCCTCGACCTCCTCCACTCCGTCGCCTACACCCTCCGCGACGCCGTCTCACTCGCCCGCCGCTGCCATGCCGCGAATTCGTCGGAGGGGAAGCTCCGGACTCAGAGCGACGTCGATTCCGTCCTCGCTAAGCTCGATCTCCACCTCCGCGACGGCGAGATTCTCTTCAAGAGCGGCGTCCTCCACGACACCGCCGGCTTCAGCTCCTCCTCGAAGAGAGAGACCGTACGCGCCGAGTGCCGGAACCTCGTCACGCGCCTCCAAATCGGCGGCGCAGAGTCGCGTGGCTCCGCCATGGAGGCGCTCCTGGCGCTGCTCCAGGAGGACGACAAGAATGTCATGATCGCCGTCGCGCAGGGGATCGTTCCGGTGCTGGTGAAGCTTCTGGATTCGAGCGGTTACGAGATGAAGGAGAACGCCGTGGCGGCGGTTTCGATGGTGGCTGTGGTGGAGAGCAGCAGGAATGTTCTGGCTGCCGAGGGGCTGCTGCTGCTGAATCACTTGCTGAGGGTTCTGGACTCCGGGAGTGGCTTCGCCAAGGAGAAAGCCTGCGTGGCGCTCCAAGCTTTGAGCTTTTCCAAGGACAATGCCAGAGCTATTGCCAGAGGCGGCGTTTCATTGCTGCTGGATATCTGCCAGGACGGCACGCCGGGATCGCAAGCCTCGGCGGCCGGTGTGCTGAGGAATTTGGCTGCTTTTGCTGAGAATAAGGAGAATTTTATTGAGGAGAATGGAGTTGGAGTTCTTTTGGGGCTGGCGAGTTCCGGGACGGCTTTAGCGCAGGAGAATGCGATTGGATGTTTGTGTCATTTGGTATCCGAAAGCGAAAGCCAGAAGGTTTTGGTATTTAGGGAGGGTGGGATTACATGCTTGAAGAATTTCTTGGACTCCGGGTGTGGTAATAATCGAAGTCTTGAGGCTGCGGTGGAGTTGCTGACGCACCTGGCTTCTTGCTCTCTAATTGCGGAAGCTATTGTGGCGGAGGGGTTTGTGACTAAGATTGTTGAGGTGATGAATTGTGGTGTGTTGGGGGTGAGGATTCAGGCGGCTAAGGCGGCTTACGAGCTGGGGTTCTGCTCCAGAACTAGGAAGGAGATGGGGGAACGTGGCTGCATTCCGCCTTTGGTGAAGATGTTGGATGGCAAAGCAGTGGAAGAGAAGGAAGCCGCTGCCAAGGCCTTGTCGGCATTGTTGCTTTATGCTGACAACAGGAAGAGTTTTAGGAAAACTGAAGGGGCGATTTTGAGTACAGTTCAGCTCTTAAACCCTTCTTTGAAGAAGTTGGATAAGAAGTACCCTGTTGCTGTGTTAGCGGCACTTGTGCATTCGAAGAAGTGCAAGAAGCAAATGGTGGCTGCCGGTGCATGTGTACATTTGCAGAAACTGCTTGATCCGGAAGTAGAGGGGTCTCAGAAGCTCTTGGAAAGCCTTTGTCGTAGTAAAATTTGGGGTGTTTTTGCCAGATCTTAACAATCGAAGACAATGTCCAAGTGACACATACCAAGTATAGGTACACATGAAGATGATTCATTGATCTGTCTGTACAATAGTTGTGATTACTGTTGATTTTGGTTTTTGATTTTCTCCCTTGTTTATAATTTGTGCTTATTTATGTCTAGGAATTACATTTTGTTAGTTTAGTTGTATTATGTATCTAGGTTTGGTGACCTAACTGGATAGGCCTTCTAAGTTTTCGGAACCAAAAGTCAATAATTGATATTGCTGCCTAATTTGTGGGTTCATACTTCAAACTGCTCTTGTACACATTTGGAATTTGAGTTAGGTGTTCAAATTCCATTTCTTTGTAGATTTTCACTGTAATGGTTAGTTCTTCATTGTTGATCAAACCTTTATCTTTGTATGAGTTTTGCTTATCTCGGCAAATCCAGTATATGAATACCTATTGTGTCCAATTTCTGAGTTTTGTTCAAGCACAAAAACATGAGATTGTATTATTTGGTAGTTAGGACTTGGAGGTTCTTCTCAATAATACAGAACAAAGGTGGGCCAGAAGCATGTGCTTGATTATTTGCACTTCTGTGTAATATGTTCCTCTCTGGTAATGCCAGCTTCTCATACATTGGTTTGCACCACCGACCAGCATCATCTTATCCTCTTCTGTATCCATTTTCTTTCATCCTTAGCTCTTGGCTCCCAAGTTTAAGTTCCTAAATGAATGCTGTTCATGGTTTTCCATAGAACTTGTGTCGATGTCCTTGCCGTAACATTTTCAGTCAATTTGGTAGTATAGATGGAATTTTGACGATGCTAGTGGAGTTTTGTGGGTTATGAACCATGTGAGCATGTGCATTTATCCTAATGGGTGTCCAGTTTTGCACTCTTGTGTTGGCAAATCACCTAAACATTGCTTGCTTTAAACTATTTGCAGTTGTGGTTTGGAGGTAGTGTTATTATATAAATTAGTCCGAATGAACAAAGTCTACTATGGTATACTTTGCTGCATTATTCCCCAGTTGGATATGAATTTCACAGCTGTGAATTTGAACAGCCTCAGGTTTTGGACTTTTGGTAGTCCATTTCAGAATCTCTTTATTCCTCTGGTGGAATCTTCGGAGAACAGAAGAATGTTAAGCTTGTCCTCACTTTGTCAAAAAAAGTACACCTGTATATTGTTGTTCTATTTGAACTTTAAAGTCGGAACATATGGTTTCTGTTCTGAAATAATTTTCTTTCACAACCCTTTTGCTATTCTGCTCAGTCTCAGTAGAACATCTCGGACTACAGTCTATCTCTTGGCCTCGGTAGCCTTACCTTACAATTTGGATTTGCAAGGGCAATGGATTCCTGAAGGAGCCACCTGGGGGCTAGATTGATAATGAGCTAGCAATGGTAATTTAGGTCAATAGGAGGGCAAGGGCTACCTTCCCATCAATATCCCGCTTGTTAGATTGGGTATGTTAGTACTGAAATTTTAGGATCTCCAACCTCACACTAACATGAGAGTTCTTGGGCCCAAATCTCCTGTCATGAATAGAGAACGATGATCCTGTCCATTAAGAACTTCCATCACCTTGATCATGTGAGATTCTTATGTACATTACTGAGAACTTGAGAAAATATGATTGGAATAACAGTGACAAAGCCTTTGAGCTTACTGTGATGAAAGGAGAAACAACTCTGATACCTCCTGTACTAGAAAGTGGAAACAGAGAATGGTCTCTAGCCCCTACTAGCTAGCTTCCTCTCAAACCTGGACGAGAATTCCAGGGCCATTGTTTGAAACCATCTACTGCTTCAGATCAGAAGAAACAGGATGAAGAAGTCGTGGAAGTCATAAAATTGTGTCGAAGGTGCTCATTTAATACTATCCGGTGGCAGGAAGATGAGCTTGCGAAGAATGTCAGCTTCGGCGAATGCAGCTCCATCTCCTCTGTAATCTCCCCCGCTGTGCATTTTGCAAAGAGTGTCTATTTTTTCGTTCAAGTCGCAAAGAATCTGCAATCAATGTTGTCATTTCTTGGAAGTAATTAGGTGGTGCAACATACTTGATGCCTGTGCTAATCCATCGTCAATCCAGTTTCGGTCAGATATTATCACATACTTCACCAATCTGAAGTCTTAACGACGCTTCGTGGTGCCTTGATCATCTCCATCAACCTTAATCACTCCAGTCTTTATCATTAGTCTTGTTGTGAAAAAAAAAACATCCAAACTTTGTAGAAATTTATTATCTAACACATTTCTGAAACACATCGATACTAATCCAGCTGTGCATAATAACACCAACGAAGATCTACAACATCATACCATCAACAAAGACCTACATTTCATATAATGCTTCTTATGTAACACAAGTACACAGCATAGCCTTAAAAGAAAATAAGAAACTTCTTCTACAACAAGAAACTACAACAGCAGCTGAATCACAACCAGCAGTACAACTTCTAAACTAAACCCGAATCTGTCTAGACTTGATTGCTGAGCCAACAGTAAGCATCAGCAAAATTATGAGAGACAAGTAGGAGAGGATCACAGATATTGACACTCTGTGACAGAACTTATCAAAGTGATCACAAATTGGACTCCAACCAGTGTGGCTGTTCCCATACCGCCCCACAAACCCTATCGCAGTTGCAGCCGCGCATCCAGCAAGCACCAAGCACATAATGAACTGCAGCTCTCAGAAGAAGACAGTCATGTCAAACAATAGTACTTTCTTTATAATACAACAAATTAGTTGTTTAGCAATAGCATACATACCAAATCATGGAGGAACAAGAAGAAGTAGTGATTGGGATTTGAGCCTTGAAGATGGAGAAGGAAAACAAGGAGCGAGGACACCAAACAACAAGCACTCACAACAGCATTTGCAAAAGCCAAGAACCTGAAAACATACAAAAAAATTAATTAACCAAACCAAACAACATAGATTACTTTCTTTTGAAAAAAAAAAATATGAAAGTATAATTACTTGAAGGCAGAGGAGTAGCTATATCTAGCATCAAAGGTTATGCCAACAATCTCAGTGGACTGTTTGCTTGTGATTGTGATCCAAGTTGCAGCTAATGTAGTGGCCATGGCAAAAGTCCTCAAGCAAATTTGGGCACCAAGAAGAAGCTTTTGGCTTTTCATCACAGGAGGGTTTGGCTGAAGCTTGGCTTCTATGGTTGCCATGTGAGGTTCTTGGATGGTGGTGATTCAAGAAGAAGAAGAAGAAGAACAACAACAACAATCGGAGAAAAGAGAGGAGGGACAGGAAAAGAAGTTATAGCTAGAGAGAAAGGTATTAGGCAGAGGCAAAGAAGTGGTAACTGATAGAGAGCATTTATAGAAGAAAGAAAGTGAGGAAATCTTTGGAGTTTGAGAGTGATGATGTGTCAGTTGAAGAGGAAAATGGGTTTTGGTGTTTTACTTAAAATATTACCACTCAACTATTATATTAACTTGCATATTTTGCATAATTTGGTTGACCATCCATAGTTAGGCTTGATCTTCCTTTTTGGTGGACTCAATTACTAGTTTGACTGTTTACACTTTGCAGTGACTAGTGACTAGTGACTGATCTCCACAGTAATCACAATGACATATTGGTCAAATTCAACAATAAAAAAGTGAAAAAATGATTCTCAAGTAAATATCAACCAAGAACATTTTGAATCATAAAAGAATAATACAAATTAAAGAAAGGAACAAAAATGGTTATACATGCAACCAATTCTTTTTAAAATTTCCATCAATTGTTATGGCATTATTCACTTGATTTCATTGACCTAGAAAAACCACTTATTTTGGCCCATGTAATATTATATACCACTGTCTGTGATATTTACTGCTGACCTAAATCAAGACCATATTTGTCACTTTTCATTCTAAAGAAAGAAAATATGTTGATTCAAAATGAATTGGGTTCCCATATTGCAGGTTATCAGTGATCAAAAGTTTACCTTGCTCTCTTCAACTACAGCATTTACTGCATGCACATAGGTGTGTAAGTCTGAATCACCCATATATAACAGGTACCTATCAGTTAGTCCAGCATCCATTCAGTAAAAGCTTGGGGAAATTTTAGAGGTGAGCTAGATTTGTAAAGCCAAACAATGCAAAACCCTTTTTGTTTAACTTGGTAGAACTCATGCAAGTTTAAAAGTTCTTGTCTAAAGTGACACTTTCCCAAAACTTCAATCAGATAAAGGAAGCTTGGGGAATGGGGTTTCGCAAAAGCTGCAAGAACCCTAGCTAGCTCACCATATATATTCAATGCCTTAGTATGGAAGTTAATCACGTCCCCCTTTATCACCTTAGATAGATATGTAAGGTTACTGTAAGCAGTGTAATATCAAATTGATGAACACCAATCTGATATCATATGCACCAAACCAAAATGCATGTTTTCATGTCCAGCATTTGCTGCTGGAATTTGGTAATGAATGTCTGTGTTTCATAAGTTTAAGTTGTCAGAATTATATCTGGTTAAGCAAACAAAAGGTGATGTTGCCCAAAAGTTTAAACAAGCTTTAGAACAGACATCATACTTTACTAGTAGTTTTGGACATCATTCTTCACAATGAACAACACTTCATTGACTGACATCATCAAAAACCGCCTGCTCGATCATTTTGATTCCAAACTGTAGCTAAATCGTAAAACTCGTTTAGTTTATACCGGAAAGTTTAGTTTGTATATAGAAATGCAGCATAAGCAGTAACGTTATTCGATTCAAGACTTGCTAAGAATAGCAAAGATAGAAGAAGAACATGTCATGACTCATTGGACATCTGGAAGCAACAAACATGGCGTAAGCATATCACATTGGTACTCATAGTTCACCTCTTTTTATTTGTTTTTTCTCTTTTCTTTTTTCGTCTTTGGTTCAATTTCAGTCGAGAACGCATGTTTTTCAAGCAATATATATATCCATGATTTTTTCCTCTTCTATCAATTTTCAGTGGTATCACTACATATACTAGATAGTGGCATGTACAATACATGGTGCTTGGTTGCACACTTGCATGCTTATTTGGGAATTATGATTGTCTATGTGTATGTTTTAGTTTTAGCCTGTGATTTTCTTATAAAGAAAAGCCTTCTCCGTATAAAACTCCTAGTAAAAGAGCCACTTAGAGTGTCGTAGAGACTAAGAGCATTTGTATTGATCCTGATAGTGTGTGATTATGTGTTGATGCTAGCTACGTTCCAATTCCAATTTACCAAAAGTTCACTGATTTCCAACAAAAGGCTGCTATCTGTTATAAGAGAGTTGGACGAGAGCCTATTCAGCGCACCCGGAAATTTAACGGTGAGATCGCCGGTGAGATCACCTGGTGGGGCCGGGTACGGTGAGTGGACGGTGAGATTGGCCGGGTGCGCTGAATAATTTTCAGAGTTGGACAAGTAATGGATGCAGTAATCCTGACTGTTAGGGCCTAGGGGAATATTGCATGCTAGCAAAGTTAGGATGCAATAATATTAGAGAAACGGGTATGCAAATAACTAACAGCTTCTAATTACGATCATGATTAGACTATTTGCTGCACCACGGGGACAGCTGCACCTCCCAAAAAAACTGACGTGGCTGTTAATTAAACGATGGACGGAAAACGTGAGAGCGGGGCTGAAGCAAGAATTACCGTAGAAATCCGATCTCAATCCGCACAAACGCACAAGCGCACTCCTTCCATCTCTCTCCACTGTTCGAGAGCGTGGACGGCCTTGCATATCCTTCGTAAATCCTAAACCGGCAAGAATCTTTGAAGCTTGCGCTTCTCCGATCGCGCACTCCTTCCATCTCTCTCCACTGTTCGAGAGCTGGGACGGCCTTGCATATCCTTCGTAAATCCTAAACCGACAAGAATCTTTGAAGCCTGCGCTTCTCCGATCGTGCACTCCTTCCATCTCTCTCCATTGTTCGAGAGCTGGGACGGCCTTGCATATCCTTCGTAAATCCTAAACCGGCAAGAATCTTTGAAGCCTGCGCTTCCCATCAGCTGCAGTTGATCGTACATCTCAGCAGGAAATAGAAGATTGGGTTTCCTTTTGTTTTGCGTTCCAGATCCGGTCCTGGAACTTGAAGGTAATAATTTGCAATTTTGTATGAGTTATTTGGTACAGGTGAGGCAGGTAACAAACTGATGTTTGATGTTGAATTTCATAGGAAATGGAAGGGTCTGAGGTGATGGGTAAACGGAGAAGGTTGCTGGCAGGAAAATTGGTAAGTCGTTTTGACATTATGTATTTATGAAACTTGAATATCGGTTTGAACTGCTGCAGTAGTATAGTTGGTGAAAATGAGAGGGAAAACATGTTTGTTTGCAGAAAGAAGATGTGGGGATTAAAACTGCCTGTTACCCAAAGGATTTCAAATCCACATGTGATGCCCTATCAAGCAGTAAGAGAAATGTTGTGGTGGAAATGGGATTTGGCCCATTACTAGATATCGGATGCATAAAACTGAACCGGGACTTATGTCAAATGTTTGTCGACAACTTTGATGTGCAACATGGGAGGTGCTCTATTAAGATTCACGGGATATCTTTGCCGGTAAATGTCGGTGACTTTGGACGGGTGATGGGGGTTAGGAACTGTGGGACACGAGTTGCGTTAGAGGGGTGTTTTGATGTTGACGATATGAAGGAGCTACAAAGGAAGTTGTGTGGTGAGAATGGAGATATAAGTGTAGACAGTATGAAGCAAATAATTGTTGCAAGGGAGGAAGCAGATGATGTTTTCAAAATTAACTTTGTACTGTATTTGCTAACCGTACTGTTGTGCCCCAGCACCCCCAACACAGTTGATTTGAAGTTCCTTATTGCATTGAGTGATGCCTCATCCATTGGTAGCAAGAATTGGGCATCATTATGCTTCGAACATCTGGTGGATGGTGTTGTTGCCTATAAGGTTAACCGGACTGGTTACATTAGTGGATGCCTGATGTTCGTACAATTATTTTATTTTGATTCAGTTGGATATAGTTCGTCTGTTGTTTGTAAATCTGTTATCCCGGTTGTTGCATGGACGGTGAAAAAGTGTAAGAAAATGATTGAATGGGTAAGTGGAGAGGGGGGCTTCCAGTCCACTTGTATTGAGGTTTGCACTATTGTAGTGGCTGCATTAGGTGGAAGTGAAGCAGGACCGAATGTTTCCAATTCTGTTCAGGTGACTGTGTCAGATGATGTGTCGAGGGCCATGCATGAAATAGATGGTCTTCAAAACGAGGTTGACAGGCTAACTTCAGTGATGGATATCATGGAATTTAACATCGAGAAGGTTAGCAGCATGTTAATTGAAATAGACACAATATCCCGTGACATGACCGAAGATGTGTTACGACGGCGTCTTCTTTATGCCGTGAGAAATGTTTTTGGTAGTAGTGTGGAAAATTCGTTGTCGTTGGATAATGATGTGGAAGTGAACGTCAAGGACAGTATAGATATGGCAACTGAAATGTTGCGAGGACGGCCACTATCCCCAATATTCGATGAGGGACCAAATGAAACCGAATTGTGTGAGTATCCAGCTGAAAAGGTGTGTACTGTTATTTTAAGCTGAACTTTGCACTGACAATAATGTATAGTTTAATGTTGTTTTACATTGTCCTCACGTTGGTTTGAAATGTCGGTAAAACAAAGCCTGTGTAAATTGTGAATATGTGATCATGTGTATGATGACTTTATGAGAAGTGTGTGTTTTGCGTGCATGACAATATCACACTGAGCAATATCATGCTCCTTAACACCCCGGTTTGCTCTAATAAATGGCGTATGAATAGGTTGGGTCAATGGATGATTGTGTTCCGTCTTAAACGACGACGCATAATATCCTCCCCGTTTGCTATCAAAATTCACATTAATTTGTGCACTACAATGTTGCCTTGACAATCGCCGGGACCTTGAGCAAAGTGGCTGAACATTATTCTTCTTGCTACAACTGCTGTTACTATCATTCACAACTGATATGCGTAGCGCTTTGTCCACATTCCCCTTCCTATTTTTGTAACACAACCCATCCTCCGAAACTAAGTCAACATCTTCCTCACAAACACTTTTTTTCTTACTGTTATTGCGCTCTCCTTGCCTTGAGCAAACCATTTGTCTGCGGATAATCAGTGTTTTCTTGCTGTTCCAGCCCAATTTGTGCTTCCTCATGCTGAAACCCTTTGCAACTGAGTAGTATAGGTAGAACTTTTCCGCTTCATCCACACTCTTGAACACAACATTTTTCAGGTCATCAAGCGTCAGGTCCCGGTAATGCTTCCCGTTGAACACTGTGCATTTATCATCGTCTAACCAGTGTGACCCATCTACACTCTCGCTTACTTTCATCCCATCATCACCATCATCTGCAAAACTATCCCCGCCCTTCACCTTGTCTGAACAAATACTGTTTTCATTTCCGGTGGTACTAAAATCAGTTGAATCCATGACAAACCTGTACACAAATATTTAAATAAGAATAGACATACTATTGGGCGAACTCAATCGGGACGGGCATGGTAATCCCAAAACAACATCAATATGCTAATCGAATAATGATATCTATTCACAAACTTACTAACATTCTCCGTCTGCTAATTCCCAATGGTCTAAAAGGCTCTAGGCGCTAGGCGGGCGGCGACCCATAGCCTAGCGCCTGGATAGTCTAGGCGGGGACTAAGCGATTTACTTTTCTCACATTTAAATGATTTAATTAATATATTTTATATTATATATAATAATTAAACTTACTAAAAGTGTAAAACATGAGTAAAAAAAAAAAAATTGGCACGACTTTTCTTTAAAAGTGAGTAACCAGACCTGCAAATTTAACAGTCTAACACCCTAACAATCTAACACTAACAATATGTCTATAAGATTATAACTCTACAACTGAATTGGGAAGTAAATCAAGTAATCAGTTGATGCATAATCAGTTTCATTTGACCACATATGAAAGCAGATAAGAAAACAGTTTATGCATTACTGATACTCACGTAGAAAGCCATATGTTGTTGTACTGCTTGTACATATAAAACTCCCTGTGCAGTATAGTCAAAAAATTATGAGATATTGAAAAAAGATAAAAACAAATGCAAAGAAACTTGCTTCAGAATCATCAGCTCGGTTATTGCATATCGTACATAGTCAAGCACATAGAAAGTTGCTTGGCTATTTAGGGAGAAGTGATGTTAAGTTTCATTTCTTTGTTTTCTCCTGATCACAAGTATATACATGGGGAACACTAGCATTGCTGCTAGTTCATAAATCAATTTATGTAGTTACCGACTATAATTACTAAACCATACACAAGAACAGCAATATTTAGAACAACAATAACATGCTCATTTTAACAAAACAACCATCCTTAAACTAGCTAGCACAGTAGCACCATAACATTATTGCCTCACTGGATTAGGCACCATACTACGTACTTGTGAGGCATAGGCATGAATGCATATTAACAAGTACATACTAATCTATGCATTCAAGTTTCTGTATGCCTTATAATCTCAGTAACGAGCCTGTGTTACTAAATTGGCGACAAAGAATGACGTCCAGGCTTATGAAGCATAGTGTGTCTAGTTGATTAGTTTCAGTTTAGCACTCTGGTCTCCGGGGTTCCTTGTAGGTCTCTTTGATTAGCAACATAACTTTAAAGCTTATCTGGGAGTTTCAAGTTTAGTTCAGAACAATGACTTTAGGGAGTTCAACCTCACCAGCACAAGATCTTATCTCACCGCTCAATGCATTATGAAATATATTATGTTGGATTGTTGGGTATAAAGTACATACTACATCTCTACATAGCAATCAGGTATTCAGGTCTGGCCATTTTTGAAGTCTCAAACAGACACAGTCACAAACAAGAGACATAGAGAGAGAGAGAGAGAGAGCAAGAGACAGTCACAACTCACAACAAGCAACAAGCCAAAAACTCATCGAAGAATTACCTATGAAGATTGAAGACTCAGAGGAGACTCAGGAGAGTGCGCCACGAACAAGAGACAGACAGAGAGAGAGGACTCAGAGGAGAGAGCTAGAGAATCGATGATGGATTGATGGCAGAGTCGCAGAGAACGGCAGAGGTCGCTGACGGCAGAGAACGGCGAGGTCGCTGACCGGCAGAGAACGGTGAGGTCGCTCACCGGCAGAGAATTGTTGATCTCGCTCAAAGTGTCGACTGAGCTTCAGAGGGAGTCTCGCTGGGCGGCGTGGTTTTTCATTTCACCCATTTCCCTTTCCTTTTCCTCCGGTTACCTAACAAACGCTAACAGCAGCAACAGATCTACTGAGTTTACGTGGCAGATTGGACGGGTGTGATGAGTGGTGCACCTGTCCCAGGGGTGCAGGGAATAAGTTTCGTCATGATTAACTGGTTTCCTATTTCCATATAGCATAAGTGGTTGTTGGCTTGTTGCATAACAAGACTTGGAGGAAATCATAGATTACTACGTTTCAGGAAAACAAGTGCCTGCCCTTTCCCTTCGTGATAACAAGTACCAGCTAAGGCTGAATTAGCTGACACAATAATCACCATTTTTAGCAGAAAAGTAGAATCATCTTACATGACAAGAGAAACAGAAAAGAAGGAATTTAAGTCCCAGACGAAATGTTTATGGACAGATGAATGGAAAAAACCAAAGCCTGACATCGTTCCATATATTTAGAACCAAAAAGTCGGATCAACTGTATATCTAATATCTTCAACCGATATCAAAAACCTTCTGCCAGAGAATCTCCTATGCCAAAATGTAAAACAACATGCAGTACTTCAAGTTAGAGCAGTAATCGAAATGATTTGTACTAGTATATCTACAGGTGTGAAGGGCAGATTTATTGAATTGAATGATTATTGTGATGACTATATACAGCTTAAATGGGGCAATTGCCCCAAAAGATGATGGGAAATGAATGTACAAATATGTACACACTGAGACTACTGATAAACAGATTATCTATCTAAGCAGAGAATGTCATGTTCCCCTTCTAGTTGCTGATATCGAAGTATTTCGGGTCTGAAGGAAAGTGGTACTCCACATGTAACTGCAACATGTGAACATTCATAGGTGAGTAATTGAATGCCTGAGGCACAAGAACTGATGACCAATAAATTGAAAATTAAACAAACAAAGGAAACAACTGGATTTTTTTGTGATCGAAAAGGAAACAACTAAATTGAATCATTGCAAATATATACGTATATTGTGTATGTGAAGTGTTGCAATAATATACCTTGCCCTCATCAGAGTCCGTCTGACGTTGAGGAAAAACCACCCTCAAATCATTATACAAGTAGAAGCGCCGCTCCCCTTCAGTGTTCAAATTGTTTCTCACTTCTCCAGATGAGGGATCTGCTTTACATCTCTGCACTGACCTTGAAGATTTCTTAGGGAAAGGGCACAAAAAGCGAAGGTGAAGAGCATAACGTAGAACACCAGAACCAGTAGTATTCTTTCTAATCTTTGAAGGGCTATGCTGAGACTTATTTTCACTGATATGGTATATACCCGTTGTCATGTTGTCCATCTCATCGGTCTTTTCATATCTACAAGAATTGAGCTCACCAAGATTGACTGTGTCCTTGGTGTAATCAGAACCTCCTGTATTTGATCCTTTTACACACTGCTTTGCAGTTCTTATTTTATGTGCAACATTAAACCCATTTAAATCCACATCACTGCCACTAAGCTGAAAAGACTTAGCAGTGTCTAGGATCGAAGATGGATTTGAATTAGTTTCTTCACCAGACTCCATAGGTCTTCCATTTTGAGTCTTCAAGGTTGCTTCAGAAGAGGCAAGAGTGATCTTTTGGCGCAAAAATGTCTGTATTTCATTTGAAGAATGTGCAAGACAAATGAACGTAATAAGATCTCAAGTAAATAAAAAAATATTCCATATAGTTCTAGAAACTTGGACTTTTGCTTTTATGTCAGTTCAGTTGTTACAGATTTTGCAGGTTGAAAGAAATATAAAGCAGTTCATACAGAATTGTAATCATATAAAAGAACTTACCATTACGTAAACATGCACAGGTTAGGGAATATCCAAGCAGATCACCAATACGACTAACTCAGGTTGGGATTCCATAATTAGATAAGAGCTTGGGTTGACCAACTGACTTCAATAGGCCTAGCAGTTACTTTGAATCCTCTATAACTCTTGTCACCTAAAATTTTAATACATTCACAGTTGTATTTCTGGTTCTTCTTCTCTTACCTGGTTTATACGGGTTTCCATGCATGTGGTACCATACAAATTCAATAATCTTCCTCATTATATGTATTAAAAACCGAGTTCCTACTCTTACTATGCTATTACTTTCAGAGGATATGCAAGGACATCTTAAGCACCATCATTTTATAATCATAATTGATGACACAAGGGAACCACTCAGTTATTTAATATCAAAATGCAGATCAAATCAAGGTAAACTGAAGTTTAAATCATGTGAAGGCGGAGATCAAAGAGATTTCAAACATCAATTATTGTGCATAAGACTTGCAAAACTTTAAAGATAATTGTTCCTTTTCTACTTTAGTACTTCCTGATTACCTTGCTACCGGTTGGCATGTCACTCAAGTCGTAGTTACAGATGAATGTGTGAATTGGTGTCTTCTCTGGATTGCTGAGAACCTGCCATACCAATTCAGTTAATCAGAGTATGGCAATCAACGTTTGGCCTGACCATCAGATGTCAGTCAATATGTACGACTACATGAAAGTAATTGAACACTATAAATTAGAATCACAGCTTGCACCATTGGAGATATAACAAGAAAGACATCCTGCCCTCTTCACCACCTTTATAAATATGCTATTCTTTTCTCCTAAAATCTAACTTAAATAATTTCCATAGCTTAAGTGTTATCCACATGAGACATAGACATCCAGACAACACAAACAACTATTGACAACAGCATAACCCCGCCATTTCAAAACTCATAGAAAGCTTTGATTGACAGTAAACATCTTTTCCCAACTTTATTGTATCTCATGAAGAGAAATGATAGCATAAGTTCTCTCTACTTTCTATGTATTACCAGTTGTATGCGGCCTTTCATAGGTATTCGTAGACGGTTCCTGTCTGCTCGTGAATCATCCATGCTAAGGCTTCTTTTCATCTTGGGTCCTCCATACATTTCTGATGGCCTTCTCCCAGCAAGATCTATTGATGAATAATACAGCAAGTAGTTCTCTCCATCCACACTAGTCACGGCAAATGGAAGTTTTTGTGATTTTGGGGAGAAATTTCCTCCAGTAACATTCAGAACAGCAAGAAAACCATCAATTCTCTGCAAAGAATTTATGCCAAAGTAATGAGAGAAACAGATAAAATGACTCAGAGGATGGACAGTGAAGTTGTAGATGCAGCAAACCATTTATCATATTACAGGAGTGTCAATGCTAACCTGATTAACCTTTGCTGATACCAGTCGGCCAGACAAGAGGGATTCCTCAAATGAACCCACCAAGGACCTCCTAACAGGCAGTCCAGTCAGGCTTCGAGCTAATTTAACAGCTTCCGACTTGGATTTCAAATCCTGATTCCATTGCTGTTGCATCCCGTTGGGACTCTCAGGACTAAAGAGGAAAAACTTTTTCTGCAAAATATCGACATCTTCCAATGAATTACTTGGAGCCCTAAAAGTCTCCTCTTTCCAAGAAGACATGCCTGGGATAGTCCCATCAAGTGAAGGGTCCATGTTCTTCAAAGTCATAATGTAATCATCATCTGCCTTTGGTGTACGATCCCCGCATAGTTCTCCAAATTTCACTCTTTCAGGAAATTTTGGGCCAAGAGGAGATAAAGAAAGTGGATGCAGCGCCACCTTTCTTGAATTTATGGCTATTGCTCCAGACTGTGACCTTACCTTTATCATTTCTGGGGAGTGATCAAGTCCAGATGATGATATGAACTGAATATGTGATTTTGGCTCCTTGGTTTCAAGCAAAGGACCATCAACTACAAAGGAGGAGTTTATAGTACACTTCTCATCCAATGAATTCTTCCACTCTGGGGAACAAGATGCAGACCAAATAGTAGAACCGAAACAATTGGAGTTGCCAATGTGAGCTTTTTTATGCTCTTGAAATGTGGGAACATTAGAGCCATCTTCGCATCCAAAGGTCTTATGGATCCCATCACCAATGTTTAGAGAATTGCCATTAAATTGATCTTGGAGATGCATTCCATTCATAGGAGACGATAACCGTTTCCTGGCTACTAACCCAGTGGCCTCATTTGTGTCGCCTGTGACAGCCACCCCACTAGAAGAATGTCGGTTTGCATTGAACAAATCAAGAGGAGAATTAAAGTTTCTTGGTTCAAAACCAACAATTCTGGGAATAGATGTCTGAACATTTGGACCTACTTTCTGACTTAACCAGTTATTTTGTTCCATGATGTTGATCTTCAAGGAATGCATGTTTGATCGACCGGTACGCATATTCGAAAAATCTGGTTTATTTGGAATCTCTGTCATGGTTTTCCTTTGGAGCTCTCCAGAAGAAGAGCATGTCATATCCTGCATGTGATTTCCCATGTTTCCCCCATGCAAACCACTTAAATCACAGCTACTCATGCCAGCAATTCTGGATGGAGGTTGCATAAAAGTGCATAGTGATGCTGCCACTTCCTCAGCAATACTGCTAGAAGACACTTGAGGCAAGCCCATCTTCAAAAGAATTTCAAGATAAAGTCCTTGGTTAACTTTGCTTCTTTTCCCTTCTTCTCAGTGCATTCGTGCATAAGAATCAAGTTGCATTTCTATCTTCCAAGTGACCAAACGGTTTCAAGTTGCTCAACCATCTATAACTTCTTAAATATGAGAGGAGCACTTCTAAGTAGCATCTGACTACACATTTAAAGTAAAGCTAATATACTATACTGCACATGCCTACCCCTATATCTGCATCTCGACTATTTCTTTCATCAGATCACAAGGCACTTGAGCAGAAATAAGCAGTTCATGGTTGTTCCAGATATCAATGCCCCCGTCCTGGAATTATAAGCTTAGTCAGAAACTGGTGATTGACAATCTAAATGCAGGACTACGCCCTTTTGTCATTTGGAAAAGTTTAAGCAACTGAAATATCCTACCCAACTTAACCTTAATCGTTACAACTGATGTAAAACAAAATCCAGAGCTATAATAGAGGCTTAAGAGTGATGCAAAAAACAAAAGTGAATCAAAAGACTGAGATTCCGAGAAGACTCGATTTAAGAAAACTCAATTCGGCCAGTTTCGATTCATAGAATCCAATGACAACGAAGAATCTCCATAACAACTAACAGATACTCCAAGAAAATATTAAACTTTTGACAACTACGCAAATGTCGAACCCCCATTGTAATATCTGATCAAACAAGTACTCAAACACTTTGACATGATCGAATAACAAACAGATAAAGACTGCACGAAGATAAGAAGCTCAGTCCAGATTATCAACAACCCAACAAAACAATTGGTTTTGTAAGTACATAAAATCTTTCACAGACTTTGTCAGTTTGATTCTTCAGGTGTTTAACATAAAACTCAGAGATGCAACTAAATTTCCAATTCAATCACTAACACCCAGAAAGCCAAACCAGAAAAAGCCAGAATTAAATTTCAGTCCTTTTCCTCATCAAACCACAAAAGAGCAATACTTGATCAATAACCAAAAAAAAAACAACACCAAAAACCGAAAGGGTATTTGTTTGTGATAGAAACGCACCTAAAGATGATCAAAGATTGGAACTTTGATTGCAGAAGACTACACCCAAATGAATAAAAAGCTTCCTTTCCTTGTGGGTCATTCAACAAGCCTCTTCTTCTTTCTTCTAACTCGAATTCTCTTTGCAATTCCGATGGTTTCCATGCTCTGCCTTTTGTGTGTGTAAAAGGATGATGATGATGTGTTGGGTTGCGTTGGGGGTTTGGATAGTGGTGCTTGAAGATTTGGTGATGGCCTCCCAATTTTTATCAATAAACAAAAAGAAAACCAATTTAAAAATTGTGAGTCATGAATTAATCAATGAATGAATAGCTCTCTGTCCTTTGTAGTTTATCCTGAATTTTCTGACTGGCTCTGGCTGGCTGCGGTTTTCGGTTTTCCTTTCTTTGTTTAGGTGGCATTGCTTTGTTGCCGAACCAAAGTAAACCTGATCAAACCCAAAACCAGGGGCTCTCTCTTTTTTACCATTGATAAATTCCTAAACTTATTATTGCATCACATGTCCTGTCTACCTCCAACTCTGTCTCTCCCAGGACTTTTGCCTTTCGTTTTATTTATTATTTGGAGGGCAGAGAATGGCTCTCCTTTGTTGAATATGAGCGTGTACGTGCTAGAACAGTTCTCATCCCACCCCATCTGCCTACTACCTATCATTAAACTTGCACCTGAAGTCTCGACTTCTTCTATGAAGTTTGCAAACTTCAATGGATGATGGATCCTACTATCGATTACCTGCTCGATCTTAGTCAAATATTTTACTACGAGAGAGCATGGGTACTTCTAGTGTTTTATCATATGTTACTGTGAGGCATTTCGATCGAAGTTTGTTTCTTAGATATATCTCTAATGGTTTTTGCATTATGGCGCATTTCTTTGTTTCCTATGCAATGTCAATGTCATTGCCTTTGAGTTTCTTCCACCAAAATTTTCTTCCCTTTTCGGTTTATGTCATTTTCCCCCAACTTGGTTTCATTGCTATTTTCTACCTACACCGTGGCATGTGCTGCGTTACTAGGTGAATATTAAAACTATTGAAGCAAATGTAACCTCGGAAAAGAACTCATTAACCACTTGGTATGCATTGTGCAGTGTCAATGTGTCATGGTGTGTGAGAAAGCCACGTACATCTCTATTGCCAATTACATGTTTACAACTATGTGTGGACAAACAGAACCCAAGTGAGTCACTAAGCCAAATGAAAACTCGGTGCCAGAATGAGCACCGTTGAGCTTCCCTCACTAGTATCCAAGTACGACTAGGCCTAGTTCACTATATGTCTCACCACGGCATGCAACTTATTCCAGTCAAAAACTAGCAGCATACATACTTCTTCAACAATCAAAAGCTACATTTCATTGTCTATTTTTTAATAGGAATTATGGAGTTACTGTTTTGAAATACAGAAAATATAAAAGGAGAGCAAAAACACTTTAGAAGCTACATTGTGGCTATTCTCATTAATAGTAAAACGTAGATTACAAGAGTTTATATAGCAAGACAACTAGGTTGAAGAGCTAAAATATCAAACTACTCTGCTCTATATTTCCTATAATCCTAACATTTTTGCTCCTCTTAGTATTTAGTTTCCGACCACAATGGCGTCAACAGTGGCAATGCAATCGATTCTGGGAAGCTCCGTGGCTTACGGAGCATGCAAGAACAAAGTGAACCAGATAAACGTTTCTGCTGTTACTTATGCTCCAAGCTATCTTCAAAGGTTTTCCAACATGAGGGTAAGCTCCATGGCTGAGGTAATAATTCCAACTCTTAAATTAGTCCAAGATATCACATAATGCATCTTCCATTCTTCCATACTCATATATATTGATATTCGAGAAAATATTGTCATCTATGTGCAGGATGGTCAGAATCAGGAGCAACAAACTACTGTACCAAGCACGTTGGGAAGTTCACAGACACCAGCTCCTTCATCACCTCTTCCTCCTCCATCTCCTAAGGTACCTGACTACGTACCCCAAACATACGTATTTATAATATGATTGTGAGCCATTACTGGTTTCGTATATCCTTGTCACACTCACACCTTGTTTCATTTATATTTAACATGTAAATGCAGGTCAGCACAAAGTTTTCAGACGTTTTTGCATTGAGTGGACCGGCGTCAGAGAGAATCAACGGCAGGCTAGCAATGGTGGGCTTTGTGGCGGCTCTAGCGGTCGAACTGTCCAAGGGCCAAGATGTGTTTGCTCAGTTATCCAACGGCGGAATCCTATTGTTCCTTGCCACCAGTAGTTTGCTTTCAGTGGCATCCTTGGTTCCATTGTTAAAGGGTGTGACTGTGGAGTCCAAATCAAAAGGGTTGATGACCTCAGATGCTGAGCTATGGAATGGAAGATTGGCAATGTTGGGCCTGGTAGCTCTGACCTTCACCGAGTATGTGACAGGAGGAACCCTAGTGTAGATTGATTATTCATTTTACATGTAATTACACATTACAAAATATAAATGAGAATGCCACATTTGGCAAAGATTTCGTAGATTTTGAAGTGCACTGTACTAATCAAGTGATGATGAAGATTTCAGTCTCTTCAAGCAAGTACTTAACAAGAACATTTTAATAACTTTGTTGCAGCCACGGCTAATAAGAATTAAATCTAGCTACGAGTTAGTAAGTATATTAGTATATTACGATAGCTTTGTTTGGCTAATACATTATTAATTTTTTTTATGTAGTATATTTAACCATTACCATGTACCAAATCTAGAAACATCTGGAATACATGTATAAAAGTGAAACTTTTGTTTGTTGGATGAATTGTTATGATCAAATGCCTATATAAGCAAAGTACTCGAACAAATTCAGCACAACTCTGGTTGCCAGATTGCCATTTTTATTGTTTGGTAAGCGGTAAGCCATCGTTTTCTATTTCTGTTGCAAATAATTAATATTTGTTTTTGGAAATGGAAAAAAATAAATTCAGAAAATAATGTCCATCATTTTCCAATTTCCAAAAAGAAAGAAAAATCTCTTTCCCTTCGAATTTAATCTCACTACTCACTATCTCTATTTACAAGGGCAAGTAAAGCATCTCAATAGGGTTGGAGACTTGGAGCTTTATTCGTTTATTGTGTCATCTCCTACCTCAACCCCAACTGGGTCTTTCATCTTTTTTCACTCAAGGGTTTCTCTGTAAGCAATTCAATTGAAGATGGTGGACTTTGCTAGGGTTCAGAAGGAGCTTCTGGAATGCAGCAGAGACATAGAGCGCTCTGGCATCAAAGTCGTCCCCAAAAGCGATGGTAATCTTGCCCATTTAGTTGGAACCATACCCGGCCCAATGAGCACTCCTTATGAAGGTGGCACTTTTCAGATCGATATCTCATTGCCAGGTTTGGGTTCTGTTCAATTTGCAGTGTTTGTTTCTGTGTAATTTAGGTTCTGTTTGGTTATTGAGGAAAGGTGAAGACTTTGATACTGATATGGGTGAAAGTGAGCATTTTTATTGTAGTAAGATTGTTGGGTTTAAAGGGTTTTGAATTGAAGGCATTTGCAGCATGAAAGAGTGTTGCTTTTTAGTTCTGGGGGTTTATGAGGTTGTGTCAAATTTTGGGGGAGAGTAAGTTTGCAAGTGTTGAATTGCTGATTTTAAGTTCTGTTTTGTAATTGGTTAGTTTGGTGATGGTCTGGATGTTTGGTTTGGATGTAGTGGGTAAAAGCAGCACCATGTTAGGGTAGTGATTGCTTTTGATTAAGCAAAAGGAGTAAGCTAGCTGTTTTAACATGATTGTGTGACTGTCGTGTTTCTTGCAGATGCGTATCCGTTTGAGCCTCCCAAAATGCAATTCACAACCAAAGTTTGGTAGGTTGAACTTATACTAATGTCTGTTCCGCTTATTTGTTTTGTGATTCTGTTTTATGGACCACATACTCTGGGATATTATATGAGATGTTCTTAGACATAACTTTTTCTTTGCACATTGACATATAACAGTTGGAAACTTGCCCCAAAATATCATGAAGTAGGTAGTGAGAATGAAATTCGCGTTCTGATTGGAATTAGGTTTCTTTCTTTTAAATCGTATGTAGTCCACAGACATTGAAGTGAATGAACCACCTATTGCATGTACCATGGATTGAGTATAGAATACTGGGGAGTTCTTTGATCAATTTGGACTACAAGTTGGAAACTTTGGTACTTCAGGTTTAAGATTTCTATAGTTGTCGATTTAGCTTGAGGTTCAATATTGTGTGCACATTTGATCGTAATTTTCTAAAAAATAGTAAACCATTTTTGAAGAAAAGTTGTAAGAGAATACTCATTAACTATAGGTATATGAATCATTATTGCATATGTTTTTATTTGTTTGTGTATTTTCATGTTGAAGGCACCCTAATATCAGCAGTCAAAGTGGAGCAATATGTCTGGATATTTTGAAGGACCAATGGAGCCCAGCTCTCACATTGAAAACAGCACTTCTTTCTGTACAAGCGTTACTTTCTGCTCCTCAACCTGATGATCCTCAAGATGCTGTGGTGGCACAACAGGTATATTCTGCTTCTAACATATTTATCTTAAATTGAGTCCTTCAATTGATGTTAGGTTCTGTTCTGTGAAGTTGCTCCTTAGAGAGTTTCAGACTGATCCACAAATTGCCTCCAATCTTGCCTAGATGAAGCCTCTTGATTATTCATTCATTTTAAAGATTACATAAAAGATTATCATTCTGATATTGCGTCCCTAATAATAATGCAGTATCTGAGAGACTATCAGACCTTTGTTGGCACAGCTCGATACTGGACAGAATCCTTTGCTAAGTCATCATCTCTTGGGATTGATGAAAAGGTCAGTCTGACATTCCCTTTGATATGCTTAATTTTCATGTCCTGTGTAAGAACATGTATATTAACTTTGTTGAATATTGCTCGTTCCAGATCCAATGAAACAGTCTGTGGCAAATTTGTTTGAAAGTAATTTAGTAACAACTCTTGACCAATAAATTATCCTTAAATTGAGAGATCTGTAAGCTAGTTATTTTGTTTACAGGTAAAAAGACTTGTAGAGATGGGCTTCCCTGAAGGTCGGGCAAGGAGTGCTTTGGAAACTGTTGGTGGGGATGAGAACTTGGCCCTTGAAAGTCTTTGCTCCGGTTAGCTAAAAGGAAAAGCTTTTACAGATGACATCAGCTAGCTATCAGCAGACTTAATCTTAATTAAGTATATATATTTACATATGCCACCCACCGTGAGAGGCTGGGAATTACAATGACATAAATGTTTAGTTGGATAGAAGGATTTGTTGGTTTAGTTCATATCATCTTTTCCTGTTTTCTCGTATTGGTGCAGACTTGCTTTCTTTTTATCCTCATTAACCTCTTTCTTCTGTGGCAAGTAGTATGCCAATGATTTGCTTCTCTGCAAGCTGCTTTTGTTGCAAGGGTGGTGTACTGAATCCAATTGTTTTAGTGGGCAAGCAAATGTGCTTGTTTGAAATATCAATCCCGAGTACTATACTTTAATTCTTGGTCTGATTGGTTAAAATGCAAAGCATGTTCCTTTGGTATCTCAATTCCAGTACTTTACTGATCGGTAACGTTTTATATGTTCAAATTTTTGAAGAATGACGTAAAGCTTTTATATTGATCAAGAAGTAGGTAACAACATGAATATGATTCACCCTCACGGTCTAAGTATAAATTGAATGCAAAACAACCAAGTCGTTTTTATATAGCAAAATACGCAATACTATTACAATGTTGAATTTGACTTTTCTGTTTGGATTTGTTTGGAATTTTTATAACTATTGGATGGATGGTTTGGTTACAACCATCATTTGTTATGGTCTGAACTAAACCGTGAGACTTGTTTGGATGCATAGCTAGCATTCTATTATGAAAGTACAAAATATTTTTTTCTTTTTTGAGGGAAAGGAGTCAAGCTTTGTTCATTATACGACGCCACTCCGTCTAGAGAATGGATACTCCGTAATACACAATGCGAGATTTAAAAGAGCAAATACATAAAACACTGAAAATGAACGTACTGATTGTGAAGAAACTGTTTTGGCCACGATCCTCAGCAGGGAGAGAGAGATGGTAGCAGTCAATGCTTATAGGGATGCATGGCGTGCCACCGCGCGGACGCGGAATATAGTAGGGTTGTTGTTGTAGTGCACTGACCTGTACTTCTAATCAAACGAAAGTAGGGCTCCAGTGCCACCTCGCAGACGAAGATTTACAGTAACTTCTTCGTCACCAATATCGATACTCGCGGTTGTAGCGAGCAGAGCAACCAAATGAAAGGAAAACGAGAACGGAAGGGAGCTCCGGGGAGCTTGAACAGTAAAGGGTGCAAGGATTCCGGGGAGCCTGGAAAGTAAAGAGACAGAGCTCCGGGGAGCTTGAAAGGAAAAGGGTTGCTAAGGCGAGATGTTTTAGCGTATGGGTTCGACTAGGTCGATAGTTGTATTGTATTTTCTTTGAGTTGTTGAGTGTGTGTAGAGAAAGTATCCCCGAACTCCTTTATATAGAGTTATTTTAGAGCCACAAGGGTTGGCCCAAAGCATGTCAAAGACTTGTGAAAGTCTTTAAAGATAAATGTGACGTAGGCGATGTTAATCACTTCGTGGTCGTCGCTCTGTTCTAAACAGTAGAGTTCGCCTAGAACACTTCTTGGACGTATGCCCCTTCTAAGCACTATATGAGTGCCCATTGAATACTAGAAGTCTGGACGTGCATCCAAAGTAGATATGCACAACTTGCATGTATATCTCCTTAATCAAATAGAATTAGGAGCGATCATATGCTTCACGTCTACACCAAGCTTGATTGCACCACTGTCCGAATTCATCTCGCATGCAAACTTACTCTTCGCTCGCAATCCATCTCACATGCAACCTTTATTCTTCGCATGCATATAGACTCCGCCATCATTTAAACATTGGACCAAGTCAACTAGAATACCTCACGTCTCCTAGTCCTTCTATGCGAAGTCTTTTCCTCGCACGTGAATTGTACATCTAGCTCACATGACTTTGTTGGTGGGCCATCACTTGTAAATCCAATATTTCGGGCTCACCAGTGTGATGTGAACCATAAATTTAACTAACATTCACTTTAAACAATTACTATCCAGTAAAATATTAATTTAAATGTAAACAGAAACTTCTCAGGTTCTCATTATTAAATGTGCAAGGGAGAAAATTCCCCGATACGTATCAGCCTACACAGGAAATCGTACATCGAATCAGCAGAGTAATCGAACTGAAACACATTGCCAACCCAGAAAAACCTACACAGAAATAGCAGAGTACGTAATTAAGCCAACTGAAACATATTTTGAAGAAGGAAACATTTCAATAACAATGGTAAACAGCAACTCTCCTTTGAGGAGGAGGCTGACATATAACAAAGAAAGCCATTGCTAACACTATAGCCAGCCCCAGCCCCAGCAACAATGTATCATCCGGATCCGCGCAGCAAGAGAACCTTCCCATTCTTCAAAGCCAAACTCTGAACTTCTTTCCAAGCTAGGAAGATCTCAACAAGAAGAAAAGAAGCGTTTCAACGACGTGAGAGTGAGCTTAAGCAAATACCGTGAGGCTTTAGATGAAGGGAGAAAGTACGAACTTTCTATCCATGGAGTGCTTATGCAGCCTGTGAGAAGTTGACACGTGTGATTAACAATCTGGTGCCCCAACTTCGAGTGGTTTTGGTTGTCTTTGCTTCTTTGTGGCTACCACTCAACCTGAGGTTTCTGATTGTACTCGATTCTTCTCTACCTTTATTTCTACTTCTATGTATACCATAATTTTTTTATATGAAAATGAGTTTCCTATAAACCCCATCCAAACAAAGACCAGAACCTCAATATTTAAGTAAGCTAGGAACCAATATAAACTGGTTGTTGTGCATTAGTGAATAGGTTAAGAGAGGGAAAATGAGGATGAAAAATGATGGTCGTATAAGATCCCCAGTTGTATTATAATGAAGCATGGAAAATGATATATATATATATATGAAAATGAAAGCTTGAAAGACTAATAATTCGATGAACTAAATGTCGTGAAGGTATAATTCTAGTAGTTTGAATTGTGCTGATTGTCTAATATATATACCTCACTTTCAAATACATTTACTTATGCGTCTTTGTCTTCAAGATGTTTGTATGTGAACGATCGATTTCTTCAAACATCGTTGTTTTGACAACTTTAGAATAAGAGATTATAAAACTTGAATCTTTTTTTGTCTTCTTGGGTAATCGATCAGAGTGAAGCTTAAACTAGTATATGAATGTAAAAAAGAGACTACTAAACAACTTTGTATACTAATTCCTAAAAGTCGAAGAGGATGTTCTGGTGAAACTCTAACAAATCTAAACATTGATATTTTTTATTCTGCAGTTCTACCTAACTCAAATGATTCAAACATGAACGTATCTTATAATCAGAGACATAAAAAATGAATGCAGGAGTTTTTCTAGAAGGAACTATATATTGTATAGTTGTTCCTCTATATATCTCCTTTGCATTTTTTCTGTTTCAGTTTTGAATGGAAGACTCTGATGGTCAATGACAAGTCCAATTTCCATTCAATCACGGCACTTTGAGGTTGGAATTCCTTCAATTTCAATTATTTGGTTCTATTCCTTATAATTCTCCCATTATACTTCAACATTCCTTGACATGCACCTTTCCCATCTTTGAGAAGGAATTGAAGGAGTAATCACAAAACAAAACCCTCTTTTTAAGACTCGACATGAACTCGGTCATGATTTTTAAAGATATTTCTTGTTACTATATTAAAGCTCTAACACTTTGCATAAACATCAACAACAAAATTAGCTTTTTTTTGAAAACAAGCAACAAAATTAGCTTTTTTTTTTTAAAACAAGCACGAAACTCATAATGTAGAAGATAACTTTATATGTTCCAAGCATTACTTATAACTAGCATTATAACCTAGTTGAAGTTTCAAAGATATTAAGCATACATTTTGATGCAAGTAAAAGTCTATGATATACATTTTGAATGCTTGACGTCTTGCTTCGACTTCAAAGGGAACTCAAACTGTGCATGACTAGTGAGGAGTGAGGACTTACAATTGTCCTTCTGACGTTTGCTTCTTCACCACAAACTGAATCCATTTCAACTTATAGCTTTGCTCCCTATTCTTGTTTCTAATAGTAAATGCAAATACCCAACACTTATATCCTTCTTTTTAATGTGTCTGGTAGGGTAGTTGTATAATTGATTTCCAACTCATTGATAACTTTTTTTCACTTGCTTTTGCAGAAAGTAACTAACCCTTTAAACTGTTTACTCTCAACCTAATAATTCAGCCATAAGGAAGAAGTCGTGTGTCTTATTAGAATGCAGGAGTTTAAAATTTGAAGGGATTAGAATGTCAATCATGAGATTAGGGTAGTTGATGGCTTCATGCACTAAGAGATTCAACTCTGTTCTATCCAAACATCATAGTCTAAACCAACCATCTAGATATTTCAACTTGAGTGTAGCTTCAAAGATACTTTTCTCCTGATTAATCGTTTGTTCTATCCATTTAGACTTGTTATCAATAAATTTCAAACCGATAGTTGCAACATACATGTCAAAGAACAAATTTCCTAATGGGTTTCTTGAACAAGTAGAAGATCATTCCTTATTCAACTTTGAAAACGAGAATACCATTCATTGCTCCTCTTGATGTCTTTTTATGGTCACATCTTTAGTTTTACAAGTGAATGTAAATGTCTGTTCAAAAACTTATTATGCCATTACGGTAATCTGAAAGCGTCTGACCTAAAACGAATATGTTTGATTATACGTCATGAGAAAACACTTCAATAAAAGAAACATTTTCAAAGTTTAAAGCTTTAAACTGTGAAGTGCTTCATTTTCAACCGAAACACGTTCAATAACGAGGCAGAGGTCACAAACAACCCAAGAAATGAAGAAATCGATCAGATTACAAGTCTTGGTATCTTTAATGTATCCATAAAAAACCCCATAAGTCCAATGCAATCATAAAAAAACCAACCAGACAGACATTTCAATGGCTGACCATGTAGAAGACCCAGAACACTATTGCTTCACAAGGAGTTGTCACTCTTTCATGGTTTGGAAAATTCGTACACAAAACAGAAACAGAAATTTCACAAAATATAAAAGTGAAACTTCAGAAAAAGTAGCTTTCTTGGTTTGGTTTTGACTTTAATGGTCCCCCAAACCATTTATGCCACCATCTTCTTCTTCTTCTTCTTCTTCTTCTAGCTTTCTCTCTGCGACTCTTCTTCATCTCTCTTCTCTCTTCTCTCTCCCGCCCGCGGTAAATATCTGAAAATCGTAATAAAATCTTCAATCTTTTGAATCTGAGCGCCGTGGCATTCCCGTAATTAACCCCAAAACCGATGACCCATTTAAGTACAGGATTGCTCAGATTCTGTCTCGCACTCATAGACTGAGCTCCAGCTATTCATTTGATTCTCTCTCAGCTCAAAAGCCCATCTTCTCCTCTCTTCTATTCTCTCTCTGTTTCTCTCACACCAAACGACGTCGTCTGCCGGCGTTTCTAACTATGCAGCAGTACCAAGACTCGAGCTTGTGAGAGCTCCCACCGTTAGCGGCTAAACCGACGCCGGAATCTCGAATGCGTCATCGCCGGAGCTCCGGTCGCTGAGCGATGGGGTGCGTTTTCGGCAAGGTCGCTCGCTCCGATGGCCGTAGCCGGCGGCATCGCAGCCGGAGTATCGAGCAGCCTTCCGCCGCCGCAGCCGCCGTCACCACCGACGGAGTGGTTGCTAGGGACAGGAAGGAGGCGGTGGAGAGGCAGAGAGTGAATCACACCGGCGACTTTCCGGTGATCGAGCGGCGGAAGCCGTTTCAGGTGAACGAGCAAGGCTGGCCGTCGTGGCTGTTGGCCGTCGCCGGCGACGCGATCCAGGGATGGACGCCGCGGCGGGCCAACACTTTCGAGAAGCTATCTAAGGTGCTTAGGAGATTCAAAGATCTCAAATTTTTTTTGCTAGCTCAAATCTGTGTTCATCTGAAAATCTGTGTGCTTTTTTGTGTGTTCAGATTGGGCAAGGGACTTATAGCAATGTATATAAAGCTAGAGACTTGATTACTGGGAAAATCGTGGCGCTAAAGAAGGTTCGATTCGATAATTTGGAACCAGAGAGTGTTAAATTCATGGCTAGAGAAATTAATGTGCTGCGGAAACTTGACCATCCAAATGTGGTTAAGCTTGAAGGGCTAGTCACTTCAAGGATGTCATGTAGTCTGTACTTAGTTTTCGAGTACATGGAGCATGATCTGTCCGGGCTAGCCGCCTCGACGGGGATCAAGTTCACCGAGCCTCAGGTACATTGTGGATTAGCTTCTTGATTGAATGAGGTTTTATCCCTTTATGTTGCTAATTAGATTCCATTGAAATGTGGGTGGGTCTTGGGAGCAACTGAGTTAGATTTTTTGGTGTCTACCTTTCAAGCTTGTATTTATGCGTTTGGATGTGTTGTCTACTTCGCTTTATATTACCACTTTGGCCTCTTGGAACTCATGTGGCAGTTGTCCTTTTTGTTTTGCTTGCTTTGAGGCTTTGAGCTTTTCTGATGAGGCTTTTTTAGGCTGGATTGGGTCCCATACTTGGAGGTTTGGAAATCCAGGTTTTTATGATATATATGCATAGGGAAAGTCATATGATGCCATGGCTATGTCGGGTATTTAAATTTAGGAACTTTCCTTGCTCACATCACTGTGTTAAGCCTAGATGAAAAGGTGAGATGATGCATCAGAAGCTCTGGGGAAGAAAGGAACTTGTTTGTTTTTTATTGCTTGGATTTACATGGGGAGGGGGGGGGGGGGGCTAAGAAAATGAATTTAAAATTCCGTTACCTGTGGCTTTAGTTAACCTGGAATGCCACCCTGTTTAACATTGCTTTTGATATATGCTGCAAATTCTTTGAGTCTCCTTTATCCTTTATCCTTTTTTTTTTTAATCTCCTCCCAATCCTTTTTCCCCATAACTTCTAATAGTCCTGCTTCTACCAACTAAAATCTATCTAATGGTGTTTCAAAGATTTTCGACCAAAAAAAAAAGTTTCAAATATGCAGTTTTTGAATCACAAACACAAACACAAACACTGTCACAATGTAGTGGATACTGGAAACTAACATGTATGCCAGTTTTTATTTTTCAATTCACTGACACTCAACGGGATGAAAATGCTACAACCTTATAATTCCTATGAACTGAACTGCAAGTTTAATAAATTATTCTGTTTTATTGGTTTTTATAGTTTATAGATATCAAATTGGCAACTCTTTGCCTCAAGACTTTCTACGCACTACTACATATTGTCATTATCATTTTTCTCCATCCTGGTAGCACGAGCAATAAGCTGTCAGGTTTCCACTTTCTCTGCCGAATCATCCATATATTGTTGATGGCTTATTATACAGTTATGCTTGAAAGTCCACTTACTTGAAAATGATAAATGGACTTAAAAATTGTATCTTACAGAAATGCAATCTAGCACTTTGTTGGTATGCTTGTATGTGGCTTCCCACACAATTTGAATATGCTTTGTGTGGCTTTCTTATTCACATACACAGAAATATGACATTTAGAGGCTGGTTTGTTTCTCACGATAATCCCTGTGGCAGGTCAAGTGCTATATGAAACAGTTACTGTCCGGACTTGAGCATTGCCACAGCCATGGAGTCTTGCATCGTGATATCAAGGGTTCTAATCTGCTAATTGACAACGAAGGAGTTCTAAAAATAGCTGATTTTGGACTGGCTACATTTTTTGATCCTCATCAAAAGCAACCCATGACTAGTCGAGTAGTTACTCTCTGGTACCGACCGCCTGAGCTTCTTCTTGGGGCCACTTACTATGGAGTTGGTGTTGACCTTTGGAGTGCTGGCTGCATTTTGGCAGAGTTGCTTTCTGGGAAGCCTATTATGCCAGGACGGACAGAGGTATTATGATTGCCTTTTCTTCAATCTGGCTCTTTTCTTAAGCTTATGGGTTCTGAAGATTTCTGTTCTTATTGATAAGTTGTTCTGTATCTTGATAATTCATCTACTGATCCATACTTTCTAAAAATCTGTGACTCTAAGTATATAACTAGAATGCAACAATTAATGTGAGATGTTATCCATTTTTGTTTTCATACATAATCTTCAAGTTGACAAACACCTATCAATTATTTTCCTTTTTAGGTTGAACAACTGCATAAGATATTCAAGTTATGTGGGTCACCATCTGAGGAATACTGGAAAAAATATAAACTGCCAAATGCAACACTTTTTAAACCACAGCAACCATACAAACGCTGCTTGGCAGAAACATTCAAGGACTTCCCACCTTCTTCCCTACCTTTAATTGATTCTCTTCTCTCAATAGACTCTGATGGACGAGGCACTGCTACTGCTGCTTTGAACAGTGAAGTAAGCATTCTATAGTTAATTTGTATTTTTCTTTCGAGGAAATAGTATTGTTATTATCTATTTATGTTTTGAGAAGGAAAGGCATCATCAGGATGGTTGGTTAATTCAAGAACTTTTTTGAACTTAGTGTCAGCTCCATATATCTTCTTTAAACTTATGTTTCTTTCTAAAATTTATCTAATTGTATATTTTGTGATCTGGGTAACAGTTCTTTACTACTGAGCCTTTTGCTTGTGAGCCATCAAGTTTACCAAAATATCCTCCCAGCAAGGAAATGGATGTAAAGTTACGAGATGCAGAATCTAGAAGGTTAAACTTTTAATCTTCTTTATGTTTACTATTTTCTGGATTTGTTTGGCATATTGACAGATAATATCTATTGTGCGCAGGCAAAGAGGTCTAAGTGGGAAGCCTAATGCTGATGCTCCAAAGAAAGTTAAAGCTCGTGACCGAGCTGGTCGAGCAATTCCAGTTCCAGAAGCTAATGCAGAGAATCAAGGAAACTTAGACGTATGTGGAAACATCTCTCTCTCTCTCTCTCTCATCAACCGTTTTACTGTGCCAGCATTCTTAGTTACATCAAGATCTAACCTTTATGCTTGTCAAGTTAGTTAGTTATAGTATTCTGAGATGATCCTGATTGTCAAATCTGAACTCCCTACTTTGAATATTATGTCTTTGAGTCCCATTGGTCCCTAGTTGCATTGCACTAAATAATAGGATTTTGTATACTTTTATATCATGTCATGGCAATAAAGTGTTGCTGTCAAAAACTGTGGTGGATCAGATGGTCAGATTCGTTTTACATTGAGCCTCCTACTGTTTCTGTCCTTATGATGTCTTCTAATATGTTAATTGAGGAAAGAGAAGCAGCCACAAGTACACTCAGTTTAATAACAGTGGTAGTTGTGGCATCATCAAGCCTTGATATTAGACTTGGTTTTTCAGTTAACTTTTTACTTAAATCTGTGCTTCCTTGCTGATTTCCAGAGGTGGAGAGCGATGACACAAACAAACACCAAGAGCAAGAGTGAGAAATTCCCGCCGCCACATCAGGATGGAGCTGTTGGATACCCCCAAGAAGCATCACATAAAGGCCCTCTGTCATTTGTAACAAGTGATGCTTCATTTGAATCAGTGGTTTTCAACACCAAGTCTTCGGCATCTGTTAAAAGCATGGGAGCAGCTGGGGGTTCTTCAAGGCGGAGGAAAACCAACAGAGAAAACCCTACAAGGGCTCCTTCCAGGAAATTCATCCAGGCGTTTAAGCCCTCCTCGATAGGGCTATCAATGAATCTATTATTTAGCCGTAGTAAATAATCAATTCCCGAGGGTTTTTGAAAGCTGAAAGTAGAGAATGCACAACTTATGTCATTTCCCCCCCTCGAGTTAGGTTTTATTTTTTCTCTGTCAAGCTCAGCTTGGTTTTTGAATGCATTTTTTTCCCTTCATTGTTCCCATTGGTTGTAATATAAGCACTTTGTATAAGTATTCTGCTGTAAAATCCACAGTACAATAGAACCTCGCTGGACACTCACTTAGTGGAGTTCCACTTAGTTTGTACAGTAATTTGAAGAAAAAGCTTCCTTGTGACAATTCCCCATTTTGAAGTGATGATGCATAAGTGATGCATTGAGGGACAGCTTGCATATATTGAAAATCAAAGATTATGTGCCATGGCTGCTTAACTACCCGATTAAACCAGATTTGGACATTTTCAAAGCCATTAAAATCTTCCATCTATATACTAGTATAGTTGAACATACGTTCTTCACCAGGACATTCTTTTGCGTCAATATTTGAAAAATGGTTTTGCTAGCTATATGACTGCATACTAATTCCAAGTTTGACTATGAAAGATGATGATGGATGTGTGTGTGTGTGTGTCTATATATAGAACTTAATCCATGAAGATAATTAAGTAAAAGGGAGGGATTGTTGCATGTGTTTTCCCCAGGTCGATCAAGAACTCAAAGATCGATGATGATGATCATTAACCAAGTAGTTAAGAATAAGAAGCATATGATCCTCCTCTTCAATTGTCTGGCCCTCCTGATTGTGTTTGTATGGAGCTGCTGCATGTTTTTCACAGGTAACTCATGCGTAGCTTGGTGAAGTTTAATCTTTTGAGTTAAATCCTCACAGTTCACAGCTAATATATTATATATATATATATATATATATATATATATATTTGCATGTGTATCATATTTATATGTATAGGTAAGGAGGAGATAGAGTACAAGATGATGAACAGACAAGTTCGCAAGATGGGGCGTCATGGTGGTGGTGGAGAAGGAGGTCCTTTGCTCTTGGAGTCGATACTAGCGGCACAGCGCATCTTTCATTCACCACCACCACCTCCGATCGGGCTACCCAGTTCACATAATTGATCCAATTTGTTTTCAGTCTCTCGGGGATTCTGTCCATGATATCATGCAATGTATACATAGTGATTGTGTTCATGAACAAAATTGACGGGAAAGTTTAATTTGTAATCATTTTAGAAGTCAGAACCTCTCAGCAGGATAATGAAGGTTGAAGTACAACTTAGCTTTTGAAAGTTTGAAGTACAATTTGTAATCATTTTGCAAGACTTCATCCTGATCAATTAGCTATTGCAAGCTTCAACAAATCTGAGAATTGATGAGCAGCAAGTTTGTTTGTTTTCCGTATTAATTAAAGGGAAATATTGTGCAATAGGAATGGAAATAAAATTTTAATTTAATTACAATATCAACCAAACAGCTACGTGAAAATACCAAAACTTTTTCTATTTCATATTAGTACGGAAATGAATATAAATCATTTCCCTATCTTGACATTCCTGCTAACTAAACAGGGCCAAAGACTCATCAATTTACTATTTAATAGAATCAAGAATCAATGTCTATTTTGATTGCTAAGACATAAAGACTCATCAATTTAATAATTATCTTTCTTAACACGGTCGATTTCTCAAAAACTGATTGGGTAGTCAAAAATTTAGGGGGTTCAATGATAGATTTAAGGAAGATTTAAACCCATAATCAATATTAAGTAGCTAATTAAGAACCAAAAGTCATATAATCCCAAAACCTAAGGAGGGGTCTGGACCACTTCGGGGCTAAGTGTAGATCCGCCCCTAACTACTTCATATATGATAGAGAGATCCTATATATTTTTTCCCTTAAACTTGCATGCCAAGGTATTACACTGATCAACAATTCAACATGGCTGAAGATTCCCATCATCAGCTAGTGCTAGAGATGTCACAAATATCGCCGCCACCTGTCACGGCCGGCTCATCATCATCCTCAACCTTTCTTCAACCTCCGGCGCCTCAACTTATGCCAATCCAACTGACCTACCGTAATTATCTACTCTGGAAATCCTTGTTCGTCCCAGTTCTGGAGGCTTATGACATGCTGAATCTCGCCGAAGGAAGAGAGCAGTGTCCACCACAGTTCCTGACTAGTGAAGAAGAGAATAAACAAGGATGCAGTGTCGAAAACCCTGCCTATACCAGTTGGATCAAGAGGGACATGTTCGAGCCCAGTTGATATTTCGGTCCAAAACTAGATAATAAGTTTTAGATAACATTTAGGCCAGTACCTGTGACCATTTTTGAATTAAAAACCTGCTAAAGAGCGCGAACTTCGGAAGCGCGCGAGGTGGTTTCCTACGAGGACTATAGCGCCGCACGGGGTAAGGAGACTTTTGTTATTTGAGTTCGCATAGAAGACTACAGAGTTTTTGATAATGCGGGGATAGTACTTGTGACGTAGGCGGAGTTTGGTTGTGCGATTGGACACGTGTCATCTAGATGTTTAGTTCGCGAGCAAGACGTGTCCTTGTGTTACTCTAATTGCTGAGTCCGAATTGAATTGTGGTTACATCTTTATCAGTTGGTTACGAACCCCTATAAAAAGGGAGGTTCGAGGATCATTTACACACACAATCAAATCATACACAACTCAACAACTCTTCGAGATTCTCGAAACCTTAACGCTAAAGTGCATCTCGCCTTAGCTTTCAGAGTCCGTTTGGTCTCGCTTGTACTTACTGTCCCGATTAATTGCTCTGCTCGCTACCCACAGTGAGTATCGATTGCAAGTGAATATGAGAGCTACTCGTAATCCCTCGTTCGCGAGGTGGCACTGGAGCCCCTTCGTTTGATTAGAAGTCAAGCACCAGCACATTCTCATTCCGCGCCTGCGCGGTGGCACGCCTCGCACCCGTTGTTTACTTTTAGTATTGCTAAGTTACCTCTCTGCCCATGCTGAGGATCGTGGCCAAAACAGGACAAAATGTTTCTAACTTGGATCAATGCAAGCTTATCTCCAAGCCTTCTCTGGCACACAAAAGACTTCACAAGCGGACAAGCTCTGTGGTTACACTTGGAAAACCTTTTGGCTCAATCTGCAAAATCTCGTGTACTACGGCTCAAGGCTCGCCTCCAAAACCTGGACAGCCGCAGATACGAGCACGCGTACGAATACAATAATATGGAACACTACTTCAAATACGTTCAAGAAATCGCTGATGAACTTGAAGAAGCAGGGTCTCCTGTTAATGAACGTGAGTTAATTTCCCACATCATTCAAGGACTACATCCACCTTATGATGAATTGGTTTCCTCCGTCATGAATCAACCTCGGCCGATAACTCGACAAGAATTGCTCCACTTATTGCAAAGTCATGAATACAGATTAATTGAAGAAGAAACTGATAGAGCTTTTAAATGCATTAATGCGATATTGATCTTCGGGTTTCTTTTGGTCGTTGCACTTAGTATTTTTCTGGTGCGCCGTTTTGTATTTAAAACGGAACGCTATTCCTAGATAGATGGATAATTTTTCGGTTTGTTCTTCGATGAAGTTTGTTTGTTTAGTATTTTTCGGATTTTTGGAGTGTACTCCGGGATAGTTGTTTCTTTCTTATAGCCAAGTGTCTTCCTGGTTTCTTGTTTAAGTTGTATTCAGTACGCTGTTTCTTTCAAGTTGAATTCCAGTCCTATTGTTGACTTCGATCTTCAGTTTCAGCTTCCTTTGTTTTCAACATGCATGTATGCAGCGTAAGACACCTTCCTTTGTCTTCTATCTTTAGTTCTTTACTACCCTAATCATCACTAAAGACACCTACCTACTCTAATTTTGGGTACACATAATCTCGAGGAAGATGAGTTCAAGCCTGCATTCTGAGATTGGAAATTCCTTAGATTTGACCATGCATAACTGCCTTCTTTAAAACAGGCTACTGCCTTATTTTGGTTGATTATTGGAAGTAACAAGTTTATGTTGAATTATATGTCTCTAATCGATTCAGCATGGTTATATTTCAATTGAAGCAAGCCGAATGCAGAAGATAACAAGTAGTTAGGGACTTAGGGTGAACTGCTGCAAATCCTACAATGTTGCTAAGCAGCACAAGTTATTTAGTTAACACCTTCAGCCATATGAATGCCATCTAATGTCATTGGTTAACAGAATTATCGACTGTAAAGTTAACAGTTGGCCTAGATTGAAGGATACACTATGAAATTGGAAAACTGAGTGCAAGACTGAGGAATGGTGCACGGATACAAATTTGCTCCTCATCTTATTTCCCCACCTTCATCCCCACCTACCTATATGCATGACACATGTTCCATTTTCTTTAATTCATTTAACCATGGTTAACAATATAAATATAAAATTATTTATTTAATTTAAATTTGTAAGATTGGGTATTGGGTTTTAAGGTGTAGGGTTTAGGGTTTTAAGGTTTGGGGTTTGGGGTTTAGGGTTTGAGGTTTGAGGTTTAGAGCTTATTCTTTTATCATGATTAGACATAGTTAAGTAAAACCCTAAACCCGAAACCCTAAACCCTAAACCCCAAACCCCAAACCTTAAACCTTAAAGACCTAAACCCTAAACCTTAAACCCTAAATGCCCAATTTCTCAAATTTAAATTAAATAAATAATTTATATTGTTAACCATGGTTAGGTGAGTTAAAGAAAATGAACATGTGTCATGCATTTAGGTGGGTGGGGATGAAGGTGGGGAAGTAAAGGTGGGGATGAACATTATTCCCTTCGTTGATCAGGAGTTCTATGGTGAAGAAATCTGTGGTTTCAGAACAGAACTTGAGTTGCTTGGGGTTGTTATCTCCATTGACAGTAGTTACCAACTTATCATTGACAACCTGAAGTCACCATCTTGCATACCCTCTTGGACACCTGAGGTTGTACTCTTAATGCTCAACTGTATGGCTCGATCTAAATCATCTGATAAACTTGTCAATGCATTGAAAGGAGCTAAGTGCCTGAAGACAAGTATCGGTTACAAGTGTCCAGGGAAATGTCTCTCGTTTCATCATGAATGGGGTTGCATTCTTCAGGTCGTCAGTGGTCTTCCTGTCATTGATCATGAATTCTATGGGAGCAACATTTTCCGGTACAGAAATGAACTGAAAAAGATTGGTGTGGCAGTTGATTTTGAAGAGGCTGCAAAAGTAGTTGAGCAATATTTCACGCAGTATGCATCAAAAGTTTCCATCACCAAGGAAAATGTTGCATCATTGCTACAGAACTCTGGGACATCGTATAAATTTCCTGCTGATCTTAGGAGCTGCATTGGTAAAGCCAAGTGGTTGCGTACTCGTCTTGGTGATTATAGAACTCCAAGGGAATGCATTCTCTTTAGTCCCGAGTGGGAATCTATATCCCCAATAGCTCTGCTTCCTTTCATTGATGATTCTGACAGTTACTATGGAAAGAGCATACACGAGTACAGAAAAGAGCTGAAGAGTTTGGGGGTTGTTGTAGATTACAAGGATGGTGTCAAGTTTGTGGCAACTGGTCTTTATCTCCCCAAGGATTCCAGCTGTATTTTTCCTGTAAATGCACTTGCGTTGTTGGAATGCATAAAAGTTTTACTGGATAAAGGTCACACATTTTCTCCCGAGTCTGATTTCATGAAGAAAGTTTCTCAAGCATGGATAAAGACTAATACTGGTTATAGGTCTCCTGAAGAGTCTATGTTGTTTGATTCCAATTTTGGCTCATATTTGAAGCGGACTGATGGGCCTTTCATTGATGAAGAATTCTATGGCGCTAAGATTGCAACATACAAAAAAGAGCTCTCTGCATTGGGGGTTGTTGTTGATGCTGACAAAGGATGTCCCTTGATCCCCAGCCACCTTGATAATCATGATGAGATTGAAGCTTTTGTTCGAATATATAGTTTCCTGAGTGAGTTCAAGTGGGAGCCAGACACTGATGCTGCTCGAAAGATCTGGATTTCAACAGGGGAATGGTTTTGCCCTGATGATTGTGTTATATATGACAAGGATGGGTTATTTGGTTTTCAGTTTACTGTTCTGGAGAAATATTATGAGCTTAAACTACTGCTTTTCTTCTCCAGTGCTTTTAGAGTTAAATCTCATCCTTCAGTTGATGATTACTTGAAGATTTTGAGGGTTTGGGAAAGTTCTGGAAGTGCATTGTCGCATGCTGATTGTTGCAAGTTTTGGAGTTATATGTCGAAGCACTGGAATTCAAAGACAGAAAAGGCAGTTGCTGATGCCTTGATGATTCCTTCAGTTCGGGTTCTGAAGGAATCTTGCTGTGCTACAAGTCTGATGTTTTCATTGCTGATGACCTTCAATTGAAGTTTCTATTTGAACAGGCTTCTCCTGAGTCCATTTTTGTGTGGTACCCTCAGCCAAGTTTGCCTTCCATCCCAAGAACCAAGTTGCTTGACATTTATCAGAAAATTGGTGTTCGCACAATATCTGAATCTGTTCAAAAGGAAGAGGCGTCTCTTGCTGATCATGTTGAAGTAGTCTCTTTGCCAAGGGAAAAGCTGATAAAGAAAGCGCTGATCAGGCTGATTCTTGGTTTTCTGGCTGCTCCTCCAATGGAAATGGAAGCTGAGAAGAGGCTTGTAGCTGTTCAATCCCTTGTGAATGTTAGTGTCGTGGTAACAGCTGAACCAATATCTGTTAACTATAATCTACCTTTATCTTCTGGGAAGATTTTGAATGTCAGAGGAAGCCGCCAGATACGTTTTGATAGAGAAAATTCAAAGATCTTCACTCAAAAAATGGACAAGTCTGGAGGGCAGAAAAGTATCATCGAGTTTGCTACCTTTTTCTGTCAAGCAATATCTGAGAGTGTGTTATGGAATAGCACGGATCATATAGATTCACTCTCTGAGCTGATCAAGGTGGCTGCTTTGGTCGACTTCAACGAGGAAGCAGTTGATTTCTTGATGAAGTCCAAGAATTTGCAGATCTTCTTGGAGGATGCGGAGTTTCTCAGAACTGTCTAGCAGCTACCTTCTTGAGTTATGTGGTCTGAATAATGTGGAGTTTCTCAGAACTGTCTAGCAGCTACCAATCTTTGATCCTTTGAAGTTTCATTTTGCTTTCGTTGTTGGCTTTTCTTTCTGTTGATTTTTCCTTGTTGTTATGGACAAGTGATGCTTTCTTTTGTGCTATCTATAAACATTTCAGCTCACATTGTATTTGCAGTTTCATCAGTTTTTAGATTGCTTAAAAAGTTTCAATATTGGTCTATCTTTCTGAATTAATTCAGTTTTTAGTTATTATTGGAATGATCAGTAAGGAGAAAACGTTGGGGTCTCACAGTCTCCATTGCCCAGTGTTGATGTTCACTCAAAACCAATGTTTCATTATCCATTGCCTTCTCTTATGTCCTGAATGGCAGTGGGATTTATAAGTCCTGAAGTTGTTTTATCAGTTCTGTTCTGAATCAAAAACGTGAGTCATATTAGGAGTGAAAGTGAGTCCATTGGTATTTATGTTTTTGAAAAAAAAAAAAAAATGCATGAACAGGTGAAGAAAGATCTTAGTGATTATCAGTCTAATCAGAATCTGAAGTTTGGGGGGGGGGGGGGGGGGGGGGGGGGGGGGGGTGGGGCTCATCAACCTCTTGCTTTTCGTACAAATCTCACTATTATTCCACGTCATGTTTGTCTTCACTTTCTTCTACTCTTCCTTGTGAAGGCATTTCGTTACCTTCCTTGAGAAGGTTTGCCATTTCTGTCTTTTAGCTTGGAAAATTTGCCTTTACCCAAAGAACAGAGGTTTTCTATCTTTTAGGCTTTTCGCAATCAGCAAATACGGAATATACTCATTTTCTTATTTATTTTTTCATGTTTAAAAATCGGAAATAGAAATGACATACAATTAAGTCATTCTTCAAACAAATTAAAAGACTTGCACTGAATTAGATATGAATAGTTGGAAATCTTTTGTGCTAGGTTTAAATGAGCACATTTTACAACAAGGGTCATTGTCATTTTGTTATTTCTTGTTACCAACTAGATTAGTGGTTGTGAGTAAGCAATCTCATGTGTGAGTAGGCCGTAAATAAGTAATGAAATTATTTAGTTGATTCAAATTTTTTTTTACATATAATACATGCCGGTAGAGTACGTAATAAAAGCAATTATATCACTCCTTGCACATTAGTAGGTGACAACAGAAGAAACAAAACTCACCATCTTAATCTCTTACTTTAGCTAAAGAAAACTATGTTACATGGAAATGCACTCGTTGTCTGCTTTTAAGGTCAGGAAAGTAGAAAGATATCATTCAGATACGAAGGCTCACAACTCTCATCCAATGAGTCTCAAAAGTCTAAAGCTCATGCCAAGCCTTTGCTTTCTGTACGAATCTCTCTGTATAATATAAACAGATGGCTACAGTAATTGACATATATAATCTCTCTCCACTTTCCTAGCCTTGCAGGAGAAGGCTCTTCTCAACCTTCCCCAGAAACAACAAACATGATGACTTCAATAGTAGCTCAATAGACTTCAGGACAATCATCAAATGAGAATATCATTAATAATTTTGAACATACACATCGAAAGAATAAATTGTTGTCTCGTGAAATTTTTTACCCAACATATAATAGTGTCACACTAATAATATGAACTAAACATATCGAAACATACACTATTAGGGTCTCAGGCGTCTAAACAATCTTTACAGTAGACTCATTTTTTACTAAGATAGGATTTGAGAGTAGTTGTTTCGTTTTGTTTCTTTAATACTTTTTTTTCTAGGTTTTTTTTTGTTAGTGAATAATATGATTGTCTTTGACAATTGTTGGGTAGAATAGGTTTTGGTCTGTGCTAGCTGATAATCGAGCAATGATTTGTAATATGGGGTAACCATTTTCTAGATTGACGGAGAGACGTTATGAATATGATCGGAGCTTGACTCCATTTTCTTTTCAAAAAAGTATGAACTAGAGTACTAGACATATCATCAATTATGCCACTACACCAAAAGTCTTGTTTGTTACTTTGTTTTATGAATCTTTCGTCATAAAGTGAAAGAGAGAATTTTTTTTTTTGAAGAAAAAGTGAAAGAGAATTTGATGTACAATAATTGCCATATGTTATAAACATTATAATCTATGCGGCTGTCCACGTAATTACTCATTAGTTATGTAGTCTGATGTAAACCCTACCTCTATATAAAGAGGCTAATGAGAATGAATGAGTAGACGTTTACCTCCTCCCAACTATTCTCTCTGTGTCTTCTCTTCTCTTCTTTTTTTCTTTACTTTACAACACGTTATCAGCACGACTCTACCTTTGAGTTGATAATGACCAAACTCTAAAAGCTAAAAACCCTAAAATTTTCAGAAATTTCCTTTCCGTCGCTAGCTATAGATCGACCTGCTAGCACATGCTTCTTCATATTGATTAAGATTCGATGATGGTCAAAGAGTAGTTGGAGCACCCTCAATTGGTTTTTGCTCAACTCATGATCTATGAATCAAAGCTCTGCATATGTGTATATATCCACGCTATACAATTTCTTCTTCTCATGATTATAATTCGATAATACATATGGATAGATGGACTATTGCATATTCTTTTTTCTGTATCCGTGAATAGCAACCCAGTGGCTTCATTCCTTTATTTTTTATGGTCTCTTTAGCGTGATTGTGATGCTAATATCGACTTTTGATTTCATGTTTGTATGTATCAATTTGACCCATTTGGATTCATGATATGTTTCAATTTTATTATTTGAGAGTAAACTCATGATTACACACTTACACCTAGTTGTGAATTATGTGATCATAGATCGAGACCTGAAGTCTCTAGATCAAACTATGGAGGGCCTGAAGCTTCTCAAAGAGTAGTATAATGAAATTGCGATATGAAGATTCTCAAAGCTCATGCAATCAAAGTCCCTTAAAGTCATATATAATATGACGAAACCACATCTTGTGATCCCTAGTTATATGAGGGCCCGAAGTTCCTTGCCTTATATGATATTACATTTTCCGAAGATCACGATTATCATATTTGATGAATTTAACCAGACCTGAAGATCTGTGTATTTTATTAATTCATGAAACCAGAAGTTTCATGTGTACAATTTATTTACTTTTTGCTCTTTACAGTTTTCTTATTTTGTTATGCAATTTCATTATTGTACTTCTTGTTTAAATTTTATTGTTACTGATACGGGCCAACAATCCCATATCTCGAAAATATGAATTTCGTATAGTAGAACCTGAAGTTTTAACAGCAGAAACTCAAACCCGAAGTTTTGAGTATAAAATATAAGGTGAACATGAAGTTTCACTTGGGTTATTCGAGCTTGAAGTTTCGAGCACTTGAATTATTTGAATCCGAAGTTTGACATACAAAGTCTGAGAACCTATCGTTCTAACATTATAAATTTGAACTTGAAGTTTCGATTTCTCTTATGATTGATGGCTCTAGAAGAGCACCCTCTTTGAATTAAGTGTTTAAGTGTCTCCAATGCGGTTCAAAATCGATTGATATAAGATATAGATTGTGCCAAATTTTACAGTGAACCAGAAGTTCATTGAAATAAATACATTATTTATGTACTGACAAGTTACGTCATCTTTTGCCTACCATGTTGTGTGGAATCATTTACGAGGTTTGATAACTGTTAAAGCTTAATTCAATCGAATTGTCTATTATCACACAATTGTTAGTTTTCACCTCAATGAGACACTCCTCGTGCTACGAGGGGGACAAATATTGTTCCTGAAGAACGATATGTAACGATACGTATTGATTTTGAGAAATCTCTCAGTTAGTGATTTGATAATAGATCTTGACAAACGTACATGCTAAAAGCATAAACATCAACTTCGATTAAAGTCTATGAGACCATCCATATTAACATAAATAGTCTAAACCCCATTTGATTTGCAAGATGCATATGTATCCAAGTGACATGGTTCTCCTGAAGAGAATGTCATGATACAATGTTAGAGTTTCTAATACGGCTACACATACAAAGGTTGTATGTACGCCATTAGAGAATGATATCTTGGTTGATATTAATGAATATAATGTTTTTGACCTCATACTTGGTTTAGGTTCGCCACCAGCCAATGAACATTTCACTCGAAAGAAAGTGATAGATCTTTAGACGCAATATATGCTCATGGTCAAAATAAGACAGTCTTCTCGCCGTTAGGGGGAGAATAAGACTAATGTCATTTGAATAACGGCGTGAATTTGAGTGGAATGTATCCACTAGGTCTAAAATTTTAAGCTCCTGAAAATAGAAGATTATACAGGTCCTCTAATAGTCTATGTGATATTACAAGTAAAAGATCCACATTCGCTAGATAATATTTGTCCTAGAAGTGACAATATTTGCCCCAGAAGTGGCATTGGTATCCAATATCAAAAATACATGCATATAAGAATGTGTGGGATCTATGAATGATGGTCATCTATGAAAATTTACAAATGGTAGCTACCAAAGACCATTAAGAACTGTATTAATCGATGTTATGCCACGTTTCATTATGCATGTCAACAAAGCATATTACTAGCCAAATTGGAAAGAGGCAATTCCAATGAAACTAAATATTTGAAACGTGATGAGATACTTTGACCTTTAACCCTATAGATACAAAAGGGTATTTATCATAGTGAAAATATATCACTATGGTGCAATGTCTACAAAAGACATGAGATTATGAATTTGCCCTTATACGAATGATACTTTTCTATAAGTACAGTGTTACATGTAACCGTTACATGGACGAGAGACTTATGGCATGTTGTCATCGTATATTATGAGGGCCTGTAAAGACACATTGATAAACCAAATTCCTATAAGTGAAGTGTCATTACAAGCGTATCGCTTGTCAAATCCTTAAAGGATTCAAGTACATGAATGATTCTAATGTAATTCGATCCATGAATACTTGAGAGAGCCTGAAGCTAATTCATGGAATCAAATAGTCTAAAGCTAGCTCATATATACTCATTATGTTATAATTAACGTGATTAAAATTGCCTCAATGAGTACTATGATTGGACTATAAAATCGAATTCGAATTATGATCATTATATTGCTACATATTCTAAGTCTTGGGAAGTTATGAATTACTCAGAGCTCTTGTAGAGTTTATATGAGATGTATCATACACATTTGATATTGATGTGTATGACTGGATACGCCATGAGTATGTTTCAATGCTTTAATGTCAATTAGCTTATGTTGTTTAGCTATTACTTAGTGTATGAATTTGATCATATAACTAAATGAGGTAAGACGTATTAAAAATCGTCTAGCTTTGTTGGTATTGTTTTAACTTTGCAGGTACACAATTTTATGATGAGCCCCTATATGCAAAGCACACATGGTCTTACTTTAGTGATGAACAATCAAACCATTATTTACGGCGCATAAAGCTTGCAACGTTCAGGGGAAGATTCTCATCAGGGGGAGCATTCAGAAGTATGCTACCTAAGACATATGCGCGTTGTACTCTTTTTCTCCTTTGACTAGAGTTATTTTTCTCCCACTGGGTTTTTCTTACCTGACAAGGTTTTTAACGAGACAACATTATGCGCGTTTAATTTCATCTTTCATTGGTGGACATCTAAGGGGGAGTGTTATAAACATTATAATCTATGTGGCTGTCCACATAATTACTCATTAGTTATGTAGTCTGATGTAACCCCTACCTCTATATAAATAGGCCCATACCTCTATATAAATAGGCTAATGAGAATAAATGAGTAGACTTTTACCTCGTCCCAACTATTCTCCTATCTCTTCTTTACTTTACAACACCATATTATTGAACCATAGTGGAAACCCAGAGTAGTATTCTGTGTCTACTCTTTTCTCTGAAAAAACCCAGACTGAGCATTTGTGTGTTGCCAACAATCATACGAATATGGCGACAGCAACGGCAATGACGCCGAGAGAGCACATAGAAGATATACGGAAGACCAAGTTCTCCATCGGAGAAAAGCTCAACCCTTTAACGGAGGATCTTCACCAGGCCGTCAAGAACCTCTCCGGCGAGCTTTACGCTAAAGACGTCCACTTTTTCATGGAACTCGTTCAGGTTACTTTTCACTTACATGGCTTCTTCCTTCCTTCCTGATTAGTCTGAATATTAACGCCCATTACTTTACTATCAATATGCTTCTGAATGGTATAAAGTTTGTAACTTTTCCAACATTTATTGATGAACATGAATTTAAGGAAGATTTGAGGAACATATGAGTAGTTGTGCTGGTGAATGTTGATAAACTATGTCTAATTACTTGATAACCACCCACATCATGTGGTCGAGTTGGTAAGAGTCTAGCCCTCTAGGTGTGGAAGCCCATATCTATTCTTGGTGGTTAGGGGAGGAAGTTGTGACATGATCCTCCGGGACGGATTAATCTCTAGCATGGGTCTATAATGTTTTTTTGAAGAATCTGTGTGATTTCAATAAAATAAAAATAAAAAAACAAAACAAATCTAATTGCTTGATCGTCTCCTGTTTACTTGTCTAATTTTGTAGTCACTAGTTTACAACATTGCGTTTAGGTATCTTGGTTCATTGGGTTAAAGCAAGGGATTAATTTTGAAGATAGTGACTGTGAACCTTAATTGATCAGCCATGGTAACTTGGTATAGATCAAGTGGATGCAGTTACTTGATTTAGAAATACCTTTAGATTCTTTCACAGTACATTTATATGCATGAATGATTCCAATACCAAATGATGGTTAAATTACTTACGTTGCAGAATGCAGAAGACAACGAGTACTTGGAGGGGGTTGATCCATCCCTTGAGTTTGTGATTACTTCCCGCGATATAACGGCTACAGGGGCTTCAGCCACATTGCTGGTTTTCAATAATGAGAAGGGGTTTTCTCCCAAAAACATAGACTCCATATGCAGTGTTGGACGGTCCACCAAGAAAGGCAACAGGAAGTGTGGTTATATCGGGGAGAAAGGTAAGTTATTCATATTAGAATTTAGCCTATATATCTTTCTATGACCTGAAATGCACAATGCGTTTGGTTTCTGAAGTAGATTAACAATTCTGAACTCAATGCACAGGAGCATTGGTTATGAAGTGCATACAAACCTGATTAGACTAAAAATGAGATGATTATATTAGAGACTTGGACATCACTGTAAAATGTCACATATATACAAACTTCTTCCCCATATTTCAGAAAAATATTAGAAACAGAAGAAACCTAGCTATGATCCAGATAATATTGTAAAGTTGAATCTGTTTGGTTCAACTTGCATACTTACTTTAACTGGGGTGCTTCTTTTTTTCTAATGCTTGTCATTGAATTTTATGGAAGTCATGTAATGTTATTGCTTTTACATCATATGCATGTTTATTGCAGGCCATTTTTGATTATGTAGTTGCTCCAAAGTCGAATAGTTTAGTAATTTCACGTTTCAATCACTCCTGTGTGGTGGTGGGAAATGAGTAGTTGGATTGCAACTACAAACAACATTTGGATTGCATAATACTATAGGATGCCTGTTGCTAGTACTTGGTGATTGGAATTCCTATAGGAGTATAGGGTGGGTATAAGAACGAGTAATATACCTAGCTGAGATAATCTGCTTCCTTCTGTTTCAGTTGGTTTTGTTTTGCTAATTCAGTAAAATTTCTGGTTAATAAACAGGAATTGGCTTCAAGAGTGTGTTTCTGATCACTGCTCAGCCTTACATATTTAGTAATGGTTATCAGATCAGGTTTAGTGAAGAGCCTTGTTCACAATGCAATGTTGGCTACATAGTACCTGAATGGGTTGAGCAGAATCCCACTCTCTCTGATATACACAAGATATATGGTTCTGCTACTGCCTTTCCTACCACAACACTGGTCTTACCTCTAAAGCTTGACAAGGTTGAAGCTGTGAAGAAGCAACTCTCAATCATTCATCCAGAAGTTCTGCTGTTCCTATCGAAGATTAAACGGCTCTCTGTGAGGGAAGACAAAGAGGATCCAAGGCAGAACACTGTGAGTGCAATTGAGATAGCAAGCCAGACAGATTTTGTTAGCAGGAAGAACATTAATGCTCAATCCTACACTCTGCGTCTTTCAGCTGAAGAAAATAATGGTAATGGAGAATGCAGTTACTACATGTGGAAACAAACGTTTCCTGTGAGGCGGGAATTCAGAGTTGAGAGGAGAATGGAGGTGGATGAGTGGGTGATCACTCTTGCATTTCCAAATGGAGAACGTCTTCGAAGAGCAATGAACTCATCGCCTGGTGTTTATGCATTTCTTCCCACAGAGATGATCACCAACTTTCCGTTCATAATACAGGCGGATTTTCTTTTAGCATCTTCAAGAGAGACAATCCTACTTGACAACAAGTGGAATCAAGGGATTCTTGAGTGTGTGCCCACTGCATTTTCCCATGCCTTTATCTCTCTTGTGAAAACTGTGGAAGGTGCACCGGCATCAAGTTTGCCTCCTATGTTCAGATTCTTGCCTGTTCAGGCTTCTTCCTATAAAGAATTAAATGTTGTAAGAGACTCAATAAGAGGGAAGATGATTGACGATGACATCATACCAGTTGAGCCTGACATGGAGCAGAGGTTCTTCCACAAGCCTCGTGAAGTGGGAAGATTAATGCCTGCCTTTTGGACTATTTTGAGGAAGGCGAGGGATCAAGGTGTAAGCCTGATCAAGCTTTCATCACATGAAAGATTTGTTCTGTCTTATTCCTTCGACAGCAAGGAATACGATCCTATACTAAGTTTTCTTGGAGTTGAACCAGTGCATGATGACTGGTATTTTAAATGCATCCAGGGTACTTCCAATCTTGTTGATGGAGTGTCAGAAGATGTGTACTTGGAGCTTCTACTGTTTATTGCTGACAATTGGGGTTCTAAATTCTGCCGCACCAACATGAAGAACATACCATTGATAAAGTGTGCAGACTCTTTGTGCAGCATAAGCGAAATCCAGAAGGGTGAATGCAGAGTTCGCTTATCGAGCCATTTTTCTTATGTTTCATGGCTGATTGATTGCAACCGGGAATTTTCATCTGTGCCTCGTCTTTCCTTTATGCCGAAAGCCACACAGGAAGCTATCTGGGCATGCGCTAGGAAGGATATGTTGAAGAAATGGCTGGCTGATCAGGTTGGGGTTGGTTCTGTTGATGTCAGCACATATGCAGTTGATCTCCTTGTGAATTCTCTTAACGAGCGGAAGCTTGTTGTTGCATATGTTCGCTTCTTATATCAGTCATTCAACAACGATTTTCTCACTAGCGGGGAAGTTGATAATTTATGTAGAATTATGCCACTAGTGGATAGCTACGGGAATGTCATCAAGAGTAGAAGAGGGGTTATTGTCCCTGCCAATGGAAGCAAATGGGCGGGATTGACTGATTCCAATCTGTGGAGAAACGAAGGCTATGTTGAATTAGGAGATCATTACATGAATTCTGGCTATTTTGCTGGCTATTTTACACCACAGAAGAAGCTTCTTGAGTTTCTTATAAAACATACTGCTGCTTTGGACGTCCCTCATATTTCTGCTCCAACTGATGGTTTCTCATCTGTATCTGGACCACTTACTAAGCAGAATGCCTTTTTGCTTTTGGATTGGATTCGTCAGCTTAAATATAAAAGGGCTTACTTCCCTCAGAAGTTTTTGACCTGTGTAAAGGAAGGTAGTTGGCTGAAAGTTACTCTGAATGGTTCTCCTGCTTATAGGCCACCGTCCCAGTCATTTCTGCTGACCTCATCATGGGGAGATACTCTGCAGAATGGATCCGTTTCTGTTGACATTCCATTGATTGATAAGAGCTTTTATGGCGAGAGCATTAGTGAATACAAGGAGGAGCTAAAGACAATTGGGGTCATGTTTGAATATAGCGAAGCATGTGAATTCATCGGGAAGCATTTCATGTCTCTGGCAGCTTCATCCTCTTTAACAAGAGAAAAAGTATTCTCCATTCTGCGTTTTATCAAGTTTTTAAGGGACAAATGTCTTTCTCCAGCTGATTTTATCTCTGCTATTAAAAAAGAGAACTGGCTGAAGACTTCCCTTGGCTACAGGTCTCCTGTAGGATCTGTTTTATCAGATAATGAGTGGAATGTTGCCTCCAAAATTAGCAATATTCCCTTCATTGATCAGGACTTCTACGGTGCCGAAATCTGTAATTTCAGAACTGAACTTGAGTTGCTCGGTGTGGTCATCTCCTTCAACAGCAGTTACCAACTAATAATTGACAACCTGAAGTCACCATCTTGCATAACTTCTTGGACACCTGAGGTTGTTATCTTAATGCTCAAGTGTATGATTCTTTCTAAATCATCTGATAAACTTGTTAATGCACTGAAAGGAGCCAAGTGCCTGAAGACAAGTATCGGTTACAAGTGTCCAGGGGAATGTCTCTTGTTTCATCACGAATGGGGTTGCATTCTTCAGGTCGTCAGTGGTCTTCCTGTCATTGATCATGAATTCTATGGGAGCAACATTTTCGGGTACAGAAATGAACTGAAAAAGATTGGTGTGGCAGTTGATTTTGAAGAGGCTGCAAAAGTATTTGCTCAATATTTCAGGCAGTGTGCATCAAAAACTTCCATCACCAAGGAAAATGTTGCATCATTGCTTTTGTGTTACAGAACGCTGAAGGGGACTTCATATAAGTTTCCTGCTGATCTTAAAAGCTGTATTGGTGAGGCCCGGTGGTTGCGTACTCGTCGCGGTGATTATAGAACTCCAAGGGAATGCATTCTCTTTAGTCCCGAGTGGGAATCTATATCCCCAATAGCTCTGCTTCCTTTCATTGATGATTCTGACAGTCACTATGGAAAGAACATACACGAGTACAGAAAAGAGCTGAAGAGCATGGGGGTTGTCGTAGATTACAAGGAAGGAGTCAAGTTTGTGGCCTCTTGTCTTTATCTCGATAGGGATTCCAGCCGTATTTTTCCTGTAAATGCACTTGCGTTGCTGGAGTGCATTAGAGTATTACAGGATAAAGGTCACACCTTTCCTCCCGAGTCAGATTTCATGAAGAAAGTTTCTCAAGCATGGATAAAGACTCATGCTGGTTATAGATCACCCAAAGAGTCCTTGCTGTTTGATTCAAAATTTGGCTTATATTTGAAGCGGACTGATGGGCCTTTCATTGATGAGGAGTTTTATGGTGCTAAGATTGCAACATACAAAAAAGAGCTCTCTGCATTGGGGGTTGTTGTTGAAGCTGAAGAAGGATGTTCCTTGATTGCTGGGCACCTTGATAATCATAATGAGATGGAAGCTTTTGTTCGACTGTATAGTTACTTGAGTGCGTTCAAGTGGAAGCCTGACACTGATACTGCTCGGTGGATCTGGATTCCGAAAGGGGAGTGGGTTCGTCCTGATGAATGTGTTATTTATGACAAGGATGAGCTGTTTGGTTTGCAGTTGACTGTTTTGGAGAAACATTATGGGCATAAACTTCTACCTTTTTTCTCCTGTGCTTTTGGAGTCAAATCCAATCCCACACTTGATGACTACTTGAAGGTTTGGAAGGTTTGGGAAAGTTCTGAAAATGGTTTGTCAAATGCTGATTGTTGCAAGTTCTGGAGTTATGTTTCAAAGCACTGGAATTCAAAAACCGAAAGAACTCTTGCGGATGCCTTGGTGAAGGTACCTGTCAATTCAGGATCTGTTGAAATCTTGTTGTGCAACAAGTGCGATGTTTTCATCGCTGATGACCTTCTACTGAAGTATTTATTCGAGCAGTCTTCTCGCGAGTCAATTTTTGTTTGGTACCCTCAGCCTAGTTTGCCTTCCATTCCAAGGACCCAGTTGCTTGATATGTATCGGAAAATTGGTGTTCGCACTATTTATGAATCTGTACAGAAGGAAGAGTTATCTCTTGCAAATGATGCTCTAGTGGAGTCTTTTCCAAGGGAAAAGTTGATTAAGACACCGCTTTTCAAACTGATTCTCGGTTTTCTTGCTGCTCCTGCCATGGAAATGGAATCAGATAAGAGGCGCAAAGCTGTTGACGACCTTCTGAATGTGACCGTGGTGGAGACAACTGAACCAATCACTGTAAGATATAATCTATCATTAGCGTCTGGGAAAGTTTTGACTGTGGAAGGAAGCCGAAAGATGCGGTTTGATAGAGAAAATTCAAAGATCTTCACTCAGAAAATGGACAAGTCTGGAGGACAGAAGAGTTCCATTGAGTTTGCTACTTTTTTCGCTGAAGCAATATCTGAGAGTGTGTTACGGGAGAGCACTGATCATATAGATTCACTCTCTGAGCTGATCAAGGTGGCTGCTTTGGTCGACTTCAACGAGGAAGCAGTTGATTTCTTGATGAAGTCCAAGAATTTGCAGATCTTCTTGGAGGATGAGGAGTTTCTCAAGACTGTCTAGCTACCCTTGTGGGTTAGCTATGTGTTTACAATAATATAGATCCTGATTGTCAAATAGTATTTCGTTTGAAGTTTCTTTTTGTTTTTGATGCTGGCTTTCTTTCTGCTGATTTTTCTTGTTGTTCTGTACAAGTAATGCTTTCGTTTGTGCTGTCAACTAATATTTCAGCTTGTATCGTATTTCTCTAGTATTTTTGGTTTATCAATTTGTAGATTGTGTAGAATGTTTCATTATATATTGCTTTCTGCTATTTCACGATTGCCATTTTCTTTTTGAGATATACAAGTTCTATCTAGTTCTGGAATGATCAGCAAAGAGAAGTTTCTTCAACATATCTAGGATTATTGGTTAGTATCCTTTTTATGGTCTCATAATCTAATTGCTTGCATATAATTTTTTGTGTTTGATTTTCTAAATTATTAGATAGCTGTGCCTTACCTGAAGTCTACATTGTTTTAGTGCCCCATCTGCAGATATTTTATCCTTGTCAGTAACTGTGAAATGTATTCATAATGCTTTTTCTGATTACATTATGACACATTCTTCATCTGATAAACTTCCTACCTTTGCAAAAGGACTCGACTGATGAGACATAATTTGAAGGAAAAGAAAATCCAAATGGCAGAGAAAGTACAACACTAGAGATGGAAAGAGAAATCTGAGAATGCTATCACTATCCATCTTAAACAGAACACTCATGCTAACACACCATTTCTTGTGCACCTCTTGATTCTGTACAGTGAGCATGCATGCAGTCCACCCTTCAGGTTAACATGATAACTTGACCAATGGGCGACGATCTTTAAGTCGAGGAGCTCTTGGAATCAGAGCTGTGATACCATGTTAGACAACCACTTAAAGCTGAAGTTATCAGGTAATGGGTCAACAATGTATCTCAAGCTAATGGTTCCATCATAATCACGTCGCTGCAGATTTCTCATCAAGAAGGATGTCTCTGTTGTGGCCAGCGCCAGCGCAACCTCTAACATTCAACAGATTCTTTACAGAACAGTCTGCTGCTCCTCCCATATGGAATGGAATTTTCATTCTTCTTCTCCTTGATTTCTTCTTTGTTTTGGTGTCCTGGTCCTGATATATGAAATTGAGAACATTATAGAACAGAATCCCCTAAACCTTCCCTTTTTATATTTATGAGAAAAAAGAATGAGGTATGTACATTGTTATCAGGTATGCTATCAACACTGCTGTTGGCACTTGGCGTTTTTTGGTGGTTCTTTTCCTCATTTCTGCTGTTAATGTTGTCATCTTTACCTGCATATTTGCATGGATTACTACAAACTGTTCCTATGATGATCTACACATTTATACTCAAATTTCTACATTACTTACTTGCATCCTTGTCAGTTTGCTTTTCCAATTCTTTTTCAAATTCCGTTGGTTCATCTTGGCAATAAACTCGGAAACTTGGCGATGAATCCCACATTTCGTAGTTGATACTCCTCATATCTTCTTGATCTTCATTCTCTTCCTCTCCATCTGTGGCTTGCTCCAATGCAAAAACCCCTCCTATGTACACAGGCACAACCTTTGCCGCTTTCCCACTTTCTTTCTCTTTATTTTCTTTAATGCTGTTGTCTGGTTTATTTTCCTCCTTTTTTTGGTCCTTAATCTCATCATGATCTACCAAAACTGGTGCAACCTTTGAACTCTTCTTCTCCGGTACTGTTTGTACCTTTGGAGATGTTACACTATGATCAGGTGAAGATTGTAACGATTGAAACACAGAGGTATCCTCCTCCTCTTCATTATCTTCAGGCTTAAGTAGTTGTTTCTTGGAGGGTGCAGCATCAGTTTTTAGTTTTCTTGCCCTTATTCGGGCTTTGATCTCCTCATACTTTCGCTGTAGGAGTGGACGTATTTTAGGAGGCATGGCTTCAGCTTCTGGGGTGAGCTTTGAGTTATGGCCCCCCATTTTGAGGAGGGGGGGGGGGGGGGGGGGGGGGGGAGAACAATGGGGTTTAGGCCACAATGGTGAGGGAAGAAAATGCTGAAGAATGTAAAGAAACTATGAGCTAGGATGGTGATTTTGAAACAGAAGGGTCAGAGGCAGTTATTTAATTTTAGGATAAACTTCATGATCTATGGCAGATAGACAACAAGTGTAATAATTTCATATATTTGGTTTTTCTGAATTGTATTTTACATCTGGGAGGTTAATTTTAGCAAATAGTTAGTATTCTGTAATTCCTATATTTGTAAACTTATGATTGTTTTTCCAGTTGTCCTGCCTGTAATGATTAGAACGATGTCTAACTATTTTTGTAGTTGCAGACATGTTTTTCGGCTGTTGAAATTTGAGAGAGCTAGTCAAGAGAGAAATGTATGTAAGCTCCTGTTTATCGCTAACAACAATTTGTGCCAGCTTCAACAAAAAGTCAGAACAACTCTCAGATCACACCATTTGTCGAAGAACGAGTTAAGTTTAGTGATTTCAGGTAATGTGGTTCAAAAATGTGATTACTTCAGCGCTACTCAAAAAGATGAAAGTCCAAATTTACTGCGGTTCGCCTATTTACTTGTTTAGTTTCAGGAATAAAAAGTGAAAAAGGCTATATGGCTTTAGTTTGAGAAAATTAATCTGTTTCTGATTCCAAGCCTTTGATCCACAAACCAAACTGAGGCTTTAGTCACTCTGTACTATAGTTATGTGTCCATTAATTCCAGAAAGAAATTGAGTTGTAAAAATGAAGCAAGGAATCAAAACAATTAAAGTAAATGAACAGATGTTCATTCCTTCTTTAATTTTAGTTTGAAAACTAGGAAAGAGCCTAAAACAAACCCATCATGTGAAGGCTGTGAGTGCCTATATTCTAACTGGCTTAACTTTCATTTTGGACCCGGTGCTCTCAATAAGGAATTTCTTTATCCAAAGTTTAAATATGCTTTGCTTCTTTTTTGATCTCTTTGAAAAATCAATTGCCTTTTGATTTGAAAAAGCCAATGATTCCTGTAGCATGTCTCACCCTTCACCTTTTTACTATCTCAGTGTCAAGTAAGGATGCTGAATCAATTCAAGTACAAGAACAAGTTCATTTTATATAGCTAACTGACCTTACAGCCAATTTTTACATCCCCTAACCAATGTTTAAACTTCAAATTACTAGGGTTTAAGGAAGAACTTTAATCTATTCGGAGCACTGGATACAATAGTACATGAAAATCAAAAATCATTTTGGAAGTAAATTCATTTTGATTTTGTAATGCTACATTAAACGGATCAAAATTTAGTGCAGCCACTGATTTCTTCATCACCGGCTTCATGACTCAAGGAGACTTCTGTGATGCCACTGCAACTCGAACAAGAAGAGCATGAAGACACAGGACTTGTCCTAGTAATCTGAAGCTGACCCTTTTCAGCATTGTTAACTTTGAAGCCATCATAATTCAGCAAATTATCCTCATCTTTGTGAGAACTTCTTTTCTTCAAAAATATTCGGCATAGAACCCAATTTCCTTGCTGGTTTGTCGAGTTCTGCAGAAAAATTACCAGCAATATCAGATGATGTTTCTTGATGCATTATATTAGTAAATTGTGTGCATGAACTTGATTTATGTAAAACACACCTCAGTTGATAAAACTCTAGTTCCTAGGTTATTGACAAGAGAATATTCATGCATGACCCAATCAGTCTTAGAACCATTTGGAGCTTTTCCTCTATAGAAAACCAGACTCTTCTTCTTCCCTACAATGTTATTTCTCCTAGCAGATACAATCTTCTTATCTGAACCGGTTGCTTTCCAATAACCAGAACTTGTCACTCTGTTTGTTCTGTTCCCATTAGGGTATTTTGATTCCTTGTTGCTGAAGAAATATCTCTCTTGCTCCAAATCACCTACAAAAAAAAAAAAAAAAAAAAAAAAAAAACATGTTTATCGATCATTGGAGCAAGTATACGAAACTACCTAGTAGTGGAGTGCACTGATTGAAGAACATGAGGTACTATTTTGCAGTACTATTTACCTGGAAAATCCCAAGGATCATACACACAGACATTGATCTCAGGAATAATGGAAGCAGGTAGAGGGCATGAGAAGACCTTGCACCTTAGGTACTGAAAGACAAGTTCTTCATCGGTGGGCTGGAACCGAAAACCAGGAGGCAATCTAGTCATCCCATTTCTAACAAAGTTGAACTTGTCCATTGATCAAAGCCTAAGTGTTATCAAACTTAGAGGCCTCTGTCGAATGAGATGAGAAAAGGTCAAGCAACCTTGTAGTATTTATAGTCCAAAACAGAAGAAGGATCTTCTCAGTGGGTGCAGTCTTGCAGAAGAAAAAAAAAACATTTGATTCTGTGTTAACAATATTTTATGTTTGACAATTAAAAAAGCTTTACTTAAAAAGAGGATTAATTTCAGTTTACAGTCCTCAGGTTTAAGGTTAACATCATTTCACTCCTCATACTTTTAATTTTAAAAATTTACCTTTAAAGTTTTTAATTTTCATAAATCATGCCCAATTGTTGAAATTTTGTCTATTTTGGACGTTAATTTTGACTTCATAACTCACTAAAATGACTAAAATAGTCTTATAGCAACATAAATCGTCTTTTAAGACATTTTTTCTAAGATTTCATATTATCATTTAACCTCTAAATTAGACAAAATTTTAACAATTATGTCTGATTCATGAAAATTAAAGACTTTAGGGGGTAAATTTTCAAAATTAAAAGTATGGGGAGTTAAACGATGTTAACCCAAACCTCGGGGGGTAAACTGAAATTAATCAACTTAAAGATCCTTTTTTGTTCTGTATATGGTATTATTGGTATATATCTGATACAAAAGTAAATCAAACTTGCAATTTATTGTATCGTATGTTAACAAGCAATGAAGCAATCAAAGAGAATTGGAGTACTTGCTAAAAGTATGTTGAAATTGCTAAAAGTATGTTGAAATTGCTGATACCAGCTGGTGAAAATGTCGAAGGGTATTATTAGTCCACATTTTACTGAAATGTTCTTGATATATAGGACAATTTACTTATAATTATAATGGATTGGTGAGTATTTTCTCAAAGAGATGAAGTCATTTCCAATGTCATGCTCACCCATTAGATAGAAATTAATTAACCTCAAGTAATATGAAAAGAATAACAAGGAATAATACATTAGAATTGCAAATTGTTAACCAAGTATATAACCGATCATATTATTCGTTCATATTATTTGTACAGATACTGATCGAGAATTTGAGATACACCAGAATTCAACCTTCTCATCACAAAACAACAATATATCAACAAACTGATAAACATAAAATGTCGAATGATGAGAGAGAGAACAAGATATATAAGTGATAACAGAAAAGAACTAGCTAGTGATTACTTCATCAACACATGCAGGAGGTGAAAAACGAGAAAAGCATATAAACTCCAAATGACTTGTAACTCATTTCATTTAGTTTTGTCAAATCCATCTCCACTGCAGTGTGAAACTGTGAATCGATCGAGTCCTATCAAACACGTACATTCTATATATCACTATATCAGCCTGATGAAATCACTGCAACACTACTTTTGTGCACCGAATCGAGTACTATACGAAGCTAAGAGAATAAGTCCCCTCAGCTCCATATGCAATCACGTAGTTTAGAATATACCATGCTTGTTGAGTACTTGTCTCCAAAAGCAAAATTCCATGGACCATGTACTCCTGTTAATCCAAATAAAAATTAAGGAACAAAACTTAAGCATATATGCAGTAACTAATCACACCACACATGTTAATAGCTCGGCTAAGTTCATTAAATTCGTCAGATACCTTATTGATGATATGCTTTTGGTTGTTCCTCCAGTTAAGATTTCCATTTTCTTTCCTAGCTTTAACAATTTTGGATTCAATTAGCTTAACTACTGCCAACTTTTCTTTGAAATATGGATGGTTGACACATAAAGGATCCCAGCCGCACTTAAAAAGAGCAAAGTGGGTGATGAAAGATAAAGTGTAGAGACAAAGATAACAAGAGAATCATCATCTTATTCATTGATAGGAGCTCTTTATATAAGGAATTACAAAGTACCAATATGATAATGATAATGAATACATGGTCTTATTCTAACTACATATCCTGATGACATAATGCCAAAACACACATATGGAATATCCTAGAACATTCCCCTTTGTGTTGCGTGCCGATATGTCTGTGGTGCTGATATGTCGCCTTGTTAAAAACCTCGTCAAGGAACAAAAACCCTGTGAGAGAAAAAACTAAACCTTAATCGTAGGAAAAGATTATAACGCACCATTCACATTTGATAGTGACATGTATATATGTGCTAGACTCCCCCTGAAGTTTTCACCTTCCCCTAATCTTTATATCAATCATAGGGCTCTTCCTGATTCTTACTAATCACAAAAATTTCAATAACTTAGCATGTCAATGCTCTTTAACATGTCTTCAAATGTGACATTGGACAATGATTAACTAGATCATGCCGTATTGTCCTCAAACATGATCTTTTACACTTAGATCTTGAGGAGAAGGCCACTTGTGAACTCAAAACATAAATTCGTGTAGAAAATTAGATTTCCGCGCAGCATGACTTTCAGTTACTAGAACAACCATAACTTCTTCCAAGAAATACATTTGAACAAACCGTAAACGGTTTTGGAAACTAGACTCATTTAGTTTTCCAACCGTATATTACATACATTCTGGTTTATCAGGAGATGTTCACAAAGTCCCGTCGAAGTTGATTGTTTTGCCAAAATCAGATTCTCGGACAGATTCGTTCTACTTTACGAAAACAGCCATAACTCACTCAATATGATAGGTATGATCAAATGGTTGATGTCCCTGGAAAGTAGACACATCGAACTTTCCAATTGTACCAATTTCACCATTTTCTAGTGAGTGAGATTTCCTGTAGGTCCCGTGGAAGTTGACCAACAAAACTTAGCAGATTATGATTTCGCTTTTGATGTGTCTGTCTTATGTAGAGATAAAATAAGCCTCAACCTTTCATACCATTAAGTATTGAAAAATAAGTTACTGTTATTACATTGGTATTGCGTGGGCGCATAGCTACACTTAGCTTTACAATTTTTCAGAGCGAATGAGATGTCAAGTTTTTCGTATAGTGTTGAGTACATTGATGGGTCATATTGTACTTAGATGGGAACTCCATCTCTTAACACATATTTGTCATCTTGCTTTAGAGAAAACAACAGATCTCTCTTTAGAGCAAAGACTTTGACTAATCATGAGAGTATATGTAGGCCTCACTAGTTATAAAGCGCCTAAGCCGATTGATGGAAAATCATCATCAATACAGTCATCGAGTGCCTTATCGAGACTGTGTCTTCCTAAGATCTTTTTCATTCTAACTTCGAATGTTGATACATATTGGCATCTCTTGATCCATCAAGAGTCCATGTAAATCTAAAATGAACACGCAAAGGCATAATTTACCATATCCCTTCCAAATCAAGTAGAGTCCATGTGCGTTTCAATACCTTTAGCAAAGGCGTGCTCCTGTGGTCTGGAGCCACTTGATTCGGATGAATGAAGTCCGTTTAAGACCTTCATGTATATCTCTGTTCCCATAGAGATGTTATTATGACCACATTCATAGGCTGCATGTTTAGTTATTCGGAAACTACCAAACTAACAAAGTAGTGTAGTGCAATGACATCCATTACGAGAGCATATCTCATCGTAGTCGACCCCAGTGCGTGTTAGTAAGAGTCCTTGCGCCATAAGGTGAGTCTAAGCTCTTGTTTTCATTACGCTATCTAACAAAGGCATAGTTAATAGGGTTTAGCTTGCGGTGTCGGCATCACCTGCCCAAGGACCTATCTCTTTGTTAATGTTGGATCACATCTTTCCATTAGGCTAATCAACTAAGTTGATATCCATCAACAAATGGTGGTTCCATAGTAGACTCATTATGCCACGTTCTCATGTACACTAGTGTAATACTTGTAGAGATCTCTATATGGATTGGATTTGACATTGAGGCGTACCCCAACGATAATCACAATTCAGACTTCATGAGACGGATTTGAGTATCACTGATCAATGGATCAGGTTATGCCAAACTCGCTTTCTTCCTAGTGCGAGAAAGTATCGAACCTAAGGGCCTCCCTCCTTTTAGGGAGCCACACGGCATTGTGACACCAATTTTGTCACTATATGGCGTCACCATATCACCATCCATGGTAATGGCATCAAGACCAACTCCTTTTCGTTGCGCCATGTCCTCTTGTTAGGACATCAATCCTTGTAGACACATTTGCAGCATATGATCTCGTCACTTTAACACTTTAAGCATTTGAGATCAAGATGAGACTTAGTGGGGATAAACCACGACAATTCACATCGTTCCACTTGAACACTTGTGTTCTTATCTCCCCATAACGGCGGGAATATTGTCTCATAAAAGTGACAATCCGCAATTTAGCGGTGAATGAGATCGCCTGACAAGGTTTCTATATAAGCGGATTATAGGTGGAGGTTCATATCCAACCTAAGTACTTATTCATCTCAAATGACCCATCATTGTACGCAGTGACAATGCGATTTGGCACCTAGAAATAACATCTAGCCGAGCTCAAGGATTGGAGATCCGTTTCAATCCTGCCGAGCTCAATCCTCATACATAGTCACGAGCTGTAGTACAAAAATATTCAATGATGGTGGGTTGTAGATGTTTAGTAAAGCTACATGCAAATATTGCATAGCCCCAAGACGTAATAGAAAGATTGGTGCGCATCAATAATGTTCGAGCGACAAGCAAAAGTTGTTTGGTAGTAGTCTCGGTGAGATCGTATTGCGTGTGAACATGGGGTACAGGACACTTCAACTTATATCCTGATAAACTTTTTTAAATAATGGGTAGTGAGCCCGTAGAAGTATAAGCAGTAGATAATAGTATAACACGTGACCGGTGTGTTAACACTTCAACCAACACCATAAAGCATAAAAAGACGTCCACAAGTTGGTTGTATCTATCTACATAATTTGATGTAAGAATAGAATGTTCACTTTTGTGTCATTTAGCGTAGGAGAGTCTTACTCCTAATTTAGCTAAAGAATAGACTTTCAAAACGAGTAATGAGCATTATAGGGGGCCAATGAGACATCGAGGAAAGACTGATGCACCTCAATGGCTTGAGGGATTGACCGGACGGCCTCTATGGAAGTTGGAGCCGTGTTCGGGTGACGTCAATGTCCCCCGGGTGCCGCCATTTACAACCATGGTGTCACCATCATGCTTCATGGAGAAGCTAGATCCCGAATGTCTTCGTTTTGAGCGGAAGAATGAATGTCCATGAGAATTTCTCAAAATTTGGACTATTATATCTCTTCCAAGATGACTGATTTGGTCAAACCAAAGCCTATTTGAGTCGGTGTCCCAAATATCATGTTTGGCGATAACATATGATTCGAATTTCGAATCATAGTGACATACAGTCCACTAGATTGACTCATAAACTTCTCTAAGATGCATTTCAGTCCACATTCATGAGAAGGTATACACAAAAAAACTCTTGTTCATTCTCGCAATGTGTTTTCAAATGAAAACTATTAGCAGGAATGTCTTTAAAGCTCAACATGGTTCAGTTGCCTCTCAATGCATAGAGGGCATCTGTGACGTTGATCATGGTGTCATGAGGCATCAAGATGAAAGCTAAACCGCGTCCCTGAATGACCGGTATGATTCAATCATTGTAGTCACAAAAGATTTACAAGACACAAAATCCAGAGATAGTTGCCGGTTCCTTAGAATGTTGTGGATAGTTTCACTATCTACGAAGCACTCAATGTCTCTATGAGACAGATCTATAAAATGGAGTAGATAGAAGAGTAAATAGTTCCACTTGACCTATTTAGTAGGATTAAAAGAAGCTACAAAAAGTTGCAATCCCAAGAGTGCATAAAAATTTCCGCGCAGAATGATCTTTGTGAACTAAAACAGCAATAACTTCTTCGTTAAAATAGATATGGACAAACCGCGAAAGGTTTTGAAAACTAGACTCGTAGAGCTTTCTAATGATATAAAGCTCATTGTCTGATTCATCCGGAGCTGTTCACAAAGCTCAAACTAAGTTGACTGTCCATAAGGGACAGATTGCTGTTTTTCGCAGAATTTGCATGTGCGAAGCTGTGAAGCTTGCAGGTAGTGTGTAGGCTTTTGCCTTAACCAAAAGTGACGTGTGTATGATCAAAACCAAGTCATTTTGGTCATTCCAAAGTCGTAAACTCCATGACTAGTTAGCAAAAGCTCTCTGACATGAACATAAACTAACTCAGAGGACCTAGAAGATTCAATCATGATGATGATTGTCCTGTTTTGATAAGTCTTCAACGTCTTTTACAAGACAGAAATTAGTTTAATAGCGTATGGGGATCCAAAATCAAAAGCTTTCGATAACTCGAAGTCAGTATGACCAGGCATGTCCGTGAAGGGTCGGTAGTGCGAGGCACACTTGAAACCATTATCTCCTTAATTTCGGACAATTCTAAGACATCACACTGAGCTTGGTTGAGCCTAGTTGAACAATTGATGATGAAAAATCCGCTATAGGGTAGAAGACTTAACCGGAAACACGTTGGCGATCCTCCTTGAGGATGTAAGGCCGTGCGTCATCTTCACTTGGAAGAGACCAAAACGGCACAATCTAACCATGTAGATTGTAAATATGCCATGCTTCTAAGGACGATGTAAAAATGTACATCTTGTTTGTAAATCAATACGAACCATAAGAGGAGAATAGTTTCATAACTTCGAAAAAATTCTCAAGGCATTTATTATTGCTAATGTGGGTACATCGAGGTCTCAAATAGACGAAGGACGTCGATACGACGCCTTATTACATATAGCTTGAAAAGAAAATCAATGTCTAGCCAATGACGTCAAAGTCAGGGATAGCTAGAGCTGGATCCGAATCTTTGAAATTCGTGATCATGAAGATGACGTTATTGTCCTCATATTGATTTTCCGTACCTTTTTGTATGCATTTATAATTTGAAGGAGAGCTCGACAACTCTTGAACCAGTGATCCGGAGATCCACAACGATTGCATTGTCATGAGCTGGCATGAGTTGTTTTGACAAATTGGTGTCTAGATCGGGAGTGTCGCCATTAGGGCCGGCGACACCTCCCCCTCTTTTCTAGACATTGGCACGACGTTTTCTACCGTTGCCATGACCCATATTGTTGTCCCCACATTAGGGGACAATCCCAAATACGTTTATCGCATTAGCATATATACAATTCCCGTTTGCAATTGTTGGTAATTCCAAACCAACTTGGAGGACCTAGAGAACTTGATGATGATCGAATCCGCTAAAGATTATGGATCATGATGCCACAAAAGATCATCGACAATATGTAGTCATTTAAAGTGATAAGTAATCCACTTGACTAATAACTCAAAAAGTAGAGTTGTATGAACGTTTCAAGAAATGCTCCATGAGTGCATTCCACAATACATTGTGGTCATTACTTTTTGCACAGATTGCCATTGAAATTTTTTGTCGATGTGGCGCGACAAAGACTTTGAGCGCATGAGATGTGAAATCTCGGCATCTAGGCTTGTTAGCCTGGGGGTCAAAACATGTGGTTTAATCCTTTCCAATGAAAGGTTCCACAGATACCAAGCGAAGATTCGCTTCAGGCATCGAGTACGTCAAAACTCAAAGGAGCAGAATGTTACATTGTTCTTTCATACAAAATCAAGCTGTTATGAGACTCGATAGAGGTCACAAATAATGCTTTTAATGGTTTGTCCTATGGATTGATCAAACACAATTCGAAAAAGCCACTAATTGATCAAACACAATTCGGAAAAATGCCTCGGATTGATCTAACACAATCCGGAGAAAGGTCGGGGTTGATCATACATAACCCTGACAAGGAAACAAGAGTGATCAAACACACTCTTGACCGGCGAATAAAATTCCGGGATTTTGGTACCTGCACGCACAAAATCCCAAGCATAGAAGGGAGATCGAGAAGGGAGGAAAGGATTTTATCCTCCCCGAGTTATTGAATTTGGAAAAGTTTAGGATTTCAAAACATACCTTTCGAAACTTCAAATACTTAAAGAAGTCGAAAATTGTAGTCAAAGGAAATCAAGAATCGTCGGCAGGTGGTGGCCAAGGGATTGGCAGCCGGTGATGTCGGACTACGGCAGAGAAAACGGGCGGCGGCGGTAGTCTGACAGAGGAGCCGAAAAACACTTTTTAGGGTTTCAGAAAACAAATGGTGGACTATTAGTTCTAGGGTTAGAACAAAGTGCATGATAACGTGATGAAGGATAAAGTGTAGAGACAAAGATAACAAGAGAATCATCATCTTATTCATTGATATGAGCCCTTTATATAGGAAATTACAAAGTACCAATATGGTAATGATAAGGAATACATGGTCATATTCTAACTACATATTCTGATGGCATAAGACCAAAACACACATATAGAATATCCTAGAACACAAAGATTTTTGTTCCTTTTTCTTTCTACAATGGTTTGAATAAAGGATTTATAGACCATGCAACGTTGCTTTTCTGGGAAAGCTGTATGAGATTATGAGCTAATTGCTAAACCCTGATCAGAGATAGAGGAGGTAGTCAACTATCACATTTGGTACTTTTCTTCATTGCGAAGATGAAGAAAAGCATGCTTTAGTTCTTATCTTGCTAAGTACTGCTTTTCCATCCATGCAAAGTTAAGATTTAGATTTGCTTCTGCTGTCTAAAAAAGCAGGCAATTTGTTATGAACATGGTCGACTACTTTGGTCTCGGGCTATTGCTTCAGTATTTGACAGAGCAACAAAAGCTATAACATTATGCATGCTCCTCTCTTGTTTATGTTTAATCTTTACATGCAATCCTTTTCTGATATGTCTTACGGCTTCACACATGGGACTACTCAATGATGTTTAATGTTTTCTCTTTGGATTTGATTTAGCTCTCGTCGAGTCATATGTTGTTAAAGGACATAAGATTATTGGACTGAGTAAAGGTGGAGATAGAAGAAATGGAGAGCTTTAATTTGAAATGCCTTCCAATAATTTATGTAATTATGTGTGGATTTTCAATTGTCTTTTAGGTGTATCATGCATGTGTTTGGTATCCTAAAGTTTTGCATGAAGAAAAAGAGTGACAAATGCTTAATGCATAAGAAAGTCGGTCAATAATATAAATAACCTAATTAACTTATAGCTAATAATGCTAGGAATGACTTCAAACCCAAGTTTGGATTATGAATTATTTAGGGTAGTATCGATCAAGATCTTTGCTTTAACAAGACATGATATATCATCTAGAGCATGTTCAATTGACAAAATATCGAAATCTCTAACATATATATTTTTTTTATTGGTCTTTCAACTCTTTGGGCCATATGACCTCTTTCCCTTCAGTTGGGCCAATGCAAAACCCTGCCCAATAAGTTCATCGATTTTCAGTCGCCTCTATATTTGTTCTTCATCTCACTCTCGAAGGTTTAAGGGTTTTTCAAAGCGTGCCTCTTCTATCTCTCTCAAAGCTCAAGAATTTGGAGGGGGTTTGATCGAATTAGAAAGCACAAACTTCCATGGATCCTTCAGTCATGCAAAACCCTGAGATGGCCAACATCATCAGTGTAAGTTTTCTTCTTCCTATATCCTTATTTCATTCCCAATTTACTCGCTAAAGTTTATTGCTTTCAATACTATCAATTTCTGGGTTTCATATGGTTGATCGATTATGGTTGTGTCTGAAGTGATCCCAGTAGTTATGGGTATTAGAGTTTAGTGGGTCATAATAAGGGTGTGCAAATTGTAATACTAATCTGATTGAGCAATTGAAAGAGAGTTATGAAACTATGAACTCTGCATTTAATGGGTTTTTTGTGTGTGCTTCTTTCCGAAGTTATATGAATGCTGTTTCGGTGGCTAGATTTAAATTCTTAAGGGCATTAGAGAGGTACACTTTCGATTCTGTAGTGAAAAATCTTAGTTTGACCCTGTTTGACTTTGCTCTTGCACACATTTGAGCAACAGAAGAGAACAGATAAACTTTTTGCATATGTTATAATCGAACAAGTTTACTATGCATGGTGCTGCTTAATTTGAGCAGTTAGTATGTTTTCAAGCATCAGAAAAACTATTGTTTTGGAGTTTGCATATGCATTACGGTACTTCGACCTTTCAAGTTGAAGTGCTTGGTTCAATAGTCAGCATTCAATTCTTTAAAGCAACTATTTTTGTGCAAAACCGTTCAAGGATTAGTTTGCCTCCAAAATAGGTGCATTGTCCAATTTGTGGATTTAACATCAGATGTTTTCTCGGAAATTCTTGTGCACTGGTGGCTTTGTCTGAACATTATTTTTCGTGTCTTTGCAAAACCGGTTGTTATGTGATTGTTGCTATTACTGCTGCTAGTTTGGTAATTCTGCCGTGTTTTACCTTATGTGGTTTATTTTTCTGAACGAATCTTGCGCATGCTGTGCAGCAAGAGCAACAAAGAGCGATGATCAATGAGATGGTGGGAAAGCTTACAAGTGCATGCTGGGACAAGTGCATCACCGGTACGCCTGGGAGCAAGTTCAGTTCCAGTGAAACAGCTTGCCTATCAAACTGTGCCCGACGCTATATGGATATGAGTATGCTTATTATGAAGCGTTTTCAGAACATGCAATGAAGACCCAGAAGTTTGACGTGCCTACTCGATTGCAAGATGTGAACCAATTATGCTTCTGGTGTTAGTTAACGTATCAGTTGAAAAAGTTCTGGAACAGTTTCCCTCTATTTCCTTTTTTACTTGGATCTACTGTATTGGATGTTCTCCAGCACCAGCAGTCTCACCTTAAAGTAATTTTCTTGAATATTTGATGTCCTGATGAACAAGTAACGTCTACATTTTTTTAATAAACTGGATTACATCCATGAACTCATTCAAATATTCAATTCATGCTTGGCCTACTTGCTCTACATGCGCTGAAGATGCTTGTCATGTCTCTTAGTTTAGAACACTTGCTCTACTTGCTCTAGAACACTTGCTAACCCAAACCCAATCAACCCCTTCCACATGAGGGTGTTAAGTTACAGATGAGGAAAAGACAATCAAGATAAACTCATAGAATGGGACACATGGGAAAAAATCAAGTGCCAGTATGCCAGTATTACACGCTTATCATACATACAATATGAACACATCTTAACGTTGAAGGTAGCGTTTATGCTCCAATTCAATATACGGAGGTCTTCCTTTTTATTTCAGTATTTAGGAAATCTGAGATTGTTGTCCGGACTCTGAGGTAAAGCTGCCACTGATTCGATCACTGACTCGCCTGGAGTCCCCAACTCCTGCTGCCATAGCAAGAACTTCAGGTGATATATTTAAACTTCCGCTTCTCCTTCCCCAACTCGAACGCCTGCTAGGATGCAAGGCTGCGCTGTGGCTCTCTGTGCTCTCTGTCGGAAGCGTTCTGCTCAAATCCGGAGATACATCTGCCTCGCTAAATCCATTTTCCTTTCCTTCTCCATCGTCATTGCTAAATTGTCCTCCATAGTCACCTGTCTCCCTGGCAGTCTCATCCCACCCTGGCTTTTTCCCCATTTCAATGTCACTAATGGCTTTCCCCATGACAGGACCGTCAAAATTGTTACCAACTTGTGCAGGATTGATTGGAACTTTTTCCCTGAAATTGTTCTGAGATGGAGGAATGCTGGTGCAGAATACCTCCATGAAGTTCTCAATTACCCCTTTATTGAATGGGTTGGCTCGTCCATCATACCGGTATCTAAAGTTTTCATAAGTAGACTGCCAAAGCACCAAAGATTAAAAATTTAGTATTACAAAGATTTCATTGACAGACGCACCCAATGCAGTGTGCTCTATTTTTTGATGAAATGGGAGATGGTGTACAGAAAAACATAGTAGTGGGATTTCAGGACGTCTTGGCGTGACAAGATCTGCTTACCTGGTTTGTACTGATGAGGTATAAGTGGAAGCTAGTAAGGCCGCCAACAAACCAGGAAGCAAGGAAACTGTAGATTATGAGCGCAATGGAGGCAGGAGTCTTAATCAGTGCTTTCCAAATTGATATGGCCTCGCTGTTCATGATCATCTTGACATAGACCCAGCAAAACCCATGTACATATATGCAAAGAAGAGTTGCAGAGAAGACAAATATGAAGAAGAACCTGTAATTTCGCTGCACCAAGGACCAAAGATTTATTAGTCATTGCTTCTTAAATATGTAAAATTACTCCTAGTTCTTGTGGTTCTGTTAATAATCTTTGAAAGAATTCCCCTTACCAATCCAATACACTGGCCAACCCAAGGACAGTGATGATCAAATCTTTGCACACAGTTATTGCATATGGAACAGTGAGAACAACGGGGAGGTCTGTAAAGCATGCAGGTATCACAATACTTGACCTTCACAATTATACGATTGATAAGCACTTCCTTCATGCGTGGAAAACGTGACTGTGGTGTTTCACCGGAACCGGTCTCTGTACTCCCATCATAGTCGTCTGGCTCTGGAGGGTGAAGGTTACGAGGTACAATACCAGGATCTCTGCCTGAGGTTATTAGAAGGAGAACCAAAACCTGTGAAAAGAAATATACATTCTTCTTTCAGGGTAGAGCAGCAAGTGTGAACTTTTTCCAATTGATCCCTCTTATAACTAGAGCTAACTTAGATTACTTTGTTGCACCTAATTTTTTCGTTAAAGATGTAGGTTCAGAAACTAGAAAGCTCCATCATTAATTCATTATAATTCTGGTTTCCATGTCACCTACCAAAATAACATTCAAGAAGATGGGACATAGTGAAGATTGAAAGAGAGGTTGCATAAGTAGAAACCTAAACATTACTAGCTGTCAAGAGAGTTATATCCTTAATCAATAGACATTTTCTCAACACTTTTAGTTATCATCCATGGATTGGTAAATGACTAAATCCCCAAATTACGCAGTAAGATATAAACGCTAATACACAATGAAACCATTGCAGAATTAAAAGAGGAGGACTTACAAATATTGTCAGAACAATAACGGCAATCATTACTGAAATTCCCAAATGATCAACGAGTTTTCTCCCCACAAAGGCACAGAAAAGTGCAACAGGGATAACAATGAGGCATACAGTTAACCCAAGAGATCTCGCATCCGGTCCGAATATAAGCCTTCCACCAAGAAGAAATATCTGCAGAATGGAACAGGCCAGCAGCAGCAATGTGTTATAGTAAACATTGAAAACACAAGTGCAAAACGAAAATGATGCATGAGCTGCCACTTATATCACAAAAGAACCAAGCCAAATAGCTTTCCAATACTAATGAAAGTGACCTCAGTTTTACAGATTCAGCTCAAGTGTTCTAAATTCAAAGATGAACACTGAACTGTTCTACTTCATTCCTAATTGAATTCAATTCAATCATCAAACTGATTAGGCAATCACAACCACAATCTCAATTCTATGTATTCCTTCTACCAAACTCATAAAGCTAGAACCTTTAAAGCAACTGGGTAAGACCCAAGAACCACAATCTACCAAAGTCAAAAAAAACAAACCAAACTCTGGGTTCAAGTTCAACACAAACTAAAACACACAACAACCCAAGTAAGAGTCAAGCTTACATTGCTGCCTTTCCAGTTCTTGTAACTTCTAACCAGCGCCGGCCCATCTCCGGCAGACGAGCCCCGCTGACGTGGCTCCGATTGCATTGGGGGTTTCAGGGTGTCAAAGAAATGAACAAGAAAGTAAAAGGCAAAGTCAAATAAGGGTTGGTATTTGAGGGGTGGGCTGGAGCTGACTTTTCCTCAGCATCATTCATTCTGTGTAAGAATGTAAAAATGGGTGTCTTAGAAGAAGCTCAATGGGGTCTGATTAGGTGTCAGATTCCGGCATAGGTGGCACTTACGGTCACCGCTGGCTGTCGAACTGGTCAAGTAGTGCAACTACTGCATACATGCCTCAATCATCATTTTGGGCACAAGCAAATAGTATTATGGCACATGTATTTGGTTTACTTTTAACATTATATTCCTCTTGGTCTTGGACTGCTTCTTTGGACAAACAGTGTCAGCATGACTCATTCCCAACTGTTCGGTTCCTAAGAAATCATAGACCCGGGCAATGTCTCATTTGATATGATAAAGATTGCAACTTTGCAAGTATATGTTGAGGGTTTGGGAAGTTTCACCCAAGAATTTGATCACTACACCCTTTGTCTTGTTATTATTGTTATTGTTTCTTTGGTTTATGGTTACATCCTTGCCGTGCTCGTAGCTTTATCATGGAGATTGCATTGTCCCGTGGCCGGAAAACACTAACTTGTGTCCCGTGTGCCGGTACGCTATGCCAACAATGGAAGAGGTGAATGAGCCATTAGAACCCTCCAGGCGGCTGAGATGCGCTGCACTGCTTACACTGCCTGCTGGTGGTGTAGTAGTTGTTGGAGAGGAAAGATCTCACATCAGAAAATGGATAAATAAAATACAACTTATAAGTGGATGAATCACACTTAATTGTATCCAGACTTTTTGTGAATAAACCCAACACCTTAAAAATGATTAAGTTGGAACAGTATCAGTACAATAATGATCAACGGGCCACGCTTGTCCCTCAAAAGGTTTTATACATCTTTGGTATCACATACCTACAGTCATGAATTTAGTCAGTTTAGTAGAACTTGTCACTCGGTCATGAACTTCTTCCATGACATTGTATTTGGTCGTCAAAATCATAATACCTTCATTACACATGCCCATGAAGGCATGAAGATCACATTGGTGTGCTGCCTTGGGTAAAGCTTATTTCTGATGTTTCAAAATGCCATGTACTCAGTAAAACCTTTTAATTCTATCAAGTATTCAACAAGCCTTGTGTAAGTTTGAAAATCCCAGTAGTTCATTATAACACTGTTGTTCGGGTCAGATTTTTAGGTCATTCGAACAACCGTCTGGTGCGAGCGTGCCAACACCTTGAAGAGGTGTGCCTGTCTTGATCTGCTTCCTTCGCCCACTTCTCTTGACTTCTCTTCAAACAACTGTGAGCAAGAACGGTTGGTCTTACTGCTAGAGCTCTTCACAACGACCTAGGACGGATCCTGAGAATTTACTTCAGTGACAAATACAATAAAATAAAGGATATTTGCTAAGAATTACTCCTTAACAATGTGATGGACTTGTGCTCGCGATGAGGCTTTATGGACTGGGGGTGGACTTTTTGCTCGCGATGAGGCTGGTGAGTGAAGCGGGATTTGCTCGCGATGAGGCTTTGGTGGTGCTCCCTGGAGAGGCTTTTTTGGTAGATTGGGTGCTCCTGTGGAGGCGTCCAATTTGCAGTGATGCAGAGTTTGTTGAATTGTCGGGGGCCTTCTCTCATTCACCTTAACCTCCTTATATAGATAACTGAGCGGCTAGGGTTCACGAATGACTTGTCTCCAAAACAATCGAATCTCTAATTGAACCAGGAAAGATACTTTCCTAACCGAGCCTTCTGACAATATATCTTCGAGATATCCTGCAAATCTTCTGTCAGTAATTACTCAATGTAACAAGAAAAGAAATAAAGATAATTGGATCGTTGGCATCGGTCCATAGGCTAACTCACTTGTGAGATAACCAATATAAAATTGGGCCTAAACATTGCCCCCCAAGCCTCGAGATCTAGTCTTGGTTTACCAAACATGATCGAAGAGGGATAACCCTTCAATTCCCACGAAAGGTGCCTTCTAACCCCGAAAGGGTATATCTGTAAAAGACGCTAAATGAGACCTCGTCTCTCAAAGAGACATGAACGTTTCCTTCTGTATTAAAATGCAACGTTTCGAAGAACCTTTTCAGTTCTTTATAAAATCCTGAACACTTCACTGTTCAGACACATAAACCCAGAAATGGCTCCAACATCTCTGACCGCTGAGAATGCTCAAGAGTTCAAAGCAAAAATGGTTGGCCTAAAACCTTATGATTCTGCAACCAAATCCAGTCTTAAACTTTTTACAGATGCTACAGCAGGCTTAGGGCCATGGATGAACCTAGTACCACCTTCGATTTGCGAAGATTATCAACATGCAACCCGAATCCCAATCCTGGCCTTTAGAAATTATGCAGCAATTTTCGGAAATGGCAAATAAGCCATCAAGCTGTGAGAATAGGGGTATGGCCTTATCCCTCTGCGCGCATGCTCCTATGGTACCAGAATCACAGAGCCCTGGATTTAGAAAGGTGGAAGCAAGCGGGAATTGCAGATGCGGTTGATTTAATCTTCAAACTTCAAAGCACATGAGCGAACCGGGGCTCCGGTGATGGCAGCAACTTGTTTCTGGGATACCTCCAGCAACACCTTCAATTTCAAATTCAAGCAGATGGGCATTACGCTGCTGGACTTATATGCAATTACAGGCCTTACCAGGAAAGTGATTTCGAAGGAGAAGAAGTGGCCTTTGAAGTTGATCCTAACCGCCACAATTTTTGTAAGTCTTATGAATCTTGGGCTGATCATTATGTTACTCAAAGCGGTGAAGCTAGTGGTATTGCATTTCTAGAACTGTGGCTTACTAAATTTATAGTCTGCACTAGCACTCAAAAGATAACTGATGCTTGGGTTCGCGCGGCTACACTTCTGTTCAATGGTCATAGACTAGGATTAGCTCAGATGACTTTAGCTATTTTGTACCGAGCCCTTTATGATTTGTCCCTCCATCCGTTCAACTATGGCACTATATCAGGGCCCCTCTGGATATTGAACCTTTGGCTGCAGATTTACTTTGTTCAGTTCAGGCATCCCCAAATCACAGATTATCCAAATAATCAAGTATTGGGAATGGCATTCGCCGGAGTTAAAGCTCATGACCCTCTCGATTACTCTGATTGCTTCCAACATCTATACACCATGGATGCTTCTATACTAGATACCAGCGACCTGATGCTCAACCGAATGTATCTAGAAGCATTGGCAAATAAGTTTATGTGGTGCACAAGTCATTCCCCTGAGGCTATGCATTTGTTTGAACAAGCTATCTCTGTTGCTGATTTAAGACTTCCTGATGATGTTGGTTTTAAACTATTTGCTCCAAACCACTTCGCTCGACAGCTTGGTCTTCAACAAGAAATACCCTTTCCTCTGTTCAAAAGTGTGAACATGTATACTTCCTGGAGCTTGAGGAAGAAAGGAAAGAAACAGACTGATGATCCCTGCTTCCAACCTAAGTTCATCCAGTTCAAAGTAAAAGTTAGAAGTATCAGCCTCCTGTTCGCCAGTAAGGAAGTCAGTCAAACGTACAATGCCTGGTGGTCTATGATTTGTGGCGAACTATGGACCCTCTACACCTTTTCAAAATCATCTTTGCTAATGGTCGGACCCTGCTGCCTCCACAAGATCAAGCTCTCTTTGGCGAGACCGCTTCTGCGAGTGATGTACCAACATTGACATCAACAGCGAACCTAGAACTGGTCCATGATGATAAGGTAAGGATGATCTACTAAACAACCTCAAGACTTTTTGCCTGAAAAAACCACTAACTGGTTTTATGTTTGATTGTGTAGGGTGAAGAAAACATTCCAGAACCCTGTCAACCTTCATCTTCACGAACTCCTCAGAAAAGAAGAAGAGAGGAACCCCAAGATCCAGAGGATGAAGAAGAAGTGCGACTAGTATGAATTCCCTGAAAAATAGAATACCCAATTCTATGTTGCATTTAAATATTTAATGACCTCCTGAACTCTGTAGGTTCGCAGGCGAAGGAATTCAATTCCAACTAACAAGGATGTCATTGTTCTAGATCATGACCCTGAGGAGGATGATCACATGACTCTAAACGAGCTTCTTCACAACATTCTACCAGTTTGGCATGCCACCCCTATAGCTACCATGGACAATTCAGGAAAGCGAGTTCCCTTTGGCCCTTTTGAAGAGACTGAGGGAAATTTTGGAGCTGAAGGTTCAAATGTTCATGAAGAAGAAAACGTCGCTCAACAACAAAGTGAAACTGTTGTTGAAGAAGGAGGATCACTGATACTACTCGCGAACGCCTCTTCTCATGGCTGCGCTAACGTTCCTCCGGTTGCAACACCAGCTTCTGTTTCTACACCTGAAGATGCCACAGCTGCTCAAACTGAAATAGATGAACCAAGGGCTACAGCTGCTGCGGAGGAAACAAATGTAGGAGAAAACCTTGCCCCCCAAGCTACTGAGGTAAACCTCTTAAACTCCCTCACGTGACTTTCGTCCTTGAATTGCAGTAACTAATTGTCAAAATATGCAGGAAATTGATCTAGAAGCATCTGATGCTGATGCTTCAGCAGAGGCAACATCTGTGAGAGCAGAAACAGTTCCGGTGATGGTGAAACTTTGAACACTACTTGTTCAGATCCACCTGTTGTGTCGTCACCCCAAACTTCTATGGAGGCGGCTCTGATGGATGCTATAGAGATGCCTTCCCTTTCTCTATAGGTGGTTGCTACCAGAAATCTACTAAGTAATTTGAAACAGATCAACCTAGCAGACGAGGAATGCATGCCTCAAATTTTCAAAGCCATAGCAACCCTGCGGTCTTGTGCGAACGAGTTAGAGATGAAGCATCTAGAGGACCTTGAGTTTCACCTTAAGCAGATTCCTGATCTTTAAGAAACCTTCCACCAGAAGGAACAAGTCACCAGCGAGTGCCTCCAAAAACAGACAACCTTAGAGGAGAAGTTTCGGAGTGAAAAGGAACAACTCAACTCTCAGCACAGTTGCATCCTTACTGGAATTGACGCTGAAATCAGATCCTTAGAAAAGCAACGAGCAAATACATAAGCTAAAATTGAAGCTGCTAAACAAAGAAAGGCTCAGCATGTTCAAGCTGTCAAAACCAAGATTCCAGAACTCCAGAAACTCAAAGAAACGGCCCTTGTTGCTGCTCAAGCAACCAAAATGGCTAAAGATGACACTGAAGCCAGCCGAACCGACCTAAAGCATACCTTGCTTGACATCCCTCTTCTGGGCAAACTTGTATGAATTTATATGTAGACCATGGGCATTTTATGGGATTTATCTATTTATAAGAATTTCTTTCTTTAAGCCCAATCTGTCTTTTTCAAACCCTAAATGGCCTAGTTAACAATCCTCGGCCCAAGCCCAAATCATTAACTCCATAGTTATGACTGAGATTTGAAAAGGCAACCATATCTCTTTGATCATCTCGCGCCTGCACAACTGGCCAATATGGCGGTTTTGAAAACTGCAACGTTTACTCGGCCTTAATTACCGCGCAACGTTTCGAACCACGTACACCCATGCATATTCCTCTATTTAAAGGAAGGAAGATTAGGCTCTTTTTGCAAAAACCAAACGCAATGGCTTCTTCTTCTTTCATCTCTTTCCTTTCCTTGAAATTCTTTCCCCCAGACTTCCTTAGTTTCCAATAGAAACCCTTAAGTTTCAAGATCTAACCTCGAACCTGGGTTAAGTCTCAAGATTTAACCTCAAGTACACCTCCTGGTACGATCTGGCAAGAAAGATGGATGCCTTCATGCTTGATTCTTGTCAGGGAGTGTAAAGGAGGATTATGGGAAACACCAATTTGACCATCGCCATGGTTGGAAAGGAGTTTTCTTCTAGAATGACCTCCTGATGAGATCTGGCAAGAAAGAAGGGAATGCCAGATATCCCCATCGACGAATTTAGGGGTCATTCTGCCTGAAGCAAGAAGCTAGCAGCACTACTGGAAAAGAAGATCAAGCAATATTAGAAAATAGGGTAGTCTATGGTATCAGAGCCACTTTTTGGCTCTTTTGTATTATGTAAAGTTCATGGTCACAAAGCCAAGTAATAAAATTTGCTTTCTGAACACTTTGCTGTTCCACATTTCCAACTGCAACTGTGTTTATTTTATTTTGTTTGTCACAAACCAAAAAACAGAAGAAAAAATTAAAACCGCAAGAATCGGTTTATAAAGAATGAGTAAAGTAAATCAAAACCTTTAAAAGTTTTGAAAATTCGCCACAAGAATATGTGTAGAGTGTTGCCCCCCAGTTCAACTATGTGGTGAATGTAGAACCCAGGATATGGTTCAAAGAGTAAACAGTAGTTGAACTCTATGTTGTCGAATCGTGCCCCCCCCCCCTCCCCAGTCGCGTTCGCCGTAGGTGGGTCGTCAAATTCCCAAACACTGGGAAAGTACTTCTTAAGGTAACGCCCATTGATAGGGTTTCGATGAATGTCGCCATTAATACCCCTAAGCTTGTAAGCATCGTTGCTATAAATCTGATCAATCACAAAAGGACCTTCCCACTTATGGGACCATTTGCCTCGACCGTGCAGCTTTTCACCAAGGGGAAGTATAACTTTCTAGACCAAATCTCCAACCCTAAAACTACGACCTCGAGTACGCTTGTCATAGATCCAAGCTACCCTTTTCTTTTCAACCACCAGATGATCCAAGGCTGCCATTCGCTTGAGATCCAAGTTCTCATGTTCCTGCCACATTGCATGCACGTAGTCTTCTCCAAGTAACTGATGTTGCTCCCGGACTCACAGTGAATGCACATTAATTTTAAGTGGGAGTACAACATCATGGCCAAACATCAGTGCATAGGATGTTGTCCCAGTAGGGGTCCGTTTGGAAGTCATATAGGCCCAAATTGTGTTGTCCAACTCGTTATGCCAGTCGCGTGGGTTCTCTGCCAACATTCGCTTCAGAATGGACAAGATAATCTTCTTGCTGGCCTCTGCTTGACCATTGAATTGAGCATAATAAGGGGTAAAGTGTAGGAACTGAATCCCATAATCACTGAGAAAATCTTGAGTTTCCTCAGCCATGAAAGCTACCCCCCTGTCCGTCACCAAACATTCTGGAATACCATACCGGCAAATGATGTTTCTGAAGATAAACTGGCAAACGGTTTTCGCTAAAGCCTCCTTGACTGGCTCTGCCTCCACCCACTTGGTAAAGAAGTTTGTTCCCACTAAAATAAACTTATGTTGCTGGGAATAATATGGATGAATAACGCAGACAAAATCAAGAGCCCAGCCTCGACCCGGCAAAGGTTTGATGATAGGCTGCATAGGGATATGCTGAACTAGACCATGTGCTTGGCATTCTAAACAACCCTTGGCAAAACTGATACAATCTTTGAGGATGGTAGGCCAATGGAAACCATGCCGGCGAATGAACCAGCGCATCTTAGGACCAGCCTGATATGATGCACATACCCCCAAATGAACTTCGCACATAATTCGCTTGGCTTCACGACCGTATACACAGAGGAAATCAATACCATTTTCTCCCTTTCTCAACAACTCACCGTCTTTCAGCACATAATTGAGGGCGAGGAACCTGATCCGCTTATCAGTTACAGTAGACGGGTTGATCAAATAATCCATAATGGGTTGTCTCCAATCTACGTCCAACGCATCAACCGTTGCAACTAACCATTCGTCATTGTTCTCCTTCCTTGCCATAAACGAGGGTAAGGTTCTCTATACAACTTTCAATATTAGCTCGTTGAACGCCATCAGCCAAACTAACTCCAGTTGCAATCTGAACAAGTTTGTTGGCCGCAAAATTCGGTTCCAGAGACACTGTAGCAAACCTGTCCAACAACTCCAAGGCTCTTTCCAGGAAAGGAACTAAAGTGAACATTGGAATTTACCTCGTAACTGATTAATGACCAGCAAAGAATCACCGAGTATGTCAACATCTTATGCGCTGAGATCTAGTAACAGCTCCAGTCCTATTATGACGGCTTTGTACTCTGCTTGGTTGTTTGTACACCTCCACTCCAGCTGGAATGAATAAGAGTATCTACCCCCAGATGGACTAACCAACGAGATATCGGCTCTGGATAAATTTGTCAGTACTTGAACCATCAAAATATAAAGTCCAAGGCTAAAGATAAACAGCCCCAATGTCCAAGTCTCGAAAATAAAGATCCTCAAAAATAGGATGGTGGAGTAGAAAGTCAGAGACCGCTTGACCGGTCTGTGCTCGAAGTGGTGTACATTGCAAAGAAAATTCTGACAAAGCGAACATCCACTTACCAATGTAGCCTCGAAGAATAGGCCTTGTCAACATATATTTAACCAGGTCAGTTTGAGCTACGACCACAGTTGTAAAATAAAGCATGTAATGCCAGAGTTTACAACCCGCAAAATACAAAGCCAAACACAACCTCTCAATAGGCGAATACCTGGTCTCAGCATCCAAAAGGGTCCTACTCAAATAGTAGATGGCGCGCTCAATGGTCCGACCTTCTTGGTTAGTATCGTCTTGAGCCAAAAGGCCTGCAATGGAACTCTCAGAAGCCGAGATGTAGAGCTTTAAAGGAATCCCGGGCTTATGAGGAACGAGAACCGGAGGGTTTGCCAGATGCTCCTTTATCCTGTCGAAAGCCTCTTGATGGCACGGCTCCCAGACAAATTCCTTGGCACCCTGTAGTTTCAGTAGAGAGGAAAAATGCTTGACTTTCCCAGCTGAATTTGAAATGAATCTCCGAAAAAGTTAATCTTGCCCAACAATTGTTGTACCTCCTTCTTAGTCTTAGGAGCAGGTGCATCAATAACGGCCTTGGCTTTGTCCCCAGGCACCTCAATGCTCCTCTGATGGACGATAAAACCTAAAAAGTCTCCTGCCTGTACCTCAAACACACATTTGGCGGGGTTCATTCGAAGTCTGTGTGTTCGCATGCGTTCAAACACTTTCCTGAGGTCTGCAATATGGTCATGTTTGACTTTAGACTTAACTACTGTAGTCGGTAGTCAATAAACTACCTTCCCCACCCATAGACCAGTCATGAAACTTGTAGACCGACGTCCGGGCTACCTCGCCGTGGTGAAAGATCATCGGTACCACATCGGGAAGGTGCTCATCCAAGCTCCACAAGAAGGCACCATGATAAAATAAATGCATAGTTAGTCCCACATCGGTAATGTGTAATAAGAGGAAACCTTCCTTATCTATAAAAGGAAGGCTCCCCCTGTGTAGAAAGGACTTTTGACTCATTCTCACTATAGACATATGTGATGCTCCCTCTCCCTCCCCACCTCCTCCCGGGCGGGATGGATGGATGCTCTTGTAACACCAAAGGCCTATTGGCCATGATAGTGGATTCGTAAGTGGACGTAGCCATGTCCTCCGAGGCATGGTGAACCACTATATGCCCCTGTGTTGTCTACTGTTCATGTTCCACTGTGGTTCCGCATAGCCTATGGGTTCTTGCAGAAACAATTGGCGCCGTCTGTGGGAAGAGTTACTAAAAGACATGTTGCTCTTCCCCCCGAGAGACATTACATTCAAATCCATGAGCAATAGGAAGAGGCCTCGCATGGAAGCGAGGCGAGACACCTCGCGTGGAAGCGAGGCAAGATAGCTCGCGTGGAAGCAAAGCGAGATGACCTCGCGTGGAAGCGAAGTGAAATTGGCATTCAGAGAGGCATTCCACCGAGAGATTAGCATTGACCTCGCAGGGGAGCAAAGCGAGATGAATTCGCATGGAGGCGAAGCGAGATTACCCTTCCGGGTTCTCTTTACCACCGGGTCCTCACCAAGAGCCCGACTACAACGGCTCCAAGCAGCACTCGGATATAATTAATCGGGATCCTGGAGAAATAGTTCATGTGAGGGGATCAGCCATGCATCATCGGTGTCCCGTTGGTAACTTTACAGAAATCTATTTCCAATTCATCGCCTTCAAATTCTCGCACCGCCCAACATCATCGGTGTCTTGGTGTCCCGATGCATCCTATTTGTCTGATCTCGTCAGTAGCTCCGCTCCGCCGGTATTGTCCGGGATTATGTCATCTTCAGAATGCATGCACCGTATCGGCAGGCGCCCTAACGGTAGCACCTTCATCATGATCATTCTCGATACAAACCGGCACCCGATCCACCGGGCAACTCCCCCAGAGAAGCTTTGGGGTGGGACCCAATTATCTCTCCCGGGTCTTGTTCATCAAATCACCAACCGGAAACAATTCGTCGGGTTCTGGCAGGCTTCAGCGGTCTACAGATCTTTGTATCCATTTGTTGAGTTCGGTATCCGGGAGCATCCCTCGACTCGAAGGGCAGAGTGAATCATCAGAATCCGCTGGTTTCTGGAAGAAGGGTTATCAGGGTCTACCTGGTGATGTCATACATTGCGCGCAAAGCGAACCCAATTCGCTTGGTGATGCTACTCTCCACGCGAAGCGAACCAGTTCGCCAGGTGATGCCACTCTCCGCGAGAAGCGAACCAGCTCGCCTGGTGATGCCACTGTCCGCGCGAAGCGAACTCAGCTCGCCTGGTGATGGCACGGGGGACGTGTAATCGATAATCGATAATCTATCATAGATCAGTGAGACCAATCGGGATCACGACGCCAGAGCTCACCGGAGACCAATCCAGGGGAGTTCACTCTGTACACCCAACACCCTACTCTGGCCACCCATAAGGCGCCTTCAGAAAGCTTCTGATGATATCCTTATCTAATCCTACCGATGGCACCCACTTTGCTTACGGTGCCTGGGAGTCGAGAATGCAGCTCTAAACGAAGTCATGCCCGGGAACTCGTATGAGGCAGAAGAAGAGGAAAAGATAGGCCCTCAGAGAGTTGCTATAGGCACCGAGAAGTTGATTTGTACACCATGTCGTAGAGCGTAAGCCACCGGGATCATCCGGACAGGCCTCCAACCTCCTACTCCTGAATTAGTTACTCATCATGCCTCTATGAATTTGACAACCCGCTGATTTGACAGGTGGCCAGGTTGGGATAGTTCACAGATCCGATGACCGGAGTTCAAGCAAGAAACAACTGTCACCTGTCGGTTTCATCAACGAGCGGGAGCTAGAACACGAAATCTAGCTTTGAGTTTCTCGTCTTGGTCAGCATGCCCGACAGCTTTGTTATCTTGTTGGTAGATATCACCAGGAGAACGTGTCTCCTTTCTTGAACGATCACCCCGAAGCCATCTCGCCTCGCCTCCACCTGCATGCGGACTCCGCCTCTTGTGCGAAGCCATCTCGCCTTGCGGACTACTACAGGAAGCCACTTCTTGATTCCATGCGAACCCTACTATACGATCTCGCTGGTGGGCCATCACTTATAAACTCATCTATGTTGAGCATGTTTCGTTGTCGAACCAAATCATGACATCAACACCTATCTTGGTCCGGAACCCGAAAACACCCCTCCGGTATAAAGATGAAATATGCTAGTGTATCGGGAGCCCCGGCAGGCAACGTTACATGAGGTCGCGTCATCCTCCCGGCAGGCAACAACTGCCAGGAAGGAATCGTCGGCTCCCGATGGTTAGGGTCTGGGAATATGAATGGCATGAACTTATCTGGTGATGATCACATAGTCCTATCGATGAGAGCAACATGACACTCATCTGCTCTCGGACGGTACGTATCTCGGCACCCCAACTACTGCCCAACTGCTATGGACACCCATCTCATTATGTCCAGAGGAAGCAATTTAATCTCCCGGTGAAACTCGGTCTCATGTGTGTTTCAAATGTTCAAGTAGTCTGTGATCAAAGCTTCATCTCCCTCCTCCTGTTGGGTTCGCTCTTAAGGGCAGAAGGATATCCGAATTCCAGATCAACAGGACACCTTCTTATGTGGCATGAGAACCAATGCATGGACAACTCCATTTACCCATCGGGAATCTACCTTTTGCACCTATCGGGAAGCCTCATCTACCAGCGGTTATCTCCTGCAAGCACCATCCGACATTCATATCTTGTCAACTCCAAACTCCTGCCTGGGAGTGGGTCACTCGATCTGCCGGAGAAACTGTGTTCAGTATGGTACCCACTGAAAAATTGCTATGGACACCTGGGGCTACCTCTCGTGTATCAGCCAACATACATATTTGCTTCAAGCACACGGGTGTTTCTTAGAATCAAGGCATTTATTCCACCGGAAGTAGTAGAGAAATCGAAGGCAAGGGAGCTCGGATAGTAAAAAAGGAACGTGAGAGAAGTTTCTTGAAAGTCTTGGCCGTCCGATAGCAGCTTCCCTATGGGTGATCATCTCCGGGAGCCTCCATCAAGCATCCATATATATCTTAGTTTAATCCCCGCTTTCGACTCAAGATGATACGGGAATTCCATCTGAAAGTGGTTTCGGTCTTGACACCCGTCTTCGTACTCTGGCCACCCGGAGAGCCTGGTATGAATAGCAAGAAAGATGAATTCAGTAGCATGGACAATTAAGTCCGGTTGAAAGTGAAAGATAAGTCTGAGTAGAGAAGCCATCAGAGGGGGATTGAGGTTCAAAAAGTGGTCTTGTATCTGCAAACACCGGGACTAAAAAACACACACACACACACACACTATGGACACCCGGAGCTATTTATCTGGAAAAAGTCACCAAATCTTGTAGGCAGCCCCCGACCGTGCTGGCAACAAGGATTCATCGTCCGGGAGTAGTACGGGCATGAATCAACACCTCCTATGTGCACCCATTCAGCAGCTCTTTCCACAGATAAGTCCTTCATTTAATTGCCTCTTATGAAAGTACAAAGCATGTTTCACGTACAATTATATCATGGTACGGTTGGCTCACCATGCATTGTTGTAACCAAGTACGAACTATATAACATGCAGTCCATGATCACTATTGTCCATTCAAATTTGTGAGGCAAATGTACATAGATACTCCTGCTTCCCGGACATTGAATAAGGAGTTCCAAGTCTTTATGATAGTAGTAAGTCCCGGATAGGTGTGGGAAAAGATAGCAGGAACATTGTAAGTCCCGGATAAGTGTCACCAGGATTGAGGAAAATCTCAATTCCCGGATAAGAACTAACAGGAAGAAACATACAACAACCGTTTCATGAGATTCTTATACCCGAGCAAGAACCAGCGGGAAGCATACACGAACTAAAATGCATGAACATACCCCGACAATGTAGCACCGGGAAGCATGTGCGAAACAACTAACGCCATGAGAACTGTAAGTCCCTTGTACAGCTCCCATAGAGTGGGAGTTGGGCAGTTCATATCATTCCCTTCATACAGAGAATAGTGGCATGATAACCCACGCGGGGATAATACCCCGCGCTCGAGCAGAAACACATGATATGTAAAGGTTCGCTACCTTCGTCCCACATTGGGAAGAGAGATAGGAATTCGACCAGGATTGGTATTCCACTGAGAGAGTGCCATTGGACGTCCAGTATTACACTTGCATGAACCATTTTGCTTTTTGATAATTATTTTGCCATATCCATACTTGGTTAACCCCATAATTGTGTCGATCATTTGTTCATTGTGAAGGTACAACAATCCTCGCCCCGCCTAGTCAAAGACATTTTTTATCTTATAGGTGAACTCCACAGCTCGCGGGGTAGTCCTGGCACGAGGAGCACACTTGTCAGCTCGGGTGATTTGTTAATTCTTTATGGCGCGGAGCGAACACAGCTCACCTGAAAGCATCGCACGCGGACTCCACAGCTCGCCTGTAAGCAATGTCCGCGAGGCAAACTCCTCAGCTCGCGCGTGTGTCAGCCCTCCTGGGTGAGGCGGACTCTTCAGCTACCCTTGTCCGTGAAAGTATAACACCAAGATCCACCAAGACCCATCTCGCCCGTATCACCGAGACCCATCTCACCTGTGTCACCGAGATCCACTTCGCATGTGTCACCGAGACCCATCTCACGTGGAACAAGATGCACCTCGCGTGTATCACGGAGATAGTCATTATAAGCGGAGTGGACTTCCACAGCTCGCGTGAAAGCATTGTACGCGGAGCGGACTCCTCAGTTCGCGCGAGCAGACTCCGCTCGCCCGAGTGTCAGCCCTCCTGGGCGAGGCAGACTCCTCAGCTCGCGCGCAGTCCTTGTGCGCGGAGTGAACTTCTCAGCTCGCGGGTGTTCCTTGTACATGCGAGATCCTCAGCTCGCGCGGAACAAACTCCTCAGCTCGCATGACAATTTATGTCCTTGCACTTCGCATAGTACTCAGCTCGCCTGAGTGTCAGCCGTTCTGTGCGAGGCAGAGATCCGTTCTCCACACGTCTTGAGTACGGACTTGGGGGGACTGGGACGGGTCCCGTTGATAAATGACTGGTCTATGGGCATTTTGTATATTAAGTCCCCACTCAAGATGTGTCTTGAACGAGAACTTAGGGGGACTTGTAGTCGGTAGTCAGTAAACTACCTTCCCCGCCCATAGACCAGTCATGAAACTTGTAGACCGACGTCCGGGCTACCTCGCCGTGGTGAAAGATCATCGGTACCACATCGGGAATGTGCTCCTCCAAGCTCCACAAAAAGGCACCATGATAAGATAAATGCATAGTTAGTCCCACATCGGTAATATGTAATAAGAGGAAACCTTCCTTATCTATAAAAGGAAGGCTCCCCCTGTGTAGAAAGGACTTTTGACTCATTCTCACTATAGACATATGTGATGCTCCCTCTCCCTCCCCACCTCCTCCCGGGCAGGATGGATGGATGCTCTTGTAAAACCAAAGGCCTATTGGCCATGATAGTGGATTCGTAAGTGGACGTAGCCATGTCCTCCGAGGCATGGTGAACCACTATATGCCCCTGTGTTGTCTACTGTTCATGTTCCACTGTGGTTCCGCATAGCCTACGGGTTCTTGCAGAAACAACTACCATGTCATCGATATAAACCTCCAAAATCTTACCAAGAATGTCATGGAAAATCAGGTTCATGGCTCGCTGATACGTGGCTCTAGCGTTCTTCAGACCAAAAGGCATTACCACGTACTCAAAAGCTCCTATGAAAGCCGGACACCGGAACGCTGTTTTGTGTCTGTCTGCCTCAGCAACTGGGATATGATGATAACCAGCGGTGTCGTCCATAAAAGAAAGCATTTCGTGTCCGGCAACAGCACCAATGAGCATATCTACCACAGGCATAGGGTACACATCCTTCGGAGTAGCCTTGTTCAAATCTCTATAATCCACACAAACTCGTATCTTACCATTCTTCTTGTGAACAAAGACTATGTTGGACAACCACTTTGCTACTCTGATGATACCTGACTTGAACATCTTCTCTACTTCCTCTTTCACGGCGTCCGCTGTTTCCGTCTTCATTCACTGCAGTTCTTGCTGCACCGGCCTTTCCCCTGGTGTGGTAGGCAAGCGTTGACAAACCAACTCAGGTGACAAACCTGGAATGTGCTCGTATTTCTTTGCAAAGCAGTCTTTAAATTCTAAAATTAAATCAATGAGCCCCTGTCGTTGCTCAAGCTCTAACAACTTACTAAGTCCAACCTCCATGGGCTTCTCTTCAATTCCCAAGTTGACTTTTTCTATTACATCTTTAACTTGAGGTGGAGTGTTGTCCAATGCAACTGGAGCTAGTAAGATAACTTCCTCCTCTTCATCAATCACTTCCAACACATCTTCAGGTACACATTCAATAGTTGCTAGCCGTTCGTAAGCTTCCCTTTCTTCCATATGTACAGCTAACCGCTGATGTAGAAACTCGAACACTTGCAACTCCTCTCCTTCTAAGTGTGTTAACATTGATTATTGGTTGGATTTGGCACCATGAGGCCAGGTCTAGATGTATTGAATTTGACCTGAGAGAGTCCCCACTATGCTAACTCGGTAGACGTAACCCCAATCGGTTTTCCATTCTGGTCGATGTCGACCACTATCAAAGGACGCAAATCGCTATTGTAATAGTATGTGCCTATCTCATTTGCAGATACAGAGAACGGCTTAGGGTCAGCCTAAACCAACTCCGCGCGTCCGGTAGCCTGATCCCACATAAGCAACTCTTGATGCATTGATGAAGGTACACAAGCAGCTATGTGGATCCATTCCCTGCCCAGAATGCAGCTGTATGGAGCGGTACAATCAGTTACAAAGAAACCCTGTATGATATTCGAAGGACCTACTTTCAGTCTGACCATCAGAATTCCCAAGGTTTTTGTAACTCCACAGCAAAGTTTTTAACAGTCATAGATGTCTCAATCACAGCTGATTTATTTATGCCGAGCATGGTCATCGTTCGCACTATCATGATACTCACTGCAGCTCCAGCATCTATTAAAACCTTGCTAACCTTCATACCATCGATATTCGCTGTAACGTATAGAGGGCGAATGTGTTCCATCATCGCAGACGAAGGTCTCAAAACATCATGTACCACTCTCGCATGGCGTCCGTGATCTCTGGAGGACCACTCGCTAACGAACCTGCTATTGAATCTACTGTGACCTTCTCCAACTCTGATGCTACCTCTGTCACTGCCTCTTGAGTCTCAATAACGAACATACTGCTTTTGTCTTTGGCAAAGCATATTTGGAAGAGAGGACGTAGACCATGTTGCAGTGCATTCGCACATCCCCTTCCTCTTCGTCTGTGGAAATGTCTTCGTCCATAGCCAGCTTTGGTTCACTTTCTGCTATCTGCACAACTGGTGTTGCATTATTCTCGGCGAATGTCTGGACCATGGCTGTAACCAACGATGTATATGTTGCGGTGTCATTTTTAGCTTCAGGTATAGGCTCTTTAGCTTGTTGGTTTAAAACAACCTTAGTGCTAGGTTGAGTCAACTTGGGTCATCATTGGAGCTTTCTCTCTTGCACCCCTTTTTTAGGTGTAGGGTCTGACTTAATTCGCTTCGCCTACGGCTATGTAATAATAGGTTTGGTTCCCGAGGTAGAAGGTGTAAACTTGTCTACAGGTATTGGGCCTAACCTTTCCAATACATACTTCCTTATTAGGGAACCTGGTGTGCTAGACAGCCTCTTGAAAGCACTTTCTCTAGGGGGTGCGAGCAGTTCTGCCCCCTGTTCCTCTCTAATGGTACGTAGGGTTTAATGGTAAGCCTATCGACTGTCCTTCGCAGCTGCTCCGGTGTCTGACTCAGATCTTCTGGTTTAATCAAACCCTGTTCTAGAGTTGTCAACTTTCTCTTTGCTCTACCATACCGCTTCTGCATGTTCCTGATATTAGTATGGCTAATCTTAACGGTTTTGCCCTTCTCCTTGATGCTTGAGGGATATAGGGCTTCGTCAAGATATCCTTTTGAACCTCTAGTATAGGTCTGACTGTTGATGTCCCTGCTTTTGCAGTTCTTTTGTACAGGTTGGATTCGTGGAACCTGAACCCAACTTCTGCCTGCTTTAATGACTTAGTAGGGCTAGCTGGCTGATCCACACTCGACTTTGCACTTGGAGCACAACAATACTCTTGAAGCTTCAGGAATCGTTTCCTGCTCACCCTTCTTAGGCTCCTCTTCGGTATCGCCGTCTTTGTGCAATTCTACCGCTGCTTTCCTGTCAAACTTCTTCTTCCAGACAACATCCACCATTGCTACATGAAAGCTCACTTCTGTGGGCCCATTCGTGTAGCCCTATTCCATGACCAAACGCCCTTCGTTGATCCATTGTTGCACTTGGTCTTTGAGTTGCACACATTCAAAGGTATCATGGCTCCATGCATTATGAAATTTGCAATAAGTTTTACCTGCCAACTGGTCTTCTGAAGGGTATGCCCCCTAGGGAATGTTGAGTAAGTTCGCCTGAATCAACTCATCCAACAGAACATGAGCCAAGTCTGCATTATATGTGTAGAACTCGTATTTGGACTTAGCCTTGTTTCTCGGTGCTGGGACCACATCCACCATGGCCACTGTAGGGAAAGGATTCTCATCCACCAATGACATTGTTTTCTCCTCATCCAAAGTCACGACCCCTTCATTTAACCAAACCTGGATTTGATCTTTCAATTTAACACAGTCAGCAGTGTTATGATTCCACATGTTATGATATTTGCAGTACTTTTTCCCTTTCAGCTGTTCTGGTGTTGGAAGCTGACCAAAGTCATGCTTTATCAGCTTCTACCTGAAAAAAATCCTCCAACACGTCATGGGCCTTGTTCGCATCGTAAGTGTACGATGAAAACTGTGGTAGTAAACGCCGTTGCCGAGATCTTCACTGGACTCCGGGCGAGCCTCAAACTCTGTGACCTAGCAGGCTTCTTGCTAACTAGTTCCAAAGCAGCTACCTCATCCTTGTCATCATAGTCCATACTATACTGGTGAGCAACTGACGTAGGGTAATATAGATCAATATGTGAATAGATGGCTCCTACGGTTTTATGTCGGTTGAGCCCGTATCTTGGCTTCAACGTTCCAGGAGTGTATGTACCGGTAGACGCATTCTGCCTTTCATCCATATCACCATGCAGGCAAACTGTCCGTCATGATGTTTGAGTCTTTGCCTTTGCTCCAATCCCTTAATTGCAATGCGAACAACATCCTCCTCTGAGACAGGAGACCTGCACTTGGCATGTTGGACCTTGAACCTCTTGAGGAACTCGACTGGAGATTCCGTAGGTTGCTAGTACATTGAACTTAAAGAAGAAACATCAACCTCCGGCTCGACTGTACCAAAGGTCGTTCTAAACATTCGCTCCATAGTGGCCCAATCAGGAATGGACCCAGGTACCAATTTAGTATACCATGTGAGAGCTGAACCTTCCAAAGATGAACCGAACACCCTTAGTTTCAGCAAAGGATCGTTCCCATAGGGACCACACTCACTTTGGAACCTCGAGATATGTGTTGCGGCGTCTTCAGACCCCTCCCCTGAAAAGGGAGTAAAGCGAATATTCCTGTAATTTTGTGGCCAATCAACACCTGCCACGTAGTCCGGTAATGGATTCTAGTAAGTAAGGTTTACCCCAGGATCCCTCAACTCAGTTCTAAGCTGCTGCAGCGCACGGTTATATATGCCTTGGATATGTCTTCTGGTCGTACTACACCATTCACGGCTGCAGGCTGTGCGACAACGTTTGCAGCCAATGGTTGTGCTCCTGCTTGAACCATTGGCTCATTAACTTGCTCGAACTGGTTTCCACCATTTCCTTCGTTATTTGGTGGAACCACCTTGACGAGTATCGTTCCTCCTGGTTTCATAGTAGGAACTTTAGTACCTGATGTCCCTTCTGGTTGTGGGTTAGCACCGCCATACTCAACGTCTTTCTTGCGCAAGAATTTGTCCACAAAGAATGTGTCCAGCTTTTGAGTAGTCTATGCGACGCGTGCAATGTGCTCGGCCTGGTCGCCTAATTTGTCCCACAATTAGGTAACTTGGCCATCCAATTTAGCCAAAGTAGACACCATCGAGTCTTGTGATGTCTTCATGCTTGACAAGCTTGCAGATATGCTTGTAGATATGTTCGCAAACATCTTGTCCAATGCGTCCATAAGTTGTTCTTGAGAAACGAACTTCTCAACTCCAGACCCTCCGGTCATCGTTTCTATACCGAAACGCTGGTTAACTAGCTCGATAGTCAACCCTTTGCACCTCAAAGGATTGTGAGGTTTACGGTGCGAATGTTCCAACAAGGAACACTTAGGATATACTTTATTATAGATGTTTTCAGTTGCAATCTTGCCACTGATGTGTCCCGCTGACAGGCGTGCCAAAATGTTCGGGTTGGATTTTTAGATCCTTCGAACAACCGTCTGGTGCGAGCGTGCCAACACCTTGAGAAGGTGTGCATGTCTTGATATGCTTCCTTCGCGCACTTCTCTTGACTTCTCTTCAAACAACTGTGAGCAAGAACGGTCGGTCTTGCTGCTAGGGCTCTTCACAACGACCTAGGACGGATCCTGAGGATTTACTTCAGTGACAAATACAATAAAATAAAGGATATTTGCTAAGGATTGCTCCTTAACAATGGGATGGACTTGTGCTCGCGATGAGGCTTAATGGACTGGGGGTGGACTTTTTGCTCGCAATGAGGCTGGTGAGTGAAGCGGGATTTGCTCGCGATGAGGCTTTGGTGGTGCTCCCTGGAGAGGCTTTTTTGGTAGATTGGGTGCTCCTGGGAAGGCGTCCATGTCGTCCAATTTGCAGTGATACAGAGTTTGTTGAATTGTCGGGGGTCTTCTCTCATTCGCCTTGACCTCCTTATATAGAGAACTGAGCGGCTAGGGTTCGCGAATGACTTGTCTCCAAAGCAATCGAATCTCTAATTGAACCAGGAAAGATATTTTCCTAACCGAGCCTTCTGACAATGTATCTTCGAGATATCCTGCAAATCTTCTGCCAGTAATTACCTGATGTAACAAGGAAATAAATAAAGATAATTGAACCGCTGGCATCGGTCCATGGGCTAACTCACTTGTGAGATAACCAATATAAAATTGGGCCCAAACAACTGTTCCATATAAAATGAATCAAAGACCAAATGTTCTCCTAGTTAGCCTCCTTCGAGTTCATTAATGCAGGCTGAACTGAAAGGAGTTGAAAGTTAAAAACCGATTCTAGAGTATCAAACAAGAGGCTCTGTCATGCTGTCTGGAGAGGATGTATTACTTGATTGTCATTTGGTAATTGCTTGCTTACTTCTAGCTTTAAAAAGTTGAGAAAACAAAAGCACAAGGAACAAGAAGAAGAAGATTTTGGAAATTGCTCATTACTGAGCCGGAGTTGTAATTGGGCCCCGGGACAAACCTATACAAAAACAAACAAAAAAAAAGAGGTCCTACCGGGAGTCGAACCCAGGTCGCTGGATTCAAAGTCCAGAGTGCTAACCACTACACCATAGAACCAATTTGCTAAGTGAGGCGGAATTGTATTATCTATCCTTTTATTGTTTTATGAATCGATGGTTCGAAGCGGAATTGTATCGATGTCGTAGTGAACTACGAACCTTTTCGATTTTCAATTAGCAACATTATTCGCGAATTTACTAACTAGGAGTAATCCTTTTCGATTTCCAGTTAGCAACTCCACCACATAAACTCTTAACAAGCTAATAAGCTATTGCATGGTAGAGAGCCAAGTTAAAATTTTCTTCAAAGTTCAAAACCTATAAATTAAACTGATCTGACCCCATTCGTATCTCATCAAAGAAAAGTTCATGGTAGATAAGGTTTGCCATTCCAAAAAAAGTAATACAATAATTAGATTGCTTGACATCATATGATCTACACAAGCTTATAGCTAGCAAAAGAAAGAGATTGATGAGGATAAGAGGTCGTCATGGTTGGCGGTTGGTACATATGCAGCTAATCATATATAATGGGAAAAATGGGGAGGATATTTATGCCTCATCCAATTATTAGTAACACTCTCCTAAATCTAAAGTTTGAGTGGAATTTCTTACGACATAGGCGCAATATTGCAGACTAAGAGACAAGCAACGATTCCATCAATCTCTGATAACTCCTGGGCAACCAAAGTAGCTATAGCTCAATTAGATAATGTAATATGCAAAATATATGATCGATCATCTGACCTAGCTAGCTAGCTAGCATGCATTTTTATCCAGAATCGGGAGTACTACTGGAAATCATAAATCGATTTATTTTGGGAGATTTGGGGCCTCAGCATATGCACAGAGCTCTTCACGGCACCTTGTCCTAGTAGATCATATAAGTTAAGTGAGTCATGGACCCTCAGATTTTGTTGGAACACACCTCATATCCCACAACACCTTCTTCATCTTATTTAGAAACTATACCCATTTCATCGCAAAGCTTTTCTTTCAAGTTTGATTTATGTCTCTGCGTGTCTATATAAATATTTATCATATATATAATGAAATCAAAACAAATACAAGAAGAATATCAATTAGAAGATGGATATGGATGATCGATTTTGACCTATACGAATGAATACTAGCTACTTTGTTTGATTAATTAGGTTATGATTTCCGGATAGTGGGGTTCTTGGAGTTGTCTAGAAGCTGGGAAGTTGTCTAAAGGTCAGGTTACCCTAATTAGCTGGAGGTGTCTCTTTTCACCACACACACACAAAGGAAAAGGAAAGATGGCTTCGAATAGACGGATCATATTGTGTCAAAGTCAGAAAAGAAAGGAGGCAAGGCCGGACTAGCTAGCTTTATATATAACCATGCGTCCATGCCAACTTTACCCTAATTTCCTTTCTGAAATCGATTGCTTCCCTACAGCTAAGTAAGAGCTTAACCAGTTAAGTTGTACCAAATCCACATATATAGTCTAGTGAAACTTGTAAGTAAACAAATGTTAGCTAGACGAAACAAACATATATTTTAAAGCAGGAAGGTTTGCATGATTTTAGTCAAAGGCCAAGTCAACACACCTCTCATGATTATATATAGTACCTTATAGTACCAAGCAACTTTTGCTAGATTTTTAGTCCAGCTAATTTCTTAAGTTCTCGATGGATATTTGCGTTTTAACTATCCCATTACTTGGTACTTACAAATGTTCGAGTTGGTATGAACTTAATCGCGGGATGATAGTATTCTACAGTTTGTGAGTTCAAGTAATCGATCGAATCCTTTGGTTGTAGACTTGTAGTATAGCCGGTGGATGAAATATTACTGCACCAGGATAATGGCGATTGCTGCACTACGAATAAGATAAGTGTTTCTCTTCTCATTAAGAGATTATAATGGATGATGGATCACGGTTCTGGTATAATAACATTTTCCGATATATACTTAGATATTTCTTCATCCAAGTCCAGGTGGCCCATTTCATGCGTATCAAACTCAATTTCAGCAAGAATGGGATTGCTGTATATTTGAATATCAATCATATATTGAAAAGAAACATGCATGATTAGAACCCCAGCTGTTTATCCGACTTTAAGAATCAAGACTATACCAAATATATTTTTTAAGGCAGCAGCTGGTGATAAACCACTATCCTTAAGCTAAGATCGATGAGAAGGCTACATTTGTACTACTGTTAACGCTAATCATTCATCTTATCATGTATACGATGGATGCAATCAGATCAAAGTTAGGGATTAATGAGCAGCATTTGCGGAAGATTAAGTAGACTACTCGTTAATTAGCTATATGCATGCATGCAGACGTTGATGATTACTGATGATGATCGGCGATAATGGCCTAACAAGTGGCAATTAAGAACTTAATTGCATCAATTAGCTTGTGATATGTTTATCTATGACGTACGTTAAACCTTTTATGCTTTAATAAGTCTCACAAATTATATAAAAAAATATTAAAAAAAAGTTTCAAAAGTAAAGCAATTGATCGACATCTCGCAACATATCCCAATCTAATATGATCTCATGACCTTGCTTAATACTATTAGTTAGAGTTTATCTATATGTTGGATTATATTCAAAGACCACAAGATATTAAACTTCAGTGGAATTAATGGTTTCTCCTCCTCCGATCCTCTTCTTCTTCTTCTTCATTTTTTTGGGAAAACAAAAAAACGAAAGGATATTTAGAGTGTGTGTGGGATGTGACAAAAGCTTGAAGTGATCAAACTGAGTGGTAACGGCACCGCTTCATATAATTGAAATTTCAACTTGATGTTCTACATAAGCGAATGAATCTAATTTCTGTTAATGCAGCAACATGGGAAATTGATTAATGTATGTGAAAAATTAACTATTGATTGTTCTTATCATTTCTTTGTGTTGTTAAGGGCCCAGAAAATAGTAAGTGTTATTGTCAGCACCATAAAACAAAAGTAATCGTCATTATAATTATGGCTAGTGTGTGATATACATTAACTTCGATTATATTGTTATGAAGCTATTTCTTGATTTACTGAGAATTTGACGACTGTCCTCTTTAAATGAAGTATACGTATGATTAGATGGTACCTCTGTAATTAACAGAATTAGATGCTGATAATTAAATTTGATTCAACTTATTTCGTAGACCTGAGACTACGACACATCACATCACATCTAGCACACCAACGTTAATCACCTGAGCATGTCATAGAAGATATTCTAATTACTTTTCTGAAAAACTAGTAAGACAACGGAACGTTATACTAGTTTAATAATCCGAGAGAAGATACACTAAGCTTCTAGGGCTAATCTTATTAATTCCAGGCATGATCGATCATGAGCGATATACTTTGGAAAATCTTATCCCTTCTCAGGTGGAGACCATATATTCTAAGCCTCCACACCTATACCACTTACGAGCCCGTCTCTACTTAAAACGACTAAAAGCAAATCACAAAGTTTCTCAGTTTTCCTATTTAGTCTTTTCTATTCATCCATACACGAACCCTATAGCTTAGTATACCATTAACCAAAGCAGCAACACAAATACACAAAACTCTTCGTGGAGATTTTATATGTAAAGAGGTAGATACATATAACTGTCAGTAGATCAGATGCTGCCATTTGGAACAATCAGAACTTTGAGTCTTTTGAATGCTTCTGTTCACGCGTGGTGGTCAAAAGCCAAAAGATATGAGATAGAGCGCAATAACCAGTTTTATCTATGCTAAAATTGCTAATCGCCCACCAAAAATATTGGAAAGAAATTGCCTCTCGGCATTATATGTTACACATGTCGTTACTTGAACTCAATACTTGACATATCTAATATTGCACTAGTGGCTTGTATGACAGGATAATTTTGAGTAAATAATAATGCTTACATGTAGCTCACTTGCTCTCTCCTTTAAAGAAAATTAGGGTAGAAATGTATATTATGGAATTGAATCTTCTAAAAAGATGTAGAAATGTATATTAGATCTGCTGAATAACAAGTCGAGGTTGTCACTGAAAGAACAACAGACTAGGTTTTTACTTTGCACCTCATCAAAAATTATGAAAAAGCCAGCGAAGAAGAGTTCAAATACACTATACCAATGGAAATCATGGATTATTGTAGGGGTGGGCACGGTTAAGATCAAAACCAAACCCAATCCAGCTTTTTCGTATTCGTTTGGTTATATTGCAAACCAGAACCGCATTTTAAATGAGCTAATTTGAATATTTAGGTTAACTGCTTTTCGGTGTTGTTCAGGTACGGTTCCGGATTGAATCCGGATAAATAGAAATCTACAAAATCACACCTAAACGGTTAAGCCCAGCTTGACTCAACTCACCATATACACATAACTCTTAGTTTACATGCATGTTCCTCACCTAAGTGCTAAGTAACATGATATTATATGCTTGTTTTCACTTATATATAGAGTCGAACATATAAGATGACGTAAATGCTCTTGCGACATGCTTGCCGTAAACCTAATGACTACCCTAGACGCCTAATGAGTGCAGTAAGCACCTCCCAAGTATGAAATCGATGAGCGGTCTGGAGTCGTCTTCAACAAAGATTCTAGAATGGTTTGCCCTTGAAGTACCTAAAGGTCTCTGCAATTTATAACTTCCCCTCTGAAAATTCCTACTCAAAGACATGTTATCCACGTATACTAGCTGGTGGGTGTTTTCCATGATGTATTGATTTTCATATCAGTGTTAGTTTTAAACGTACGGACGATATAGGGCGAAGTAATATGCATGATGAAAAATGTGATGCAAATAAAATGAAGATGCATATGTAATATGTTAGGGTTTCGGCGGTTGCATCTTGTCTGTGTGTGCACGAAAGTAATGCCAAAGGCCAGGCCAGAGTCGGAATCCCAGGAGCGAAACGGCAAAAAAAGTAATGCAAAGTTATAAATGGAAAAAAGGAAGTGGCTGAGGGATGGTCACGTGAAAGAGGTAAGCTTTGTTAAACCAGTAACGTAAGTATGTTGTTGTTGTTTGAGTTGCAGAATTGGCATCTGGGGTTGAGTTGGCATGCATTGCGCTACCTTGCTTATATGTTTGATTGCGGTGCATGGCTTTTCTGTACTACTTTGCTCATGCCACCTACTGCTGCCTTTTCCTAAGCTTAATTAGTTAAATATAATCACCCCACTAATCATCTTCATGCAACTATTAAGCTAGCTGAGGTTTCTCTATATATATGGAAGAGTCTCGGTCTTAAGTTCTCGTCCCATGACTTGTAATCTAATCTAGCTTCAGAAGAAAGATACAGGGCTAAGGCTTTCAGAGCATACATAACCTTGTAATCTCTTTCTTCTATTAATCCTTCCTTCAGTTTCAGTTTCATTTACTAGAAACTGCCATGACGTCTGCTCACTCCCCTCTGGCTTTTGCCTTCGGCGTTCTAGGTACCAGCTGTTCATCAACACTTACATTGGCATTCTTGTTTATTAGATTTCAATAGAAATCCTCTGCTAATTACTTACTTCTCTGTTATTCCTTGCTGTTTAGGTAACATTGTCTCGTTCATCGTGTTTCTGGCTCCAGTGTAAGTTTATTATTAGATTTCCCGATCGTATTTTGGAATTCTCGGATCGAAGAGAGTATCCGGAAAATAACGACCGTGTGTTTTTGGGGATGCAGGCCAACATTTTACAGGGTGTACAAAAAGAAATCAACGGAAGGATTTCAATCAATTCCTTATATATTTGCGCTCTTCAGTGCAACAATCTGGATTTACTATGCGTCCCTTAAATCCGATGAGATGCTTCTTATCACCATCAATGGCTTTGGTTGTGTAATCGAGACGATTTATATTGCAATGTACATTACATATGCACCAAAGAAAGCTAGGGTACAATACCAGACCCTCTCCCTCTCTCTCTCTCTCTCTCTGATCAAGCTGCTACTAGCTAGTAGTTTTGTTTTTGAATAAAGCTGCTACTAATCAATGGACTAATCGAACTAATATTCGTTTTAATACAATTTCCAGGTGAACACCTTGAGGCTATTGCTTCTTGTGAATTTTGGGGGATTTTGCTTGATTCTTCTTTTGTCTCACTTCCTAACACAAGGGCCAACTCGGGTTAAGGTTCTTGGATGGGTTTGTGTAGCCTTCTCTGTCAGTGTCTTTGCAGCACCTTTAAGCATCATGGTAATTAATTAAGCTAATCATATCTTAATTGGGGATAACCTCTTGATTCTTCTACATAATTGACCCTTCCATATACAGTACTGACTCACTCATGTCTAATTTCCTTATTCTGATTTTGCAGAGATTGGTAATTCGAACCAAGAGCGTAGAATTCATGCCGTTCTCTCTGTCCTTCTTCCTCACCCTCAGTGCGATCATGTGGCTCTTCTATGGTTTACTCCTTAAAGATCTCTATGTTGCGGTAAGTATAATCCATTTTCTATTCCTAGCTTTTTGTTAATTTGAGCTGCGTACGGCTCGCTGTCCTTAATCAATCATGAAATAAAATATGCAGGTATCTTTGCCTTTCAGAAAATATGGTGAATCAGAGTAATAATATATGCTAATGTGTGATTATACAACTAACATAATGCTCTACCATGCATATATCTTTAAGACTTTAACAATCTCTGTGTTCTGGAAGTGTGGCAAACCAAAAAGCATTCTAAAAATACTTTATTTAGTTAATCAATTGTAAGAGATAGCCAAAGATCTATGACCACGACCAATTTTCTGGGCCAAGTTGACCGAACCGGGCTTGATATTTGTACAATTTGCACATTTATGGGCCAATTCTATAGTATTGCCTCGTTTGAGCTAATTGGTTAATTGATTTTATGGTTCTGCAGGCCCCAAACATACTTGGTTTCAGCTTCGGTGTGGTTCAGATGATACTGTATGCAGTCTACAGAAACAAGAAGACGGTTCTTGTGGACGAGGAGAAGCTAGCAGAGCACAAAACAGCTGATGATATTGTGAAGCAAATCAACATCACGGTTTTGCCTTCTCCTGTGGTACAAGTACAAGTAAAAGAAGAGGCCGTAAGCCCCTCCCGTGCAGACAGTTCCGACGAAAGCAGCGGCGATCATGAGCAAAACGTACACGATCAACAACGTGAGCATGTTCCACAGCCATGTCACGTTGATGCTCAAGGAGCCGACTTGATCTCTAAGCAAGTCCCGGTACTTGTTCAATGCGAAGTTTGAGCATCGTTTCGACTTTGGCGTCTGTGATTGTGATCGATCTGCTTTGTGCTACTGCTACCTGGTCTGATCTTCATTTCTACCCTTGATATTGTACGTGGAGGTGCATATGTAACATAGAGGATGTGTACATATGTCCTTTTAATTTGGTGCGTCTTTATCTTCCTGTAAGCCTAATAGCTAGTTCGTTTACAGACTTGCTGCTTCGATTCTTGCATCTGAGCTTTGGAGGGCATATATAGTCGCTTGCTGTGAACATTAATTCTGTACTGCTCCTTCCTTCGATTAATCATGAAATAAAATTCCGTGTATGTTTGTGGAGTGTGTGTGTGTGTACCATTATACGTGTATATATGGTTTAGGTATTATACATGAGTATGTGTCCCTGAGTGAAATGAGTCTATATATTATAATGGTTATGATTGTGGTGCGTCTGCTTTGGGAGTATTTCATCAATAGGTTACCATTGATCACTATATGACACTCTTATTCGCATTACGTAAGAGAAAATAATTAATTGTAGTTACAAACTTACAATATCATAACAAACACTACCAGAAATCTGGCCAACAGCTAGTATATTTATACACTTTTACAATTTTGGTGGCAGAACCCCATTATTCTTTCCAACTCTTATTTTAGTTGATTAAGGGAATAGAATTAACTAATCCTAGCCCATATGCACTGATTCTTAGAACTTTTCAAGTCCAATCGTTCCACATCGTACTACTAATTCTTGAGCCTCAAATTGCATTGAGGTCTTGGGTGTCTAACAACTACGTACAAAACAAGAAGAGAGATCGCATTATTAAGCGAAATCTAGCTGTTAAGCAAAAATATTATTGTTGCACAAACTGAAGTGGGATCGATAAGAACAATTCCAAATTAATCTCGATCTCTTTGTTATTTCTCTCTTCGTTATTTATGTCAACAATTCTTGTTGCACGAAAATCCTAACTTCAGTAGGAACAATCCGCTGGTCTCATAAAATGTTGTAGACTTGGTTTCATCTGAAGTTCTCTCTACACAAAACAAACAGTACTAGCTTGCAGGAAGAACACCAGTACTTTTATGTACCGGCCATATAGTATTGAATCAAACGAAATTAATCTATGCAAACAAATCATAGATCTCCACTAACAGTTTTCTATCACTTCTTTGCATTGAGACTAGATATTTAGTAGTGGGATATACTTTTCTGGTTCCTCTTGTCTTGTTTTATCTGGTTTGTTAATTTCTCCGGTATCTATGGGAAATTCATTTTATGTGCAAACCTAAATGGACCACCTCTGAAGCCTAAACCCAATTAACATATTGACGCTTTTTGATTAAGGTTTATTCGCTTAATAGAGAGGCTGTATCTTTTATAATTTTGTGGGACTTAACCTAATTAATTATTATTGCTCTCTCATTTCTTAATTAGCAAAAGGCCAACCCGGGTTGATCGAGTTCATCATCTTTAGATTCTGTAATTTAAAAAAACAGCAGGTCTTTTATAGTGGTCCTAATTTGTTGATTTGGTACTTTTTGGTGCGAAAATTCTTCCATTCACTGGGTGAAAACTCACCAAGTGACATAGCAGCATTACAATATTCCCAACAATATTTTGGAAAATTTTGATTTCAAATATGAAATATTGATGTTATATTAAATTATATGAGAGTGGCCTTTAGAAATTAAGATTTAATAAAGTAAATAAATAAACGAACCATGTTGCCTAATAGGTTATATTTTACATGAAAATGATTTTTAAAAGTTTCAAATCTTAGGAAATCACAAATATAGCTCAACTGCTCATATTGTCGAAAATTGTTATGCTCTCCTGAGGATTTGTTCTATCCACATATTTTAAAATTTTCAGAAATTCATCTATAGACACGGCTACCCTTATGTAGGTAAAATGATACATATAATTCACCACGCAGATCAAAATCCAAACATTATCGAAAATATGTGAATTTTTTTTTCCTTGATGTATTTAAGTGTACTGATCACATAAGACGATCAAATTTTTATTTTATGAATTTTAGTCAATGGAACCACAACATGCCTACTAATGTGGTTTAACTTGTTTAGTGGGTTATTGGTAAGTGTGCATATTTATAAACCAACTATATCTAGCAAATAAAATTTTGAAAAATTGGCCGTTGGATGTGACCTGTATAGTAAAATACGGTTATGGTATAAAATTCACATATTTTCGATAATATTTGGTCCTCGATCAAGGAGGTCAACCATATTTACATTTGTGCTTCCTTATGGAGAGCCCTATTGTCGGAAGGTAAATTTCCCTAAATTTTTATAAGGGTTGTTGCATGTCATATATATGAGAGTGTGTAGGCAAAAAAATTGACTAAAATAAGTCACAAAGGGATAAGTAAAAGCGTTTTCATGTAATAAGTGATGTGAATTTATAGTTGACCGCGCCGATCGAGACCCAAACCTTATCGAAAATAAGTGAAATTGTTTTATATATCCATATTTAAGTATAATTATTACATCAGACGGTCGGATTTTCATTTCGTAAATTCAATCATAGGAACTTCAACATGACTACTAATGTGGTGTAACTTGTTTAGTGGATTATATGTTAGTGTACATCTTTATAAACCAACTATATCTTAGGGATACAATTTTAAAAAATTGGCCGTAAGATGTGATCGGTATAGTGAAATATGGTTATGGTGGAAAATTCAATCATTTTCGATAATATTTGGACCCCGATCAAGGTGGTCAACTTTTTCTATGCTTATGGTTCCGTATGGGGAAGCCTATCGTCGGAATTAAAATTTTCCTAAATTTTTATATGGGCTGCTACATCTCATCTATGTGAGAGTGTGTAGGTCGAAGAATCGACCAAAATAAGCAATGAAGGGATATGTAAAAGTGTTTTCGTGTAATAAGTGACGTAATTTTATAGTTGACCGCGTCGATCGAGACCTAAACCTTATTGAAAATAAGCGAATTTTTTTCTATGTCCATATTTAAGCATACTTATCACATCAGACGGTTGAATTTTCATTTTATGAATATTTGTCATTGGAACCACAATATACCTACTAATGTGGTATAACTTGTTTAGTGGGTTATATGTAAGTGTATATTTTTTGAACCAACTATATCTAGTAAATAAAATTTTAAAAAATCAGCCGTTAGATGTGATCGGTATACTGAAACACGGCTGTGGTAGAAAATTCATCCATTTTTGTCATTGTTTGATTCTCAATCTAGTGGATACTACTTTGGTCAACCCATTAGTTTATAAACATTCTTAGGTTTGACTGAAAAGATTAAAGTCCAAAAATGAGCGAACTTTCATAATTTTTTTTCCCAAAGTTGATGGTATCACTCTCATATCATCCAACGGTTGGATTATCCTAATTCACACGTGTCAATTGTGTTCATCTTAAAAAAAGACCAATTAAGTTGAAAAAGATAGTATAGTATTAATCAGTTAAATGAATAGTGAAACGGTGTCGTTTCCTTTTTAAAAAAATAAAAAGAAGAAGGAGACGACTTGTAGGGTTTTACTTGAGAAACAACCCACTTGTAGGTTTAGGAAATATATTTGGCCGCCTCCCCTCCACACTCGACCAAGAACAGCACTGCCACATTCAACTGACTTTGTCAACTACTCGGTATGAGTTTCTTCCTTCCATTCGAAATCTAGCTTTCTGTTGTTACATTGTATTCTATATAACTGAAGTTCTGGAAAATCTTTTGGTAGTTTATCTCTTTTGCAGATCTCCAAAGTCGTTGGTTTCATGGATGATAATGGCTTGCGGTTTTCAGAATCTAAAGGGGAAGCGGTATGAAGATCTTAGATATGAAGATTTGAAAGAAGTTGACTTCGAATCTGTGGAAGAAGTCGACACATTCTATTCTTTTTATTCACTTGCAATGGGTTTTAGCTTTCGGAAGGAGAAGTTGGACAAAAATATATATGGGATTGTGGTCAGAAGGCAGTTGGTTTGTTCTAAGGAAGGGACTAGAGAGAAAAAGGGTCCTCCTAAGGATAACCACAATTCTTGCTACAGTAATCACACAACCTAGGCTCGAGAACATCCTTTATGAAATCTGTTGGCATACCTGAAAAAGGGAAGCAGAGAAATTCTCATGGCATGCAAGCTGAGGAGGAGGGCGGTAACCCCAACAAAAGCAAGTGTCCACATTCTCGCAGAGAAACGAGAGGGAATTGTCTTGCCCGCCTAACTGTTAAGAGATGCAATAAAACCGGTAAGTCCCGAGCTGCTGAATTCATTACAGAACACAATCATGCCCTCACTCCAACTGAGATGAAATCCTTTCTGAAAACGAATCGGAAGGTGCGGGACCACGCTGTGACTCAAGTGACCGCTCTACGAAATGTTTCAGTGAGGACGTGCCAGGCATATGAGTTGTTGGTGCACCAAGCAGGGGGCTATGAGTTTGTGGGTTTCATTATAAAAGATTTGTATAACAAAGTTGATGCCACGCAGGGAATTATGTATCAATGGTGATGGGCAGGCCGCTGTCAGCTTCATGAATTTGAAGGCTGCAAAGGACCCGAATTTTTACTGCTTCTTTAGTGTGGATGAGGAAGATAGGCTTTGTAATCTGTTTTGGAGAGACACGAGGTCACTGATTGATTACAACGCATTTGGGGATGTTTTGATCCTGGATAGCACATACAAGACTCTATTATTTGGATTTGCGTTGCTGGTTGACGAGAAAGGGGAGACTTATCTTTGGGCGCTGTCAGCATTTTTAGCTTCAATGACAGGCAAAAAACCAATATCGGTTATCACCGACAGCGACGATGCAATGAGAAATGCAGTTAACCGCCTCATTCCCGAAGCACGCCATCGATTGTGTGCATGGCGCATTGCAAAGAATGTCGTTAAGAATGTGGGGAATGTTGATGTGCAAAGAGATTTTTGTCATTTGATATTTGCTGGACTAAGTGTGGAAGATTGGGAATCATCTTGGAGTTTAAAAATCATGAAAGACAAATTCTAAGGTCAATGAACGTTATACATCACCCGACCCATTAGAGTTTAACAATATCATTAACTCTTTAACACTTCAAAAAGGGAAAACAATTCTTCCCACACACTGGTTCATAGGCCTACAAACCAAAAACTCGGATGATGTCCACAAAAAATTTTGAACGTTCATCGACCTGATTCTCACCCCAAACTCATTTAAGTGTAGTCTAAAGACACCAAGTCCACCATTGGAACACTGGTTGACCCCAAACATTCTTGTACCATTTGCTTGATCTCTTGGAGCTCATTTCGAAGATGGCAGACACACTCAACCACCAAACTTGCCCTATGGTCTTCCGATAGACCAATACATACTACAAGTGTAATGGAAGGAATTATGTTAACCTCTTGACTTAACAAAGTAAAATCTACAATGATCGAAATGAGAACGTTACCTCTACATCCCATTTTTTTGGATAATGTTGCATGTTCCTTGTGACATAAAGTCCGCAATCAAAAATTTTTCATTTGAATCGAGAAGGTATAATCTTTTGTCGCCCAAGGTAAAGTAGCAAACTGAAAACTTTCACGCATGTCCAACCTAATTTCATCTTCAAATACCAAGTCCAGCAACTTGAGCTGCAATGAGTCATATATGAAGAAACTTTATCATATATGAATGAACTGAATGAATATCACTAATATTTTCTGTCCTATGGCAACTGCATAAATATATTTACTTTTGGAATCTAAGGGAAGGATTTTACCACTCTTCTTGCATGCTCTACACGAATAGCCTCTCTTGTAGTATCCGGAGAGCTGTCAACAATGATAGCATCACCACTTTGCGGACGGACCAGCAACAAAAACCAGTGGCTAAGATTGACAGTAATCTTGTCATGCATAGGAATGAATATATGCGGTCATTATTTTAAACATGGTTATGTTATCATATAGAAAATATAGATTTTAGCCAATATACATTATTGATTTGAAGGGCATTAAAATACCTGACTTGCTTCTTTCACCCTCCAGCTGAATCTGTCCAATTTGCTTAGTGAAAATGTATTCTTAATCCAAAGTTCATTACTCATCATTGTGTGAGGAACTGTTACACTAGCTTGTAACATATTTTTCAACCACAGTCATTTGCGTATTAGTATTTACTGGCTATTTCTTCACACACACATATATGAACTTAAATGAAGTACGTTGTTCATACCACAAAGAACGTAGGGAAAAACCATTTGACTGAATTGTGCTCATTTAGGTAGCTTGCAAACATGTTTATTACCTGGGTTTTATAGTTAAACCATAATGTTAATATCAGAAATCTCATAACACAATGTCAATATTCAATATATATATATATATATATACGGGGCCGTTCGAGAGAGGACGTCCGCACCCTGCTTAAAATGCGGACGTCCCTCCGTTCGCCACCGTACGGCGCCGGCGAGGGCGCGCCTCCACCTCAGCGGACTCCAGCAGCGTCCCCGACCACTTTCCATCCCCGGCGAGTCCGCCGAATTCCACTTTTCCGGCAAGATCAACTTTGTTTGAAGTTTTGGGTGATCTGGCCGGAAAACTGAAATTCGGCGGACTCGCCGGTGAGGGAAAGTGGTCGGGGACGTTGCTGGAGTCCGCTAGGGTGGAAACGCGCCCTCGCCGGCGTCGTACGGTGACGAACGGAGGGACGTCTACACTTTAAGTAGAGTGCGTACGTTCGCTCTCGAACGGTCCTGATATATATATATATATATACAGTCCTTCTCAGTTGCGGAGGTCCGCACCAATGGTTTTGGTGCAGATTTCCATTTTTGCACCACTTTTCGATCGAATTTCTCCATCTCCACCATCTAGTATCTAGATAATATTGTGTAGATCATCTCTACAAAATTTCAGCCAATTTGGTAATTGTTAAGGCCCTCAAAATTGCGTTTTTCTGTTTTAAACATGAACGGTTCATGTTTGACAAAATTCAGTCCGTCAATTTGTTTTTTGAGTTTGAGGGCCTTAACGATTACCAAATTGGCTGAAATTTTGCAGAGATGATCTACAAAATATTATCTAGATACTAGACGGTGAAGATGAGGAAATTCGATAAAAAAATGGTGCAAAAATGGAAATCCGCACCAAAACCATTGGTGCGGACATCCGCACCTGAGAAAGACTATATATATATATATATCATTGAATGAATCTCACTTACAGTATCATCCAAAGCACTGCCCAGAGTTCAGAGACTCCTCCAGGTCTGATCTTGTAGCAGAAAGGCGTCACAACTTGCGATGATCTCATTGTCAAATCTGTATATATAAGAAAATGAATTACCAGACGGCAATTTCTATGCTTGCATGGCTAACACCCCAGTTTGACATAACACAACACTATATATGCAAACTTGTAACATGTAAAGTTACTTGCTTTGATTGATGATACGTGAGTGGTCGCTTCATAAACATGAAATTAAGGAGGTCCACTATTTCATTGGATGTGTTGTGTTCAACTAGAAAAGGTCCTCCCCAAACATGGTCCTTACTTTCCTCCGGTACTTTACAGTAGTTCACATCTTTCTTTTTGTTGAACAGTCCCCGACGAACCGGGAAGGATGGCGTCGTTGCACGCAAAGGCTTCAATTTTTCTTTAATTCTCCTCTTTGCCAGTTTTGGGGGGCCATCGGGGCTCGTTGAGCAACACTCTGTTTGCTCTTCTTATACCCATTTAACTGTATAACCTGCATTGCATACACACACACACACACACACACATATATATATATATATATATATATATATATATATATTTTTTTTTTTTTTTTTTGACATATATGAGGGATGGAGGATTACACCAACTTTTCGATCATAAAATCACATCTCCACCGTTCAATATGTAGTTCTATATGAGCAGATCACTTATGCAAATTTTCAGAAATTTTGGTGATCGTTAAGGCATTTAAAACTACGATTTATAATTATAAGCATGAATGGTTCAGGTTTGGCAGATTTGGTTCGTTCATTGATTTAATCTTGTTCGACACCTTAACGATCACCAAATTGGCTGAAAATTTGCAAAATTGATCTATATATAAGGACTAACAAACTGAACGGTGGAGATTTAAAAATATAATCGAAAAGTTAGTGTAATCCCTCATCCCTCATATATGTCAAAAAAAAAAATCTTATAATAGAAAGGCCCTATATATATATATATAGACACACACACATCAGCTAAAATCCAATTAACAACAATTCAAGAATGCCAACCTCATCCGGAAAAGGAGTAGTGCGTCTCTTTTGTAGAGGTAACGCATCCAGGGGATTATTAGATTGAGCTTCTGAATCCTTTTTCTCGGATGCGTAATTTCCCATTGGAAAATGGGAAACTAGCTACTTGCTCAACAATATCCCTGACAATGTCCTTCTTGAAAGCCTGAAGCATTTTTTGTAAATCCAGAGGTTCCACTGTTCGGAAGTTGGGTTCCATGTTAGTAACCCTATTGTCACTTATGCCACAATGTCCCTTGTCCTTAGGAAGGGTATCCTTAATGTTACATGTATTGTCTGATATCTCCACGATTGTCACATTACTCTGCATAGCAAAAATAAAACAATTTTTTTCCAAACACATCCTACAGTTCAATAATATAGATAGCTTAAGGAAGATTAGGTGCTCACAGTTTTTCCTTTCACCCTTTTTCCTGTATTTCCTTTCATTATAATCTTCACACCAACAATCTGTGATAGAACATATTCAAAAAACATATGAACTTTTGAAAGACAATATCTAGGCAATACTGTCATTTTACTAGATATATATATATACACACACACATATATATACATACAAGGCCCTTCCAATAAGGGTTCTTTTATTTTTTGTCACTTTTAAGGATAGACCCACACCATTAGATCTGTTTTTTAATGGTTATGTCAAACCTAACACCGTTCAAGATCATTAGAAATAAATCAAACATTTGGATGAATTAATGATCACCAAATCTTCTGAAAACTTGTGGAAGTGATCTACTCATATAGACCGACAAATTGAACGGTGGAGATGTGATTTTGTGATCCAAAAGTTTGTCAAATACCCTATCCCTAGAAATGAACAAAAAAAAGGATCCTCATTGGAATGACCTGTATATATATAGACACCAGACCACAAGGCTTTTGGTTTGTATTCTTAAAATGGGAAGGTAGTAGCAACTAGCAACGACAAAGCTTTTGGTTTCTATTCTTAAATTCTTAAAATTGGAAGGTAATAGCACAATGGAGCATTTAATCGAAAATGACTAAGATGGTGGACTTCGTGTGAAATCTTACCAGCGAAACATGGATCACAACGTGCTCCTTTGAATGGTAGATGGCAAATTTATTGAGAACTCCCGCTGCTGGTTTATAGCGGAATCGAGTCCTACTCCTACCCTTGTGCGGCTGCCCTAATCTTCTTTCTTACTCGTAAATAGGGCGGCCACTGATTGGCTTCACGTTTCGAATGAGAAGGGTCTGAAGGCAGTTGAGCCACGTTGACCCAGTTTAAGGTACATAGAAATTAGCAAAAATATCCCCAAAATCAGGACACGTGTCGATCACATATTGGACCAAATTCAGCGCCAAAGTGGTTTTGTAAATTTTCTTGTGCCGAATTTACGAGACTGACCCTTGCCTCCTAAAATCAAGCACTCTAACACTGCGGTTGCGGGTATAGTATCTCTCCTTTATAGGGCTTTCAAGATTACGGGCATATTCTTGAAGCCCAGTCATTTGCAAGGCCCATTTGCAATTTGCATAACTAGTGTCAAGGGTCTTCAGGTGGACATGCCTTTGAGGCTTGAGACTAGCAATTTCTATCACACAGATGAAAAGATTTGAATCAGGATTAATCCCACATTTGACAATAAAGCTTATGAAGTATTCATGCAATAATGTCACGTACACTCTAATGCAAAAGTTGGTACCTTCATAATTATGAAACAAACTACATACTGTTCATATGTAGATGTTATCTTTCAAATTAAAAAAAAAGGAAATCTACTGTATTACACTCAACGAATGTTTGCCCGATATTAAATCACCAAATTGGAAGATCAAGTGCTATCACGCCGCTTTCTGTGACTACGAAACTTCCTGCCCGTCGGTGGATTCGATAGATTTCCCCGGTTCGGATTGTGAGGAATCTTGTCTTGAGTGTTATTTTGCCTACCTGCAGCCACAATAACATCACGGCCATGTTCATTCCTCGGATCGCGTATTATTTCCAACGCAATGCGGTTACGCTGCTCCTCACATATGAACTGTCATAAATTGAAAACGTATATCATACATTTGCATAATGTAATAAAAAGAAATAGAAATAACTTGAAAGTTACTAACCCCTATTGACCATGTCTCAAGATAGTGCTACATATGCCTAATGACAAATAGCCCACTATCATATTTTTGTGCATTTGTGGGGTTTGTTTCGGCCAAGGTAACTGAGAAGGACCGAAAAATGTAGTACGCATTGCCGAATATGGTCATTTCTAATGAAAACACCTTATGCATCAATGCCATCTAGCAAAAGAAATGTCGACATAAATAAATAAAGCACTAAAGATATCAAGTAACTAAACAACGATTATATAGCCTGTTTAAAATGCTACTACCACATCTCTTGCATGATGCATTCTTCGAGCCACCGAGTTTGCATTAGGTAAGCTGTCCCACAATAACGCGGTCTGATTGTCGATGTTAATGACTAACAAAAACCAATGATCATCAATATTATCACGCAGTGGGATGAATATCTGCATCATTTAGCAATAAGGTGACCATTACGTTATGATTCAACTATGCTAACATACAACCAAGTTAGTGTTGACTGCTTTTATTTATTTATTTTTATTATTACCTTAGAACACATATGAAGACGGCGATGAAATCTCTTTAGGCCACACATGTTAATGGTACATTCAAGCCAATATCTATGGCTAGATGGCTCTTCGTTACACCTAGCCCGTTCCTGTAATACAACAACGTAAGTGACAGCTACAAACTGTTGCAAACCATACCATATTTGATCAAAGGACACACATGAATGACAATAATATACCCCGAAAAAGGTAAGCAGAAACCAGCAGTTAGAGTCCTCCTCATTCAAATATGCCGCACATATGTTTATAACATGTATTATTTTAGTTAAACATTGAATTACAAACAAGTCTCCAATTTGTACCTTATAACTATATATCTCTCACCTTACAATTCAACGGTGTTGCCGGCGATAGACACTGAAAATCAACTCTTGTGACGGCAAATTCACCATATCGGGCAATTTCTTCACTGCGTGCAAAAACAATGATGGGCATAAACTTTGTTTAATGGTTTAAAATACATATATACATATAGTATTTCTTGATCTATAATAATTTGCTATATTTTTTTCTCCGACATGTATAAGAAAGTAAATTTCTATTACCTCCACCTGTCTTCTCCTACACTAAATTTACGAAATAGGAACTTCAATAGATCACCATTCTTCCCCGAAATCAAACCGGTAATTGCAAATGGACCAGGTTTTCGCTTGTTGTTTTGTTGCTTCCGTTTATGACCTTTATTCTTTAACTGTTTCACCTCCATATCATCCACCACAAGTTTAACATGTTGTAGTCATAATACTGTAAAACTTGTTACAAAATTTTTCAAACTATCTCACAACAAAACCACCTCGATAAAAAGAATAATCAAAATTATTGTAAAGCTGTGCATTTTTACATACCTCCTCAACTTTGTGTGCTTCTAAGTTTCCCTCCCTAAGACGAGTCACCTCAGCAACCCTTAACTCTATACCTTGGGACTCATGAAATATCTTCATTCGATAAGGGTCGCCTGGTAATATATCTGAAGATGAAATATCTCCCACTTCATGCTTCGGCTGCATCCTCACCGTTTTCCTAGGTAAATATTACACAATTATAACAATTCATATACTCATACAATTATAACAACAGAGATATGTAATGAAACATAAGCTTCTGGGTCTAATGAAGCGGCAACCCAGTTACACATTGAAATTCCTTCTTTTTATTTTTTTATTTACAGAGGAAAGACAACCCACTTGTTAAGTAATACCCTCCCTTTTCTGAAACCTAATATCAAATTCTATTGTTTTACTGAACTTTCGAAGACCATATTATATATTCACTTTTTCATTCTCCAATCTATGAATTAGTAAGCATAGTAGGCATTAGCAGGCTAAAATATAGATCAATGGGCATCCTTTGCTTCTACGATGCATTAAATATAAGGGTGCTGCTAGATGTACCCAGCAAATTTCTATGTAGACCCAGCAAACTATTTACACCCAGCAAGATTATAGAATCTTTAAATACATCCAACAACTTTCCAATAATACATTTCCTTATTAAACCCAGCAAAACTCAAACCTAATTTCTTCTTCAGGGTTTTTCCTCATATCGTCTCTTTGCGCCTCCGCAGCTCTCTGTTTCAAACCTTCTCCGCCGACTCTCTTCTCGCTCAATCATCATGGGGAAGACACATTGTATGGGAGCTGCCCGCAAGCTGAAGAACCACCGCATGAGGCAAAGGTGGGCTGACAAGTCGTACAAGAAGTCTCATCTTGGAAACGAGTGGAAGAAGCCATTTGCTGGATCTTCCCATGCTAAAGGCATTTTTCTTGAGAAAATGTAAGGATAATCACTTTAACTTGTTAATGTTCCTTTAAGGTATACTTCAACAGTAGATTGTATCTAACTCTGTATGGTAATTGGTGCAGTGGTATTGAAGCTAAGCAGCCTAACTCTGCCATTAGAAAGTGTGCTCGAGTCCAACTTATTAAGAATGGAAAGAAGATTGCTGCTTTTATGCCAAATGATGGTTGCCTGAACTACATTGAAGAGAATGTAAGTACATATAGTATTACAAGAGTTGGTGTCCTTATGTTTGAACATGGCTTAGTGGTTTAGCTATTTGGTTTGTCCGTACTGATGATTTTGGCCAATTGCAGGACGAAGTGCTTACAAAAAAAAAAAAAAAAACAATTTCTTTCTCGAGTGAAGAAGGAGAAATTGAAGAACAAGCTTTGGGAAGAATCTTCTTCAACAAATTTCCAATAAAAATTAAAAATTAATATATTGTTCATCAAGAATCTCAAGACTGTTTTCAAGTCGTGCTGGGTTTGGGTTTGCTTGAATGCAAAATGTATTCATCTTGATGATGATGGGTAGATTTAGATTGCTGGGTTCAAGAGCCACTTCTATGTGATGGTTGCTTTGTTATTATCTTAATTAGCATGACTGTTAATGTCTTTTTGTATAAGGATAGAATTGTCTTTTCAAATAAAATTGTTTTGATGGGTTTATATAGTAATTTGCTGGGTACATTTAGCAGCACCCTAAATATAATCACCCATCAAATGTAGATCTATGATATAAGCCTACATATTACTTACACACAGTTGACATAGACAACATCCCCTCCTCTGGATTCCGGTGACCTCAATTTGGGATTCATCTCAAACATGTTTAATTTCGAAAGTATTGTGATCTGAAATGACTCATCACTTCCAATTTCCCTTTCGAGCCTCCCATGGCCAGAAAAAAAAGGTTATCTTGGGAGAATGAAATAGCAAACACAGCTCCCTGATAATATTAATATCAGTTCAACAATCAATCTCATATAAAAACACAAACACATATACTGAAATCAACAAAAATCCAACTTACCCATTAGAATTTCCTGACCAGATTCCAACTTTCGGGTGATTCACCTAGAATTGAAACCCAAAATCTCAACGTTTCGAAAATTGCATCTACAGATGATGAATTTCGGACGACCCTGCCATCTACAATCACCGAACAACCCCCTCTAAACGGAATTCGATATGTTGCCCAAATTCGATATGTTGCCCAAATTTGATAGGATGCCCTGAAGGCTCTGCTTTGCTTTGTTTTTTTTTTTTTTTTTTTTTCATTTGTTTGGAGGCTCGATGGTGTTTGTTTTAAACTGATGCCCTATTGGTAACTCCTTTTTACCGTAGCTTGATCGTCGTCATTTTTTTGTTTCACGCATACCAAGTCTATTAGCGCGTGGCCCCACGCACTGTTAATATCACCGTTGGTGAAGCATCACTATGTGAGCTGAAGAACCTCCGCTTTTTGGTGTTCTTGTCTTGAATTTAGAGAATTTGATTAAAAACAGTTTTTACTGTAAAAGCGTACTTAGAAGTGACAGTAACCAATCGTGAAAACAATGACACTGTTACAGTAAAATGTGATATATAACACAAGGCTTTGCTGTTTTCCAACTTAGAAATGGGTTCGGCTGCTATACATATTTGTATAGCATACATCAAGCCGTGAGCCGTCCGATCGTTTAACAATTCAAAATTCAAGACGATCAAACGGTTTACGGCTTAATGTATGTTGTACACATGTATAGTAGAAGAGTGCCTTAGAAATAGCTTAGAGATGCGAACTGTTAGTTAAAAGTGTATAAAACATCGTAAACAATAACCAATTAACCGACTATTATCGAAGATACCCGGAAGCACCATAAAACTGCATGCTATTAGTACAATCACAAGTCTGGGTTTGTGCAGGTTGATTAGTGCAGCACTGGTGCAATTGACCTGCTTCTAGTGTGCTGCAGCTGCTTTATACGTAGTCATGTGGTGCTGCACTTGTGTTTGATCATGATGATGATGAGCATCTATGGTACCAAGTAGCTAGCGCATGCAGTTGATACCACTTAGCCCAGAAGTACAATGAACAAGTGCATGCACTACTTAATTTATTTATATGCATTTTTTTTTCCTTTGTTCTTTTACTTGTTCTGAAATAAAAACTATATAGTGGGTATCTGTGAACCAAAATTGAATAAACATCATTACCACGGTTAGCATATTTTGTTTATTGACGCCGAAAGCTACATGCAAATGATGCAATATTTGTCTTAGAGGTAGCACTAGTTTCTGTTTCTAGCTAGGTATTTACTTAATCTGTGTATTCTCTAGCTGTAGATGGCATCCTCATTTGCACTTTTGCAGTACGTAAGAGAAAAATCTACATAACAGTTACTGCATGTGATGACAGCAATCAGCAAATAAGTAAGTAAACAATGCAGGAATAAAATAACTAGTTTCATTCGCAGAAGCTAGTTCGCTCGTTTTCCCTAACCAAATTCATTATCGGTTTTATGTTTTTTTGTCCTTCCAGTTTATGCATATATTTATAGAACATCAAACATGCATAGACCTTCCAAGAAATAAAGATTAGTCTAACTCCCTGTAGTTAATTTGGTATTTTCGTATACAGTTGTTAATTTGGTATTTTCCCTAGCCTAAACACAAATGCATAATCATCGTTCTGCAATATCAACTTATACTGACTACTGTTTGTTACTTCCTCCAGACAAGACTCCGATTCGTGGAGATCTTTCTTTTGTTTTAGTAATGCTTCCAGTGTTTTGGAAATCGTCCGAGGACCCTACATGATTTTCATTCGTTTGGTCTGAGGACAACCTTAATGAACTTTTTGAATTGAAGATTAAACATATATGCTTTAAATTTTAAAAAGTAAAATGGACTCTGATTAGTATATGCATTAGCTTTACTTCTCCACAGGCTTACAGTACATAGTTTTTTCATAGTTAAATTCATGCAATTCTTTTCCCCTAGATACAACCTGATGCAAAATGCGGTATCTAATTAAGGGAGCAAGCCCAAGTTTTTGGAAATCATTATTTGTTAACCTAAACACCTCAATCGGTTGCTGCTTTGCCAGTGGTCTTGCAGCATTCGATGCATCTTTGATCTTTCTATTAAAACTCGATTAGATTCGAAATTTGACTCATAATTACTGTGTTCAAATAATATCTAGCTGGAAATTTGTAGTGCTCGAGGCTGTTTAGTCATCAATTACGTCATGGATGCTCGACGCCACTTCATCATAAGCACCAGCATAGTTTTTTCGATTCCCTGTTTTCATTTGAGCTAGTGAGTTAACTTTGTCTAAATTTAGGACTTGATGTTAACACTGGAAGCTGTCACTTGGAAGAATGAAAAGATAATGATCCATACAAAAGAATCAGTGTTTAGTTTTGGATGAGCTAATTGGGTTGCTTAGCAAGGTTAGCTTACCTTATTTAACTTTTACCAAAGATGAAATGGGTGAAAAAGTCTGTCACATGACCTGGTAATAATGGGAAACCAGATGGAGTGGTACACAGGAATATATAGAATACAGGATCAGGGTTCTGGGGACTGGGTATGGCGGCTGTAACTCTGTAAGGGTCAACTGGAAAAGTTGTTTCTTGTTATGGTAATTAAGACAGCAAAGGATCCATCTTGATTATCAGTTTCATTATCCTCCGTTAGATTGAATTTCTATGACAGATGAGATCCAAGATCCGGATATTCCTGCCCAGTAAGTGCGATTACACATCAAAAAGTTACCTAGTGGGATTCTCAGTGAATGAAATAATTTCAAATCCCTCTGGATTCTGGAACCCTAAAAAGTACTGAGCAAGTTGCTTCGAGTTTAACTTCAATCCAGTACGTGTTCCAGTAGATTAATTCTTACCTCCTTGCTGTGAAAAAATGGTGGTGATAGATCAGGACCAACCATCATGTACCTGAACTACGTATACTACCTAGGTCAACAACACAATTACGCTATATTAATTTGCAGCATATTCGATCAGTGACTATATATTGGTATATGCTTTCTGGCTCTTGTGGGGTGAGACCTAAACGGGATTGTAGCTCCATGATAATGTTTACTTGTTCTATGATATTCAGAGCTCTCTGAGCTCATGCATTTGTTCCAAAAGATGAAGAAAAACCAATTGAATCCCACATTGGATTGGATTGGATTTAGTCGATTTTTCGACAATGACGACATCTATGTACGTTTTGATTAATTCAGTTTAACCTAATTAACAGGTAATTCATACTTTCCAAAGTCAGTAGGCTCTGGTGTTTGATGAAGTAGAGGAGCCAAACCCTAGATGAGAAAGAGGGAGGAAGTCCCTAGAACAGAACTATGAGTTGTAAGCCTTACACCACTTGGTGGGTGACAGATCAGAAAGGAAGCACTTTGGGACCTCAAGAGAATGTTGAGAATGTACTAGGAGTAGTAACTAGTAGGCTTAACTGGTGGGAAGGGGTTTCTTCTGAGGTGAAAGAGACCAAATAGAGAAAATATAGGGCAATAGGGGGATACAAGTAAAAGCTGTTTGGATTATGTAAACTTAAAAAGCTCACTGAACAACTGGAAAGCTAGGGAATAACCCAAGAGTGAGCGAGTACCGTAACACATTTTCTTAACTTGCATGCAAGTTGATTCAGGTTGATTGGTGACCCTCCTTCCCCAAACCCTTATATAATAGCTCTCCCCCTTTGCCTCGAAGCATACAAGTGAAGTATTGAGAAGCATCTGCTACTATACTTCACCTGATATCACTGCTTTAATTTAGAGCAAGAGATATCGGAGTGAGAGAGGGTTCAGGTTCTTTCTGTTGTGATCAACGCTAAAGACATGGCCATTCATCACCCATTGACTCTGGCTTTTGGCCTCTTAGGTATATATAAGCTCTTCACCCATCAAGTATTTCATTGTTTCTGCGTGCTTATCTTTTCATGTTCTTAAGACAATGCTGGTTCGCCAAATCAGATTTGTGTATCTACACACAGTTCTTATACATTATATATCGCATAGCTGCATGCTTGTACTAATTCGTTCTCTAAAAACTAATGCACTTGCTCAATTCTTTTTCTCTAGGCAACATCGTCTCCTTTATGGTGTTCCTTGCTCCAATGTAAGTTATTTTGTGTACGCTGCGGAACAGTTAATTTTTCTGCATATCATTACTAATGTCTAATCAGTCAAACAAATTCATATTGACGTTGTTTGTTATTGCATGCAGGCCAACCTTTTATACAATTTATAAGAAGAAAACAACTGAAGGGTTTCAAGCATTGCCATATGTGGTGGCACTCTTCAGCTGCATGCTGTGGATTTACTATGCGCTGCTCAAACAAGACGCCACATTTCTCATCACTATCAACTCTGTTGGCTGCGTCATTGAGACTGTTTACCTTGCCATTTTCCTTTTCTATTCCCCCAAGAAGGCTAGGGTACAGATTCGATTATCAAAACAATATTAACCAAAAGCTCGATCTCCATCATTTTGTTAATCGTGTTCCGTTATCTGATTCAAGTATTCCGGAACTTGCAGATCTCAACTGTGAAGTTTCTGCTGTTGCTAAACGTGCTCGGGTATGGCTTGATGCTTGTGCTGACTCTCTTTCTTGCAAAAGGTGATATACGTCTCAAGGTTGTGGGGTGGATCTGTCTTGTCTTCAATCTAACCGTGTTCGCTGCACCTCTCTGCATCTTGGTAAGCACCTTGTTAGACAAAGCTATACCTATCTAGTTAGAAGCTACATCAACTATATACTGGTGCATGTTCTGGCTTCTTTATATATTTCGGCAATTAACTTGGTGGTCATGATTAAACTGCAGAAAAAAGTGATACGGACCAAGAGTGTTGAGTTCATGCCATTTCCTCTTTCATTTTTCCTGACATTGGGTGCAGTCATGTGGTTCTTCTATGGTTTTATGCTCAAGGACTACAACATAGCTGTAAGTAAATAATTCAGGCATATACTGATGTCTTATACATAAACGTTTTCTTCTCTTTTTGTTTCCTTTAATAATGGTTGGGTAATATGCAGTTTCCAAACATACTGGGGTTCATGTTCGGGATTGCGCAAATGGTGCTCTACATAGTCTACAAGAATGCCAAAAAAGTAGTACTTCTGGAGGAGCCAAGTAAGGTTCAGGAGCTATCAGACCATATTATTGAGGTAATGAAGATCAGCACCATGGTGTGTCCCGACCTGACTCCAGTGGCTCTTCAGCCAAATGACATTAATATTGACCTCATCGAAGTAATACCACTTGACCCAAATAACGTTGTCAAGGGAATCAAGGCTGAAGAATCAAAGGAAGACATGGATGATGCCTCCACTAAAGTTTAGTTCATAGTAACAATTTGATGAAGGAATTGACATGCATGCACCATGCATATTCCTAGGGCTATTATCTTTACCTTCGTCAAAGGTTAATTGGGTGTTAAAGTAGGGTTTATTTTTCTATTAGCTGTACTAATGTCATGGGAAGTGTCTTGTACTATATCAGTAGTATATCTCCCTCTAATGATCTCATTGCCTCTTTCAATGTCTGTCCCTTTGAAGCAAGCGTATCTCTCTCCAGCTTAGAGCTGATCTGGGGATCAATTATGTTTACGTTTTAGATCAGTATATCTCCCTCTAATTATTTTTTTATGATTTTCTTTATGTTTATCTTTGGGGATCATTTAAATTCAAGTTGAGATATGCCAGAAAAACCGGAAAAAAAGAAGAAGAAAAAAGAAAGAAGCTGAGAAAAATTATACAGCAAGATAAAAGTCATATACATGGTTTAATTTTGCTGGTATCTGATCGATCTTGGTGATTTCTCTCTAATAAGTTGCAAAATAGAGACAATATAAGAGTAAGTTTGGGGGAAATTAAGAAAGCGCAGAGTGGAGTATAGCTCCTTTTGTTATGTTTCTATAACTGTCACTATTACATGACAATAATGCAAGCTAGCATCTGAAAAAGACAGTAACAAACAAGAAAAGGGCCTGATGAATGCAACATAAACTAGAAAAGGCACAGAGAATCTTCGTCTTCCAAGTCTATCCACATTATTTAAGACTTAATTGTTGCCAATAAGAAGAAAGCCAACTTCTTTAGAAACTCTCCTAATTCAGATAGATCGAGTGAATGTGATTGAGAGAATACAGGTGTTGGTGTAGCCTCACTCACCTTGAAAATCAAAGTCATGAGAAGGGATTCGGATCGATCAAGACTTCTCTCGCCATAACGTTCTACAATCAAAATTCTGGTTATCATACAACTGACTGAAGAAGTAATCAAACTGTAATATTATTGAATAATCCAACTAGCCAGTTAAACACATCAGTATAGTTAGCTTGCTGGTTTACGTTTGATTTTGAGACCAAAATTCAAACAAAAAATTCGTCTGTTCTAAATCCAAGTACGTAGTGGAGTTCTAAATCCAAGTACGTAGTGGAGAATCTCTATTGCTATCGTGCTAGTGTTGAATGACTCGAAAGATTACACCAAGCTAATCTAAAAGGACCCACTCTCCCATATCATTCTACCTAGCTAGGTAGTACGTACATTTGAAGAAAATCAGACATATTATAAGTTTAAAAGATATTAAGTTTGGAAATTTCAGATAAGAATATTCTTCCAAGTAAAACTGGAATGATACTTTGTTTTTTTCTTTAATGGGGGCAGAAATATCAGAATCTAAGAAATCTCAGTCCTCAACCAAAATATTCACCACCAAGGCGGATAGTCCAATATAGAAAATCTCATATCTAATATCTTGATATTAGGTACAATAATAGTTTGATCACAAGGAGACTTGTAAGAATTAGTTAAGGATCCATATAAACACACACACATATATCTAATACACACACACACACACAGTTTCTATCTAGAACGAATTAAATTAAAGTGTGAAGTTTCTTATATATAGAGTCCAGATCTAAAGATGACATCTTTAAACTGTTAAAGTAAGGATGTTTTTAGTTCTAGCATATATTTTGACAATCAAAACCACTCATTCCCTAGTTACTTACCCACACATGAATCCTACAAAAAATTAACCAAAATGAAAAAGGTTTAACCATTTGATTAGCATAATATTCGTTTTAATTTTATCTAACGGCCAACAATTGTTTATATCAATTTGACTGACCAAATGATTATAGAATTAGTTGAAATTTTGTAGACATGTTTCTTGCATATGAATCTAGAGGATCCACGGTTGAGATCGTTAAAAGAAGTCATCTATTAATGTAAAATAGTAGAAATCCTCAAATTCTTAAAGTAAAGAGGTCATCTTTAGATCCTCCCCTTATATATACATGTTCAAACTTTTCATGCTTGTTAAATCAAGTGGATTCCACTGTATTGCACTATTGCTTGCTTCTTCTTCGGTAATTTGGTAGTTACGATTCCATGATTTATCTCCTTTCTTTAACAAGTTGGGTGAATTCAGTTCTCATCATCAACTTATTCTGATTCAGATTGCACCACTAGTTCTTGCATGATCCAATCATTCTCAAGTAGTAATCAATCATAATAATGGAGGCGTGCATATTAGCTTGCACGTTTTGTTTTCAGTACAAAAGTTTGGCTTCCAATGCCAAACTGGGGATCCAAAGAAGACTAGAAGAGCAATTACTAAGTACCTTTGTTTTTATCAAACCTTCACTATCATCGGCAAAATTTCGTCAGTAAAAATCTGACCCTCTCTTGTGCTTCTTGCTGTTGAACATGTTGGAATTGCAGGGTATTGAAATATCACAGCCACAGATGATGGACCACTCATAAGTCCATGAGAACAATATTGAACTGCATTGCAGTACGGTTTCAGAAAATTTATAAGAAGTGACCACAAAGATTTTCTCAAAAGGGTCTCTCTATTAATAAGGATATACAAATTTGTTTCGAGTATAGAATTCAAGAATCACTAGCTAAGTGATGCCCAATCCGGATGTGGGCATTCATAAACCCATCCGGGTCCAGAATATCTAAAACAGTGTAGCCACAAGGCCTCTTCATGATAATCGTATCTGCAATTGAGAGTAACAAGGGAAGCTGTAATCAGTCGACATTGAAGAATATAATCAACTTATCATACATATAAAAAAAAAAAACTATTCATGCAGACAAGCCTGAAAAGAAAAGATTTTACCCTTTTGGAGCTAAACTTGGACAATTTGTACACATTGGATCAATGCTGAAGTCCTCACTAGAATCTTCATGCGAAGTGGATTTAATTTTGCCAACACCAGAAGCCGGAGAGTGGTCTGAATTAGCAGCAGCTCTATCAGCACCCATTCCTTCAGCTGAACGATCACTAACATGTTTGGACAGGTAAAGCCTGTCATTTGCTATTGGATGGCCTGCATGTTGCAAATGGACGCGTATCTACATCACAGAATGAGCAATCATTAGAGTTTGTCAGCATACTAGTTTCAGAGCTAAGTTCCTAAAAGGTATAGATGTTTCAGAAAACAAAGTGAAAAGCAGACTAATGAAGAAAATAAGCATATGAAAAGGTCCAATAAAGTAGTTGCAAATTTAAAGTTACCGAGGCAGCCAACACAAAAAACATAAGACATGCTTGTACGCTTACAAGAATTAGAGTGAGACAATATTATGTTTCAAAAGAAATTTGTTAATTAGTTGATTTGATTACTTGATGAGTGCGGCCAGTGACTGGTTCACACAAGACAATGCTCTGAATTCCATTTGTACTGATTCTAGTGAACTTTGTACAAGCAGTCTTCCCCTTTGTGGGAGCATCACTACACGAATCACCAACCTACATAAACAAGAGAAGGTATCATTCAGTACTGGAACATCATACTTTTTCGTATAATTCAAAATAGGACCAGTTAACAATGGGGGATGACCCACAAGTCAAGATTTAAGCAGCAACTAGTGCCATCATGCAATAGATGACCCACCTCGGCAGAGCTCCTTCCTTCTCGAGCATTATGATCTATGTTAGCATCTACAACTTGCTGGAGAGAGGAAAAAGAAAGGAACAATCTGTCAAGATAAGATGAAGAACATCAAATTAAGCATTCAGCTTTAACAAATGCAAACCTCCTCTTCAGGAAACTCTCCAATGACTCTTGCAATGTACTGTTTATGAACCATTCCTCCCTCAATCTGCAAGCATTACATCTTACTTAGAGGACAAAGACAAAAACATCTCTTACCCACAAAACATGTAAAGCAGAACTCTTGTATCATCCACATATTAAACGTAGAACAAGATAATCCAATTTGACCGTGACTGCACAAACCATTTAATGGAAAGTCCTGAACCTGAAGTCATGAACATACTAAACTTCATATAATCAGAAAGTGATTATACTTCATATCTATATGCAACAGAGAGCCAATTATACAAGAGTAACCCTGCATAGATAGAATGAAACTTGGTAGTGCATGCAGCTCCAGGTCCATAGCCATTTAGAATAGTGACAGAAACATCTCACCAAGAACTTCTATCACCATAGGCAATAGCATTTCACACCAATCATATTGACTTGAAGTTTCAGTGAAATTAATGTAGCGTTTGATTGAGTTTCATCTAATATTAGACTGAAATTTTCAGAAAATCTAACTATTGTTTTGTTTTACTTGAGTATAATGATTGCTAGTGTAGAAGAAGGCCTACCTGTTGCCTGAAAATGTCAGCTTGTGCTGCACTTCTAGCCAAGATAAGGAGTCCTGAGACCAAACGATCTAGCCGATGAATCGCTGGTGAGATCATGTCAAGGAAAGAATAATGAAGTGATAAACCTTATCGCAAATAAATCACACACACACATGGAGAACAATAGATTTTGAACAAAAGAGAAACAGAACTCCAGTGGACAAAATCATGTAACGAAATGATACTGAAATAATAAGCTTTCTTGCAAAGAAACTAAAACAACATGAAGGAACATTAACTTGAAACAACAGTAACCTAAAAAATATGCTTCCAGAAGTACTATATTTTGAACTTTGGATACGAAATAGAGGTGCCAAGCCATGCTCTGCTTGTAGGATGCCAACAACAGTGTTCTTACGATACTGACCACACGGATGCACCTAAGACAATACCATAAACAAACAGGTATAAGAAACATAATCAGGTTTACAAACATGTTTCCTCGCCATCAAGGTACATTATATGATGACCTCTACTCACCGGAACAGATGCAGGTTTACAAATGGTGACCACATCGGGTTCCGTTTGAAGAATTTTCACATCCCAAGTCATCACTGGCGGTTCATGCCTACAAAACACTTCTACATCAATTCCCAGCCAAACAACTCCAAAGCACAGATTTCAATCAACTGCACAGTTATGAAAAACTATAACCAGCAAAAGCTACCTGTGCAGGAAGTGGCTTATCTTTTGCGACGGTTTAACAATGAACGAAACCGGCACAAGCTGCCCATCAACTTGTATCCTCCCACATTTCACTGCACTAATCTACAATGCACAACAACTGACATTATAACCACAAGTCACAGAAACCTCATACTAAATCACAAACACAAATCTAACTATAAAGCAACCAAAACAAGAGCATGAACTCCTACATAGTAGTCACGATTCCGGCCTTTGAACTCGTCAGTGAACAAGTCAACGATGGTCTTCCCCGCCCACCTATTCTTAACCTAAATCCCAGCAACCAAACCAATTAGGGTTTTAAACTTCACTTAAAAACCAAACAAAATTACCCAAATGTACCAAAGCAGCTTACATGAGCTATGAACTCAAAGTAGTAGGGTCTCACATGGCGCCTCCCTGCAAAACATTCCCGTCAAAAAGTTCACAACTTTAGTTACTGACTTACTGCTCTGAGCAAATTTGAGAGAAATTAGAACTTACCGTTGCGAAAGATGTAATCTTTCCGCTCCGGCGGGTTCGCCGGCGACTGCCAGACGATCTCCATGTCCGTCTCTTCTATCTTCCTCTTCATTTTTGTTCCTCTTTTATTCAGATTTTTGCAAATTTGCAGAGCCCTAGAGCCAAACGACGTCGTTGGCATCCCCAAAAAAGAAAAGAAAAAAGATTAAGTTTTTATTTCGTTATCAAAGCACCGAACTTTGGTTACAACTCACACCTGTTAAAACGTCAGCCCCTTTTCTCTTCTCTCTTATTTTTTTTTTAAAGCTCACCAAACTCCATAGAGGAGCTCTCTGAATTTAGCTTGGGGTGATTGTAAGGTGGAGAAGAAGAAGAGGGTCTGGTGTGGAATTGGAAGAGGTGTAGTGGGTAGTGATCAGTTTGGGGATTGGATCAGTGGAGGTTGAGAAAGTTGGAAGCTTTTGAGATGCCGGAGGAGGATTTGGTGGACATAAAGTTCAGGCTGTACGATGGGTCCGATATTGGGCCGTTCAGCTACTCATCGGCGTCTACAGTCGATGTGCTTAAGCAGAGGGTCGTCTCTGATTGGCCCAAAGGTTTGACTTCTCACTTTCTGATTAGTCTATGGTTACTGTGTTTGAAAGTTTTGATTGTGTCTGGATTCTGGGTTTGTTTTTTATGGTTGTGCCTGAATTTAGCTGCTTGTGGAAGAATCAGTTGAGTTGAATCTTGAGCAATTCAGTACTGGCTGGAATTGGTGGATTATGCTGTGACTTCTTATTGATTCAGTGATTTACTGTGTTGTTTTATTGGTTTGGTTTTGATTTGGTTGAACAATTCTTTGAATATAGGCAAAACGATGACACCCAAGACGGCGAATGAAGTGAAGCTAATGTGTTTTGGTAAGATTTTGGAGAACAGCAAGACAGTGGGTCAGTGTAAATTACCTTTTGGTGATGTTGGCGGTGGGGGAGTTATGGTAATGCATGTTGTTGTACAGCCAACTATAGATAAAGCAAAATCAGGTATGATCTGAATATCTGAAGGTTTTCATGTCTTGGTGGTTTGGAATGATATGTGTGTGTGAAGTTCAATGAGGTTGTTTCTATTGTTTGGTGGCACTTCCCTCCATATAGGCTTTAAATTTAGTTTCAGTCATTTGGATACTGGATTGTTTGTTGCTGCCTTTATCCTAGAGAAGTTAGATATGGTATACAAATTTTCATGGGGGCTTGGTTCATACCGTTTTTGTTGAGGGTGTGAAAAGCTGCTGCTCTGTTTTCTTTTCATTCATGAGTAGAAATATCTTCATTGTTTGTTTATCTTTGGCAGTTTAGTATGAGTGTGCCTGTAAGAATCAGAGCAACTCATTAGCACGAAGTAGGATCACAGTGACCACAGTACTACACTACTACAGCATATCAAAGTTTTAAGCAAGGTTAATGCAGAGCTAATTCCTAAAAGATAACCACTTTTCTCATGGCCTTAATGCTACACTATGTCATTAGGAAGAACCCTTAGTCTGCCAAGAAGGGAGGAACGTGTTATATACATGCTAGTTGGGTTACTCTCACTAACATGTTCGACTTTTCGTTTTTCTCTTAGTTTACCTGGTTGGGAATTCAGCCTTCATGTTGGATTTGACCAATTTCATTAGTTAAATTCATTGGAATTAATAATATCTTTTGTCTTTTATATTCCTCTGTTGATTTCGAACCGTAAGAGGTGCTGGAAAACTCATCTTAGTTTTTTCTCAACAGACAAGAAGATCGATGATTTGCCACGGAAAGTTGTCTGTTCATGTTCCATATTGTGAAAAAAAGAAACTGTTCGTGTTGGGATTTGGTGACCTCGGGTATCAGTGCTCTGACGACATATACCATCTCTTGACATACATTTGTTCATTGTTATTTGAGCATCAACGTGTACATGTTAAAGTCGTGCGTACAGAAAACCATGTTGATGGTGATTTCTTTAGTTGCTGTTACTTGCAATTGCTAGGCCATGTCTTCCACCATCACAGAGTGCTTTCTCGTTGTTTACCGTCTGTCTTTCCCTGTAGATTGCATGAATGATTGTATAGTTATGTAAAAGTTGTATATCAATGCAAAGATCCACTTCTAAACTACAAGGAAGAATGATGTGTTTATGTTGGATTTTCTATCATGCAAGAATTTTGAGCGCTTGCTTTCTTTTCTTTGTATTTGGATGAATCAATCCAAGTTCTCTACGTATCTCTGCAACACTAAAGCAGTTCAGACAGCAGTTGAATCTTAAAATCTGATCATGCCTCGCAAATAGTTTAGAGTATGGAAGATACTAACAAATTTTCCGATGTTATTTACTAGCTTAAGATCAGATGGTACACTCATGTAACTCAAACAACTCTCCAAATCACCTACAAATTTGACAAACCTGCAAAACGCCACATAAAGAGAAGCATTGATACCAAGAAGCCACAACTTATTGTTCTATATCTGCCTAAAAACTTTCTCTGCAGCGGCTATCGTATTTTGGATGTCCTCAGGAGTATGCGCCAAGCTTGTAAACCCAGCCTCAAACTGTGAAGGAGCAAAGTACACACCTTCCTCCAGCATTCCCCTATAGAACCTTCCAAACTTTGCAGTGTCACTCTTTTTTGCATCGTCAAAGTTGTAAACAGGCCCTTCAGTAAAGAAGAATCCAAACATCCCACTGATATACCCACCACAAATTGCATGCCCAGCCTTCTTACCGGCATCTATAATACCTTGAATAAGGTCACTTGTAATCTTGTTCAGGTGTTCGTAGCTGCCGGGCTGCTTCAACCTCTCGAGAGTGTGAATCCCAGCAGTCATTGCTAGCGGGTTACCACTCAAGGTTCCAGCCTGATACATTGGCCCTGCCGGTGCCACCATTTCCATAATCTCCCTCCTTCCACCATATGCACCAACTGGCAGACCGCCACCAATGATCTTTCCGAGTGTTGTTAAATCGGGAGTAATGCCAAAATACTCCTGAGCTCCACCATAAGACAAACGGAACCCAGTCATCACCTCATCAAAAATGAGGAGAGCACCATGTTCTTTGGTGAGTTTACGTATTCCGTTAAGGAAATCTGGGGTTGGAGTGATAAAACCAGAGTTCCCAACAACTGGTTCAAGGATGATTGCTGAAACTTCTCCTTTGTTACTTTGAAAGAGAGCTTCCACAGCGGACAAGTCATTGTATGGGGCTGTTAGAGTATCGCTGGTCGCTGCTTTAGGAACACCTGGTGAGTCTGGAAGTCCCAATGTGGCAACACCACTACCAGCCTTTACAAGGAATGGATCAGCATGGCCATGGTAACAGCCCTCAAACTTAATTATCTTCCCTCGGCCAGTATATGCACGGGCCAGACGAAGCACACCCATACATGCTTCTGTGCCAGAGTTAACAAATCGAACCATTTCAATGCTCGGAACAGCTTCAATCACCATTTTTGCCAGAACATTTTCTAGAAGACAAGGAGCGCCAAAGCTTGTTCCTTTCTTCATTGTTTCAGCCAGAGCTGCAAGTACCTGAAGGTAAGTGTCAGTCGGATTGCAACCAAATGAAAGTTTAAATAACTAAAACTCTAAAAGCATGAGTTTATAAGAATGAGGTGCATAGATCATTGTCCTAAAAAAGGAACTTAAAGATCTACGATTCTCCAGAACAATAACCATGTGTACTAGACTACTAATCATAAAATGAATGTTTAACAGAAGCATGCATTTTAACAGCATAACGCATATTAGAGAGGAAAGAATAGAACCTTATCATCAGCGTGCCCGATAATTGCAGGTCCCCAAGAACCTACATAGTCAATGTACTCATTACCATCAATGTCCCACATGTGAGATCCCTTGACAGAATCGATCACAATAGGTTGTCCACCAACAGATTTAAACGCACGTACAGGGGAATTCACACCTCCAGGCATCAACTCCTACAAAATTTCATGTGTGAGTAAGCAGTAACCCCTACTTTGAAGTTTGAAACACCTTCGTCATTCAACAATACAGATAGTTACGGCTAAAAACAAGAACAATAAACAGATTTTGCAAGAACAAACATGAACTTCAATATTAACACTAAAAAAACATAGAGATCTAGCAACTCAACATTTGACTTTCGACAGCAATTATTAATCCAATTGAATTTGGTTTGCTAACCATTCCACCTTCAAACAAACTGAAAATGATGATCCTAGATTTAAACTCCAGGGCTTGCTAAACCATCACTAAGTTTAAAGATTCATTCGCCAAACTCAAACATTCCTCTGTAATTTCAAACCCAGAAAATCTCGATATCTCAAAAAGTCAACCAAAGTTACCTACAAAACAAATCAATCCAAACTTCCAACTGACATGCTCAACTTTCTCATCCTCCGAAAAGTTCCACTACAACTCTACAAGTTAGCTGACTACGTATCCGAAACAGCTATTGGGAAAGAGGGACAAAGTAGTAATTGTACCTTGGCCGCATTGAAGGCCTCCTCGGACTTCTGAAGAGTGAAATTCTTCTTCTTCTCGTCGAGGGAGACGGCCATTTTGACGGTGGAGAAACGCCGAGAAGATCGTGAAATGGGTCTCTGAGAAAGCCTGGGAGTTGCGGATGAAATCCCGACGGCGACGCCAGCGATCGTGTTGGCCATTTTCACGCTGTCTCTCTCTTCTATTGGTCGTGCTCTTTCTTTGAAGAAGAAGAAGAAAAGGATAAGTGTCAGAGAGCAAGACCTTGGCCTTAGACTAAGGATTTCAGCTCGATGCAACCTTTGGGCCGGGTCGGGTCGGCTAATTAGAGAACTTAGGCTGGACCTGACTACAGTTTGGGCTTAATACTGTATTTATTTTAAACATAATTTAACCAAGACAGGAGTATATAACTACCAAATGCACCTGTCTGATTGCAACCAGTGTAAAAGAAACAAAATATTTAAGTATAAACTGTAGAGACAAAGAGAGAGGGTAAGAAAATAGAAAATCGTGAAACGGATGTATCTTATTCATTAATAGGAACATTTTTATATATTGGATTACATAGTACTATTCCGGTATAAAGAACATCCCAACTTTCATAGTAGAATTAAGAGAATCTACTACCTCTCTATTGTGGTACATTTGACATGAGAATGCTTCAATTTTTGTCGATCGGAGACCTAAGGATTGAAGGAGCACATGAATTGGAGCATTCTCGTGTGTTGCCCTTGAAGTAGCATCTCCGGCCTTTCTATGATTGTTTCTTACCTTCTCTAGCAAAAATTGAGTGTGTCTACAAATAATGTAAATAAAGGTGTCTCTATGTTTATATTTTTATGGGTGACCATTTTTTTGTTACTGTTTTTATCGGTGACTTTTGTTCAAGTGTGTCTATTCATATTTAATATGTATTATGGCATAAATATTTCAAACGAAATATCATATGGTCGGGATGGAAGATTTTAGCCATGGCGAGTTGGTTGATGCCTTGTTAAGAAACAAAAACACTCCCATTAGAAGTGTTCGTGCATCAGCTGATTCAGCTAGAAGTCCAGTAAGGAACTAAGGATCAAGTTGAATAAAAGAATGAACCTGTCCCGTAAGGATCGAATTTGACATCAGTCTGCACAAAAGAGGAAACTAAGAATAGAGTACTCGCACACACAATCTTTCTCTCTTGTAATTGATTTTGTACCGGAAAACAGAGGAAGTCCAGTGATGTAACATTTGAAAAGATTTTTACTTGTTATAGTAAAGCAATAGATCACTGCTTGAACGATTAGACGCCCATGATTTACTGATATCACGTCAAGAGTCAAAGCCAACAAAAGACAAGCAGATAAAATCACTGTCACACTAGTAAAATCTCTTTGCCACATTTTCTTCAGAACCATCATAACAAAAGGAACATTACTCAGAATCTCAATCCTACATCATACTATATATAGTATATAACTAACTATATACAGGCAGGTTCAAAAGATTAAGCGATGATCTTCAGCAAACTAGAACCTTCCCCTCCAAAACTCTAACTAATCCAAACCCAGAAATGCTGAAACTCTCAATAGATATAAAGCAAAAGCAGAACCACAAAAACGAAAGGCCTATTTGGGTGTTGTGAGAAAACAGCTAGAAAGTACCAAGTCCTGCTTTGGGTGCTTTATATAGTTGTGGGATTCTTCTTCTTTTTTGTGTCAATTCTAAATTTTCCTAAGGTGAATATTGCTGTTGGTCAAAGATTGACTAGAAACGATCAGTAGCAAACTACAGAGGAAACCTTGAGTGGGTAGAGGAAGGTGTTGGCATACTCAAAAGAGATTGAACCACCATTGACCAGAGGCTTGCCGTCATTCACAAGGCAGTCATTGTAGCGAAGCCGCTTGAACACTCTCGGGTTCACCAGCGTGGCGGAGCTGAACCAACCGCAGTTGAGGTGGATGCGGCTAATGTTACAGCCGGTGCCACATACATTCATGATCTCCACCGTGTAAGTGGGAATGCCGCTAGGCAGCGGTGCTGTGGGGCCCTGGTCGATCACTATGTCGGACCGGCTACACTTCTCCCCCCAAATCCGATTTGGCTCCTCCACATTTTCTTCTCCTGTCACACACATGAATCATGTAAAGGAGAAAGCAAAAAGAGAAGGGAGGTCTTTAAGTTTGCAAATAAATTGGGATAGTGAAAGCTCTACACTACAGGGTCCAAGTGTACACTACATTAGGGGTAGACAGAACATACTTTTAGAAGGTGTGAATCACAGGAACTATACATGGAAAAGTTAATACATACAAACTTTACAAAATAAAGCAACCACCAACATGTTACCCAGATGGGCCACCAGCTTCTGCTTTCTCCTTAGCTTTTCAGTACCCAACCCAAAATCAACTTTTACTGAAAGAAAATCATAACTCACAAGGAAAAGCACTGCCTACTAAAGCCTAGCTATAACCCCCAAACCAACCCTTTTCCTTTCACAGAAACCATCTCACACACAAAACAAAACTGCAAGCCAGCTAGCAAAATGACCATATCTTTGCAAATTTGCACACAGATTTCAAAACACCAAGCAAATGCCTAGAACAGAGTTGTGCTTAAGAAGAGTGTGAATTCCCATGCAAGATGACTTTTCAAAAATGGGGACTAAACACCAAAGAGGGGCATGAAAACCTGATGGGATAGTAAGATCCCTTGATAAGATACCAAAATCTAGTTGGGGGTGGCCAAATCAAATCAACCCACAGCGCACGTTAGCATTGGCTCTTAACAAAACACCAAAAATGAGCATACATATCACCTCTGAGGCTCTGACACCCAATTCTGGCCCTCACCCAATCTGGAGCAACCTCACCACAATTCATATTTCAAAACCAATTGGTCCCCAAATTCACACATTCATTTTGACCAAACAACATAGCAAAAAGAATCTACCGGAAACCGACAAATCCTAACCGTAAATTTCATCCATTGCCGAAAAATCTTACCCGGAACGAGAAGCTTCCGGTGAGTAGTACCGGACCTCAAAAAGCTCACCTCCATAAAACCATGGCCGCCTGCAAAAAAAAAAAAAAAAAAAAAAAACAGCATCATGATTGGTGCGGTTGATAATTGAAGAATAAAGAAGGCGGCCGACGCAGACATCGGTTAATAAATAAGGAAGATGGGAAACCAGTAGGTCCATAATGGACCCCTTGTGTTTATGCCAAGAAGAAACCAAAATAAAAATTCGCTGAAATTTAATTAATAATTAAAAGCGAGAAGGAAATCTACTGGGAATGTGGAATCTAAAATAAGAAAATGGAAATGTGCGTGAAATCTAGTGAAGAATAACAATCTTAACAAAAATCCGAAACCGTATCCGTACCTTTGAGAAACCCAGGCGAGGTGAAGCAAAGCAGCACCATAGCTCCGACGAAGAGCAACGACGCCGTTCCGATGACCGCCGCGGCTCGCATGGCTGTAGCTGCTGAGTAGTTGAAGTAGGCCGAGTCGGAGAAGCTGGAAAAATAGTCTCTCTGCGTTTTGAAATGGAGAGAGAGAGAGAGTTAGCTGGAGGTAGAAGGAAGCGATGTGAATTTTATATGAGAGAAAAGAGAGAGGATATTGACTTTAGTCTCGGTGAGGAGACTCACGAGAGAGACAGCGACAAAACGACGGCGGATTGGAGCTCAGACTCAGAAGTCACCAGAAAAGCAGTAAAACGGAGGCGTTTTGGGTAAGAGAGAGAGAGAGGGAGAGAGGAAAAAGCAAAAGAGCATAAAAAGAGCATAAGGATTAAAATAATGGAGAAGTAGGAGGAGCAGAGAAAAAGGACCTACAGAGATGAACAGAGGAAGAGGAGGAGGAGGAGGAGGAAGCAGACGTTGTTGTTGCAGAGGTGAAGGAGCTGCAGAGAGAGGGGAGACAAATATGACAGAAGGGGAAGCGTTAAATGACAAAAACAATACGACGAGTCGTGCCTTTGCGGGTGGGGAAACGACGTCGTTGTGGTGCCGGTTTAGGGTTTTGCGGAGGGTGTGAGGTTCTGGGGGTGATTAATTATGTTAATCAGGGATTAATGTGCACGTGGGGGAGGAGATGGGAATGATTAGGTCAATTATGGGGGGAATGTTCAGGTACCGTGTGGAGGGTGTGGGACCAGAGAGGGGGGGGGAGAATTTACCAGTTTAGCCATGTACGCGTGTTGGTCTTAAATTTTGGAGTTATTTAAAGATGCCAACACGAGCATGGACCGATCTATATAGCAAAAGCGCAAAATAGGTCACAAAAAGTGACGTTCATGAAGGGGCTCGGCAATTGTAACATGTTTTGGTGCAAAAACATGGAGCTTCGAATTTGAAGGTATTGCCGCGCTGATAGTAATGCCATGGCGGGTAAAAGAGCTTATTGTAGAGAATAGAGATTGCTCTCCATGTTAGAGTGTGAAAAGTATTTGCTAAGGCATACGAGTGTGAAGAGTCAGCCGCTTGAATTTGGAACCTTTTTTTTTTTTTTTTTTTTTTTTGTGAATTTGGAACCTTTGTTTCTGACATTTTCATTACGGGTTGTGTATGTGTGATTCTTGATTACCTTCCGTAAGATTTTGGTGATGGCATCATAGCAATGCTAAAAGCTGCTTTCAGCAACCCTGTCCAAGTAGCTCGGCAACATCAACACTGTGAATGTATTACAGCCCAACCATTATTCAGTGTCCTGGACTTGAGTCCAACCAAACAGCTTCACGAGGAAAACTTTAGCACACAAGGTTATAAAACACATAGCAGTTAAACTTGCAAGAATTGACATTACTTGAAATCTGCAGGAGAAAAAACTGCCACCCAATCATCTTGTGCAGGATTAGGACTAGAAATTGTCACTGTTACCCACCCAAAATCTTCCCCCTGCACATACAATAAAAACATATGTTAGTAAAACTCACATGAACAAATTCGGTGAGCCTACCAGTGTCACAAGTTTGTGTCTTTACCAGGCCCGGACTTGAGATTTTTGGGCCTGAGGCGAGTCCGAAAAATGGTGCCTAAACGGTCAGTCGAACTGACCGGAAAGCTTCACCTTGAGCAGAGGACTTTGAGGAGACCAGTAATGGAGAATAAAACTGGCATAATGGTTTAGAAGTTTGGGAGAGATACCCAGTTTTTAGAGGCGGAGAGGGGTCTATCAACTTAACAGTGAGGATAAGAAGAAAAAAAAAAGAGTTAAAAGATAAACAAGTGGTTAACCCTTATATTCTCTTCTAAACCATAAAATTCAGTTTTTATTATCGTCTACAGCCATCACTGCTCATCATCATCTCCATCTCAAACTTCTCTCTCTCTCTCTCTCTCTCTCTCTCTCTCTCTCTCTCTCTCTCTCTCTCTCTCCCTTCTCTTCTCTTCTAAACCCAACTATTTCTCTCCTCCTCTGTTTTTCATTTCAAAAAACCAAAACCCAAACAGTTTTAGCTAACTTTAAGCTTTAGTTTCCATGGCTAGCAAACTTTTCTAATCCCTCCTGCTCAAGGCAGCTATCGGATTTTGGTGCCCCCAAATTTTTGGGGCCTGAGACGGCCGCCTCGTCGGCCTCACCTCAGGTCCGGGCCTGGTCTTTACTTTAGAGTTTATTTGGGTCGAGTCGAGAAATGTCAAAAGTGTTGTGTCTTTCTTGATTGGACTAACCCAACATGCATATATGCAACGAGTATTTCCGGAAAAAAAGAAAAAGAAAAAAAGTAACATATAGTTTTGATTCACGAAACACGAGTTTTTTTTTTTTTTTTTAATAAAAGGCTGGTAATGCGGATGTCCTCAAGTCTCGATTAATGAAACTGTTGAATATAAGATTAACGAAACATGAGTTATTTAAGCATGGGAAAATAAATGTTACCAAACTAATAGCTAGTTCAACGAAATATCAATGTACCTTGGCGCCAAGGAGGACAGGGTACGCAGAAACGGAAGCATTTTCGTGGAGCTGAGAAACAGCTCTGAGGATGTGAATCTTGGAGAGTGGCTGCACCCCATCACCACCACCTGCATGCAGATTCTGCTTGATATTATGAGCTACTGTGAAATGAGCTAACAAAACCAGTAGCACTGCAACTTTGAGGAGGAGGAAGAAGAAGGCCATAGTAGTAGGTATTACCAACCGATAAACCTCAGATGTGTTTATCAGCTCTGAAGTCTCGGCCGGATTTATAGTTGGCCTCAGGCACAAGGAGTGTTCTTTTCAAGCTAGCTTTCCTCTGGTTTTCTTTCTGTTTTGATCAGATAAGGAAAAAAGAGTGTAAGATAAATATACTTGATCATGTAGTTACAGTAGTTGTTTATTATTGTTCTTAACAATCATTCTTTTCTTCTTCTTTTCTTATTGTTCTTCAGGTCTGAAAGCAAAGAAATATGAAGAGAATAGAATGGTTTACTTGTGTGGCGATCAGATTTCCATGAAGTACATCTATCCTCGTTGTTATAACTTGTAAACCTAACTGTCTACAAGACTACAACTTTGTTGCTTCAATAAATTAAATTAGAGATTAATAACAAAACATCATCCGAGCTATGATGCTATTTTCATTTTCATACTTAACTATCAAAAACTTGCATTTTCATACCCGAAGTTTCATTCCGTTAGCATTTTGATACCCTGACCACTAACACCGTTAAATTTTAAAGGCATTTTCGTCATTTCAATAAATATATCATTTTTTATATTTACTTTATTAAAATAATTTATTTTTTGAGGTTATCAAATACAAATAGAACAATTTACTTTAGCAAAAATTAAAAAAAAAAAGAACTCTAAAATTAAATATTTATTTTTGCAATAATAGTGATAAAAGTTAGTATAGAACTTTGTGTGTGTGTGTATATATATATTTGGAGTTACATGTTAAGCAAAATAAAATAAAATAAATTAAAATAAATTATATTGAGAAATTATCGAATATCGATGAAAATTTTATCATATTTTATATAAACATGGTATATTTAACCAAAAATAGATTAAACATGTTTATATAAATATTTAATTTTAAAGTTTTTTTTTTGAAATCAAAACACCAAGAGTTCAATTGGACATTACGTCGAACATATGAGGTGCAATACATACCAATAAGCACATATATATACGGCTCATAGTAGTCTTCCTTGTATGGACACGTCACTTTCTCGGCACTGTAGTCACCATGTGCTTTCACTGGATATAGATAAAGAAGGAGATCGAAGGCTGATGATCATTTCAATGGTTTCATTTCCAGAGCCTCAATCCCTGCAACTCGAAAAACCCATCAACGCAAGCGTTGTCATTCGTCATGGCTGATTTGTTGATTGTGGATTCAAGAAAATGGTGAACCAACATGGTTTGCCCCACGTTTAAGGATACTATTATTGACATGAATAAGATAAACGTAAATCGGTAAATCCTCGAGTTTAAAATGTACATTAGTCTTAGTTAATTGTCTTTTTGTTAAGAGATTAGTGCTTAGGGTACGTTCATGCTGCATTCAAACACACACGAGAGAGAGGCAAAAAAAAAAAAAAAGACCTGAAAGGCTCGGCGGGAAAATCCAAATGAATAAAATAACAAAAAGAAAAATAAAAATCCCTCTACAAGTACAGCCACTCTCTTCCCCCAAATTTGATCACTCCTTCTTTACTACTCTGCTCTCTCTTTCTTTCGTCTTCAACGGTACAACCCCCCAAATCTTGTTTTGCTCTTTCTATCAATAATTCATGAACAACGGCGGCGGCGCGGCTCCGGCTCAGGCTAGCTTCTTGAATCTTTACTCTTGTTGAATCTTTACCGGATGTCTGTTGTTTCCAGGCCCAGGCCCAAATTGGACAACATTTATGGTGAGGAAATCGCGGACCTGATTCGGGAAGATCTGGACGCGGCGGCTCATCTGATTCGGGTCGAAACCGGGTTCTTTGGAATCATGAAAGGTGTCCTGAGCAAGGAGGAGCTTGTACTCCTCCCTAACAATGTCGCCGCCGCAAATCAAGGCCGGACGGCCTTACTTAACTTATAGTCAGAGGGGTACCCATTTGGGACGCGCCACTCGACGAACCCTATACACCTATCTCCTTCGCCGCCTTCGTCATCCTTCAACCTCGACTCGACCTCAAGGCCCACGCGCCACCTTCAATCGCGGACGCGCCGCCCTCCCGAAACCCTATTCCCTCTCACTCCCAAGGTCTCTCCTTTCTCTCTTTCTTCTTTACTACAGAGATACATAGATCGTTGGTTTTCATTTCTTCTTGTTTTGTTTTGATTATATGAATATGAATGTGGATTTTGGGAGTTCCAGGCATTCGGACTGGTTTTGATATGTGATTTCTTCTTGTTTTGATTATACAAATGTTGGTTTTGATTTTGATTGTGGATTTTGGGAGTTCCAGGCATTCGGACTGGTTTTAATTTGTGGATTTCTTCTTGTTTTGATTATACCAATGTTGGTTTTGATATTGATTTGTGGATTTTGGGAGTTCCAGGCATTTGGACTGAGTTTCTTGCAGAGTTGTCGATCATCGCTTGCTTGCGGCACAAGAATCTTGTGTATGCGCAAGGGTGGTGTGTCGAGAAAGAGGAGCTGCTGCTTGTGTGTGACTTAATGGCGAATGGGAGTCTTGAGAGGGTGTGGTATCAGGTGGATGAGCCATGGCGATTGCTTTGGCGTCTGTTTTGACATATATGCATCAGGAGTGTGAGCAGCAGGTGATTCATAAGGTTATGTGCTGCTCAAAGCTGATCAGAGACTGGCTCAGGAGTTTAAGTTGTGCTAACCCGGATAGCTCCAAGCGGCCTACAATGAGGAGAGTTCTACAGATTGTGATGCCGAAACCCACCTTTCAAAATGAAGGGAAATCTAAACCACTTGCGCGCTGTAAGTTTCTTTCCGCTTTACAACACATTTGTACCATATATGTGGGGATCCTCTGTGCACATTACAAATCAGTTTGGTTTACTTTTGCTCAAATAATTCTTATCTTTGTATGCATTCTTATCTTCACAGGTTTTGAGAAAAGGCTTTTGGCTGATGCATCCCACACCCTGTGGAATGTGGATTGAGAGGAACCCTGAGAAGTTGTTCTCTGAGGATGAAGGAAGGAAAGAGAAGGAAAAGGAGGGAGACTGAAAAGGAGAAGAAGCCTATCTGGATGAAAGAGATGGATAAGGAAGAGTACTCTGCTTACAAATGTGTTAGGGTTATGTTTTTTTTTTTTTTGGATCACTAAACAAAGTAAACTGTGTGTGAAAACATGTCAGCCATCATTTCAATTTCATTTGTCTTGTGCAAATTACTCCCTAGTGCTTGAATTGGTGCTGCAAATCTCAATGCATGGAAAGCAACCTGAAAATCAAACAAAAATGGCAGGAACAGTCACCACATGAACATAGCAGTAGCATACATGGCTCAATAGTAACAGTAATACTTGTGCTTAACCTTTACCTATACATTACCTTTTAACTATACCTTACACCGAAGCTTCTGAAGATCAGAGGCGAGATTCTTGGAGAGCTTAGAGTCCAACCCTTCTAGAACAAGAAGACCATCTCAATTCAGCTGCATAACCACACGAGTAAAAATCTAAGGAGAATATGGAATGTCAATCTCAGTCCAATAAATCAATAACCAGAAAACAATGCTTACTTGATTATAAAACCTGGCATGTATCCACTGCGGAGTAACATCAAGAGGGATCTTGTTCATAATCGTCTGTCTTGACATCAAATGTGTAGATGGAAGATTCGACGCAACTCGTACATTAGCTTGTAAAGTCCTCTTGAAGTGTTCCACATCGAAAATATCCGAGTCCAGCAAAAGCCAAAGAAATTAACACACAATATAAGGAGAAGCTAGCCAGGATACTAATTCCATCACCATTCAGTTTATGCTTCTTCAGTAATGGAAAAAAAAACCGAGGGTTTTCTTGTGAACACGCATGAATCATAAACCAAAATAAGATCACATCATCAACAAAATGGGACAGATTACTTTATATTTTTATTTTATTTTTTGGCTGCCGAGTGTAATTAATCACTGGACTTTTTTTTTTACTGATAATTAAGTATTGTTTCACTTGAAATTAAAGCATTTTGGTGCCCTTTGCACACATAAAACATAGGAAACTATCACACCACAAATGATCCACCCCATCGTGGATCATGTTAACGAAGGAATTTCGGCACCTTATCGGCTTAGCATTCTTCACCTAGGTACGGCATTTTTATGTTTCTATGACATGAACTTTGTTTTTCGCACTAATTCAATCGGAGAAAACATCATCACGTCTAGGCGGAAACATGGTAGAGAACTAACCTCAAGTGAGACGTGAGAAAAACAAAACACATTAAGCTCTTTCACCCGCCATGGCATTACTATCAACGCGGCAATATCTGATTCCAATAGAAACCTTCAAATTCGAAGCTCCATGTTTTGGCACCAAAACATGTTACAATCGCCGAGCCCCTTCATCAATGTCACATTTTGTGACCTATTTTGAGCTTTTGCTATATATACCGGTCCATCCCGAAAGGGCAAATGCGTCCGCTCACTGTTCACGTGAACAGTGAAAAACCACATTTGCTTATATATATAGAGTACTAAGGAAACGTTTCGACATCAATCCCGACACGAAATTTAAAAAAAAAATAATAAAATAAAAAATGCAGACAGGGGCACTATCGTCTTTTTATGTCATACAGTGGTAGCATGGTAAATAAAATTATAATGGGGGTATAAACGTCTTTACAATCAGACTAATGGCAGCATGGTAAATAAATTAGAAGTAGGGGTATCACCGTCATTCCGCCAGTTAAGAACAAATTAGTCATGAGGGCTGAGTGACAAAGTTGAAATACATGAAAAAACAGAAGGGCAAATGCGTCCGCTCACTGTTCACATGAACAGTGAAAAACCACCTTTGCTTATAAATATAGAGTACTAAGGAAACCTTTCGACATCAATCCCGACACGAAATTTAAAAAAAAAATAATAATAAAATAAAAAATGCAGACAGGGCACTACCGTCTTTTTATGTTATACAGTGGCAGCATAGTAAATAAAATTACAATGGGGTATAAACTAGGGCTGGCATTAGTAGGTATACCAACTCTATTTACCAATACCATGTACCAACCAACTTAAGATTGGTAGGCAAAATCCTGTACCAAAACCAACCATCAAAGTTGGTACGGTTGGTACGGTTGGTAGTGCACCTCTACCAAGTTTAGATTGAGGCCCAACATACTGTAAGGCCCAACTCATTTGAATCTTTTTTTTTGGGCCTCTACCAAGCTTCTATCAATTATCAAACTATTCAAATATATTCAAAGTTTCACACATCATATAATTTCAAATGCAACAAGCCAACAACGTCCAAAGTCTTATACAAAAAATTAAACAACACATGTCCAAACTCCAAAGTCTTATAAAGAAAATTGAACAACACAAGCCAATGAAAACACAAAAGTCCAGATTAGCAGAAAATGGACAAAATTTGCAGGGAAAGAGTGATGGTTGTGATGCTGCGAGGCCGGGAAAGTGCTAGACTGCTAAACACCAGTCTGGATAGAGGTGTTACTTGATGTGTTTCTTGCTGCCTCAAAGCCTTGGACAAAAGCATTCTCTACAAACACAACAACAAAATAATATATATATATATATATATATATATATATATATATATATACACACACAGGAATTATGATTATATAACAATACAACAACGAGATACTTCATTGGACACAACACAACAACACAATACACAGGAATTATGATATAATCAGTAGTTTGATGTAGTTTGATATAGTACAAGTTAATGACATGTACCTCTCTCAAGATCCTCTAAATCAAGGTAAGTTTGCAATTCTTCTTCTGTTGGAGTTTCATAGAGGTCGAAATTTGCAGGTGCACATCTTAACCAATCAGAAGTGCAAACAAGGGCCTCGACTGTCTTTGGTGTCAAAGAAGCTCTGAATGGATCCACAACTCTAGACTCTAAGCTGAAAGCATTCTCTGAAGCCACAGTTGAGCATGGAACAACAAATATATCCTTTGCTAGCTTCGATAAAACAGGATATACGGATTCATTTGCCTTCCACCACTTGCCAATCTCAAAAGTCTTGCAAAGAAGGCTGACACATCTATCCGATAGATACTGATCAACCTCATTCCGAATGCATTGTGTTTGCTCAGACATCCTTTCTCTAGTTATCTCCTTACTGACTTCATCAAGGTCCTCAAATACAACCCCATCCAATCCCATATCATCTTCATCAGGTTGTACAGCTTGCTCCATGCTCTCACAACCTCTATATTCGTCATACATCTTCATCATTATTGTTTTTAAATCCTCATCTACTGATGATCCTTTTGTGCAGCTTCCAATCGCTGTCCAAAAAATACGCAGTCACCACCATGTAATTGATATTCTGAATCGATGTCCAAGTATCGGTGGTGACAGAGACTCTTGTGTCACTCGCCTTAAGCTGACTCAACAACAAAGCCTTCTCCACATTGTACTTGTCTAGCACGCCCTTAGCAACTTGCTTCCTGATCAGTGGTGTCCAATTTGGTTCTAACTCTTTGCATAAAGCCCTGAATCCCTCCTTCTCCACAAACCAAAATGGAAGCTCATCCTTGATGACCATCTCAATACACCTATCATCACACCTTTTCTTATTCCACTTGCGGTATCCAGTGCCTCCACTCACATTATCTTGATTCAGCCTCGCCTGTGTGGGATCAGTATCTTGAAACAAGGGGTGTGCTTGGCATTTCATGTTATGGTATTTCATGGAGCTAGTCCTATTCTTCTCTGAGAGGCACAACACTTTATCATGACAATAGTTACAAGTGCAATACTTGGGATCAATTTCACCATTTGGCAATATGCACTTGGTAAAATACTGCCACATTGGACTTTTGTTTGCAGGCTCTTTCCTCTTTCAGCCCCGATTTCCTTCATGAGTATCTTCAGATGGAAATGATGGTGTTGCTGGCAGAGGTGGCAGAGATGTTGTTGATGGTGAAGCATGTAAACCGGCAGTCATCTCCTCACTTGCAACAGATGGAAATGATGGTGTTGAGCTTGAATTACCTATACAACCACTCTGCGACATGAAAGAGTCCATAGCCTATGCGAAACACAACACAAATCATTGATTATAGATAGCTCAACATCATTGATTATACTCATCAATAATCAACATCATAGAATCATAGATAGCAGAACACAGATCTATGAACAAAGAGCAACATCATTGATAGGTGACAAGTATCGTAGAACAAAGAACAAAGAGCATAGAACACAATCAACACATTGATTATCTCAACATCACAGAACAAAGAGCATAGAACAACATCATTGATTAGCTCAACATCACAGAACAAAGAGCATAGAACACAATCAACACATAGATTGATAGATACATACGAAGATTCGAGGCTTGGTGCTGCAAAGTCGACGGTGAGTCGAGGCGCTGCCCTTCGTCGGAGAGTCAAGGCGCTGCCCAGCGCTGTCCTTCATCAGAGAGTCAAGGCTCTGCTGAGTCGAGGTGGCGAGGTGCTGCTGAGTCGACGGCGAGAGAGGCGAGGTGGCGAGAAGTTGAGTCAAGGTGGTGGAGCCGTGGAGGTGCTGCGAACTTGCGAAGTCGAGAGATGAGTCGAGAGGCTAGCGCGAGAGTGAGTGAATGAGTGAGTGTGAGTGTATTCTGTTAGGTTAGATTTTTTATTATTTTTAATATAACTCGGTTGGTACATGGTATACTGTATTTTGGGAAAACTTGTACCACGTACCAACCGACTTCTAAAACTTGGTACGGTACTACTGTACCGAAAACTCGGTTACCAACTACTTGGCATACCAATTTGCTTGGTACGGTTGGTACATGGTTAGTTGGTTTTGTCAGGATCCAAATTACCACCCCTAGTATAAACATCTTTACAATCAGACTAATGGCAGCATGGTAAATAAATTAGAAGTAGGAGTATCACCGTCATTCCGCCAGTTAAGGGCAAATTAGTCATGAGGGCTGAGTGGCAAAGTTGAAATACATGAAAAAACAGAAGGGCAAATGCGTCCGCTCACTGTTCACGTGAACAGTGAAAAAAACCTTTGCTTGTATATATAGAGATGCCGACGAGCATAACGACAAATCGACCAAAACATCCTCTACTACGGTACTACCCAAATATATGACAATATATCTACCCAAATTCCGTCCATTTCCCTTGGCAAATTTTTACAGCTAAAGTATTAAGAGGTCCACAATCAAAGACCTGTAGTTCACCATCTATGTGAACAATGATCACGATCTACATTACACTACTTTCTGGGTCGAATTACACTTTACCTAAGTCATCAGCTCAACCATGGAATGAGTTGCTATCGACTGTCCTAGAACTTTACGGTATGCCGATGACGCTACCGTTCCATCTTAGGAGGCTTCTTCCTTTCCAGCTCCCTTATCTTATTAATCAACTCTTGAATAGTATCCGACGCATCCTGCACAAACAGCAATCAAATGAGACCGGCAGAAAACATTAAAAAGTAGGACCAAAAACAAAACACAGACTCAGAGAATGGATTCTACCTGCAGCTCCCCTCTCAACTTGTTCTCTACATCATCTCGTCGCTGCCTCTCTTCCGCGAATATATTGATTAGACTATCTTGTTCCCTGTTCAAGAACTCGATCTGTTTTTCTGCTTCTTGCAGCTAATGAACGACAGGTATGAAATATTAGCTTAAATAGATATTATATGAGATAAGTCTAATACTCGAATCTGTTCCCAATTTGTCCTGAGATTTCAATAAATTAAGTGACAAATACCTTAGTTACAAGTGTCGTGTTCTTCTCCGTTTCCAGCAGAAAATCCTTCAGCAATCCAGCGGCAGCCCCTGTGTCCTGTTTTTTCAATCTACATAGAATACAACAGATGAGAACGACTATAAGGTAAAGAGAGACAATACTTGCACTACTATGGTGAAAAGAGTAGGCATAAAGGGAAAAACATATACTTTTCTTTCAGTTCAAGATTCTCCTTTCTCAATCGTTGCACAATGCTCAAATCCTCCAAATTAAAATCATTTTCCTGCCAATTAAACAAAAACCTTTAGCGAAGCCATGCAACACAAATATTACCCATCTCTAGCAATGCAAGAATTGTAACTAAAGTAACTATCAGTAACCTTTGACTTGGATTTTGTGGCTGATAGACTGATTCCTCTGCATGGCGTACACTCTTGTCCGGTTTCAGTTTCTTCCATATCTGAAGATAATTCAGTCACTGCTTGACCACCTTTTCCAGAATAATGCATAGCAGTATTTGACTTATGAATACTGCCATTCGCTTGCTTGTCACATACAGCAACATGTATGTCCTTGTCCCTAGATTCCCTACCACCATTGACTTGTTTATGCCCGTTGCCACCCCTAACATTGGGTGGCAAAGGTAGTGTTTCTTCAGAAGAGCTTGATTCTTCCTCAGATCTTGTTGTCGGCTTTGATTGGGTTTGCACTGTACTTTTTCCTTTACCGGATACATGCATATTCCCATGTCCATTGTCAGCTGTTTTTGAACGGAATGTGTCTGAAAGTGAATGTGGTCTCTTGCCACCTGACACGATACCGTCTCTTTCAGAAAGAAAATCAGGGGAAATCTCTACAGATGAGAAGAAATTATGGATTGATAAGTTCAACATGGTTCCCAACACCGATGCATAACAGCAACATCAATCGCAGAAAGAACGAAAGTAAAATAGTTCCTGCCACGTTACAAAAATGTAGTGTCCTGCCACGTTACAAAAATGTAGTGTCCATAACATACCTTTATCTTCAGCATTGACCTTCTTATTACGCCGTGCAGCATATCCAATTTTATGACAATTAGTTGACCTACATATGCAATAGTTAATGTCCATTTGTGAGTATTAAAGATGGAAACAACTCACAAAAATCTTGACACTGGATGCAGGACACTGTAAACAACAATCCAATAGACCACAAACCAGTATGTCTTTTGCATCTGCACTAGTTTTGCCTCGAGTCTTGAAAGAATTGTTGTACGCTCAAACCCTTGCTTGTCATGAGCTGGTTCAACAAAATTGGCTTCTAACAGACCTGCGAGATAAAAGGAATCAGAGTAAAGGAATCAGAAGCAAACTCAATTTCTGCTACTTAATTCAAGTCGAGGAATTTGAATGCTGAAACAAAACCTATTACACCGCGGCCATCACTTCCTGCAGCATTCCAAAGCCTCCAAAATGGCTGAGAACAAAAAATCAAGTAAAACATGTCTCAGATGTTCAGTGAGCGACCTGTTCTTAAAGAATGATGGTAATCATTGTTGCTCAAACAGCAGCTGCAACAAACTCTCTGTCTCAACTTATAAAACTAAAAATACCTTAATCAGTCGATTCTTGTGATACACATTGAACCCTTGAACATCAATATGATATTTTGCATCCTTCACAAACCCAATAGTGACAGTAGCAGCCATCTGATTTCAGAAGTTGCGAGGAATCAGAAAACCAAATAGTGAAAGGAGAAATGAAAATGAACTTAAAACTTCTTTTATGAAATGTTACTCGTGTCGTGTCTTTTTAAAATAAAATAAAGGATTAAAAAAATACATTTGCATCCTTGAGGATCCCATCAGTAGTAGTAGACTGTGGCCGATATGTGACTTTTTGGGACATCATCATATCATTCACTATGTTGTGGTGCTCAACATCCTTCCCACGCAGAATAATTCGGAAGTCAATGGGTAGCCGCAAATATAGAATTGCTGCGTAACTCTGGAGTCAAAATGAAGTAACAAATTAATCACAAATAATAGATGATGAGAGAGAGTGTTCCTCACTTCAAGTTAAATCATATGTTTCCAAATCAGCTAATTTTTCACTATTTTAATATAGGCGATTTTGACTTCGTTAAAACAATTTAATCAAGCAAAAAGGTAAAATCTGACTATACCCTCAATGAGTGACGATAGGTCAAAAAATGACGAGAGTTAGGATACTGTTTAGCCATTTGTATATTCTTCTCATCGCGATTGACACCTCTAATTTGAATATCCTGCAAAATCAGACATGACAAATATTCAGCCTCAATCATCAAAGAAATGAAACAAAATGTTGAATAAATTATACAGTTTAGGAATCAACATACATATCGATCAGCATCAAAATCAAGCTCCAACTGTCCTTCATCATCCTCCCAAAGATTGTATATGATTACTCGAGTCCCTTGGTTTTTCATCATACAGAACTGTGCAGTAGGTAAAACAAATTCATGAGAACAAGCTGGTAACATGGTTGAATACTGTGAACCTTTTGTAACAAGGAATTACCTGGTGATCTAAGTCTTCTTCTGTAGAAAATGGTGACCACTGAAGTATTGTTTCCACATTTTTGTTCCAATCACTTAGAGAGGATCGTCTGATCCTCTGCCAATCTGTTCCTTGTTTTTCATAATCAAGCTGTTCACCCACAGGCCAAAAGATATCATTTTAGTACAAGTCCAATGCTAAGAAAACACAGTGATCATATTTCATGTTTGAAAAAACTATTGGGCAATACAAACAAGTTACGACCAAAAGATTTCAGTTATTCTACTGACACAGTATTTGTTTGTTTCTGTGGGATTGGATGGGTTCGTTGAAATATTATAGCTTACGAAGATAGGAAAACTATAGAATACGGACATATAAGAAAACCTCCCAACAATTAAAGAGAGGAATTAATTCACCAAAACACCAGCATCCAGAAAAAGGAATCCTCCACCTCAAAATCCAAATGCTCTGACCAATCAATCATCCTACAAGATCTTCTTCTTTTTTTCTCTAATGACACCAAATGACCAGCATCCGCAAAAAGGAGTCCTCCACCTCAAAATCCAAATGCTCACCCTATCTATCATCCTACAGCATCTACTCTTTTTTTCTTGTCCTCTAAAGTCACCAAATCAATGTACTCATCCAAATAATACTGGTTTGATAACAGCTAAGCGCCTCAACATAATACCACGGGAAAGCAATTGTTCTTGCTAAGACAATTAAAGAAAGATCAAAGCAGAATTAAACTATTTAAGCAGGCCACTACTCATGCCTGAGCCTGAGTATGAACATCAAATACACCAAACCTGCTGCTGAATGGGAGCAGGTGGACGGAATCAACCTCACTCTCAATTGGTAAAGGTTTACACATTAGTGAGACCTCAAAAGGTTACAAATGGCTTATGCTTTCATTCTACCCTAGTCTTTCACTTCCGGCAGACAGTACATAACTGAATAAAAACACCAGCCTACAATATGCATAAAGTACTACAAGGCAGACAATAAAATACAAATGTCATTACCATGGGAACTACAGTATCTTCCTTTCCTGTGCTCCTTAAAAATGTGTAAGACAGCAACCCAATGCTCTGCGTAGCACTGAAAGCAATTGTAAAATGTCCATTAATTTCAGAAGTGAAGAAAAAATATTAACATTGATTTACTTTCTACTACAACAAATGGAGGAAGGGGAGAGAGGGAGAGTGTGTAGTAAAAATGCACCAAAATTTTAGAAAACAATTGACACCATGTTTATTTTTCAAGCTACTTATTCAACCAATACTATCTTACTTAATGATTAATAAACAAATGTACCTCATTCCCCTTAAAAAATCAACTATTGACTGAAAAAGAAAAAGAAAAAACACAAATATAACATCCATCAATATAAACAATGCAGAGGCCTGTCGGCCTGTGCACATGCCTACCAAAAACTGAGCAAAAGTGATCGAAAATTGTAGATCATTCCCATTTGTGGATAGAACAGATGAAAGCAGAAACCCTACAAGCAAAGCATAGTTTCTCAACCTTACAGCTAACGAATTTGACACTAATCTTTTTTTTTTTTTCCCTTTGCAGATAAGCTGAAAAAAATAACCATTTACCTACATTAACCAATAGAAGAAATATAAAAAAAAAAAAAAAAAAAAACAGTTTGTAATAGAAAGAAGAATGAACAACTAGAAACAGAAAGGAGGAGGGGGGGAACCTTTTTCCATCTTTTCCACAACAACGAGAGAACACAATCACGTCTGCCCCAAGCCTCATGGTGCTTGTTTTAAACCCATTTCCGTCTGCATAAACAAAATACTAACATGATTGTTTGAAGAAATATAGAAAACAAAAAAAGTGCTTTGGTTAAATTATAGTTTTATACATTGTCCAATTGTGTTTGCAATTTTGCTTTTCGTAGAAAATCCCAATGACATGCAGTCTCGTATCTTATCTGGATTCATCCCACCACCATTATCTGCAAGGGATTTCAAATGAATTTATCAATCAGAAATGATAACTTATGCACAAAAGTAAACCTCTGGCCGTAGTGCGAAATACATCCAACAACAAAATCAAGAAAGCTTATTACCTTCAATCAGCAACATTCGGCTTCCGTCTTTCTGATTCTCAAGCATATCTACAATAACATACGTAGCACCAGTGGAAACCTAACACAGCAAAAGAATATAAATGTTCAAACAGGGAGAAAACCGAGCATTATAAAAACTTAACAAGAGCAACGAAATGACTACCTCATCTAATGCATTGTCTAATAGCTCCGCAAAAGCTGCAAAACATCACCAAGTCATTCACCAAGCATAGAGATACATAATCAAGTGTTATGTCGTAGATCAAACAAACTCAAATATACCTCCAAGTGCCCACTTATGGCTGGTTGCATTGGAATGCAGAAACTTCGGATGAATCCTCACATGGTCCATCCCACCTGCAAATTAAACAAAAACTACATGAACATCACGGCAGCGACGCTTGATCCATATAAAAGCACCATTCATCATGCTAAATCTTCAAGTAACACAACCACAAGATTCTTCGATTTTGAGCAATTCAAACCATATCAGAGCCAAATTCAGTCATGCATGTTACTGAGTACACTAGCAATCAAGTTTTTTAAGCCCGAAATCTCAAAATCAAGACGAAAAATCAGCATAGGTTTCGAAAACAAAGACAAACAACACAATGCAGCATCACTATCATAACAGAAAGAAAGAGAGAGAGAGCAGCAGTAGAAAACAACCAGCAGAAGACTCCGTTTCGCCACAAGGCACCGCCTCAAACTCCCCAGCCTTCCAGAACTGCTTACAGTAATTCACACTCACCATGCCCTTCCCGGCCGCCGGAGCCGCCGTCAGCATCCGCGGCAAATCCTGCTCCGACGGCTGAGGATCCAGAACCGGCATAATCACTCCCATCTCGCTCAGCCTCCTCTTCTTCAGCACGCGTCCCGAAACGGCCGACTCGTTTTCCTCCGAGTCCGACTCACTACTGCTGCTGGTGTCGAGCGCGATTACCAATTCCGGCGGCACCGCCGAGAAGGCGGCCTTGGGCGGCCTCGGGGAAGAAGAGTGCCGCACGTTGCTCAGAAGCTCTTGCTTCACCACGGCCTCCATTCTCCCAAGGTGGTTAGCTCCGTTGGGGTCTGCGCTTCTTCTTCTTTGTAGTTGTTGTTCTGATGAAGAAGGTGACCAATTGTGAGGTGGTATAGGTGGCGGATGCTAAACTAGTAGAGACCAAATTTCATTGCGAAACCTGAGGCTTTAACGCTAATCGCAATGTTGTGTTTGCATTATTGTGTTGATTACTGCAACCTCCGGACTACCCTAAACCTTCCAAATACGAACACCCATGCTAGATTGCTAGGCACTCTAAAGCTCGTATAGACTTTAGTTGGTATATTAGAGCTAAATTTCACTTAATTTATAAGTTTAATTTGTGTTTTCTTAGGGAAACAAAAAACGTAAAAGGAAAAGATATGACACATGTTAGTTTACGAGGGAAAATTGTAGACATACAATAATAATAAATAAATCCGATGATCATTTACGTTCATTTAATTGATGAATTAGTCTCGGTATAACGATTAATGAACATTAGATCAATGTTAGATAACATTTGTATCGTTCGTTTTAAAAAAGAATTAACGAACCTGTCAAGTTAGAAATGTGAAATGATTATGAATAATAAGAAAACAATAATCTTAATTGGATTCATTTGGTTTCATATATATAATGAAATTTGAGATTATCTAAGAAAATATAAAAAGTGAGTTAAAAAGTAGGGAAAACTACAAAAATAATACCTGAACTATGTGTGTTGTGTTAGCTTATGTTTGAAGTTCATGGAAAGTCAATGTTCTCAACTTCTCATTGTAGAAGCTGGGGCATAAAATCAGGTAAATTAAAACTCATTTCAATGATTTTTATTTTCAAGAGCTCATTCCAATGATTCTTAAGTAAAGGACATTATTATCCTCAAGCTCATTCAACTCATTTTCTCCTATCTATTCTCCTGATCAGAAAACTCTCTCTCTCTCTCTCTCTCTCTCTCTCTCTCTCTCTCTCTCTCTCTCTCTCCCCGATTTGAAAACTACTCTCGCATCAAGTATGACAATCACGTCAGTCGAGATTGAGGACGCATCTCGGCGATGACGTCGGTCGAGATCGACGACGCATCTCGGTTGAGTTCGTGAAGGATGACGCACCACCACTATAGCCGTAGTCGAGTTATTTCATCTTCTTTTGGTCGAGGTGAGTGGAAGGTGTGAGGATTCTAGGTTGCAATGTCGTCGGCCTCCGGCGAATTGCCTCTTTATTAAGTTTTCTAGGTTTTTAGTGTGCGTTGCATTTTCTATTTACAGATCTGATATAAGGTCTTCGGGTTTTGTAGTAGATGTTTATCCACTAGCTTATGTGAAGTGTTCATATAAACCTCCATCCCTCCATCCCGTCAGTCTGTAGTTTATTTGATCAACGAGACACCATAATATTTAGATCTGCACTTTCTATTTGCAGATCTAATACTTCATCTTTGACTTCAGGTAACCGAAATAGTAAACATGTATTGAGGGGTAATAAAAAATTTCTAAACATTTATTGCCCCCTAAAATTGGGGTTGTTACTGGGCAAATACTCTTTTCATCTATATTTTCTGTTTTGTGAGTTTTAACCGACTATTAGGCGTCAGTAATATAGTTATTGGGGGTTAATAATTAATTAATAATGATAGTAATCAAATTATTAAGGATCTGTAATTTAATAAGCTGATTATTTTGGGTCAACAATCTGGTTATTAAGGGTCACAAACTAATTATTAGGGGCCAATAATTGAGTTACTATGGCCAGTAATTGATTATTGAGGTCAGTAATTAATTACTGGGGTTAGTAATTAATTATTAGGGTCAGTAATTGAGTTACTGGGGGTTAGTAACCGAGTTACCGGTGATCAGAATCTGGCGACCGGAAAAAATTCAAATTACTGGAGGATCAGTAATTGAGTTACTGGGGTCAGTAATTAATTACTAGGGTCAGTAATTGAGTTACTAGGGGTCAGTAATTGAGTTACTAAGGGTTAGTAACCGAGTTACCGATGATCGGAATTTGGCGACCGGAAAAAATTTGAATTACTGGAGGTTAGTTACTGAGTGATTGGAGACTGTAACTGAGTTATCGACGACCGGAGAAATTCCGGTAACCGGAGTCCGGCGGCCGGTGACCAGAGTCCGGTGTTCCGGCCAAGTCTTTACATGTTGAAGAGGTGGGGGCAAAATAGTCTTAAAATAATATAGTTTGTTAAGACTTTAGTAAAAATTTGGTCATTTGAGCACAAAAAAAGTTTATTTTCATTCAAATTGGGTCATAGAAAATATTGTCATTGGAATGGGTAATGAATGGTTACAATTAGTACTAAATGGGCATTTTCCCAAGAAGTTATTGCACTCAGAGATAGTATCATTAAAGCGAATAAGTTAAACTACTCGAGCATCATTGTCGAAGGTGATTATGCCTTGGTCACCAACTATGTTATTGGAAAACTCAAGTGTCCTTGGAAGCTTCACCGCTACTGGGAGTCAAATTTTCCTACTTCTGTTATAAAAGTGGTTAACTTTGACCTTTTGAAACCGGTTGCTCAAGAGATGCATATGTGTAATTAGTAGTTTAGTGTGTGTGTGTGTATATATATATATATAGGATTTTTCTCAGCTGCGGACGATCGCACCAATGGTTTTGGTGCGGATTTTCATTTTTGCACCACTTTTCGATCGAATTTCCTCATCTCCACCGTCTAGTATCTAGATAATATTGTGTAGACCATTTCTGAAAAATTTCAGCCAATTTGGTAATCGTTAAGGCCCTCAAAATGACGTCTTTCTGTTACAAACATGAACGGTTCATGTTTGACAAAATTCAGCCCGTCCATTGGTTTTTCGAGTTTGAGGGCCTTAACGATTACCAAATTAGCTGAAATTTTGCAGAGATGATCTACACAATATTATCTAGATACTAGACGGTGGAGATGCGGAAATTCGATCAAAAAGTGGTGCAAAAATGGAAATCCGCACCAAAACCATTGGTGCGGACCTCCGCACCTGAGAAAGACTGTATATATATATATATATAAAGTATATGTAAAATGACAATTGGAATTATGACATCGAGTGCACATTATTCAAGGGTTCCACAAGGGTTTCTTGGCGTGGAGAATTGTGGTGTATAGTTTCTTGTTCTCTGGAAGTCAAGTTTCCATCATGTTTGGTCGTGAGCATAACAATGGCGGCCGTTGCATTGAAGTTTTTTATTTTAGCTCAAGGATTTTATGGTATTTTGGGTTTTGGGGCTTCAGTTTGTTTTTCAATTTTAGTTTAGTTGTGGGTAATCTATTGAGTTTAGCTGGGCATGGGGCGGGATGGGAGGAGATTTGGTGAATCTCGTCCCATCCCGAAAATAAAAGAACGGGACGGGACGGTACGGGAATGTCGTTTTTAAGAATTGATCTCGTCTCGTCCAGTCCCAATTGAAAACGGGATGGGACGGGACAGGAATGGATCGGGTCGTCCTGATATAATAGCCAAAAAAGAAAATCATCCAAAAATATTAAAAATTAATAAAATAAATAAAAGAAAGTAATTAATGTTCATAATAATACAAATTAAGAAAACTCCGTTAATTCCTCAATTTAGTTATTTCCCAAAATATTTATATAAAGTCCTTTGCTTTTTCATTGTATTATGAAAAATTAAGGAAACTCTTAACATATTAAGAAAACTCTTAACAACAAACTTTATAAAAAGTAATAAATTATCAATAAATGAAACCTCTTTAATTTTTCATGTTCCTAACATTATTTATTTATAGAGGTTTATTGTAGATAGAACTCATAGAAGAGAATGTTGTAAGTGTCCTCGTGAGAGTGAGGTCAAATAGGGAGTGCATGAAATGAAAGTGTCCTTGAGAGGTGTCATTGATTTCATACAACCTAAGAAATGGACGTATATGATCTGATACAACTTATGAAATAAACGTATATGATCTAATACAACATAAAAAATCAGATATTTTAATATCATGGGACAGGACAGGATTTTTCAGAATAGTCCCGATCCCGTCCCGTCCCGTTTATCCCGATCCCGTCCCGTTTCAAAATTCAATAACGGGACAAGACGGTACGGTATAGGCATTTTTAAAACTCTATCATGTCCCGTCCCGCTAACTTTCGGGCCGGGACCAGTACGAGATCGGGATTCCGGTATTAAGTGCCTAGCCCTATGTATCATATTAGTAGTATGTGTTATCTATCTAATGAGCCTATTTGACCAAATAAAAAACCTGCACATAAGTTTTATCATTCTCAATAAATAATTCAATATATGTGAAATGACAAGTTATAACATCTCATGCACACTACCCAAGGATTGCATATGGGATTCGTCATTTTCAATAAAGGGTCCCAATGAAAAAACTCATTGATTGTTTATTATTAAGAATTGTAGTTAGTATTTAAAATTCAAATCACATATATGAAGAAAAATTGAACTTAACATAATTAAAGCATTAGTGTGTTATTTAATTTTACGATTAAACTTAAAGTTTTTAACGGATTGTTACTGTAAGGTCTTTAATAGAGCTCTCTTTGTGAGCTGCACCAACTTTAGATGGGTAAGACCAATTTTCAGTCTAGGTTAATTCATTATTCATTCAAATCAGTATATGACTAACTGAACAAAAAAGGTGAAACAACCAAGCATACATGTCAGGCCTAACATAAACCAGACTTTTATAGTCAAAGCCTAAACACAAGGGAAGGGTTGAGACAAATGATTGATGTAAATATGTTTAAAACCATGAATTTTATTTTGTCTTGTCTTTACATGTGATTTTATTACCAATAATCCATTTTCTTTTGTTTATATGAAATAATGGAATGAGAGTGAAGCACCCAATAAATTATGGCTTGAAAGTGAAAGATTTAAAGCTAGGAGCAAAAGATATGGAATTTGGGCAAGAAAACAAATATCACGATTTTCAGGCGAACTTTTCCAAAGAAATTCTCCCGCGAGCCGCCACTCATGGAGACCCTTGTCCCATCCATAGAGGAGCATGGTAGTGAGGTTCTCCCACATTTTGAAATTTAAAACACTTGCCACCATTTTATGTTTTTGGATGTTTGCATGCACATGGAGCTAATTTGGGCCCATTGTGTAAGAGCATCTTAGAACATTGTCCCTTTGAAAACCTAGCTGATTTTTGGAGCTTTATAGACCTATTCCACACAACACATTTTGAGCCACCTTCATCTTTTTCATCTCCAAGATCATTTTTTCCCACACATCATTTTCACCACCAAATCTCAATTTCCACCTCCATAACCACCATTTCTATTACCTCTCAACACCACACATATCACCAAGAGCTTCAATTTCATCATTTCACATCACCAAAGGCTTGGAGCAAGGAGGAGAAAGCACCCACCATCTATGTTATTGGAGACCCGTCTCCAAATCTCCATTTCGATCTTCATTAGTCACTTCTAACTCATTTCCTCTTTAGTTTTGATGTATTTTATGATGTTGGAATTTGTTTATCTTGTCATGAGTGGGTAATGAATTGTTTGGGCTAGGGTTGAAACCCCTAGCCAATCTTGTATGAAATTGATGTTATACTATGATTGATGCAATTTTTCAATATCATATTCACATGCATATTCAAGAGTTGAATGCATTTACTTATGTCTACTCAATTCAAGTTAATGTGGTTGTCGTGTCATAGAATTTTGCTAAGAGATTGAGTACCTTTTAGCAAGAGATAGCATGAAAGCACACCATGTGTGCATGTGAGGATAGTGAGTTAAAATCACATAGACGTAGGGTTGGTTTGCTCGCTTGGTTATCTAAACTTTGATCTTTTTGCATCTAAGAACATTGAATTGAGACTTACCCAGTAATAAGGATGTGTTCTTAGGTAGACAATTCTATACTTAACCGGTTAGAATTGATAACATCAAAGAAGTTTAGGTCTTAATAGTCTTAACCGGATGCTAAGAGGGTAATTGGGTATTGAGATTACATTACTTGTAGTTTGATCATCAATGCATGCAAGGGAGGCTATGGTGGACAACCTAAACTCTAACTCCCATCCATTTGTCAACAACTTGTGTAGTTTAGTTTAGTTCATATTATTTGTTTTAGTAGCTACTATTTGTTTCAAACAAAATCAATCACCACACATTTGCACATACCCACCATAAACTTGGATTCTCTTTTGAGTCATTGTTTATGATTGTACAAGCCCAGCAAGGTTAGTTTCACCAATCCAAGCTGCGTCAAAGTTGATTTTGATATAGCCAATTGGTGGCTTTTTCCAAGTGGTGATTGAATTTTCTGGAAAGGAATTGTTGGTGGTTATAAGTTGATTGGTGATGGGTGTATGCTAGATGTGTATATGGTCATGGGATGAGGGGTTGGCTGGGGTTTGGTTGTTTTCCATGAGGTTGGTGGAAGTGGAGGTCTGAATTGTTTGGTGGTGATGAAGAGAGGTTTTGTGGGGGTTAGAAAGGGTAGTAGTAATAGTAGGGTCAGACAATCACTTTTTTAAATTAAACAAAAAAGGTATATGATGATGTTATGTGCAAAATGATGCCTATATGGGCCCTGTGTTGGAATTCTTCTGGACTAATGTGGATCCGGATCCTCTTCTTATAAACGTCTTCTAATATTTCCTAATAAGAGGATCATGGTCGTCCATTCTTCATCAATGGCTCAGATCCCTTCAACCAAAGTAAAAACTTATTTTCGCATATCTCTTCCGTCTCATTCCCTCTCTCGATAGTTTCCCGAAAACGCAAAAGAGTCTGGTGTCTCCAGGTGGCCGAATTCCCCAACTGGGTTTCTCTAATTGTGTACTCTAGTTCATAAAGTAAGAAGCTCTTATTGTGGTTTTGTTGTAATGGGTTTCTTTGTTTCTTGTTAAAGTTGGTCCTAGCTAGCTAGTTGGTGATTTGGAATGATGGACGTTTGGGTGCTGCTTTTTGGAATCATGATGGCCTATGCGTGGACTAGTGAGAGTGAAGGAGGTTGGTGATGCGACCATGGATGTTGTCTATGCTTTGAAGAGTAAGGGAAATACCCTCTATGAATCTGGGGTTATTTCAGATTAGGGTTTGTTTAGGATTTTGATTTTGATCCGAGTGTTATGAAACTATTTGCTCCCTCATAATCAAGTAATACAAGTCTGATTTCTCGTTCTTTCTTTTACTTACTTTTGCTTCCAGCTCTGTGGTGAAATTGTTTGAAGCAATGGGCAAATGTTTACTCTGAGGTTGGCTTCATGGTTCTTTTTAAATTAAAACTAGACTCTGAACATTACAGTGAGTTTCATAACTATGTGATTAGGAATAGGTGGTTTCAGTTCATCATAGTTGTGTGTTTAAACTTTACATAAGAAATAGTGAGATTCTTACGAGAATTTTTCAAGAGACAAGAAAATGTCTCAAACTAAAGGTTGTTGATATAAATGGATGGTCATGATCCTCGATCTTATTAGGAAATATTAGGAGAAGTTTATGAGGAGATGATCCAGATGAGATCCACGTCTAACCCAGCCTAATATTCTTCTTGTGGATGTTTATTTTGACCTAACCCTTAATTCTACCTACCCAATTACACAATTGTTGCATTTGCTCTTAAAGTAATATGAAAACTGAGAGTGTGAGAAAATGAGGAAGCGTACGCAAAGGTGGAGGGAGAAAACTCATAGGTCATCTCCTGTAGTGGATGGCTAAAACGAGCCCGGGGCTAAATTTAACTCACTTATTAGGATTGTTTATTCAAATAAGGACTATATTGTGACAATCGTCAATTACTCATGGCCAAATTATGTACTCTCTTCTCTTCACCTTCCATGTGTGTACTTCACTTTTGTATATTTATGTTTTTCTCTTCATGCATGGCTCCACACAAGCAAAGGTCATCGTAGTCACCCATAAAATTAAGTGTAACTCTCTAGCCAGCCCTTTAGACCCTACCCTACATTTCCTATTTAGCCATATAAAAATTATTTGTGGGAGATCACAAAGTTCATAGAAGGGCTATAAAGCTCAGTTTGGCCATCATACTGAAGATGGCTTTAGTACGACAAGTAAAGAGATTACGATCAAAGCGGTCTTGCAATCCACACCAACGTACATCATGAGCAGTTTTGAGCTTCCATTGAGTCTATGTTCTGAAAGAGTAATACTAGGTGAACCACTATTTGGGGAACTATCTAGAACTCACCTTAATTATGTGGCAGCTAATGTGGCATACCCACGTCATCAAAGCTTAATTTCTTATTCTTTTATATATTTATATATATATATATATATATATATATATATATTACGTTAATTCCTTTTTCTTTTAGTTTCTTAATTTTATGTTTTAAACCCTATTTTTTATCTTGTGATTCTGCAAACGTCTTTAACTTTTTTTTTTGTTCACATACACAAGAGGTCTTGCACATTCTAAAAAAAATAATATGCAACGTCTTCTATTCTCTTCTATCAAACCTCCTCACACTTCGTTTACAATTGATCAACTCCTCTATTTGATTTTGGTTTCCTCACACGCCTCTTCTTTTGTTAGTTAGTTTTTTTTTTCTTTTTCATGTATGAAATACGAAGAACATGTTTGGAATTAGGGTTCATGTGATGTGGATTTGAATTTGGTTTAGCATGAATTTGGTTCATGGGATGTGAATTTGAATTTGGTTTAGAGGAAGCTGAGGGAGAGAAGTGTGATTGTGTGAAATATGAGAATTTATGTTAGCTAGGTTAAGAGAAGAGGACGTAGAAAGGGTTTTCTTGTGTGATCAACAAATTTTACTCGCTCGAAACACAATAATTGAATCATTTGATTTTTGATCTAGATGAAGATGTTTATTTTAACCAAACTTGAAGACATTTGCAGATCAGATCACAAGATTAAAAAAATAGGGTTTAAAAGATTAACAAACAATAAGAAAAAAAGAATTATCGTAATTAAGAAAAATAGAAATATAAAAAATAAGAAATTAAGCTTTGATGACGTGTGTCACTACTAGAAAACAACACTTAGGCTACGGAAAGATTTCGTAGCCTAAGTAAGAAAATTCGTCTTCTAAGACCTTAGGCGACGAAATTTCCGTCGACTAGGTAGCGTGAGGTAGGTGATTGGGCGACATAATCAGATGTTTCGTCGCCTAAGAAGTACTTAAGCGACGGAATATATTTCGTCTCCTAAGTTTTTAGGCAACGAAAATTAAAATATTTAAATAATAATTAATTTAATTAATTAATTTTCATTTCAATTATTTAATATATATTTTAATAATTAGTTTCAATTTCTTTAATTTTTCTTTTTATTTCTTTTCCATTCAATTTCTTTTCTTATTACTCTGAATTCTGAAACCTACCAGGCCACCACCCATGCCACCACCGGCCAAAATCCCACCACCCAAACCGTGATGCCACCACCGTCATCACCCAGTTTCCACCACCACAGAAACCCCAAATCTAAGCAGTTCCGCCCAAACTATCCTAATCAATCCAACTCAATAACCTATATACACAATCAGAATTGTTTATCAATCCTAGTAAATCCAATCTGCAATTTACTTCATGAAACCCAGATCGATCACACTTCATCTTACTCATTTACAACACAATTTGAAGGGCGACCTCGTTGTGCATATCAACCACGAATGGAAGCGGCGAAGGGGAGAGAGTCGCGGCGCCGGCGTCTGAGGTGGCGAAGAAGAGGAGAGAGGGGATCAGAAGAGACCGAGTGGAGAGGGAGAAGGAGAGGGCAGAAGTGGGAAGAGATCTAGTGGAGAGGGAAGAGGTTGCATATTAACCACAAATGGAAGCGGCGAAGGGGAGAGGGTGGCGGTGTCGGCGTCTGAGGTGGCGGAGAAGAGGAGAGAGGGGATCAAAAGAGACCGAGTGGAGAGGGAGAAGGAGAGGGAAGAAGTGGGAAAAGAGATCTAGTGGAGAGGGAAGAGGTTGGAGAAGAGGAGAGGGATGGTGAGAGAGTGAGAGAGTTAATTTTTTTGGGTGAGGGTGGAGTTTTTTTAAGGAGAGTGAGGGTAGAGTTTAAGTTAAAAAGAAAATAAAATTTTTGGTTTGAGTTTTCCTCAAATGTTTTGGCGGAAACGTTGCCGCTAAAAATTTCGGCAGTTAACCAACGAAAAGTTATACTTTCATCTCGTAATTGATTAATAATTTTATTTTTTTTAAAATAATAATAATTCTGTCACCTAAGTAAATTTGTTTTCTTGAAATACATTTCTATCGCCTAAGTAATTAATTTTTTATTTTTAAAAAAATTATTTCGTCGCCTAAGTATATATTTTCGTCGCCGAAGTGTGACTTAGACAACGGAAACCTCATTTCGTCGCCTTAGTCGTTCTTAGACTACTAAAATGTTTTCCGTCGTCTAAGTCCCACTTAGGCTACGAAATTATATGCCACATCAGCTGTCAAATGGTGGTTCACCTAGCATTACTCATTCTGAAATAAAATAATTTGGGTGACCAGCTATGGTCACTTATGGGTGATAAACCTCAATGAGAAATAGACAAGTGTCAACAATAATTATAAACAAACATGCCAAATACCCAAAATCTTCTTGTTATGTCCTTAAATTGCAGCCAAGCCTTTTAAAATGGACACGTGTCTCATCTTCATTGGTTGTAGTCACCTTAAGGTGACCAGCCATTGTCACCGAAGTCGGGTTCATTCTAAAATGCATAGGATGATGGCTAGGTTTTGGATTGAGGGCTTGGATACGGTGTCGGAATATGGTTTTCTTCAATCAAGCGTTGCAAGCTGAGCAAGGATCGATGGAGAACCCTAGAGTCGCCAAACTATCATTGCAAGAATCTATATGTAAAGCTAAATATTTTCCAAGGTGTGGTTTCTTCGATGCAATGGTTCCCAAAGGTGGTGCCTATGCATGAAGAAGTATATTTCATGGTAAGAGCTTTGTTAATTATGCAAGGGAGTGAGATCTTAATTAATTAGTAGGTAATGTCTCCTCTTGTATTGGACAAATTCGTTAATGAAGGCTTGACAACAACAATATTATAAGAATGCATTACTCTATCATTAAGTGTTAATAGTTTTTGGGATTAAATCAGAATAAATAAATAAAAACTAAATAATTTAACTTGTTCCCCCGATCAAGATGGACAAAAAGAGAAAAAACTAAATCAAGTCACTGGGAAGTTCCCGCCTTTCATATCATTCTAACAATTTAAGTTTGATAGAGGTATATGGATTATATTGAAGCCGCCAATATTTCCGCCCCTTAATTTTGCCATTTTTTGTTTCCAATTGTTCCCCTGACCAAAACACAGTTTCGTTACTCTCTTTGGATCGTATAACACAGTTTCTTAACTACTTCCCACAGACAATATCAGCACGTTTGGTTGACCAGCTTGCTATACGTATTGTCGTCGTGAGCCTTTTTTAATTTAATCACTTTTGTTGATAGCTAAGTTGAAGATCGAATTAATATCGATCCCACATATAGTTGTTTTCTTTGAAGAAGTTTGAGTCTGAGATCGATAGAGAAAGTCTTATCTGTTTGCAGAAAGAAAGAACATGAATATTTTTGCTTCTTCGAAATACAGTGCATGAGTTTCAAAGTAGCATTAATTCCTTATTCCTCAATTACAGCTTTACTCGCAATTAGAATTACCTGAGAAAAAGTCTGATGATTGATTGCATTGTTTACCTAATCGTGCGTGGGTCTTGGCTTAACCAGCAGACCCTAGTTTCATAACATTGAGCATTTCATACATCATCAAAGATCAGCAGGCCAGGAAGAGTTGCATAAGCTTGATGCAAGCGGCGGCGGCGGCGGCTTGATGCATGCCTTGATCGATCTCGGCGTAAAAACAAAGTGATGACGCAAAAATGAACATTCATCACGTAATCATTACAAGGAAAATCAACTTAATTCAAGAAAAGAAAAAAAACTTCTAGGGTTTGTACTTCAGTAGAATCTCTCTTAGGCTAGGGTTTAGAGATTTAGAGGAAATGATGAAATGAGCCGCTAATGTAGAAGAAACAAGTAACATGCGTAATTAATAAAGTGATTTTGATCGATTATGAAAAATTTTGTGCATGGTATTCCTTATATTCCGTTACATATACATATGTGTGTATATATATATATATATATATATATATATATATATATATATATATATATATATATATAGCTGAATAAAAAAGTTGATGTCGCACAATAAACATGAGACATACAGAAATGGATAAATTTTTAACACATCAACTGGAATCTCTTAATGAATATGAGCAAGCTAGAACATGATGTTTCATCCACCGTTTATAAAAGAATATGAGCAAGGTAGAACACATACAAGGGTTCGATTTAAAATAGAATCCCAAAATAGTTTAAGCAGGAATACCGAATACCATAGCGAAATTGTTACACAAAAAAACCATGTGTATTGCAGAAAACTAGTTTCTGGGTTTGCAACAGCTTGCAAAGGTGTTCCAATGGGATTGATCGAACTATAAGAAGACTTTCAAGAACCAAGAAGCTCAGTTTAACTAACCCACGTCCATGATAAACTAAAGCTTCTAATTAATCTTGGTGTTTATTTACTGCTTAATTGGATTCGATTCGTATAAATAAAACCTGTAAATATTGTTATCTATATGCTTTGTTATTTTCCCTCATCATTTTTCGTCACTAAGCTAGCGCAGGTGTTGTTGAAGAAAAATTTAAGAAATGGTCCAGCCCTCTCTTTAATTTTATCATACGACTTTCTTAAACAAATTCAAATCATCCAATTATTCAAAATCTATAGGCGCACGAGAGTTGACAAACTTCGAAATTATTAGCAAGGGTAATTACAAAGTCCTCTCCTACGCCTCGATCTCTTCCTTTCAATCATATATTTATACCCCCCTGAGGTAGTGCTTTGCTTCTCATCCAGTTCTTCGCTTTTCATATATTCACTCTTCTTTTCTTTGTTGAGAAAAGATTAATTAAGATTAGGGTTCCGAGCAAACCCTAATAGCTTCACGTATATTTCAAGGCATGGATATCGTGAAGGGAAAGTGGACGAAGAATCTGATCATCAAGGCGTGGAAGCGATGCAGTACTTTACCGAGACAAAGCAGCAGCAACGCGTCTACTGCGGCAGCTTCACTGACAAGGAGCAAATCATGGAGCTCCAGTAGTACTAATAATACTGGCACTTGGAAACAGAAGAAGAACAAGGCCAAGACATGCCAAGTCGCTCCGGTAGGGTGTTTCACAGTCTACGTCGGACCCGAAAAGCAGCGATTTGTGGTGAGGATGGAGTTTGTTAACCATCCAATGTTCAAGATGCTGCTGGAGGATGCGGCATTGGAGTATGGCTACAAAAGTGACGGTCCGATTTTTCTTCCTTGCGATGTGGATCTGTTCTGCAGTGTTTTGGCAGAGATGGAGAGCGATGATATTGATGAGGATATAGTTGGCGTTTCCAGTAATTGTTCTCCTATAAGCTTCATTCCAGCTCGTCGTAGAAATTGTGGCAGCAACAGAGGTTACGGCGGTTCTTATAGGATACTCACTCCAACCTCATCGTCATCATCAATGGTGGTTGCTTAGTTTTTATTTTAACATATATATATATATATATATATATATATATATATATATATATCTACGTAGTTCTACTCATAGATCAGAAAAGAAAGCATCTCTGTTGTGTAAAGAAATAATGATATACGCATGCATGCATACATCATATATATTTTGACTGCGCAGCAATAAAATTAGCCTATATATTTATCTATATGGTGATTGTTTTAGTATTTTCTAAGGGATGTGAAATTCACACACCCTAAATTGAAATCCACACATCCTTTTTCTTTTTTTGGTAACTTAAATTTTGTTTTTAGCAACTTAAAGTTTGTCTTTTTGTGAATGTGTTAACCAACGACAAGTGTGAGATTTCTCCTCTCCAACAAACTTAAGGAACTTTATATTTGGGAGGGTTTTATTGGTCCAATAATCCAGTATTACTTTTGGATATCCCTCGATTATTGTTACTGAGCTGCAGAAGATATATATCTGGAGCTAGTTAATACCGTAATAATATGATGAGAAAGCAAGAAATTGCAATCCATAATTAATCAAGAATGATCGACACTACTTCTATATTGATAAGAGGAAAATTGGAGGCAATTATGTATGAGGGGTCGAGTCTGACGATCGACTACCCAACTCGGGAACACAGTGCAAGTTCTATATAGGAGGCATGAACCCTAGCAATGCGCAGTGTCATATACTACCCTCTGGCATTAATAATTACAATAATCTACGTAATATTATTTTCCATAGAAAACATGCATTCGATAAATCTTGTTTTGCCTTAGCCAGCTTCATTGGTGCTATGGGAACCTGTTGTTGTAATAATAATGTACAAGCTACCTAGCTAGGAAAAATTCTACAATGAGTTAATACATGTCATGCATCAACTCTGTCATAAAGTTGTAACATGAGTCCTCAAAGTTGTAATATTAGTCCTTAAAGTTGTAATATGAGTCATTAAAGTTGTAAAAAACTTAATTATAACATTATTCCTCATGTGTCGTTAAAGTGGTAAAATGTGTCGTTAAAGTGATAATTGAGTCTTTAAAGTGATAAAAGAAAAGTTGTTACAACTTTAAGGACTCAATTACCATTTTAACGACACATGATGAGTAATGTTGTAACTAAAATTTTACAACTTTGATGACTAATATTACTACTTTTTGGACTCATTTTACAGCTTTATGACATAATTGATGCATGACATGCATTAACACACCATATCCTTACATGTTAGCTAGTTGATTTATGCTTATATAGCTGTAATCAACAAATATGTATATTTACGCTTGTCGGTGTTTAACATATCTTTGACAAATACGTCGGCAGTTGATGGCTTAAGCATTCCGTCACCTCGAATTATTCTTGCAAGCAACTTCTCATCATTTAGTTTTTCAAAAAGGATCAGGGGCGGACAGGCAATTAGCACATAGTTAATCATTAATTGCATCTTTTTGACATTAGTATATATAATTGTAATCTTAACCTAAATCTAGCTACGAGTTCTAGATGCATTAAAGGTTGATCTTTACTAATTAAAACTATGCAGAATGCCTTGACATCCAATTCAATAGTAGTTTTGTATTAGATAGTTTACAGCTAGCTAGCGTAAATAATATCGATCACATCTCTAAATTTTGATACATAATTGAAGTTCACCTTCTAAGGTCAAATACGATCCTTTTCACGTATAATCTAAACGAGTATCTGACCTAAGCTAGCTTTCACTTTCGGTATATCGATCATGCATGATGAGGAGAAATGAAGTAAATATTCAACACCCCTTTACTAGCTAAGCCTTATATTCTTGGGGCTGCTGGCCATTCGGAACAAGTTACAAACAAATATGGATAAGACAAGGCCCTGCCGGAGGAATCTGGTGCTCCACACATATCATTATCATAATCACTTACCCGTTCTAAAGTTCTAAACCCATTGCCAGAATCAAATATAGCAACTTAGATGAGCTTATATGACGATTAGACATGGTCATCGTCTCCAGGTCTACGCGTAGAACGACTTGACTAGTTGAACACATTACCGTATAGGAGGCTGCTACTGCTGGGGGCTATGTATGAAAATAACCATGGATCAACGTTTCATTATTAATTATTTGTCATGCGTGTATGCTATGCTGCTACTAGCTCGTCGAGTTTCCAAATTGGTAGGTGAAAACAGATCATATGTTCACACTAATCATTTTCACAAAATCGTAATGGCTGCGTATATACTTGTTCTCGGTCATTAGTCTAACAATTAATCTAATTAACTTGTAATTCTTTGCAAAGCCATGTACGTCCCCTTCGACCAGATATAATGATATATCGTAAACAAAAAGGCTTGCACAAAGACAGTAATAAACTTGTCAATTATATATACAAATAGTTGACTATGATTACATGATCTGGTGTTATATAAAAGTATATTACCGGACAATTTTAATCTATTTCAATTAGTTCAGTTACTTTCTAGCTATTAGAATAATTGAGAACAAACACTCACAAATCGTCCATACCTAAAAAATTTGAGTTGGGATCGTTTTGATTTTGTATTTTATTGAAATCATACGGTTTTTTTTTAATTTTTAATTTTTTAGCCTAAAGACTGATGATACGTGTCGAGAGATGAATTATGTCAGAACGTTTATTTCTCCTTAGCCGCTAATAATTTATTAAGATTTAACTCCAATAAACTTCAGCGAGATTCAAACATGACTGGTACATGAGTTATTTGGTGACATGCAAATGCCTAGTTATAAATGGGTCTTGGTGACCGGTTAACATATATGTAAATGACTTGCTTCTTAATCGTGTCCAAATTTAACTTGTCTTGTTTTGTACAAGCTTCAAATCGATCATGTTATTGGGTTGTTCCCGAAGGAAATGGGCAATGTGTTTGGTTAAGAGTTGAGCCTCCTTAGCTCATGAATGTCGTCTATGATGACAGACCCGTAACTAGGTCCATTTTTAGAGAGGAGAGTGAGGAACCACCGGTCATTCTCATGCTTTGTAATTCTATTTCTATTTGAATAAATGTTACTCATTCCTGAAACAAAAAATAATAATAATTATTGGGTTGTTTCGAAATTAACTTGCAGTACTGTCCAACTTTAGCAGAAAAAGAAAAAAGACATAACGAACGAGGCGGCCCTAGTTGGCGTGAATGATTCTCCCCAAAAAGAAAACAAAAAAAGACCAGTCATGATCAATTTAACGCACGATAGTTGACAAAATGACAAATACTCTATTCATATTATCAAGACTTCGTCAAGTACTGATTCCAACCTCTATATTCAAAGGTTTTCCCACTACGTACCCAAATGTATATATAATCCCCGAGCTAGTCCTCTTCTTCTCATCCATCTTCTCCTGTTTAATTCATTCCCAGAAAAACTACAAGTCCCCCAAAGAACTTCCCCAGGAGCTTAACTGATCACCACTAACTCGATCACTAAACGTACACATGGATATGATGAAGGCAAATACGTCGACAAAGAAACTGATCAGCAAGGCTTGGAGGCTATGCACTACTTTACCAAAACAAACCAGCAGCGAAGGGTGCACAACATCCAGTTCAAGGAGTTGCAGTGCTAGCAATGACAAACGGAAGAAGAAGAACAACAAGGCCGGAAAAGTAACTCCGGTGGGGTATTTCTCAGTCTACGTCGGACCTGAAAAACAACGGTTTGCGTTGAAGATGGAGTATGTTAATCATCCGTTGTTCAAGGTGCTGTTAGAGGATGCAGCATTGGAGTATGGATACAGAAATGATGGTCCGCTTTTGCTTCCTTGTGATGTGGATTTGTTCTACAATGTTTTAGCAGAGATGGAGAGCATGGATGACATCGATGAGGAAATGATCAGTTCCAATCGGTCTTTGATACAGATTTTGTTTGGTCCAATTCATTCAAATTCAAGAATGAACAAGGGTTATGGTGGTGGCTATAGGCTTCTTAGTACATCACCAAAGCTTAAGATGACTAATTAGTTTTAGTTAACTATGTAAATTGCTAGCATCATTTTTGTTCATTCAAAAAGTTAATATTAAAGACAACATCATATTCAACAAAGGTTGTATGTACACATGTTATATACACGATAATCTAGCTAAAGACTAGAGTCATTGAGAACGTGTTAAATTGATCAATGATCAATCTTCTACATATCAAGTCACATTAGAATGAACAAGCTAGCCAAATTTGTACGTAGTGTGAGAATTGTTGAGGTTTGTTTTACTTCAACTATCGGTAACTCAACCTCTTTAGTCGTTTCTAATAAATCTCATTACCAGAGAGAGAATTAAACTGCCACTCACAATACTGTGGGATATCGCAAGACTTCAACAATTCCTCATCATTTTTATTCAAAGCTAGATCTTGACACATATCTGTATTTGGCAGAAAACCAGTTTCCCTATTTTATTGAACCACTGTTCACACACCGGCCTGTCTTTCATTTTAATTTCATAATAACGACGCCATTTGACTATTACGTGGTCATTTGGAGTGAAGGAGATCAGTTCACTTTCCTGGGAAGCAAGTGAATCACGTTTATCAAATTAGGTCGCCTGCACGAGCGATAAGATAAAACAAAAAACATATATATACATACATAGACACATATACGTACGCAAGAAAATTGGAGGTACGTGTTAGAAGGGAAACTGGAACCAAGATCAGACAACTGAGACAAGACAGATACAAGAAGGAATGGGAGCTGCTAGCTATATATGTAGCATATGCGTATAAACTAAGTAGCGCGGTCAAAATCTTATATATAAAAGGCAAGTTGCAAGATTAGATTGCATGAGACAATTGCTTATGGTCATTTCCTAGTCTTCGCATACAAATAATCCAAGTTTTCGTTTCGTCCAAGCATGGGTGCATGTCAAGTAGTACGTTGATTGATCATGAGAGTCCAAGCTAGTATGCACCTTCAATTGATACATATTATGTGAAAATTTTCAAATTTGATCACAATCTTAGACATACAAATTACTTTTGTAAAGTCTTTCTGCTCACAACTTTCAAATGATTCAATTTGGGAAAACCAATTAGCAATATTAACAACATTAGCGATTTCTCGAAAACTTGAGTTGGTCGCTCCTTTTAGTATAATTACTTAATTAGACGCTTGCATGTCTCTTTTTACGTTTACGCTTCGTTTTTACTTTTAATTTCAAAAATGAACCGAGAAATATATATTAGACAATTAGTTCACCATCCGGTGAAAGTGTTGGCTATGATATATATCACTGAAATAGTCCATTATTCCGAATTGGAATTACTTAGTTCACAACTTCACATGCGTGTGGGACTTTTATAGATTTAGAAAGCCAAATAAAAAACAAAAAGAAGTCGCCGGCGCCCCGATACAAGCTGATCTATTGACGCACGAGAGTTGAAAGAATAATCTCCCAGATTATCTATACGACTTTGTCAAGTACGTAGTCATATCCTCACCGATTTATTGCTTTCCCAACACAAGCACTCGTATATATATGAACCTCGAGCTACTCCTCGGCTTCCATCATCTCTTATATTCTCTTATATCCTCCCTCGCTTAATCCCAGAAAAATATACCGGCGCCAGAACACTCACCAGAACCACAAGCTTCATACTACTTCTAGTTTCAAGGCAGACATGGATATGGTGAAGGGAGACTCAAGAAAGAAGAATCAGGCTAAGAAACCGTCGAGGCCATGCAGTAATTTATTGAAACAAGCCAGCAAAGTGTGCGCAGCACTGAGTTCATTGACGAAGAGAAAATCTTGGAGTTGCAGTACTAGCACTTGCGGCCGGAAGAAGAACAAAGCCGGTAGAGCTGCTCCGGCCGGGTGTTTCCCAGTCTACGTCGGTCCCGAAAAGCAACAGTTTGTTGTGAAGACGGAGATTGCTAACCATCCATTGTTCAAGGTGCTGTTAGAGGATGCAGCATTGAAGTATGGGTACAAAAATGATGGTCCGCTTTTGCTTCCTTGTGATGTGGATTTGTTCTGCAATGTTTTGACAGAGATAGAGGGCAGTATCGTTGAGGATATGATCTGCCCCAATAGTTGGTGTTTGATGCGAGGTTTCTTTGGTTCAGCTCGTCCTCGTCATTTAGATTTTAGAATGAACAAGGACTACGGTGGTGCTTATAGGTCCCTCTAATTAGCCCTTAATCACCAGTGCCTAATTATGTACATATCGTCGATATCATCATCATTTATTCATTCATTTTGTGGTTGTACATTGGTTAAAGCTAATGACAAATTAATCTATCAACATCATTTTCTTACTTTCCTTTGAGGAGTTCAAGCAAATTGTAAATTTCTATGAGAAGATATAGTAAACAAACACAAACAATATTCATTTCGAAGTATGATAATTCATGTGAGAGGAATTATTACATGCACACGGCATATTGTTGAGTTGGTGTTCCGCACTAATGAATAACTGACACGTTTACATTAATTTTAAATTAGAGTTAAATGGTATTTGAGTTGTTAACTCCGTCACTCTGTCAAATAATTCACACAGCGTTTACTAGGGGTGGCAATTTGGACCCTGGCGATACCAACCAACCATGTACCAACCGTACCAAACAAATTGGTATGCCAAGTAGTTGGTAACCGAGTTTTCGGTACAGTAGTACCGTACCAAGTTTTAGAAGTCGGTTGGTACGTGATACAGATTTTCTCAAAATACAGTATACCATGTACCAACCGAGTTATATTAAAAATAATAAAAAATAATTAAAACTATTAATTATCTAAGCCGTTGATCTGTGGATGAGTGGATCTAACCCGAATCCTTACTCACAGAGACTCACAGAGTCACTCTCGCGCTCGCCTCTCTCATCTCTCGACTTCATAGCACCCCCGCGGCTCTGCCACCTCGACTTCGCAGCACCTCCGCGGCTCCACCACCTCGACTCAGCTTCTCACCACCTCGCCTCTCACGCTGTTGACTCAGCAGCACCCCCGCGGCTCCGCCACCTCGCCTCTCTCGCTGTCGACTCAGCAGCACCTAAGCTTCTTCCTTCTGCTTCGTTCGGTTTCCATTTGTGTTTTTCATTGTTGATTTCCGCTTGCAGTTCAAGGTGAAATCAAAGACCGCAGCAAGGATTACGGTACGATTTGGAACTCAAATATTTGGGCTTCTTTGTTCTTATTCGATTCTTGATTTTGTTTTGGGAATTGGTTTTTGTTTGCTGGGTTTGTCGATTGGCGTACAGATTTAATCCATAAAACAAGTTTGATTGCATATGTCCACTTATGCATTACACAAATTAAGCACTGGGTTTGATTTATTGAAATAAAGTAATTCCAGTGTTCCAAAACAGGGGTACAATGTACTGTGTACAAAAGATTTGGAATCATCGTAGCCTGTCAATCATGCAATGCATAATTGATTACTAACAATACCAAGTTCATGTTCATGTGTATGATTATGAAGTTATGAGTTCTCTGTTCTGGCAAAATTACTACGCATTATACAGAATACATGATACAAAAAATAATGTGTTTTATGGGTTTACTCCTCAATTCAATTTCAGTCTGCTCTCATTTTGCTGGTGGAAACTCGTTTTGACCCTTTTGATCAAGATTTACAATCAAACTGCTGGTTGTATTCCAAGAATATCAACTCTGAAAAAGGTAGCTCTCTCTCAACTCCATTCCATTTTCCTTTCTCTTTTTTTTTTTATGCCAAATTGACGATATGATCTTGAAACCTAGAAGTTCTATGTGACGTTCATTAGTCTGATAGCAGTAATTTCAACTCAAATTCAGTTTTTAATTAATGGAATGTTTAATATTCTGTTTGAATTACATATCAGACAGCTGTATAATCAATTAATCATAATTCTTGTGTATTGTGTTGTTGTGTTGTTGTGTTGTTATATAATCATAATTCTTGTGTGTGTATATATATATATATATATATTTTTTTTTTTTTTTATTTTGTTGTTGTGTTTACAGAAAATGCTTTTGTCCAAGGCTTTAAGGCAACAAGAAACACACCTAGTAACACCTCTGTTCAGACTGGTGTTTAGCAGTCTAGCTACTCTAGCACTCTCCCGGCCTCATAGCATCCCTCTTTCCCTGCTAATCTGGACTTTTGTGTTTTCATTGGACATGTATTATTTAATTTTCTGTATAAGACTTTAGACGTTGTTGGCCTATTGTATTTGAACTTTTGAAGTTTTGATCTTGCTTGTTTATGCATTTGAAATTATATGATGTGTGAAACTTTGAATGTGTTTGAACTTTGAATAGTTTGATAATTGATAGAAGTTTGGTATAGGCCCAAAAAAATGATTTAAATGAACTGGGCCTTTTAGTTTGTTGGGCCTCAATCTAAACTTGGTAGAGGCCCAATACCAACCGTACCAACTAAATTGGTATACCAACTTTGACGGTTGGTTTTGGTACAAGATTTTGTCTACCAATCTTAAGTTGGTTGGTACATGGTATTGGAAAATAGAGTTGGTATACCTACCAATGTCAGCCCTAGCGTTTACAACACTGGTTTTTCTTCTTCTTCTTCACTTTTCATGGCCGTTTGAACTGGAGTCCGGAAGCGTGAAGGCATCTAGGTAGAGCTAATACACCTCAGAAGAATATCTTATTTGTCCGGGATGGTTGTTAGACAACAATTGCCATTAAGGGAAAAATTCAAGAAATTTATTGAATTAACCACTAGATCGATCTTAGTATAGATTTTAATAATGGGGATGGGTTTGAAGAAGGTTTGGGTGCCCAGATAAAATTCTGGGTACCTGAATGTTGTCGAACGACACGGAGGCAGGAACAGACTCATCGGAAGTCGATGATTTTAGTATTGGTGAAGGTGAGTCACGGTGGTGCTTGGTAGTTGGTGGTGGAGGAGAGAGTGAAACTCATATCTACTTTTTCTCTCTCCTCTCAAATCCCTGTAAATCGAACCCAGAAGCTTAAATTGGCTTCATTTTGCTAAGAGTCGACGAATAGATAGACATATAGGTTGATGGGTAGAAAACTGTTCTGAGGGTATAAAGATTGCAGATTTGAGATTCATAAGAATGGACAAATGATATCATGTGAGTGATGAAAATTAAAGAACTAGAAAAAAACTGATGAATGACCTATAGCTGAAAAGCCTGAAACACTGAAAACCTTTCACCTTGTTGGAAGAGAGAACGGTGTTAATCGAACGTTAGCTGATATGGATTATGTGTTAACAAGAAACCACACGTTATAAGTTTATGTAAACGTGTCAGTTATTCATCGGTGAGGAACACCACTTCAGTAATGTGCCGGGTGCAAGTAATAATTCCATCTTCATGTGATGACAAGATAACCTCTTAACTCAAGGTCAATGGATCGAGACGACTGTCAATGCAAAACCTCATGCCGAGACAGAATCTGCCATTAGTTTCATAATACTATGGCAACGAGCACATAGCTCTAAGGTATATATCTTCCATTCTTCATATCTCCTAAGTGTTATATACACGAGAAAACTATATATATAGGACTGCATCCAACGATCCAACTGATAATCTTTACTAAACATTGGCAAATGCATATGTACGTTGACATGCAATACTATATGGTCAGTGGCATATGAATTAGGTGCAAAATACCAAAACAGTGAAGAACACTTCTTTCCCTGCTCCTAGCTATCTCAAGTAGAGAAAATGGAGTTTCATTCAAACTCAGATCATTGGAGTTTCGATAGATTGATGCTGAAGTCTTTTAGAATCTTGGTTAACACATACGTACCGACGTTCCTGCATTATGCGCACTTCACAAATTAATAGTCGCTTGCACGAGAGGTAAACCAATTCAAGGAGATAATAGTAGAATATAAACGAAGTAAAGAAGGAAGCCGCAGCAAATTGGAGCTGTTAGTTATAGCAGATCGAGAAGGCCAACTGGAGCTTAAGACCAGCAGACAAGGCAGATACAAGAAAGAATGGGATCGGAGCTCCATATATATAAATTAAGTTGCAGACTGCAGTAGTCAAATCTTGTATAATACAAATGCAAGTTGATCGATCGCTTATATAGCAAGAGGCAATTGCATGTGTTCGTTTCCCCAGTTGCTTGTATAATAAACGATGTAATTAGAAACCAGTTGTGTTTTTCCACCAAGCTAGCTAGCTTATTAGCATTACATGCATGCATGTCGAGCAAGTGTGTACATATATGGGTCATTAGGAGAAGTAAACGAAGATTTCTACCTTTGATTACAATCTTGGACATGTAAATTACTCAATGAAGCACGATTGGCTAGCTAATTGATCAAAATGTTGAACACATATGCTTTTAGCAATCTTCAATTATTCGTACACCTTGCAAATTAAATTTATTAATTGGTAGATTATGACAACTATATATGTATGTTCACAAAAGGTGGGAATGACAAAAGCAATAGCTGTGTTTATGGTTTTTGCCCAATTAAGCATGTGATGTAGGACATCGTTAGGATTTCGGAAGTTCATTATACTCGAACAAACGCATATGGAATAGTGAGTCTGACCAATTCATATCATCAACTCTATGTTTTGATATCACCTAGCTACAAATTAATATTATGCTTCATTGCTTCACGCCTCATATATATTAATGTGTCTCGTGTGCTGGCTTACATAAAGTGTTTAAGCAAGATTATCGTAAACCTTAAGTACTAGAAGCACGATCATTTGGAAAAGTGATTACACACAAAAACCATGCGTGATAGAGATAATGTTTTCTAGGTTCCCCATCTTGCTAGGTGTTGCAAGGAGATTGAACAATAAATCTTCCAAGAAGAATAGAAGATCACTTAAACAACCCACTACCACCACTCACATTTGGCATACTGGTCTAGCTCTTCGGATAGTTCTACGCACTCCATATTATATAGAAAGCTTTATTGGAATAACTTGCATCAATGTGCTTGTTGTTCATTTGTTTACTCGATGGAACCTAATGAATATTATTCTTATTCTTATTCTAGCGTCTTGATAAGTATTTCCCTAAAGTTTAAGCTCATTTTTGAGTATCTCCCGAAACAACACCCTTAATCATTCATACTATAAAAGACATGTCAACTTAGATATATATTTATCAAAAAAATTGAGTTTTCTTGTATTATACAATGTTTGTTATTTATTTCTGTATATATTTTTAAGCTGGTCTTGTGCCACTAAGCGCAGGTGTTTTTGAAGACAAAATGAAACGGTCCGGCCATCTCTTGCATGTCCCCAATATAAACTAATCACGTATTAGTCTATTATTCAAAATCCACCGGCGCAGGAAAGTTGACAAATCTCCCACATTATTTTTGGACTACCCGGGACATACACATAAGCCTCACCTCTCAATCTCTCATAGTCTCATCAAACACATGCATATATATACTCCCATCTGGGTAGGATCTTCATCATCTCATCCAAATCTTCACTTTTCATACTTACTCTCGCTCGTCTTTTGGTGCTAAACCCATGGATACTGTGAAGGGAAAGTTGGCAAAGAATGTGATAATCAAGGCATGGAGGAAGTGCAATATAACGAACCAGAGCAGCAACAAGAGGAAGAAGAGCAACGGCAGAGTGCTGGCTCCCGATGGGTGCTTCTCGGTTTACGTCGGACCGGAGAAGCAACGATTCGTGGTGAAGGTTGAGTTTGCTAACCATCCATTGTTCAAGGTACTATTAGAGGATGCTGCATGGGAATACAGGTACAGTACTGGAGGTCCAATTTTGCTTCCTTGCGATGTAAATTTGTTCTGCAATGTTTTGGCAGAGATGGAGTACAGTGTTGATGATGATATGATGAGTTTATCCGACGAGTTTTCTTTCATACCATGTAGCAGTCCAGCTCGTCGTCCTCGTTCAAATTCGATCATGATTAAGGGATATGATGGTGCTTATATGCTGCTTAGTCCATCATTTGGTTAAGCTAAATAAATCAGTTTTGACTTTTGACTAGGCGCCATCATCTGTATATATCATCATTGATTTGTTCAGTGGTACGTAGTTAAGTTTGTGGAGACATGAAGCACTTAAGATGCTTACACGTACAGAAGATTTTTCCAAGATGAAAGAACGTACAGATTGAGATAAAATGTTATTTGAATGAGTTAGGCACCAACTGAGTATATCAAAATGGCATGAAAGCAGGTTACATTTTACCATTAGTATCGTATTGGTCTGAGATCATTGAATGATTGAAATACAATTGATATGACTTCGATTGTCTCCAATTTCATTGTGATACTAGTCCATATATATTTAAGTTGTTGTCTATGTAATCAATTAGTAAGATGCACATTTTCCAACTTTGAATATAGAGATATTAGAGGTAATTAAACAGGGCAGGAGATTCAACTATTGATAAACTTCACCTAGGTGAACTTAAAAGAAAAAACGAACTTATGTAAGTCGACTTAAAAGTAAAACGAAAACATCTAGATCACCTTAAAAAAAAGAACGATTTCAAACCTAAAGGTGTATCGGGCCTACGTCTTTTAAGCGAGTGTACATGCCAGATGGGTACGCCAGTGGGACGATCTAATTCCTCATCAGGTTGTTCTGGTCTCGTGTAAAATCTATGAATAATAAGATGCATTAGGGGGCATGATTGACCTTATATACAGAGGGTTTGTTTGAAATCGTATAGATTTAAGCCTTCTAGTCTTTTTGGTCTGATCATGTTGTTCCATTGTTTTTGAATAGTCTAGCCCTTGCGGCCTTAATGAGTCCATCATTTTTTAGTTTTGGTTTGGTAATTCAAACTATAAATGTGAAAAAAGTAATCTAACCTTCTAACTAATTCCTTACACCCTCTTCAGTAACAAGCACTTGTTTATTGAATTTCAGTACAAATTACATCAGTAGCATACAACAGCACATCCCCGATTCATAGGACGACAAATTATCTTCATGAATTACTGATAAACTATTAGTACCCTCATCAGCATAAAAACCATACACATCCCAAATTCCAAATGAAAGAGAACAGAAAGATAATAACTTGCAAGCTCTAGCACACTTTTATTCCCATGATTTCCTTCTTCACTGTTTGAAATGAATTGGGGTCAAAGTATTACTACTACTTCTTAACCACTTGAAATCTCAAATCTGCATCAACTCTTCAAACACCTTCATAGCAGAAGCTGGCATTCCCAAAAACACATTAATGCTTTTCCTGTCTTCCCCATGAGAAAGGAACAAGATTACTTCCTTCTCAGGCAAACCCACAGGCCCCGAAAACACAGGCTCTCCCCAACCGAAATCAGTAGTGTGGAAATCAAGCCTAGACCATGTTGTTATCAAAAGAGTTGCTGCCAAAGAAGGCCTAGCTCTTGTGACTTCAAAGTAGTCTATGACTGATCTCATATAACTATCACTAACCATGTGAATTGCCTTATCAACTAGCCCTACAGAAAATGAGAAAGGATTCTCTAATAGCTCCCCTGTACTGCATAATGCATATGTCAGCACAATTGCATTTCCATAGTAGCCTTTTGGTATCACTGGCTCAAATCTCGACCGTCCATCAACAGCAAAAAGCAGCTTTGTCTTCTGATCAGGTACCAGTCTTAAGGCTCTAGTCCTTGCTCTCCAGACAAAGGCAGAGAGTGCTACAAATGAAGTGCATTTTTCAAGAACCCCATCTTCCATGGCCTTTTTCTTGAGCTTTTCGAGCTTCTCTGGTTCAAAACAGAAGGACCTATAAACCATTTCTTCTTCTTCATAAAGTTTTGTGGTATCAGATATATCTTCTATCTGGACAAACTCATGGTGAGGGAACTCTATCTTTGGAGGGTTTCGCGCTTTGAGTATGCTTCTGTCTAGAAATGGAAGAACCTTAAGAGGCAAGCCTCTAGCAGTCTCACCCCATGAGTTCACAAATTCCATTGCAGAAATCCCATCATTCATACAATGGTTCATGCTTAACCCAAGGACAAATCCTCCACATCTGAACTTAGTCACCTGGAATCAAAGCTCACATCTTAGTAACTTGTGCGAGATGTAAACAAGTGGAAAATAGAAACACTGTGATATACATATCCATATATAGAGTTATACATATACACAGAAAGGATAGAGAGCGGACGTCCGCACTGTGCTTAAAGTGCGGACGTCCCTCCGTTCTCCTCCGTCCGGTGCCGGCGACGGTGCGCCTCCATCCCAGAAGACTCCAGCAGCCTCCTCGACCACTTTCCCTCACCGGCGAGTCCGTTCTTTTCCAGTTTTCCGGCGAGATCGACTTTATTTGAAGTTTTGGGTGATCTCGCCGGAAAACTGGAAAAGAACGGACTCGCCGGGGAGGGAAAGTGGTCGGGAACGCTGCTGGAGTCTTCTAGGGTGGAGGCGCGCCGGCGCCGGCGCGGGAAGGTGGAGAACGGAGGGACGTCCGCACTTTAAGCCGAGTGCGGACGTCCGCCTCTCATCCAGCCTCATAATATACATATACATATACATGTTTCTTTGTTTGATGTAAATACAAAACAAACGCATATAAGGATAAAGGGTAATTAGATATTGAAAACTCAAACCTGAATAACCAAAGGAGGAATCTCAAGTATGTTATTGGCACCAGGAACATCATAAATCAGCTTCCCGTCAGTCACAGGATCCGGCTTTGTAATGTCTCCTACCTCCTCCATTTCACAGTTAGCTTCAGCTTCCACAAACACAGCCCCATCTCCTGTGCAATCCACTATCAGCTTCCCCTCTGTGCTTATACTTAACCTTCCTGCCAGTGGATAGTAATGAACAAGAACATCTGACAAGGCTTTCTTCATGACTTCCACAACATCCTCATTCCCCTTTGAATCCGATTTATAGTAGTATAGTGTACGAACTATGACCGCAATGTTCTGATCTAGATTTGAGAGGAAGTAGAGGCCCTTCTCCGTTTCTGCTGCAGGAGGTACAAGAGTTGGTTCTTCTTTCTTCACATTAAGCTCAAAGGTTTTGTAACTGTTATCCCCCATCACACTATCGGTTCCCTTGAACAGCCTAGCAGCACCTAATTGATGTTCAAAGAGAGTAAGAGATATGTAGGTGAGCCATTGCCAAACCATTTTTGTATATGCATGCAAATTGGACTTCACGACTATAAACATTACAGAAATTCATATACATTTACTCATGACTATCAATCTGGATCATCGATCAAGCGAGTTCTTGTCTTCTTGATACTATATGGTAACATGCCAAATATATACATACAAGTGCTATGAGCGTTATAAATCTACGCAACGAATAACATGAAATCTATGAAGGGCAAAAAAGAAGTAATTGAAGTGTCATGCCTCGTTCGCAGGAATGTTAGGACTAATGGCAACTGACAAGTCGGTGAGCAAATGCCTCTGCAGATGGTGTTACAACTATATAGGGGAGTAGTTTTGGGGGGGGGGGGGGGGGGGGGGGGGGGGTGGTTGGCACTCTTCTACCAAGGCAAACCCAAAAGCTTACATTTAGTTGTTTTGTTTGACAAGTCTTTGCATTATGAAAGGGACTTCAATTGGTTCGATTACGCAAAGATCATTTAGTCGAGAAGAGAAGACCCTTTTCATATTTGGTTTCTCTGCAGATTTGGCTAGTCAATGTGATCATATGAACTGTGTAGGGTACTGGCCAGCAAGGAACCAAAAAATTACCAGAGATGTATGAGGGTTGGTTGGAGCGGCAGTCATCCTCAACTCATGCTAGCTAGGTTGCTTGGTCCACATGCTCCGACTTGGCTAGTCAATGTGATAATATGAGCTGTGTAGGGTACTGCCAAAGAACCAAATATTTACCAGAGATGTATTAGGGTTGGTTGGAGTGCCAGTCATCGACAATATATGCTAGGTTGCTTGGTCTACACGCTCTAAATTATAAATACCAAAACTGCCTTCTGATGGTTACCTCCTGCACATTATATGGAATCTGATTTGTTTCATTATCATCGCCAGCCTCCAGAGTCCACTTCTTTATGTCATTGTTACCACTGGCTTGGGAATTTTGTGCAATCAATTACACAGTTAGAAGTTAGAAGGTTCCATTAGATGAATGATAACCCATGATGACCCCTTATTGGCATTCAGGTTGAGTCCATGCCAATTACATCTTGGTTTGGATTTTTTCTCAGCTTAGTTGAATGTTCTCTTACACAAATGAATATGATAACGGAAAGTGTAAACACGATTATTGATCAGTTCTATGATTATGATCATAATTGCTCATGGTCTAGAATCAGAGAATTATAGCAGGATGACATAAAAATATGCCCAACGAGTATTATATACAAATTCTACCGGGTTTGCTAGAACTTTGCAATCAACTTTAAGTACACCAGAGGGTTAACAATTTGTATGGAATGGCTTTAGTAAAGTCGTAATGGTACACTCCACCTTATTATAAGTGATATTTAAGAACATGTAACCTTCAGGGAAAAAAAAATGGTACCATATAAGGAGACATGGACCCAGGTAATTTATAACTTCGAACTATATGATAAGTATTGATGCATAGTTTAGGGTTGATATGAACCAAGACTTGATATGATATTATTCACACAAATGGACAGGAGATTTATTGTCTGATAAGAACTCATAACACAGATTGATTCACTTGAAATGGGGATGATAACAACTGATGTATGTATATGATCAATAGGAATCGAACCCAGTACGATTCATTCAGCAACACCATGCAATGGTGTAAAGGGTTTATTATTACTTGACAATGAATCCACAAGGACAATAATTCATTGATACTGTTGCAGATTCACAGGGAAGAAAAATTATAAGATAATAAACCCACTTACTACTCATTTCTAATGGAAAACAAGTTGACAATTACAGCTAAACAACTCTTACAGGAGGGGGTTTAAACTTGACAACCAAAATTACAGAACTAACATATGAATTTGAGGTCAGTTCAACACTACTAAGAGGTTAATAAATATGGTACAAAACACATGGACCCAAGCATCCAAAGCCATTTTTCACCAATTCTTAAGTTATGAACTACCTGATGAATGCACGGGTTCATATTCTGCTAAGGTCATGTATGAGTACTGACCCCCTATCAACTGAAAACTAAGCATCATCATGCTCCTCTTTCTCTGAATCATCACCAGCTGCTTCCTGTTCTTCATCCTCTTCTTCCTCATCAGTCATGTTATTAATTACATCCGTAATTATCTCCTTCACCTCTGCTTTTCTATGCATTAAATCAATTTGAAAGTGGGTACCTAATAGAATTGCAAGCTCAATGAAGTTAAACCCATAAAAAGAAAGAAAGAAAAGGGAGAAAAAAAGAAGAAGGCAACAGATGAGCCCTACCAAGTTGCTTGAGAATATCAGATAAAGTTGCCTGCAGCGGGTAAATTCAGAAGATTAAATCATAATATTGAAACAACTTCAATCATCCAATGTAGTGTGACATAATTACTTACAGTATTGAAGTCAACTTCCTTAAGGATGTCAACAATGACAGCATGCACATCTTCTTTTGTGGGCTCTGCCTTTGCTTTCTTGCTAGTTTTGCCTTTCACTAGGTTCATAAAAAGATTAGAGATAATTAAAAAGAGAGCTAAAAAGTTCAGCAAAAACTAGAATTTCATTAAGAGCAAAATCTTAGAAACTAAACTTAACAAATACAAAGCAAATCACCTTGATCCTTTTCCGGAACCTTGGCTGGGGACTTGCTTGACTGTTTCTTGCTAGTGGTTTTACCCTTGCTATCTATTGGGCTTTCCTTTTCAGCCTTCTGTTTTTTCCCAGATCCCTTTGCTTTAGAACCAGAAGCTCCATCAGCATCACTTGCACCTCTTTTTGAAGAACGAGATTTCTTTTCCAAATCTGTAGGAGTTTTCACAGGGGTTTTCTTCTTAGCTGGTGTTGACTTCCCAGTTTTAACCTTTGAGCCCTCCTTCACATCTTTTGATGAACGTTTTGGACTTGCCACCTGGTCCTTTGGTTCATCTTCCTCTTCATCAGATTTCTCCCCATGATCAGTTTCTTCATTCAACTTGTCATCATCTTCTTCTTCAAGAGGATCATCTTTCGGATCTGAAGGTTCAACATTATCATCAAGTTCGTCTTCTTCATCCTTGGTCGACTCTTCATTCTTTTCAACACTGGGTGTGTCCTTTTGTTTCTGAGGAAATAAAGGCAGAAGTAAAACTAAAATTCTTAATCACAAGAATGAACGCATGAATTATTCTCACACCCAGAAGCATTATACTATCAAAAGATAAGTGCATTGCCCAAGAATACACTGCCAATGTCATAATGAATTTAGCAAATAAAAAAAATTAAGAAAAAAAAAATATTTAGGAGAAGAATTAACATGTAAGATCAATCATCCAAGAAAGGGAGTCAAATTTGAACATCTATATTTATATTCTACATAATATTTTACAGTTTATATTTGTTTATCCAGAAAACTTTGGCAAATTAATGAAACAAGGTATCACAAAACTAAAGTGAGAACATAGAATATAAAGAGGGACTGTAAAATTCATTCCCCTTCAAATAAACAGGATTAACTAAAACAAAAAACAAAAGAACACATGATAAATAAATCAATCAAGGCCTATATCTGGGAAACAAAATTTGGAAACGAACACATGCAAAGGCATGATAAGTATGCATTCAAAGCAGCAAGTTATGTGTATAACAGCAAAGAATTAACCAAGTCACAACATATCAGAAAATGGACTCTAAGTAAGGAATTATTATTTTCCTACTTAAAGTAGAAACCTCATTAACTTTTACAATATAAATGTTTATCAACATTTACACACCTTGGCTGATGTTTCCGGTGATCCTTCTCCAGAACCTGCATTCTTACTTGGTGTAACCTTCTTCTTACGCTTTTGTCCTTTCTAAAATTCAGATAAGAAAGATGGGTTAACAAAAGTCATTCAGGACAATTTAACATGCAGCAAATAAATATATGAAGTTAAACTGATAAGAAAGAACCTGTTCCTTTTCAGCGAGCAGAACATCAGTTGTAGCATGTGGCGATTCCAAAAACTCCAATAATTTTGCAGAAAGTTCTTCCTGTAAAGTGTGACTCGTAAGACAAGGGGTCAATAAGTGATTCGAAACAAACATAAAATATGTATTCCTTTGACTACTTACCTTCTTTGTGCCAGCTTTATTGATTTGAATGTTAAGCACGTCACAAAAATCCACTAACTTTTCTTTAACACACTTATCAAGCTTCTCCTTTACCCTTGTTCTCTGTTTTTCTTGCTGCAAACAGAAAAGTAAGAATGAATTCATAGTGTCCTTTACTAATATATGTGTAACAGGGAATGCACAATATGGCAATGTATGAAAAAGCAAAAGTGACCAAAGAAAGGTAGCAGTTAGAATAGTAGTGTAAAGGAGGGAGATACAAAGAGTGACAGAGTACAGAACATATATTACCTCATTCTCAGCCCACACATAACCTGAAAACTGGAGAATGTTTCTCTTTAAACTGTAAGACTGCACAAGAACATCAACAATTAAAACAGATAGACATTGATATGCAAAGCAAATTCCCTTGAATCACAACACCAAAACACAAACTCACCTTTGCTTTCTTCCCAAAAAGAATTGTGTGCAGTATTTGCAGGTTGTCATCCAGTTTTCTCTTTGACAACTTGAAAGCCACTGGAACAGTTCAGATTTTAAGACAAGACACAAAGATGCTGTTACAAACTTGGTAATCAGCACATAATAAAAGCTAAAAACTTTCCATCTCACAAATAGGAAATTTGTATGAGATGAAGCTAACAAGTATAACCAATGAAAGCCGTGTTAACTTAAAGTAATGAGATAATCTGCAACTAAACAATGGAAGTTAGATCCCAATACACATGTATTCAACTCAACTAGGCAGATATACAATTAACATATATAACCCCTGATATAACACAACTGCTATTAAATGCTATTCACATAAATTATAAACTACACTGATCTATGGCTATAAAATCAAGTACACTGTTCCAAAATGTCTAATGGGTAGATGGCAGCTCTAATTAGACTGAGCCAAGGAGAACCCGGTGCAAATTCATATCATTGACATGTCACGCATAGTCTTCCAACTTATTTACAGTTCTTGTTCAGAATACACACGGGAGCTAAATAACAAAAAGAATGGACTATCTTCAATCAAAGCTTATATTTCATTTCATGGTTGTTTAAATTTAGCAACCAAACTCGGCCAACAGAAAACAAAAACCAGTACCAGCTAAATAAATCCTTATCGTTGCAAACAAATCAAAATGATAAAAAACTAATTTTTCATTCACACCACTGAGCTTGTCCATAATCATCCAGTGAAATACCAAACAAAGAATAGCAGAATGAAAAGACTGGTAGTAAGGAAATCTTCTTATCAGTGGTTTTTTAATTGGAAGAAACATGTATTTCAGCAGTCCATTGAGATTTGGGACTGATAAATGTCAATGTCAAGGAGTCTCCCATGTCTTCAATGGAGTGGGAAGTTCAAGGCAACATTACTACAACAACAGGACCGTGTCATCTTATTTTCACATGTCCCCAGGTAGAGCATAAAATGACCTAATATCTAAGTTTCAGATCCTCTAAAAGAACCTCTAACCCACTAACACTACCAAAACCAAATCAGCACCAAAAACATAAGCTCACCAAGCAATTAAGGCAAACATAGAGACTCGACCGACAGCAAATAACATCAAGTATCACTCAGATCCGGTTCCACACCAAACCAGCATATCAAACATTGGGAACAAGTACATAATACCAACAGCATAACCAATAATTCCAAAGCTTTAAAGAACATACCATTCGGAATATCCTTAAGCTGCGTCCCAGGACCCTGCAATCACACAAACCAATCACAATGTAAATCACAAATGTAACTAACAACACCCTCAACTGTAAACAACAACAACAACAACAACAACAACAACAAATAAACTAAAACACCCTCAATTTCCACCACAATACCTTCTCAATGTTCACTGGCTTCGTCGCCGAAGACCTCCCACTCTCCGGAGCCGAGTAGCGCTCAACTACCTTCCTCTCCCTGGTCGGCCTCTCACTCACCGGAGTCACCGGCTCTTTCTCCTCGCCTTCCTTCTTCGCCTTCTTCACAACCGGGGTCTTGCTACCTTTCCGAGTTCTCTTCCCTTTCTTCGGAGTAGTCTCCTCCCCTTCTTCAGCTACCTCCTCTCCCTCGTTCTCCGTCGCCTTCTCTTCAACTTCCGGCAGATCCTCCTTCTCTTCGTCCTCTCCGACCTCCTCTTTCGCATCCTCATATGCTTCAGCCTCCTCCTGTTTGTCCTCGACCGGAGCTTCTTCTTCCGGCTTCTTCTCCTCTAGGTCCTCGGACGCCATGGGTAGCGAGCAATCGAGTCAAGATCGGGACTTTGAGAGAGAATTCAGGAAACCCTAGATTTGTGGAAACCCTAGAAATCACAGAGCGTTTTTTAGGTAGAGAAGGGAGAGAAGCGAGTGATCTGGGAGCCAATCGAGATGGAAAGAAAAAGGAATTGGGGAATTGAGATTTGGGAATTTGGGGGGAATTGAAATTGGGGGTTTTGATTTTTGGGGGGTGGATTCGGGCGGGGTGTGAATATAAAAGGGAGGGAGGGTTTGGTGCGGGGGTTTCAAAATTTTGGCTATGAAATTTTGAGAGCGCGCTCTTCTGTGTCTGATTTCTTTCTTATATGTCTCTGTCTTTTACTACTATTACTACCTACCTACAATTCTCACGGCAAACCACCAAAACATTTCCGACGGCATACAAGCCACCAATGTACTGCACCAGCTCTCTGATGTCGCCACGTGTTTTTTGGACGTAGATAAGGAATTTGTTTTTTTTTTTTGTATTCACTATTTTTCATTTATGAATGTTGGATTTTTTTTAGTGGAATTTAGATTTTCCTACTTACAAATGAAAAGCTTATGTTATTAGATGTAAATGATTAAACCATGTTATCCGAATTTGTATTTTTTTTTTTTTGTATCGTCATATGTTTTGTTTTGTTCGATTCTTTTATAATTCATCTGAGTGCGAAATACGTTAACATGATATTGAGTTGTTGCTAGTTGTTACAGTGTTGCAAGACACATTCACACATTGTGAAAATTTGTGGATTGGTTCATTTGGATGTTAGTGGTGAGGTCGTATAATGATATTGAAAATTTGTTCTTAGACTAAATAAATAGCATGGGCGTAAAGTTTGATAAGTGATTGTTTGGGGCATAAAAGACACTAATAGCAATGGACTAGTGATTGTGGTTTATTTTAAGAACACATGTCGTAAGTCATAACCAACATTACAATGTTGCGATGAACTTGTCCACTACCTTTACTTCTCATAACACAACGCAACGTCACTATAAATGCATATTAATGTGTTAGTGATCAAAATTCACTTGTAACATCAAACAAGAGACCATAAGTGATTAAGCATACAATGTTACTTGCTATCAGCGCTATTTATTCTCATTTTTCATTTTTTTTCTAGATAATATAATGAAAATATGAATGTGAGGCAAATCGACAAACATATTGCACATACCAATACTCTTGTATCCTCCAATATTTCACATGTGTATATAAAAACTTTGATTTGAGTAGAGGTAGCGTCAAACTCGCATACGAGGAAATATGAACTTTATTTTGATCATGATTTTGGTTTTGTCGTGCTTTTTATTTATTTATTTTTTAAAATAAAATAAAAGGAAATCAATTTTCATATTCAAAAATAATATTCAATATGTCTCGGTTGTCACGTGAAACTCGCATGCAGTTCCTGCTAAATAAGTAAAATAACCCACACATCACAGACCACCGCGGCAGAATCTGATTGGTCTGTGATTGAATCAAAAGCCTTTGCCGAGTCGCTGGACCAAGGTAAGCATAAGCTATAGAGCAAAGAGAGAGAGAGAGAGAGCGTGAGACCCAAACTCACTTACCTGATCCGAGATGGAACACGACCCGGGTTCAAAGCAGCTCCGACCCGACGAACCAGAGCTCGACCTCTACACCATCCCAAGCCACTCTAGTAAGTCATCCCTCTCTTCTCTCCTTAAACCTCAACACTAACTCTAATTCCAAAACCCTAATTGCTCATGGAAACGAAATCACACTTCCAATTAGCTGACCCTAAACCTCAGAACAATAAAGTCTGCATTTTTATTTTCTGGGGAATCAAGAATGTTGTAATTGATGCATGTTAGGATCCTAGTTTTGAATTGTGAAACTTTTTGTTGTTGTCAGGCTGGTTTTTGTGGGATGAGATTCATGAAACTGAGAAAAAAGCTTTGAAGGAGTTTTTTGATGGGAGGTCTATATCAAGAACACCAAAGGTGTACAAAGAATATAGGGACTTCATTATTAACAAGTATAGAGAAGACCCTGCTAGAAAGCTCACATTCACCGAGATTCGGAAGTCGCTTGTGGGTGATGTTACTTTGCTGCACAAGGTCTTTAATTTCTTGGAAAAATGGGGGTTGATTAATTTTGGTGCAACTTCGGGGCTCAATGATGGTTTTGGTGAGGCCAGGATTACGGTTAAGGTTGAGGAAGGAGTCCCAAGTGCAGTCCGAGTGGCTGCAAATCCAAGTGATTCTAAGCCCCTTTTGGCAACACCTTTGGAAAGGGAGAGTGGGGGTGGAAGTGCAAGTAGAATTGTGTTGCCTCCATTGGCGTCGTACTCGAATGTTTTTGGTGATTTGAAGAAAGAGAGGTTGGTTTGTAATAATTGTGGCGGACATTGTGATTCTGGACACTACAAGTATAACGAGGTATTTTCATGGCCTTTTAAGTTCATCCTGAATAAATTTGTTTGTAGTTTTCTGTCCTGAAGCTTATTAAGTTATGCATCTGCTATGATTCTTGTATTGGCAGGGTGATTTTCTACTTTGCACAAAGTGCTTTGAAAATGGAAACTATGGGGAGAACAAATTGAAGGAAGATTTCAAGTACAATGAGCCAGTTGAAAAGAGTGGTAATACTGGAGTTGAGTGGACTGAAGCAGAAACTTTACTTCTTTTAGAATCTGTTGTGAAGTATGGAGATGATTGGGATCGTGTTGCTCAAAATGTTCAGACCAAGACCAAAGTTGACTGCATTGCGAAGCTTATTGATCTGCCTTTTGGGGAGGTGCCGTTGGGTTCAGGTCACAGAAAAGTTAAGCACAGTGGCAACTTGAGCGATTCAAAACAAGGTCAATTATCTTTGTCAGAGTGTCAAGAGACTATCAAAACAAAGAGTCATGAGCAGGCAAACGACAGTGAGCAGAATGGAGATACTGCAAACCAAGGCCCCCCTTTGAAAAAACAATGTGTTACTTCCCTTTCGGATGCTAGTAGTTCACTGATTACACAGGTACATACCATCCTGATCCTATATATAATCTTGTAGACTGGTTGGCAAACTATCTTTGAGACATACTGGTTCAGTACTAGATACAACACTAATAAAGGCTGAAATGGTGTGACATGTTTTGGGTGAAAAATACCACGCACAAAATGAGCTAACAATATCAAGAGTGAATTTTTATTTGTTATTCTTTTTTATGTTGTTCTCTCTTCTGTAAAGTTGTATGCTTGTGTACCATTGTATATTCTCATACCTGACTGGCTGACTATGAATAAAGTTGATATAATTTTGATAAATTTTTTCTTACGTATATTCCTCTCAGTCATCTGAATGATCATGGTAAACCTTTGCTGCTTTTGCTTATTAGGTATCAGCCTTATCAACCTTGGTTGGTCCACATATTACAGCTGCTGCAGCTGAGGCTGCTGTTACTGTACTTTGTGAGGAAACCTCATGTTCAAAGGAGATATTTAATGCTGAAGATGATTCTGTTACTAATGGCTTGCAGTCTCCTGCTATAAACTGTGAGACAGAGAGGTTATCTATCTACTTATATGCTTTTCCAATTGATGCTCTAGATCAGAGTCTGCTAGTTATTGTATTATGTTGAAATCGAAGTCCTAATTTTGTCTTGTTTCTTTTCTGTTTTTAGAGTCCTTCAACTTGAAGATTCAGAGATGAAGGAGAAGCCAACTGAATCGGGTATAAGCAGTGAAGCTAACTATACAATATGATTTCTTATATATGGCTGAGTTGAACTGAGATTTAGTGATTTATGTCGTTGTTGGTTTCCATACTAGTTTTATAATACATGGCTATTCATTGCTTACTTATTGTTGACTATAATCTCAGTCCTCCTTTCTATTACAGCGAGCCATGTTGCATTTGAGAAAAAAGATGGCAGACCTCCAACTTTACAAATTAGAGCTGCCATCGCAACAGGTCTTGGAGCAGCTGCTGCTCGTGCAAAATTGCTGGCGGATCAGGAGGATAGAGAGATTGAACATCTTTTGGCAACCATAATAGGGACACAGGTGGGTGATTTTCATCTTACTTTATTCCTGGTTGTCTGTCCTATTGATGCTCTTTGTGCTCAAGTGGTTGCTAGCCATCCCTTTTCTCTTGCTATCTGTTGCAATTCTAGCCATCTCTGATGAATAACAACCTAATCCTGCTGTTTTCTTTGGCATGACTGTAGATGAAGAAGTTGCACTGCAAAATGAAGAATGTCGAAGAGCTAGAGCTGCTTATGGAGAATGAATATGCAGAAACCAAAGAAGAAGAAGATTCTCTGCTAGCAGAGCGAATTGACGTCATACAAAAGACGATAAACTCTGGCGTACCTAGATGGAGGGATCATCCTTCTCTCAAATCTTAAAAATGTGTCCAAGAGTATTTCAACATCTAAAGTAGAGGAGAGAAAGAAACATAGACTAGAGTAGAGTAGCAATGTGTTGCAATGTTGCATAGGGGCATCTTATGAACAGCTTTTGTACACCTCTCCCAGATTTCTAGTTCTTGCCGATGGACTGGAGAGTAGAGTAGAAATTGTTTGTTTGTTTTTTCTGTTTTAATGAAGCTGGAGAGTAGAAATTGTTGTACATGTTCTAATTGGTCACCATGGATTGGGCCGGGTCCGTGTTATTCGGGCTGGGCCAAACCACTTTTACTGCCCAAAAGTTAAAAAACTACCAAAATCCCTAAATTTGAGCACAACCAAAAGATGATAAGAAGACGACTCCAACTGAGCTACTCTTCCGACAGCTGAAATCATCCGTCGTGACTCACCCACCTGTTGCCCATTCCCGTCCAAACCCTTACCCTTCTGAGCCACTCCTAATTTCCTCTGACGATCTGTGTAGGGTATTCGAAACCTCAATGTGGCGGCAAAGGCCAAGCTCTGTTTAGAGCAGTTTTTAGTTTCGGATTTGAATCTCTCCGGCGGCAGTGTGCTTCATCAGAACGTGGCCTCTCTTCTTCTAGCTGATCTTCGCAGTCCTTATGTGTTGCACGTAAACCATAAGAAGAAAATTGAAAAGTCAGGTGAAACTTGAAAAGTTATTAATGCCCTCACGATCAGATTTATTTACGTATACATATTCGGATGTGTATCAAAGCTTATATTCTCCGTTTTCACTGTTTTCGGCCATACCAACGCGTAGCCGGTGCCTTGTAGGTTAAGAATATATTATCGGATATGGCCGGATACAGCGGGAAACAACCCGATACGTGTCTGATAATGACATTTCATCTCCAGTGCGTTAAATTTCCCACGTCGAGAAGGATGACCAGTAGGCCTCTTGGTCTACGACGCCTTCGCCACCTCTAATTAGAACCCAGATAATACTAATTTCACTCCTTTTTATTTAGGTACGAAAGTTGTTGTTGTTGAGATAACAATCTCACATCGGGAATATGAGACATTGTTTATGGTTTATAAGGGTTTGGCCCATTCCACTTATTGCCAATTGATTTTAGATGTGAACCCCAGACTACTTTATCATGGTATCAGAGCCAGGTTACCCACGTCCACGTGTGAAAGCCTAAATGGTCACACGAACTCCACGTCACCTTTAATGTTCTTAACGTGTTAGGCTTGAAAATTCGCTACATGTGCATGAGCGTGTCGAGATAACAATCTCACATCGGGAATATGAGACCTTACCTAGTTTATAATGGTTTGGCTCACTCCACTCATTGCCAATTGATTTTGAATGTGAATCTCATACTACTTTATCAGTTGTGAGATTAGCTCATTCTACAAGCTCTAAGCTACAGCATTCAACATTGCTATGTTTCGTTTCTTCTTTTATGGTTTTTTGTTTGTTTTTACACTCCTATGGTATTTTACCACCTAATCTCTGAGGAGTTTCCATAGTTGCATCGCCTAATATATATGACTTGATGTGTTTCTTCAGCTTGAAAGGTAAGTCTGGGACTTGGATCACAGTATGTAACCTGTACTTAAGGACTACTATGGATAGGAAGGAACATTTGGGGGAACTCAGTACGATTCTGCTTAGAGGAATCTCTGCATCAAAATCAGATGCTAATACTAGCTCTGTAAATTATGAACTGATGGTCATGATCTTGGAGAGTTGGAGGTTCGATTTCTTGGTGAGCTATCATATAGATAATGCAACTTATAAGCAATGAGACTGAAATATGATAAGCGCAGTTACATTGTTGTAATTGGGTTTTTTATTTCAGAGTGGTTTCACATGGTAAATAAAATGGCTTCACGCAAAACTTCAAACAGTGGTTCACAGCCTCTTTTTTTTTTTTTTTTTTTTTTTTTTTTTTTTTTTTTTTTTTTTTTTTTTTTAAGATGGACTACCAACCTGCGTAGCCCAGTCCAACTTAATAAGCAGCAGAAAGAGGAATCAATGAATCATACTCTCACGCTCTCACTTATCAGACACCTGAAGTTTCTTCTTCCTTTGTATTTCTTTGTTTCTGAGCAACCAAACACGGCAAACCAGTTCAGAGCACTGAAGGTCTGAAGCCAGAAATGGGTCCATTTGTTCAGGTACTTGCGAAGCCTTTTTTGTTTCTGAGGTTCTTTACTCTTTTGTATATTTATGATTCATGAACATAATTATTAGGAGTTTTTGACTTTTTGTTAAAGTAATCAACTTTTAGAAAATTATGGGGATTTAACTAAATACGAATTTTAAGAAAAAAGTTATGTTCTTTACAACGGTGATAGATTTTCTGAGGAAATTGTGTTGAATTGTTTCCTAGGTGTGAAAATCAGTGTCTCCAGTTTGATGGTGTGAAAATTAGCTTCTTAGATAATAGCTTAACTAAAGTAGTAGAGCTCAAGACTGTAGGCTGTAAATTAAGATTGTAAAGTAGGAAATCTCTACAGTGATTGCCCATCTTCCTCGAGGAAGATACCTCAGTAACTGCAATATGTGCTTTACATTAATTGGACCAGAAGATGTCCTTCTTCAGTGTTCTCTGATACGAGGAAATTGAATTGTCAGACCCATCCCGAATTTCATCCTGAAATTCGAAGTAAATCCTGCAGGGACCACTTTCAATGAAAGTTTACCGAAAATTCGGCATAACCTCCCTTGAAAATGGAAAACCCTTCCTTATAAAACACATGCAAATACTTCTAACAATCCAAATCCAACCTTATACTCCTGGAGCCTTCGTGCTCCCCAAAGTCACAACACCTCCCAAAATAATATTTACTAATCTAACAAAAATCTCATAACCAACAATTCATAGGTTTAAAGCAATTCTAACGGGAAGATAAATATAAAAATAAACAAAAGCTATATAATGGATTATGCCTCGACTTCATGTACGCTCGATCTCAACTATGCTAACCTGCAAACTGGGCATTTAAAAATAGCCCAGGGAAAACATTTGAAAACGTTAGAGTGAGTGGACAAAAGTAAATTTAAGAGAAATGAGCAACAAATATCTTTATGTTTTCCCAATTAAATTTCAATAGAGAAGATATGCTGCAAACGACAAGTTCAAAAACTCTTAACTCAAAAACTGGCAATTACATGACAAGCCCCGGCTAGTCTCCAAAACTTTAAAAAATAGAGCCACTTAGGCTAAAATATAAATATATGTATGTATTTACACTCGTCATATTCTTGTATGATTTCTCATGAAAATATAAGAAAAATAGAAATTCATACAAGGCTACGACGCTTGCGTCTAACGCTCACGTCACACCATAATGGAATTTTACCTCATTATGACGGAAAAGATGGGTGTATATACGTGCATATTCCCTATATGAATTACTATATTCATATAGGGCTACGACGCTTGGTCTAACGCTCACGTCACACCATAATGAAATTTTACCTCATTATGGCAGAAAATCACGTATAGCTAGCTAGCATTAATATACATACTATCCTCATAATTATCCATATATGAATATATATTCACCGAAACTCTCACTTTCGGTTATTCTCTAACAATAAACAAAATCGTCAAATTAAAATGACGTCATATGCTCCAACCAAAAGAAATTGATCAACAATAAACCATTTGTATGCATATTATTTAAAACAAAAGTTCACTCACAGATTTAGGCATAAGTCTGACGTCGATCCGAAGTCTCTTCAGCTCGAACCTCCTCACGTCCTGATCAAATGATACTATTAAATTCTAATCCCAATTTAAATCATAAAATTAACAAGTATGAATGAGAATCTAAATCGCTCTCCTTAGCCCACTTCCTCAAATTCTAAAAATGGTTCGGGCCGGACCCGTATAAAAGCCTTGACAATAAATTTTGATGGATTTACGCTAAATTCAAAGCTCCTCCAATAACCGATTTCTCATCGAACAACTAACAAATTAACCAATCCCCGATTAATTCCAAACCTTATCAAAAACTCCTCCAATACTCACAAACTTAACATTATTAAACTCAGTGTTGTTGGTATATATACCGTAAGCATAAGCAACGACCGAGTAGACCGTTCACCGGCGACGAAGGGTCCCGCCCCCGACATACTTCCTGTAAACCGACATCCAGGCTACCTCGCCATAGTGAAAGATTATCGGTACCACATCGGGAAGGTGCTCCTCCAAGCTCCACAAGAAGACATCATGATAAGATAAATGTATAGTTTGTCCCACATCGAAAACATAATATGTGAGGGAACCTTCCTTAGCTATAAAAGGAAGTCTTCCCATATGTAGAAAGGACTCTCTGGCTCTCTGTCTGGCTGACTGAATCTCTCCCTCCCGATCCCTACTCACTCCATCTCGGAGAGCTCTTGTAACACCAAAGGCCTATTGACCATGATAGTTGATTCGTAAGTAGACGTAGTCATCTCCTCCGATGGCATAGTGAATCACTATATGTCTGTCTCTCGTCCATGATCATTAATTATGTTCTACCGTGATTCTACATAGTCTCCGGGATTATGCAGAAACACTCAGAAAAACCCTTCAACACGGCGGCGGCCGGCGATACTCCGACTACCTCCAATGTCCATCAAAATTTGACACAACATTCCTCTCCACACGCATAACAACTTTCTTAACTAGCACAAACACCAATTCCAAGCCTAGATAGGGTAATCGAATTAAAACATTAAAAGGAGCCCTAGAATTTCAACTCACCGATTCTCCTCACCTGAAGCGAAATTGATTGATTCCTTCTAGGGCAAGGATACTGGGTTGAAGACCTTTAAAACCATATAAAGAGTGCTCGGATTGGTGGGCGGAGGAGGAAGTTCCAACAACGGAACACCACTGTGCAGTCGGAGCTTTCAAGCGGGATTTCTCTCTCATGGCAGCGCTAGGGAGGCTTCCACCGGTCCAAGAGAAGAGAAGAGACGATGGCCGACCGATTGAGACCGGTGCGACGGCCCAGTTCGGCCGGACGACGTCGGACGACGGTGAAGAAAATCCGGCAGGGAGAGAGAGATAGAGAGAGTCGGGAGGGAGGAGAGAGAGAAGAGAAAAGTGTTTGGGCTTTTCCCAAACCGGTTCTCAACCCAAAACCTTAAAACCCAACTCTAAAATCACCCCAATAAAAATATACCTAAATACATTTTTACTAACAAAAATTTACATTTTTTACCGCTTTCAACCATTTTTCCTACGTAAAATTTTCCCCATAATAAACGTCTTACTAAACATCTCTAGGGTCTTAGAAACTATAAAATCATTAACGAAGACGGTAAAAACTCCTGCTAACATCGGGATGTGACAGAATTGTGTTTGGATACACCAAATCCTTTAAGCCAGAAATGTCCAGATCTTCTTACTCAAGTGTATTTGTCTCATCTCCTGAACGGCTCATTAGTAGAATCCGATTACACCTCTCCAGTATCTCAGGTGAAAACACTTTCCAGTAAATTGACTGCCTAACCCAAGTTGGTACTGTCAAGTATTTTACTCCTTCGCAGGCACCGTCCACAATTGGTTCCGCAGCTTCTTTGACAGGCAGTACAGGCATTAAGCTCATTTCAGCCTAAACAGGAATCAAAACCAGAAGTTAATGAGTATTGTTGAAATTTAACAAGTGAGGAATTAAATTAACCCCATTTTGCTCAGTAACCAAAAGAGGTGCTTACATCTCTCAGTTCTTGATCTAATACCAGTCGGCCTTCCTTGTTCAGGAACTTTCCTCGAGTCATTTCTGATTCAACAAGCCCTGGAGTCACAATTGTTATTCCAACTTCATCCCCAGTTTCGACTCTCAAAGTCTCATAAAAGCTTATCACTGCTGTTTTGCTAGCCTGAACCCAATTTAGAATTAGAACTATCAATAAGAGATTTTAGTACTGAGCTTGGTACTGTTCTAACTTACACTATACATGCTTAGACGTGGTGTGCGCAACCATCCAGCAGCGGATGCGATCCCTATAATCCTCCCTTGGCTCTGTTTAAGGTGAGGAATAGCGAAATAAGAGCTGTAAACTGAACCCCAAAAGTTGACGTCCTGTCAAAGAAAGTTGATCACTTATCACAGGTACAGCTTACAAGTTACAAGCATCTGGATTTTCCTCCTCATAATTCCTTGATTTGTAGTCAGTTAACAAAATGTTGAAGGTGTGTGAAAATGAGTGGGTAGAGTAATTACCATGGCTGGTGCTAGTTTGGTAACATCAGGTGTTTCTTCAAACATGCAGATGGGAGCAATCCCAGCATTATTCACTAGGTGATCCACTGCGATCAAGCATAGGTAAACACGATATATATGTGTAAACTGAGAAGATAACAATTGAAAGGAATAGAGCTATTGATAGAGTCTACAAGACTTACAGCGTCCAAAGTGATTCACTGTCACATCAACAAAGCGCTTACAATCTTCTACCTTGGAAACATCTGCAGGAATGATTAGAACGTCTGGTGAGCCAATCGACATGGCTCTGTTGGCAACGTGTTGGAGTCGATGTTCTCTTCTGGCAACAAGAGCTAGACAAGCACCTCTTCTAGCGTACTCGTATGCCAGATGCTTCAAGAATAATCAAAACCAACATTAATAGATTATATATAAAAGAAAATGGATGAATGGATGATCATGCAAAGATCAGCATATATATTGTTTATGATGGTTCTAGATATGTATATATGTATACCTCGCCTATGCCGGAGGATGCTCCGCTTATGAGTATGACTTTGCCGGCCACGTTTTCGCAAAACAGCTGCTTTATGATCGACAGGAGGAACTTGAGAAACAGATATGGTGGAAGAAAGAAGAGCAGCAAGGTGAGACCGATGGGAGGAAGCAGAATGTTCAGTAGTGTGTTAATGATATCCATATCTTGTACAGAAATAGAGTAGCTAGAGCAGGAGGTTTACTACGTTTTGCATTTTATTGTTATCCAAAAATGAATTAGTCTATAAGAGTAAGAGTTCCGCAACGTAGCAACGTTGCATGGAGAAGAAGCAACACGTATTATAAATTTCGGGGTGAGCTCATCGATCAGCACCGCTTGAAAGAGAAACTTTATATATATCTCTATGGATGGACAATAAAAGTTAATTCTGCTTCAGATTTCATTTCCTTCATTTGTGAGTTCTTTTTTTTTTTACCTTGAACTGACAAGATATACAGGTCTAGCTAGAACTTCCATATTCGATCTATGTGATAGCGTTCGATCGAATATAGAGTTTTACTTCTTATTTCTTACACATTGATTTAAAAAAATGTTTCTCCTAATTTTCTTTGTTTGCGGAAGTCCTTGGCCTTTTGATCGAGTCTGAATGGGTAATGCTCTCGAGTAGCTGAGGACAGAAAACCCTAAGCCAAAATGCGAACCGAATCCACGACGGCTCCGTCAGGTCCATGTCTCCACGGCAAGCACTGTCAACAATTGCCTTCGCACACACTTCTGTTGACTGACTCGGTATCATGTCTGAATTAACCTAAGCAACAATAATGCAATATTACATATAAAACATATATAACCAACCATGTATATACTACATATGTTCTACTACCAAACTATTTACTTACTTGAGATTGAAATTCGGGGGTTTCTGTCATTTCAGACTGAACCACTCCGGGACTCACAATCGTGATCCCCAAATCAGAACCTATTTCAGCCCTCAATGTCTCAAAGAAGCACGTTTGGGCTGCCTTGCTTGCCTATATAAGTATACACACACACACACACAATTAATATATCACATCAGCTTCTAGTTATTTTATCACACTAAGCAATTAGCTATAAATTAATAACATAATTGAAAAGAGTATATATAAATGCCAAGTACGAGACCCATTTCTTACGTTGTAGAAACTCAACCTTGGTGTAGAAAACCATGTTGCAGATGAAGAAATCACAACAATCTTGCCTTTGCTTTTTCTCAAGTATGGAATTGCAAATTTGGTGCAATACACTGACCCCCAGAAATTAATGTCCTGCAAATCAGTTGAAGTAGTAAAGTAAATATGATGTGAGTGCATAGATGTACGTATATCTTGTGCATGCAAAATATTACCATACCATAATTGATTTCGGAGTAGAGAACTCATTACAATCTTCAAACAATCCAGCTTGTGTAACCCCGGCATTGTTCACCAAATGGTTCACTATTATATGCATGAAAACAGTTCATCCACAAATCAGCACAAAAACACATGTTTAATTGCAGCTTTGACATTGAATTATTGATCATCATATTTCTAGTTCGATATATAGCCAGCATATTCAGATGTTCTATATATATGAAAGGTACGTACGGGTGTTTACTTACATTGACCAAAGTGATTCACAGTGTCATTAACAAGTCGGTTGCAGTCTTCAAGCTTGGAAACATCAGCTAGGATCATAATGGCATCAGGAGAGCCTAGCCGTCGAGCTTTATCCACCACTGCTCGAAGACGGTCATCTCTTCTGGCTGCCAATGCCAAACGAGCTCCTCTCCTACCATACTCATAAGCCAAATGCTTTTGGAGTAGTTGCATTGCAAATTAAATAACGTTAATTAATTACTTGTATCATTTTGGATAAACAATTTTCGATTGGACTTATTCATTTTCATGGCGCGATCGAGTTTTAATCAATTAATCAATGAATAGTGGCGGAGCTAGCCTAGTCTTGACTAGACTAGGCTGGAGCCCAGGTGAGAATCTGAAGTCAAGAGAAAAAACTACATCATGCTATTTTTTCTTCTTCATTTTTCTTACATCATGCTCATTTTTTTACTCTTTCCCATAATACAAAGAGAGAAAATCTGAGAAACTAAAACAATTCAGCAAGGAGAAACTCGGAAAAGAGTGTGTGTTGGAAGAGATATGCATGTTGGCCATGCAAGTATGCAATGGATGCAAACATCTGTAAAAGTTGAGAGAAAGATAAAAGATAGGAGCTAATTGCCTGATTACAAAACCCTAACACACACATGTAGATATCTCAAACCCCAGATAGGAGCTAATTGCCTGATTACAAAACCCTAACACACACATGTAGATATCTCTGTTTTGGCCACGATCCTCAGCGCGCGGAGCAGAGGTTTCTAGCAGACAAAGAGATGGGAGTGTTGCGGGCGTGCCACCTCGCGGACGAGGAAAAGGTTTGATGGGGGGTGCGCTTGACTTCTTGATCAGGCAGAAAAGGGGGTCACAGGTGTCACCTCAGAGGATGATTTACGAGCACAAGCGGGTCGATACTCACGGCGACGCGAGCAGAGCAGTCACAGGGAGTTCGGAGAGAAGCGGGGATGCAGAGTCCTGAGAGCTCTGGGGAAAGAGCCTAAGCGGCGGCGCTTAGGGTTTGGGTTTCGAGGAAGGCTCGAAGGGAACTGGGTTTCAGTTGTGTTTGTTTGAGAGTTGTCTCTGAGTTGTTGTTGTAAAAGTTGTGTGTCCTTTTTTGAGAGCTTTCGAACCCTTTATATAGTGGAGCTTGACTTGCGGCAGAAGAGAGAGATAATCCTACTTCAAGTTGGATTCGGAAAACCTAATAGCACAAGGGCACTGTTTCGTCCATGCGAACCAACCATCTTGTGACACATGTCCAGTTCGCACACTTCATTCCGCGCTGCCAACTGTAGACTCCTATGCGAACTGGAATTATGAGCATCCTCATCTCGCGGGCTGCTACAGGGTGCTATCTCGCGTGCTTCTGTAGCTCGTGTCCATTTCGCGGGCTATTGCAGCTCGCGAGCCTTAAAAGGGCTTTTTATATTTAATGGGCCACAGGGGTTGGCCCGAAGCATGTCAAAGACTTGTAAAAGTCTTCAACGTTTGTCGTGGTGCGCACGGGCTCCGCATGTCGCTTCCTCGCGAAGTACTCTACGCGAGCTAGTTCGCCAGCTCGCCTCGCTTCGCCTACGCGGAGGGTTCATCTGGATTGGCAATCTCGCTTCGCCTCGCGGACTGGCAATCTCGCTTCGCCTCGCGGAGTGTTGAATAGTAATTCCGCGCGAAGGCATTCCGCGCGCGAGCTAATTAATGAAGAACTGCGTAGTCCGCCTATGTCCATTCCGCGCGAAAGCTAAGTGTTTCAATTCGCATGCAGTTCGTTCCGCGCGAAGTCTAACTTAGCTCGCGTGGTCTCACTGGCGAGCTATCACTTGTAAACTTGGAGAAACTCCACCTCGCCGATATGACATGGTCCAAGCAATAAATAAATAATTAATATTTACATAGACATTTACTGTCCAGTAAAATATTAATTCAGGCGTAAACAATCTCAAACCCCACTCCATCTTACACCTCATGTTTTTTGGTCGAATACTCCATCTTACACGTAATACCATTGAAGCTTTGCGGCCTCATTTTATAAGATTTAGTTAGACTTTTTGTAAAAATTTCTCACACAATACTTCAAGATTCGTTAAATTTTTTTGGTGTTACAGTCAGCCCATGTAAAAATTGAATCCTGGCTCGATCATTTTCTATCGTTGGTTTACATGTTAGAAGGAGTAGAAGCATGGGTAGTCTGTGATCGTAGAACCACAAGATATATCATCCATGGAGAGAGATCAATTGGACAAGATAATGAGAAAATTATCTGACCGTCGACATATAGTGAAGTGTTCATTATTTATTTATAGGCCAGGAATCAATTACCTCGCCGATTCCTGAAGATGCTCCGGTGATGAGGATAACTTTTCCAGCAACGTTTTCAATGGATTTAGAGCGATATACGAAACGAAGAAACTTGTAAATCAGAAAGGGTGGCAGAAAGAAAACCAATCCAGTGAGTGTTAGTAGAGGCACTACTAGATTCAGCACATTGTGATTCAAATTCTTCATAGTCTCTCTCTCTCTCTCTCTCTCTCTCTCTCTCTCTCTCTCTCTCTCTCTCTCTCTCTCTCTCTCTCTCTCTCTCTCTCTCTCTCGCGTATATATCTTGGCTGGACGTTATGCACAATGGTGGTGTGTGCAATGTCTATACATTCTTGCTGCTGTGTTTATAACTTCATACTCTTGTCGTTGGTTCTCTTTGTTGTTTAGTTGATGCCATTTCTGTTTTGGGGTTTCTATGATTTGGTGCTGCCATATGTAGTAGCGGACGATCCCATTTTTTGTACTCAGGTGTCCATATAGATTATTGAAGTGTGTTCTATAGATTTTGAGACTTGAGGTAAGGCTTTATTCCCCATTAGCTCTATAATTCGAATTATCTCATATCATTACTAAATGATTGGGCCAAGATACAAATATTTGGTGAAATTGCTTATCTGGACCCTCTTTCAGTGAGGCCCAATCAAAAGTTAACCCCGATTTAGCTAGGTCAAAAATTACCACCGGTTTCCCTTTCCCTTATCAACGCCTCTCTGGCCACATCATGTTTCTTGTTCTTCCTTTTCTGCAGTACGCTCATTCTGGAGGTCTGGAATTTTTTCTTACTGTGTGTAATATTTTGATTGCATGATGGCTGGGTTTTGCCTTTCAATTTAGGGTACTTAATTCCCAAGTGTGACTGCTCCTCCCTCATAAACATGCTCTATTGTTCGTCTCTCCATCCCTTTGGTGGACCATGTTTATGTGAAGCCTTTGGAATTTTATTTTCTTCTTTTGAACTAATTGTTTCTCTGAACTTGTAATTCAGGATGATACACTTGCATTCCTGAAGTACTGCTGGTAGCAGATGCCATTGGCACTACATCTTCGATCTGGTAATTCCGCTGAGAGTAGCCTAGGAAGAAGATCTAGAAAACTATATACGCTTAGGAAGAAGCTTCAAGTTTGAACAACTGGCAAATGCAGGAGTCAGTAGTAACTAGTAACCCTGGCATCTTTTTTAACATGTCTCTCAACTATTCTGTTGGCATTACTTGCCTAAATGCAGTAGAAAGCCTGTTCAAAAAAAAAAAAATGCAGTAGAAAGTACTCTTCACTGCATGTGGCCTGTAGAGTATAGTAACTTCATCTATTTGTATCCACTTCCAACACACATTTATATATATGAAACATCACATACACAGCCTAATCACAAGACTTACATGCACATCAAATCCTTTATTGTCACCCATATCTATATCTACAGATAGAACCCAAAGAGCTCGCCTATATACAAAGCGAGGTAGAAAAACAAAAACAGAAAAAGAAAACACACGTCTGTAAATTTACTGAAACCATAACCCAGTTGCTTCAATCTGTCTTGATCTCAGGACTGTGGAGGGAGTCAGGGTACAAGACATTCTTCACGCCAGTGTAGTCCAAGATTTTTTTGCCGGGTGCTTCTTTAGCCGGGGCTCCAGGCCTAACCATGTGGGAAAATTTGAAACCCCATTCAAATAGCTCAGGGCAGAACACCTTCCACATATATACGACATTCCACCACCTTGGCTCTGTCAAGCACCTTTGGCCACGACAGACACCGTTCACTATTGCATACGCGCAGTCTTGCACTCTCTCAACTGGCATTGCGCTGACTTGAACCTAGTCATCCAAACAGAATGCAAAAACAGTTTGAACTTTTAACAAGAGGAACACAATATTTATTCATGAAAATATTGTAGGAAAGAGTAGGGTAAAGGTAGCTTACATCCCTCATTTCTTGATCTACGGTCATCCTGCCTTCAGTCGACAAGTATTTGCCTTTGTTCATCTCGGACTCTATGTATCCGGGAGTCACGATTGTAATATGAACTTCTGGCCCCAGTTCGACCCTCAGTGTCTCAAACATGCTTGACATAGCTGCTTTACTTGCCTGGTCATTATAATCATGTTTGTTATACTCGTACATACAAGACAGAATTAGGTACACCAAAGGAACCTTATGGCAATAAAAGCACTTACATTATATATGCTCATTCTTGGCGCAGGCAACCATGAATTAACGGAAGAAATCGCCACTATTCTACCTTTGTTGTTTCTGAGGTGTGGAGATGCAAAATGAGTAGTATAGACTGATCCCCAGAAGTTCGTATCCTGCAAGTTGCAGGAACCAGGTTTGGATCAACTTCTTGAATTGGTTGTTACATCATTCCGACTCTTTTGATTACTGTTTAACATACATTACATAGAACTACTTCCTCTTACTAGACTTGCATACTAGACAAGACATCATAACTTTTGTATTTGTAAATTAACCTGCATCAGACTCATGTGATCATTCATGGATTATCTAGCTACTAGCCACTATTATAAAACTGAGAAAGAAACATTAGTGAGACAAACATATATGATATATGGTGTTATATAGTACACTTACCATTATGGATCTGAAATTTGTGATATCGGTGGCCTCTTCCAACATGCTAGAAGCAGTGATCCCAGCATTATTCACCAGATGATCCACTGCATCACACACAGACACACACATCGTAAAGATGCCCAAAAAGATCAATCCCATGAATACTAATATAATTTTACAAGTTTTTCCCCCGTCGAGTACATTAGAAAAACTAATTATCTGCATTTAGCAATGCCATTCTAAATTCGAGGCGATCAGCTTTATAGAAGAAAAAAAAATATCTGCAACTGCACGAATTTGATCTACCCCGTAGGAAGGCAATATATCCTAGCTGATATATATAACGAATTACAATTTGGAAAATAAAAACATAAAAAACCAAACTTATGAGCTGCACATATACTTACACCTTCCGAAGTGGCTGATAGTTTCATCAACAAGCCTCTTGCAGTCTTCAGCCTTTGAAACATCAGCCACAATCATAATAACATCTGGACAGCCACAATTAAATGCTCTATCAACGACTTTCCTCAGTGCGTTTTCTCTTCTGCCAACAAGGGCCAATCGTGCCCCTCTCCTTGCATACTCATAAGCCAAGTGCTGCACCAAATCATACCCCAAAAAAACAAACTTAACATCATCAATGGATCATAATATACCTAACAAACCTCCCAGCTAATGTGTTTACCTCGCCGATACCGGAGGAGGCACCAGTGATGAGGACGACCTTGCCGGAGACATTTTCGCTGAAGATTGTGCTCAAGAGAGAGGTGAAGAACCTGTAGAGATAAAGCGGCGGCAGGAGAAGCAAGAGGGAGAAGAAGGTGAACGGGGGAGCTGAGAGGTTCAGGAATGTGTGGATAAGACCCAACATGGTTTTGGACAAAGCTGAGCTGCTGCAGATGATAAACACGGAGCTAGAAAGCTGAAACGTTGAAGATAGAGCTGGGGACTGGGGGTTTTATAAGCATTTTGCATAGAGTGTTAGCAAGTGCCAGAAGGAAGAAGGTGGTGGCAGTGTTGCAGTGTAACCTTGGGACACGTGGTGGAGACATTCCTTAGGGTGACGGCATTGTAGAGATAAACACTCCCTAATTTTGCCGCTTTCTTTTCCTTGGTTTTTTTCCGAGTAACATGAAATGAACACGATCTATATGCCCGGCATCAAAAAAATAATAATAATAATAAAACACTGATCAATATGCCTTGGGTTCTCACCTACATCGGCCCTTAGGCTTTCATTCTCACTATCTACATCAGCCCAAACAAATTGTCACTTATGTTTTATAGCTAAACAGTGATCAAAATATCAATTGAAGTGACTCTTTATTTTAATTTTTAGTTATCTCATTTTTAAATAGAAAAAAGGACAAAAGACTCGATTCTTTGTTCTTTTTGTAAGTGAAAACATTCCTTAATTTAATTTCATGCAATTTGTAAGTTCATTTACACTACTTTTTCTTCATATAATAAATGATAAACTCAAAACTAACTAAAATATTGATAACCGGTTTGGTTAAAATTTAAATAAAAAATGACTAGTATTGTTAAAAATACTATAAAAATGTTACAATTATTGGCGGGTACGCTCTCATCTTGGACATAGTAATTTACGAATTTTCAAACACTCTTATCAATCCGACGACGTAAAGAGGACCAGAGTGAGGATCATGATAACTCATTGTCTTAGTTGACAGTTAATAAAAGGGATACGGGCAACATGGTTTTCATAATCGGTAATTGTACGTCTATGCTTGCTGAGGTAATAATTGATAATTCTATCATGTCATAATCCTTTTATCCAAGTCCTAAAATTGTTTTTTTTTTTTTCATTATTATGTGGGTTGTTTTCGATTTCTTTTGATTACTTTCTCATGTACTTTAATTTGTAATGTAAAAACTGTATTGAATTTTTCTTCATGTTCCAACCCTTTTTTCTTCATGTTTAATTGAAAACCATTGTAAGAAAGATAATTGGCAAGTGATGCACCTAAAATAAAGAAATCCTTACAATCACAATGGTTTATCAAAGGGGCTGAAGAAAATGTCTAAAATGTCCCTATTGTATACAACTTAAAGAGATTAAAACATGAATAATTTAGATATTTTTTTATAAAAAGTGGGACAGAGGTGTGGATTGTAAAAAGAGGTGTGTAAATTTCACTCCCTTTTATCAATACCAAAAATGATATTAGTTGGACAGTAACACAAGAGATTCAGGGGTAATCCAAGTTGAATTGTTATGCATGCTAATAAACATAAAGAAAACAAATCACATAAGACTAATGAAAATAAAATATTGTTTTAGAGATTTTTGGTTTTGAAATCAAATATTAATTTAAAAAACTACCTAGGAACCACTCCTCACCGCTACACAATGACTAAATGTACGAGTGATGTTCTCACACAGCTCTCCCCGTAAGCTGTTGAGGTCTAATAGTTTAGAAATAAGGCTAGACAATGTTGGTACTGATGTTGTCCTAGTCCTCACCAAACTAACAGTAGACGATGACTACACTCATATATTTTCTTCATTCAGATATCCTTGCTCAAAGCTAACACAAGGATGTGTTTAGCTTAACCTGCTAATCTTTCATAGTTAGTATGTTAAGAGAATGTTGCTTTTAACTTAGACTCTACAAAGAGCCAAGAGTGATGTCCTCATCACACAGCTCTTATCTAGAAGATTAGGCCTAATTAAACCCTCAACCCCATCGTGTGATTGCTAGAATTGTGAGGATTAATGTCGTTCTAACCATGTTTACCAAAAATTAATTTTCACTGCATACGCCCTTGCCAGCTTCACGTACTACTCTCTAGTTGCTATTGCCAATCATGATACCAATGTCTTCCACTCTTCCCAATTTCTCATTTGTGATGTAAATGCTTTTTATCCAAAAACTTATAGCAGTGATCATTCAAATCGTTATGTTTCTGGTCTCTAGTCTCTACCACTTCGATCTTCAGCTTCTAAATAGTACAAAGGTCAGGATATGTGGCAATTCAATTTAGAATTGAAGAAGCAATGAATTTTGTACGGGAACCCAGTCTCTCGCTCCTAGCTTGTTATGAAGTGGCCATTCATTGTCATAAACAGTTAAACACACATGATAGAAGGAGTTCTTCTCGAGATAAAAGTCCCACAAGTGAAACTCTCTCTGGTTTACATAAAAACAGATCATATATAGGTCATCTCCACCCATTATCACTGAACTTTGGGTCGGATGCTTTCACTTTAACATTACAGTTAAAGAGCATGCAATACTGCTAGTCTGAAGCTCAATGACCACAAGTGCCCTTAAATCTAAACTAGTTAATTTCCTTTATTCACTATTACAAAGTAGCAGTAGTTCATATCTCCTTCTTTCATTGACCCTTGCAATGAAATCATCGGCTCTTTTGTTGAACTGCTCTTCCTCAGGCAAGCTGAGCTCTTCATCTTCGTCATCTATATCATCTTTCACCTCATCCACTACTAATCCCTTCCTTAGTTCTTTACATCCTTTTCCTTCTATAACTTGATCTCCATCTCCACAAGAGCTCATCTTCAGTAGTACCCTTTTGTCAACAAGAGAGTTATTCAGTACTACCCTTTCTTCCACATCACAGGTTACCTTTTCGGGTTCCTTCTCTTTGTATGTTGAAGAGGGCTGAAACCGTTGGCACCTTTTGACATTTTCCTCGTATTCAACATGAATATTAGGTGCAGAAGATACCGTGGAAAAGATTTTGGACTCCCCTACAAGGGCAACAACAATGAGGTTTCCTAGTATGAACACGAACTTGGAGCTCAGGAAGACTGAGCTCATCATTCGCACAAAACTAAGGAAAAAACCCTTGATGGAAGAAAAAAATGAAGGAAACCACAAAGGGCTAGAGCAAAAAAGACAGCATGTTAATGCTGCCAAGCAATAAAAGAAGAGATTGATCAAAGGCTCATGTTGATGCTTCTTGTGCTTGTTGATGGCTTGAAACTTCAGAATCTTGATGGGAATGGGATCCATGATATTGAGGTTAAAAGGCCAAAGGGGCTGGTGGTAAATATTTCTGATAAGGTGTAGGTTCAAAGGCCAATGTTAGGCAACTTGAAGGAGATTTAATTTCATTTGCCTGACCATTAACAATTGCAAAATACTGGTTTATATAGTGGGTGAAATGGGGTTACTTTGGTAATTAGGATTCCTCACATACTCTACTTTGTGGTTTACTTTATTTGGGAGGGTGACTTTTCAAAAGTCTTATGGAGATTGATTGGTGCATATTGGTTACTTTTGTTTGTCAGGTAGCTCTACTTTTTCCCCTGCTTCCACGTTTTTAGTTGTAATTAACTAAAACTTAATATTAGTGTTAAGTGTTAATTGTTGTATGTAGAAACTTGTTATACAGTTAACTGTGTTTTCCTCAAACATAAATTCTGGGTTCATGCCTTCATGCTATCTATCTTACACAGAACAAACTAGAAGCGAAATGATTTGTCAAGGTCTAAGCATGCATGATCTGTTTGATTGATTACAGGAGCATGCTTAACTTGTAAGTCTAGCTTCCTTGATCTGTTGGCTATATATTGATATTGTGCTAATGAATCTGGGTAATTAGGAATGCTAAGCTAAAAATATATATCTATAATGTATATTTTAGGATATATTCTCTTTATTAAAGAAAGAGCTCCACATAAAAAGCATATGTATGATTGTATCTCCTTAATCTTTTGCCGGAGTACTGTTTGATTGATTAAAGAGCTTGTTGTTAGCTTTTGCTCTCATAATTCTTCGACAATGTTGAGTGGAACAAAAAAGAGAGGAACCTATAGCAGAGGGATATGGGAATACGTATGTATGTCTCGCTTGGGTTACCATACATAGTTGTAATCTTGTTTCGACGTTTCTTCAGTACTCAACTATCGAACACAGCCTCTCCCCTTTAGCTAATGAAAGCTCCAAAACTATATATTAGACGTGTAACTGTGTAAGATCTTAATTCTGAGATGTTGAAATCTGGGGATTGAGACATCGAGTTATATAATATAACTAAGACATGTATGTTCATGGTGTTCTGTGAGTAGTGCAAAGATATACTGAACAAATGATAATCTAAAATAGAGAAGAGATACACATATGGCTTCTAAAATAAAAGGAATCAGTGCTGTAATCCAACACAGAACTTTGATAAAGCATAAGATATAGTTTGTTTAGAAACATTAACCGAACTTGGTGCCTAATTTGCTCGCTAATGCCAGATATTTGTACTAATTAACTAGTTAATTGACTCACTTTGTTGTATTATATAACTAATATGAGAGAGAGAGAGAGAGAGCATTAGCAGTTTCTTAATCCTTGTTCTTGAGGAAACGAATAACTGTTTTATAAAAGGTACGTGTGCATGGAGGTTTGTCTAATCCCATGGTGATTCTTTGTAGATTTACACAGGTACACCACAGTACAGAAGGACCAAGATCTGTTAAATAAGCACAACTGGTAAATGAAAGATTTGATACAGGTTGAAAAGCTGTTATCACAGATATAAAGAGATCATATCCCAATTCCTTTCACACACATGAATTGGGTTATGGATGTATTGAAGCATAGATTAATGCCTTTCAGCACATGGAAGGATAACAAATTGCTTGGCCATTCCCCTAATTTTTCTTTAGATTTGACAAGGCTTTCTCTTTTCTGGTTATGATTTGTGTTAGTTGCATAGGATTGCACCACATAACGTGGAAAGGAAAGATGATTCCTTGATGAACAGCTGTTGGGTTTGTGCTCCCCAAAATACAGAGAACAACAAAAAATATATGAAATTTGTAACAAAAACACCTCTAAATAAAGAAGTCGCAGCTGCATGCTGGCACCGAATGCATGTTTCCTCCTGATACCTTCAATTGTGTATCTTACAAAATTTTGTCATCTGATTCGGGGTCGGGGATAGACCATACCAGTGACGATAAATTATGTAGTCAACAAATCAGTATCCTATAAATCTCTACACTCTTTTCATAATATCCTGTTGTCTATGATTTCACCTAATGCATGTATTCCGGTGAACAGCCGCTTTCTCCTACTTCACTGCTATTGCTATGTACAGAAGCTTCATCTATTGCTTCAGTCTCAAGCGTCCCAACCGAGATTGTAGACACATGATGGGCTCTTATTCCTCCCCTTTCTTCCCCTTTTTCGAATTTTCGGCAAAAGAGAACACCCATATCAATCTCTAGAGAAGTCGCATCTGTATTTGTATATATTGTGCAAGAACCCCTGTGACACAGAAGAAATTAAACATTCAACTTTAATTAGTTGGGGCTCTATTCTACTTTCACATCACATTTGTAGAGTGGAACCGGTACGACTTATGAGAGGCTTGCAAGCCTCTTCCATTGCTTTGGTATTAGATCATTAGGCGGATTAGGTAGTGAATTACTTATGAGAGAGACTTGCATAAAGCCTCTTTCATTGCTTTCATATTAGATCAAGGCAATTAGGCAGATTAGGTAGTGAATTATCATTAATAAAGTGCGCATTACAAACTAATAAAGAGTTCACTGATAGATGTGGCTCAACTAAATACGAAGGTAGTCACAAAGCCTCAAAGTCTTGGAAATTATACACGATGGGTTAAAAAAGTTCAGCAGAAACAGGTTAAAGGCCGAAAGTAGAAGATTGAAGAAGAAGAGTGGTCCTTCTCTGCTTTTCTTTTTAGTAAGCTTCTTGCTCTTCCTGCACAAATAGCCACAAAAATTCCAATTCTTTTCAATAAAATAGTTTAAAGCAACAACATAATTGTAAACATCAATCTCAAAAGCAGTACACACCACACACACACATAGTTGAGATTTCAAAACAGAAACAACTATATCCTAATATTATCGCATTCTGTCTTTCAACACTCCAAGATCACCAACTTGTACAAGGAAATCAATAAGGATAAGATTGTGAAACCAATCAAACAAAAGGACCAAAACTGCAATTGTTCCTCTTAAGATATTATCAAATTGTGAGCAGACGAGTGAAGTGAACTTACATTCTTGGGGGTCATGAACTGTACGAACTTGTTCTTGCCTTTGCCGTTTGGGGACTTGCTGGATGAATCATGATGGTCTTTACCTCCTCTATGCCTGAGGATTTGCTCCCTCACATATTTCTCATACAAGAAAGCTGCTCCTTTGAACTGTGGTAGAACCAACCATGCCACAAACACAAGCTTCACTTCATACCAAATTGGTAACCTACAATTTCACCACCAATAAATCAACCCACAAAACTAACCAAGTTTGGAACTTTATGATTGTTTCATGATTAGTTCTTACCATTCTAGAGCGGGTTGGATAACCATCTCCAAGAGAGTGAGGAACGAGTAAATAATCCAATAAGCAAGCCACTGCTCATCATCTAGCTTTGATGTGCTCTCTATGGCCATCACTGATGCATATCTATAATCAAATTCCCACAATAAACAGAATTTTAAGTTCATTAATCAACTGGGTTTCCATTAAATAAAGATGGAAGCTTTATAGGACAAATTAAGAAAAATAAATAAACTTGTCTCAAGACTGATAGAGTGGGATTGCTTACAAAGGGTAGAGCAGCTGCAACACAGGCCTGCAAGAATTGAAAACAAATTAGGGAATTACAAGATAAACCCAGAAAATAACATCAAGAAATTACACAGCAAAAACAATCAAATGTGGGGTTTTAATTAAGATTCATACCCAGCAAGAGAGTGAAGTTGCGTAAGGAAAGTCCAGCCTTTTCCCATTGTTCTTATGTTTCTTTAACTTTGTGGGTTCAAACTTGAAGCAAGTAAACACGCCAAGCAAACTCTTGAAGAGAGACTGAGACTGGTTGTAGAAACTAGACTGTCAGTGAGAAAAGGATTGGGGATTGAGAGCTATGAGCATGGAGACAAATGGAGATTTTTGGAAGGGTGTTGGGGGCAAGGTTTAAGCCTACCAATTTATACATGGGAGAGGGAGGGACACGTGGCGAGAAACGAGCTAGGGTACCGGATTCTGGCATAGACGTGTCGAGGTGGATTAAGAACCGGCCGAGTGCTCAGGTGCGTCACGTGCCTCCTTGGAGCCCTTGGGCTTTGCCATCTCCTCAAATGACGCAAATGGCTTTGTGCTTTGCCCTAGACACAAGCCACGTGTCCATGTGTGATGTCAGAGGTCGGTGACAGCTGCCGGACGATGAGGGTCCAAAGTCCCACTCGGACAGAAGGGGACACGTTTTTCTTTGTATGAGGTCGGCAGGGGACGGATTATTCTAAGTGTGTAATGATTAATCTTAAGCTCCGTAGTTTAGGGATTTCATTTCATTCTTCATTAAGGTTTCAGATCCTATCATGGGAGGGCAGGGAGGCTGCCTCTTACTTGGGCTCTATTCCTTGGAGACTTCATATAACATGATCTTGGCCATTACATGTCTATGCAATTATTTGAATCTTCCATAGCTTGGTGCGAGTTTGATTGAGTTTTGTGCGCTCAAAACATAAATTGTTTATATATGACAACTCAGTTCTTTAAATTTAAACGGTTCTCTAGATGACACGTTCAAAAATGTTTCTTCAACCTGACGAGATAAACAAACTCATGTTTTTAGCTTATTTTTCTCATTTTGTAATAGTTATTTTAATCTTTCGAACGCTTCATTTTTATTATCTCTTCACATCCTTACGAGCATGTCTAACACTATTTCAACATTTTGTAAAAGAAAAAACAAATTCACCCTTTTAAAGAAAACAATAACATAATACAACTTAGTAGTAGTTCAATGTTCAAAGATGCACAAACATTTACATTCAAGCAATTCGCATCCCCTTGCCCCTAGTCGTTCAAGATGGCATTGAACTTTGATTACATGAAAACCTAAAATCCGTAACCTCCATTCTCATTTCTTTCTCACTTCCTTGTTTCATTGTTCTATGCAGTTGCCAACCTTCCAACCTCTGAAGCACTGTGGGTTTTATTATTAGTAGTAAACTGTTATTTTGAGTAAAACCAAGAAATCTCTACCTGCGCTTTTATCTGCATAATACAAACCACAAATTTATCAAAGTTTCATTACTGTCTAATATGAACCAAGCTATTGTTATAAGAGGCATCCCTCATTCGTAGCAGAACATATTAGGGGCAGAGTTACCTTGTAAACAATGCTAAAAAAGAACACCAAATTTAAGCCTATCTTCCTATTGCGTGTAAGCCATTGATGCAGAGAGACCCTCCTCACTAACAATTTTCTCCTCCACCCGCTGAAGTGGTTGAGCTGCAAAAACCCCACGTCCCTTCTCTTCCCTTAAACCCTTTTCACCCCACACGTTAATTTTGACACTAAATCCTTCCCTTTCCTCCATTCTTTGTGTCATATTATAGGAGATATCTTGTTCCTTCTAAAAGTGGTTACAACTACTAGCATTTTAAAATTTCCTTTAATTCTTCAACAAGGCAACAATCATCAACTGTTAGAAGAAGCTACAACACCACCCTCTTTTATCAAACTTGAACTTTGTTGGGTTTTATTATCTGTTTCATCTTTCACATACCAAATGAACACCTAGAGAAAATGGCATCAATGGCAGCGAGAATTAATGCCACGCAATACCTTTCAAGGCACATTTTCGATGCCAAGAAGAATGATGGTGTTGATATGGTCACCCAAATGGGATTTTATCCTTCGAGGGATAGGGAGATGATGACAAGCAAACATCGCAGATTTCCGGTCATGGCTAGTAGTCCTGTTAATCCGAGAAGTCATGTCGAAACCATCAACGGAAAGAAGATTAATGGGATTCATGTGGAAGAGGCTGATTCATTGTTAGGAAACAAGAGCATTGGTGCTGAGTTAGTTATAGATAGAGGTAGTGATGCATCTCTTCACTCATGTTTACATGGGAAATTTGTGGAGGATAGGTTTGTATATAGACAGACATTCGTTATTAGATCTTATGAGATTGGTCCTGACAAAACTGCCACCATGGAGACACTGATGAATCTTCTTCAGGTAAATTTTTGATTCGTCGGTCTTTTTCTCCTATATATGTAGCAAACTCTATTTCATGAACAACCAATGTGCTAAATTGCAGGAGACAGCTCTGAATCACGTAACAGGTTCTGGCCTTGCCGGAAATGGCTTCGGGGCTACTCGTGAGATGAGCCTCCGGAAACTTATTTGGGTCGTCACTCGCGTCCATATTCAAGTTGAGAGATACAGTTGCTGGTATGTATGTGATATGTGACTAATGCATTATATGATTTAATATTAGGGAACTAGTTCTCTTGCTGCATGCATATCTATGTTTCATTGTTAAACTGTAATAGGGTTTAGGGACTAATGCAGCAAAGATAAACATATTACAGGGGAGATGTTGTGGAAATAGATACTTGGGTGGATGCAGCAGGCAAAAACGGAATGCGCAGGGATTGGATTATCCGAGACTATCATACTCAAGAAATTATTACCAGAGCAACAAGGTGAAAATCTCAGTGGCTTTAATATGCATATCCTTTTGTAAACTCCCTGAACCTCATGGACTAATCTTGACAAGTAACTTTCTATGTTGTTTGATCTTATGCAGCACTTGGGTGATAATGAATAGAGAAACAAGAAGGTTGTCAAAGATCCCTGACCAAGTGAGACAAGAGGTAGAGCCTTTCTACCTAAATAGAGCAGCAATTGCCACTGAGAAAATCGATAAGGAGAAAATTGACAGGCTCACTGATGGAACTGCCGGGAGAATCCGATCAGGCTTAGCAGTAAGTCATATATCCTATGTATACAATATATACTAATCTGTTCAGGTTTGTTCACAGTTGATATTAACTGAATCTTCATCCCTTCCAATTTTCCTCAGCCTAGATGGAGTGACATGGATGCCAACCAGCATGTAAACAATGTGAAATACATTGGTTGGATTCTTGAGGTAACTTGTTTTTCTTTTCATCTGTTGCAATGTAATGGCTTAACTTCGGTAAAAATCTAACAAATGATATACTGTAGTGGTGGTTTCATCTTGGTCTCTTTGAAACAATTAATCTTACATGCTTTTAAGAAGAAAGAACACATAAACATGTAAAACTTTTTAGTGCTATAAACATAAATCAAAGTGGAGGATGTTGCATTCATTCATTTGCTTACATATCATTAGTATTTAATTAGAATTTGGTATACTAATGCGCAGAGCGTGCCACTCAAAGTATTAGAAGAATATGACATGACAAGCATGACTCTGGAGTTTCGACGAGAATGTAGGCAGTCAAATTTGCTAGAATCATTGACGAGCACAACAGCAAGTTTGGCTCATGAACATCATTGCAACAACAGCAACAACAACAACTCGATCAATCGCAGATTAGACCTCCAGTACACACACTTGCTTCGGATGCAAGCCGATAAGGCAGAGATAGTGCGAGCAAGAACAGAATGGCGTGGCAAACAAAAACATATATTGCACTGATATATGTACTTGAACTCAGATTGCAGATTGATTTTCACGCACTTCAATTTCTTTTATTGATTTTCAAGCGTTTTGAATTGCTAGCTAAACCCATCTGGGTTCATTTCCTTCACTATTTTTTCTTGTGCTTGTTGTATTTATTCATCAGGCTGTGTTACACTTTGCAAGTGCACTCTATGTTTGATAGTGCATTGCATAGGCGCAGTTGTCTCTTCAATTTATGTCAATGACATATACACTCACCATTTCGATCAGTGCTTTCGAATTTCGATCTTCCAAAACGCTTTCAGAGTTCTATCTGGTGGTCGTCAGTGTGTATTCATTATTCACATTCATCTTTACATGTTTTGGGCTTTAAAGGGCTATTGGGCTAAATACAAACTATGAGAAGGGACATCATCCGATACTGCCAATTGACTTTAATAGTCCATTATAGGCACTGTCTACCCGATAAGCCCAAAACAGCCTGCCAAAGTTTTGATATTCATTGCTCTGTACTTGGTTGGTCACTAACTGACCAAGGATTCATGCTCTAATAACCTTTTAGGAGTATAAAATGTCTTTAATAAACCATTTAGCTCGATCTTTCAATTTTTCTTTGGTTTTCTACTTCTGCAACGACAACCCAAGTTCTCATATGGTCAAAACTTTGCTCTCTTACTGGAACATATATAAAAAAAAATAATCTTTGTTGAAGATATGTACATGCATCGATTGATAATCTCTTTGTGTTTCATTTCTATAATTAGATAATAATTTACTAATTGGGATTTGATTATGTTCTTGAATAATAAGGGTTTTTTAGGGCTATTCAAGAAGATGGTGCTTGGGATTTGATTATGTTCTTGAATATTTATGGCTTTTTAGGGCTGTTCGAGAAGATGGATATAATACGTTAAAATTGAGAATCAAAAGTTTTATTTGTTTGCAAGCATGATTGCGTGGTTTGGTACAAGTATGATTGTGTGCTTCTTCATTTTTGTTGATAAATACCGATGGATTAAGGCGTGAGACTTTTATTATTTTGTTAGATTGTAGTTGTGCAGGACTCAGGAATGATTGATTAAAGCAACGTCAAAGATATTTCAAAAAGAAAACCAGAAGCAGCACTTTAAACTTATCGATATGATGAGTATCAGTTTCCTCTCAATACTGAAAGATTAGTCTTCATATCCTCTGTAATCATGTAGAGAATATAACTTAGATTGGAGGAAGGTATTGACCATGGTACTCCATTCTTGAACGTCAACAAGCAACATTAAGGTTATGGGGCTTACCAGTGAGTAGGAATCAAAGCCTCAAAGGGTGTGACAACGTATTTTCATAACTTCTGAAGATACAAGATAAGATTACAATACATAAATAGCGTGAGAGTTTGATAAGGGTCTTAATGACCTTTTATCTTCTTAAAATGTCAAGTTTCAACTAAGAAAGAAAACATAGTCATAAATCAACTTGATGATCAAAAAAGGGTTATTTCTCAATATTTTTGGTCATATTTGGTACATGTCGCCTCTTTTGGATTGACAAGCACAATTATTATGTTATTTGGTGAAACATGGCAATAACAGAGCCATCACGCAAACTCCAAACCAGGAAAGAGGAAAGATTGATCGACAAGAAGTTCCTCCACAGCTAGCAAAGCCATATATCTAATTTGTAGGGCAACCTAAACCTCAAAACTCCACCAAACTTTTCATGCATGATTCCTCAAAAGAAGAACTAGAGTCTCTGTTGACAAGAATATTCACTCGAAGCTTACAATCAGCGAGTGCAAAGAAACAGATACCTCTGAGTAGATATATTGCCATTTTCGTATACCAACCCTAAGCTAATCTAAGCTGCTTTGAGTACGTCGTTGAGATTCGAGAAGACATGTGAGCAGGAATGATTAGAGAATTACATCCCAATAACGTTCCCCATCTTCGTCTTTATAATTAGGGCCACTACATAATGCAAATACCAATGACATAAACAATGATCGTATCCTACCTGATATTCTGTTTACCTCCATTCTTTATCTGATTCCATCGTACTCGGTGTTTATAAATTACTCGTTAAACCAGGCCGTTTTCTGGCAGTGGCAGACAGTTTAGTGAAAGATACAGTACGTACTACTAGCTAGATTAACACATAACTAGAAGTGTAGAACACAGTTATAGATTTATAGGTTTTTACGAGTTACCTGCTGGGATAAAAGTTTCACCAACTAATAATTCTGAGAACTAGTTGAAGGAATCGTTAGGGACAATGATCTGACCTTAATATGTATCATAGTGACAAAGGTCCTAAGAAAGCCAACAACAACATTATGTTGGTCGAGATAATGTACGTTTCCATCCAAATCGATCAGATCAAATCAAATATTTTTTACTGTTACCCATGCTCATAAGCTCGATCATGTTACTGTGAAATCAATAAAGTTGTTGAAATCTATTAAAGGTCACCAAAAGAACTTCCACAGTTTACCCACCCAAAACTTCTTTCATATACTAGCTAGTTCATATACCCAAATAATCTCCTCTAGCTCTCTTGATAGAATACTCTGTTTCTTTGCTTCGAATATCTGTAATTAATCTTCAGAATAAGAGTACAACGGAGACATATTTACAGACTAGCTAGCTATATATTAATCAGGCAGATGCATCTGTTTAAAGCTCCCATAAGAAAACTATACACCCCCGAGGCCTCGATGTAATATACAAATCTTGAACAGACTTACGTACGTATACAGAGATCGAAGAAATTAAACCAAGGAAACCACATCGATCCGTTTAGTGTGAAGTGCTTGGTTTGTCTTGTTCCACGATATATAGATATATAAAATGCTACTCTCAAATTTATCATTTTTATGCCAGATAAGAGATAACACTACAGTTTCGATCAAATTTCACTGTAGCACATTACATCATGCATATACGCACCACAATAGACCATACAAACCACCAATTGGCATCCCCCACGTTATTACCATCTTCATCCACAGTTCCACACACTGAGCAATAAGCTAAGTTTTACGTGTAAACAATCGATTAGGCCGCCACCGTCGCCGGCGGGAGCCTATCGAGTTTCGTTACGAAACGCAGTCCTTATGGCTTCTTCTGCCACCTTACGCTCTTACGTGTATGCATGCATGTTTGTGTATTATACGACATCGTATTGTCTTTCGTGTATACTGGCCCATTTTTGTGTTTAATATTGTAGAAAATGAAAGAAAAATAATACGAAAAAAAAAGGTACTGTGTAGGCTGGGAAAGAAAAAGACAAAAGTACTGGAGAGGGGGGTACAAATTATTTTAAAGATAGAAACAGTTTTGGGTGTCACGTGGGTTGGGCAGTAAAATATGTGGACCCATCACGTGGACCCCGTAACCAACTCATATAATGTTCCGGGAGCCCAATCCTGCCACCCAAATAAGACAAGAGAGTGAACCCCACGCGCTCGTATTACGAGTGGCTGGGCTGGAAGTGGAATATTCCAGCGACGTCACGGTGGGAGTGTAGTCTTCCATGGTGGCTGCTCCAGTTGCTCACATATCTGAGCCATTGCGCAACTGCTTTGTGCTTTGGAAAAGATGCACTGGGAATATATTTGTCAGTGTATACGTATAGTAGATGGAAAAGACAAATATGGTAAAGAATTTGGTTTAAATCATGATCTATTAAACGTTTAACTCGTAAACAGACTTGATATCACTTGAAATCATTCAATAAATACAAAATCAGGTTACGGGTTACGTCACGGATAACTAAACAAATTTGATTGATAAACATATTTTATGTGTCGTCTTATTTTCTTACGTCAATCAGAATAATATACTTTCGTAAAAAAAATAAATAAATATGTAACGGAGTACTTGTTCCCTATATGATCAAAACCTCAAAACGAACTCAATACGATCATGATGATATATATGACAAACTATTAAATTTTCAACTCGCAATATGTTTGTTAATCGTAATTGGATTGTTTGTTGTCATGTTCAAGCTCAATACATGTATATATACTTCGAAGGCAAAATATACGTAATGTTTTATTGAAACAATTTAGGACATTGCAGAACCTTTTGCATAATGTATGTATATAGGTAAGTTTGAATCCTCAATCCTGTCGCACGTCTTCATCTATCATCAACTGATTGTGGCCACCCATCACCCTCGTAGGGCATTTTCTAGTCCCAAATTCATAGTATCCTATGAGAGCCACGATTCTACGAATCATGATGGAAGAAGCAGAGAAAGGCGTTGCCTTCCTACCAAAGAAACAAAGGAGGCTGGAGTGCTGGACGGCTCTTCAGATGAAAGACATCGTGTTGCGGTTGCAGAAATTTCCCATACCAAGATGATACTGAGCTATCGACACGTACGTAACCAGTCAGCTGTACACATACGGCGGTCGCCGCCACTCCCCATTCGCAATGCTCGGCGCGTCATCTAAAGACGGCCGACGTAGCAAACACTAAAGATAAGAAGAAGAAACTCAGACATCGGATTTTTCTGGAGGCGTTCATCGTGATCATCATACTAGTCATGCAGCACAGTACGTACGTGTCAATCAGCAAGAACGGGTACAGCAGTAACAGTACTCGATCATCAGCCACTAAAGAAAAAGAGCTCGGGCGCTCAGATATATGTAATATGAAAATTCGAGCTTAACAGCGATCAGTACCCACTAGCTTAATTGAGCTCAGTCGAAGTACCCACTACCGGGTACCCCGTACCCACCAGGCCACCACTAACTCACTCACTGGTCATTGCCTGTAGCTCAGCCCCCACAAATTCTCTGACACCAATTTAACCTTTACGCACTCAGAATCACTGACGAGATCTGGTAAAAAATCTAGAAGTGATGATCTGTTTTTTTTTGGAAGTGATGATCTGGTTGAGTAAGATGAAAATGATAGAATGATTGCATTACTTTAAAAAAAAAATAGAATGATTGCATGCTAGGGCTATGCGCGAGTGGGGCACTCTTGGAAAATTCTAGTCTAATATATCATACGGTACTCAGATCTGATAAAATATGTGTTTATGATTGAGCGAAGAAGCAATTAAATGATTATGTACGGACTATTTATTTTTTTAAAAATCCTCATGTGTTATACAATTAGACATTTGTAATATGTATGTCGTACCATATGGTATGATAGACAAACTCTATTTATATACCTAAATACAACAAATACTGATCCGAATCGAAATAGAAAATACATTTTTCCCACGCAGAATCGTATATGCATGCATCTTCTTTTTCTTTTTCTTTTTTTCGAGAAGAAATCGTATGTGCATCTTCGTACCTGAGTGTCATAAAAAAACCTAGGCTTAGCTGGTTAATCGTCCATTTGTTGTGATTAATTGGTAATATATACCCAGTTAGCCGCTCATTCTCTTTTTGAAACTTTTAAGTATATGACATAGTCGGTTAAAGTACATAAACATGTTCGAAATTTTGCACATAAATTGCTCGGTTTATTTACACATTGGTGTGTGTAGAATAATTTTTACTCTATGTATCTGCCTAATCCGAAATATTAACTTCCCTGACAGAATTGCAGCATGCCATGCATCGATTGTGTGTGATAAGTGTGCTTGTGTTGTTGCATTGATGAGTTTGGTGTGTAATAAATTTTGCGTGAACTGGTTTTTTATATAAACATCATGAAGAACATGAGAAACTGGGATTGGGTTTTCGTTTGCAACTTTCTTTCTTCCATCGAAAAAAACATGAGAAAACAGGATTGCATATATTATCTTGTTTGGCAGCTGCCGCAGCTCCAAGCTAGGGAAAAGAAAAACAAAGACAGAACAAGGAAAGCGACCACAATGTGCTTCCAGCCTTCCATATTAACATTGTGACAGTAATTCTTAGAAGGAAAGGCCGGGGGACCTTATCTTTCTCAATGGATTGTCAATTACAGTGTGCTCTGTAAATCCCCCAGTACTGCTTCTGAGAAATGAACACATGCTTTCGACCTCCATTATGAGCAAATGAAAATGAAACATGGGATAAGGACCGAAGGACATGTCCAATTCGTAACCAGCACTCTCAACTTTCCGTTGAGCTAGTTTCCCTAATCCGAGAGGCATCTCTATAGAAGCTAGATTCAATACTTTATGGATATGTCGTCGATACTTGATACTACGATAAAACTAGAGAAAATGCTTTCGTAATTGTATAGCAAAATAGGACGTGTGAATAACCATAAATCCGACGAACGAAACTGTGAGAAGTCGATTCAAATAAGTAATGCACATAGCAACTAGAAATCTTCGCTGTCTTCCCGCTCTAATTGGGATTTTCGACCCGCCCTGCACAAGAAACAAAAACAAAAACAAAAACTTAGCTCTAGCTGGAATGATGAAATAAGCATGTGAGGGGTCGAATCTGATGCAGAGTTATGAACCAGTCGGAACAACTTTTTGTAAAGGTCGAGAGAGAGAGAGAGTCGACCGTCCTATAATCTAATATGAATTGAGAGCTATGACATGCATGATTAATCTGTATATTAGTAGCAGCAGTGTGTTCGTACAACCATCGACATACTACTATCAAAGTTTTCAACCTACACAAATACCAAAAGGGAATTGCATGTGCTAATGTCCTTGATCACCAACATTGTTAATTTAGTACTCGCAGTATATGATTGCAATGCATGAATCAAACTATTTGTATTGTAAGGGGTCGAATATATGGTATCCCACTTTCACTGGCGCACACACTCTGTAAGAAAACAGGACTTGTGATTACCTTGTAAAGGGAAAGAGTATGTCACGGTTAGTTGTAAAATACGAAGATTCTACTATGCATCAATATACAAGTAACCCAACATTATCGTAGCTAATCAAAGTGACCATATAGTATGATCATGCAATCCAACCGATTGCCCATGCTGGTTTAAGTGTATTTCCTTGGTGTTTTGAATCCTGTTCTCTCTGTGAAACAACCACAGCCTTGTAACAGGTCACATACACTTTTACTTGCCTTGAGTGGAGAACATAAACTATCTTTTAAACAAAATGACTCTTATTAAAAATAATATAGATATAAATAGATTTCAAGAATAAATATAATTTTCTTCGTCCCAAGGAGACTACAAAATGATAGAAAACCGGTGATTGGAACATGGTTTTTTTACCTAACTATTAGTTTAATTTGGGATGAAAAATTTGAGGGAAATGTGGTCTTCCAGAAGTGTCATTTTCAAGATTTAGGTGAAGTTTAGGAAACCCAGATCCAGTCAAGGAAGGTAAAAAAGGGTAATTAACAACTCCTCCATAGAACAATGCAACAGAAAGTAGCAAAAGAAAAATCATTATTGGAAACAGGACTATCGTAATAAGTAAAAAACCACGGCTTCAGAGTGTCACAAAATTTTGCAATTAGAAACAAAAGGCACAGAAAAACAGAAGTCATTGTCATATAATTTAGGACTTAGATCGCTTAACGAAACTGAAACCTCACTCAGGGTTCCATTTTTAAATTTGCTTTGGCAGCCATTTTGTCATTTTGGGTGGCAGTTTATGCTTATGCTATAGATCTTGGACCTTGGATTTTCTCTTATGGAGGGAATGAATGCTATATATACCTAAGTATAGTTAAAGTGATAACTGTTTATTTATAATCATAACTACCAAATACAAATTTCAGATTTGGACCACCAGCTCCATCATTGCAAACCATCCATGTCCTTGAGCAACAAGTAAGCTACTCATTGTGTATACTATTTGCTCCTAATGTCAAATCATGACTATTTGTCTCAACTATTGGCATTGCCTCAAATCTTTTCTTAGCTAAAATTTCATTATGGTCAATGCAGATATGCACATTTCACAACCACTGTAAGTGCTAAAACTAAAACACTAGGTCAATCTCCCATTCATTTCCACCACTTTTCAACACCCCTACAAGCTGTATGTAACTCACCTATATATGTCAAGACCTACACCGAATTTCACCCTAAAACCCGAAGTAAGTCTTGTGGAGACCACCTCCAAGGAAAATGTACCGATAAGCAAACCTCCCTTGAAAATGAACAACACTAACCTAGAAAACTAAAGTGTTACTTTCATAAATATTATTGAGTATCCTCCAAATCAACCCACAATTATACGAAAGTGAGAATATAATTACAAACTTCGTATATTCTAAAATACAACAAAAGTCTTAGCACACCACCAGAAAAATTATACGATGAACCCCAAAGAGTATTCAGAGCTACTAAATACTATAGGAGCCGAAAAATACTCTAGTAGGTTAAACAGGTAACCTACTGGTGAAATGTGGCTGAGAAATGAGTAACTATGTCTCCTACTCGTACTAACCCGAATTCTGCAGACTGGGCATTTTTAAAACAAAGAGCACAGGGGAAAAACATTCGCAATAATTAGAGTGAGTGGACAAAAATAAATAAATAAAATATTTATTAACATTTATGCTTTCCCAATTTAATTTTCATAAAAATTATGTTGCATGCGACAACTCAAAAACTGTCAAGTATCTGACTAGCTCCGGCTAGTCTCCAAAACTTAATAAAATACATCCTCTCAGGCTAAAATATATATATATATATATATATATGTATTTACACTCGCCCATACTCCCTATATAAATTAATAATAATCTATATAGGGCTACTACGCTCGCGTCCAACGCTCACGTCACGCCTTAATGCGGTGATACACTACGCCATTAAGGTGGACAGACGGTGTATAAATATGTGCTCATACCCCATATATGAATTAAACACTCATATAAGGCTACTACGCTTGCGTCTAACGCTCACGTCACAACATAATGCAGTTATATACTATGTCATTAAGGTGGACAGACACATATCGCTAGCTATCATTTATATACATACTCTCCTTAAAAATATATTATAATTTACCGAAAATCCCATTTTCGGTAACTCACCCCAATGAGTAACATCGTCAAATAAAAATGACGTCAAATGGTCCAACCAAATAAACAATTGCATGCACATTATTTAAACCAAAAGTCCACTCACAAATTAGACCTAAGCCTGATGTCGGTCCGAAGCTTCTTCTGCTCGAGCTTCCTCACGTCCTGATCCAAGAACATAATTAAATCCTCAACAATATAACAACGCTTATATAAAAATAGGCAAAATTAAATGTGGCCTTATCTACTCTCATTCTTGCCTAACTTTGCAAATCCTAAAATTGATACCGTCCAAACTTCACCACAAATACCGGCGGCCTTAAATCCACCTTCTACGGCCGAAACAAGAATAATCTAACGGCCGGATTCTATCCAAATTAATGGTTAAAATACCAAACTTCGAAAAATCCCAAACCTATCCAAAATTCCTCCAAAAATTCCTAAATTCACAACATTAACCTTCCCTTAATATTTTACATCAAAAACCATAAAATTTCCCAAAACAGCGGCGGCCGACTCCGGCGACCTCCAATAGCTACCAAATTTTAACAGCATCTTCCTCTCAATCTCCTCTACAACTTTCCTAACTAGTACAAACACCAATTTCAAGCCTAACTATGTCAATCGAACGAAAACACATAATAAGCCATATAATTTCCTTTACCGATTTCTCCTTACCTAGCTCAAGAGGGAGCGAATCCTTTGGGGGGATGCACGTACGGGAGGAGGGTTTCCTTTTGAGCCTAGCAGCTCCGGCTATGGCGGTCGGAGGAGGAAGTTCCGGCGACGGAAAACTTTGAACAGTCGAACCTTTCGGGGTTGATTTCTCCTTCACGACGGCGCTAGGGAGGCTGCCACTGGTCTAGAATGGAAGCTGGGTCGGAGGCCGATCGTTTGGGACCTGTGCGGCGGCGAACGGTGGCCGGACGGCGGCGGTCGGAAAGCTTTCGGCAGGGAGGAGGAAATCGGGAGAGAGAGAGAGAGAGAGAGAGAGAGAGAGAGAGAGAGAGAGAGAGAGAGAGAGAGAGAGATTTTTGGGCCTTTGACCAAAAACAAGGGCCCGGTCCAACTTAAACATAACCTAACTCCAAAATTTAACACACCAAAATAATACCCAAAAAAAACTTACATTTTTAATTCATAACTTTTCCATGCTAACTCCGATTTTAACGCATAGCATGTCTACGAACTCGTAATAACATCCTCTACGACTTTTATGAAAAAAGTTTTTCCAAATTCCAAACGGAAGAAAAAAAAGTCAACTTTGGAGTCATAGATAGTAAACGGTTACTTAAAACGGTAAAAGACTAAAATATTACTAAAGTAATTAACCGTAAAATAACTTAAGAACTAGGGCGTGACAATATATCCACTTTTTTAAACTTTCAATTTACCCAAGATTCCTAAATTTCACTAACTTTTACTTTGGGAATTGAATAGTTGTAGCCTAATCATGCAATATCAAAAACTGTTTAAAAAATGCCATAAAACACTAATGCACCGGATACCATTAGAACGACATACTTAAACTTGTTCGAGAACAAGTAATAGTTTCTAGCTAGAAGGGATAACCGCTTTCAAGTCCACGTCAGCAGAAGCGGAGCCAGTATTAAAAATAAAGGGGGGCTGAGTTATAAAGTAATACGAAATTTTAAAAATGACTAAAATTTTAAAAAAAAAATGAAGTTTGGTATTCATTAAATATAAGAGAGTTTTTAAATACACACCTCAAATAACTTAATACACATCCTTAATATTTGATATTTCAAATCATATTTGATTGGTATGAAATGACGAAAAAAGGCCTGTGTAATACACCCTTAAAATATTAAAAGCAAAGAACTTATATTTGAAAACTAATAAATGTGAAATATTAAACAAATTAAAAATGAAAACTTATTTTTGGAAACTTATAAAGTGAATTATTGAACAAATTAAATTTTAAAGACCGAAAACTTATTTAGGGAAACTTTTAAAGTAAACAAAAAAATTTCAAGGAAATTTGAATAATCAATTAATTTCTTTTTTGTCCTTAAAAGATCAATAATTTCCAAGTTTACAGTGTCAAAGAATGAAACGATGTAATTCTTATACATATGAACACCTATTCTGTTATATTACTATTCACAAATGTACTTTTCATATATATTTTTTTTTTCATTTTCATGTTTAAGATTTGAAATGAACAATGAATCTAACACAAGTAATAGATATGAACATCTATAAAACGTTAATTTATATAAATATATACTAATTATACAATAATAATAGTCTTAATATAGTCACATAATATGATATTTCATGGATTTTTATATTAAGGGTAATTTAGGTACTTTGGGTTGTGTATTTAGTAAATATTAGAATGAGAAATTAAATAAGTGGGTATTGAGAAAGGGATGTGTATTAAGATTTTAAGGGTGTGTATATAAAATTTCTCTAAATATAAAGAGAAATAAGTTCATCCATAAAAAAAGGGGGTGGCTACAAACCACTTTGCTCATCCCACACGTTGTTGATTTATTCAATGACTAATATACCTTAATGTAAAATTACAGCAAGGGACAATAAGTTGTCACAAATTACAATTTTTTTTTATAGATAAACATGTACATCATAAACCTTAACTCATAATTTATCATATTCGATCTTTTTATGAAATATGAATAAGACACTGGCATTCAACTGAGGTGAACTGTTTATATATATATATATATATATATATATATATATATATTTTCTTTGTTGATGCTTCGTCTATCTCTTTACTAATTAATTATTTCTCATATCGATTTTGTATGTAAATTTCTTTGTCTAGTCACTCACTTATATATATTCGATTTGTTTTTTTCATTGGCTTCGGAGCTTTTTCCATGTAGAGTTTACAGACATTGTGCATCTTGATATCAACGAATACTAATGAGTTGTTAAATTTAAGAGTTTTTTCTTGTTCTTTAATTGATATTTATACTTTGGTGTGATTTTTATTGTTCAGTTTATGATTCCATTTACCCAAATGATATTAATCTTATGGTTTTGTTCAATTTCATTTTATTTTTGGAGTTCAATGGCTATTGGAAGAGGTTGGTATTGTGTCTGTTACAATTGGTGAATAAAGTAAATTTAAAATTAAAAAATATATAGGCGGGGTGAGAAGAGATCAAATGTAGGGTGAACAAAAAAAATATGAAATTGAAAAAAATATATGTAGGGTCAAAAAAGAATTTTGTTTGAACAAAACAAAAATAAGAAAAAATGTATTTTAGGTATTGTAAAAGGATAAACAAAGTAGACTTACAATTAAAAATATATAAGTGAGGTTTGAAGAGAATGTGAGATGAATAAAGTGGTTTGTGGGGGTGACAATAGACGCACCCTAAAAAAAAATGTTATTCCTTATGGAATTGATTATGGACAGTATATGGCAAGAGGTGATTAAGGTAGGAGAATGTACAAATTAACAGTAAATGGTGTGTTTATGGTTTAATTGGGAAAGAAATGGGGGGCCAAACTTTGTAAGTTACAAACTTTTCACTATGATTATATCAGAACTCTTAATTGCACAGGTTCAATACACAATTATGGGGGGGTGCCATGGTACCCCTTGGCCTGTACGTAGCTCCGCCGGTGCTCGTCAGACCCCGTCCACGGTGGAACTCTTAAAGGGTCATCATGAAATCGCTAATAATGATGTTAAACTTGCTTGAGCAAGAGTGATCTAGCTTGCTGTTATGTAAATTATCTGACTTGGAGTAGAAGGCACAGGTTTCATACATACATGCCATTATACTATATCTACTGGTTTTTATACTTATATATAACAAGTTTAATTAAAACAGAAAATACAGAGCAGCAGACTCACAAAATTGTACAGCTTATCTCTGTAGGCAGAGCATTAGTTCATAACAAGTAAGAAAAACTACTACACAGTAACAGCAGGGGACATGTAGTAGAATAGGACAGGGTAAGTAGGGTAGCAAATCCAGCACCCAAATATTCAACAGTTTCTCCCCCAATTCCCACTCATTGTTCATTTTTTACATAACAGCACATGCATTTGGGTTCTCATCACTGAAGATCTGTGGAGGGTAGGCGTACAGTTCCATGGCATACCTTGGTGGGTAGTAGTTGTACTCGTTTATCTTCATGAACTCAACAACCTTGGTCTCTTCTGTAACTGCTCCGCCTTCTGGTGCAACAGATGCTGCAGCACCACCACCTTCATTACCGTCACCTTTCTTTTCTTTGTTATCTTCTGCTGGTGGTGCAGCCTCACCTCCACCATCACCACTTTTCTTGTCCTTGTCACCTTCTTCACCACCTTTCTTCCCGTCTTTACTTCCCTCTTTGGCTTCTTCTTTGTCAGACTTCTTCTCCGGCTCTTGCTTCACTATCTCTGCGTGCTTGCCGGTTCTTTTGTACACGTACTCAACTAGCTTGGCCGGATCAAACACACCCTTTACTGTCACTTGTGATCCCTTTAGATCTGGTTCTGCTGATTCCACTCCTACAAGAAAAAGGAAATCAGATTTGGATGGACCCAGAAAACCTCGAGGATCTTAATTAAAGCTGGATAGGTGGGATTTGGTCATGAAAGGACTTGAATTGGACTTGATTCAGTGAAATCAAAAGGAATTTAATATTTTATTTAAGAGGAAGAATGTATTGACATCGAAAGATTGGTCCTTGGTGAGAGAATAAACTCTTTTTTAAGATTGAGATTCAGAATATAAACGGGTTTTAATTTTGATTTCTCTCTTTTGGAGGTTACAGATGGATTGCTGTATAGCACAACCAATAAAAGTGCAGGACCGTTAATTGCCAACACATGCATATTATCAAAGCTCAATTTTTTCTTTTTTTGTGAAAGGCAGAAAATGAATGAGCAGAAATGACAAAAGGAATCAAAGAAATGACCTCTTTTTTGTTTTTGGATTTTCTCCTAGGAAAAGAAAAAAGATGAAGAAGGTTGTTTATACACACCTTTCATCCTCTGAATGCGTTTCTTGATTTCTTGTGCACAAGCCTCGCAATGCATGTGAACCTTGAGCACCACAGTGATGACCTGAGGAGGCTGCAGCATAACAAGAACAATTGAATCCCAACATCAATCAACTAAAACCAAGAAAATAGGAACAAGATTTTGAACTTGGTAAATGAACAGTATAGATAAAAAAATTACTGACCTCTTCTTTCTTCTCCTCCGGCTTGGGTTTCTCTTCCGGCTTCTTCTCCTCCTCGGCTGGTGGTTTTGGGATTGGGGAGAGAAGCTCAACTTGTCTATGACTCTTCCTCTGAACTCTCTCAAGAACCTTGATTGGATCAGCCTTCTCTCCCTTGACAACCACCTTGTGACTCTTGCAATCTGTGCTCACATCTTCCACCCCTGAAAAAACAAACACCATCAATTAATTCTCATAGACGCATTGAAACAGACACATTACACATACATGGCAAATCTGAAAGAAAGTCGAAGAACAATAGAAGTACAAACCTTGAAAGCCTTTGAGGCACCTTTTGACCTTTCTAGCACAACCTTCACAATGCATATAGACTCTGAGCACAATTTCTTGAGGTGGTGGCGGAGGTGGCGGAGCATCACCCTCTTTGGCCTCTTTGCCATCCTTACCCTCTTCAGCTTTCTTCTCTTCCTTCTTCTCCTCAGCTGGTTTCTCTTCCTTCTTTTTCTCCTCAGCCTTCTTTTCCTCTTCAGGCTTTTTCACCTCCTCAGGCTTCTTCTCCTCCATTTTCTTCTCCTCGGGCTTCTTCTCCTCCTGAACAAACACAAACCCAACACTCCCAATAAACAAAGATGTAAACTAAACAAGCTTATAAGTTCTGAAAGTGGGAAAACAAATATTAGACAAAAGATTGTAGGACCTCCCCCATTGGTTTTAGGTCAGCTCGAGTAAAGATTCAATTTTTAAAGCCCTCTCTCTTTCTTGGGTGGTGGAGATCAGCCTTTTCTTTCCTTCTTTCGTTCTCTTTAACTGTGCTAAAATGTGTGCTGGTAGAGACTGGAGAGAAAGAGAGAGAAAGAGCAAAGAGAGCTCTGCTTCTTTTGGGTGTAGAACTGGGGGCTTCGGTTTCTTCCTCTACTGCTATATGAAACTTGGCGTCTCTCTCTCTCTCTCAGAAGCAGGACCATATATCAGATCTTGAACTCACTCGGTTCTTCTATTCTGACGTTGCATTATATAACGGGCCACGTGCAACGGAGGACGGGTCGGCTTCGGAGGTAAGAATGGGTGCGCCCGGAGGTTACTTGGCTCTTTTTCCACCGGGGCATTTTTGGAATTTCCTTCAACTTGTTGTGCTGTTCATGTGTTGGACTTGCAAAGCTTCTATGAGGATGTTTACCGTGATGAGTTCCCAAGTTTTACAGTTCATTTTGGGTTTGTGAATTGACTCGTTTGTGTTCGCAAGACGTTTGAGTTTACACCTCATATATAGTAAATTTTAATGTCGAGCTTTTAAATTGGACAAAAGGATGAATCGAAAATAGTTCATGAATAAGTAACTCATTCGGTCATTCCTAATCAAACTCTTAAAAACTTGGTTTTGAATTTTTTTTTTTTTTTTGTCATTTACGATATTTCTCTAATCCATTCAAAGTACTTGTTGTTTTATTGATACACTGACGTGGTGGGTAGTTTAAAAAAATAAAGATTTAGAAACGGTCGTATTTATTTCATATTGAAAGAATTTTCATCTCATTGGTTAAAGCTACTTGGACTCAAACAGTTGGCTGTAAAACCACAGTTTAAGAGTTGGATTATCCTTAACGGCTAGTATTAGAATTTTGGATGTATATGCAACTATGCTAATCAAGCTTAGTTGAATTGGTCATCAGATGGAGATAAACTAGAAAACGAAAACCTAATTTGAGAGGTAACTACAAAATTACAGCACTGTGATGAACTGATGATTCAACCTGCAGGTCGGCCAGGTAGGCCACAAATGGAAAAATGATATGCACAACACAGGAGGGGAGGAGCCCAGAAGCAAGAGAACACGTGAGTAATGTCCTGGCCATGCATGGAAAATGGTAGGGTGCATGGTAAGTCAGATCGAGCCTCTTAAATTTTACTCTTGTATTTTTCATCTGTTGGCTTATTTCCTGAGATGGGATCGATGATTCTAAATGTGAAAACTTTGCTGTAAAAAATGTCTGTAAAGCGTGCTTGCAGTTTCTGTAAAATTGGATATGCATGTATTAAATTTGCTCTGAGAGGTGAGGTCCTGCTGAGATATGCAATATTTATTGTGGATTCAACAAATTTCAGACGTTTCTGTATTGAGGAATCATAAATACTACAGAAGCCGGAAGTTGCAGAAAACCTGTGGAGACAATGCATATGGGGGTTTGTCGACATATCAATCATACCAAAGGCTAAGGTTTCCATCAGAAAAAGAATACCCCAAAGGATCGGCTATATTAGGGTCAGCATGTGCTTTCTGCTTTCACTAGGCTATCACAAATTGTGATCATAAAACGAATGATCGATCATTATCATGTGATATTTCATGTCTAACTAATACATGAAATATATTGCGTATATCAAAGGACTCAGTGTTATAAACCTTAGGAATAATTAGTTTTCAAAAGCAATTTGAATCGAAGAAATGGAGAAGGACGAGGGTGATGGATTATCGTGCATTGTATAACAAGAAATAAAACCAATTAAAAAAAATATAGGAAACGAATCTTCTGTAAAATCTCAAACCAAGAAATTTAATGGCCGATCAGAAGAATCCGAAGTACTACTTAGTTGTTTTTTGATGCTAAAAGTACTGCTTAGTTGAGGGCTTTGATGCTGATGGGTTTTTTAGTGAATACAATTTGTAACATGGATTGTATATAAACAAAAAAAAAAAAAATTAGCATATCATAGTCATTGGTTTTTGGATGGCATTATATCATAGTCACTGGTTACTGGCATGGTTATATATATTATGAACGAATATTCTTTGTCATTGATCATGTGCCTGCTTGTAGTTTTGAAATTAGTTCTCTGCACAGTGTCGACGGATCCATCGAGCTGAATCAGACCATCTCTAGAAGATATAAGGAAATTAATCCAATTTCAGAGATACATAATTACGATCGTTGTGTATCATAGAAAGCTTCTTATTATAAGCTAACATAATAAAATTTTATCAGATTTCTACATACGAATTGCTCTATGGTTTTTTCCTACCAAATAACTAATTAACATATCGATCGTATATGACCGACGCACTTAACATTCTCTACATCATATGACGAGTGTGATATGAGACACCAAGCCATGATCGAAATATGTGTCCTACCTTTACAAGGAAATGACCCTTATTCAGACATCTGGCAACATGAAAACTTGGAACAGACGAATGCGTTGTTGTTGAGACAGATGGCAAAACTCTAGAGCATGCCAAGCTTGAGGCCTCAAACCGAAACCAAAGGCTGATGAGTTTACCACGTATCTACTAAATAATTCAAAATACATAACACACCGAAAGGATCCGGCTCCTTCAAAATGAGGTGTTAACAAGGATGATCGATACTAGAGAGTTATTTTGTTTATAATCAATAGATTGCTGCTTCTCCGAGGAATTGAAATGGAGATAAGAATTTGGAATTGAAAATCTTTAGAAAATGACTCATACAATCATACATATATGAAGTGAGCCGTTACTCGTGACTCATACAATCATACGTATATTACGTACATGGCAATGTGTATGGGATTTTGGGGTTCAATAATGTGGACTCGGATTCCACAAAATGGCGGTACGATGGGATTGCAGATGAGGGAATTGAATTTGGAAGACACATTTGGCTCAAATTTACCGGATAAGTTGGGATCGATGTGTTTCCATTTTGGTTGCAATAATGCCAATTCGAAGTTACTTTGATTTGATATCGCATACGTTAGTGGCTTAGTGCCTTCACATTCACATTGTATATGCCTAGCTAATTCTTGTTTTGTATATTATAAGCTCAAAGGTGGGAGAAAATAGTTAATATTCCTGTCGGTGAGCCGTGGCTTGGTTGGTTAAAGTGTTTAACTAATAACTTTGAGGTCATGGGTTCAAACCTCACTTACATATGTAAGGTGTGTGAGTTATTAATAAAAAGTTTTTTTAAAAAAAAAAAAAAAGAGAGTTAATATTCCTAAACCAATACCCTCTTCTTTTTGGTTTGGTGAAACTGACAAGACCGTACGTTATTGTCTAATGGAAATCTTATTGAACCAGAGGCCAGACATTTTTTAAAAAAAAGAGTTTGTTATTAATAACTTACACGCCTTACATACGAGGCGAAGTTTGAATCCATGACATATATGTATCTTTGATTTATGATTATGTTTTGAATTTTTTTTCAATGTTCTCTAAGCCTAACCTCATTCTTATTCAGAAAATGAATCTAAGCCTCCCTTTTAAAATAAAAAAGAAAAAGAATCTAAAGCCTCCTGGTTTAATTTATGTGAGATTTGAGAATTCTCTTGGATCGTGATATATAATTGGGTGCGTCTATTGCCACCCCACAAACCACTTTGTTCATCCCAAGTTCTCTTCACACCCCACTTATATATTTTTAATTACAAGTCTATTTTGTTCACCCATTTACAATACCTGAAATACCTTTTTCCCATATTTGCTTTGTTCACCCTATATATATATATATATATTTTTTTTTTTTTTTTTAATTTCAGATTTGCTTTGTTCACCTTACATTTGATCTCTTCTCACCCCGCCTATATATTTTTTAATTTTAAATTTACTTTATTTACTGATTTGCAATACACACAATATCACCATCTTCCGATAGCCATTGTGTTTTGGCCACGATCCTCAGCGAGCGGAGCAGAGGTTTCTAGCGAACAAAGAGAAGGGGGAGTTGCGGGCGTGCCACCTCGCGGACTAAGAAAAGGTTGATGGTGATGCGAGATCTTGACTTCTGATCAGGTGAATGGGTTTCAGGTGCCACCTCAGACGAGGATTTACGAGCACAAGCGATCGATACTCACGGCGGCGCGAGCAGAGCAACTATAGGGAGTTCAGAGAGAAGCCGGGGTAGTAGAGTCCGGAGGGCTCTGAAGAAGAAACCTAGGCGGCGGCGATTAGGGTTAGGGTTTCGAGGAGCTCGAAGGGTAACTGGTTTGCAGTTTGTTTTGTGTTTTTGTGTTTGTTTTTTAGAGTTAGCCTGTGTTGCTTCAGCAGGGAAGCGAAGGCAGAGCTCTGGGGAGCGTTGGAGGTTCGACTAGGTCGAGGGTTTGTATACTTCTGTTGAGTAGTTGTTTGTTTTGTATTGAGAGTTATCCCTTTTCTGTAAGCCTTCGAGCCCTTTATATAGCAATCCGATTTGCGGCGGAAGAAAGATAATCATAGTTCAAGTCGAACTCTGAAACCCTAATAGCACAAGGGCACTGTTCGGCCCGCGTGAACCAACCATCCCGTGACACATGTTCATTTCGCACACTTCATTCCGCATAGGGCATTGCTTCCGCGCTGCCAACTGTAGATTCTTATGCGAACCAGAATTCAATCCCGCGGGCTGTCACAGGATGCTATCTCGCGTGCTCCGGAATCTCGCTTCCATTTCGCGGGCTATTGAAGCTCGCGAGCCTTAAAATGACTTTTTATATTAAATAGGCCACAGGGATTGGCCCGAAGCATATCAAAGACTTGTAAGAGTCTTCAACGATTAAAGTGGTGCGCGTGGACTCTACATGTTCCTTCCTCGCGAAGTCTTCTACGCGAGCCAGTTTGCCAACTCGCCTCGCCTCGCCTACGCGGAGTGTTAAATAGTCATTCCGCGCGCCAGCTAAGTGTTCCAGGCGAACTGCGTAGTCCGCCTATTTCCATTCCACGCGCGAGCTAAGTGAAGTCCAGTTCGCATGCAGTTCGTTCCGCGTGAAGTCTAACTCGGCTCGCGTGGTCTCACTGGCGGGCCGACATTTGTAACCTTAAAGAACTTGGGCTCGCCGGTATGACATCGATCAAGAATGTAATTAATATTCATATAGACATTTACTGTCCAGTAAAATATTAATCTAGGCGTAAACACATTGAACTCCAAAAACAAAATGAAATTGAAGAAAATCATAAGATTAATATCATTTGGGTAAGTGGAATCACAAACTGAACAATAAAAATCACATTAAAGTATAAATCTCAATTAAAGAACAAGAAAAAACTCTCAAACTTAACAACTCATTGATATCCGTCGATATCAAGATGCACAATGTCTGTAAACTCTACTTGAAAAAAGGTCTGACGTTGATGAAAAAAAAAACAAATCGAATATATATCAGTGAGCGACTAGATATGGAAATTTACATATACAATTGATATGAGAAATAATGAGTAAATGGATAGACGAAACATACAAAGAAAAAAAATATATATATATAAACAGTTCACCTCATCTTCAGTTGAATGCTAGTGTTTTCTTCAGACTTCATACAAAGATCGAATATGATAAATTATGGGTTAAAGTTTATGAAGTACGTGTTTATCTAAAAAAAAGAATTTGTAATTTGTAATAACTTATTGTCCCTTGTTGTAAATTTGCATTAGGGGTATATTAATCATTTAATAAATCAACAACGGAGTGATTAAAGTGGTTTGTGATGTGACAATAGACACACCCTATATGATTTTACGTTAGATCATTTAGGTGTCAAATATATGGAAATCCTTGGGCACCCACCAAATATATGGAAATCCTTGGGCACCCACCAAATAAGTGAATAACACGAAAAGCGACGTGACCTCCCTAGCTGCTTACGGTGGAGGAAATTGGGCTCCATTGTTGGTCCATCTGGCCCACTTCTCCAAGCCCCATATGCCTCACCTAGGCTACGTGATTAGAGAGAACAATCAAATTGTTTCTTTCAAAAGTTTAAGAGGTTTTCTCCCGCAACAATTAAGTTGCATATGGTTTGAGAGAAGAGCTTCCAACAAAAGAAATTATTACGAAGACTAAGTGATGACTTTCAAATGAACGGTTTGATGAGTGTTTTAAACTTTAATTAATATATTCAAATTCAAATGTGCATGTCATTTGACTGTTCATTCAAAAGTCCTCGTATCACTTGATCCTCGTTATAAGATCCTTATTAAAAGACGATCGAAATCAAACAAATATAGTGATGATGTGGGAAAATTCCATTATTTTCCTACATACAGTACGTTGGACATTGGATAATACAGCTAGCATTGTGATTCCTAAAGATAGTGAAGGCAACCGTGTCCGAGGAAAGCCTAACATTATGGTAGTAGGAATTGGATATGCCATGATGCCAAGTGATGGACAAATGCATTGAGGAGGGTCCCCTTCCGATGAAATGAGAGACTTTGTAACACGATACATGCATATGCTGCACCAATCCTTTTTTGATGATCAAAAGCTTGTTGAGTCCCATAAACACATGCAGGTTACCTTCTTAGTACTCAAAGGCTCAAAGCACACATCGATCAGAAGGCTAGCTAGGAATGGATCAGATGTGACCCATCACCGATGCAACCCATACCTAACGATGCCTATTGTCTACAAGTCCTTACAAATGTTTATTAGATGTAAAGGGTAAGCTAGCTACATGCGTGGGACAATGTTACAATAACATAAAGAGAATCCAAAATTACAAATCGCATATACTATGATGATAGATTGATATGATAGAACCCTACCGGTGTGATATAGTTAGGTTAAGGTATGTATATAACATGCATTAAAACAGATATACAATACATAATTTGATCTTCAGCGGACTTTGTTATTTTGAAAGAGTTATTTGTGTCTCACACGAACAAGGATGCGCAGGCATAGCTAGAGACAGACTTGTTTAAGATGATTGTGTGTATACTTATTACCAACAAGAAATGATATAGTATTGGAAGAGGACCAAGAGGCACTTTACTTCTAAAGGATGACAGTTTGACTCATAGATCCTTAGAAATTGGAACCTACCCAAATGCACCCTTGCTTGGAAGTGAAGCTACTCCATACTTTCCCCAGAAATGAGCAGGAATTTATAGATTTGTCTGATTATGTCCATTAATCTTTTGCATTGTTTTAATTCATAATGTTATCAGACCAAATCGAAGCTTAGCTTTCGTTTCATACATGCCGAAACTTGACACATAGAACAATTAGAACCCCATCCATCCGTGATCCGTTCTGGAATTGTCATCACGAGAAAATTCATGCATGTTTCAAAACTGAAGTCCCAAAACGGCATCAATCTGATTAAAACGGTCCCAGGTAGGTTAGCTAGATAGCCTCACGTTTTCATTGATTCCCAGATTAGGCTAACCCATGGAAACCCAGAAAACGCTTGTAGCTATAGCCATGGTGTTCATGCATGTAGATTTCACCAACTCACGCCAAGTCATGTGGGTAATGCCATAAACTCTGTGCAACCTCGTCCTTTATGTATCCATCACTCTTTCTTTCTCTTCTGCATTCACCTTTTCCTCGTTACTAACATAATTTAAACAAACCCTACGCTCCTCTATCTCCCAATTCAAACTATATATACATCATCTATCATCTCCATTTACACCATCCCACCACCTCCATCAAGCTCTCAAGATGGCCATGGTACCTGATCTGAAAGACGAGCTCGACATCGTGATCCCCACTATCAGGAACCTTGATTTCTTGGAGCAATGGAGGCCTTTCTTCCAACCCTACCACCTCATCATCGTACAAGACGGCGATCCCTCCAATGCTATTCGAGTTCCCAACGGCTTCGACTACGAGCTCTATAACCGTGACCATGTCAACAAGGTCTTAGGTCCTAAGGCTAGCTGCATTTCTTTCAAGGACTCTGCATGTCGCTGCTTTGGTTTCTTGGTGTCCAAGAAAAAGTACATCTTCACCATTGATGACGATTGCTTTGTAAGTCTTATTAGTCTAATAAGCATGCATATATGTATAACACTCTTTTGGTGAAAAATTTCATCGATATTATTTGTTAATTTTGTTGAAGGTGGCAAAGGATCCTAGTGGGAAAGAGATCAATGCATTGGCTCAGCACATTCGAAACCTGCTGAAACCATCAACTCCATTGTTCTTCAACACACTCTATGATCCATTTGCTGAAGGAGCTGACTTTGTTCGTGGCTACCCATTTAGCTTGCGAGAAGGCGTGCCTACTGCTATTTCTCATGGTCTTTGGCTCAACATTCCTGACTACGATGCCCCGACTCAGCTTGTCAAGCCTCGTGAGCGCAACACCAGGTTAACCCAGTCTCCATTTCTTTATGGAATTGTTTCATCTATTCAAAGTTAGAACACTCTTAAATATAAGTTGCTGTCTTTACAAACTAACCAATCATTTTGTGAACAAATTTGATGTGTATGAAGTTGGCAATAGTTGTTTTGAAAATAATTGAGGATTGAGTTTCTTTAGTTCAAGCAGGTATGTTGATGCTGTGATGACAATCCCCAAAGGCACCCTTTTCCCAATGTGTGGGATGAATCTGGCTTTTGATAGGGAGCTGATCGGCCCAGCTATGTACTTTGGGCTCATGGGTGATGGCCAGCCCATTGGCAGATATGATGATATGTGGGCTGGCTGGTGTGCCAAGGTAATCAGCTTCAAAAAATGACATATTCTGTTTTCATTTCTCTTCAAAAATGGCAACAGAAAATCATATCTATTATAATTTGGATTTTCATACTTGAAATACTTTCAAATTGAACACATACTAAGATTGATTTAACATCATTCTCAAGAATGTATATGAGTTGATCTCATCATATAAGAAGTGAGTTTCACATGTATGTTACGAGAGAGATTTTATAACCGACAAATACAATAATGATCGTTATTTTCTTTTTTCTACATATCCATGATCCACCAACATGACAACTTTTGCTATGTGGTCTATTCAGGTGATATGTGACCATTTGGGGCTAGGGGTTAAGACAGGACTGCCATACATATGGCATAGCAAGGCAAGCAACCCATTTGTGAACCTGAAGAAAGAGTACAAAGGCATTTACTGGCAGGAAGATATGATCCCATTTTTCCAGTCCATTGTTCTCCCGAAGGAGTGCAAAACTGTTCAAGAATGCTACATTGTGCTTGCCAAAAGTGTCAAGGAAAAACTTGGCCCAATTGATCCTTACTTTCAGAAACTTGGGGATGCCATGGTCACTTGGATTGAAGCCTGGAATGAGCTTAACCCACCACCACAGACAGCTGCTCCGACTCACCCAAATGCTGTTAAGAAAAACTAATCAGTACAAGTACTTCATTATGAACTTTTACCCTATGCTTCCAACAAAGATGTCCAAGCCTAAAAAGCTTTATGAGTTATTATGAATTCCATATTTCCTTATCAGTAAACTCTTTAGTGAACTTCATTGAAGAATAAATTGAAAAAGTGCGCACTCAGTTTTCTACCCGAATCTTAGAAACTGCTTCTTGACACTAACAGAACAAGAAAAGAGTCATCTGGTAACTTGAAATATGACTATATCATCAAAGAAGAAATCTTTACCTTACTTTTTTACTCGGAGCAATGCCATTCACTTTTGATTTGCCCAGAATTGTCATATACCAAGCAGTTTCGACTTTCCATATCATCATTTTCATCGCACATATGAACTTCTACTTAATTAGTCACACAAGATGACTGTGGAAGCGTGAAGTGAAGGATTTGGTGAAAAGAATACGTTCAATTTCATAATAATAGTAAGAACAAGAAAGTCATATTACCTTTTGTATCCTAATGATCCTTGTACCAAACTAGATTTCCTACTCAAATTATGAAAAGGCGCCTATGATCCGTGCCGACATAGCTAGCCTTCCTCTACTAGTGTGACTTTCTTCGTCTACAGAAAGCTCAAGTCAGTTTTTCTCTGTAGTTAGTGAAGAATGGAAGTTGGCCACTAAAAGCCGCCCAAAAATTTCTACGAAGTCCACTTCTACAAGCTAGATGCATTAACCTCGTTTGTCTTTCCTTCGTTCACAATAAATACTAGTTAACTCTGATCACAATTCATCTCCTTCTCATCAAATGGAGCACAACCAAATACGTATGTTTGGTTTATCACCATCATCAGCTTCTCCTAATTTCTCATCGAACGCTGCTTCAAGTATTCCTCAATTATTTCCTCATGTTCATAGTAGCAATGCAGTTCCTATGGATATATGCGGAACCTCCTACAGTTCAGTAAACAAATTGAAATCGGGAAGGAAACACTACGGTGACGAGGAGACCAAGAAGCACAAAATTGCATTTCAAACAAGGAGCCAAGTTGATGTACTTGATGATGGATATCGGTGGCGAAAATATGGGCAAAAAACGGTTAAGAACAGTAACTTTCCCAGGTTAGTCTCTTCTAGTTATCATCAAACTGTGTATGAATGTTCCATCTGATACAAGATTTCATGATCAGGTTCATGTATATTGGTTTGTCATGTGTGTGAAATCATCACACCATCCCTGTGAACAATTCTTCTAAATTCGGTGAATGTGTAATTGCATACAAATATTATGAACCCTACTGTTCTTAATGTCATCTTCATGCGCATGAAGATGACATTAAACAACAATGATTTTCTCTTATAAACATGAAGATGATATTAAACAACAACAAAAGACCTATGACTTGTTCCATTTGAAGGGATGATCGAGGAAGCCGGGTTGTAGGAATCAATTCAAATTGGTGAAGAACTACCTGCTAGATTTTTATTTTTTTTAATTTTTTTTTTAGGGTTACCTAGTAGAATTACCTAGTAGATGTTGATTATGAGATATTGAAAGAAACTAACATTTTAGGTGATTATATTTAAGCTGGTCACACTTGTCTAAGCTATTATGTTTCTCTTATTTTAAAACGAAATCTGATAGTTTGAACACCGAATAAGCTCAAGCATCTTACACTAGTTGATGCATCTCTTATGATAAACAATGTAACAATTATATATATATTTTGTTATATGAATGTTACAATTATATGGTATCAGCTTACCGTACATGTACATGTTAATATGAAGATTACTTTGCACATTGACAGAAACAGAGAAGAATAAAAAGAAGAATGTAAATCATTTTAGTTTTACAAAGTGAATTGATTTGTAAAGGTGTCCTTTTAAGCCTAGTAATGGTGATGGAAGGTTGGATTCTTCTAATGCAGTAATGCACCATTGATTAATTTGGAAATGCTTTATTGGTGTATCGATTTCAAAACTTCCTGATATGTCATGGGAATTAAAATGAAAATTTTCATTTCTATAATGTTTGAAAACTCTCATATCAATACATTATTAGATTGAGATACACTTTGACACCTGAAATCATCCCGAGTTTTCCTATTTATGCAGAAGTTACTACAAGTGTACACATCAAGGGTGCAACGTGAAAAAGCAAGTCCAACGCCTTTCTAGAGATGAGGAAATTGTGCTCACCACATATGAAGGAATACATGTTCATCCCACTGAAAATTCTGATGAAACCTATGAGCAGATCATTAACCAATTAAGGACATAATAGAGCAAAACAAGTAATGATATATATGTGTCCATTTGCAACGTGAAAGTTTCTAATCACATTCCTAGCTTACAATGCCGATTTGACTCTCTATTTCATAATCCGTACTTGGCTCTGTAAAAATGGAAACAGACATCTTATACATATGCTCTAGTTCTGTGAATATAATGTTTAGCTGATCTACAAATGCAAATAGTAGACTACTTGGGAAAAAGAACAGAGTGTTGATGAGACTGGAATAATAAAACATAATCAACTCTTGTAAGTAATCAGAGACAGTGAAAGAGAATGTCACGTTGGGGCTAGAATTAGCTCATAATGTTCATTCCCATATCCATAAAGACCTCTGATACTGCAAACTGCAAATATAAGTGCAGCAATGGCAAGCACAGGCATGATCATAGCAATGCGACTAACAACCTCCTTCTTTTCCACAGTCACTAGTTTCTCTTCTTCCTTCATTTTCTCACCACATATGGAAGAGGTTAAACATGAAATGGAATCCTGAAAACAAACTTTAATCTCTTTGCTCTCACCTGATTCAACTTCTTCACCACCAGAACGACAAAATGGAAGTGATCTCATCTCACTTTCTTGATCCCAATCATCCCAGCTACCCCATTCACTCTCTTCTCCTCCATAACCAATTTCAGTTTCTTCATGCTGATCTTCAAAAAGCCTCCTTCCCCTCAACTTGCCACTCTCAATCACAGCCCTTCGATCTCTTTTAATCTCTTCCACTGCCGGATCATTAGTCCTGACATTCCAGCAATCGCCTTTTGAGGGAGGCATTATGTGCTGAAGTGAAGACATGAGGTGCCTCGGAGAGTTGTCAAGGAGTTGATCAACAGTTTTGGCCAAGGTGCTTGAGGATGAAGAACATGATCTCCTCTTGGTTTTGGGGTTGGAGTGTTTGTATGACTCCCACTCTTGTTGCAAATTCATGAACCGCTCTTGTAGCTTCTCTACTTGAGGACTTTTAACACTAGGGTCATTTGCCTTTTGGCTTTCCATGGTAGGGTCTTGTGAGGAGTGTAATTTGTAGGTGCTTTTGAATTGAAAAAGGGTTATCTGGATGATGATGAGTTTGGTGATTTAATTTTGATTTTCAAACACAGTCAAGAAAGATAAGAATAAACCTCATTCTGAATATCATAACTCTTTTGAAAATTTGATTTTTGGAGTCAATGGGATTGTGTAGGGGACTCCTTTGTGATTCTTCGTATTGTGGAAGAATTAATCAGGATCACTGAACCACTAATCATGATTTATAGTGGCAAAGTAGATCATTACAGCCTCTATTATCTACCCTACTATGTGCTTTCCTTATTCTTTTGCTTTTTCCTTCTAGTTGTTACCATTTTCTTTCTTTTCTCCAATTTGGAATTTCTGCATATAGTGAAAGGAAACCTATTTGTGAAGCATCAAAAGAGAAAAGAAAATTCACTTATAGTAAATAATCTTTCCAGGTTAAAAGCACATTCTCTTGGGTAGTCTTTTACCTTAAAAGTCTCTGAAGTTTAGCATTTCAGTCAATGATTTTGATCTATACTGTTTCAAATTCGAGTATTTCCTTCCAATAACCCTCTTGTAACGGCCAACAGATTTTAAATTCACATGAAAGATTGCTATGGAAATAAACTATGTGAGAATTTGATTAGGGTCAGTATTCTCGGTAATGATTAGTGTTCAATACCTAATTTTGTTTTGTTAAGAAAAACCCATCCTTACAAATCTTAACAACCTATGATCCCATAATCCCATCAGCACACCTAATGACCTAAATCATAAACATCAATGGACTTGATCTCGAAGATTAAAGTTAATGCAGCTTTCATCCCTTTGGCCTTTGCTTTCTTAGTTGCTCAATCCCCCACTAGGCTTCACCTCAAGAATGAATCATGTATCACTAGGTGGACCTTGAGATTTTGGTATAATGATCCACTCCTGGACATCAACATAGTAATATATGCTCCATTAAGTTTTGATGGACCAAATACTAAATTCAAATGTCGATTCTCATACAAATGAAAGAAACATCAAGTCTAGCCATCAATATTTTTTAAAGACATGAACTTGTTTAACAGTTGGATAACCCGATGAACAATGCACTCAGACTCGTAAGTATGACTGTGAACATACATTGCCAATCATTGAATGTTGAAGTGTAAGGTTCACTAGCAAACACAGTCGTGTAACGAATGAGTAATCAGAATCCGAACCGGAAAGGTAGGATTTTTATAAGCTACCTGAAAAGGGGTCAAGCCTCCTGAAAATTCTATTACCAACACTATATGGCAGTTAGGACTGTCCTACTTTCAACCCTTCGAACAATCACATCCCTCTCTACAAGGCTGCTCAGCTTCCGGTGTTAAAGTTTGATAGGTCCTCTATTATGCCCTTTCCATCCATAGCATCAAAGAAGAAGAAATTCTTGAGAGGTTCTCCTTTGCCTGATATTGCTTTGATAACCTCCTGAGAAGTTCAGTACAAAACTATCAACGTCAGGGAATCAACATTTCATTATATTTCTAGATGGGAAGTAAACACTTTTACTTGATATAATAAGATGGATAGTTGGCACACCTGCCCAAGAATCCCCCCAATGATGGGACAAACAGGAGGAAATTCTCTTGGATCTGTCACCAATCTTTCAAGGAGGGCATCAGGAATATGAGATTCCTTCAACGACTGCATGGTTGTTACGTTAGCAAGTGTAAGGCAATGCAGTAGGCAGAAAGATAACACTTTTAAGTACCACATTAGCATGCATAAGAAAGGCAAAAGAATAACAACTTTTAAGTACCACACCTGTGATTCACAGAATTCCTTCTTCAATTTCAGAACACCAGGAAGATCTGCAATTGATACTTCTCCGGGTTTACGTTGCTCAGCTTCTTCAAACCTCTCTATCACTGCAGTTAAGTGACAATAATCTTAATTCACATATCTTGGTCTTCGATAAGTGGAAACCAATTCATACAAGACTTGAGATAAATTTAAGGGCGAAATTCCTCTTTATGAGATCATCTTCATCCTATAAGTTGGTGTTGGACTGATGGCACAAAAAGTGTAGCAGGACCACAACATAGCAGCAAGACTAAAGTTAAAGCAGTAAACATGTGCAACCCTGTGGTCGACACATGACAAGAGACTTGTAGTAAATATGAGGGCAGAAGTTCTTTAAGAGAAAATCTTCATTCTATAAGTCTCGATATTGATGGCAACAGAATTTTGGACAGCAAGGCTTTAAAGAAATTGATATATTCACCCCTCATCTCATTTGTTGAAGGTCAATGTTATTCCTCTTCGTCTTTTATTTCTTTTTTGTTTATTTTATGGCCATTTTATGCTCTCCAATGATCCATCAGTAAAACGGGTAGTTTTTAATTGTTCACATCTAGCTGAGAATAATTCATTTTCCTCTCTTATCTTTATCCTATGGGTAATCCCAACATTTTTCACACACACACACACACACAAAACAATAAGTTAATTTAACAAACCTCGCATAGCAAAGTACAGCTTTGACATTTTTCTGGGAAGTGCTTTCCAAGGTACTGAAATTGATTCCTGGAATTCAGAGGCATAAGTGCACTAGACATTAGTAAGTTCATGCTATATGTGACACACATTATTACCCAAAATGTGACCATTATCTCTGTATGTGACTTGCAACAATCTAAATCCATGTGTTATGAATAACAGTATTTCCATAAAAAATTATTGAGGTCTTATTAAGATGAATGAAGGTCCCAAATTAATGAAACACGCAGAATGTGACCTAAATGAAGCTTCATAATTGCAAAAATGTCTGGGAAGTGGGAGGAAAGAATGGATGATATGCATGAAAATTATGCAACCAAACTCAACATCTAGAGCAATGAAAGACCAAGTCATACCTCAAAACTTGGATAATTGTGCTCACATTCAATTGTTTCCTCCAGTTTTTGCTGTTAAGGAAACAAAGAAGAAGAAGAAAGTCAGTCTTTTTCTCTCTTTAGAGTCTCTATGCTGAAGATGCTTGAGAGTATTTTGTCATTATAATCTACATCATAACAGTCAATATGTGCTCAAACAAATAGTGATTCATTGGAAAATTATAAGATTTACAGTTCTGGCAATAATAGCTTTAGCCATAAATCAAGAAAAGAAATTGGCAACCACTTCAGTGAAACTAGAATATAAGAAATCATATCAGATGGTCACCTTTGAGTATTTATGGAGTTGCAGATCAACAAAAATTTCACCACAAGAGTCTCTACAATCAACTGTGTAAAATGCAACCCGCTTTGATAACTTTCGGCATTTTTCATTGATCAGTTTCTACAAAAGAAGAATTGACAAAAGACAATAGATAATGTGGATTAAACTCATGATCAATGTAAATCGGAAAGTGATAATCAAATCTGAAGACAAGGAGCATCATACTTTTGTAGAGAGAGAGCAACAACTGATGACCACAACATCAAAGTTGCTGTAGAACTCACCACCAAAGTTTGACAAGTCACCTGTGAGATCAAAGAATGGGATACTCTTAATTCTTCTTCTACCAGAAATTACAAAATAAAAAATAAAATAAAAACTAATCTAAGTGCCATAAATTTTCCAACAATCACCACTCCTTTGATACGAACAACCATTGGAAAATTCGTTTAATATACTCTTAAACTAGTATACTCTTAATATACTCAAAAATTTGTTTCAGCTACTTAATCTGAATCAAATCATTGGAAAATCTGTAGCACTAGAAAGCAGACCTTTCTCCACAGAAACACGAACCATCGGATTGAAATCTTTCAGAGAATCGCGACAAAGCTCGGTTAGAGTTTTCCCACCATACACACTTTCATCACAAGGTATCAAAAAGTTAGCAGAAAGGGCCTCTTCGGTCGCTACCCGATCATCCACCAGTGTCAAACTACCGACTCCTGCTAGTACAATGTTCTTGCAAAACTACCCAAAAGCAAAAACCCACAAAAGTTTAACAAAAATTGCACACCAACATTTTCATTCTAACACAAACCAGAGGAGACATGACTGTTCAAATTAGCTCAATTACCTCGGCAGTAGTCCCATTAATTCCACAGACTAGTATATGAGCTTTGCTCAGCCTAAACCAAAATCAAAATCAAAGCTTTAAGCAAAGCAAGCAACTCAGAATTCCAAAAAAAAGAAGGGAAAGCTAGAAGCTTTACCTTCTCTGAGCATCAGCGCCCCAAACCCTAATTTGGCGATCGTAAAGAGCGGTCTCCTGTTCAGTCAACTCCTCGCCGTCCATTTTCAACCGCAAACCTGCAATTTTTGAAACGAAACAACACAAGAATCACATTTTTTGGAGGCAGCGAAGTTTTACTGTAGTGAAGAAACCCTAGATTGAATTGCTTACGAAATTGAACGAAGGAAGGAGCGAGACAAACCCTAAAAGCTGGAGACGAGGGTTTAAGCACTACTAGTCCAGAATTGAAATTGGGGAATTTTGATTTTGATTCAGAAACTTGTTTATTATTTGACCAAACATGAGTTGGGCTTTAAGAGTCTGGGCTTGATACCAAACATTAGGAGTATCCAACATTTGGCCTAGGGGGTAAAATTTTAATAGTAAGAAAAAATGACTTACTTTATGTATGGTAAGAAAAGTGACTTGATAGATTGATATTTGATGAATTGATGATGCTCGGTTATATTGATGTAAAAATAGGTAAGATACTGAGCAACACACCTCTAAGACATGTTAGGACTCTAACTCTCTGTTGGCACTTAAATGGTTATGTTTCTCTATGTGACGAAGAATCTATCAACTAGTACGACCAAATACCAATATTATTGATTGGTATTTTTCATTTGTCTTTGTTACTAGTATGAGTAATTATCAAATCTACCTCTCATTTTCCTTTCGTTCTCTCTCTTTCAATCACTTGCATCATAAGAAAACCATCGATGTTGAAATGTCGGTCATCCGAAACAATGCTTTCAAAACATACTATCCACAGTTCCTATTTCTAATGGCCTGTGATGAACCGTTCAGTGTTTTCGTATATATCTCACTTGACAAAACGAAAAATGGGTATTGGCTGGGAGACTCGGAAAAGAGTAGCAGACATTGAATACTAGCACCAAGGTGTAGTCACATCCATTCATGGATGCTTTGAGAAAATTGGCGACTCGGATCCAGAAACCATGTGCTGATATTGAGCTCTTGCTCCTCCCAAATCAAGCAATTCATACGTCAAGAACAGCAGGATGAACTGACTGAAGTGGTGGGCAGTGACAATGGACATGACTATAGAGCATGGGAATCACAGCTCGCCAATAATATGCATGCTTCCATTTTTTTCATTCTCTCCGGTCTCCACAATTTCTTCATCTTTATTAGCGTCAAGTTACATGTCAAAATAGTACGACAGATAAAGCTACGGTCACTTGAATAATCTGAACATTCATATTTGTGTGACAGTACAGTGGATAAAAGTTTTGAGTTTCAACAATACGAGGTGTGGGATGTCGAAACTTGAGATCAACCATATCGTTTAACCCGAGTTTGGAACTCTAGATATTTTAGAAAGCGAGATTTAATCTTTTAATTTGATCATGTATATAATTTTTTTAATGCACATACGATAACAATTGTTTGAAGTCATGGACTGCTAACAATTTGTTAGAGCCGTGGTCTTGCCACAGCCAAATAATATATATATCAACGTCACACGTACATATCATGAACCATATGTGTCTCAATTACCCTAGTTTAGAACATTGGAATGGCCCTCTCAAGAAAAGTCGTTGTCAATGCGAGCTAGGTTAGCCATGGATATAAATGTGGCTCCATCCATCGACCTCTCATCAACCAGCTACATGATTCATAATTGTACACCACATATAATTACACGTCTACATCTATATAATTTGCTCCTGAGTTTGGCATGTTCCATTAGTTTGGACCAAATAAATCCATGTGAAATGCGGATAAGATAACATATATTAGTAACATTCATTAACAAACGTACTCGTTTATCAAAACTTGAAAGATGTAAGTACAATCATTAAAACAGTAGTGACTCAGTTATCATATTAAAATTATTCTATTAGCTGTTACACAATCATGTCTCGATTGGTTTCTGAAAATTAAACATAAATAAATGAAAGTTGTTCATTTTTAACGTTTGTAATGTAAAATAACATGAAATATAGAGGAAAATGGTTGTGTCCAATTTCTTCTATTTTGTCCATGTATTTATTACTCACAACATGTTTATGGTAATTTTCTAATGTTTACAGACATAGAAATTTCTCTCTTTCACTCTTGTTGTGTGAGAAAGACGAATGGGTTACGTTCATTTCCCAACAAATTAAAACACGTCACGATGACGCTTACGTACGCGACAAAGGAGTAATGATACGACGTCGGATCAGTAGATGGTCCCGACGAGTGAAACCTACGCTGCGGGGGATCAGATTGGAGGGTGGAAGTCAGTCATGGAGGAGAGGTTGCCAGAAGGACACGTGGCAGGCCTATAAAGCAACAGACCCTTTTTCCCCGGCTGGGACAAAGGGCGGTGTGGGTCCCACGGACAGTCGCAATTGACAGCTGCCATATACTGACTTTTTGGGTTGTTGTGTCGCAGACTTGCAGATTTGAAGGACTTGTCCACTGTATGTGGATTCTGTGGCGTTACCATTTTACCCTCCAATTATTTCTCTCTGTCTCTCTCCCTCTCTCTTTTGATCTTACAATTATTTCTTTCTTGGATTATTTCTCCTCCCATCATCAGGATTATTACAGTGACTCACATGTAAATTGTTACCAAGCTAACAGAAGTAACCGCGCGCTCTAACAGTGATTTCGTGGGGGGCTCTAGTTTCATACGCATCGTGCACATTAACTCAACTCGTTAATAGCCAAATTTTCAATCGTGTAAATATTCATGTTATATGTGAACCCTAACACTCATAGTCCTAAAACCAATCTTATACTATATCCTAGCTTCGCTTGAAGTACTGGTGTGAATGTGTGATGGTATATTAGCTAGACACCCTATAACTAGATTCTACTACTAGCATCAATAACTTCATGGAGTCAAGGGGGCCCATATTCGTAACAATTTTTTTTTTTTGAAAGAAAAAGAAAAAAAAAAGCACAATGGTTAAAGGAAAATAAAAATAAATATGAAATATAAATATAAATAAATAAATAAAAGCATGTCAAAGACATCTAATATTTACTAATGTAATATTGTGAAAGGAAAATAAATATGAAATACGCATGCTGAACGGTTATTGTTAGGGCGGCACTCATTTTCCAATGAAATTTATCCGCCGTATAGGTAGTTATAGACAAAAACTTTTATGAAAATTAAAAATTCTTTACAATAACAACGTGCTTGACGGCTTTAATATGGTCCATATCCTAAATAAACTAAAACTAACTCGATCAAATAATGTGTAAAGTATTTTGGTGTTAACTCACCAAGTTCAATTATTTGTACCAAGAGATATCATTGATAAAATAAATTTGAACTCGTTCTACGACCCAAAAGACTTGGCCATCCCCATCACCGCCGCATGGAAGGCCCGGGGCGCCCGCACATCGTCTGATTTCACCCCGCCTTCACCGTCACGAACTGCCCAAAACGACGACGTTCCGAAGCATACGGCTGCCCGATCGAGTTGGTTAAGCCGGAGATCCTCTGATTGATTCAAGGACTATGAGCCCATCTTCCTCCTCGACTGGAACCGTCGTCCGATCGCCGTCATAGCTTTTGATCAAAGGGTGACCCAGGATTTCGCTTGGCGCCGTCGAACTACGGCGACTCGCGAGCAGATGTCGCCGGATTCAAAAGGATAATCGGGTCCTCGTTATGGGTATTCGAGGATAGGGTCGACTTTTTATGGGTTCCTTCTTGTTTCTTCATTTCAGTGAGGTAATGAATGCTTGTCGAAAAGAGCAAGACAAAATGAACAAGACGGAAAAAGTCAGTCAACAGTGCTGTTGGCGTAAACTTGTGGTTATAATTGTGCCACGTCATTTTTCGCACATTACACACCTTGCATTAATTTCTTGGACTTGTAGTTCTAAAACTTCCATTCAACTCATACTTCTTTTTTATTTTTTATTTTTTTTTTAAACTTTTTATTAATAACTCACACACCCTACATATGTTAGTGAGTGAGGTTTCAACTCATGACCTCAAAGTTGTCAGTTAAACATCTTAACCAACCAAGCCACGGCTCACCATTCAACTCATACTAACTCATGGAAGTAGCTCCCTTCTATTTTTCTTTTTGAAAAGGGTTGTTGTTTGTTGGGGTTGTTTATGGTTCGAGGACATATATGATTGAATCAAAATTACAATTAATTTGAACTAAAATTACGACATTAACAACATAGTTACTACATTTGTTTTATAGATTTACATATAACTAAATTAAATTACCACATTAACAACTATTTACTCATAAATTTATAAAAGTGTCGTATAAAAAGTAACAATGACTCTATTTATCAAAATGCTACAACAAAATTGTATTAGGTATTTAAATTTATTTAATCATGATGAACACAATGAAAAAATTGCCTTCAAAAATATTTTATTATAAATAAAGACAAAATAATCTAGAACATTAGATTTAAGAATGGTAAGTTTGCATTTTTATTTAAGAATTAAATGTCATAATTTTTGAAATTGAATATATGTTTAAGTAACATATCATGCCGCATAAGATTAACGTAAAAAATCTTAGACCTCTTGTTAAGGTCTCGAATCATTTTCCTTATCAAAACGTGACGACAAATTTGTAAAGTCTATCATCGCGTACACGGAGGCATCATAGAATTTCTCGCTGTTTGTTTCCCACTCGCTCACAGAGGAGCGTGATGTACACAACAGGTCTCAATTAAAAGGAGCCCAAAAGAAAGACATGCCATGAAATGTGAAACACAATGCCACATGGTTTGTCCTGAGCATCATCATCATCATCGTCATCTTCTTCTTCTTATTCTTATTCTTATTCTTCTTCTTCTTCTTCTTCTTCTTCCCTTCCATCTCTTCCCCTTTCCTCTTTGTACTTCATTTTCTTAGTTTGCATCAAAAAAGTCTGAAAGCTACAAGCTAAGCTAGCTGTCACTATTTTCCCATCTCTCTCTCTGTCTCTCGCTCACTCTCTCTCTGATGTACACTATACTATTGCACCAATTTCAAACAAAACCCAGAATGGACAAAAAGAAATTCTTCGATAAGAGTTAGAGAAGGAAGCGATCTTGGCTCCTTCATTTTCTTCTTGTTTCTCTTTAGCTCACCTCCTCTCTTTCTCACTGATATTTCTTACAGAGTTGTGTAGTCTTTCATTACATTATCCTCCCCTTTCAGAGTTTCAGTCTCTCTTTCAATGTGCAGCAGAAACCTCCAATGGCATTTTGTTGACAGGTAGAAGAAGTGATTCTTCACTTGTCAACCTGCACACCCAACTCATTAAGTTTCTTGCTTTGGTTTTTATTTTATTTTCTTGAATACACTTTATTGATTATTATGGAATCCATGTCAGTGAATAAATGGATGGGAAACCATTTTTCTTCTGCACCACTTATCTGTAAGCTCTCTCTCTCTCTCTCTCTCTCTCTCTCTCTCTCTCTCTCTCTCTCTCATATTTATTTATTTATTTATTTCATGTTCCAAAATAGTAATGGTTTCCATCCTAAGCTTCCCAATTTCCTGGAACAATGCCTTCTTAAGATATAATTAATTTATTCCTGTTTCCAAACTACTGGAAAAGTCTTCCTTTCTAATTTTGGTTTGTTTGGGTCTGTCTTTCATTTTTGAAGATGTAGTAAATTGCAACGTGCTTTCATCAGCCAATAGTTTCATTCTTGCTTTGCCACTGACATTTTTTCTTACTTTATGAGTTCATTTTTCACTGGATGATCTATCTCATAAATTGGTTTGGATTGGATTTCTGGGTTCTAGCAGCAGTTACATTTGCATATTGCTGCTGTTGGCTTCTTATGCATGTTTTGTATGACAGAGGAAATTACTCTTTTTTTTTTTTAGAAGGAGGAAATTACTCTTTTGAATTTGTGTGAGTTGGGATTTTCATTAAGTAGTTACATGGATTTCTGAATTTGCATCTGTTCTGCAAATTTTCTTATGTACTTCTGTTTGTTTTGGTGAACTTGTGGAATTCATTCTTCTTTGAAGGTGACACAATTACAAAGAGCAAGAGAGAAGCTTAGTTGGGGGGTTTTGGGACAAAAGCTTTGGTTAGAAGTCAAAGAGGTTTTTATGGACTGGAACATGAAAGCACCATCTTCGTGGGATTTGAGTGAACTTGAGCGAGCAACCTTTTCCAACTTAGACACAGTGAATGAGTCTAGTAGCTTTGGAGATCAACATAGGGCCATCAAAGGAGACTTTTCTGTTGATTTGAAGCTTGGTCAGTTGGGTGATTCTGGTAATAATCAGTTGCTGGACATGTTCAAGCAACATGGAGGCCCTAAACCTTCATCGTCATCACCTTCCGGGGCTTCAAAGAGGTCAAGGGCAGCTTATAATGGATCCCAGACAGTTTCTTGCCTCGTTGACGGGTGTAGATCAGACCTTAGTACTTGTAGGGATTACCATAGGCGCCATAAGGTCTGTGAACTACATTCTAAGACTCCCATGGTCACAATAAATGGCCAGAAGCAACGATTTTGCCAACAATGCAGCAGGTATAAGATTTTGTAACCAGTTCCATACCCTTAGTAGACATTGATTGTTGTTTTGTTCTTTGCAATGCTCTTTGATTTGCAGCATCTTGTACTTTTGTGTTTTCACTGCTACATTGATTCCGAATTTTGATGATTTAGATTTAAAGGTGCCTCCATACTTATATGATAAAGTCTTAGCCGGCTCCATTAATTGTTTAAGAAAGAATGGTTACTACTGTGAGATGATATTCTTTCTTGGTGCTAATTAAATTGCTCGACTATAGAACTAATAGCAACTTCTGTTTTCCTGTCATCCTTATTTTTGTAGATAGAGACTATGTCCTACAAATTCAAACCCTTTCTTACTTGTCCTTATGCATCGATAAGGACCGAGCCTTCTTTAACTTGCTCTAAAAGATCTACATGTTTTGAGGACCAAAATACTCTTCCCCTTGATATTTACATATATGTTGGTCTCTCATTTCTGAGCCACCATCCTTGGAAAGTCAATTTTCTTAACCCTGGCCTCGCTGTTTTCTGTAGGTTCCATTCATTGGAGGAATTTGACGAAGGGAAGAGAAGCTGCAGGAAACGTCTTGATGGACACAACCGTAGGAGAAGGAAGCCTCAACCCGAACCCTTGTCGCGTTCAGGAAGCTTCTTATCCAACTACCAAGGTTAGCTAGCTGCAACATTGTTTGTGTTACACTTGACCTATAGAAAGTTCAGAAGCTGGCATGTGCATGCGCAAAAGAAGCAGATGACTCATTCTTGCACCCACACAAACACCTTTTACAAGTAGAAAATCATATACATCATATCTAGCTGCAGAAACTTTGCTGAGAGTGCTAGCTCCATCAATATATATGTGTAATGTGTGGTCCATTCTCACAGTTGATAATCTAGTGGCCACTGAAATGCTAACTTTTCGGATGTGCTATTCATAGCTCTGTATATCTGTATAACCTGGTATTTGGTTATATTATATGTTCTCTTTTTGCAGGTACTCAATTGTCGCCATTCTCTAGCTCACTTGTATATCCCTCCACCACTGTTGTGAACCCAACATGGGCTTTGCATTTGCATTTGTTATATTATATGTTCTCTTTTTGCAGGTACTCAATTGTCGCCATTCTCTAGCTCACTTGTATATCCCTCCACCACTGTTGTGAACCCAACATGGGCTGCAGTTGTCAAAGCTGAAGCCAATACCGGGCATCATAACCAACATCTACAACATCAGAACATGTTTCTCGGGTCCTCAACCAGCAGCAGCAGCAGCTACAATAAGGGAGGGGCAAACAAGCAGCACTTCACACTTTCCCAAAGTAGCAACAACAACCAAACTCATGGAGCTTCTGTATGCCAGCCCCTTCTGAATACCATTTCAATGTCAGATACTGCTTCTTCAGGGGCTGCTGCGTCTGCAAAGAGCAAAATGTGTCATGACAGGTTAACAACAACTCGAATCCTCCACGATTCGGATTGTGCTCTCTCTCTTCTGTCATCACCGCAGACGCAGCAGCAGACATCTGAGTTGGGTTTGAGACACATGATGCAGCAGCCTAATACGACATCTCTCATGCACCACCACCGCCTCGGCCTTCATGGGAACAACAACAGCAACAATATAGAGCCAATGGATTCAGTTCGGGTCTCCCATGGATCAAGTGACGATGCACATAATGTTCATCAGTCCTCAGGAATATTCCACATGGGTTCTGATGGGTCACAGCAGGGGAATCATCATCATCAAGGCTCCCAAACTCTTCCTTTTCATTGGCAGTAGTAGCAACGAAGATTCTTTGGTTTCTTGTAGATTATGTTGCATAATGTATTTGGAACCTCCTGTATGATTTTGGAGGTCTTTTTTTTTTTAATTTCATTAGTTCCTGGAAACATTTTTATATAAACTCACATTCAGAATTTCAGACTCCCCCTACTGCTATAAATATCTTTGGCTCTACGTGAATCATAGATGGGAAATCATTACAGCTGATGCTGATGAACCAAAAACTTCCACCAAGGCTTATAGAAAAGCTTTTTTTTTTTTTTTTTTTTTGGTCGATATAGATAAGCTTCAACTTTAAAAAAACTAACATAATAAAATGCCTAAATTGGGCCATAAGTCCACTACTTTCTGCAAAGAACAAAAAAATCAATGAGAAAGATAAGCCCAAGCCCAGCCGATCTGGTCCAAACCAATCCATGCGTCAACTCTGGTATATTGTCATAACATATTAACCGTAATGTGTTGAACTGTTGGGTTTTAATCATAAATGACATTAGTACAATTGACTATTGGTATGATTCACATACTTAGACGTTATATTTTATTTTAGACGTTATATTTTATTTACCATTTTTGTAATGTGAGATCTCTCTTATCCGACAATAGGTCACTTTTATACAGTTTTATATATAATGAAATTGCATAATTCTATTTCTACATAGTAAATTGACAATTGTACTGCGACTTATAGGAATAAGTTAGGCTTTAAGCCCAAGCACCAAGTGGCAATACAAGCATCAACTGCGTTGGAGCAAAGAGGGAGGCTCAAGGGGAGGCAATCCTTTAGTATTTTGTATGGCGACTCCAGTGTTGTACCGAGTCGATGGCCTTGTAAGTGAGGCGTAACTGCAACCTGGCATAAAAGTTTTGTTGTGTGGAGGTTTGGCTTATGATATGGCAACTGGGCTCGGTCATTGGTGTTAGTTTTTTTTTTTTTTTTGAATGAAAGAGGTTATACTTTATTATAAGAAAGAAATTAGAGATAGATGATGTATAAACCACATCCAAAAATAAGAGACATACGAAAATAAAATTGCAATATGAGCATCGACGCTAAAACAATAACACCTGGACTCGGGTTTACGCTTATGGATTGCAGCCGTTGAGCAAAGTGAGTAGTCGGTGATTTGACTACCCAAGTAAATCCAATGCATAAAATGTTAAAAATCACTGCGGCATCGGGCTGAGGGTAATCTTCCACCTGAAGAATCGAAGCCGGCCAAGGGTGATTCCATACATGGCCGTGATGGCAGACGATCCTTAACGAACATATACCATAGTTGTGGGTCTATCAACCAATAGCAAACCAATGTAGAGGCCAAAACTAAAGACACTAGTAGTATTTCCACGAGCACAAAAAGATTGGATTCCAGGCCCAAGGCCCACATAAACCCCCCCGGATCCCAGACCCAAACCTTGCCCCAGGCCCGGATCCAGATCTGACCCAGCATACACAGCTGAGCCCAAATCCGCCCCGACCTAGGTTCCAGCTGAATCACCGCAGCCTGAATAAGTCAGAAAACCACGGCACAAACCCGACCTCCCTCCTTCGACCCCGACCTAGGTTCCAGCCGATCTGCACATGCCAATACACTGCCGCATATCCCATCAAAGTAGAAAGGATTGTTGAAAAGAATCGACGAGAACCAGTCCTGATTCCCACAAAAACCCATCATCGAAACCGGTCGCCGAAATAACCATCTCTCAACCGCCTTCACATCATTCAACCACCACTCCAATAAACGCCCTCTCGCTGCCGGTGCAGATCTCTCCCACAAATTTGCTTTGAGGCGTGCTCGACTCGGCCGGAGACGATCAACACTTGAAACCGATCCGAACCCACCACTTAACACAAACTCTTTTCCACCCCAACCACCATGAACGAAAGGAAGACAACATGTTTCCGTCACTGAGAAACGTGCTTGTCGTGACGGATAGGGAGGCAAGACCGAAGCCATGCACACAGGTGACGCCGTCGAGGACGGTGCCAGAGATGTACTCCATTGAAAATGAAGAAAGGTACAGAGAGGCCGTAGGCGGCGCTCTCCCAACCCTAGCATAGCGCTAGGTCATGTTAAAGCCAAATTCACCTCACTCTAAGGTGTTAGTTAAATTAACTAACAAACAAGCTACGACTCACCGACTAATCAATTAAGCCTTGAAGCCTTTTTATGCATCATGTTATTAGGTTTAAGGAGGTTTAAGGATAAACACATGTGTTGAAGAGCTTAATCTACGGTGAATCCAAATAGACAACACGCAATTTTGCTTATTACTATAAAGAAGAAAGTTGTTAGAGCAATTAAAAGCCACCTGAAGGATATCGTGTGACAATAAATATATGACATAATTTAGAAATTACGAGTTAAAAAAGGGAAATATGATATTAATTATGTTTGTTTTGCAATATTGAACAAGATATAAAAGATTACAATTGGTCACAGACGCGTGATAAATCGTGTGATAAATCTAAACCGTTTGTCTGCTCAAGTTTCATGCCAATCTACGGCTAAAACAAACCACGCGGGGCGTAGATTGTAACATAGCTTATAGAACTGAAAAGTGAGAAATTGAGACAGGTCAAAAACCAATTTACTGTCCCTGGATTCCTTTTCAGCTCTTCAGATATGGTGGTGCATTTCTTATCAGATTCATATGAAAACAACAACGGTTACATGCAAATCGGAGGTGCAGCTAGAGCTACCTACCCCACCAAAGACTCATCCAAACATCCTATATAACGGATCACCCTCCCCCTGCAACTATCACTGCTCAATTTGCTAGACCTTCGTGTTCATCCAACGATCATCGTTTTACATCCTGAAAATGGCCGCCGAAGGAGTTGTCTCAGTCTTCTCTAAGGTAAACGACGACATTTTGCAGAACATTCTGGGGAGACTGCCGGCGGTGGCGTTTGCATGTTCGGCTTGCGTTAGTAAAACGTGGAACAGAAACTGCAGCAGCATTCTCTGCCGCCCAATGTTCGTTTCAGCTATGTCTGTCAACCCAGACGCCTGTGTGAGTATAGTCCTTTATGATCTGCATGTTTTTTTTTTTTCTTTTTTTGGGAGAAAATTGAAACGAAAATAGCTGGTTCAATTCATCATGGATTTCTTTTGTTCCATTTGTTCTTGAAGGAGGCTGTGGATGAGGTGTTTGAGGAGGTTTTCTCTCGGCCGATTCGTCCCGACTTTGCCATTGTTTACATTGGCATGGAGTATAGCTTGCCAGTGACAAGTCTCTTTGTAAGTCTACCTCATTTTGGATTTGACACACAGCGACTCGTCTAATTAATTCTTCAAGTGATTTTCTTTTTGGGGGTACGTAGGTCTTTGAAAAGCTTCACCGTGCAGTTCCAGTTATCATCAATCAAGCTGTTGGGCTAATCGGGGTCGAGGCTGGAGCAGATGAGAATGAGATCACAGAGGTTTTATTTGTCTCTTTTTTTATTTTTATTTTTATTTCCTTTCAAATTAATTTGAAAAGGATAAAAAAAAACTACAACACATTGTACGTAGTTCGAAGGATCAAGCAGTGCTAGGAGTCCCCTCTATGGTTCTTATTCAATTTATTAGCATTGTGAAATAAATGAAATTAATCTCTATATATAATCATCTTGAACATATATCTTTCAAAAATGTCCCTATAAAAGTTACTCTTGATTTTGATCAAAACAAAATAAATTTAGTTTTGATTCTCATTTTGGCAGAATTCACTTTCATTTCGATTCTTTTTTTTCATGCCCAAGTCATTTCTCATTTTTACTATTTCTATTCGAATTCCAAGTTAATAAACGTGTTATTTCATCCTTTTGCAGATAAAATGGGAACCAGAGAAGGTGAGAAACCTTTGGACTGAATTTATGTTAATGGGAGGCAATACTATCAATGGAGGGCTTATTCTCTCTGTTGGGTATGTACCGGATTTGAAAGTGGATGTCATTCCACTTCTACGATCAAGGACTGTAAGTCATTTTGCTTAAACTCTGTTAATATCTTATTGCTCATTGGAAATGTTCAATCGACTCTGGTGTTTTGCACTACTCAGCAACCCTATTGGCCATTGATGGAGTACTTTATGCTGGAGATCAGGAGCTACACTGCCTCTGTTTCAGGTTCTTCCAATCCAGCTTGCATCACGATGTTTGGGGTAAGTTGGGGTTAATGTTTCATCTGGTTTTTATTCGTAATCACCGATTTTTTCATGAACAAGATACAAGAATTAGTGACCAAATTGTGTTGCTTGCTTTGCAAGAGTGTTTGTAATGTGTTTGTGACAATATATATGACATGGTTTCTTCTTTTCTAGGATCATCGTGTTGATATAAGACCCATTGTTGAGAGACTAGGTAAGTACTCAATGTTATTGATCAAAATGTACTACTTGTTTACTATTCATTAACCCAATTTCTTGTAGCTGAGAACTGTAAGTGTGCTGTAGATCATGTCATGCATGAGGAGACTGCCATTGTAGGAGATGCAAAAGGCTCCTTTCTGTTCCGACGTAGGAACCAAACCCAACATTACGATACGTTCTTCTTTGATGCTGCTGCTCTAGTATTTGCCAGGGACCAAAACAAGTCTGATGGTACTATATTTTCTTTCTTTCTCAACACTATATATGTTCTAAATTTTTTGTGATAATGTGTCTTGATTTCTTGACTGTGATTTGATGGACAGAGCTGGGGGAAACTCGGTTCCATGTGGCGGTGGCCGACGGCATGATTCCATTTGGTCCTGAGCTCAGGAGTGTTACGGTGTATGAGGATCCATTTGCTCGATCTTGGATTTCGGGCGTAGTGGAAGGAGTAGAAGGGTATCCCATGCTTGATTGCTTCAGTCTCTTACAACAACTTATAGATCAGGTGTGTTTATAAGTAAATTCCTACTTGATGAACACTATATTATTACTGGCTAGTTAAGATGAAAAAGGGAAATTAATCTAGAAGCTCCTTCTTCTTTTGTAGTTGGAGTTGGGCAACCCAAATTTTTACATTGAGGTCCGCAAAGAAAGACAACACTCCACACAATTCAGAACCACCCTGGCATGTCATGAAGTTTTGGGGTGAGTAGCACACTTACTTGAAAAGATTGTTTTAACAAAGAGACCAAAGTTGCGGCTTGTACAATTCTGAGTTGTTGCTGTTATTGTTTGAACAGAGGTAACTACTACTCCATCATCGTCAAGGGTAACGGCATACAAACTGGGGATAGATTCATATTCCTGCACTCGGATCCTGGAAGTGCACTGACTCGTGTCGACAATGCTCGTCACAGTTTGGAAGCATTGGATGTTAGCCAAGAGGTGTTCGGAGGCTTGATCTTCTCCAGCCACCACCGGGGCAAGTCCTTTTTCGGGGCCTCTTGTGTGGATACGTCTCCCTTCACTGGCAAGCTCAGTGGAGTTCCCATAGCTGGTATCTCCTGCGCTAGAGAAATAGGGCGTGGTGCGTTACTTGGTGATCAGGGGCTAGGGTACTGCTTCAATGCACATAGCTGTGTGTACCTAGCTATGTCTTATGTTCCTCCTATGTCCCATTCCTACTGAGTATTTGGCTGGTGTCTCTTCCCCCTGAACCTGTTGAAGCACCTGTACTATGGTTCTTCGACAGCCTCCAGATGCTATAGTGGATCTTGGAGGTGCTGCTGGTTAATATCTATCATTTCATTCTGAGAAAAATAAACAAGGCAATTAATTAAGTATACTTCATTCTTGGCTTCTTGAACTTACTCTAGCAATTAGTGTCCGAAATTATGAATTTTACTTCTGAAAACTACAACTTCATTTGAGAACCGAAAATATAAATTTGCTAAAACGAAAATACAATGCTAAACTAGAGCCGAATCAAATACAACTGACTCACAACTAAAGTTAACTACAATGATTTATCACTAAAAAAGAACCGTTTGGGGTTATTAAAAATTAGAAAAATGAAAAGAAAAGATAGACGTATTTATGACGTAATATACTTGTGAGGTGAGCCTTTTTAATCTCTTCCCCTCGCAAACAGCGGCAGTGAGGTCTGGAAATATGGACGAGGCGTCATCGTCGACGCCGAAGCCAAAGCAGCTCAAAACGACGACGTCCGGAGAGATGTTCTCCCTCCTAAACGAGGACCTCCTCCACAACATCCTCGCCCGCCTCCCTGCTCCCTCCTTCGCCGCCGCCGCTTGCGTCAGCAAATCCTGGAGCCACGTCTGCACCCTCATCCTCTCTCGCCCCAAACTCGCGTCCGCTCTCTCCCTCAACCCCGACCTCCAGGTTTGGATTCGCTTTTGCTTTCCTGCTCCTACAAGAATCGCTGTCGTTTCTACTTGAATTGGATCTCGCTGATTTGATTTGATTGAATTTAAGGTCGCTTGGGAAGAGATCACACAGAAGGTCCTAGCCGAGCCGATTCGGCCGCATTTCATCATCGCCAATGTCGGCAGCGGGGCCCGCTTGATCGCTGTTCACAATCTTGTACGTGTTTATTTCTTCTTACATTCTTGATTTCCAAGTTACGATTTTGTCTGTTCATTATGTTTTACTGATTGGAACTGCAGATTTTGGAGAAATTCGGGTGCGGAGTTCCGTTTGTTGTTTCTGTTGTTGGTGGGGTTCTTGGAAGAGATGTTGCTAACTGCGAAATCAAAGAGGTTTGATGAGACTATGTTTTGTTGATTAACAATGTAGGAGAGTGAATAGTTTAGTAATGTTGTGTAATCGGGTTGGTTAGGTGCAATGGGACTATGTTTCGGGCGATGTAAGCGAGGAAGAAGGCGATGTACCTGCAGAGGATGGGAGTTACGGCGTTCTTCTGACTGTAGGCTTTGTGCCGGGTTTGAAAGTTGAAGCTATCCCGCTGTTATCCACAAGTGCATATGTGAGAATCTCGTGTCTTGAAACTGCATTGCTGATTTCTCTGAAAAGTTTTTAGAATCTTTGAACTATAACGATTGACTCATAAAGAGTTTGCAATGAGATCAGGAACATCAAAATGTCTTTATGGATGCGTTCCTCGCGGATATTAAGGATTACACAGCCTCTGTTTCAGATTGCAGAGCCCCAGTAGGGATTATAATGTTTGGAGTAAGTTGCTGTATCCATATACCTATTTTCATCTTCTCTTTCTGAAATTAAATGGTCAGCTGCTGCTGAAGTCCTTGCATTACTAACATCTGATGTGATTGATGGTACAGGATGGGTGTAATAATATGAGACCAGTAGTTGATGCTCTGGGTGAGTATTGCTCTCTACTCAATTATATTCTCGTTTATTATCTTCCTTAATTAGAGTGTAATTTGGATGAATTTTGTTTTAAAAGGTTTGGAGTAGAAAAAATTGTTTCATTTTGGTACATCGTGCACACCTCGAAACCTGCTTTCATATTTTTATGTGTTACAACTTACAACATGTATAAACTTTTCCTTGCCAAGTTTCTGTTGATCATGTGTCAATGTCTGATCTTGGCAGATTATGCTATGCCCAAGGAAACTATTATCGTGGGTGACGAGAAGGGTCGGTTTCTGTATAAAAGTGAGAATGAGTCTAGAAATATCTATGGGAGTGCAAAATTCATTTCAGTTGCTGTTGCTCTTGTATTCGCCAGGGACAAAGAAAACTCTTGTGGTAATTATTCAATGTTTATTTAGTTAGGTTGATGTTCAAATAACTTATGTGCATATCTTCACAGCCATGTAAATTAATTTAGCGAAACACACATGTGATTTCTTTCAGATTGGTACTCTAGCTTTGCTAAATCTGACTCCACTTCGCATTATAACCTTTTTTTTTTTTTTTTAAATACCCTCTAGCCCCCAAACATCACTGATCTGATTTGTTATGAATGACATGGTGTAGGGGATATTCAATTTCATATTGCATTGTCCGAAGGAGTGTCAACAGTAGGTCCCAAACACAAGGCTGTCTCAGTTAGAGCTACCGCCTCTGATTCTACTTGGCTCACTGCAAGAAGAGAAGGAAACCGGGAAATTCTTGATGGTCAACGAATCCTTGATGATATTAATGATGAGGTAAACAAAAGCACTACATTTAACATCCTTTGCACTGTAATACTCTGCAGAAATTCACAGTTGACTTTGAAGTATTGTTTTGTGTCAGACTAGTAAGCAGAAGTAATAGATGTAAACAGTAAAATTAATTTAAGAATTCGTAAAATCTGATATGTGCTACAACTACTTATGTGACAGTTACAAGATCACACAGATTCGTCTGATCTTTACATTGGGGTTAAAAAACGAAGAAGTATCTCCACAGGGTCAAAGAAGCGTAGGCTGGTTACTTCCCTGGATTTCCATGGAGTTACAGGGTAATATACAGCACTTATTTTTCTCTTTAATTCACTTTTGTTGCCTTATTGATGATGCCCATATACTTCAAATATAATCTGTTTCCTGCAGTGAAGCAATTGATTTTAACATTGTTGTTAAATGTATTGTTCTAACTATTTACATGTGCCATTTTCCAGTGGAGACGAAGAGTATCTTTATGTCAATGACGTTGGCATCAAAACTGGTGATTACTTCCATTTCTATCGCCCAGATCCCCAAACTGCCTTGTCATCATCTGCAGATCTCTCTGTAAGCCTGAAAAATGTGAACCTAGGGGAAGTATTTGGGGGTTTCATCTTCGCTTGTTGTGGCCGTGGTGAGTCGTTCTTTGGACGTGTGAATGTGGATAGCTCTCCTTTTGTTGAGAACTTCCCTGGGGTTCCATTGGGAGGAGTATTTTGTGGGGGCGAAATTGGACGTGGCTCTTCAATGCTTACCAAGGAAGCTCAGAAGGATTGCAGATGCAATCTGCATGTGTACAGTACTATTTATCTTGTGTTGTCATATACTCCAGCAGTATTAGATCATTAGATGTTGCCTGCTGTATAGCTTCTTTCAATGTAAATGGGATGTGCTCGGCCTCTCAGCTGCAATTGGCTTACTTAATTGTTGGCTTATGCTCCAGTTCTTTCCCATTTTAGAGAACAGATTTTTTTTTTTTTTTTCCGTTCAGTAGAACTGAATCTGTTTGTACAATTTAGCCTATATGGCTCCAAATTCAGTTTCCAATGCTATTTTTCATTTCAGCATGAAATATCTTGTTTCTCATGCGTTGTACACAAGCATTCATTTGTATGTATGGTGGTGCAAGTACCTAGAGGGCAAGAGGGCAAGAGGAGCTTTCGATCTCTGGCTTATTCTCGATGTGACACCAAATTATTTGTAGAGGTCTTGGTAATATTTGTTCATCTAATTAACTTCAAAGCATATGATGAGAATGACGCAAGATCCTCTATATAACCCATATATATGGGTTGTTATAACTTATAACCTTTCCAAAAATTGACATTCTGACGCAAGTTATGTCACTTGTGCCATCGTTCCTTCAGAAACCCTACTGATTAGAACTTCTTTCTAAGCAATTCTTTATCACTAGGACATTTTTTTTCTTTCTCAAATGATATTATTTTCTAAATCCGAAAGGGAAAAGGAAAGCTCTGAGTCCTTTTCACAACAGGAAAAGGAAAAGGAAAAGGAAAGCTGAAACTATAAAGCTGGCGAAAATACCTGATGGGGGAATATATACAAGCATATACACACTTCAAGTTTTCAACATCGCAGTGGTAGCAAAGCTCAAGCATTTTAACGTTGCTGTGCTTCGTGGTGAATATTAATTGGGTTTCAAATTTTTGCATTCTAGTAATCAAGGCAAAACTCAAAAATGAAACGAGGGTACTCGGAATCGTCCTCCACCTCTCTCGAGTCACCTCAATCCAGGATTAAACACAACCCAGAAAATGACTTCTTGGAAGATGAAAGTCATGAAACCACAAACATTTTCGCACGAAAATTGGCCGAGCATTACAGTTATCAAACCCCAGAAGAAGGAGAAATCAGTCCAGAGCATTACAGTGATCAAACCCTAGAAGAAGGAGAAATCAGTCCAACCATGGAAGCACAACCCCAAGAAACCCCTACTGTTCACATGATTGCAGGGAAGAAAAGCTTATTACAGACTGAGCCAATCTCCAAGGAGCCGAGTCTTGATGAAGTGGAGGATATCATACGCTACAAATTCAAGAACAAGAAGTTACTAGAAGAAGCCTTCACGCATGCTTGTTCCATGTGCGGCTTCTCCTATGAGCGCTTGGAGTACGTTGGCGACGCGGTGCTCGGTCTATTGTTTTGCCGGGAACATTATTCTCTCTACCCGAATTTAGCTCCGGGAAAGCTGACCCGCCTAAGGGCTGCTAACGTCGACACCGAGAAGCTTGCACGTGTGGCGCTCCGTCACAACTTCCACCGCTATCTCCGCCACAAGAAGCCTTACCTTGCAGACCAAATTCAACAATTCTCACGTGCGGTTCTTGAGTATCCACTGCACTCAAATGGTCTTATTGACGCGCCGAAAGACCTTGCAGATGTTGTAGAGTCCTTAATTGGGGCGGTTTTCATGGACTGCAACTCCATAGAGCTTGTGTGGCATGTGTTCAAGGGCTTGCTAGAGCCGATCATAACTCCGGAGACGATACATGTACATCCAAACACACAGCTTCTTGAGATGTGTCAAAAGAACCGAATGAGTCTTAAGTATGTGGACTCATGGGATAAGGATTCTAGTGTTGAGTGTGTCATTGACGGTAAGATTGTTGGAAGAGGTACTTGTAGTCTTCGGAAGGACGTTGCGATGAACCGAGCAGCAAAAGATGCGTTGGACAATAAGTGGAAGTGGATGGAGAATAATGGTGTCACTGCTCAAAGTGTGACGGAGGAGCCAGAACAGGTGATTGTGAAAAACATGAACATGGAGAATAGTGATGAAGATGATAATAGCTCCGTGGAGCAGGCGGAGGAACCAAGTGTCAGTTCTTTGGTGCCGGTTACTCCAGGAAAGAAAGATATGGAGGAACATCTAGAGACTAATGACACTTCCCTTCGAGGTCACAATGATGAGTTCATTGGACTCTCTAAAGGACAACGAAAGCGTCTTCGAAAGAGACAACGGAAGACTTGGCTAACAACACAACGGCAATAACTCCGGAGACAATACTAATACATTAGTTCAAACCTTTCTTGAAATATGTTATAGGAATTGCTTTATAGGGACAGAGAAGCAAGATGTAATTGCATAGTTTATGTAATGTATAAAACTAATTTGGCCTGTTTATATGAAAAATATACGAATACTTGGTTTTGATTCGCAGACTTTTGACAAAAATGCAGTATCTATAAGAAGAATCATTCATATGCATATGTGATGTGATGTATAATGTATGTTCTCGTATACGTACAACTAATGATAAGATCACGCCTGAAATATTGTGATGAAGTGGATAATGTAACTGTGATATTGGCACGGCTCAATCAAATCAAAGGACCCGATTCTTGGGAGATTTGATTTGATTGAGCCATTCCAACATCATACATTTCTCATCAAAACAACAAGACCGACAATATATATATATATATATAGATAATAAGGTATATTAGGATTGAATCATCAGTCATCACCTTCTTCAATCGTCTGTTGCTGCATATCCATGACCGGTGAGTTGGCCGGAAGCAGAGACAAAAGGTAGTAAACATGCCTGATGTGCGGAAGATGACATAGGAGGTGCAAATAGGGTTGCCAATATGTAAAGAAACAAAGAAGAGTGGAAATTTGTAGAGGTGGGATTGCATATAAATAGCGGTCTAGATACTGTAAATCTTTCTAAGTCGTAAAATATAGATAATTCATATGAAATTTCCATTTGGTCTTCCACGATATATACTTTAATCTTAGTGGTTTATGACATTGTCAAAAAAATCGAAATTGCAGAGAAAATGTCTTGGTCGAATCCAAACTAAACTAATTTTGGCCAAGCTTATGTATGGACCCCCATGATCGATCATCTTACAGTGAGATTGAACTGGCAAATATTCTATGTAAATCATTTGCCGTCCAATCTAGAAGTTTGCCAAATGGATGCGTACGGAAGGAGTTGATGAACATGATAATATTATTTGTGTTTAAGTGAATTATATGTCGAAAGTCATTGATTTATTTCTAGTTGTTGGTGTAATGGGTTGTTGCAAAGTTCCTAAGAATCTTACAAGTACGGCTTTTAAAAATTAATTCAAACAATCTCCAACACTAGATGTTTCACATTGAACAGTAATACATGAAATTGTCTTAGATAGTTTACGTTATATGAAATTACTATGAAAAACAGAAGTGCAGAACAGAAAAGTCTTGGTTTTGCGCTTAGAATTCTTCTGGCATTCACTAAACTAGAATGAGGTTCAAGTTTTCTAGATGCAAAAGCAGCCTTCATAATGTGCATGGTAATGGAACTAATGATATTCTCATAGCTCCACTTAAAAGACAGAAGACCTACGTCTGCATATTTGGTATTATTCGCCAACCCATAAGGGCCAAGCCATGAATGGCTTAACCTAATTCTTTGTCCCTTTTTATTCATGATTTAGTGCATGTCTTACAAGATAGGATGAATATACAAAGCAACTAGTTATTCAGAAAGAAACAAATATTTAACCCCAAGAATTGGAGGCTTGGAGCCATCCTCAGCATCATTGCAGGCTTGCAGCATATTATTCTATATGAACTGTGTGTCTGTGTATTGCTCAAGAGATGAGAAAGGGTTTTGAGGAGCAAGATTCAGCATCATAAGTAGGTGAGGCAAACATTATCTATCTATTGTGGAACTCGGATGTGAGTACTGAGTAGAGGTTTGTAATGGCAAGAGAGTTTGAGATAATTGTTTTGGACCTAATTGTAGTTTATAGTTGGTGCTCAAACTTATTATGGGGAATTAAGAAGTGGTCAAGCTAATAAACCAGTGTTTACTTGTTTAGTGAGTCAAAACTATTTAAATACTAGTGCAACTGATTCCCATGAAGGTAGCTTAAGCTTTGGTTGGTACTCTTGGCCCCCCGTACCAACCAAAAAGGAAAGTTAAATCAAGTGGCCAGGAGTATCGAATCTTCACCAAACCAAAAAGATCTATGATCCCAGTTCATGCAAGCTTGAATATACTTCTTAGATGCCATATGTGTATCAAGGAACATTAGGTCATGTATGATTACAATGATATGAGATAAAGCCAGCAACAGATAATGAGCTTCAACAATCGGCAAAGACAGATTTTCAGAATTTTCTGATACACAGGTCGCCGTGCAACTGCTATAACACATCCCATTGTCGATTGATATTTCAAAACAATTCAATCGAAATACAAGATAGACACTCAAAATGATTTTAGCTCTATGTCTCGGAGCTGCTTATTTCCTTACAAGGAAAGCCTCCAACTAAACAACGTCAAACACATAGATAGATGCAATGAAACGTATCAAATTTCAATCCCCAAAGACTTCTTGAACTTTTCAACCTCCAAATATACTGTGGAGTAGGGGAGGTATTCCTGGAAATATGCTTTGCTCAGATCATTTATGGCAACAGCAAGTTTGGGGATCTCTAAGGTCTCTTCATGTGTCAGAGTTCGGACAAACTTCGCTGGATTTCCGGCCCAAAGTTCACCGGTTGGTATTCTCCTCCCTGGGGGAACCACGGAACCGGCTTCAACGATAGAATGGGTCTCCACCAGCGAACCTTCCATAAGAATGGAATGCTGCCCAATAATGCATTCTGGCTCAATTGTGCAGGACCGCAACAGACTGTATGCACCAATAGTAACAAACCTCTCGATGGATGTCTCTGCTGGAAGTCCTGAGAAAGGGAAATAGGTTGCATATTATATACCTGATATCCCAGCAGAACCACAAAAAGCATTTGCTCACTTGGATAAATTTATTTATAATAGTAAGTATACAAGAGACAAAGACTTAAGAATGATTGCATATGGTGGAGTCGTTAGCACCTACAACAATTCAGGAAGCCACTGACAAGCCATGGACTTTGTAGGAGGTTATATTACATCTCCTAATATGTGTAGCAGTGAAGAAGACAGATGAAGTTATATGGAAACTCATTCTAAATTCCAAAAACCGAAACACAAAGATAAGAGAAAAAATGATATTGAGGGTAAGTTACTGATTGCTAGAAAATGAAGGACTAGTAAACAAGAGAATGAGGTGAACTTGCAGCCCATGTATATAAGCTTCTAACAAGAGAAGCTATACGGATAACGGGTTAAGAAACGACCAGATTCCAGAAGCTATAAAATATTCCAGACACCAACAAGGAAACCTGCATAATCACACGAAGAAGGAACTATCTATATCTTAGAGTGCTTGACACATGTGCTTAGCATATCTATTGGCCCCAAATTCAGGTTGACAAGACTAGAGCAGGATAACCTAATAGACCAAAAATGAATGGAAGCTCCAAATGGTAACGAATTAACACATGAAACATTTCAGGGTTTGTTACTACTTACTACTAACTAATTTAATCACACAATACTAGAGAAAGTAATTTAATCAAAATGATCAACAGCAGAGTGCCACTAACTCCAGAAAGCAACATTACATATTGTAGCATGGGACTCGATGGAGCTAAGCAACCGAGGTCGAAATCCACATGGTACCTTCACACTACACTTCCAAAGAAAGATATCGCTGCCTTCCCCCAAAGCACTTCTCAAAGAGCAAAGGCATGAAGCCAGAATAGCCAAATAACTTTACTTCCATGACCAAGTTGTGCCCTAGATTCAAAGCAAAAGATTGGAAGAAAAAGATGGCCAGATTTGCACAAAATGCACATTACCAATGGAGCGACAGGAGAACTTGGTTACATTTATCCTACCACGAGGTGCTACGATCTAACAAGATTAATTAACCTGCTCAATGAAGACTTGCATTGGAAATAGAAAGAAGGACCCAAGGGTTCAATTTCTCAAGGTCTTTTGTCTGGTCTATTACATTCTCCAATGTTAGTTCTCCAAAACTGTATTAGGAAAGAAAAGGAAATAGTGCTGTTTGCAATGTCATTCAAAGTATTTCAATTCAAGCCTCTAGCTAGATTGGACTCTCAGCCACTCAAATTTAATCTACATTGGCTGCTGGTGATGTCCAAACAGGAATTCATTTCTAAATGTAATCCACCACTACTTCCCTAAAAGAACCACATTCTGCACAATCGCCCATCTCACCAAATGAGCCCTCCCACTTCCTCCACCCTTTAAGCCACCTTGCTCAGTCTTCGAAATTAAGATATCATAACAAACAACACCTGAAAACCCCAATGCAAGTCATTCCTATCTTTCAGTTAAAACCTATTCTTCCACCTCCAAATCACTCCTCCACCGCCGAACCCGAAAGAAACTAAATCAGTGGACTAAATCCGAACTTGAGGTAACTAACCTAACTTTCAATATTTAACCACCGAAACTTTCATCTCACACTATGAGGTAAACTAGCTTGCTCAAATTTAACAATCCAGAACTACATTTCTAAACATAAAATCAAATTAAACAACTTTGAGAATTCCGAAAATCAAAGAGTGAAGAATTTCGGAAATTGCAGAACCTGTAGGGGAAGACCAAGCGGCGTGGAGCACACACCGTTCCTGAACATTGGAGCAGAACCCTACGGTGATCTTATTGAGATCGCCGCGGAGGACAGAGCCGGGCCAGACGGAGGCGCCGTCGTTGACCGTGACCTGGCCGGCCAAGACGACGTTGGGGGCGACGAAGGCGTCGACCGCGATCTTAGGGAGCCACTGGCCGAGTGGGATTATCTTCCGCTGGCCTCGGTAGTCCCACTTGACCCGATCCGGCGACGGCGTTACGGCTTTCGCGGCCTCGGTGGCGAGCGCGCGGTGGAGGAAGGCGGCTTGGGAGGACGGGGCGACGGAGCTCAGGGATTGCCTCGAGATGCGAGCTAGAGCCGCCATTGGAGAAGCGGAGAGAGAGAGCTGGGATTGGGGAGTGTCGAAGATGGAGATGTGAGGTTTGTTTTTGGGCCGGAGGAGGACTGGTGGTCTTTGTTTTCGTCGATTTTGGATTTTGGGCCGGGAAGGAGAATAGAATTACTTTTACTCTTGTTATTTTCAACTCTGTTTTTTTAAGAATTACTTTTTTACCGGGGTGTGCCTTTTCTTAAGAAAATTACTGTTTTACAACTTTGTGACTACTCATTTTTAGTCGTTTGGAGTTGATCGAGGTACGTTATGTGATTAGTTGCCATGACATGAAGACATTTTCCGATGGTTAAACGTTGACGGAAATGGTGCGATTGATGTCACGAAGTGTTTTGCCGCAAAGCATGAATCAAATCATTACCGAAGTCCCATGAGTGAACATTTGTGACACCTTCAAGTAATAATTTTAAATCGGTTTTTCGTACCTATTTTTAATGTCAAATATATTAATACAAAAGAAAATTTACATGACACTTCTGTTGAAGGTGTCTTTGCTATAGCACAATATCTTTTTATGTAAATATTCAGTTTCTTAAATTCGAGATTTCATTTGTTGGTGTGCCGAGAAAAAAGTTATACATGCATCCATCATCCATGAAGACGACAACTAAAACAGAATCTGACCGGAATCATACATAGAACAAAGATACATATTGATAGAGTTTATACTTTATACACTTTGGCAACTGCGGTAATTACATGCATCATAATTCATAATAACAATACACGCTGCTATATACTCCATACACAACAAAGAAAAAACAGAAAGGTACAAAAGAGCTCTTGTTAAAACAAAACAAGAAAACAACAGAAACAAACATCTTAATTTGTTTCTTCATATCAAGTACTAGATATATAGCTCATGCTCCAGGGTGTTTGATCATGGAAATGATCAGTGTTTGATGCTTGTTTACAGACAGCATTACAGCTGCAAATATCGATTGCGACGAAGAGAAGAACCCTGATTTTCAAATTTAAGCTGCAATATACCAAGTTACTAATTCATCAAATATCCAAATGCACCATGCATGCATGGTTTCAATATTGGTTAGTCAAATCGTAGATAGATTCGGCTTAATTAGTTAGCTATTTACCTAGCTAGGTTTGAAATGTAATAACATTTGGTGCACTTGTTCCCAATGTTATCGAGCTGCTTGCATCACCATACTCAAGCTCCTGCAACTTAACCTCAAATGAAGTTTACATACAGGTTCAGTTAGTTTTATATAGTCTGGATTCTCCAAAACACATCTTTGGTTCATGTAAAGAGCAACAAAGCAAAACGCTGGTAAATAAACTCTCACTCTCTTCTGCAGACGCGCGTTTTCCTCGTGCAGTGCTTGATGCTGTAATTTTTTACAAGAAACGAAAAGCTAATTGTTTAGTGTGAGCGCCCTCCAAATTAATTACTTCTTCATTTAAATAGCTTCAAACATATTACAGATGATCGAGGGGCACTATATATGTATTACGTACCTTTCTTTTCAGCAAGCTGGTATTCTCTGAAATGATCATTCTCTAATAGAACGTCACGAATCAGTAAAAATCTTCGTTATTAGCTAAGTCGTAGAACTTCTAATTATACAGGCACAATCTATATATATATTAGGTTTACTGGGTACAGTTTCTCTTTTTGGTAAGCAAGTGTTGAATTCGATAGATAGATAGATATACCATTCTAGAGCGGATGCGTTCCAGCCCAGTCTTTAACTGTCTCTCTAGCTGTTTTATCTCTTGCATACCCAACATTGATAGCTCTGCTCCAGCTAAGTTCCTGTATATATGTATGAATCATGATTTATATGAAATCCCACGACCATGTATATAGTGATTGAATCAGATTGATGAACTAAATTAAGCATTAGTGATGTACTGGGTATGAAGTAACTACTAAATTAACGTACTTGAGCCTCATTTCCAAGTTCTGTGTTAACCTTCTTAACTCTTCAGTTTCATACCTCCATAACTGCAAATGCGTGTTATGCATATCCCAAACAGATCAATTAACAGTGATGACTGATGAGATCAACGTAGATAGCAACTAATAGATCGAGAGAATATTAATGGTATCCTGCTGCAGTTTCAGTACCCTAGCTTGGTCTTTTTCTATTTCTAATTTCACAATTGGTAATCTGGAATGGCCATGTATAATTTCTTACATCAATTTTAATGACTGGGATTATTGACGTGGTAGCTAGTCGTAGGTGAGACCAAAAAAAAAACTCTTCGATAAAGAGAGAAAAATGAGTTCATAATTGAGTCTTGGAAAAGGTAATTGCGTACATGTATGTTATACATACGTTGATGAAGATCGAACTTGTATTCTTGTTTTCATTTATGAGAACTCTAATTTACTAAATTTTAAGTAGCTAGTAATGTATATATAGAAGAGTTTATATATATACCTGCTCCATGGTTCTAATCCTTGTAGAGCATGCAGGGTTACTTGATTGATGCAGTCCTACTTCACTTCTATACATCGCAATCGTTCTATTTATGCTGCACACCCGCCAGATTGATACATTAAATCATTTGGTTAATTAATTACCTGATAAAATAACCAAGTCCTATTGAATTGTAAAACTAAAGAGAGATCTAGTACGTAGCGAATTAAACTTACTCATGGCTTGCATATAGGTAGGGCTTGCCGGAGGGAGAGAAAACGATGAGGGCAACTTCAGTATCGCAAAGCACGGAAAGCTCAAAGGCTTTCTTTAGGATGCCGGTACGGCGTTTTGAGAAGGTCACCTGCCTGCTGATCGGATTCTCTATTCTCTTTAGCTCCACTTTCCCCCTCCCCATATCTCTACTGCTTCTACTTCTTCAGTCACTACTGCAAGTCTGCATATATAGATAGCTAGCTAGCTAGGTTGCTGTATAATGTAGTAGCTAGAAGATGTTAATCAGGGGATGAGGATTAATCGAGTAATTAACGCAGATGATGGAGCTGGCCAGTAACCCAACCATGGTTTATCTGATTTGCTTGAAATCTTGACACGACGCCACTACTCAATTCCCTTTTGGAAACTTTACTACGAACCCCACCATTCATTTGATTCATGAAACTCATGACTCTCTTTCATTTACAGTGCATCAGCTGTACCCCAATACAAATATATCAAGTAGCTCGAAAGTTCTTCTACTCATGACTCGCTTTCATTTACAGTGCATCAGCTGTACCCCAATACAAATATATATCAAGTAGCTCGAAAGTTCTTTTATGCACTAAGTTACAAGTGAATCGAGCAACTAATATGCAGTATTTTAATTCAGTTATTTACGTCGCACTACATGCATATATACTAATACTGTTAATAAAATTGAAACTCAAAAAAATTGTCTCAAATGTTTAAAACTAAAGAGGTGAGAAAACTAGGTCGAAGAATATATACTCTTCTTATTGACGTTTAATTTGATCGGATCAAAAATAAAATTGAAACAAATGATTTTAGGGTCTTTAATGCAATTTGATGGGTAGAATCTGTTTCAAGTAACTAAAGTAGCTAGAGATGGACTAGCTAGTGCACTAGTCTGTGACTATTTGAATCTTGTATCAAACTAAGGGATTCGTCAAACTGAGCATGCTTGATGTATCGTGAAACTTCCTTCAGCAGACAGGTCATACATTATGGTCCTCACAAAGTCATAATATGGGTTAATTAGCATATGACACGTCAACTCATGCAATAGGAGACAAATGCTACAGAGGAAATTACACGTTTCGGTTGTGGATTTGATCAATGTTACTAGGTGAGGAACTTTAGCCACCTTGGATGGGACTACATTTGCAATATCGAAAGTATGTGCAACCCACCATCAATCTCCTTTTGAATTAAAAAGGAAAGGTAAATTGAAATGTTGAAGAAGTCTGCTGAGCTTCACCATGAAATGAGGTTGCAAACGTCAAATGGGGTCTTATTACTCTTATCTTGAAGCTTTTCGTGGAGACATGTTGAGTCACATGATGGATATAAAAGCTTCTGCCCCCCATCAATGGTGGAGTCTACCACAGATTACATCACTGCTAGCATACGGCTCTCAGAGGACACTGTTTTCTTTCTGTATCTATTGTTTCAGAGAATATAAATAATGTTATCTGAAGGTCACGTTTTTAAAAAATAGTATTTTTTGTTGCAGGCTTCACTAACCAAAGGCCACGTTTTTTATTTTGGTGTCTCTGTTTTTTCTTTTATTTTAAATGTTGTATTATATTTTTTTTCTCTCTCTCCTTATTTTGTTTTAATTTCATTTTTCTTTTTTCGTTTTCTTTTTTCTTTTCCTTTTTATTTTTCTTTTTTCTTTTTTCTTTTAAATACATTCATATTTTCTTTGACATTATAATTTTCTTATTATGGTAATTAAATAAAGCAACGAAATGATCTTTAGTATCTAATATGCAATGGATACCCTCTGATTTTTTTTTTATAAAAATAATCTGGCATTATAATTCTTTCAAAAAAAATAATGATTACATGAAAATTTAAATACGCAATACCCTAAACATTCACATTGAAATCAAATCATCTAGTAACATTTAAGTTTTTCCAGGATACATAAAATAGTTATAACATCATAAGGTCTACATAATTGAAAATGCCGAATTGAAATCCTAATAGACTTGAAGTACACTTGAAATCCTAATACATCATAAGGTCTACATAACATCATACGTAATAGACTTGAAGTAGTGGCCATCATCTCCTCGTTGTCATTGCATAAGGGCTCATGAAGACATAATTCCTGTACATATGGACAAAATTAAACTAGTTATTGATGAGAAAACAGTATTAGGATAGAACATGAACTAAAAACTAAAAATCCAACTAAAAACATGATTAATACTTAAATATACACTTACTTGTTTAATCCCTTTGCATATCTGGGCAATCAAATGGAATTATGGGACGGTAAACATCATCATGTGGTGAAAATGCGAAATTGGATGGCCTTTGAGACATGTTATGAGCAATCTAAGACATTGTTTGCATGGCATCTTCTTGTGTATCCACATTTATTCCACATCTTCTAAACACTTCTCCCATTTGTTGGAGTGCCATCTCTACACATCTTACTTCAAACATTTGTTCCATCTTTTTTGTTTGCTCAGCCATTTTGCTTTGTAGTTCCTCCATCATGCCTGCTTCCTTGTCTTGTGCCTTTTTCGCTTGCTCTTCCAATTGCTCACACAGTTGTTTCACTTCCCTTAATACTCCTCGCTCTTCAACATGAATTCCAGGGACTTCATTCCAAGTAACCCCTGCTCCAACACCCCTTACTCTGTTCCCCTTCTCCTTACCAAGAACTTCAGCATACATTTCTTCACGGACTTCTAGAGTGGTGATGTCAATGTTCTTGCTTAACCTCTCTTGTTCAGCCTCTTCAAAATCAGTCTACAACGAATTCAATAGATAGACCATGAGAAAATAAGACATCATATATCTACTAGTATCGTAACATATAAACAAGCAGGTTGTAGAAAAGATTGAAAAGTGTATGTCCAAGCATTTGTAGAAGTTATGTTTCAATTGTATATGTCCAAGTACTTTCTATATATTGACGAGTATAAATCTCTATATATATATATATATATATGTCACACCCCGGTTCTTAAGTTATTTTACGGTTATTTACTTTGGTAATATTTTGGTCTTTTACAGTTTTTAAGTAACCGTTTACTATTTAAGACTCCAAAGTTGACTTTTTCTTCCGTATGGAATTTGGGAAAACTTTCTTCATGAAAGTCGTAGAGGATGTTGTTACGAGTTCGTAGACATACTATGCGTTAAAATCAGAGTTAGCATGTAAAAGTTATCATTAAAAATGTAAATTTTATTGGGGTATTATTTTGGGGTGTTAAATTTTGGAGTTGGGTTTTGTTTATTAAGTTGGACCGGGCTATTTTTTGGTCAAAGGCCCAAAAATATTTCTCTCTTCCTCCCGATTCTCTCTCCTCCCACCCGATTATCTCCTCCCTTCGCTCGGAAACTTCACCACCGCCGTCCGCCGCCGTCCGGCCACCACCGACTGCCAGACCGGTCCCGTTCGGACCCCCGACATCTCCTCTTCCTTCCTGGGCTAGTGGCCGATCCCCTAACGCCGCTGTGAAGAAGCAGCCGAGCCCGAAAGCCACGGCTGCCGTGGTTGCACTTTCGCCGGAACTCCCTCCTCCGGCCACCATAGCCGGAGCTGCTTAGCTCGTTGGAAAGCTCTTCTCCCGTGCGTTCATCCCTCCAAATGACTCCCTCCCTCTTGAGCTAGGTAAGGAGAAATCGGAGAATGAAATTCTAGGGCTTATTATGTGTTTTCGTTCGATTGACATAGTTAGGCTTGAAATTGGTGTTTGTGCTACTTAGGAAAGTTGTAGAGGAGATTGAGAGGAAGATTCTGTTAAAATTTGGTAGTTTTTGCAGGTCGCCGGAGCCGCCGCCGGCGGCGCCGCTGTTTTGGGGAATTTTGTAGTTTTTGATGTAGAATATTAAGGGGATGTTAATGATGTGAATTTAGGAATTTTTGGAGAAATTTTGGATAGGTTTGGTATTTTAGCTATTAATTTGGATAGAATCCGGCCGTTAGATTATTGTTGTTTCGGCCGTAGAAGGTGGGGCGGTGCCGCTGTTTTGGGGAATTTTGTAGTTTTTGATGTAGAATATTAAGGGGCTGTTAATGATGTGAATTTAGGAATTTTTGGAGAAATTTTGGATAGGTTTGGGATTTTTCGAAGTTTGGTATTTTAGCCATTAATTTGGATAGAATCCGGCCGTTAGATTATTGTTGTTTCGGCCGTAGAAGGTGGATTTAAGACTGCCGGTATTTATGGTGAAGTTTGGACGATATCAATTTTTAAGATTTGCAAAATTGGGCAAGAATGAGAGTAGATAAGGCCATATTTAATTTTGTTTATTTTATTTAAGCGTTGGTATATAGTTGAGGATTTAATTATGTTCTTGGATCAGGACGTGAGGAAGCTCGAGCAGAAGAGGCTTCAGACCGACTTCAGGCTTAGGCCTAACTTGTGAGTGGACCTTTGTTTTAAATTATGTGCATGCAATTGTTTATTTGGTTGGACCATTTGACGTCATTTTTATTTGACGATTTTACTCATTGTGGTGAGTTACCGAAAATGGGATTTTCGGTAAATTATAATATATTTTTAAGGAGAGTATGTATATAAATGCTAGCTAGCGATATGTGTCTGTCCACCTTAATGACATAGTATATAACTGCATTATGGTGTGACGTGAGCGTTGGACGCAAGCGTAGTAGCCTTATATGAGTGTTTAATTCATATAAGGGGTATGTGCACATATTTATACACTCGTCTATCCATCTTAATGGCGTAGTGTATCACCGCATTAAGGCGTGACGTGAGCGTTGGACACGAGCATAGTAGCCCTATATAGATTATTATTAATTTATATAGGGAGTATGGACGAGTGTAAATATATACATGTATATATTTTAGCCTGAGAGGCTGTATTCTGATATATATAGTTTTGAGCTGTAGAGGCTCGATATTTATAACGATAAGGGAATTATCGTTTAAGACATGCATTCGTTTTCTTGGAAATTAAATTGGGAAAACATAAATGTTAATAAATATTCTTTTTATTTATTTTTGTCCACTCACTCTAATTATTGCGAATGTTTTTCTCCTGGGCTCTTCGTTTTTAAAATGTCCAGTCTGCAGAGTTCGAGTTAGTACGAGTAGGAGAAGACGAGGCATAGTTACCCATTTCTCAGCCACCTTTCACCAGTAGGTTACCTGTTTAACCTACTAGAGTATTTTCCTACTCCTCTAGTGTATAGTAGCTCTGAATACTCTTTGAGATTTATTGTATAATGTTTCTGGTGGTGTGCTTAGACTTTTGTTGTATTTTAGAATATACGATGTTTGTAATTATTTACTCATTTTTGTATAATTGTGGGTTGATTTGGAGGATGCTCAAATTTATTTAAGAAAGTAACACTTTAGTTATCTAGGTTAGGGTTGTCCATTTTCAAGGGAGGTTTACTTAGCGATAAATTTTCCTTGGAAGTGGTCCCCACAGGTTTTACCTCGGGTTTTGGGGTGAAATTCGGGGTGGGTCTTGACAATATATATATATATATATATATACACACACACACACACACACACGAAAAGGATGTGGAGCGGACGTCCGCACGGTCCTTAAAGTGCGGACGTCCCTCCGTTCGCCACCGTACGGCGCCGGCGAGGGCGCGCCTCCACCCCAGCGGACTCCAGCAGCATCCCCGACCTCTTTCCATCCTCGGCGAGTCCGGCGAATTCCAGTTTTCCGGCCAGATCGATCTTGTTTGAAGTTTTGGGTGATCTCGCCGGAAAACTGGAATTCACCGGACTCGCCGGGGATGGAAAGAGGTCGGGGACGCTGCTGGAGTCCGCTGGGGTGGAGGCGCGCCCTCGCCGGCACCGTACGGTGGCGAACGGAGGGACGTCCGCACTTTAAGGACAGTGCGGACGTCCGCTCCACATCCGGCCTGTGTATATATATATATATATATATATATATATATATATATATATATTGCTTCTGTATTCTCCAACACCAAATCAAATTTCATTGTATATATTAATATATGTATACAAAGAAACAAATCAAGCTATAGAGAAAATTCCTTACGATTGCCTTTGCAGATGCCGCATCTATTGGTTTAAGGGATCATTTCCGTTGATGTGTTAATTTAAATATCTCCCACCTATCTGGCTCTTTACCATGAATAACTTCATGTGCAACATATGGTATAATTAAAGTAGGTATGCAGGAAAAAAAAAATACACATTATATGAAGATTCTTTTTCCATATAATAGAAGAGGCTGGGAATGAAAGGATGTTCACTTACATATTCATGAGCCACATTTGCATAGGTTCGAGTCCCTGTTGATTGATTCATCTTCTTTTGAGAACGATTATGTTGGTTGATCCTCACTATCCTCTTTGTTATATAAAATAAACAGTAATAAGTTATTGTAAATTAAGTGTACATGAAGAAGATGAGAGAAAATTTTCGTACCTGATGCTTCTTCTTGTCCATGTAATCAACAAAAAGTTTCCATTGACGCTCATTCACACGATCATCATCAGGCTTTTGGAACCTACGTGGTGAGTTCTTGAATGGTTTATACCACTTTATGAGCAACTGAGATTTCCAATGTTTCCACCGTTCATTTAACTTGCTCAGAACCCTTCTCTTAATTTTACCTTCTAAACTTTTAACAAACGGATCAGACCAGTCAATGGTGTCCTACACAAAATCATATGCATACATTAGTATAATACTCACATGTAAGACAATGTTAAGACAATTAACACTACCTGAACACGTTTCCAAGCCCTTTCATGATTATCAACATCACCAATTTTGAAATTCCGGTAGTCAGGTGTGCTAATTGGAAAGAGCGTGAAATATTTCGCTAAAATACCTAAAAATCTTGAGAATCTTGCAACCTTCAATCGTGGACCCTTAGGAAGTCCAAAACGATTCCACATAAGTTTTTCTCGACCCTCCCTTGCCCAATTCTTTTGGTTTGGTCCTCGGGGCTTCTTTGTTCTCTTATGAGCCTCTAAAGAACCATTACCGTCCTCTTGCTGATGTTCATCTGTGTCATGTGTCTCGCTTTCATCGTCTTGTTGGACATTGAACCAACCACCCACATCTTGCGTCTCACTTTCCTCATACGCATTTTCTTCATAGCCCACTTCATCTTGAAGTGATTGACTCATTTGTCAAATCCAAGGAAATCAAAAATTTGACACTAAAATGAAACAAGAATTTATTCATATAAAAGTACACCAATAAAAATAACAAACAAAGATCTATGAAATATATAAATAACACTAAAGCATCAAAAACTCAAGAGAGAGAGATTCAAAACCGATCGTTAAACCTTCCCCAAGCTTTTGCTTTGCACAATGAAGGGTTCTGATACTGACCTCAACTTCTACATACAAGGTTGTTTAATATGCTTATCATAGCATAATACACACGTCTTATCTCCATCAACGAATTTAAAAGAATTTTGGCGAACCATTGGCGGCAACAAAATTATTTATCCCGCTCAATTCCGATCGTTTCCCTCTTCATTTTCTTGGGATCCCATGTAAACCCCGCTAAATGGCAAACATAATCGATGGATAGATGTTAATATCATATGCATGTGGATCAATCTTAGCTAGTAGTTACCATATTAGATACAACAACTATAAACGTGGGTAATGCTTGACAGGAAATTTTGGGATTTTAATTACTAAATGTCTAACATTTTGGTTTGATTACTTTGACTACAAAATCAATTTAAATTGATCCAATCTTACAAAGTCAATCACATCATAATACGGAATGCAAATGTTATAGGTCGAAAATTTCAAAATTATCAAATCGAAATAGTTAATATACTAAAAGAAAATACGACATAAAAATTGCAGCAAAAGAATTACAAATAAAGACTACTGAAAAAAAAAACATTGTAATACTAGTTCAACTTTGTTTCTATGACCTCGTTCACTATAACACCGTCTATGTCGGTTCTTGCTATTCCGTCATCGTTAGCCCCTGTAACTAAATTGTGCGCATCATACGGCTCTGGTTCTATGTCTGTACCCATATCAAATAAATCTCTAGGTCAAGTACGGATCACAGTGTGCCAATCTGGTTCAGTTGGATCTTGAACATATATAAATTGCACAGCTTATGACGCAAGAATGAGAGTGTCCGGCTTAGGGAGTAAATAATCAAAATTTACCAAAATGAAGCCATATGCATCCATTTTCACGGCTCTGTTACGAACTCTGTTGTCTGCCCAATCACAATCAAACAATAAGACTTTTCAACCGTGGTGATAGTCTAGCTCAATGATGTCTGTTAGTACACCATAGTAATCTTTTACGCCATCCCTTGGTCTGTGATCTCCCGCAGTAGCATAGCTTCTTACACCGGCTTTAACAAACACACCATAATTTTGAGTCTTTGACCGGGCATCAATAGACTTAACAAAAAACCGAAACCCATTCATGATGTACTTTTTGAAACACCTTGCTGTTGTAGATGGTCCAGTAGCCAAAGCTCGTATGTCTGGGTCGACAAAATCATGATGTACTCTTCTCTCGATCTGTATCATTGAAACATCATTATTCATTTTTGTATTTGACAAAAGTAATTATAAAGTGATGTTTAATATATAAAAAACCTTACCAATTCCCGAAAATATGTCGAAAATGTATTATTTGCTTGTCTCTCGGCCTCCATCAAAGTAGTGCGTCTACTCTTAGTTCGTTGTGTGTTTTCCATATGGTCCTTGACAATGTCAAGTTGGTAACACGTCAATGATACATGAATGCGAAAGATTAATTAATAGAAGTACAAAAATTAAAAATAATAATGACTTGCTTTACATTTTAAGAAATCTCAGGACAATTTATCAACACATGTGTATGTGCACATTTCCATTCACGATCTGTTAGGGTGAACTCACGTCCTGATTGTATTGACCGTCCTATTTCGGTAAATATCGGTAATCCTTCACGAGGAACAATCTCAAGGTCATCAGCATTACGACCAATCCTTGTTCTTTTCGACTCGACTCCGTCTGACAGATACATTATGCAAAAGGATAGACATTCTTCAATTATATAACCCTCTGCAATGCTTGCCTCAGGTTTGCTTTTATTGCGCACATATTTTTTTAAATCATGCAAGTATCTGCACAAATATAAATAGTATTATAAATAAAAATAAATAGTATTATATAGGAACAAACCCCTAAATATAAATAGTATTATATTATGCACAAATATTTTTAATTATTTTAAATATAATCATAAATATCATGTTTAAAATAAAAATATTTAGGAACAAACTATTTGACATACCTTTCGATCGGGTACATCCATCGAAATTGTACAGGTCCTGCAATTGCTGCTTCATCTGCCAAATGTATTACAAGGTGTACCATGATGTCAAAAAAGGATGGTGGCATTATCATCTCTAATTTACAAAGTGTTTCGGCAATCCGATTAGACAAATCACGAAAGTGATCTGCAGTGCCAACTTTAGTGCATAATTGTCTGAAAAATGCACTAAGTTCCAATAACACCTTGGTTATGTCCGGTTTTAGTGCACGACGAATGGCCACTGGTAGTAGATACTGCATGATAAAATGACAATCGTGACTTTTAAGATTCACCAATTTTCTTTGATCAATTCTTACACATCTGCGAATATCCGATGAAAATCCATCAGAAACCCGAGCTAACGCAAAAACTCTGCACATTAATGTATTCTCATCATTGGATAAATTGTATTTCACCGGGGGTAGCCATGTTCGGTTACCGCGCTTCTCAGGATGGAGCGACTTCTTAACACCCATTAGGACCATGTCAAGCCGTGCCTTCAAGCTATCTTTGTTTTTTTTGTCAATTCCAAGCAAAGTCCCAATGACACTTTCTGTAACATTCTTCTCAACATACATCACATCTATATTATGACGCAATAATAAGTGTTCCCAATAAGGCAGTTGATAAAAAAATAATTTTTTTCCTCCAAGGTCCTGTGTATTTTGGGACATTTTTCTTTTGAAGTCGTTTTCTTTTCTGATTGGCTGTTTTTTTATTTCTTTTTCCGAGTTGCTGGAAGCTCAATGTATTTAACGTCCTCAAACAATCTGAACTCGTCATTGGTTTGGGTGGTCTACGATGCTCAGTTGATCCATTGAAGTTTTTGTACCATGTGCGAAAAATATGGTCATCTTCCGGCCACATTCTATGTCCCATGTAGATTTCTTTATTTCCGTGATGCAACCTAATTGAATCAGTCTCTTCACCACAAGTTGGGCAAGCTTTAAATCCCTTTGTACTATACCCAGACAACATTGCATACGCGGGGAAGTCATTTATAGTCCACAATAATGCAGCCCTCATTTGAAAAATCTCTTTCTTAAACGCATCATACGTAGGAACTCCTTCTGTCCATAGCAATTTCAATTCATCTATTAAAGGTTCCAGATACACATCTATATCGTTTCCGGGACTTTTAGGGCCTGGGATGAGCAACGACAACATCATGTATGACTTTTTCATGCATAACCAAGGAGGGAGATTGTAAACAGTAATGATAACAGGCCAGGTACTGTGGGACAAACTCATCATACCTAAAGGGTTGAATTCGTCACTAGCTAGACCCAAACGAACATTTCGACCATCAGAGCTAAAATTATTGTCAATTTTGTCTAATTCTTTCCAAGCAAGAGAATCGGCTGGATGACGTAGAACCCCATCTCGTGGTCTCTTTTCAGAATCAGAATGTCAAACCATAAATTCAGAGGTGTGGCGAGACATGAACAATCTTTGAAGTCTTGGCACTAATGGAAAGTAACGCAAAACCTTAGCTGGTACCGGCTTCTTGGAGCTTGTGTTTGTGGGGCATGTGTCCTCTTCCTCTTTGTACCGACTAGCGCCACATTTATAACTAGTTCGGTCTCTAACACGAAGCTTCCAATATAACATGCAATCATTAGGACACGCATCGATTTTCTTGTATGTCAGCCCAAGACTTTTAATGAACTTTTTTGTTAAATAAAAGGAACCAGGAAGCGTTTCCCCGGGGGGCAAATAAGCCTTCAACAATTCAAGCAACTGGGTGAATGATGCATCACTCCAACTGTTCAATGCTTTTATTTGATATAGCTTTATCAAGAAATCAAACATCTTCTTTCCTGCACCGGGGTATAAATCAGTATCAGCCTTTTTCAAAAGTTGGTAGAATTTTTGTGCATCGGGGGTATGGCCGTTTGGCAAGGATGGACCTTCAGTGGCCGCTGCTGGTTCTAACAACTCCTCTTCAACATCATCTTCAGCTTCGTACATGCCGAATGCATCATGCAACATATCTTGCATATTAGAATCTACTTGATGTGACGAAGATCCGGGCAAATTCAAATCTTGTTGATATGAGGAAGTTCCTGGCAAGTTAGGATCAACTACATTTGGTAAATGCTCACCATGGTCGGTCCAAGGGATGTTCACATATTTCGAATCCATTCCATCCACCATAAGATGCTGCTGAACAACAAAAGGCAATCTGTTGTAGCCATTATGACACCTTTTACATGGACATTTAATTGTACCTTCAAAAGAAGTATGCTCTAAGGCATAATTGACGAATGCATTCAGCCCGGCCTCATATTCTGCAGTGTTTTTATCTAAAAATATCCATTCCTTGTCCATATTGTTAGACAAAGATATATAATCAAGCAGCATATATAGGAAAAGGTAAAAAAAAAAAAAAACCAGTAGTTAGTCTTGTGGAAAATAAAGATTGATTTCACAAGTACAAATAATTAATAAGGAACAAAGACTACGAATAATTGGAAAAAATAAAATAAAATTCATACCGCAGGTTCGTCTTTGCTGATTTGATTTACTTTTCTAGACCGCACTTTATATATCACCTCAATCCCAATATCAGTGGGTACATAATTAGCATTGGAGATGGAAAATCGTGCACAATTAGTGTTGCGTATCGAATGGTAGTGCACAGTAAATATTGGATACGGAAATCAATGCACAATTAGTATTGGGTAGGGAATATCGTGCATAATAAATACATTGGATATGGAAAATCGGTGCACAATTAGCATTGGATACTGATATTAAGACTATACCTAGTAGTTACCATATTAGATACGGTAACAAGAAAAAATGTCTACTAAAAGCATAATACGGCTATCCGTATCTAATTGATAAATTTCGGATCGTTTTTTTTGTTCCTACATATTTAATTATAGATCTCCCTCTCTCTGCAATTAATTTATTAGATATACTAAATTATTATGCAATACCATTAACTTTTGTGAAATGTATTTCAATTTAATAGATATATTATTTTTTTCATTTAATAGATAGTTAACTTTGCAATTACACACATTAACCAACAATGGAAAATAAAAACAGAAAAAACATTAATTACACAAAAATTTAATACGCGAAAAAGATGTAATCTTTTAATGTTTAACTAAGCAAATTAATAGCAAGATAATATCACTTCACACCCTTAACAGTATCTATATAATATACTTATCTGAAAATCAGATATAAAAAATAAATTTAGTATTTTGTTTCATAGTGAAAATGAGTTTTTTTCTATAATAATTATATTAAATTATCTTGTTGACTACTTTTTTCTCTTTAATCACAGTTTTCAGTATCCATAAGTAAAGAATACTAAAAATATAAAAGGGTGTCATTTGCTCTACTCAAATAATACAGTTAGAAAAATGTATCCACAAAGAGTGTTCACTACATATTTTTCTAGTAGTGCATATAATGGAGTTCATCGATGGATTCAAAACTCCAAACCTACGACGTCAAGTTCCTCTTCATCACAACTTTGTCTCAGTCTCATCTAGAATCGGTTTATATTAAAACAACTCAAATATTAAAACGAGTTTGTTGTACGTCGAACTCGCGACATCCTACTTATAAAAAGAGACTTATGCTACTAGACCGAATGATATTAGGCAGCGAGGACAAGTTTAACTGCATAGCTAGGAAATGATAACCTAAATGTATTGACATACATATCACCTAGCTAATTTTAGTATTTATTTTCATCTTTCACGAAAATTACATGCTGACACATTGTTTAATTGGACTTTGGACATAGAGCGTACTATGCACTAATTGATGTTAGAATATTACAATCAATTACATTTTCTGAGGTGTTGGTGAGAGATCTCTGTTAGTTGTTTACATACGAGGCTTGGTTAAACATCGTTTTCGTCTTTAATCATGCTAGGCGATCATGTCAATCAAATGCATGTAGTTAACTGACCATATAGAAAGATTTAGGGCATGTAATCATGTATATTATGATGAAGTCTGCACGAATTTTCATCTTCATGTTGGTTCATATGAAAATAACATTGCAAATTTGTATCCAAACTATGTCAGTCGCTACACATCTCCACGGAATAGCTAACTTTGGATAGTCTAAGACAACAAGATCAAAGATAAAGAAGTTAAAGATACCAATGTTGATGCCGGATCTGTGTGGAATTTCACGTTTCATACATTTTTTATGTTTTGTTTAATGAAATTTGTAACCATATAATTAACAACATTTTATCCACTACTGATTACTTGGTGAATATAAGGCTGCAGCCATTAACCAAATGCATTTCGTTCGCTAAATTATCAGTTCCCTCCAACATCTCGCTTGTATAAGTTGTATCTATCATGCATATGAGTCAACTCGATACAAGTATCCTATCAAAGTATCAATCACACTGTTTCAAAGCAAAAACAAACAATCTTACAAACACAAGTCCAGATCTTTCCCTCAAAGCATCACAATTCATGGTCTTTTTACTTGCTATCCATCGTCACGTTGATAACATGTGATCATCCGTGGAAAATTTGATCGATTCCTCCATACCAAATCGATCATGATAAGTATGACAATCAAGTTCATAGCCCATCCCTATCCAGCTAATAAACCAACCATTCACATCCAACCCCAATTGCTTCTAAGTTTAAATTGCACCCAGAAAAACCAGTCTTTCAAGCATTCATGATTTAGTAGCAACAGCAACACATTTAAACAGACTAAACATAAACCATAGACAAATAAACCAAGAAAATTAAATATGAGATCGATTGAGAGCACCAGGTTCTTAACTGCTCGAGCAAACTGACGCACTTCATCCGGCATAGATATGAACACCGATGGCGATAAGGAAGATGGTGAGAAGCCCAAAGTAGATGATGGCATGTACGACAATGGAGGCACCACTGGTCTGCATGTTCCCAAACTCCACCACTCTCCCCTTCCCGGGTATCTGAAACAGAAGCCCTGGAGTCAACAGCACAAACAGCACCACCGCTACGATCACCGGACCCCAATCCGCCATTGTCGCCCTTCCTTGTTTCTTCAGAGAATGAATGAGAGAGGACCCTTTAGAACGGTGTGGAAGATCTGAGAAGGTGAAAGTGGGGATGGAGTTTGGAGAGACAAGTGCGTTGATTTGATAGTTTTGTCGTGACAAAAACCGAGTGGGAGTTTTGAGGTGTCAGGCTTTCAACGGCTGTGATATTCTAGGGATCTTTCTTTGCATTGGGCTCGATTAGTTTCGCAGCTGTTGGGTTTGGCCCAGAGGAAGTATAGGTTTTTTGGAAAGTTTGTGAAGGGTGTCCTAAATGGAATAGGAATTGTGGTGTGCGACTCCCAATTATGCTAACAACATGATTTTACCTAAAGTAAGAAGGGTGGTTTTTTAGGAAGGCGGTCTGTGATTCCCAATAATGCTGGGTAAGAACATGATCCTAGTTGACGTAAGAATAGCAGTAGCTTATGTAAGATAAACCTGATCACAAGCTCACAATACTGGATTTCATATGCTTAACATGAATTGAAATAAGAACTTTATACATACCATCAGGATGAACAACCATTCCTTCTATTGATGCTTCCTGAAACACAAACAACTAGGCTAGGTCTTCTATTAGTCACCATAATAAGATTCTCAATTGACAGAACTTATGCTTGTTAATCGTGGTGATAACAGGGACCAAAATCATCTATTTATATAAAATCATTAACCCTAAGGGTCCTCCCATTAAGGACATTCTTAAGGCATAAGTTATCTATTAGATTCCCAATATAATGCTGATATTTAGTCTTTCTTAAGACAAAATAGATTTCCTTACCTTAATGAGATTATACATCAATTCATTAAGCAACTAGGATTTGATATGCAGATTGTATCCATGTAGAAATAGGTTTAACACTTGCTCTATATAAATGAGCAACTCTCGTTTACTTTATTCACACATTACTCTTTGTTCAATCTCTTGCTTGATTCAACTTCTTTTTCAGTTTTGGCGAAACTTGTTTCTGTAATCATGTTTGTGGAGGGTTTGGCTCATATGGGGGGAGTCGCAAATGCTCAAATAGCAAAAGTCATGATGATATTTGATCCTGAGCCTAAGGATAACGGAAATCTGGAGTCTGTTTCTGGTGGAAAAATCGGATTTGTTTCCATGCCAAACCGCAAGCCAAAGTATGTTTCTTTGCGGACACCGACATACAATCCCGAACACTGGAAACCCATAGTGTCTGATCGTAAGCGACCAAAGTGGACGCAACCGAAGCTCACTGGCGATTGAGTGAGAGATTTTGGATTGACTAAATAGTGTGACATTGCTTCCGATCTTGGCAAAGTTTGTGACAACAATTACCAAGATGTATTTTATTTTATTTTAATTTCCATCTAGAACAATTGTACTGAATTGAAATCCTTTGAAGTAAAGTTGAAATAGAAACCCTTGCTCTACAAGTTTTGTGTATCAGCTCATAATTTTACGTTCATGACAGCCAATTAAAACGTTCATAATTTTACTACTTTTTTCCCATAGTTCAATTAATTAGCTAATGAATTCATGTATATAATTAGTTGTTACCTTCATGAAGTGATCGAATGAACAACACAAATCATTGATACATAATGTTTAAGCTAATAAAATAAACGACACACTAATTTTTTTTTTTAAAACTGATAATACGTACATATACTAGCTAGCATGCATGATTTCATCCTGTGGAGATATGGACACCTATAGCAACGAGTAAGATGGTGAGCAGTCCAAAGTAGATGATGGTATGTACAGCTATGGAGGGAAGACTTGTCTGCATATTCCCAAACTCCGCCACCCTTCGCATGGCCGGAATCTGAAACATGAGCCCCGGAGTCAACAGCACGAACAGCACCGCCGCTACAACCACCGGTCCCCAATCTGCCCCCATCACTTGATTACTTCTGATCTTTATTCTGTTTCTGAGATTAATCGAAGGAAAGAGAGGAAAGGAAAGAAGAAAGCCTGCAGGCATTTGACGAGTAGATAGGTGTGGTGAAGAAGATGAGGTCGAAGGTAAGGTCGGTTTAGGAGGACTCGACAGAGGGTTCGGTCTCGGGAAGCAGCAGTGAGGGCACAAGTGCACGTTTAGACGCGACTCTGATGTTTATCAATTCGTGTCCCGGCCCTGATGTTTTTCATAGCGAAAATTATCATAGTTAAATCTCGGGGGATTTTTATATGACCTGGGTGTGCAGGAACAATAATTTGCAAGCATATCCTTCAAAATTATATATATATATATATATAAAGTTTCTCATGCAAAATCACTTCCAGTTACATATTCAAATTAACTTATTGGATTGATCACAACTGGGAGGGGACTAGGTAATGTCTCTAAATTTTGATACATGAAGCTTTAGTTTAGGAACGAGATGAGAAAATTACATCAATTCAAGTTTATCGGATGTAATATAAGTTTCCGGTCATTTTTTGGTAAACTAAAAGATCTCTAATGACCACTTTAAGGACCTCTACTGAAATAAACAAAATTAACATAGATTTATTGTTTCGTGATATTTTATAAGCAAAACAAATAATAATAAGTGGCTCGTCATGAAAACAAAAAAGGGCAGATTTCGAAGATATAAAGTGATACAAAACTTATATTGGGAAAGAATACACTTGAACTGCAAGTCCCAAATAATGACATGAAAAAATATAACGAGGGAAGAAACAGAAAAACGTATAATACATTCCAGTATGTGATAATATATCCACTAGCTAGCTATAGCCTGTGTGGATTTGGATTCCCACTGCCAAAACAAGGATGGTAAAGATGCCAAAGAAGATGAGTGTATGGACGATGATGGCCTTGCCATTTGTGGTGAAGCTCCCAAACTCAACATTCTTGGAGTTTCCAGGTAGCTGGAATAGGAGTCCAGGAGAGAGCAGTATGAACAACAAGAACCCCAGAAAAACGGGTGCCCAATCCAACATCTTCTACGTTTTGCTTGTTATAATATCTGATAGCATGTATCTAACTGAACAAAAACCACAGGGCACAGGATTTCGCTATTTATAAAACACACGCTTAAGAAGCAAATCAGATTCCAGAAAGAAAGAAAAAGTTTATTAATTCCCCCAGCTAGCCTTTAAATTATTTTGTATGGCATAGCTTTTATATGTGATCGATCATCGATGTGATTTGATTTCAGGTCCCATGGCAAAGTTGATAGCATAAGCATCCAAAATCAAAAGCCTCCAAGTTAACGAAGGCATCTTTCGCTTCAAAGATATTTGAGGTTGCAATTGCATCATGATCAAATTTGACACCAGAACCACTATTAGGGCAAACATTCTCACGCAAAGGCCCTTTTCCTCTTCTCTAAAGAAATGCATCTTTGAGATGCCTTACATAAACCATACTACAAGAATCCAACATTGTACCTTTTATGTTACAAAAGGGTTCAAGCTCTTTATCCCGAAAAAAACAAAAATTAACAGTTTGTTTAACTTTTTGTCCGTAATACCGAACATTACAATATTAGACTATTAGTAACTACTTAGGATTGAAATCGATTATACTAACACAATTAGTAATAATAAACAAACAAACTAAAGTAACTGTGAATTTCTATCTTTACGATCATCTAATCTAAAGTAATAAGTTTCTCGTTGTAAGTCGCATTAAAGATACATTTTAAAACTTTAAAATTCACATAATAATACATAAAACCATCAATTTATGTAAGAAAATGATATATAACACACAGAAAAGAATGATATCCATCAATGAATTATGGAAGTATGAAACATGAAGGCAAGTAAAACCCAGAAATATGATATAAAATCATAGATTGGAGCATGCGGATATTTAAATATTTGATTTCATTTTCGAAATGACCGGACAGCACTCACTCGGACCCTTGACCATAAGGTCAAAACCGTAACTCCATAATTGATCACCGGAAAATAATAAAATAAAATAAAAGTCGGGTAGACCTCAAAAATGCGGCCAGTAAAAATGGGGAGGTATTTTCAGTTAGGAAAGCGTTGACGTGCGGGGCTTTGATTGGTCCACTTTCTCATCGTCCCCGTTTCTCGATAACCAAAGTGCTCGCTTTTCGAGGTCTCCCTTCTCCCCCGTTCTCCCTCTCTCTCTCTCTCGCCGGTCGGAGAATCCAGGTGTGCCGCCGACCGCGAGTCCTTCCGTTTTCAAATTCCAAACCACCGCACTCTGCAATCCAGTCCCTCACAGCGCCCTAATCTAATCCAATCGTTTCTTCACAGCTTCGTGCATGGGCGAAAAGATTGAGCTGCTCTGACGTGGTCTTCGTTTCGTCCGGTAAGGTCTCCGATTGGGATTGGGAGTCTGGAAATGAAATTGTGATTTGATTTTGAAATTGTGATTGTATTGAATCCGGTGATTGGATTTCGGTGCAGTTTTGTAGCGTAGAGTTTGTGTGGTTGAAAGGCGACGATGGCTAGTCAAGGCGGTTCTTCGAGGAGAAGCCTGTCGTTGACGAACGCATCGTTGCAGGAAAAGAAGAAATCCTCTGACCATCTCCATCATCATGGAGCTGGAGGCGGCCATGAGCCATCCAGAAAATCGACTTCGTCGGCTCGTCCTCCATTGTATGCCTTATAATTTATCATCATATTCGTTTATGTATTCCACAGTTTTCTTGTTGGTTCACATTTTGTTTTGGATGTGACGTGGGCCTCGAAAAGTAGAGTTTGTTCGAGTAGTTAGTTGAGACTCTTCACGCTGTTGTAGTGTGCACATAATTATTAGGGAAACTTGATTTAGAGATTGTGTCTTGGAGTGTAAGTAACTAACATTGGTTTTATCTCTGCTTGGATTTGGTGGCAGGGGGTTAGCAGGAGAGCGAACAGTAAAGCGGCTGCGGCTATCAAAGGCTCTAACAGTACCTGAAAGTACTAGTGTTCAAGAGGCATGTCGCCGGATGGCTGCTCGGAGAGTTGATGCGTTGTTGTTAACCGACTCTAATGCATTGCTTTGTGGAATACTTACCGACAAGGTATGACTCCGTGTTCACTGTGACATTTGTAGTTTTTTGAGGACTTGCATTCATGGATTTTATTGGCTGTAATGTTTTCTATGTATCTACTTTCTGTGGTTGAAGGATATAGCAACAAGAGTTATTGCACGAGAGCTTAGTCTTGAGGAAACACTTGTTTCTAAAGTTATGACAAGGAACCCAATATTTGTACTCTCTGACACTCTTGCAGTCGAAGCCCTTCAGAAGATGGTTCAAGGTTGGTAATAAAAGGGGGGAATATTATTCTTTGGCTTACTGCTATCCATCTGTGCTTGCTGTTTGTATATGATGATGATTTGTCTTTTACAGGAAAATTCAGACATTTGCCTGTGGTGGAGAATGGAGAGGTCATTGCTTTACTTGATATAGCAAAGTGTTTGTATGATGCCATTGCGCGAATGGAAAGGGCAGCTGAAAAGGGAAAGGCTATAGCTGCTGCTGTGGAAGGTGTTGAAAAACATTGGGGCACCTCTAGTTCTGGTTGGTAGAGAGTAGAGTGTTATCATTTTTATTGCAAATTATGCTATTTAACATTATGCAATTTCTTTGTTTGAATATGTTCCTTTTATGTTTGAGATTCCTGAATATTAGAGTCTGTGTTTGTTTTATTTTCTTTGAGATGCAGGTTCCAATACATTTGTTGAAACACTTCGTGAAAAGTTATTTAGGCCATCTTTGTCTACAATCATTCCGGAGAATACAAAGTAGGTAATATTACTTTATGTGTTATATGTAGCCACACTTTTATTAAGTTTATACAGGTTTTCATTTAACAGATAGATATGTCTTTCAGGGTCTTGACAGTTTCACCCACAGATACAGTTTTGGCAGCAGCAAAGAAGATGCAAGAGATGCGAATTAGTTCTGCGGTTGTGACAGTTGATCACAAGCCTCGAGGAATCCTTACGTGAGTCTTTGTGTGTGTGTGGCTTTTATTTTTTTATTTTTTTTATTTTACAGCATGTTGCAAAACAATTTTATAAACTGCTTAATTCTATCCATTTTCATCATCATAATCATGTCATCTTTGGAGAGAAATGAATCATAATTTGTAGTTTTGACTCTTGTCAGTTCTAAGGATATTTTGATGCGGGTCATATCACAAAATCTTTCTCCGAAGACCACCCTTGTAGAGAAGGTATGTGCCTAGCAATTTGATATTTTCTAATATGGGGTGTTCTGATGAAAACTGTAAACTAATCACTCAGTAATTGTGCCCTTTAGATATTAGAAGTTATAATATCTGCTGATGCCATAGGGCACTTCAGTGACTTCACCTTATGCTTGTAGAAGTGGAGGAAAATAATCCGAACTGCAGATCATCATACTTTTGATTTTCTTAATAGGTCATGACTCCAAATCCAGAATGTGCCTCAGTTGATACACCAATTGTTGATGCACTGCACACTATGCATGATGGAAAATTTCTGCACCTGCCTGTAGTAGACAGAGGTAAGATGATGACTCAGTAAGAGTACCTTCCCCTTTTTTGTATTGCATTATTAAAAGTAATAGATGATTTAAAATTCTGATAATTATGGATCAATGAATACAGATGGAGCTATAGTTGCTGTGGTTGATGTAATTCATATCACTCATGCTGCTGTGGCCACTGTAAGTCAAGTCCCTTCCTATTGTTGATTGCTACAATTTAGTAGCGGTGAAATAGAAAATTTGACATCATTTTCTATCTAAACAGGTTGGAAATAGTGCTGGAGTGAGTAATGAAAACGCAAATACTATGATGCAGAAGTTTTGGGATTCTGCCATGGCCTTAACTCCAACTGATGAGGATGAGGATTGTCGGAGGTATATATTTGTTTATCTGTATGTGCAGCAACTTGCTGTGAAATTTTAACTTCGTTTTTCCTTTTCTATGTGCTTAAGCATTTTCATTATCATCGCAGTGAAAATTCTTTAAGACTGGCTTCAGAGGGAGCAGAGACTAGGGTGTCACATCCCTTTCCATCATCAGTTTTTCCTAATACTTTTGCCTTCAAGCTTCAGGATAAGAAAGGCCGAATGCACAGATTTACTTGCAGTATGTTCCCTGTTCCCAGCAGCCAATGAAATGAGTGTATCTGTGTGTGCATATCATAGATTGGCATGTTGTAATTTCAAAACATCTAATCCAGGTTTATATATACATGCTACAATCATAAATTGACAACCGCTCCTGACTGGTTTTCTCTGTCTTTTCTTTCTCTTCAGATATTCAGAGTTTGACTGATCTTATAACTTCCATTATTCATAGAATGGGAGATGACATTGACCGGCACAACCTTCCTCAAATTTTGGTATTTCTCTGATCACTACTTTACATGTTGATTTATCTACTTATGAGTCATATTGTGTAGAGAGTACTTTCTCATCCTAATCTTATTTTAATGGGTGGCACATTCTGTAGTATGAAGACGAAGACCATGATAAAGTAATATTGGCATCCGATAGTGATCTCGCTGCAGCCGTGGACCATGCAAGGCAAGTTGGTTGGAAGGTATGATTTTCGTGCCTACTGTCATGCAATGCTTAAATAGAAAATGTAATGTCATAACTGTTCTAAGTGTGGAGCTATTTTTTTATTTTTGGCTGATAATGATGAAAGGATCAAATGGTATAATTCTTTTGTTTGAGACATTAGTTTCTGTTACGATTTTCCTGTACTTCATGTGGAGCTTAGTGAAGTTTTGACAACAAGAACGGTCGATTCCTGCAGGGCTTGAGATTGCATTTAGATTTCTCGGGAACAGCTGGTCGTCGTCGAAAAACTACAACTGCTGGAGGAAGCGTGGATTATGCTTATGCAGATTCTGCTTGGGCATCAGCATACAGTGCCGCGGCAGCTGGGGCTGCACTTGTAGCAGGCTTTGGCGTTTTGGCATACTTGAAAAGATCCGGCAATAATTGATACATTTTTTTTGTATTGCAGCCTAAGACTGAATGTCGTAGAGCAGCAGAACTTGTGCTTTTTATACATCCCTTACACATGTAACAACCGGAAAAAAAAAATCAATTTTTAGTAACGATTATTTGCTCAGAGACTTGCGTTGCTGTCTTCTCCGATGTGTACCGGTTTACGCAGCCTCATGAACTGGTGTAAGAACTAAATGGTGCTACCTGAAATGTACAAGTTCTTTGATTCAGGGACTTTGATTGTTTGATTATAAACATTGAACAGTGTGTTCTTAATTTTCTTTTGATGGTTCTAAAGAGACAAAAAAAATGAAAACTTGTTTGTCGGACTTGGGAGTACTACTAGCAGAGAAGAGGAAATTTCCCATGGTGGAAATCTCTGACTTTGTTGTATACCTTAAATCCTTAATCCTTAAGTTGAAAACAAAGTACTTGCTTTCCTTCCTTCTTTGATTAAGAAATCGAATTCATGCTACTCTTATTTTGTTTTTGTCTTCCCAATGGTCCACATCAATGATCTCCAAGCATGGCCAATTTTTAAACAAGGAAGCCCGTGATTTGAGCCAGAAACAAATTTAAAGAGACATGTCGCCAGAACCAATTTGCACAAGTCTCGGATTCACATGTAGTGCATACATTTTATATACAAGTATGTATGTGAGAAAATGGAGCAAGAACAAAAAAAGAATCCTAGTGTCCTTTGACACAAAATCCTCTCATGAGGTTGAAATTTGTTACAAGTTGCAAGCATGCTGTGCTTCACATGTTTGGCATTGGAGATTAGACATGTCATAGTGGAATATTGACATGTACTAGTGACTAGCCCACTGAAACAGTGTCCCCAATTACACAATTCTGTGTCCCAAGTTCCTTTTTTCTTTTCTTTTATAAACCAATTATGTAACCCCAATGTGTTTCACCTCTAAAGTGTTAAAGTGTTTCTTTGACAAAAGTGGAGAAAAATCAAAAGTGCCAAAGTGTGTCTTTGACAAAAGAAAATATAGTGTGGGGTGGTCTCTTTTGTTTATCTTTGAACATTGTTTTTAACATAACAATTCACCATTACCATAAATCATGGGTGGAAATTTAGTTAGTTTTTGAGTGTGACATGTTGCTTTTTTATAGATGCAGTATCGACCTGTATGAGTAGTGTCGAAATTGGTACGCAACATAAATAAAGAATATGAACATTAGTCACGTAAACTAAACTCAGATAAACCAATATTCTTATAAGTGGGCAAAATTCATATAATCAATGTATGTAAAGCTCAACTCACAAGAACGTTATCAATCAAACTCATCTACCGTCACAAGGTATGACAATTTCAGAATAAAAATCTTAAACTTGGGTAAAATTTAACTTTACCGCTTATATTTTGTTAACCATTAGAATATCCATGTACATGCATTGAACGATGAACATGAAATGCATATATCATAATATGCCGTTAAAGATTCCGTGTTGATTCTATAGAAAAGTTTCCTAATGTACAAAATTCAACAAAACCAAATATATTCTCATCAAGTAATCTTCCAAAACAAAATAAATTAACAACCAAAATATGATTGGCATATATAATTCAACATGGTAACACAATTACTCTCTTCCTTTGGGTCAAATATTTTTAATTTAAATCAACAAATGACGTGTAAACTCCCTCATAAATTTTGAAATGTTTGACAGTTACGACATTTGTGAAACTCTAACGACATTTGTCAGTCAAACCCCTTTGACATTTTACTTCTTCTCAAACCCCTTTGACATTTTACTTCTTCTTCTTCTTCTTCTTCTTCTTCTTCAACTATACCACACGTCTCTCTCAGACCTTCATTCACGAACAAACAGAATCCGCTAAAGAAATGCACCACGACCCCTTAATTATTTACCATCTTCAACACAATAATCACATCTTTCAGATAATCAACGTAACTAATTTTTCAACTTGAGTGATTATACTCTGCCACCAAATCATAATAATTCCCTTCTCTTTTCCTTTTATTGCTTTCCTTAATCAGAGATGTGTATCTGACCCTGAACACTGCACCAGTACAAAACCAGAAGCTTCCCTTCTCTCTGTTCCCGAGCTATTTATACTCTCACAGAGCTAGCCTCAATTCCCTAAATCTTCTCTCACTAATGGCAGCCTCCAAGGCCAGACCTTCATTTTTCTTGCTGCTTCTCATTCTCTCATGGACTTCTCCACTTTCCCATTCGGCTTTGGCTCAGCAGCAACCCATCAAGACCATTGTGGTTTTGGTCATGGAGAACAGGTCCTTTGATCACTTGCTTGGTTGGATGAAGAAAGGTGTAAACCCGGCCATCAATGGCGTCACAGGCCAAGAATGCAACCCTATTTCGACCAAAAACCCGGACCCGAAATCCATCTGCTTCTCGGACGATGCCGAGTTTGTGGATCCGGATCCGGGTCATTCATTCGAGGCCGTGACGCAGCAGGTATTCGGGTCTGGTAACACTAATAAGCCTTCCATGTCAGGTTTTGTAGAGCAGGCACTGTCTATGTCTCCCAATCTATCCGAGACTGTCATGAAAGGTTTTAGGCCGGAATCTGTGCCGGTTTACGCATCTTTAGTCCGGGAATTTGCTGTTTTTGATAGGTGGTTCTCTGCCATTCCGGGCCCAACACAGCCCAACAGGCTGTTTGTGTACTCTGCTACTTCACACGGCTCCACCAGCCATGTGAAGAAGCAATTGGCGCAGGGCTACCCGCAGAAGACTATATTCGACTCTGTTCATGAGAATGGCTTGGATTTTGGGGTCTACTTTCAGAACATTCCCACTACCTTGTTTTACAGGAACATGAGGAAGTTGAAGTACATATTTAAGTTTCATCAGTATGATTTGAAGTTCAAGAAAGATGCCAGAGATGGTAAGCTACCGAGTTTGACAGTGATCGAGCCGCGCTATTTCGATCTGAAAGGCTTGCCGGCGAACGATGATCATCCTTCTCATGATGTTGCCAATGGGCAGAAGCTGGTGAAGGAAGTGTATGAGACACTGAGGGCTAGTCCTCAGTGGAATGAGACCCTTTTGGTCATTACTTATGATGAGCATGGTGGGTTTTATGATCATGTCCAGACTCCTTATGTCAATGTCCCTAATCCGGATGGGAATAGCGGCCCTGCTCCTTACTTCTTCAAGTTTGATCGGCTCGGGGTTCGCGTGCCGACGATTATGGTGTCTCCATGGATCAAGAAAGGGACTGGTAAACACTAGATACACTTCATCATTTTCATTTTCATTAGAAGTTCGATTGTTTATCTTGATCTTGTATTCATGGTGCTGTGGATTTATTGCGGCCAATTTTACATCTGGCATTGAATATAAATGACCTGGCTGCATGTTGAAGAAGCAATTATGATTTTCTGTGTCATTTTCGTTCTTCAATGCAGTGATGTCTATGTTTTTTATGGTTTTTGCAGTAATAAGTGGTCCACAAGGACCTACTCCAAATTCTGAGTTTGAGCATTCTTCAATCCCTGCCACAATAAAGAAGATGCTCAATCTCTCCTCGAATTTCTTGACACATAGGGATGCATGGGCTGGGACATTTGAACAAGTTGTTGGGCAACTATCTTCTCCCAGGACAGACTGCCCAGGTTCATATCTATACTCCCAATTATTACATATTTCATTGAACAGTGACTAGACGCGAGCGCTTGCTATATAGTTTGACATGTTATATTGCCAGACTGTTAATCTAGACCTTTGATTAGAAAAACTGTTGGTTGAACGCGTGGTGCTAGACTGACATTATTATGTTTAAGACATTAGAAGAAGAAACTTATATGTGTAAAACGGAATTCTCGCAGTGACGTTGCCGGATGTGACGCCTTTGAGGACCACAGAGGCGAAGGAAGATGGCGGTTTATCTGAGTTTCAAGGGGAGGTAGTTCAGTTAGCTGCAGTGCTTAATGGAGATCACTTCTTGAGCAGCTTCCCTGATGGAATGAGCAAGAAGATGAGTGTGAAGGAAGCTCATGAGTACACGAAGGGTGCTGTTTCGAGGTTCATTAGAGCAAGCAAAGAGGCCATCAAGTTAGGAGCAGACCAATCAGCAATTGTAGATATGAGATCTTCTCTCACAACAAGGTCCAAAACTAAAAATTAAAGATATCCTCTCTGTTCTTTATAACTAGCTATGTATAGAATACATCAGTGAAATTGTGCTCTTGTTCTATCTCATGGACTTAGGAGTTCTGTTATGGTTGAAATTTGTGACTGTAGAAATCAATAAGGGAAGCAGCTATTTTTGCAAATGTCTTTCAGGGTTTCAATTTTTTGCTCTATATAGATCCTAAACCTGTTTTACAATTGAGAAAAACTCCTCAAAGAAGCAATATCAATTAGAGGGAAGGAAATCAAGAAGCTTACTATATGTGAAACTTGTTAACATACATGAGAGCATTAGCAAGAAGCTACTGAAAACACCGAGGAGTACACGACAAAACTTCACTCGAGTACGGAGTACTTGATCTACAACACACCGCTGGTCTGCAGCATTCTTCATTCAAGGTGTTACACGCCGTGTGTAAAAGAATTTCTGATGATTTTTTCGATAACTGGATCTAACTTTCCTCGTTATTTGAAGGGCTGATATTACTTGTTGGGCTTGCTATAAGTCGGTCCGTGGAGCTCTCCGGTCTCCATAACCAGGCTGTTTCCGAAGGGTAATTTTGGTATTGTTCCGCATATGAAATTCTCCCTCCTACATAATCATTGACACCGAACAATTCGCATAAAGAATACAAATATTCACAACGTTTCTCTCTGCAAACCCTAAACCCCCAAATCGCCGATTTCCAATTCCACAAGATTCATACTTTCCCCGCTACTTAATCCTCAAATTTCATCTCTATTCATCTTCACTATGAGTCTCGCCGTCGATTCTCAGATACCCGAGTCATCCAGCGGCGAGAATCCCGTCGATGACTTCGCCGAGTTTCTCGACGAAGTACTCGATTCCGAAAGTTTCCAGAGCTCAAAACGGCGTAAGGTGGAGGTGAATTGTAATGGGTCGTCGTCAATTTCAAGCTCGGGAGTCTTGGAAGTAGAAAATAATGGTTCTTTGTGTGAACATCTTGCTGGGTCTTATAAAGATATGTGCTTGATTTGTGGGCAAAGGTTGGATCAGAATGAGAATGAGAAATCCGAGCTGGAGGAGTTGAGGGTTAATATTGTTCATGAAATTGACCAGGGAAAACGCAATTCGAGAACTAAGCAGTTGCTGCTACAGAAGAGGCTTCATTTGGTGCTTGATCTGGATCACACATTGCTCAATACTACTGCGGCGGGGTACTTGACGCAGCAGGAACGGTACTTGTTGGATGGAGATCACAAGCTGGGAGACGTTTTCGTGGTGCGAAATTCGGGTGTGGATTTGGTGACCAAGTTGAGGCCGTTTGTTGGGATGTTTTTGAAGGAGGCCAGTGAGATGTTTGAGATGTCCGTGTATACGATGGGGGACAGGCCTTACGCGCAGCAGATGGTTAAGCTGCTGGATCCGAGGAACGAGTACTTTGGTGACAGGGTTGTTTCGAGAGATGATAGCACCAGGAATTTTGAAAAGAGTTTGGATGTTGTGTGTGCCAAAGAGAGTGCTGTATTGGTGCTTGATGATACACAGCATGTGTGGACAGAGCAGAACCAGGACAATGTGTTGCTAATGCACAAGTATCTGTTCTTTAGGAACAGTTACGACTCGTTTGGCTTCAAGTATTGTATGTCTCATGCGGAGTTGAAGACCGATGAAAGCGATGCACTGACTCAAGGGGCTTATCTTGCAGCCATTCTTCAGCTCCTTAAGCACATCCACGGCATGTTCTTCGATGATAAAGTGGCTGCGGGGGAGAATCTGGTCGATAGAGATGTGAGGGAAGTGTTAGAAAGTGTTAGGAGTCAAGTATTGAAAGGGTGTAAAGTTGCCTTTGGTTGTGTTTTGGCATCAGAAGCCCATTCTGAGTTGTGGAACATGGCAGAGAGGTTGGGAGCAGTTTGCTCAACAAAAGTAATGGATCCTTCAGTCACACACGTGATTGAAACAGATGCGAAAACAGAAAATTCGCAATGGGCAGTGAGAGAGAAGAGGTTTCTGGTTCATCCACAGTGGATCCAGGCTGCAAGCTTTATGTGGCAAAAGCAACCCGAATACATGTACTCTGTATTATACCAGCAAGTTTCCTCTTTATCAGTTTGACCAATTTAGAGTTTCCAGAAATGAAATGGAAGCTCGCCAGCTCAGATATTTGAAATGCTTATTGATGACTGACCAAAATGTAAGAAATGTGAGATGTGGATTTTGATGTTCACTATGTAGCTATATATGGTTATGTCAATTTTTCTTACATTACTGTTCGATGAGTTGGAATAGATTTGTTCTTCATATAATCTCTTCCTGCGTTTTCCTTTCAAACTTACAAAATTAAAATTAGAAAACGTCGACAGCAGGGTTCGAACCTGCGCGGGCGAAGCCCAACAGATTTCAAGTCTGTCTCCTTAACCACTCGGACATATCGACCTCTTGCTGAAAAGGTTCACAATACGTTATATCATTAGTAATAACAACTAAGAAAACTGAAAGAAATTGTTTTTATTTGTGGACCCCTCTGACCCGCTGGGCCCACGTCACCACAAACGCCTAGACGTGACCCTACTCCGCCTACCCCGCGTATTAACCCATTCCGACTATTTTGTAATTAAATAGTTACTGCGTTTAAATTACCGTTGAGGTAATACTATCCATTCCCGCCACCCAGCCGGAAGCAGCGGCGGAAACCATGTCTCTCTGCTTGCTCAACCCCACCGCCGTCGCTAACGTGCGCCGTCCACTGCCCACACATGGAATTTCAAATCCCATGATACCTCAAGCTCGTAAGCTTCCCCAGGAAGTTGGGGATGTGAATCCCATGAAAATAATTCCAGCTTAAGTCTAAGTAATATAAATGCTTTAAGCTAAGCAAACAAGGATTTATCTTACCACCCAAGCAAGACTGTTGGTAGTCCTTGAATTCCCACTCGTCATCATCAAGGCTGTACGGATATGGATTCCGGAGATCCATCTTTACAATGTGGCCAGTCTGGTTGTCGCATGAGAGAGAGAGAGAGAAAACGGCAGAAGATTTATATGTCGTTTAATCAAATTTGCATATATGTGGCTGTTATACAATTTTCAATTTTGGAGGCAAAACACTGCGTTTTAATCCGAGGGAAAAAGAAGCAGGAGAGAAACAGAGCGCATGGAAGTGAAAGGTTGAGACTTGAGACAAGGATAAACCAAAACATGAGCTTGATGGGTCATCTTCTACCTCCAACTTCCAAGCCCTCATTCGCTGTATCCTCTCATTTCCTTAAAAACCCACAATCCACTTTGCACAATTTAACCCCTAGACCCATAATTGTACCAGCTCTACTTTCCTTTGCTCTCAGTGTTACACTCACCTCTCCTTTACCTGTTTTGGCTATCCCTTCTCTCAATTCCCAGACCAATCTAGCCCCTCCCACCACCCCATTCTCTCAGTCCAAGACTCTGCAGGTTGGCCTCGAAAATGGGTATATTTTCTCGAATTTTAGTCTTTTTGAATTTTGCCATTTTTGCTATTTCGGTGACAATTGTGTTTGTCATTGGGCAGTTTTCAGTGTTTGTCTGTATCCATGGAGTTTCAATTAAGATTTCTAAATGGGTTTTGAATAAAGGCATCTCTCTTCTAATGGGTTCTTCGCATTTTGCTGATTAGCATTCATCATCCATGCATCTGTCTCCAATGTGTTTTGGTCTGTTTGATCAATGTTACATTGCGTGTGTTTATTTTTCAGAAAAATCAGACCTTGTCCTTCAATTAATCCGGGATGCGTATCAACAAATCCGAGATCATCATCGTTTGCGTTTCCGTTGACGATTCCTGAAAAATCTACAGACAATGCTATTCAGGTTTGGTTAAGAACTTAACTTGGTTTGAACATGAAAGACCAGAACTTCGGTATAACTTTATGTCTTTATGTATCGTAAGTGTAAGTAGTCTTAAGTTTTACATGATGCTGAAATTCACATGTTTTGAACTTGTGCAGAAGTTGCAAGAAGCAATCTTGGAAACTCAAAAGAATCCGAAAATTAAGATCTTGAAGGACACCCCAGATGGTAACTAGGCTGAACTTGGCACAAAATTGGTCATGTGTTTATCTCAATATGTCAATTTTTCAAAGTAGTGAAGTAAAGATAGATTGCTGCCAATAAATTATGAAACTTGAGTATCAAGCAGAAGCAGTATTACCTAATATGGAATGTTGCTAATATTCAAAGTTTTTACGTATTCTAAGCTTAGGTGAACTTAATGAAAGATTTCTGATAACAGGCCAATATTTACAAGCTGAGGTTGATGGAGGGTTTGGCCGAGATGTGCTGGAGTTTCTGGTGAAAGGAGACTTGGTTTCTTACAGGTGTATGGCCACAAAAGTATTCTATTTGTATCCTTTCACTACTGCTTTAGGGAATTCAAATGGACAAGAAGAAAGACTGAAAAAAATTACTGACCAGTTGGGTTGGTATGCTCCAAGTTTTGAAGCTGAAGCGATCGACGAGAATGAAGCCATGGACATGTCCCAGAATTAGTCTTCATTCTTCCTTACAATGAGATTGGTATCCGGTAGCTAGCTCACTTCTTTTATTCTACACCGGTTTTGTTATGATCGTCTCCATGTACTCATCTCTCAGAAAAATGATAACATGATGAATATAAATCTTCAATTGTTGATAGAATTTGTGTTCGTGCTTCTTGTTTTGCAACTCTTGCTTCTTACTGATCCGTTCTGTTATTCTTCTGTACACACACACACACACACATATATATATATATATATATACAGGCCTTCTCAGATGCGGAGGTCCGCACCAATGGTTTTGGTGCGGATTTCCATTTTTGCACCACTTTTCGATCGAATTTCTCCATCTCCACCGTCTAGTATCTAGATAATATTGTGTAAATCATCTCTGCAAAATTTCAGCCAATTTGGTAATCGTTAAGGCCCTCAAAATTGCGTTTTTCTGTTTTAAACATGAACGGTTCATGTTTGACAAATTCAGTCCGTCAATTTGTTTTTCGAGTTTGAGGGTCTTAACGATTACCAAATTGGCTGAAATTTTGCAGAGATGATCTACATAATATTATCTAGATACTTGATGGTAGAGATGAGGAAATTCGATCAAAAAGTGGTGCAAAAATGGAAATCTGCACCAAAACCATTGGTGCGAACCTCCGCACCTGAGAAAGGCTGTATATATATATATATATTTAGAGAGAAAGAGATATATTTTCTCAGGTAAGGACATCCTTATATATTCTTATGGTGCGAATTCACACAAGTGACACAACTGTGAATCTGTGATTCAGCTGTAGAGAATTCCTAAAGCATTTGGTTAGGCCTAATGCCATCAACTGTAAGATAAGTTCCTTGAAACTTAGACACTGAAGTACTAGTTATCCACCCCAGGTAGGTTAGTAACTGGCATCCGTCGATTCATGTTGTTAGATGCCAGTTCCCGGCTTATATTCAGATGAATCTTACTTCACAGAGTTTCTAAGACTTCTTCTTCAGCATGTGTTAAGCATTTGAAATGGAAAGAACAAAAGAAAAAAATAGGGACATTGATTTACTGTTCTATGATGCCTGATGTGACAGACAGCTGAATGATTAGGCATAGAAGATGAACAAGTAGTGGTGAACATGTATTGAATCTGGTTCTTGCTTGATGAAATCTTTGATCTTTTTCAGTTATTTTGCTCCATCACTAGGCCATTTCAGATTGTTGTATTAAACTAATTCCAGTCCCTAATCACAGATTTTAGTTTATACAATGTTTAAGCAGACACATTATGGATGACAGGTGCTGCCAGTTTTTTTTTTTTTTCCAATAGATATTATTTAAGGATTTAACACAACAAACACTAATGTCTTTAAACTGTATACACTACCTAACTTTTTTATTCAAGACAAGTCCTAATATATTGTTTGGATTTTGTTTCACTAATCTAGTCACAACTCATGTCCTAAAATTGGGTATGCAAATTCATAATCAAATTGTGAGCAGCCAAAACTAGTATTCATTAACAAGGCCATCATGTTGAGGACAATCACTAGTCTTAGTGATGTGATTTGAGGTCTGCAGTTCTACAGAGATCTATGCTAAAAAATAGTATAAAGACAATGAACATATTAATACAAAAATACATGCGACTCTAGAGGCACATATAGTAATGAGACAAGGTCCTCGAGGATCACATTCTCATTTGTATTATATTCAACTATCTCTGCATGACAATTTTGTCACAAGAACATCAATTAAAAAGATTCATACAATACTTTAGGTTTAAAATGTTTTACTTATTTGACACAAAACAACAACTAATAGATCATTGTAATGTGTTGGATATTGTAACTTACAATCACATTTGGATATCATACTCAGATCAGTATAACTATGTGGTATGATCCTAACTTTTAATTTTCTTAATTTCTTCCTTTGCAAGATTTGTTCCAATCTTTTGGGATGATTATTTGAGGTGTTAGAATTGTGGTTACTACTTCTAAGCATATGCATAGATATTTATTCCTTTTTGTTATTGTTTACAAATCGGTCACCATCAGTTAGGATGCTAAAATCCAAGCATCAACTTATCTTTTCAGCTCTACATGTTTGGGACTTCGGACTAAAGAACCCAACAGTTACCCACTTTTATTGAGCATACATTTTCATATATGCTTGTCATAATCAGGGTGTTGGCTCCTTCTGTCTATTGCAGACAAATAAACACACCCCTAAAACATGGGAAATGAGTAAAAATTATGAACAGCAAGGAACTAAAACTCTTCAACATTTTCATTCTTAGCAACTAGCTATCAGAATCAAACTCAACATTTTGACTAATCAAAGGAGTGAGCAATATGAAACAAACTAGTTCCCTACACGACACTCCCCAACCACAGATAATTTAACCAGCATTGTTTTTGGGTAAAAACCAATTACAGCATCATGTTTTTTCTTCAGTCAGGTAGCTGGACATGCAGGGCTTATTGTTGTAGTGACATTTGGGTTTGACTAACAGGATTGTATTCTACTGCTTTGTGATCCAGAATATCAATCACACAGCCTCCTCGTGTTAACTTCATATTATATAGCAAGGCACTGACAACAAAAACTAGTCTAAGCTGATAACTCATCAGTGTTTAGAGATCCCAACCTATCTCTCACAACTGTGCCAAACACAAAAGATGGCACAGTGTCATGGGAAGTTTAAGGCCTTCAAGAACAGCAGATGGCTTGTGTTTGTGTGTGCAATGTGGATTCAGTCCTTTGCAGGAATTGGGTACTTGTTTGGGAGCATATCTCCTGTGATAAAGAGCACTATGGGGTACACCCAGAGGCAACTGGCAATTCTGGGAGTGGCCAAGGACTTGGGTGATGCTATTGGATTTGTTGCCGGATACTTATCGGAGATTTTACCGAGTTGGGGGCTTTTGGTCATTGGAGCAGTGCTCAACTTTCTTGGATATGGATTGCTTTGGCTTATAGTCTCACAAAAGATTGCTGCTTTGCCTTTGTGGGTGGTGAGTAGTTCAATCAAGTTTGAATCTTGATCATCAAGTCTGATTTTGGGTTGTTTCTGGGTATGGCTTCCCTCTTTTTGTGGGTACCAATAGTTAGCTGCTTTTTCTGTTTCATTCTAGTATGTGTTGTCTGATAACTGTCAAGATTAGCTTTCAAATGAATAACCCTTTTGGCCAGTGATTAGTTATCAGATTGGGAAAACATCAAAGAGTTGGCCATCTTTTATATTGGTACTGAAATTGTGAGAGAGGATTTTTAGTGTTGACATGTTGAGCTGAGCATTGCTTAACTTGCTTTAGTCTTTGATTTGTAGAGGAATGTAACATATCATGTTTACAGAAGGAGGTTTTATTGTTGGAGAATGAATGTTTATTTTCCTGTGATTAGAACATGTGAACAATTGTGCATTTTGTCCGTTTATATTCAAAAAGTTAAGAAATTTCTTCAAAGTTGTGCTGTAGTAAACTAACCAAGCAAGTTTTTCTCTGAGCGAATTAACCAAGCATGTTTTGCTCTGCAGCTTTGCATTGCTATATACGTGGGAACGAATGGAGAGACCTTCTTCAACACAGCAGCCTTGATTTCGTGTGTGCAGAACTTCCCCAAAAGCCGGGGACCTGTTGTGGGGATTTTGAAAGGATACGCCGGTTTAAGTGGTGCAATAATAACTCAGATTTATGCAATGTTCAATGCCCCAAATGAAGCGTCATTGCTTTTTATGATTGCAGTTGGACCATCAATGGTTGTCATTGCTCTAATGTTCATTGTTAGGCCTGTGGGAGGTCACAGACAAGTCAGGCCAGGTGACAAGGCAGGATTCACGTTTACATATAGTGTTTGCCTTGTTCTGGCAGCTTATTTGTTGGGAGTTTTGATAGTTGAAGATTTGCTTGACTTGAGCCAAATTTTGATCACATTACTTGCGGCCATTTTAGTCGTTTTCTTGGTGCTTCCGATTATCATCCCCATCATATTGACTTTCTTCTCTGAACCAAAGCCTTTACTTCAGGAGAGCCTTATTGATGTGCAGAGAGAAGATGAAGGAAACAAATCTGAGAATGAGGTCATTTTTAGTGAGGTGGAAGATGAGAAGGCTTCAGATGTAGATTCTCTTCCGGCATCAGAAAGACAAAAACGAATTTCTCAGCTTCAAGCTAAACTCTTCCAAGCAGCTGCAGATGGAGCAGTGAGGGTCAAGAGGAGAAAAGGCCCCCATAGAGGAGAGAATTTCACCTTGATGCAGGCATTGATAAAGGCCGATTTCTGGCTCATATTTGTTTCTCTATTGCTTGCTGCTGGATCTGGCTTGACAGTTATTGACAATTTGGGTCAGATAGTTTTGTCACTTGGGTACACTGATACAAGTATCTATGTCTCCATGATCAGCATTTGGAACTTCCTCGGACGTGTTGGTGGTGGCTACTTCTCTGAGATTATCGTAAGGTGAAACCCGATTTCAGTATATTCCTTTGACATATGGACTCATAATTCACTAAAATTCTAATAAGCATTGTTTGTTTTTCTCACCAGAGACTATGCCTACCCAAGACCAGTGGCAATGGCTGTAGTTCAGGTCATCATGGCAGTCGGGCTTTTCTACTATGCTGTGGGGTTGCCGGGGCAAATATATGTGTCCACTGTGCTGATAGGACTAGGGTATGGTGCTCACTGGGCAATTTTGCCAGCTGCAGCTTCAGAGCTGTTTGGCTTGAAGAGTTTCGGGGCCCTCTATAATTTTCTTACAATGGCAAACCCTGCTGGTTCTCTTATATTCTCAGAAGTGATTGCCAGTGGTATATATGACTACTATGCAGAAAAACAAGCTACACTCAGACAACAAAATCCAAGCTCAATGCTTCTTAAACCCCTCGGGGATGATGATGACCTCTCTTGTGAAGGTACTATATGTTACTCCATCACTTTTGGAATCCTATCAGCACTATGCATTGTTGCATCAGGATTAAGCATGATTGTAGTTTATCGAACGAGGAGGGTTTACACCCAACTCTATGGGAATCCGAACAATTGAGATGCAATAACAAGAGCAGGTGGATATTTCTACAATCAGCTAGCAAAATTATTTTTTGAAAGCTTCTCAACCTTGTGATCTGGAGGAGTACTAGCTGAAGTCTAAGCAGACACTTTTGCTTCACCGATTGCCAAAAAAGTTCGTACCAGCCCCGGAGCACATCTCAATTACTATCTCTCAGTTCATTATATATCAGAACATTCATTACAATATGCCAGTACAAACATTACATTACAATTCAATGAGAAATGAATAATGTTTCAAATCAATTTTTTCCTTTCTGGTTTCTTGATATGTAAGCAACCCAGTTACAGGATTTGAATAAATCTGATGTCTACAGATCCTTTTGCATATTGTATTGTTTATACACTTGTACTGATGTACTGAGAATTTTTTTCCTCAGACTCAATTTGTCAATGCTCATTCTGGAATGACTGAAGCAATTAACTTCCAATCTGTCAAAACTCAGAACTAGAAACACATTGAATCAATATCTGTGAATCACTCATTTGGGTGATTATAAATTACATATAGGCATATTTGGTAGAATTATGATGGTGCATGCACTGGATGGTCCATGTTAAAGCAACATCTCAGAATAAGTGAGTAAAATGGTAAAAATCTAAATGCATGTATATGCATATGAATATGATTGGAAGGGTATCCCCAGAGTTTAATGCTGTTGTTACTGTCAAAAATGAAACAAGTCACAGTGAGTTCAATGAATCCTCCATATTTTCAAATTAGTTGTGTATACGTCGCACGAAACCAACGGTAAACTTATATTTAAAAAGGTGAACGTTCATATTCGAACTTAGAGCTTCATACATGATCACTAACTTCTCCTTCACAAGAAGAATACCACTAAACTAGTGATTAGTAGTAAGTAGCTCCTGTGACAAGAAACAAAAATAAGCATACAAATAATGCATAACAAAGAAGAATGAGGTAAAACCATATGAAAAAATTTATAAAAAAAAAAAAAAAAAAAAAAAAAAAATCACATACCCCCCCCCTGAATTTAGGGAATTTTGGCAAATGTAGGCAACCACAAATCTTATAAACCAGAGTTAGAAATTAACCATGGTTAGATTTTAACCATAGGCCAAAGAATGCTTAGGTGAAAAAACTAATATATAAATCCACCGAGAGCAAATATTATATGTACTGTATGAGTGCTTTTGAGTTTTGATATATAGAGAGGTTATATAATATCATACAATTTCTTTTCAGGGGTTGAAAGAATTTCACCCAAAAAAATAAAAACCCCTGAAATTGCATTTTGCTTAAAAATTTTGATCAGGGTGGCGATTGAAGGCCATCACAAGAATTTGGTCTCTGAATTCATCACTGGCGTCTCTGCGATTCAAATATCTGAACGGGGTAAATTTCATTCATACCCTCTTTTTTATTTTTCAGTTTCATTCAATTTAATTTTCACTCTGTGCCGTGTTTGGAATTTTATGTTTCTGTCATTGCTTCTCTGTTTGATTATCACTAATGCTGTTAGACTTCTAGGGTTTTAGCCAAAGCTTCTGAATTGGGCATGTTTTATGTGTAATTTGAGGTATTACATGGAAGATAATTCAAATGGTTTTGTTTGCTTATAAGATTGTGGGTTTGATTTGGTTGTTGAATTTTAGTGAATTTGAGAACTGGGTATCTGTTTTTGTGTTCTTGGTTCTGCAGATTTTGATTATGATTTAGTGTTTTGGATTAGTTTTGTTTGGAAGTGTATGATAACTGAGATGTAGTTTACATGGTTTATGAGAACTGTTATAGAACTGAACTTGGGATTCGACAAGAGCCATTCACCCTGCAGTCATTAGTTTTACCAGCATTCCTCAGGAACATGATAGGTTTTTGTAAAAATGTTGTTTCGTGATCTTATGATTGAATATGAATGTGATGGCTGGCATTGCAGTCTTATTATTGTCAATGTGCTTTTGTAAATTTATAGTGTGCTTACTTGGGGATTTCAGCGCTTTTAACTTACTGAATTACATGGATTGTTGGTTTCCCGCGTAATTTCGTTTGACGGTTGAATTGAAAAATCTATGTAAGGAGGTGTTAAAGATTCTGTAACGGAAATGTGAGAGAAAGCATTCATTAGTTCCTTTTTTCTATATTTGAAGTCGTTGCCTTCGATTAACTATGTCCGTGCTGGGCGGTATAATCCTCATATCGTTATTAATCTCTGAATTCAATTAGTTTCCTAATCACCGCTCTTCTGTTTTCCGGATGCAGCTTCCACAATCAGAAGTAACTTATTAATGATCCACTCTAAAATTTCGGGAGTTTGGTAGAATTAATTTGTTTGATTGTGGTTCATATCGAAGTGGCTTACACACCAACATTCTGAAAATGGAGGCGAACAAAGTGGAGGCCCTTAAGGCCAAACAGATCGCAGAGTTGAAGGTCGAGCAGTTAGACTATGCCGGGGCAAAACGATTTGCATTAAAAGCCCAAGACATGTATCCAGAGCTTGATGGTCTTCAACAATTTCTGGCTACTCTCGATGTCTACACCTCTGCCGAGAAGGAAATAAATGGGGAAGTCAATTGGTACAAGGTCCTCGGTGTGGAACCTTTGGCCAATCAAGAGACAGTCCAAAGACAGTTCCGGAAGCTGGCTCTCCTTCAGCACCCGGATAGGAACAAATCCGTAGGTGCTGAAGGGGCTTTTCAGCTTCTTCATGAAGCAAGAAGAGTTCTTAGTGAGAAGAAGGTTGGAGTTTCAGATGCGAAATCATGGATGCCCACTACTGGTTTCCATGATTTCTTCAAACGGGATGAGAGGAGTGCTACTCCTTCCATGCCTTCTGCTACTCCTGCCGAGCCTTGTGCAACTCCTCCCAAGCCATTTGCGACTCCTACCGTGCCTCGTGCTAATGCTACCAAGCCCTGTGCTACTGGTACCAAGCCTTGTGAGGCTCCTACCAAGCCTTATTCAATTTCCCATGCACAGAAAGGACAGAAATCTACGTTTTGGACGATATGCAGTTGTTGCATGATGTATTTTGAGTATCTTAGAGTGTTTCTCAACCACAAGCTTCAATGTCACAACTGCCAGGAGCACTTTATAGCTTACAAGATACCACCCCCAAAGAATGCATCCAAGTCGAAGCCTTTCAACCCACCGCAACAGAAATTTAGTCAGCCTAGCATGCCCAATAACCCTCAGAAATTTAGTCAGCCTAGCATGCCCAGTAACCCTTCTGGTTCAGGAAGGACACATGCTGCTGGTACAGAGATGAGATCAAAAGGAATTTCTAGTCTTTTCTTCAACTCAGCAGGTGTTCAAAATGTGCAAGCAAGAGCCTCCGCTTCTAGTCAAGCTGGAGGTAGCGCTCATTCTTATGGAGTTAAGCCTAGAAGGAAAAGGTATCAGCGGCAACAGATGCCAACAAAAGTGGGAATGGGAAATGGAAGAGTTGCTATGAACAATGGATTTGGATCTCCCAAGTTTAGTTCTGGTAGAGAAAGGCCAGATGCAGCTTTAAATCATAGATTTAATTGCGTAAGGGATTTGCCACTAGTAGAACTGCAAAATGTGTTGCTGAAAAAGGCTAAGAAGGAACTTGTCGAGAAGCTTGACAAGTCGAGCAATCCTTCTGTGCCAAAGACTGCAGACGCTGATGTAAAGGAGAAGGGACTGAAAGAAGCTGTTGTGCCTGATGCTAAAGCCGATATGACAGGGAGTAGGGTATCTGTGGATGCCAAGGACATGCCCAGCCAAATATCACCCCCTGCCAATTCTCATGTTGACTCTGATGTAGAGGACGGTAACACAAATTCAATGAGTGTTCCAGACCCTGACTTCCATGATTTTGACAATGATCGCACAGAAAAGTCATTCGCTAGCAACCAGGTTTGGGCTGTGTATGATGATGATGATGGCATGCCCCGTTATTATGCTATGATTCACAGTATCATATCTTTAAAGCCATTCAAAATTCGCATCAGTTGGCTTAATTCCAAAACCAATCACGAACTGGCTCCACTAGATTGGGTTGCTTGTGGTTTTCCTAAGACTAGCGGGGACCTTCGGATAGGGAAGCATGGAGTTTATAAGTATCTTCATTCTTTCTCCCACAAGGTCAAGTGGACAAAAGGAAGAAGAGGAGCAGTTCGTATATATCCTGGAAAGGGAGATGTTTGGGCTTTATATAGGAACTGGTCCCCTGATTGGGATCAACTAACCCCAGATGAAGTGATACACAAATATGACATGGTGCAAGTGCTTGAAGATTATGATGAGGAGCGAGGTGTGAGCATTGTCCCACTTGTTAAAGTGGCTGGTTTCAAGACTGTGTTCCGCCAACATTCAGACAGAAGATTAATCAGGACAATTCCCAGAAAAGAAATGTTTCGTTTCTCTCACCAGGTCCCTTATTACTTGCTCTCTGGTCTTGAAGGTGAGAATGCACCCAAGGGTTGCTTAGAGCTTGATCCTGCATCTACTCCTCTGGAACTTCTTCAGGTAAAGACAGAAGCACAAGCCAAAATGGAGGAGACAGCTTGGAAATGTAATGGAGAAGAGAATGGCAAAGTGGCTAGAGAAACAGGTCTGGTAGAAGATGCTGAGCAAAAAGATTTGGCCGACTTGATGAAGAAGGATCCCCAGGAAACAAAGTGGCAGGTATATAGTCGGAAACGCCCGAAGGAAGGAGAAGCTGTGGAGGGTGCTAAGCGGTTGCGGCTTTAGTGTACGTGGCGTAAATAGAAGGATTGAGGTACAGCAGTTTTGCTTTGCTTAGCTCTATGCCGATGGATCCAGAGTTTTGTTCCAAGTCCTTTAGACTAATTTTAGCTGTATTGTTAGTTCAAAACAGTTTAGGAGTTTTTTTTTTTTTTTTTTTTTCTTTTTTTGTTCTCAAAACTTCATACCCCAAAAAGGACTAGTTTTCGCAGCCGGTCAAAATTGCAGACTGCTGCTTACCTTTTTGATACACAGGATCTGTTTATGCTAAAAGAACAAAAGCAACTGGATCAAAGTTTCAACTCTTATAATCTGTGTCTTCAGCTGTTAGTCACCCTTGGCTGTTGTTTTTGGCATTTTAAGACCAATCTTCTCATCATGCACTTCATTTTCACTAATGCTTATTTGTACATGTGCAATGTGACCTGTGGAAAAGTAATATCCAGCAGTTCAGTAAATTTTGAAATTCAACTACTTACTTCAGTCATACAGTTTCAGTTAAGTTTTAATTGTAGCAATCACCATTAGTGGAAGACAGGGAAGCATTGGGAATAGGATGCTAAAGATTGCAGAATAACGGTAAAACCATTTATTAATTTGCCTCGAATGTTGGTAACTTCCAAGAAGCCAATGGTAAAAACTGGATTCAATGCTTCTCCATGTGAAAAATGATCTGTGTTTGGTAGAGGAAGCAGAATAAACAATATAGGGTGCTACTGTGATAGCACAAGCAGAGCACGAGAGGGACATTCTCTCTTTGTTAATATTGTAATCCGCAGCATTGATTATAGCTTTGCTTGCTTATGATGAGTGTATAAAAGGGGAAGACGACAGCCCTCTATAAAATGTGCATATTAGTCTGATGCCTGGTTGCCTCGAGGCTTTGCTAATAGAGGGGGAATCTATCAATGAAAATGAAGAGGATATATCTATCTAATGTTACCCATACTATACAAGTATACATGTAACTTTTGAAACATGGAAGTAGGACGTGTGTTGGAATTATGCTAATTATGAATTCAAGAAGGAAAATGTGGAAATTATGTTGAAGCAGAACGGACTCAATGGGTTACTCATTAGTATTTTATTTCTCTAAAAATAATGTATTGTGCCTCGTGATAGAATGACGATTTATTACGTGTTTATGTATCATCTTTATTCCACGAATGTGGCTCTTTTGGAGAAGAGACGCAACTTCTCAGACTCTGGTTGGAAGTGCTCTAAATGATCTTTATTCCATGAATGTGGTTCTTTTAGAGAATTGACGCAACGTTTCGGACTCCTATCGGAAGAACATGAGACCCATATGATCACGAGAAACTATGTTTGAGAGCCGATCGCTTCTTGTTCTTTAAATTACGCGACACTTTTAACGACATTAGTTATTAAAACCAACCGAGATTAATCAACAAACGTTACATTATGTATAAAAATAAAAAACAAAGACGAAGGTGGCACGACCCGATTGGAGGACCCGGAAAGCCCAATAAAACAGCATCTTGCCCTTTCTAAATCTCATCTATCCATCTCTGCTCCTCCTTTTGAAATCCCACCACACAAAATTAAATCCCCTGCAAAAATAATCACCGCCACCCTCCCCGGTCATTTCGCCGCATCAATGGAAAACAACAACTCCAACTCCAACTCCAACCCCGTCCCAGCCACCACCTACCCTCCCACCCAGCCCCCTCCGCCGCCGTCCTCCGTCGCGGCGGCGCCCTTCCACCACCTCCTCCAGGCGCAGCAGCAGCAGCTCCAGATGTTCTGGAACTACCAGCGCCACGAGATCGAGCAGGTCAACGACTTCAAGAACCACCAGCTCCCCCTGGCGCGCATCAAGAAGATCATGAAGGCCGACGAGGACGTCAGGATGATCTCAGCCGAGGCGCCCGTCCTCTTCGCCAAGGCCTGCGAGCTCTTCATCCTCGAGCTCACCATCAGGTCATGGCTCCACGCCGAGGAGAACAAACGCCGCACGCTCCAGAAAAACGACATTGCCGCCGCCATCACCCGCACTGATATTTTCGACTTCCTCGTCGATATTGTCCCCAGGGATGAGATCAAGGACGAGGCCGGCGTCGCCATGGTGGGGGCCACCGCCAGCGGGGTCCCTTACTACTACCCGCCGATTGGCCAGCCGGGAGGGATGATGATCGGGAGGCCGGCCATGGATCCGACCGGAGTTTATGCGCAGCCGCCGTCGCAGGCGTGGCAGTCGGTGTGGCAGACGGCGGCGGATGATGTGTCGTATGGGAGTGGAGGGAGCAGTGGCCAGGGCAATCTTGATGGCCAGAGGTAAAAAATAAAATTCTGTCGATTTTTTACAATGTAAATCGTCTGAGGTAAAAAAAAGAAAATGCACTATGTTGTGTGATGCTTGAATTTCAAGGCTTGGTTTCGTGTGCATGCATGTTCTTCGAAATGACTGAATTGATTTGAACGATATGATGTTATTAATTGGGGATAGAGTTTCCTATGGTTTGGTACTAATCTAGTGTAAAGAAAGAATTTTTTTGCAGTCTTTTCTATTCTAACTTGAGGTGGTAGAGTTCTTACTGTTGCAATTACCTGTGAAATGTTTGTAGGGTAAAAAGAAAACTGGAAAATCTGTGATATAATTTGGTGCTTCGTGGATAATTTCAGCAGAGCAAAAACAAGTCTTTTGTTGTTTAGGGTATTGATATTGATCCAACCTGAAACATGAGTCGGTTATATGTCCACATCTTCCAAGTTTTATTACCGTGGTTAGCGGTTACTAGGTGTGGAAGCTGGAACATGAGAAAAGTAGAAAATAAGTAAGGAAAAGTTTTAGTTAAGTAGTTTCCGTCACTAGTTTCATTGGTATAAACGCATTGCGAATCTTATACTGGTTTCATTGGTATAAACGCATTGCGAATCTTATACTGGTTTTGTGGACAGTGATTACAGTTTTATTTGGAATATTATGCATTCTTGGCCCAAGCGTATAATGATTTTGACCGGCAACTGCATGTGGTTAGCACGACCAGCTGCCTGTAGGACATTTGTTAATAGAAATTGATATCCATGGTAGCCTCTTTTGGATGTTTTCTTCCGTGTTCTGTATCTTACTCTCCCATTCTTGAAAATATAAGAACTGAAGCAGCTTGCATGAAGTGTATTTCTTATACTCCGTAAGTAATGATTCTAGTCAGACACCTGAAAAAGCCCCTCTTTTTAACTTTTCCACTCTAGTTTGTAGCACTGTGATTTTCCTTCATTTTTTTACTTGTAGAATTGCCTATGTTTTCTCTTATGAAGGGCACTTGCCAGTCCCAGAAAAACTTGAAACTGATCAATTTTGTATTTCCATGATTTCTAGTTACATTGTCCTTTGTGTATTCATCACTCTGCTTAACCATACAAACCTAAGCAAAACAAATGCTCGTGTTTCAACTATTAAAGTGATTTTTAAGAATGTGCAACAAGGTTAACCATACTCTGATACTATTGCAAAATTTTACTGTCGATGGTCTTAGCATACTCATTTGAAGGCAATTTACTCATTTGGATGCTGTGCATACTCATTTGAAGGCAATTTACTCTATTTTTGCATCTGTTTCCTGACTTGACGTATTGGAACTTTAGGACCATGCGTAAGTTGTAGCATGAACTTTCCAGCACAATGGAGACTGATATAAACATCTTTTTTGTTTTCTTCCAATTTTCCTATGCAGTTAAAGAGAGACTAATTTGTCGACAATTTGCTGCGAGACGCGAGGGAAAGGAATTGAGCACTGCAGCAGTTTATTGATGGCTTCAAGTACTATTATTATTTAATGAGATGACAAGAGACTTGTCTAAAGACCCTTTGATCCAGAGCAGTTGAAAGTTTACTGCCATGTTCAGTATTTATGTGCAGAGTCCTCTATAATTTAGGTTTCTCACGGCGCTAACTGAATCGGTTTCTTATTAATCAAACCTGGGAGACTCTTTTAGTATGTTCCCAGATTCTCGTTTCTTTTTCTCCTATTGTCTATGGTTATGGTTTGAAGTCTAAACACCCCTTGCCGGCAAAGAGCTGTTGATTTATCGACTTTTGCCTATCGTTACAATTGTGGACAACCTCCGGTGCAAACTTGACACACGTTCTGGTGACATCACCGGCCAACGTCCAGCAAGTGGTAGCAGGTGAAAGATAATGATCTAATAGCTCCGATGACTTCTCACCGGAGTCCGGGCTCAATAAACTTGACGGTATAAATCACCCGGAGTGGGCTAGAGCCGATAGCTGCGAAGGAAGGGTACTATTGGAAATTCGTAACTAAACCATGTAATCTATAAATCTCGACATAGACGGAGAACACGCTTCCGAACTTTCACAACCAAATTTGTAACGACCCCGTCTGCTCTCTCTCTCTCTTTCTCGCTCTAGATTTTAGTGAGAGAAAAGAGAAAAATGGACGCCATTGACTCAGTTGTGGATCCTCTGAGAGAGTTCGCCAAGGACAGCGCTCGCCTCGTCAAGAGGTGCCACAAGCCCGATCGCAAAGGTGAATTCCGATCTGTGTTTTCTCGATCGGTTTTTGTTTTTTCCGGTTATTGAAATTCGGTGATTTAATGTATGGTTGGTTGTGGTGTAGAATTCTCCAAGGTTGCGTTGCGTACAGCCATCGGGTTTGTTGTGATGGGATTCGTTGGGTTTTTCGTGAAGCTCATCTTCATTCCCATTAACAACATCATCGTCGGATCTGTTTAGGTATTCGATTACTTCTCAATCTGCGTCTTTCAGCTCAATTTAGTTGATTTATTGTTCATAGATGACATGCAGTTTTACTAAAGACTTGAATTGCGCTGTTTTGTAATATGGTGTGATGTTGACCAATATTTTTGGATGAAATTTTACTACTTTGTAAATCTATTGAATCCTTAATTGAATGCCATGTATATATTCTAATGTGATTCATATTTGGTTTAATTTTGTGTTGAGCATTTCGCCAAAGTACGATAGTATGAAGGGTGATGTCCTGATTGTTGTTTGTGTGTGTGTTTTTTGTAGTAGTAATTGCCTCTTTTGAGTAGCCTTATGAATTGATTTCAATATTCGTGGGCTTAGTTAGGAGGCAGACATTAATCTCAATCCAATCTTCCGTGTTGGATTGAGCGAGGGGTTTTGAGTGGACTCTCTGCTCTTTCTCTTCAGTTGTCCTCCAAGCACCCTCATACACTTACAACCTCTACTCTCTCCCTCTCTTCCTCTCCCTATTTTTATTTGTTTTCTGCCCACGAATAACCAATCTGTGAAACGATACCGCTTGGTTCAGACATGGGCACACAGCGATTTGAAGTGATCTAAGGGGTGACCAACTCTACTATTCCTTGTGCTCATCCTTTGTTGTTTTGCAACTCCACTTCGGACATTTCCCTTTTCGTTTGATTTGTTTTTTTCTTTTGTTTGTTTTGGGCCTTAGAAAAGTCTTAGTAAAATAGTTTCCGTAGTTTCCATTACTGGTGATCAGGGTTATTTCCATTGGTATAAAAACAATGTGAATCTTATACTGGTTTTATGGACAGTGATTACAGTTTTATTTGGAATATTATGTATTCTTGGCCCAAGCGTAGAATGATAATTGGTATCGCTGCTTTTGGTGTGATTCCAAGTGCTGGTTTTAGTCTGTTGGTCTATTATCGTGATGTGGAAGTAGACATGAAGGCTAAGGCAGTTAATTGAAACATAAAACATTATAGCCAAACTTCTCCAGAATCTAACGAATTGTTGCATGTTTGATCAATGTCATTTGATTCTGATTTTAGGAACTCACCAGTTGGTTAGTACTGGGAGTTATGCTAATCTGGTTATTGTTTTTGGTTCTAGAGGTAATAAGTGACTGATGTGTTTTCCTACATGATTTCAGGTCATTCCTCAAGTTTGAAATTTGAAGTTTGCTAGAGGCTATGATGCAGGAACCAACATCAACATGTTAAAGCAATAGTTATGCAGTTCTTATTTGGCTCTTTATAGCATCTAATGTAACACTTGAGAACTACAATTTCTGTAGAATATCTCTTTTTGAGGTACATGTTTCTCCATATGTCTTGCTCTCGTATAACCTGAATGTGCCATTTTCATCAGAGTTCGCCTAAATATTAAACATTTTTCAAATCTCATTTAGGACCCAAAGAGGGATCCAATCCCCTCAAGAAATAAACTAGCTAAACAAGAGTAAATGAAAAATAAAATCAATAAAACCATCCTTTGCTGATGACCATTGGCAGAAGTTGTTTGCCATCTCTGATCCCTCGCAAGTGAAATCTATTAGAATGTCTCACTTGTTTGCTGAAAACATCGAGCACTCACCCATATAGATCCTGATCAGCTCTGGAAAAAAGATTCTAGATAACTTTCAAACGTATCATCTTCATCAAATTTGTGGGTTATAATACACATTTTTGCCAGGAAAAAAAAAACTCAGACAAATACTAAATATGACACATAACGTAGTTCTTAAATCTCTTTAAGGACAAGGTGTGTTACAACACAAGGTGTCAGCAAGGATTGGCATTCAACTTATTATTATTCTTATACATTTCTGCAAATTTTCTAAAAGTTTACTGTGACAGCAAATTACAAAACTCAAATCCCTACATGGATGCATACTGGCCACCAGAATCAGTTATCATCAGTCATATTATTATGACTGACCAGGGTCGACAAAGTCATAATTTAAGCTTGACACTGCCCAACCAACTACTCTAGCTAGCCTTCTTCGACTTCACTCATAACTACCAAACAAGCCTACAATACACAATTTTTCATAGATTTCTAGAAGAATTATAGAAACACCAACCCTTTATTGTTGTTGTTATTCTTTTTCATAGGTTCGCAAATAGCAAATGCGATCTTAAAATGCAGCATCCCTTTACAAACACCTAAACAAAAGAAGGAAAAGAAATGCTTGAAACAAAAGCAAAGCATTCCTTCTTCCTCACTCAAAAAGACACCAAAGCTAGTAAACTTTCAGCATAACAGGTTAAATTATCATAAACCCCACCATAGTCTCTTACAAGAAGGATGTGAAAGCATGCTGTGGAGTTGTGAAAGCAAAGAAAGAGAAACAATGCCCCCAGAAGTGCCTCATTATCGATCTTCTGTAACTCCTCTAGTACGGTTCTCTCCTTCTGTCGCACCTGAAGCACAACTAAATCAACCGTATAAATACAAGTACTGGAGAGGAGAGAGCAACATGAAGTTTGCCGGAAAGAAGCTCATCCCTTTTCTTGTTTTGCTCCTTTCGATCATTTCTGTACTCAGACTTGTTAGAATATCGATAACTACATCTTCTTCTTCTTCTTCACATCCACTGCCTGCAATAACACCTCCTGGAGACTCATGTTCCGATCCTTCTTCATGCACTAAATTTCAACCAGAGAAAAATTCCTCCCTTAACGCCACGGCCCTGCAGAAAAAGGAATACCAACTTCTGTCAAATCTCATTTCCGAGAGAGCTCCTTGTAACCTCCTTATTTTTGGGCTGGAGCCTCAGTATCTATCTCTCTCGTCCATCAATGCAGGCGGCACTACCATCTTTCTGGAGGACGACGCTACCAAGATAAGCGCTATGGCATCAGATTCCAACACCACCAGAATCTACAAGGTGGAATATAAGGTACCTGCAAAAGAGGCTTATAACCTGCTGAGGCATGCAAGGGAAACCCCAGTGTGCACACCGAGCTCAAAACAGCTTCAAGTATCAGAATGTCAGCTCGCGTTGAAAAATTTGCCACAAGAGGTCTATGAGCTTAAATGGGATGTGGTGGTGGTGGATGGACCAAGCGGGAACAAGCCAGAGGCACCAGGCAGGATGGCAGCTATCTACACTGCAAGTATGTTAGCAAGAAATGGGAATATTACGGATGTACTAGTGCATGATGTGGATCGAACAATTGAGAAGTGGTTTTCCTGGGAGTTTCTGTGTGATGACAACTTAGTTTCTTCAAAAGGGAAATTATGGAACTTTAGGATCAGGGGTCACACAAATTCTTCAAAATTTTGCCTTGCCGAAGCAGTTACAATAGTGTAATATAGTAGCTTGTAGCTTTTAACTTACAAGTTATATGTTCTATCTCTACACAATCTCAGCAATTTTTTTTTCACGGCTTATGGGGGAATTTCACTTGCTGCCAGATAGAAAGACGGTTTCTTTTGAGTTGTGGAACTTGGAAATAAGAACCATACAGACCTACGGTGTAAATAAGAACTATCTGTGCCTATGGATGACAGGTTGAATATATTTCGTAGGGAAAAACTCTACATTGCGTACATCTGATGTGAAAATGTAGAAGTTAGAATTTGCAGTCCAAGTGCAAGCTGTAATTTCCAGTTCCTAATACACTACTAAAGGTGAAATGTCATAGGTGCCGAGCTCTGCAGTTAGAAATCATTGTTGTGAACGCTTAATCATTGAAGCTATCAGACTGTGTCAACACAAATAATCCATTGTGGTTGAACCAAAACTTGCGTCTTTCTTATGTTCAAAATGCAAGAGACATGGAAGAAGAAAAAACAGGTTGAATATATTCCGTAGGGAAAACTTACATCTGATTCAAGTACCTCATCTATGAGCATATGAACTCACAGCTCTATCTTGTACAATAACCTAGAAACTGATCACACCAGTGCTCCTGCCTTTCCTTCAAATTTTTAGCTCAATTTGGCATCATCTACACAAACTCATGAGAAAAAAAAGGCAGAACATATGTATGTGGTTCTCCCAAACGTCCGTCTTCAGACAACTATCAACTCACAATCACAGAATTATTCACTTGCACCTGTTCGCTGCACGAAAGGAAGCACACAAGAAAATGCCTCAGGCTCTTAGAAATTTGTCTAGTGTGTGCTGTGTCTGAATTCCACACAGAAAACAAACATATGAAGGCTCACAATCATCAAATCAGTTCTCTTAACAGTCACTTTAGAGCCCATACAATTAGTCAGCAATGAAATGAACACAACTAATGAATTCCATTGGTAAGGTTCAAAGTTGGTTGTCATGAATAACCTTTGAGGTAAACATCTCTTATCCTCATGGAATGGGATGGAGCGAGTCTTGAGTGTATTCATAAATCAATTTCCCCAGCCAAAAATAGGAAGGTTTACTTCAAACATGACTATAAGCCTTAACGGATTATCTTAGTGTCCTTTTTACCACATGTCATGGGCAAAAAAAAGTGCAGACAATTAAAGACTCCCTGTAACTTGCACTTACCAGTTACAAGGAGGCTTATGAAATTCATATACCGAGTCCTAATATGAATATATGAGATATCATACGACCACTGCTATACCACAACATTAAGCAAAGAAATCCTACTAATCAAAGACAACTAGTTTTAGAAATCTTAAACTTCAGTGATCAACAAAGAGACAGAGTCACTGGGAATATGGAACTCACCATCCTTTTGCTGACGTAAGGCTGTATCTTGATTGGCATCTCGGATTGACTTTCAACCTTAACTAAATTATGTTTCACCAACTCAAACTCTTTTCTAGCCTCTTTCCGGGTACCAGATTGCCAAACTCCACCAAAATTGGGGAGCCAATTAGCATCATAATCGTTCTTGACAATCTCACCTCTTTGCTCCATCTCCATCTCCCTCTTTCTCCTTTCTGCCCAAGCTGCTCCCACTCGTTTTGGGTTCAATTTCTTGGACTTCCCTGCCTGATTTGACAGAGGAAGAAGGGTAGCAGAAACTCGTTGTAGTGGAATACTAAGCTGACTTTCTTCATCAGCTGCAAACCAAGGAGGAGGTGCTCCAGTATGCACATTTCCACTAGCATCTTTAGGACCCTTGGAAGGAATTTGAGTGAGACTATGAACACCTGGTAAAGTAAAAAGTATCATAAATGAGCATGCTTTACCTATATCAGATAAAATACTACTCTACTTATACCAGACGTGTATATAAACTTTGCAACAATTCATGAGAGTTATCTCAATGTTCAAAGATGCACACAATTGTCATCAACATAATAGTATTTCAGATAAACACATAGAACTACCTTGAGAACTGCTCTGTCCCATTGTCATTCTTCCTTGCTGGTAAACCTTGTTCATCTGCATCAAAAGCACGTTACTTTTAGCCGAATTTATAACCATTTTGAATGGAAACATATGATTAGAAAGCTCTGTGGTCTTTCTAAAGAACTGCATGCCAAACTTACCCTTTCATTATTGAAATTGACATCAGCCGAGCCTTTTCTAGCATTAGAATTAAGAGAACCCTGGCTACTAACTGAGGTCACTAAAAAAAGCACACGGCATATCACGAAACTTAACATAAGCATATTTCATTATACAGGAGGAACTTCTAAGACAAGATGAATACATTCATAAATAAAATATCAATCCGTAAACAAACATGCGTACCTGTAAAACCTTGGGAATTTATAGAAGAGGAAGCAGCATCTTGCACAAAGCAGCCACCGTTTGCATATTGGGAGGGTACTGAATGGGATACCTGATTCTCATTTGTATGATATAGTAAAGGCATAACACCATTTGAAAAATTTGAACTACTAGTATTTTGGAAAGTATCTAAAATTCCATATTCAAGTTTAGTATGGATATCATTTGAAGGTCCTGGCATCGGTCCTCCAGATACAGCATCAGTCTTCAATGCCTTGCACTTCTTCTTCCACTGCATCCACAAAGAATGAAACAACAGACAATTAATAACTTGTCTCGAAAAGAATGTTATTCTGGTTTCAACTCTCTTCTCGTTTCACATTCGTTTTCGCTATACAATCAGATTCAAACACAATGCCAGAGAATTGAAGAAAGGCCTTAAATACCTTAGCAAGGTCAGCTTCCAATATCCGGAATTTATCTACAGAATCCATTCCTCCACCGTATTTCCACAAAAAATGCTTCAAATTCTTCAGATGTTCGGCACTCGCTAGGTGATTAATGGCATTGCCACTGATAATCAAAAGCACCAATTTCACAATCACAATCTCAAATCAACCAATTTGCACAGCAATCATCCACGATTTGACTCTGTTTGAGTGTTTTCTAATCAATCACGCAAATTCTACATCTAATTCAACAACGGCGATCGAGAATGAATCTCACCAGGCGAAGGAGCTGTCACGCTCGTCAATGTCGAAATCGCAGAAGACGCACCAGAGGCGGTTGCGAGCGGCGTGTTCGAGGCGGAGGAAGGTAGGGTTCTTGAGGAAGAAAACGACGTCGGAGAGCTTGGCCTGGAAGCGGGAGAGGAAAGTAGAGAGGGACTTGGTGTGGCTGGGGATGTACTTGTGGCTTGGACCTTGGTCGTGATTGAGCTTGCAAACCGTGCAATACTCGAACTCGTGCTTCTTCTTCTTCGTCTTCTTCATTGTGGCGTTGGAATTAGGATCAGGGTTTCTCCTCCGTATTTTACCGTATGGTTTTGGCTTGTAAAAAAATGTGCTTTGATACATGGGGTTGGTTATGTACTTGTGTATGTAAAAATTTTGGGCAGCAAAATTGTTGGTCTATGTCTTGAAAATTTTGGCAACAGGCACTTGCAGGAGCTATAATTTTATATTCATGTACGGATACGGATACATGTATGTATGAATATCGGTTTCGTCATTAATAATCAAAGAAATTATAGCACAACGGAACGATCAGTTATGATAACTACACCAAAACACACATTTCTACCAAGAACCATAGTTACGGGTCCGTCGCCACAAACAACATCCATGAGTCAAAAAAGCCCAACCTCTAACCTAATTTTACGCTCAAAACAAAATATCATATCGTGAGAGTAAAAATACGACATCGCTACCAACACTAAACTGATCCTTCTTTAATACCTTTTTTCTAATTTATTATACTTTTGTTTGCGTTTCTTTTTGTTATTTTGGCAAGGTGTTCCGTCGTTCCGTCCGTCATGGATATCTTAGATAGCATTTTACAAATGGTCAAGTGTCTGCAAGGGTTGCGTCCATGTATCTCACATAAATTGAATTATGCAGTTTGAACAGGTAAGGGCCCGGCCCAGTCCATTGAGATATTGTCCGCATGACCCTCACGGTTTTGCTCTTGAGGTTTTACCTCAAAACGCGTCTCAATGTAAGATGTTAGCTCTGCACATATAAGCATAGCAACTTGTCTCTCTCGGACGATGTGGGACGGATGCACCTACTAGCTTACTTGCCTAGTCAGGTCATCACACTTTATCACTTGTCTTAATTGAAAAAAAACACGTAAATAAGTACATGATGTTTATATTCGTTTGAGGTGCTGGCCTGGGAATCAACCCGGGAAACTGATCTGCTGTAGTTATGGACCTGTTACTTGACTACCTTAGTGGGGATTAACCCTCATTGGCTCGGATTGGCAATTTCATGGTTCTATATGCTATGAAATTCATGGTTATTTGGTTCTGATTTTGTATTAGTTAATTTGTACACAACACTAAACAAGCAAATTCTATGCACACCAGATCTTAAACTGCATGGTGTATCTAAACTCAGTCCAGAATGAAATTATCATATGTACGAATTTTGGTGTGTGAATGTCCTTTTTGTTTTGACAAGTATACAATGTGTGGTGTTCTTTTGCTCATCTGTGGGGAGATCAGCAGAAGATTTCCTTGTCCTAAATACAACAACATCTGACTTATTGAGAAAGACTTGATATGCATAGCACTTGAGGCGATTGATCGAGTACTAGTATCAGTCGTAAACGCGCGCGAATGGGTGTGAGGTACACACTCGTTGTAAGAGTCAGTATATATAGCTCATACAAGATCCTTAAACACCTTATGAATTTAGAGTAAGATTTAGTGACACTAAACAAGCAGGAAGAAAAATGAAGAAGAATCATCTGTGATCATATGTGGACAATATGAAAAGACAAATGTTAAGGTTATGTCAAAATTATGAGCAGTTTGATAGGAGGCACAGCCTGCCCTACTTCTTTTTATCCTGCTCGTTATTCAACTTTCTGAACGAGCTGATTATTATGGCCCTGAAATTTGGTATTTCCCTGATGATATTCAAGACAAAGGCCTCTCCATAATGTGGGTGGTCATATGTCAGAGGCTAGTACTAGTTATTATCATCACCATCGATCTTCAGAAATAACTATAATTACATGTTTTAAATCAATTTAGGCACCATGAATTCAGAGCCATGAACTTTTTCTGTGGAGCATCTTATGAAAACAACTGCTGGGTTCACCCCCTTTCCTATAGGACAAGTACATTCAATCTTGATTGGAATCTTTCTTTTGCATCCTGGTAAAGATTTTTTGGTTCTTTACAAAGATATAGCACAGAAGATAGTAAATATAGAAAGTGGGGGAAGAAGAAATGATGACTGGCTTGCTGGTTGTGTGCAATAGCTTGTGCTCTTTCTGTGCAGCACCAAAACCAATCTTCATAAAAGGATCATAATGAAACCACTAGCTAGATCATGATATGCATCTTTACAGTGCATTCTCATTATGCTTGCACAAGAAAAGACCGTTTTGGGATTCTCAATTGCATATAGTGAATCAGAAAGTTATCCCATGGAATCATTATTTTGTAAGGACAGACAGTGAACGAAGTGAAGGGGTAATAGTGGTGGCCTGAGGGTATATATCACGGTATAAGTTTGTGAGTCACGAGAGGAAAAAACAAATTCATATATTGTTTTCTGAATATGCAGTTTGCTACTCATCTTTTGATCGCTTGAGCGTTTAGGGCTTCTTCATACTAATTTGTTTAATGTGAGTCCCAAGCCTATTGGTCCGAATTCGTCTACTGTTTTATGTCTGTCTGTCTCTAAATCCATGAGGAGCTAGGGTTTTGTAAGTGGTGAGAGATTGATATATATTTTGTTGGCTCATATAATGACAGCTTAAATTTTTGAAGTTCATGATTTGTCTATGAACTTAGGATTACATGTCTATAATGAGGTTTATCATTTAGGAAGATTCTGGCAACCAAACAAAGAATCAAGCTTGCAATATATAATTTAGGATTACCTCTTAAAAAAACTTCCTCCCCATGCCTTCTTTGCCATTTGCACTAGCACTTTTCAGAGAAGCACCTAATTTTGAGACTTTGTGGTTCTATAATTTGCATCCACTAGAATGTGTCTGGCTAGCTTCCTTTCTCTCTTACCCCATCGATGAATCAAGCCATTGTATTATTGAAGGCAGGCCACCCTGGGATGATTAACTGAATCGAGAAATATACGTACGTTCTAGTGTTGAAGAGAGGTTGCTGACAAATGAAGCTAAAGCTATCATAGAGCTGGTGACTGTTTCATTACTGTGATTGATCGTTATGCTTAAAGCTTCGGCAAGTAGAGTCGCAGTCGAAGTGATCTGATCCTATCCAAAAATGTTTCTTTTGGGTTTGGATTGGAGACATGGGTAGTGGGTGTCTGGTTTCATGAGCAAAAGTTCAACAAGTTGAATCCAAGTGTATACAGCCTAGCTGTGTATAGATGCTAGTGTCTTGTTGCTGCTGAATTTTACTTACCTTTTTGTTCTGATTCATTTGCCTTTCTATATCAGCATCAAGGTTCTGCGATCATTTGACTCTCTATTTGCGTCACATTTGACTATTCTTTGGCCCTCTCTCCGGTTGAGAAACTTATCATGAACTTGCAGACTGCCTAAATCTTATTATTATGATACGTACCCAATAAAAGAGAGGACTTTAATTTGGCTATACCTTGCACCTGGTTTCTGCTTGCAAGAATTAATAATTAATTTGTCATTGTACAGAATCTGTTATATATACTACTATTCTTTCAAATTCCAAACTCTAATTGTACTCAGATTATCAAAACAAGAAGAAGAAAAAATGTTTATGCTCTCTGCTATCAGAAACTAGTGTCGATCACGAGAAACTAAATACCTTTCACTGAATTAATTTTGTTTAACAAATTTGGATTCTAAATTCTAGCTAGTTAATTAGTGCAAGTATTTACGTTGATTGTGTTTGATTAATTATCTTTAGCATATATATCTGTGAATCCTGTGATGATCAGCGAGTCAGTTCATTTGCAGTCTAGAGCACCAAGCTGGTGATCAACATATAAACCAGAAATATGTAAGCCTAAAAGGTCACTGGTCTCTTATTCATGCATGTGGCTTCATAATCATGAGACGCACTTCATGATCATATTTCCAGTGTACTAACTTTCATGCTCAAACTTTGTGCTTATACGTTCAGAAATGACATTGCAGTATTGCACTTTGGAAGTCGATTGCTTCTGAACTATAGTTATTAGAGTACCCAAAATTTCCTTGGACGAATACACTATGTAACAGTAATATTGATCCTGAATCTCACATCAGAAATTCTAAAAAAAATTCTTCATTACACGATCTTAAATTACACGTACGATATATAGGAGAGAGACTGGACTAAAAATGAAACCAATATATAAGCAGCTCAATTATTCATCATACAGATCACAACATGAAAGAAAGAAGAAAGAAAAACACACAGAAAAGCCATCTCATGCCACTCTCGCTCTCATATTTCTTATCCTTCGATCAGTACGTACTGTTATTATTTCCCTTTCTCCTCCTTAATTTGTTAAAAGAAATCGCAAACGAATCCAATAAGTTTTCAAAATCTTACTGGTATGTTAATAGTAACATCAACTCCGATCAGAACCTAGTTCATCTGCATATCAAGGCCTAAACCTTTGCCTGCAAGACTGGCAAGTGATCTCCATGCACGTCGAATCCATCTGCCGCATTGCCTTCTCCTTCATCCTCTCCGCCTTGTCCACCTCCTCCCTCGCCCTCTCCCACATGTGTCTCGCACGTGTGAACTCCGACTGCGCCAGCTCCATCTCCCTCCTCGTCAGCTCCCTCACTCTCTCCGCGTACGCCTTCTCCATTGCCGCCATTCGGATTTGCTCCGCCGCCTGCCACTTCAGCGCCTCCACGCAACTCCCCTTCGCCTTCAACCCCGTCGTCGTATGTTCGTACTCTGAAACATTGTTGGCTGCTCGATCTCCTCCTCCTCCTAATGATGACCTCAGTGGTCTCACACTTATGGAGAGTTGGAGGTCCAGAGAGTTGGGCGCTTCGAGGGCTTCAACGGCTGCCTTTGATCGGTATCGTAGCGAAGAAGGATCGGACGGCCGAGGGGGTGTCCAGTGTGAGGAGGGAGGCCCAGGAAGAAGCTGCAACTCCTTTTGATCATCATGTTCCATCGGAAGATCGGAAAAAGAAACAAAATAAAGTGTGCAGAGGAAATTATATGATTGATGAAACTTTGTGCCTCTATATAGACGAATCAACCATGTAAAATTATCCTTATTACCCCTGTATAGTCTCGAACTTGCCCATGCAGAGGAGGGTGTTTCGGTGAAAGTTTATTGTGGAGATTTGAACAGTGGGAATTTCAATGTCCGTTATAGAAGAGCCAAAAGGGGGGAAATAACGGATCACGTTATTGGGCTATGAGTATACCTCTTTTGCGTTCTCTTGGACTAATGGAGTGATTTCCTTTTCATCTTTGTTATTCAATTATTAATCATAGACTTTGTCCAAATTATTGATTGGGGCATCTTATTACTTTTTGTATGACACAAAACCGAATTACATAAACTTAGCTTTAAAGAAAACATTGTCTAGAAGATCGTTCGTTGATAAAAGTTGTTTTCACAAAACCGAACTAAAAGTTATGATCTCTCAAAACATATTTGTCATGAAACACATTTCACTGTTATATATATATATGATCATTTCGCTACTTTACTACTGATCAAAGAAATTAAATTTTGACAATAAAGGTGCATGTCAAATTTAACAATGTTTATTTCTCGCGTGTGTAAGCAATGCTGTCAAATTTCGAACGAAATTTAGTAGATATCTCTTGATCACCTATTAGTTGAATGCATCAGCATTTACCATCCATCTAATAATCATTTTCTTAACAAATATGAATATAATCATCATTGTCTTTTTGGCGAACATATAAATCTGATGATCTTGTTCCATGCTAACAAGATACTTTGACATAATTTAATTATTTGACTTTTTCTTTTTTGGGGATGAGGATGAAAAGGGTTTAGGGGATGTGGTGTAGTAATAATTCAGTCGCACGTGCAATATGGACTTTGTATATGGGCTTTTTCGTTAGCTTTGTAAATTTAATTTTGGACTTGGATCTTAGCATTATGGTAGGCCTAGGTTGTCGGCCCTCTTGTTACAAAAAGCGACCCGCTTTCTATATCAGCTGGCACGTGGGAGAGGGCTAACACGCATACAAAGTGACGCTGACCATGATTGGCTCACTGACACTCTCCCACTCGGGCCGTTGATCACCTGGGTCCCACCCGAAACTACCTTTCTTCATCCGTGCGGTTGTGACTCTGTGAGGTTCGTAACGGAGGTAAGACTTTTGATCAGTAGTTCCTTGCTAGCTTTTACCAGTCTGGTGAAAACCTTTTCACCGGTTCTAGTTCTTTTTTCTTTCTATTTTAACTGGTTGAAGAGTATTTCTACAATAGTTATGATAAAGAACCTGATGTTTTGGTACCAAGAATGTTGGCTTTATGACGTACAACTTATGAACATGTTCGATGTATGTGTTATAATTTGAGCGTAAGACTTTTAACTGATCAAACATGTATAAAAACGACATAATGTATTCGGTTTGATGAAGTTATCTCTTATTCTTTTATACCAAGCAACAACTTAAAATATATACGATATGCTAAATCAAGATAGAATAAATTTTTATAAACGTTAAAATACATGTGATAGTGGAATAATAAGTATCCAACAAAAGTACTTATGTGTCTATTGGAACGATAAGTTATAAAAACATGATGTCGATTCGCTCAAATAGTAAAGCCACTTATTGTTGAACTTAACTTTGGACATCATTTTCACAACAATCAAATGAAGCGCTCATAGGCAAGCATTTCCTTAAGACTTGTTTTGCATGTAAGGTCTAAGGCTGACAAAATATCTTCTAGACAATTATAGAGTTTTGTCCATAAAACTTATACAACAAGACATTTACATAACATGTTAATTGGCATACAAATGACACAATAGTGAATAGTCTCACTCTCTTTTTTTTTTTTGGGTCTTGTGGTGGACATATATGATATGAACGGAATGGAACCTTAGATGTCATTTCTATATCAGTAAAAGAGATTATTCGAAGGTGAAATGTGAAAAAAAAAGCATTTGAAAAACCAAACATTATCATAGCTCAACCATTTTCTTTAAAATGAAAAATACAAAAAGGTTTGTTGACAGTGGGATTTGAACCCACGCCCTTTCGGACCAGAACCTTAATCTGGCGCCTTAGACCAACTCGGCCATATCAACTTGAATGTCTGTAAGATTGAAAAGTAAATATATATAAAAAAAGGTTTGAATATAAGTATATTCAATTTGCACTGATCGACAATACAAGTCCCGTCAAGGTAAGGACCCAGAAACTAGGTTGTTGGTATCTATTTGTCTCTTAGATCGTGCCATAAAAAACGTGGAAAGGATTAAAGTTGCAAGTTTTGGAGTAAGCAAGGGCCAAAGGGCATGTGAAGGTTTGAGAATTGGGAGAAACGCTTTAGGATGTGTGCCCCTCCCTAATCTATTGGCTTTTCGGACGGAGGCCACTCTAGACAATGATCTGTTTATCATGCCCTCCAACTAAGGCATTCATCATTTTTGTTCTCTCTCTTTTAGGTCCTACTCAACGTGATCACGTCCATAAAATGATTTGTACGTGTCAATATTATGATATATATGAAATCACATATATGTCAAATGTCGACTCTCTTCAAACTTTAGTAAACCGTCACTAAATGAATGAAAAATTATTAAACAAACTTAAAGAGCAATAAAAGCAAACTAGGGACTCGAAACCAAGTTTAAGGATAACTTTTAAGAAACAATTTCACATACGACTATGACTAGTTTTTCACACGAGAAATACACACTGAAACATGATCGTTGGATGATTGAAGAAACCAATATGGGATACAATTTTGTTCTAAGACCAAATGGAAGAAAGAAAAACACAAATCTTCCCATCTCCTCCATTAAACCTTTAACCTTGTAAAATATCTAACGTTATGGGCTTATAGATCGGGCCGAAGCACAATTTAACCTCCAAAGTCCAAAAGAAACTCCCACGTGGCCCATTTTCCCGCTAGTTTTCTACCCTCACATATCTGAGTGTAAATTTTCCCGCTACTAGTTCTCTCATCTCAGCTCGGACCTGGAAATTTTCGCGGGAAAAAGCTACAGTGAAACCCACAGAAATTGTTCTCCTTGTGAAGCTCAAATGAGCTCTCGCGAGCTCACTCTGGTCTCCACCGCCACCGTCTTCGGTGCCTTGGCCTCTGCTGTCGCTATCCGCTTCTTCTTCACAAAACCTAAGAAGCAGTCCCCAAAACTCAGTTCCTCGCAAAACGGCGTCGTTTCGAGGAAATTCTCTTCTCAGTGCCCTTTTGACCCCTCAAAACGCAAAGGGTTAGTGCCACAAATGTTAATTCCTTAATTTTTGTAGTACCCAATTTGGGTCTATAACTAAAAGTGCTTGTTTTTTTTTTTTTTCATGGTTGTGATTGAAGGTATTTGACATGGGATGATTACTTTATGGCAATTGCGTTTTTATCTGCTGAAAGATCCAAAGACCCCAACAGGCAGGTCATAATCTTTGCTCTTTCTTTAATTTATGATTGAAGAAGAAATTAGAATTTAGAAATGAGATTAATCGGTGGTGTGTAGGTTGGAGCATGCTTGGTGAGTCCAAATGGTATCATTCTAGGTGAGAATTAGATTGTTTAGCAGGAATTATGAATGGCATTGAACCATTGATTTCTTCATGTTGTACTTTTTAGAATGTCATATTGTTTCTTAATCTGTGGTTGTCAGATTGTCTGTGAGATTAATGAACATTGATATTTCCTTGACTTCAGTCTGATCTGTCTATCCTCAGGGATTGGGTATAATGGGTTCCCGAGGGGTTGTTCCGACGACAAGCTTCCTTGGGCAAAGGTTTGTATATGTAACATTTTACAAGAGGAAAACTGATTTAGGCAGCTGTGGTCATTAGAAGTTAGTAAATCTTTCCATTGTTTTTCAGATGTCCAGAACTGGGGATCCTTTAGAGACGAAATATCCGTAAGTTGTGTGCTTTCTGTGAGCCTGAGATCGTTTTCAAAGTTAACTTCTTCTATCTGTCTACTTTCCACTACCATCACATTATATGTTTCATGATGTTAAAGTCATCTCCACTTTGTGCTTCTTTCTATACCAGCTATCCTTTACCCCATCATAGAGGTTTATGCTGTTTCTCTAATTGTGTTTTGCAGTTATGTTTGTCATGCTGAAGTTAATGCAATCCTAAACACCAATCATGCTTCTGCTGCTGGACAGGTTAATTCTAGTTACACTTCCCTGGCCCATTCACTATAGTACACAGTATGTTCATCTGTGAGGCAGATTAGTTTTAGTAAAACCGCTCCTGTTGACCTTGGCGTGGAGACATTTTGAACTATATAAACTCAAATTGAAATGCTGGAAGCCTCTTGAATGATTGTTGACAATGTTCCCTTCTTTTACATGTTCTGGTTACTGGTTAAATATTTATTTTGGTAACGTACTACTCTATCTCTGTAACTGAAAGTACTGATGGAGTGCTTATTCACAATCTTTGTTCTGCAGACGCTTTATGTGACCATGTTCCCCTGCAATGAGTGTGCCAAGATAATCATTCAGGTTCATCACAATGTTATGTTTTGGTTATCTTTATAGTATATGCAACATAGATGCCCTTGTTCGTTCCATTCCCCCCTGCTACAACCCACACAATCCACCAAAACTCAGTAATAGAAGTGTCACAGTGGCCGCAGAGATATTTTAATGAATTGAAATTTGTGTAAATGTGGTTTGAAGTCAACATTTGTTTAGTCCTTGTGGTTTTATTTTAGTCTGAATAGTCCTTAAAAAAAAATCAAGAGACAGGGAAAATTTTGCTTTGTTTTACTTTCTTGGAGTGATAATTGCCCATATTTTAACCTGGTATTTCCTTTCCTAATGGTCAATATATTGCTTTCTTGCAGTCAGGAGTTTCTGAAGTTGTATATTTTGTGGAGAAGAGGTTAAACAATCCAGATATCACGTATATTGCTTCTCACAAGCTACTATCAATGGCTGGTGTGAAAGTATGCCTCCTTCATCTCTTGAACTGACTCTATCCATTTGATTTTGCTCAATCTGTCTTGAATAAATATACATAGCATCAGGGTCTTATTCAGCTTCACATTTGTTCGTTTTGATAAGCAGTCCATAATAGACTCGCTAACTTTGGGTCGTACTACTGATTAAAGTTGAACTCTGAGTCACATATATGGTGACAGACGTGCATATGTGAAAAAAATCTCCATGAGAGAACCTATTTACTAATCTGCATTTTCCTTCTTAATTGCAGGTCCGGAAACATCAACCACAAATGAACCAAATTGCAATCAACTTTGAGGAGCCCTAAGAGTTTGTTCTTTATCTTGAATTGTATCTTTCATAACCCACAGAACAGTAAACGTACACAATCTGTGGCTCACTGTAACGGCTGTAATACTCTCTCTAGGTATCTAGTATTAGGTCGACTCCTAGGATTCACAGTGCTCTGGTGGGATTGTTGTTAGTTAATGCTCTGTATTACGGTGCAGACTTAGAAACCCTTCTAAGACCTGATTTTCAACATCTGATATTACTGTTAAAAAAAATGTAATACAATTAGAATCACTATTGAGGGATACGAGCGGCAATGCCAATAATAATCAACAATATCCTTCTTAATTAACGATCTATAAACGATGATAATAATACCCGAAACTAATAAAAGAAATTACTGTCGTTTTTCTTTTACATGAGGACGTCGGATCCGTCGATGCTGCGTTGGAGTACTGGACTACAGTCCAAGTGACGAACACGGAGAGGTTCACGTGAGATTGGTGACGGCGTCGTCGGAGTGGACGAGTGGTCGACGCTGCGCCGAGGAAGCGATGACGGCGGCGAGGTTCCGTGAGGAGTACTGGACACGGTGACATTCGGAGTGACAATCATAAGAACGAGGATGATAAGAAATTGTTAACTTGATTAACGATCTATATATAACAATAAGGCATGATTTACAAGACAATGAGATCTAGTATATCTAGATGGACGAGGTTGGACAAGTAAGATGCATGTTGTGGTGCCATGCATAGTGAAACCACTAATGTGGTAGGTTCGCAGTGAGAATGGAGATCGACAGGAGCCAGGACAGATCAAGGTGGTGGATATGGAAAGTCTGAAAGGAGAAGAGAGCGAGACAAGACATAAAAAGTTCCAACTTAGCTAGGTGGAAAAGACATGATCATTGTCATTGATCAGTATGTTTTGTAAGGGTCTATGGACTAGAAGAAGATGCAAATCCGAACTAGCTAGGTTGACGGTAAAAGAAGGGAGTTCAAAGATGAGCTAAAAATTCAAAGCAAATATCAAAATTACCAGTCAATGGTTTGGTACAGTACTGCAGGTCTGCAGTCTGCAGACTGGCACAGTCAAATGGTTCAATTCGGTGAAGAAGAAATCCCAAGAGAAAAATATATAGGAAACGCATGTGTTTGAACCAATTCAGAATTCAGAATTCAGGAGCATGAAAGTTTTTACGTTTGACCAGCAGATCGAGATCTGTATCTGTGTGTTTGACCAAAACTTTGAACAAATTAGAGTGCTGGATCTCAAGCTCGGAACTCATGCCAACTGTTTTGTGTGGGAACAAAACCCCTAAGAAGAAGAAGCAGCAGCTGCAGTACAAAAAAAGGATAGAAATGGAGATGCGGGGTATCGATCCCCGTACCTCTCGCATGCTAAGCGAGCGCTCTACCATCTGAGCTACATCCCCATTGATGACCGTGATACCGTATATTTATTATTTAACAGCTAATCATCCCCGTGCTTAGGGCTCTGTCACTGCTAAGCAAGTAAATAGGTTCAAATGCTTTGCAGAATTTGCATCATGTGTCAATGTGTTTTAAAAAGCACGACTCAGGCTCAAAAGGCTCTAGGCGTAAGAAAAAAAGAGTCAGCCTTGCTGCCAAGGCGTTTTGCAAAGCGTGAAAAGCGCGAAAAACAAATTTTGAGGCATCGAAAGCGTGCGCTTAGAGTGTTTTTTTTTTTTTCAATCTTGCAAACCTTTAAGACTTTTAAGATGAATCAAATCCCAAAAAATCAGGATCTTGTTTCAAGAGTCTGTACTCCAACAGATCAAGGACCAATCACTATTATCCTACAAGAGTCCAAACTTTAAAGAGAACCTTGTGATGCAAGATACTGCACTTTCTAATAACTATATCGATATTGAATTGCAGCAATAAGATCATCCGTTTCTAGGTTTTTTATGTATTATAGAACTATGCATGAAGGATCAACCTAATGCTCAGATTGAGCGTGGTGCAATATTAGCCTTCAATACGAGGCTATTAGCCAAGGATGACTGCATATTTGAGTGAAATATCAGAAGAACAAACAATCTCTAGTATAGAGTCTATGGTATAAAACTCAAGGCTGTAAAATATGGTTGAATACCAAAAATTAATGTGTATTACTATTTTATATGTCAAAATATGTGTATTCTTTATTATGTAAGGCTTACGCTTTAGTGAAGCTCTCCCAAAAATGTCTTGGCTACACTTTAACTTTTTAAAACATAGGAGCCATTCTAGTGAGGATCCTTAAGTTGAGGACTGATTAAGGACTTTTCAGTTTATGGATATAAGATCAAAAAGTGGGATAAACCGAAGAGTCATCAACAAGTCATCAACTTAAAAGTCCTCATTTGAAGGACTTGCTTTAAAACATTGCTCGATGTGACTAAAACACCTTCAAAAATTTGACTAGACTATCTACTGTCGATCTACCATGCACAAAATAATGGTTCCAAGTCCCCAATAATCGTTTTCACTTCATAGTTTATTGCACCACTTCAAATACCTCCCATTATATGATTACTTGCAAGGTTAAATTCGTTACCATTGTCATCATCATTTATTTACTTAACACTCCGATAGATAATTTTCACTGAGAAGTGAACGTAAGACATAAAACCAGAAGACGAATATAAACTTCTTGCTCCCCTTCAAGAATATTCATAGGTTTGTCGGTAAAATCTGTGTTTTGAAATAAACTCATTTGTCTCATCATATTAAGCGGGATATCTCAATCGGAATTATGCCCTACCGGCCTACCCTAACAACTTATACATAATATTAACTCATATCTTAAATACCAAATTCTCCATCTGTACTCTGGTCAATTTTAACTTTTGGGTCATGAACAACCAAATACCAGAAAAGGAAAAAAGAAAACTAATAAATGATAATAATAATAATAACACCGGAAAGAAATTTCTTTTTCTTTTAATATATGATCCCATATTATTCCACCACCATATTCTCACCCTCTCCGCCTTCAACACCCTCACCGCCGCCGCCGCCATCAACCCCTAACCACCGTTCAATCGGCTTACACTGAACCTTGTGCCTCAGCTTCCAATCCAGCGCTTGACACCCACGCGAGCAATAATTGACCGTACCACACACCGAGCACCTCCGAAACTCGTGCGGCCTCGTCTCGGGCCTCCCGCATCCCACGTGCGAGCACATCCTCAGCCCGCCGCCCTCCAACCTCCGGCCCGACCCGAACCACTCCCTCATGAACCGGTTCGCCGGGTGGACCTCCGGCCCGGGAACGTTGCACCCGAAGTCGCTCAGCAGCGGGCAACTAACCAACCCCGTCAGGCACGCGTAGAAGTGCTGGTACTGGTGGGCCCGCCACGTGGCGGAGGTTATAACCGACGCGAGCTCCCGCGCGTTGGCCTGGACTATGAGGCGTCGTCCCTCCGAGACGTTCTGGCGGACGCCGTAACCGTCCTGGAGGCAATGCCCGAGCTCGCGCAGCGCGTCGATGTGGCCGAGACCGGCGGCGCGTGCGCAGAGAGCCACGCCGGCGCGTAGGTCCTTCTCTTTCTTGGAGCCGCCGCTGCCGTTGAACTGAATCACGGCGAGCGAGTAGAGCGCACGCGTGTGGCATCGCATGGCCGCCTTGGCCATGAGCGACGCGCCACCGCCTTGGTTTTGTAAGCAGTAAAATCGGATCTGTAACGGCAAAACCGTAAAATCGAATCATTTTCCGGCAAGAAATAAACACTTTTTTTATTTAATTTCGTTAACAAATTTACTGGAAAAATTGACTGACCATTCCGAGAGTGTAGCAAGCTTCGATGTTACCGGCGCTGACGCAGAGTTTGAGAAACCGGTGAGCCGAGTCGGACCAGTTCTTGGCCTTGATAGCAAAAGCTCCCGGACCGGCTTTGGATAGTACCAGAGAGTGAAGCCCGTACCGGTTCAATCTCTTACATCTAATTATTAAAAAAATAATAAAGAAAATCAGAAAACTGTTCACTGAGAATCTGAGATATAATCCATAGAATTCGAAGAAGCGTTGCTTACGTGATGAGGACGTTAATGAGATCGGAGGGAGAAGACGCGGAGGAGCTGAGCTTGCAGAGGATGAAGACGACGAGATCGTCGGGCAAGTCGTCGAAGAAATCCGACTTGGCAGCGGTGGCGGTTCGTCGAGAGGTTCTGAGCCTTTTCCGGTTCGTCATGGCTTCCTCACCGGCTTGACATACTTTCCGAACAGTCAGTACGGGCGTTCGGGTTTGTTTTATCGGGTCGGGTTGAGCGTTTCGTTTTTGCATAGAGAGAGAGAGAGAGAGAGAGAGAGAGAGAGAGAGAGAGAGAGAGAGAGAGAGAGAGTAGCGTCGGCTCTGTTTCACGTTTTTGTGTGCGGAACGAGAAGGAGGTAAAAGACGAAAGGAGAGGGTTGGGACGGGCTTATATACAAGTAGCAGCAACGAGGTGAGGAGAGGAGACCAGTACGTGGACCCCACAAAATGAGATAATATAATTTTAAAAAAAGGAAGGAAATTAAATTAAATTGGGGACGCTCTCTCGCCGTGGACCGCTATTTAACGTGAAAACTCCGTTAAGAGCCCGGTAGGGTTTCAGTTTGGTAATATTCATTAGCGTCTGTATCGAAGTATACATGCATGTACTTCAGTACTTGTATGCTGATACATTATAAGATGGGATGTCTACTTTCTCTACATTTAGTTTTCCATTCCGTCGAAATGTGCCGTATTCGGATTGGAAATATGTGTATGGAGATTGGAGAGTATTACAGTGTGAATAGTTTTTTTCCCAGAAATTTAGATTTAGCAATGTGTACCGAAAGTTTTTGATCATGTGTATGGAGAGTATTACATTGTGACAACGGTATTTTAATTAAGAGCATCACTATTTGCGTGTGTGGCGTTTTGGCAATTGTGCGGGCTATGGGATAAATTATTATTGGCGATTTATCTTACTATAGCATGTACGAAAAGACATATCGAGATAGAGTAATGCATTGTAGTTAAGTTATTGTCGACAAAAGACTTTAATTGAGTTATGTTTTAACGTAAGCGATAAATTTGAAAGAATGTATGGTTGTATGTAAATTACCACATTATCACGCATAAACCTACATCGTGAACTCGATGCTACAAGATTTTGTAATACTTTTTTTTATTAATGATTCATGAATTGTAATACATTCAAAGTGGTTTTTGACTTTTTGTATACATTCCGTATAATACACAAAACACAATACAACTCGAAATTGTGTTGCATGCTTTTGTTCACCGTTCACGTGTGAGTTGGGATCAGATTTCCTTCTATATTCATTGTTGAATACCATTGGTACAATACATTTTATGAATTATGATCCGTATGCGATGTATGTGCATCTGTATGAATAGAACCTCCCACGGCATGATAATGATGAGAAAAGTATGACATTGTGTAGAGAAAATATATAAATAGAACATACTGTATCACTATATTACAAATTTTACCTCGATTATTTTACGTATTAAGACCGTATTTGATGTCATAATTTACGTACGATAAATGTTATAATGTCCTGAAGTTTGTATACCCGCTAAGTCTCTATGTACAGGCCTTGCTTGTGACAATATATAGACTGCAAACATGATAAGAAACTAGAAGGATTAAGTGCAAATGTTTATCTTCCTTGTAGTTTGGGCTAATCATACGAGCAAGAAGAGACTGAGGTCGATTAAAGAGTAAGCAAGATTAAGTCGGCAAAGCCTCCAATAAGCATGAAAAACATGGTAATTGACTGGTCTAATTAATCCGTTCGGCTGCATCCATGAGTGGCGGAAAAGCCAAACATCTACACTCTCGTGGAGGCATGATTCATTTTCACATGTAATCGGATCTGATCCCCTAAATCGTAGAATTGAAAATTATCTTTGATGGATGAGACATTTATCTTTGGTTGTGGAAACGTATAAGTTGGTACATACGTAAACCAACGTGTAAGTTTCATGGAGGTATAATATCTTGTGTAAGTATACACATTGTTTGGTGCCTCCTCCATGCATGTGAGCCCTATGTGTTTTTTGATGTATAAGTTCTAAAATACATTTGATGACTAGTTATCATCAACTTTCTATTTGAATATGTTTGTAAATATTAGTTGTAAAGAGCTTTGTTCTGTAGAATAGGCGTTTGGACTTTGATGCAATAACCATTACCGTTTAAACGATGTAATTTTATGAAATACGAGTGATGTTGATGTATCATTATAGAGTCCATGCATTACCGGATCAATTTTTTCAAACTCTGGATTGTTACTTGATGGATTTCATAACTATTTCTAAAGACATATATATTTATTTCTCCGAACATTATACAAGTGTGGGTACGGAAATATGCAGCTCAGGGTAAGAACAATGCACGTGACACACTTTGTAGTGTCATGGGCGAGGAAGGGGAATTAAAATTCCTCTTTCTCGCCACAATAAGATAAATGTTTAGTTGGCATTTCCTAGCTAGTATATAAGCGTGCTAGTAATTTAGTTCCTGATGAGAATACTACGGGCTTCAACGGTGAATGGCTCATTGGCTTGCGGTTTCAACGAGGTTGGTGATTGTGATTTATGCACGTCAAAGACTCGTTACCCTTATCCCATCCATCTATCTCTCACATCATTTTCAATTCCTCATTACAAACCCTTGCGCATGGTATAGTGTCCAAGTTGAGATCCAACTTGAGAGAAAGAGATGGATCGAGTTTTGCAAACCAAGTTATGCTAGATATTTACGTATATGAACTATAAAGAAAACGTTCGAAAATATAATAACCAAAATATATAATGAACTTGGATCCCACTTCTATTATAAATTTTGGAGTTGGCAATTTGGATTTGGATAAGGCTTTGAAGATGTGGAGGAGTTGGTGGAACACAAATCTCTTGTTCTAGCTTTGTCCATTCCTCTAAATAGTTTGGTAGAAAATGAGTGCTGCGTTGCAAAATATATGGCATTGCTTAATTTGCTGCCATATGCCAAAAGAACATGCACCTTTCAAACAAAAACAAACCCATTTTCACTTTCTTATGTTTGGCATTACAAAAACTTAAAGTAATCTTGGATCTTAATCTCAATCATAAACCAAACCCAAGAAGTTAAAACATCCCAATCAAGCTTATAAGATGTATTAATTCTATGATGTAAAGCATTGGTAATGTGGTGGGATTAGAACCAAGAACATGCATGGCCAATTTGGAAAAGGAGGCATGATATTGTTCACACACTTGGCTTAGTTAGTACTGATTTGATCTCTGCCTATTTATAAGTATAGCTATCAATTCAAACTTTTAAGGTTGGCGATGACTAGCTATATATGCCTTATATGTTCGATTCTTAAGTATGGCAAATTCGCAATGCTAGCTTAATTAAGAGACTTGATAATAATAATTAGTAGCACAAGTAAGCAATGAGTATTCTACATATGCATCATTGCTACTCAAACCCTCGAGTACTATGTCAAATTCGGCTACCTGTTTTGTTAGGCTAAGAGCTTCATCTATTTGTTGAAAGGTGGCTTATCTGGATAAAATGGATCAAGTCAAAGCTCAGTCCAGCTTGATTGGATCCTCCCATCTTTCTTTCTTGAGGGATCAAACTCTATATATATGATCTCGATCATCCATTAGATATATTTGAATAGTCTTAGTAATTATCTCCCTTTCATCTTTGGAGATAAACCAAAGACTAATAGACAAAATTTGATATAAATTTCAATTGCTTGAATGTAAAGGATACTCCTCTAAAACGATGGGAGCTTTCGGGTTAACAATCAAGATTGAAGTTAAAATTAACTAAATAAACTTAAAAATCGTTGAATGATTGTCCAACGTGTTGGAAAAATGTGGCTTAGATTATAATCATTTGGAATTCCACATCAGAAAAGTGAAGAATTATCCTTGGGTTATAAGGAATAATACCACACACACTAATGTCAATGTCTTTTGTGTTAAAACCTCATACTCGTTTCACATATGAGTGACTAAACTGGAGACAATATCTGCATTTTTGGACCTGTGTGTGTGGGACCTTCGGGGCCCGTCGGCCGCTTTCGCATAACAAGTGTTATCAGAGCCCAGATGACGCTTGAGACTTGGTATCTCATATAATCGAGTTGCAATTTAGTACGTTTAATCAGTTGTTTAAACACTTATTATCTAAATACGTACGTCACACCACTTAGAAACGAAAAACCACCTATAGCTAAAAATTACAATCCAATCGATCAAAGATTCAAATATACGGTTTTTTAATTTCTCTTTCGCACTTAAATTTTGAGATAATTTATACAACCGAAGTGGGTGTTAGGTTGATCAGCAATATGGGTAAACCTATGACACAACAGATTAGTATAGCTTTATGAATTGATCGCAATTTTAATTAGTTTTGTTCAAAATGGGGAGTGTCATATCTTGCGTGATATCTATATATAAATTAAGCAGAAAATGGCAAACGCCAACAACTCATGTTCTTCTATATCCATGCGATGCAATTATACGTGGGTTGCGTTGCGTGCTGCATAAACTTCTTGCTCTAATTAGTTTTCATCTTCTGCAACAAGTATTCCCGTTTCAATTAGTTAATTACTTAATCAAGACCCTGCCTCACTTAGTCTCAAACCACACTGCTGCTGCTAATTTAAATCAAACTTAATTATTATAAATCTTGACACGAAAACAAACACACTACGTGCAAATATAATAGCTAGGGTTTATATCATACTCAACCTCTGAATCCCCAGAACCACATAATGACAGTCCACGTCTGAGACAGACAGACTTGGTTTCTTTTATACTGTCTTATTAGTTTAACCACGAGAAGTTAATAATCTATAGTTACAAGCAAAGCTACATCAGCAAAGGGTTATTTTCAGAGATTTAACTTCTAGTTAAGCTCGGGCATGGGTCGGTTACTTGCCCTAGTTTTATATTCCCGTGAAAGTTAAATTTTCTTAATGAGATTAGTTTTCTGGGGATAAATATCTGCAGGCAAATGATGGGAAAACGGTTAGTCATAGGTTTCGCTTATGGACCTCGCAACTAAATATAGAATGAAAATGACTGAGATGATATATACACAGAGTGCTTCTGCATATCTGTAACTTTTCTGCACTATTTGCTTGCTGTGACTTATTGATAATTTATACCAACTCAGTTCTATTATTGGTATAGGGTTACTCTCTTTAATTATTTTCTCACTTCGTCATAACATGTATTATATGTATATATAATGTATCGAGCTAGAGACCCCCCATATATGAGGCATATAGGCTTTCATTACTTGATTGGCATGGTTATGATTCTTTGCATGGTGTGTGCTTTGCTTCACTTGCCGAGGCATGCGAGCGAGCTAAAAGCTTGGCTGCTACAATATTACCTGACAAAGTTCATGTGTATGGGAATATTGATTATTGATGATTCGATGTATATATAGTGCTGCATGCCCAGGTTTTTTAGGGCCATCAGAACAATTGGTAGCTCGAATCGATTGGAAGTTTGCCGATTTGGGAAGAAGGGATGTCTTTTTTTGCAAGCTAAGTTCACAAACTAGCTAGATGCCAATAATACATTGGTGAATGGTCTCAAATATATGAGTGCGACGCTATCAGATTTCTACTGAACTTTATACTTTTTTCAATTGCAGCTCTAGAGGTTGCATACATGAGAAGTGACAAGGGTTTGCCTGTCTATTTTTGGGTCAAAGCTAAAAAGAACACAATGAGAACCCTAAAATGTATAGCAATCATGGATTTGAGATTGAATCTACAAGTTTTGTGGGGCTTGTGTCATGAGGAAACGAGAATCATGCATACACTGGATTAATTAGTTATTTGCCATTTAATTTGTACTTAGACATTTATAATAAACATTTTGAAAGTATTAGATTTGATCGAGATACAATGAATAGAATATTGCGAAAATGTGCGATTGAATTATATCTTTACATGACTTACGAGAATGTATTTGAATATATTTCGGTTATGTGATTCATTTTATCAGTTATTTTAATGTTTATATTTTAGTTACGTGATATATCATGAAAATAACTTGGGTGACCAGCTACGGTCATTTATAGGTGACAAACACCGATAAGAGATTGACAAGTGTCAACAATAATTATAAATAAACATGTCAAATACCCAAAACCCTCCTGTTATGTTCTTAAATTGCAGCCAGACCTTTTAAAATGGACACGTGTCTCATGTTCATTGGTTGTGGTCACCTTAAGTCGGGTTCATATATCATTACATCAAATATCCGGCGCGTCCGATTGTCTAAAGATTATATTTTACAAACAATGAAATACAAATCTTGAAACCTTCATGTTTTGAGTCTTCATGCATTGTCCGATCGCGAGAGTATTTTATGTGGTAGTGGAGCAATCATGCATGGTACGTAGTTAGTTTTTATACGTATATATTATGCTAGCTACTTCACGTCGATGAGTTCATTTTGGGTTTCGAATCACATTATCTTTGGATTCTAACTAGAAAATGTATAAAAATTATACTAGTGCTTTGTACAACATGCATGATGGGACACCAATATATCTATAATGTAATGAAATTCTAAGAACGTACTCTCTCTCTCTCTAGATATTGAGTTCTAGCCCCAAAAGCAATCGATCAACTACTTTGCATTGATTCCTTCTACATCCAAATGACTCATCCCACAGAAACATAATTAAACAACCAACTGTTATCAGTTTAAGAGTTGATTAAGTGGTTTTAGAGTCACTGACTGCTACATTATGCCTTGTGCACGATTATGATATAAACTTAAATTGACAATTTGTTCTTATACTGTATTCAAATTGTTTGAAAATCATTACATGTGGTCGAGTTAGTACGAGTTTAGGTGTGAAACCTCCGTATTAATGTTCGAATCCCGCCAGTATTGATTGAACTTAAATTCCAATATATTCCAACGTATTCCGCCAGTGTAAGATCTTCTGGTACATATTAGTTTATGGATGTAGAAGTCTTTGAGACAGCCGTCTGATCTCGATAAAAAAGACATATTCAAACTATTTAGCAAAACAACATATCAACTCATGCACGAACAATCATCGATCATCGCCTTATAACATACGTCCATCTATGCTTGAAAATAAAAACAAATTCCATGGAAACTGAAAGGTGTGTGAAGTTGTACAAACAAGACGTTAGAACCACCAACATGAAAACACATGGTTGACAAAAATACGAGGGAGGTGGCGGCAGGGTGGGTGGCGTATCAAACTCTCTCTGTTTTATTTGCTATGGAATTTCGGTAGCTGCAGGGGACCAAGTTAAGTTTGGGGATGGATACATACACACACAATAACAATAACGACGATCATGGAAGTCGCAATTCTTTCTTTTAAGACCAGGCTCCACTTTTCTTCATTAATCATGTTTTATTTGTCAAACATAGGCATGGTGATGTCAACAATGGGAATGAGATTGAGTAGGGTTCTTTCTTTGTATCCTTCAGGCCAACTCATTGATGATGATCCACACTTCCACATTTAGTGTCTTTAGTTATTGATCTTTCAGTCGGACAATGAACAAATAGAAATTATTAAAAAAAGGCTAAAAGTAAACTATGAGTGACACGTTAATACTACTGATTGAAGTGAGATCATAAATCATATGACATAAGATCGAGCCGATCAATAATAAAATATACTTATGAGTGGAGTTGAAAACTATGTACGCCAAGTTATTTTTAACTTAAAAAGAATAAATGATAATTATATTTACGAAATGTTCTTCTTTAACAACGAAATTGATTTCATTCCGCCCAATACCACTTAGTCTAGTAACATTAGTTTCCTCTTTGTAAGTGGGAGGTCGTGAGTACTCGTTGTAGCATTTCAGTTGTTTGTTGATAAAAAAAAATTGATTTCATTGCCAAAGACTAAGAATTAAACAACTCCATACATCTATGTGTTGAGCTCGCATTATAGTAACTTTCAAATAAAGAAGTACTTGCAGGTCTTCAAGGGCAAATATTCACGAAATGTTTGAAACTATACATCTCGTAAACATTCAAACAAAAGATCTAAACATCTGATCCCAAGCTTATATGTTTCTGTTTTAGCAAACGTCGTTACATATTTGAACGACTCAAAAGTTTTTCGTGTGCGACAGTGCGAGGACATCGACTTTTCAACGGTTTAGTTTATGAAAATCATGTCTTAACAGAAGAAATGTATTTTCCTCCAAATATTTATACAATCCGACCCGACCCAACGCAATAACAATCTGGGCATGACTGTGAATACACCGAGCCCAAGAGGAAACATAAGTTGGGCCTTAACCTAGCCCAACAAACCAGAAAGTGGTTTTAGGTTGGTCTACTCTGTCAGTCCCACAGAGCAGCTCTGGCAACAGTGAGAGCGTTTCTTCCTTTGCTTTCCTAAACGTTTTGGCATCTAAACGCTTCCTTCCAAGTTCCAAACAAGGCAACGAATTTAAGAGCGGTTTCAATTTTGATTCCATAGTCAAAATCACAATCTCTGCTTCAGAAATCCAATTCAGCTTCGGAGAAAAGAAGAGTGAGAGAAAGCAATGGAGTCGGAGCTGAAGGAGATGCTCAACGACCTCGAATCGCTGAAGAGATCGCTCACCGATCCTTCTCACACTGCTCCAATCGATAAGGTATTTCTTAATTCTGATTCAATTTGGATTTGATCGGACTGCTTGATTAGTCCATTTTCCTAATCGTGAATCGATTCTCGGTTCATTGAATTCGCATTTTCAATATTCTGCAGATTTTGTTATGCTAGTGAATATATTCGCCTGAACTGTCAAATCATCAATGCAGACTTGATTTGTCAATCTTAGTTTATTTAGTTTTTTCGGATTTGATTGTTCTTTGTGCATGTGTTTGTTGCTATTGAAATCGAAGGAAATATCATTAGGATGATCATTTATGTGTTTGTTCTGATGCTTTCTTTATGATAAATTTAAGTTAATAGCTGACAACTTTTCTTTTTTGTTCAATGAAAAATTTAATTTGTAGCTACAAATGCGTGTTGAGCGCCTTACCAGTCTTGCAAAAACCGGACCTGTTCGGCGCTCCAAAGTTCAGGTAATTTATTCATCTATTGTGGTGTCTATTTGTTTAGGGAAGCTTTTGTATTGTTCATTCATGTCTTACATGTTATGCGGCAGGATATGAGCGCTGAGGTGGTAGATAGCAATCCTTACAGTAGGCTTATGGCACTTCAGAGGATGGGCATTGTGAAAAACTATGAAAGAATTCGGGAGTTCTCAGTAGCCATAGTTGTATGTATTTATCTCTGTCTATGTTCCTTTTCTAATTAGAACAATATTTGATTTTACCAGACAATATAAGTTGATTTCTCAATGCAGCATGTTTAACTTATTTGATTGGTGACCTGTCATCCTCATGAAATTTTTCAGGGAGTAGGTGGTGTAGGAAGTGTAGCAGCTGAGATGCTTACAAGATGTGGTATTGGCCGTCTCCTGTTGTATGATTATGACAAAGTAGAGCTAGCTAACATGAATAGGTTATTCTTTCGTCCAGAGCAGGTATTCATGCTTATTAGGCTCGTTTGTCTTTCTTTCTTTTTAAAAGTTTATCAGTACTTATCAATCAGGTTTTTTCTCATTACTGGTATGGTCAACATCATATACGCTTCATAGGTTAGGTGCTGCTTCTTTTAGATTGTATCAAATCCCTTTTCTTCTTGTTGCCTTTCTGTTGCCAATTTTGTTCTGTACAAGCATAGTTGTATTTCTAAAAAGACTTCTAAAAATTTGAGGGTTGTAAATTTTGTATTTTATTGTGATGTGTTTCTCCTTTTCAGAGTGGTATGACAAAAACAGATGCTGCTGTACAGACCCTTTCAGACATAAATCCTGATGTTGTGCTTGAGGTTAGCATTTCTCATGATATTTCTCCTATCTATTCAGAAGTTCACAACAGAGCAAGTGCATTCCTGATTTTGATGCTAATATTTATGGATCCTTGAATCTTTGATGCTTCAATAATCCGACACATTTATGTTCTTTCCCATGCTTATCAGTTCATTTTGTGTGTAGAGCTATACACTGAACATCACAACAGTGCAAGGTTTTGAAACCTTTACGTCGAGTTTGAAAGATAAATCGTTTCAGCCAAATAAAGAAGGCAGTGGAGTAGACCTTGTCTTAAGCTGTGTTGATAATTACGAAGCTCGAATGGCTGTTAATCAGGCTTGCAATGAACTGAATCAGACATGGATGGAGTCTGGTAAGGAAACTGGTTCCTGTATTTGAAATTTTGAATTACCATGAGTGCCATATTATAGTATCCATAGTCAGTCATATCCATTCAGATGCATAGTGGGTCAGATCTAATAAAGAGTAGGGTATCTAAGCCGGGATCAGATTTAAATGGCCGAACTGGAGAGGGTGAGAACTATGAGCTGCGTATCACTCGTACATATATGAATATGTTTGCATATGATGTTTGTATGGTCTAACATTCTCTCACACCTTTGATGAAATACAAACATGATTATGCATATTATTCTTGACTATAGTCATACAGGCAAAATTGTGAAACCCTTTTGGTTGTAGTCCTCTAATGGCCTGGTGCATATCTTACCTATCTACACTTTACATTGATAATTCACACAAAGAATATAAATGGCAGGTGTCTCTGAGGATGCTGTTTCAGGTCATATTCAGTTGCTTATACCTGGTGAAACTGCTTGTTTTGCATGTGCCCCACCTTTGGTACGTTGTTGTTTTATTTATTTTTTATTTTTTGGGTTGTGGGTTTATTTGAATTTTGATGATGTTGGAGGCTTCTGAATAGAGGAATAAGAAGATGAAGAATTAAGATCAGTCTATTACCGTGTTTGTTCTCATATATCTTTCTCTCAGGTTGTAGCATCTGGAATTGATGAACGCACACTTAAGCGTGAAGGGGTTTGTGCTGCATCTTTACCTACCACTATGGTAAATAAATTTTCCTCCATCTCTTAGTGGCTGTAATTTGGTGCTTTTATTATTCAAACTTGATACTGAAATCCATGTAGAGTAACCACACAAATCTTACTGTTGCTTCTTATTAATGAAAAGGAAAAATGAAAATCTTGATACTAATTTCAAATTTGGCTGAGGATGGAGCCTGGCTTAGTTACTCTCTGGTTTATAGACACTTGGGTTAGTCTATAATCCGTCTCAGGAATCTGTCAATGTATGATGCATGATGTGCAATACGACGCTGTAATTCTTGTAAGAACTGATTTCATTTGATTTATAGGGAGTTGTTGCTGGTCTGCTAGTTCAGAATACCCTCAAATACTTGCTGAACTTTGGAAATGTGTCCCCATACTTGGTAAGTTGTATGTTAAAGTTCTCTCTCTGTCTATTCTGAAAAATGAAAGCAGCCTCATCCAGGATTTAATTTTATGTCTTCATGTTTGATGCAGGGATATAATTCTCTTAAAGACTTCTTCCCCACCATGGAAATGAGGCCAAATCCTCAGTGTTCAAATTTTGCTTGTATGGAACGGCAGGTAAGAAACTTAGATCCAGCCTTGGTGCACCCTATTGTGGAAATGGTGATTACACGTTACATTATGTAATCACATTACTGATGTGAGATATAATATTAACTGCGCAGAAAGAATACTTGCTTGCGAAGCCGGCTAGGGATGCTGCAAGTAAAGCAAAGATGGAAGCCGAAGCATCATCATCTGTTATAGAAGCTCCACTCCATCTTGATAACGAATGGGAAATAAGGTGCTTTTACTAACAATGGAACTTGTCACATTACAATCTCACATACTCACTCACTATTACCTAGGCCTTGTTAAAAAATAAAGATAAAAATTTGGCACATATGGGGGTGTTTTCTTAACACTAAAGACAACACAATTGTATGCATTTTAGAGAAAGAGTTTTGTGGAGATGGAAGCAATCCATGAATATCATGCTGTATTAAGTACATTTTGTGTTTGTTTACTTCTCAGCGTTGTTGATGATACTGAGCCACACAGCATAGAAGCCAAAAGTTTAGGTAGTTCATCCTTTCACTTTTCAACTTCTTCCAATTGGACAGATTTCACTGATGTTCAATGTTTCTCCTGGAGCAACTGATTCATTAGTACGAGTCATATGACTGCTCAGGAAGGAAGTTTTCCTTCAGAAGTGAATCTCTCTTGGAAAAGAAAGTATACAACTATATTTGATCTGCTGTTTGGGGAACCAATCAGTTCTGTTCTTTTGCTGCTTCTTTTCTCCCTTGATGTCTTTTGTCTATTGTCTTCAGATACTCTTCCTGAAGGTCTAGTTCGGGAGCTTCCCACTGCGGATGACTTCCAAAAACCAGCCGCAGAAGCAGCAGATACTAATGTTGATGACCTAGAAGAACTTCGGAAACAACTCGATGCCCTTAATTCTTAAATATATCATATATTTTATCTTTGTTGATGTAACCTGTTGCTTAAGCGATACAAGTTGAATTGTAGCGTCCATTGTTTGTAGTCACACCCTGAAGAGGGTGCAAATGAGGTAGATAATACCTAAATTTCCATAGTTCCAAAACGCATGTTTGTGATTTTCAAATCTATACAACTTATAGACTCACAGTCTGAAAGTTCAAATCATCATTTCATCACCGGCATCTGCTCTTAACTCCTTGTGTGAATTCCTTGAATGCACATTGGCTAACGCCTGTAGTTTGATCTTCTTGTTGCATTTCTATCATACACAAGTATGCAACTGATAGTCCCTGGATCAAAGATATGTCGCTTACTAAATGGAGGCTAGTGCTGGTAGGAATGAATGTTCATGAGATGGTGAAAACCTTACGGTACCCTAGAGTCAGAAGCCATTAGATGACAAACAATATGTACACCACTCCATAAACTAGATTAACTTTAGGGTACAGAGTTACACATGCTTGAAATCGTAATACTCCGGGATACTATAGAAGAGTTACAGATGCTTGAAATCGTAATACTCCGGGACACTATAGACAACAACGGAGATTAATGACATTCTCGGCGTGATTTTAAGTAATTTTTAACAAATTTATCACCTTGTCTGAAAAAAAAAAAAAACACAAATTTCTCACCGTTTTTGAAATGAAAACGGAACAATGAATTTACTTCGTCCTACATGGCGCGCGCGAAAGAACCCTACTGAAAACCCTAATTCACAACAAAAATCAAACTTTCAAAACCGAACACCAGCCGCTTCACCCAAAGCTCCTCCTCTTCACTAATTTCCATTCATCATCTCCAGTTCCTTGGCTCTAATCAGAAGTACCAAACCAGAAATGGCTGCCGTTGAAGAAAAAAAACCAGAGAAAGCGACTGAGGTGATTGCTCCTGAAGCCGAAGAAGAACGAGAAGTAGTAGCAGAAGAGGATGAGGAAGAGGACTGGTCGTCGGACTCCGACATCGGAGATGCATTGGACTATTTGGATTCCAAGGACGACGACGCCGTTGAAGGCGCCTTCACTATCAATTCGCGGCGTCCGAATGCCCACGGAGGCCTCCACTCTCGCCCTAACTCATCAACTCTTCAGCCGCTCTCGAATCGCAACCAGAGATTCTCCACTCACATCCGGGCTTCGCCTCTAGAGGTAAAATTTCAATTCCGAAGTAGAATTGTTCGATTTTACTGCTGTGGAAGTTAATTTTATTACAATTTTGGTGAGTTTGGAGGTGATTTTTGATTGTAGGAGTGGGAAGGGAGGCATGTTGGGATGTGTAATTCTGTGACGACTGCGATTAGGGAGAGTGTTAGGGACATGGCCACTGGAAGAACAAGGACTACTGAGAAGGCGGATCGCGCCACTGTTGAACAGGTGAAAGAGGACACATTTTTGTTCATTTACTTACGAGCTTCAAGCAATGCCGTTTTGTTAATTGGTTTTTTATGATTTCACCAGGCTATTGATCCTAGAACTCGGATGGTGTTGTTCAAAATGCTGAATCGCGGTGTGTTTCAGGATATCAATGGCTGCATTTCAACTGGGAAAGAAGTATGTGTTTCTAGCTTCTTTTTATTATCATTTTTCATGTGTTTTTCTCCGTTTGTTCTTATTGTGGAAACTATTCTTTCTTTTTGAACAGGCAAATGTTTATCATGCAACGAAAGCTGATGGTGGGGAGCTGGCTATCAAAGTCTTCAAAACCTCTATTCTTGTTTTTAAGTAAGTTCACTTAAACTTTTAACTTCTTCCATGAGGCACTGACTGTTATAGTGCCAAATGCATACACAATTATGTAGATTTCTGTTGAAAAGACTGTGATGGGCCTAGCAGAGAATGCTGAGTACTATCTATGGGTTTAGTGTTTCTTTGTTTTGTCATCTACTTTTTCTCACTGAGGTTCATTGTGAACTTTTTCTCAAATTGTCCTTTATGATACTAAGTTTGATGGAGAATTTGACCAAGCAACCATAGACTATGGTACAGGGGAGATAAGATTTTACGGTTTTTGAGGAGATTCAGTTACTGTGCTGGGTTTTGTTTGTACGTGTTTATCAGTACCTTTCAATTTGTCTTACTTGTTTTTCTGTCTGAACAACTTCAGGGACAGAGATAGATATGTACAAGGGGACTATCGGTTCAGACATGGATACTGCAAGCACAATCCTAGGAAGATGGTGAAGACATGGGCTGAGAAAGAAAAGAGGAATTTGATCAGGTTAGACTAACAATACTTTTATTCAAGTACTTTTAGTTCTTTTGCTGATAGGCAGCCGTAGATTAACCTTCGCAAGTCTGCACCTCTCTCTAAAACACATGCACTTTGCTTTTAGCCTGAACTTATTGAATTCCTCTCCTCTCTCTCTCTCTCTGAGCCTATGCTTTAATTTTTAAGCTGGTTTGTCCAAGCCAATTGATTTGTGATGGTTTGTTATAATGCAGGCTGAAGGCTGAAGGAATTAGGTGCCCAGAAGTAGGTCCTTTGAGACTTCATGTTCTGGTGATGGAATTCATAGGTATTTTATGGAGTCTATTTTGAATGTTAACCTGTTCTATGTATATTGGCGAGTCCAAGTGGTTGTCAATCTTGAGTCTAGGCTTTGGAATAGATACTTTAACATTTTCTGGCTAGACTACTCTTAAATGTTGTATTCTATTACAGGTAAGGATGGTTGGGCAGCACCACGCCTAAAGGATGCTGCATTATCACTTGACAAGCTACGAGAAGGTTATATGGAGGTGTGCTCATATCTTTGTACAAATGCCCTGAAAAATCTCATACTTGCTGCCCACTACTCTATACGTAACCATTGAGAACCTTCGAGAACAATTAGCTTTTATAATTGATGTTTCCTTTTGTTTCTGGAATAAAGTCAGTGATATGTTTTACTCCAGATGGTTATTGCTATGCGAACATTATACCAGAAGTGCAAACTGGTGCATGGAGATCTCAGTGAATACAACATACTTTATTTTGAGGCGAGTACTGCAATCAAACAACCCTAAAGTTCAAACTCATGTATAAGTTTTATATATATCTTCCTTTGTTCACAGGGCCACTTGTATATCATCGATGTTTCGCAATCAGTTGACCTGGACCACCCACATGCCCTTGATTTCCTACGTGAGGATTGTGTCCATGTATCCGTAAGTTCTTCTCACCGAATTTTCTGGCTGTAGTTTTTCATTGTCTTGGGATGTAGCAAGCTTTGCATTCAAATATATGAGCTTATCAAGCATTTGGTGCTATGCAGGATTTCTTTAAAAAACATGGTGTAGCTGTCATGACAATTCGTGAGCTCTTTGACTTTATAGTGGATCCCTGTATTGCTGATGATGATATAGACAGTTATCTGGAGAAGGTCCGGACCCTTCCGTTTTGCTCTCAACTATAAATTTTTGGGCTCCTATTAGTTAGCACTAATCCTTGTTTGACTTCAGGTACAACAAAAAATCATGGCACGAGGAGATATGACAGCAGAGGAGGAAATTGCAGATGCTGTATTTGTTCAGGTGATGAAATTGTAACTGCGTTATTGAAGCAGTTCCTTGTATCTTCAAACATGATTTCATTTTGGTGTAATTGTGGGCACTCAAAAGTGTAGGAATCTCACTTGTGTTTTTTCCTCTCTTTCCAGTCATACATTCCAAAGACACTAGATAACGTGAAGAATGCTGAGGCTGATGTAATACGATTAACCAGTGGTGAGGACACTAGAGACATGTACTATAAAACCATTACAGGATTAAAGGAGGCTCTTCCGAAAGGCCACCTAGCTCCACCTGAGAAAGATCAGCAACAGGATGCTAATGCCCTGGAAGAGTCCCCAATTGATCCGGTTGGTGGTCCTGAAGCCCCTGAGACCGAGTCCGACTCTGATACAGATGAAGAAGGCTCAAGTGATTCAGACGGGAATTCTGATAAGTTCAAGGCACAGGATCCTCTCGATAAGAAAGCTGCTAGAAAAGAGAACAAGAAGAAAGTGAAAGAAGAGAAGAGGGAAGCTCGGAAAACCAAAGTACCAAAGGCTGATAAGAAGAGAAAGAAAAAGATAGCCAAAGCCCACAAGACTAGGTAGCTGATATGGTTAGGCACATCACAATATTTAGTAAAGTTCTGAAATTTTGCCTATTACAGATACCATTTGGTTAAACATGATATGTGACTTCTAACAATGTTGTTCTCTGCTGAGTTTGTATAATTTTGTTTGCGAAAATGGAAATATAAAATAAGAAAAACGAGATTACGAATTATTGCAGCAAATAAAATTTTGTTTGCAAAGAAATGAAAACATTTCGACCTAAAAAAAGAAAAGTGTTAGGACCATCTCCATTACCTTGATACTAATATGTTATTTCTCCATGGTTCATATGTAATGAAGCTCCATCTCTTTCAGCTATGTAGGACTCGTTTGGCTATACTAGGTGGCATTAGACCACATCTTCTCTTTATATTTGTACTTTCAGGCCAAATGGTAAGATATCAATGAAATTATGCATCTTTAAACTCCCTTCTCTTCTCTCTTATTCTCTGTAACTTCTTCCTAACCAGTTTGGTTCTACCAAAATGAAAGGAAAACATTAGCATTACCTAGCGGCCCAAACCTAGCCGGGGAATCACGTTTTGCTAGCAACGTCCAGAAACATGCACCAAGTGGGCCACCGCCTAGCGGCCTAACTACTCGCCTAGCCCACATTAAAAAATTTGTCAAAAAAAAAGTGAAATTTTAATTAGAAAGCCCTTCCGTCGAGAACTCTCAAGTTGATGACTAATTAATGATTTTTCGGTTTATCCCACTTTTCGATCTCATATCCATATCTTGACCGTTCAGTTTATAAGTATTTATGAGTAGATCATTTCTGCAAACTTTCAGACATATTGAAAATCGTTAAGATATTCATAAGTGTGATTCACCAATTATGAACTTGAACGGTTCATGTTTGACAGATTTGGTTCGTCCATTTATTTGATCTAGTTTGTTACCTTAACGATACCGATTTGGCTGAAAATTTGTAGAGTTGATCTACACATATAGACCTATAAAACTAAACAAATAAGATGGCAAGATGTGATTAAAAAATAAATTTTTTAAACTATAAACCGAAAAACTAGTCTTCTAGATCCTCAAAAAAACCATAGCAATTTTAGCACCGAAAACAAATCAAAACAATTCCTCTTCCTCTTCGCGGGACGCAAAAATGTCGACCCCTCCGGACGAAACCCTAGCAGAACCAGAACCAGAACCAGAACCAGAACCAGCAGCATCTGAAGAAGAAGAAGCAGAAGAGCAGAGCGAGCAATCGGAAGAATGGGAGACCATGGCTCGAGCTTGGGTGTCATCTTTCCCCGAGGCCAAAGCTGTGTCCATGGAGGAGGTCGAGGCCTGGATTGACTCCAACTTCGATTTCATACCGGACGGCATCAAATCCATGCCTCGCTCCGACGTCTGCCAACGCCTCATCGCTATCCAGAACTGCATGAGGTCCGCCGCTCAGGTCCTAATTTTTCTCATTTGTTTGGGTTTCTGTTGTTAACGGCGGTCGAATTTTCATGTAATTAAGCTAATTGGGGTTGATTGAGAGTAATGGCTCCGAAGTTAGAAGTTAGGAATTAAGAAGGAAATTGAAGGTTCTAGTGTTCTAAGTAGGGTTAGAATTTTAAAATGATTTTAATTTGGTTTCCTATTTAGGTTGATGCTTTCGGTGTATGACTATGTATAAATTTTGATGATATTTCTATAATACTATTGACCACACTAGGAGAAAGAAGAAGAACAAGGTGATATCAATATACCACATGCTCGATTCCAACGCACTGATCAGTGGAGACCGGTTTATAGTTGGTTAGAGTCTTTGAATAGTGGCGACGTTGTGAAATCCAAAGATATAAGTGAGTGGCTAACTTCTAACCCGGAAATCCAAGAGTACTTGTGCTCTAGGCATACTCGGTATCATTTGATGCACTACATCAAGAAATGCCATATGAAGATTCTCAAGAGGCGGGAGAGGAAGAAGGTATTGCATACTTCTTGTGTCAGCTCAGTAGCCTAGAAAATTTTCGAGTGTCTGTCTCAAGATTAGATGCTTCACTTGTACTAGTAGCGACTAGTTTTTGGTGGTAGCTGTGGTGTCAATATTGTTTAACTTGAAAAGTGTTTATGTAAATTTCAAATCAACCGAACCATTCACTAGATGAACAATTAGGTGATATAAGTTTCACTTGATTGATGAATTTATGAATTGCTGCAATATAATAAGCTACTTGCTCTTATTGAACAGGGTGTTCAGCAGTTTGACACACCAGCGTCTCTGAAGGTTCACAAAGATGTGGAAATGAAACAAGAAGCTCCACTACCCTGTAAGGACCATTTTTTTTATTCATAGTGCTATTCTTCACATTTAGGAGATATTTTAATGCCTACTGCAAAAAGAATGGCTTCATTCTTATGTGGGTTTAAAGGTACAACACTATTCTTTAGTTGGCTGTGCTATAAAGAATGGAGCCACGACCTTAAATAGACAGCAAATGAGAGTCTAGGAAGTCTTTAGATTAAAGCAACAAAGGAAACTAAATTTAGAGGCTATAAGATGTTCTGGGACTGATTCAAATGCTGTGCCTCATGCATGTTGCTTTTTGCTCACTTATTTTGTCTTTTTGACTCAGTTTTGTTGTTTCATCCTTCTGCAGCCACTAATCTAATCAATGTACCTCAAGACAGTGATCTATATATGATGAAACGGAAGGAAGCACTTGAAAAATTTCAGATGTAAGTGGACGATGGATTTTCAGATTTTATATACCTCATTTCAAACACCAGGCCTCATTCAGTTGCTGACTCTATTTTGGTGTTTTCAGCTTAGTGGAGCTGGAGAAGCTGCTTGCCCCTACGTTCTTAAAGCGTGGAGATGGAAACAAGTGACAGAATTCTGAAGCCCCAAACTAGCGTCTGTTGCCCTACCCCTGCACCTTTTTTTTTTTTTCATTCTGTAATCTAGTAAGGGCTTTAACTAATCGAAGATAGATCACATTTTTCCATCTGTAAAGCAAGTTTTGAACAAGCTGAGTTGAATTATCTTCCATCTGACCTTGATCGACTGTGTCTCCTAGTTTCTTTGTAACTTAGTTGACTATGAAACACCCGAGAAGCCACGAATGATTCCCACATGAAACAAAGTTGGTGGTGCTGGAGTTGGTCCCAATTCATAGACTATATTGTAGAATTTGGTCCTTGAAACTCAGTAAGTTACAAAACCCTGTTTGATAATGCAAGAGTATGATTGATTCAGTCGGTCTCTCTTTTCAGAATTCAGATTCACATGTTTGGACTAACATATGCCCAAGTATGCTAAGGGACAGATCTCTATTGGGTACCTTGTTCACATGAAGTTATTTTATCCTACTAGTTTAGATACCCAAAAACACCATTTGGCAGCTCATTGCTACCTTATTCCTCAAGGTTATATATAATAAGACTAATAAGAAGTCTAATTTATCATTATGTGACAATAACTCAAAAAGGCAAGGAATATGTTTTGGCTATGGAAACCTTTGGATCGGAGAAAAGAAGAAACCTTGTGATGCAACTTCTTGGAAGATAGCCACAAAATACATTACTGTGTATTTGAGTATCTTACTTGGTACATGCTCAACAAGAAAGTCAACATCACACCATCTTAGATGAAGAAAGTCAACATTCTTTTGCTCACTTTTGATGAAATAACTTGTACAGAAGCATCAAGATGAAGAAGCAATACCTATACTTGTAAATCCAAATGGAAAAGAAGGAATATTCCTGTTTAGTTTATAAAGGAAAGAAGACATTAGTATATTACACAAGGTATGGAACCAAAGTTTTAAATGGAGAAGATTTGGCTGGCCTGCTATAAAACTGGCTGAGACATCAATGAAGTTTCCATTGGGTTTTCCTCATAGTTTTCCACAAGCACAAATGGAGGGCTCAAGCTTCTTGTCTCTGAAAGTTGCGCTGGTACTGGTTTTCTTGTTGCATTACATAGCAGCTCATAGTCACAATAAGCATGGAGGTGATGGGGTACAGCCACTTTCTAAGATTCAAATCCACAGAGCTGTTTATGAGCTTCATGAAAATGCTTCCCTCAGAGCATACCCTGCGCTTCTCGGTATGAAGGTACGTGTAGCACTTCAACTTTTTTATCTTTCCATCGTTAACTACCCAATATCGTGTTGGTTTTAATGGAACAGTAAGCTAGCTATGATGTTTTTCATTCTTTTTTGATAAATTTTTGCACTTTATGTTTAAGGGGGAAGACTCTGAGTGGGTAACTGTGAAAGTTGATAGTCCCAATCCTTCTGGAGATGATTGGTTGGCAGTTTTCTCACCTGCAAATTTCAAGTAATGTTCTAACCTTTTTATTAAGTGCATTGCTTGGAATTATACAATTCAGTGTCATAAAAATGAATCCAATCTATTATGGCAGCTCATCAACTTGTCCATCTACCGACTCCAGACAACAGGCTCCATACATATGCTCAGCTCCAATAAAGGTGTGTTATTTCTGTATCATCCGTCTTCAAATTTGAGGAAATTATAGCTCTTCATATGCTCAAGAACTGTCGTCCTGAGCTTGTTGCTTTCATTTCAGTACATGTTTGCCAATGATTCCAGTGCTGATTATACAAAGACCGGCAAAGGACTCTTCAAACTTCTATTGATCAATCAAAGGGAAGATTTTTCATTTGCATTGTTCTCAGGAGGGCTATCAAATGTAGGTTAATTTCTCCTCTCTTTCAGCTCAGTGGTTGCAGTTTAAAATACTAATGTCAGTTTAACAGTGTGTGTGTATTAAGAAAGGCATTTTAAAGATTTTTCTAATTAAAATATAATCTTCAAATGCAGCCAAAATTGGTGGCAGTTTCTAGTGCTATAAGTTTTGTGAATCCGAAGGCACCCCTCTACCCACGCCTTGCTCAAGGAAAGCAATGGGATGAAGTAAGTTAATATATATTTGATTCAGTACTTACATAAATTTCTAGAGTCTTTCTGGCTCCAGAATTATTCTGAGGCTAAGAACTTAAGTAAGCACTAATGTAATGGGTAAGAATGCATATGAAACCAAGTTTCTAAATATGTTCTTAATCTCTTATGCAGATGACAGTAACCTGGACAAGTGGCTATAACATTGATGAAGCTGTACCTTTTGTTGAATGGGGTCTAAAGGGAGAGGCTCAAACCCGATCTCCAGCAGGAACTTTGACTTTTACAAGAGAGAGCATGTGTGGTATGGATCATATGATCAGTCTAATTTACCCACATAAGTGCCAGATAAAAGAACTTAATATAACAGAGTTCTTCTTGTAATGCAGGTCCACCAGCACGGACGGTTGGTTGGCGCAATCCTGGATTCATCCACACTAGTTTCTTAAAAGGCCTCTGGCCAAATTCATTGTATGCAGCTTCAGTATTAATTTGATTTCTTAGAAAGAGCTGTAAATAGATATCTGTTTTGTACTTAAAAGCTGTATGCTGGTTATATATGCAGGTACGCTTACAAGCTTGGTCATAGGTCATGTAATGGTTCCTATATCTGGAGCAAGTCTTACACTTTCAAGTCATCACCATATCCTGGACAGGACTCATTACAGCGTGTAGTTATATTTGGAGACATGGGAAAGGTAACTTCAAGAAATTATAAACGTTGGTGTAAAATGTTGGCTACTGCATGTACACAGTAACACATCACACACATGTAGCATTTATATTCTATTTAACTAGCTCTCGACATGGTTATCTATGTTCCTACAAGATTGAGTTTGGTTTCCTCCTTTCAGGCTGAGCGCGATGGTTCAAATGAATACAGTAATTATCAGCCGGGTTCACTCAATACCACTGATCAACTGATCAAGGACTTAGACAACATTGACATAGTTTTCCACATAGGAGACATTTCCTATGCCAATGGATACATCTCACAGTGGGATCAGTTCACATCACAGGTCGAGCCCATTGCATCAACTGTACCATATATGATTGCAAGGTATGTAAACTTGTTTTATCCTTGTTTCTGTGAATGATTATATCCTTTTGATACACACACACACACACACACACACGAAAAGGATGTTGTCCTCTGAAACGTTCATAAATTGCTCCAACAGTGGCAATCATGAACGAGATACACCAGGGACCGGATCCTTCTATAATGGTAATGATGCTGGTGGTGAATGTGGTGTGCTAGCTGAGACTATGTTTTATGTCCCTGCTGAGAACCGAGCTAAGTTCTGGTAAATAACTTGTACTACTTACATTGACTGCTTATATTGGAGACTTATACGAGTTTATGTTTATGCTATTCTTGAGGAAAACAGAAAACAGTACCAATCAGCCGTTATGTGGGCTAGTTTCGAGATATATAATCGGTTTTTGGGATCTTGTATGTAGGCTAGCTAAGTCTTCAACTATGTAGCTTAATCCCTTACAGAAATCAACTGTAATTGTTGTGTACAGGTACTCAACAGATTACGGCATGTTCCACTTCTGTGTAGCTGACACTGAACATGACTGGAGGGAAGGAACTGAGCAGTACAAATTTATTGAGAAATGCCTAGCATCAGTTGACAGGCAGAAACAGCCTTGGCTGATATTTGTTGCTCATCGTGTTCTTGGTTATTCATCTGAATTATATTATGGGTTGGATGGTTCATTTGAGGAGCCAATGGGTAGGGAAAGCATGCAAAAGCTATGGCAGAAGTACAAGGTGGACATTGCTTTCTATGGCCATGTGCATAACTATGAAAGAATATGCCCCATTTACCAGGTATGCAAAACTCAATGGCATTTACTGTGAAACTGCAAAACTTTCGGATTTCCTCACACGTTTATTTTCCTCATGCATGAATATTCAACTGTTGTGCGGCAGAATCAATGTGTAAACACAGAAAAATCCCATTATTCCGGGACTGTGAATGGAACGATCCACATTGTAGTCGGAGGAGGAGGCAGTCACTTGTCAGAATTTAGCCCAGTGCAGACCACTTGGAGCCTTCATAAAGATCATGACTTTGGATTTGTAAAACTCACAGCATTTAACCACTCATCACTTCTCATGGAGTACAAGAAGAGCAGTGATGGTAACGTCTATGATTCCTTCACTATCTCAAGGGACTACAGGGATGTCTTGGCATGCGTGCATGACGGTTGTGAGCCAACTACCTTAGCTACATAATGAATTATATCAACACACTCTTTTCTGATCAAACAATGGATGTATACTTGACAAAAAAATTTATATACAACTGATTTTAGTGTATCAAAACTGGCGTTTTATTTGTTACAAAATATTATTTGGTCAATCTATATATGTTTCATATTTTCCCCTTTCTTTTGACTCACAATCATTCATATCAGTCTATCTTGACCCTCTGTTAGATGCATGGACTATGCTAAATTATGCTTAAAGACTGGCCTGTATTTGGGATGTGTTCACATTGATATGCTTATCCTACTGATTTGGATATTTAAAAACACCATTAGTCAGGTCATGAGGGTTTTTAATTCTGAGAAAGAAGATCCTATTTTCTGCAGCTATTAAAATTATTATTATGACTTTATTTTGGCCACGATCCTCAGCGCGCGGAGCAGAGGTTTCTAGCGAACAAAGAGAAAGGGGGAGTTGCGGGCATGCCACCTCGCGGACGAGGAAAAGGTTGTAGGTGTAGCGGGGGTGCGAGATCTTGACTTCCGATCAGGCGACGGAGGTTTCAGGTGCCACCTCAGACGAGGATTTAAAAGCACAAGCGATCGATACTCACGGCGGCGCGAGCAGAGCAACTATAGGGAGTTCAGTTAGAAGTCGGGGGGTAGTAGAGTCCGGAGGGCTCTGAAGAAGAAACCTAGGCGGCGGCGCTTAGGGTTAGGGTTTCGAGGAGCTCGAAGGGTAACTGGTTTGCAGTTTGTGTTTGTATTTGTTTGAGTGTTGAGAGTTGTCCTTTCTGTTAGGGTTCGAGCCCCCTTATATAGTAGTTCGACTTGTGGCGGAAGAAAAATAATTAAAATCCAAGTCGGACTCTGAAACCCTATAGCACAAGGGCACTGTTCTGTCCATGCGAACCAACCATTTTGTGACACATGTCCAGTTCGCACACTTCATTCCGCATAGGGCATTGCTTCCGCGCTGCCAACTGTAGACTCCTATGCGAACTGGAATTAGGAGTATCCTCATCTCGCGGGCTGTTACAGGATGCTATCTCGCGTGCTCCTGTAGCTCACTTCCATTTCGCGGGCTATTGCAGCTCGCGAGCCTTAAAAGAGCTTTTTATATTAAAAGGGCCACATGGATTGGCCCGAAGCATATCAAAGACTTGTAACAGTCTTCAACCTTTGTCGTGGTGTGCGCGGACTCCGCATGTTGCTGCCTCGCGAAGTCTCCTATGCGAGCCAGTTCGCCAGCTCGCCTCGCCTCGCCTCGCCTCGCCTACGCGGAGTGTTAAATAGTAATTCCGCGCGAAGTCATTCCACGCGCGAGCTAATGTAGTTCGCGTGAAGTCTATTTCGCATGCGAGATCATTAAGTGTGCGAGCCCTGTATTTCGCGCGAAGCGCGCGAGCTCTCTATTCCGCGCGAGCTATGTGTTCCGCACGAAGTCTTTGCAATTCAACTCGCGTGGTCTCACTGGCAGCCATCACTTGTAAACTTAGAGAAAACTTGGGCTCGCCGGTATGACATGGACCAAGAAATAATTAATATTTACATAGACATTTACTGTCCAGTAAAATATTAATTTAGGCGTAAACAGACTTTTCACAAGAATCTTTGAATGCCTCTTCTTGGAAGATAATCAGAAGTAGACCTTTGAGTAGTGCTAGTGGCTAATAAATTGTTAAATCTCACATGATACAGGCTTAACAAGTAGTCATCAGAATGCTGGCATCTCCTGTTCATCTTTTCCATTTGTCTGACTTGAAGATAGTATTTTACTAGCAACAAAATGACTAGTCAAATTTGAACATTATGAATTAGAAAAGGCAAGAGGAAATGACTGCATTAATATAACATACATGTCTTCAAAGGTTTGGTTGGCCTGCTGCTCTATAAAATGGTTTGATCAGAAGTTCAGAACACATCACTTACACACATTATGAGGAGCTGCAGCTTCTCCTTGTCCCTTCAAGTTGTGCTGTTATCAGTTTTCTTATTGAATTTGACAGCAGTTCATAGTCACAGTAAGTATGGAGGTGATGGTGTACAGCCACTGTCCAGGATTCAAATCCACAGAGCTGTTTATGAGCTTCACGAAAATGCTTCCGTCACAGCAAAACCAGTCCTCCTTGGCACCAAGGTAATGCATCATATCAACAAGCTACTTATTTTAACTCTTAGCCAGGATCTTTTTATTATTAAGAACAAGTGCCGCAGGGGGAAGATTCTCAATGGGTAACTGTGGAAGTTGGCACTGCTAAGCCTTCTAATGATGATTGGTTGGCAGTCTTTTCTCCTGCAAATTTCAAGTATGTTCATCTAAATTAGTTTTCTCTACCCATATATCTAAAGCTTGTAGATTGAAGAAGATAGTTTATTTTGGCAGCTCATCGACTTGTACACCGAATGATGATGACTACGCTCCATGTATAGGCACTGCTCCTATAAAGGTAAATGTTATTGTCTTGTTGCAACATTTTTCTCTACCACTTCGATGTTTTAGCACTTTCTATGTTCTATTAGTATTGAAATGTTCTTGTTCTCGTTTCAGTACAGGTTTGCCAATGAATCCAATTCTGCTTATGCAAAGACAGGAAAAGCATCTTTGAAATTTCAGTTGATCAATCAAAGGGAAGATTTTTTGTTTGCATTATTCTCCGGTGGGCTGTCAAATGTGTGTTAGTGTTACCTCTCTTTCAGCTAATCGCTTGCTTCCAAAAATATTTCACATCACAGATTCACTACATCAAAGTTTCACCAGTCCAGTAGTCCATATCATTTACTCGAGTTCATATTTGTAATGCAGCCAAAACTGGTTGCTGTTTCTAATGTTATATCTTTTGCAAATCCGAAGGCACCCCTTTACCCACGTCTTGCTCTAGGGAAGCACTGGGATGAAGTAAGTTATGTCATTAAGAATAATAACTTATTCTTTCTATATCTATATATACATGTTCAACCAAGTTTTGAAAATTCTGTTTACTCTTACGCAGATGACAGTGACTTGGACAAGCGGCTATAATATTGATGAAGCTGTACCTTTAGTTGAATGGGGTATAAAGGGAGAGTCTCAAACTCGCTCTCCAGCAGGAACATGAACTTTCACTCGAGAGACCATGTGCGGTATGGATCATATGATCAGTTTGTTTTGAACAAAAGAACCAACTGAACCGATATATGCTCACATTTTGCAGGTCCACCAGCCAGAACAGTTGGTTGGCGCGATCCTGGTTTCATCCACACAAGTTTCCTGAAAGATTTGTGGCCAAATTCTTTGTATGCAGTTTGAATACTTAATTTCATTTCCTCTTACATAGAAGGACATCATAACAGATGTAAAACTGCATTCTGAAGGATGTTATATTTTGATTGTCTATGCATGCAGGTACACTTACAGGCTTGGTCATAGGTTATCTATGTTGGGTTATGCGGAAGAATAAACTGTAGAATAGAATTGAAAAACTCACAACCACAAATGTAAAATGTAGTGGAAAGAAAACGATAAAGAACACCGGGAATTAACGTGGTTCGGCAAAGTGCCTACGTCCACGGGGCAACAACAACAAAGAACCTCCACTATACGAATAAAGGTTACACGGAGAGAAACACTACTTCAAGATTCACTCTTGAAGGGATACACTCACACACACACTTTGTTTTGTTACACACACAAACTCTCAACTTGGAGTTTTCTCTCTATCTCACACTCTTGTATAGCACAAGGTGAACTCACCGGTACATTTATTGCACCATTGCTCATGCCTTATATAGGCAAACTTCTTCATGCATTTCCCATGCAAATCCTTCACGTCCATGCACAAGGAAGAGAATTCAAACTTCTTCCTTAATTCAAGCTTCAATGTTTGTGTGCACCATCAATGCATCTCCATTCTTTTGTCAAACATTTCAGCCACCCACAAGCCTATACATATAGGTTCTCTCTTGCATTTCAACATATACACACCACCAACTTTGCTATTCATCTATCATCTTGCCTCTTGGTTAATTGAATGGGTCTTGAGGCTTCACCGAAAGGTTTTTCACATGTAGTGAACTACATGACATCCTCTTCCAAATAAGGAGGGAAATTTGACCCATCAATCTAATAGTTCTTATATCTGGAGCAAGTCCTACTCTTTCAAGTCATCACCTTATCCTGGGCAGGACTCCTTGCAGCATGTTGTAATATTCGGTGACATGGGAAAGGTAACCTTAAGAAAATGAGGACTGTAGATGCTTACATATTTATGTATCTTTGTTCATGCAAAGAAAATAAATCTTTCCTTTCCTCCCAACAAATTCAGGCTGAGCAGGACGGCTCAAACGAGTATGCTGATTATCAACCGGGATCCCTCATCACCAGGGATCAACTGGTCAAGGAGTTGGATGAAATTGACATAGTTTTCCACATAGGAGATATTGCTTATTCCAATGGCTACATCTCGCAGTGGGATCAGTTCACATCGCAGGTGGAGCCGATTGCATCAACTGTACCATACATGATTGCAAGGTTAACAAACTCCTTTCCAATGTACAAATCTTGTTTCATTAATTGAAATTTACATGAAGTGCATGTTCCAACAGTGGCAATCATGAAAGAGATGTACCAGGGACAGGTGCCTTCTACGACAGTAATGATTCGGGTGGTGAATGTGGTGTGCTAGCTGAGACTATGTTCTATGTTCCTGCTGAGAACAGAGCTAAGTTCTGGTATATATATACACAACTTAAATTCATGTATACAAGACTTCTTTGACAAGCAAGATCTGATATATTTAGAGCTCCTAGCCTTCTGAAAAATATATCGCAATTGTTAAAACACAGGTACTCAGCAGATTATGGAATGTTCCACTTCTGCATAGCAGACAGTGAGCATGATTGGAGAGAAGGCTCCGAGCAGTACAAATTCATCGAAAAATGCCTTGCATCAGCTGACAGGCAGAAACAGCCTTGGCTGATTTTCACTGCTCATCGTGTTCTTGGTTATTCCTCATCTTACTACAGTGATGGTTCTTTTGGAGAACCAATGGCAAGGGAAAACTTGCAAAAGCTATGGCAGAAGTACAAGGTAGACATTGCATTTTTCGGCCATATCCACAACTACGAAAGAACATGCTCTATTTATCAGAACCAATGTGTCAACTCAGAAACATCTCATTATTCCGGCACCGTGAATGGAACAATCCCTGTTGTTGTCGGTGGAGGAGGCAGCCACTTATCTGGTTTTGGACCAGTGCAGACTAGCTGGAGCCTTTTCAAAGATTCCGATTTCGGCTTCACTAAGCTCACTGCATTTAACCACACATCGCTTCTCTTGGAGTACAAGAAAAGCAGTGATGGGAAAGTCTATGATTCCTTCACCATTTCAAGGAACTACAGGGATGTCTTGGCTTGTGTACATGATGGCTGTGAACCAACTACTCTAGCTACATGATCAAGTATATATCTACCATATCGATCTTACTCGACTATCTATGGCTGTCATTGTTACTTTTTCCTAAACTGATGCACAGTTTTAGCATATTGTGCATGGAACTATTATTGGTTTTAACTAGACTGTTTATCATGGTCATGTTAAACAATATTTTTGTAATATTTTGTAATAATTTAGTGTTTGATGATCTCTATTTCTAAAGGAACTGTCACTTGCATGGAGTGTCTTCGTTGCTGTATCAATAATTGACATGGTTAATCATACACAGTTCTTGCTTTAACCTATCTTCAATCTCGACTTCTGGACTCTATTATTAGCTTATCCTGTTACTGTGCCAAATCACTGGGGATATCACAGGTTCATAATGCTTACAGAGTGAACAGGTAATGAAGAACAAACAGAAAATCTATCACGTTTTATTTTTTGGCAAAAGTGGAATCATTGAGTACCATTTAGATATGCAGGACAAGATGATGTCCTTTCAGCTAGATTTTGGCTAACAAAGTCGGATTATGCAATTTCAAAAACAATAATGCATATCATATGTGATAATTTTTTTTTTGATCAAATACTACTGTGAGTTGAACTCACGACCTTTTATTTATAAGGAGAGACTTATGTCACTAGACCAAATAGTACTAGACATCATATATGATCTTTGAACGATAATGTAGAAATTAATAAATAATCTCAAAACTAAACGATTTCAAAACCACTACAAGTTGCCTAATAGTTCTTGTCCAGTTTGATGTGGTGCTCCCCCTACTTGATTTCAAATCTCGAAGCTATTTAAATGGTCATACACAATGCTACAATTCATAATTAAAGCACTTCATATACGTTGAGAGATTAACTTCTAGACCTAATTAAGAAGCATTTCATATACCCTAATATTGTAAAAATATTACAAACATCAAACTTCCCAAAATGGAAAACAATGCAACTTTTGCCAAAGCATCTCTATTATTACCTAATAGGGTTTCTAAATACGGTAAAAAATGGAAGTGTTTATTAAATTCTTTTATGCACGTCACATCATCAAGAACAAAATATCCAAGTCCAGCCAAGAAAGCTTGAAAATGACTCCTAGTGAGGTAGGGACAAATTTAATGGCGAGGCCAGCTATAAATCGGGCCGAGACTTCAAACCTGATCAAAACCCATCTGAGGGTTCATACACCGGTAAAACCTACTAGTCTACTACCATGGCCGTCGTCTGCTTCCTATTCAAAGTTGCAGTACTACTGGTTTCATTAGGTCATTTCACAGTAGCTCATAATATCAAGCAGAAGCTGCATGCAGATGGTGGTGATGGGGTGCAGCCACTCTCCAAGATTCAAATCCTCAGAGCTGTTAATCAGCTCCACGAAAATGCTTCCGTCTCTGCGTACCCTGTCCTTCTTGGCACCAAGGTACGTACATATCTCGTTTTGGACTAGCTATTTGCTTGGTGATATTTATTATCGCATGCTTGAATAACTAGTGTTTCGTGTGTCGAAATTACATGTCACTTCTTTTCTGAAACACTCATCGGAAATTTGCATGATGGGTTAGTGCAATCAAGAAAGACACTTGAAACTTTTCGGCATTTCTCGACTTGACTCAATTAAGTCAGGAAGAAATAAATAATTGCCTATAAAAGGATAAAACACTGCTACACTTACCGAATTTGTTCGAGTGTCGAAACATGGCGGCCTCATTTACTGACATGTGTTTTTACTGTATGTGCAGGGGGAAGATTTTGGGTGGGTAACAGTGACAATTTCTAGTCCTAATCCTGCACAAGATGATTGGGTTGCAGTTTTTTCTCCTGCAGATTTCAAGTAATGTCAATTCTTGCAAATTTGTGGTCTTAGCTGCTGTGTTTTTTAACCTTGTGTACTAAAATAATGTCAATTCTTGCAAATTTGTGGTCTTAGCTGCTATGTGTTTTTTCTCCTGCAGTGCATCAACATGTCCATACAATGAAGACTACTATGAGCCTTATATATGCACATCTCCTATTAAGGTAACTGTTATGTGCGTATTGGAATATATTGCACCTCATATGTTCGACGTAATGTCCCACTGAACTATTGGTGTTTTGATTTCAGTACAAGTTTGCCAATTATTCCAGTGCTGATTACGCAACCACTGGCAACTCAACTTTGAGCTTCCGATTGATCAATCAACGGGCAGATTTTTCGTTTGCATTGTTCTCTGGCGGGCTGTCAAATGTGTGTTTGTGTCTCTCCTCTTTCAGCAAACTTCTTGTTCCACACACATTTTGTATCAGTGTTGGCTAAAGTGTGTATTCGTTGTGATGCAGCCAAAATTGGTGGCAGTTTCTAATAATGTAACCTTCACCAATCCGAAGGCTCCCCTGTACCCACGTCTTGCTCTAGGGAAGCTCTGGGATGAAGTAAGCTTTTGTTTATATCAGCTACTACTTTTATTTTCATTCAGATGATCAGAAACTCCTAATTGTGTAAATCTTCTCGTAGTCGTGTTAATGTGTTATGTATGATATTTTGTTATGCAGATAACAGTGACTTGGACGAGTGGCTATAACATTGATGAAGCTGTACCTTTGGTTGAGTGGGGTTTAAAGGGAGAGCCTCGAAGTCGATCTCCAGCAGGAACATTGACTTTCAGTCGACGGGACATGTGTGGTATGAATCATATGATCCATCTACTTTGCCTGCATAAATGATCGAATGAGATACTTACAGTAAGAATTGTAACTTTAATCCAGCTGCACCCGCACGAACAGTTGGTTGGCGTGATCCTGGTTTCATCCATACAAGTTTTCTGAAAGATTTGTGGCCAAATTCAGTGTATGCATTGTGAATATTAAATTCAGCTTGAATACAACAACCATAGGTAGTTCTGCTATTAAGACTGTTATGCTGGTTTTTTGTGCAGGTACTCTTACAAGCTTGGTCATAGGTTATCTAATGGTTCCTATGTCTGGAGCAAGGTTTACTCTTTCAAGTCATCACCATATCCTGGGCAGGAGTCATTGCAGCGTGTTATTATATTTGGTGACATGGGAAAGGTAAGATCAAGAAAATGAAATCAAGTTCATTGTGCAACTAAACACGTCACACAGCATTATGTTACCTTGAATTTCTGCACACATAGCTGCCTAGATGTTTATCCTTTACTTTTCCTCCCACAAATTTCAGGCTGAGCGTGATGGTTCAAATGAAGCTGCTGATTATCAGCCCGGCGCACTCAACACCACAGATCAGCTAATCAAGGACTTGGACAACTTTGACATAGTTTTTCACATAGGAGATATGCCGTATGCCAATGGGTATATCTCACAGTGGGATCAGTTCACATCACAGGTGGAGCCGATTTCATCAGTTGTACCATATATGGTTGCGAGGTTTGTGTTCTTGCGACGTTGATCCTAATTACTGCCACGTGTGGGCACATATACTCAGTTTACTGTATAAGTTCAGATGTCATCTAAAACTCACATCAAGTTTACCACAGTGGAAACCATGAACGAGATACAACAGGGACCGGATCCTTTTACAACACTAATGATGCAGGTGGTGAATGTGGTGTGCCAGCTGAGACCATGTATTATGTTCCTGCTGAGAACAGAGCTAAATTTTGGTAATAACAACAGTATTTTCATATCACCTACTGTATCTGGTTGAGAAGACAGATCTAAATCTTAGAAGATTAACATATGCTATTATGATTTTATATACACATCTATGTCCAGTCAAGCTTTTATGAGTATAAAATCTTGTGTTTGGCATAGTGTTTTAATCTTTTATCCTGTAATTTCTTTTTACAGGTATGCAACAGATTATGGCATGTTCCACTTCTGTATAGCTGACACTGAGCATGACTGGAGAGAAGGGTCCGAGCAGTACAAATTTATTGAGAAATGCTTTGCATCTGCTAACAGACACAAGCAGCCTTGGCTGATATTTGCTGCTCATCGTGTTCTCGGTTATTCCTCCAACTCTTGGTATGGAGAAGAGGGTTCCTTTGAAGAGCCAATGGGAAGGGATGACATGCAAAAGCTTTGGCAAAGATACAAAGTGGACATTGCATTTTACGGCCATGTCCATAACTACGAAAGAATATGCCCCATCTATCAGAATCAGTGTGTAAATTCAGAAATATCCAACTATTCAGGAACTGTCAACGGAACAATCCATGTTGTTGTTGGTGGAGGAGGCAGCCACTTATCAGATTTTAGTACCCTGAAGACAGTTTGGAGCATCTACCAAGATCTAGACTTTGGTTATACGAAACTCACAGCATATAACCATTCATCACTCCTCTTGGAGTACATGAAGAGCAGCGATGGAAAGGTCTATGATTCATTCACCATTTCCAGGGACTACAAGGATGTCTTGGCCTGTGTTCATGATGGTTGTGAACCCACCACCTTAGCTACATGATATTATAGAACAGTGTATATGTTCAAGAGAATAAACTTGCAATTATTTATCGAAGCAACAAAGTTGTAGTCTTGTAGGACAATATGTTACAAGTTACAACGAGGATAGATGCGCTTCATGGAAATCTGATTGCTACACAACTAATAAACTGTTCTATTCTCTTCATGTTCTTTGCTTTCAGACCTGAAAAAACAATAAGAAAAGAAGAAGATAATTAAGAGTGATTGTTTACCATGAATGATTGTTATGTAATTAATCCAATTAAGAATGATTGTTTCCTTTCGAATCAAACAAGAATCTTTTACCCTCCCACTTTCAATCCCGAGAACACCAAAACGAAGGAAAGAAAGCAAAACATAAAGAAAACCAGTGCCAAAGCAAGAGCTGCAAGATGAACAACAGGCCAACAGCTACTAAACACCAGAAAGAACAAAACGCAGAAAGAAAACTAATCCATCAGCAGCATCAAACAACAGAATACTCTCTTACCTATTCCGAAATCAGATCTCCCCCATCGAATCTCTATACGACTGGAGATCTAATGTCATGTGAGTTCTCCATATCCTTGAATATCATCTCCAGAGAGCAAGAGGAAAACAAGGTGATCATCAGTTGTGTTAGGCTGCATGTGTATATGCTTATTAGATCCAACAATGTGCCTAATTAGCTATCAAATAAAGTGCAGATCTTTTTGTGTTTCTTTTTCTTTGTCAATACAACAGGTAATGAAGACCGAACAAAAGAACAGAAAATCTATGTAATATTCAACGAGACAATTCCAACATGCTAGTGTAATATGATGGCAAGATTCGGCCTCGAGTCTCACATGGTTTTGAGGTGAGTTATCTTATCGTTAAAATTGAACTTAAGATTGCATAATTCTAAATTAAAGCGAGTACTTTTCACTGTTCTACAGATAATATGGATGACATTTCCTCAGGCCAATGCCAGAGAAGCTGCAAAGCTTGCTGTGACATCTTTAATGGTGGACAACATGGTGATTTGAGCCAAGAGAAGCACCCATTCTCGGTGCGATATAAATTTATCTGGTTCATGTATATTTGGCACTATAATAAAGATTAAAGAATTGCCGGCACGCCAAAATGGAATACAACTTTTGCCAAAGCATCTCTATCACTGGTGGTAGATTATTAAACCTTCCCATTTCAGCTTTCCTCGTCAGATCGATTACCAAACCTAAAAGTTCAGCAATTTTTCAGATTTACAATTAAAAAGTAAAATGAAGAAGAAAAGAAAATGGAACGGGTTCTTGTTTTTTAATACACGCATGTAATATCACTAAGTAAAAAATATTCAGTTCCAGCCAAAAGCTAGCTTGAAAAACAAGTGTTCTAGGCCAACTATAAATCCGGCCGAGACTTCAAAGCTGACAATCACATCTGAGATTTGTCGGTTGGTAATACCTGCTACTACTATGGCCTTCTTCTTCCTCCTCCTCAAAGTTACAGTGCTACTGGTTTTCATAGGTCATTTCACAGTAGCTCATAATATCAAGCAGAAACTACATGCAGGTGGTGGTGATGGGGTGCAGCCACTCTCTAAGATTCAAATCCATTTAGCAGTCGCTAACTTTCACGAAAACGCTTCCGTCTCTGCGTACCCTGTTCTTCTCGGCACCAAGGTACATAGACATTTCGTTCACCTAGCTAGTACCTTGGTACATTTTTTCTTTTTTTCCTGAAACACACTGGAAATTTGCATAGTTCAATCAAGAAAGACATGACACTTGGCATTTCTCCACTCGACTAGTGTCTATACAACATTGCTACACTTACCGAATTTGTTTATGTGACGTGTTTTTACTGTATGTGTAGGGGGAAGATTTTGGGTGGGTAACAGTGACAGTTTCTTGTCCTAATCCTGCACAAGATGATTGGGTTGCAGTTTTTTCTCCTGCAGATTTCAAGTAATGTCAATTCTTGCAAATTTCTGGTTTTAACTGCTATGTATTTTTAAGCTTGTGTACTAAAATTTTCAATCAATAATGGCAGTGGATCCACCTGTCCAAACAATGAAGACGTCTATAAGTACTATGAGCCGTATATATGCACAGCTCCTATAAAAGTAAGTGTTATGTGCTTGTTGAAATGCATTGAACTCCAAAGTTCGACGTAATGTCCCACTGAACTCTTGGTGTTTTGGTTTCAGTTCAAGTTAGCCAATTATTCCAATGCTGATTACGCAACCACTGGCCATTCAACTTTGAAGTTCCGGTTGATCAATCAACGGGCGGGTTTTTCGTTTGCATTGTTTTCCGGCGGCCTGTCAAATGTGTGTTTGTTTCTCTCCTCTCTCAGCTAATTGGTTGCTGCACTCACATTTTCTATTGCTGTTCCATAGTTTCAAATGTGATATAAATGCTTCTAACCTGATTGTAATTCAATTGTTGGCTAATGTATGTATTCGTTGTGATGCAGCCGAAATTGGTGGCAGTTTCAAATAAGGTGACATTTGCCTATCCGAAGGCTCCCCTGTACCCGCGTCTTGCTCTAGGGAAGCTCTGGGATGAAGTAAGTTTATGTTACCATGCGCTAGTTCTTCTATTTTCATTGAGATGATCAGAATGCGGAGTCCTCGTTGTAGAATCTTCTCATACTCATGTTATGTATGATATTTTGTTATGCAGATGACAGTGACTTGGACAAGTGGCTATAACATCGATGAAGCTGTACCTTTAGTTGCTTGGGGGTTGAAGGGAGATCGTCAAACTCACCGATCTCCAGCAGGAACATTGACTTTCAGTCGACGGGACATGTGTGGTATGGATCATATGATCAATCTAGTTCACTTACATAAATAATTGAATGTGAAAACTTATAGTAACAGAGCTTTTGTAAATTTTTCATAGCTGCACCTGCACGAACAGTTGGTTGGCGTGATCCCGGTTTCATCCATACAAGTTTTCTAAAAGATTTGTGGCCAAATTCAGTGTATGCATCCTGAATAGTTGAATACAACAACCATAGCTGTTTTGTTATTAAGACTGTTATGCTGGTTTTCTGTTCAGGTACTCTTACAAGCTTGGTCATCGGTTATCTAATGGTTCCTATATCTGGAGCAAGGCTTATTCTTTCAAGTCAGCACCATATCCTGGGCAGGAGTCATTGCAGCGAGTTGTCATATTTGGTGACATGGGAAAGGTAAGATCAAGAAGACGAAAGCTACTTGATTCTACCACTAAACACTAGTCACACAGCATTATGTTACCTTGAATTTTGATGGGTAAAAACATCCCTCCTTATTTGGAGGAGAAGTCAATTGCCTCATGCCCATCAATCTACAATGAGGCAAGTTGCTATTCTATAGCTAGCATAGTTGGTGCAGCATGCATTTGTTGAAATGCAAGAGAGCAACCTATGCATATAGGTGTTGTGGGTGTCTGCAAAGATTGAAATGGAAGAGCATGCATTAATGTGGCATGGAAACATTGAGCATGAAACAAGGAAGACTTATGGAATTCTCTTCCAAGTGATGGACGTGCATGAAGAAAGCATGCATATATTTGCCTATATATAGAGGCATTTGCAATGCTGCAAAATATAGAAGTACCGGTGAGTTCACCTTGTGCTATACAAGAGTGTGAGATAGAGAGAAAACTCCAAGTTGAGAGTTTGTGTGTGTAACAAAACAAAGTGTGTGTGAGAGTGTATCCCTTCAAGAGTGAGTCTTGAAGTAGTGTTTCTCTTCGTGTAACCTTTATTCGTATAGTGGAGGTTCTTTGTTGTTGTTGCCCCGTGGACGTAGGCACTTTGCCGAACCACGTTAATTCCCGGTGTTCTTTATCATTTTCTTTCCGCTACATTTTACATTTGTGGTTGTGAGTTTTTCGATTCCATTCTACAGTTTATTCTTCCGCATAACCCAACAAATTTCTGAATATATAGTTGCCTAGATGTTTATCCTTTACTTTTCGTCCCACAAATTTCAGGCTGAGCGTGATGGTTCAAATGAATATGCTAATTATCAGCCCGGCTCACTCAACACCACAGATCAGCTAATCAAGGACTTGGACAACATTGACATAGTTTTTCACATAGGAGATCTTCCTTATGCCAACGGATACATCTCACAGTGGGATCAGTTCACATCACAGGTGGAGCCGATTTCATCAGTTGTACCATATATGGTTGCAAGGTTTGTATTCTTGTTACTTCGATCCTAATTACTGCCGACTGTGGGCACATGTACAACCGTTTACTGTTTAAGTTCATATGTCCCTCTGAAACCTACATCAAGTTAACTACAGTGGCAACCATGAACGAGCTTCAACAGGGACCGGATCCTTCTACGACACTAATGATTCAGGTGGTGAATGTGGCGTGCCAGCTGAGACCATGTATTACGTTCCTGCTGAGAACAGAGCTAAATTCTGGTAATAACAACAATACTTTTATATTACACTTGTAATGAGTAATGACTGGTTCCGTATACAGATCTTAATGTGAGAGATTTACAGATTATGATCATCTGTCTCTAGTCAAACTTTTATGAGTATTTCAGTTTATAATCTCGATATTAGTTGGTTTGGCATAATGTTTTAATCCTATAATTTCTGTTTACAGGTATGCAACAGATTATGGAATGTTCCACTTCTGTATAGCTGACACTGAGCATGACTGGAGAGAAGGTTCCGAGCAGTACAAATTTATTGAGAAATGCTTTGCATCTGCTAACAGACACAAGCAACCTTGGCTGATATTTGCTGCTCATCGTGTTCTCGGTTATTCCTCTGACACTTGGTATGTAGATGAGGGTTCATTTGAAGAGCCGATGGGAAGGGATGACATGCAAAAGCTTTGGCAAAGATACAAGGTGGACATTGCATTTTACGGCCATGTCCATAACTACGAAAGAATATGCCCCATTTATCAGAACCAGTGTGTAAATTCGGAAATATCTAACTACTCAGGAACTGTCAACGGAACAATCCATGTTGTAGTTGGCGGAGCAGGCAGCCATTTATCAGACTTTAGCTCGGTGAAGACAGCTTGGAGCATTTACCAAGACCGAGACTTTGGTTATACGAAACTCACAGCGTATAACCACTCATCGCTGCTCTTCGAGTACATGAAGAGCAGTGATGGGAAGGTCTATGATTCATTCACCATCTCCAGGGACTACAAGGATGTCTTGGCCTGTGTTCATGATGGTTGTGAACCAACCACCTTAGCTATATGATATTGAACAATGTATATGTTCAAGAGAATAGATTAATAATTCATTGAAGCAACAAAGTTGTAGTCTTGTAGACAGTAGGTTTACAAGTTATAGCAACGAGGATAGATGTACTTCATGGAAATCTGATCGCCACGCAAGTAAACCTTTCTATTTTCTTCATATTTCTTTGCTTTCAGACCTGAAGAACAATAAGAAAAGAAGAAGAAAAGAATGATTGTTAAGAACAATAATAAACAACTACTGTAGCTACATGATCAAGTATGTTTATCGAAACTTATTCTCTTTTTTCCTTATCTGATCAAAACAGAACGAAAACCAGAGCAAAAGCAAGAGCTGCAAGACAAACAACTGGCCATATGGAGCCTCATGTTTAAGGCGCAGCAGCATCAAACGGCACAACTCTTGTACAATACTTACACATTAAGAAATGGAATCTCTTCTGAGATCCATCTCCTTGTGATCCATATGGGAGATATCGGTGACATCTCCTCATGCCAAGGCCACAGAAGCTACAAAGCTTACTATGACACCTTTAATGGTGGACAACATGGTGATAGGAGGCAGAGAGAAGCACCAAGAAAGAACGCGATAGCTCATAGTTGACACGTACAGTAAGCTCTAGATAGTTCCCCAAAATGTGGTTCACATAGCATTGTTCGTAGCCTTAAGGTTTTGTTTGCCCTAACCTATATTTATTTGCATGTAACCATTTCCAATTTTGCATCAGTTCATGTATATCTGGCCTATAAAGACTAAAGAATTGCCGATGCCAGCATGCCAAAATGGAAGTAATTAATAGAACTTTTGCCAAAGCACCTCTATCACTCCTCCTCCTTTTAGCTTTCCTCATCAGATTATCAAACCTAACAGGTTTAGTGATGCATAAGATTTATAATTAAGAAGTAAAATGAAGAATAAAAGAAAATCGAAAGGGTTCTTGTTTGTTAATACACGCATGTAACATGACTAAGTAAAAAATATACAGTTCCAGAAAAAAGCTAGCTTGAAAAGAACACTCCTTGTGCCTGAGGCCAACTATAAATCCAGCCGAGATTCCAGAGCTGATAAACACATCTGAGGTTTATCGGTTGGTAAAACCTACTACTATGGCCTTCTTCTTCTTCCTCCTCAAAGTTGCAGTGCTACTGGTTTTGTTAGCTCATTTCACAGTGGCTCATAATATCAAGCAGAATCTGCATGCAGGTGGTGGTGATGGGGTACAGCCACTCTCCAAGATTCAAATCCTCAGAGCTGTTTCTCAGCTCCACGAAAATGCTTCCGTTTCTGCGGACCCTGTCCTCCTTGGCGCCAAGGTACATTGATATTTCGTTCAACAGCTATTAGTTTGGTAACATTTATTTTCCCAAACTATATGTTACTTTTTTTTTTTTTTCCGGAAATACTCGTTGCATATATGCATGTTGGGTTAGTCCAATCAAGAAAGACACAACACTTATTTCTCGACTCGACCCAAATAAACACTAAAGTAAAGGCACAAACTTGTGACACTGCTGGGCTCACCGAATTTGTTCATGTGAGTTTTACTAACATATGTTTTTACTGTATGTGTAGGGGGAAGATTTTGGGTGGGTAACAGTGACAGTTTCTTGTCCTAATCCTGCACAAGATGATTGGGTTGCAGTTTTTTCTCCTGCAGATTTCAAGTAATGTCAATTCTTGCAAGTTTCTGGTTTTAACTGCTATGTATTTTTAAGGTTGTGTACTAAAATTTTCAATCTATAATGGCAGTGGATCCTCCTGTCCAAATAATGAAGACGTCTATTGGTTTGTTTGGCTTAATGCTTTAATTCTCTTATTTTTGTTTACAGGTATGCAACAGATTATGGAATGTTCCACTTCTGTATAGCTGACACTGAGCATGACTGGAGAGAAGGTTCCGAGCAGTACAAATTTATTGAGAAATGCTTTGCATCTGCTAACAGACACAAGCAGCCTTGGCTGATATTCGCTGCTCATCGTGTTCTTGGTTATTCCTCCAACTCTTGGTATGGACAAGAGGGTTCATTTGAAGAGCCCATGGGAAGGGATGACATGCAAAAGCTTTGGCAAAGATACAAGGTGGACATTGCATTTTACGGCCATGTCCATAACTACGAAAGAATATGCCCCATTTATCAGAACCAGTGTGTAAATTCGGAAATATCTAACTACTCAGGAACTGTCAACGGAACAATCCATGTTGTAGTTGGCGGAGCAGGCAGCGATTTGTCAGACTTTAGCTCACTGAAGACAGTTTGGAGCATTTACCAAGATCGAGACTTTGGTTATACGAAACTCACAGCGTATAACCACTCATCGCTGCTCTTCGAGTACATGAAGAGCAGGGGTGGGAAGGTCTATGATTCATTCACCATCTCCAGGGACTACAAGGATGTCTTGGCCTGTGTTCATGATGGCTGTGAACCAACCACCTTAGCTACATGATATCATCAACCATGTATGTGTTCAAAATCTGATTGTCACGCATTTATTTGCTTTCAGATCAGAAAAACAATAAGAAAAGAATAATTGTTTGCTGTGTTGCTTGTCTTAATTTATACCCACGTGGAAAGAAAAAATCATAAACTTACAGACACATGCACATACAGAGACATGGTTCAAAGCTGGTAGAACTCTTGAAAAATCAGGGAGAGTGAGTCTTGAAGTTCAATCAGGTTTCTCTCCCTGATTCTCATCTATCTAATCTTTAGCACTCATTGAAATTCCAGGTTCATGTTTATCGTGGTGTGCCAAAGATTAAAGCTTTGGAATATTCTCTGAATATAACTGGGCATCAATTGGGGATCAGTTTCTCGTTGAATGATACTAATATACCCAGGAGCTTTGTTCAACTCCATTCATTGGGTATAAGACACCTATGGAGCAAAGGTTTCGACTTTTCACGATTCTGGTGATTTTGGGGTTCACCCATTTGGGTTTAGCTTGTGCTCAAATCAATGGAGACCAGCCACTGGCCAAGATTCACATTCGGAAAACCACTCTTGCAATTCATGACTCTGCCTCCATTAGAGCCTACCCTTCTGTTCTAGGCATACAGGTATAACAGTTTTGCTATTATTTGCTGTCATGAGTTCAGTCTATTTTATGAAATAGTGAATTGGGTTTCTGTGTGTGATTGGATTCAATCGTTTCATCATTAGTGTATGCAAATGTTAGTGGGTTGATACTTATGTAATTTTGTATTTTACTATTGTATGCACAGTAATAGTCAACTCTTTTTAAAGTAATCACTCCTTGATTTTTGAATGCATTGGCTGAGTGAGTCTGACTTAATGAAATGCTTGATTTTTTTTTTTTGGCTGTTTGAAATCAGTTCACTTTTGTGCAGAATTTTAATTATATGGTCAAAGATTTTGATGATTTGTGTTTTCATTGATATGATCACAGGGTGAGGATACAGAATGGGTGACTGTGGATCTTATGTACCCTGATCCTTCTGATAATGACTGGGTTGGAGTCTTTTCTCCTGGAAAACTCAAGTAAAGTTCATGCTCTTTGAAACATTATGTTCATTAATAGTTGAGGAACAAGAACTTTAACCACTTGGTGTAGGAAGATCTTGTTTTTTTCTTTTTACTGAGGTTATCATGTTTTAATATGACAGTGCATCACAGTGCCCGCCAGTAGATGGTGAAAGAGAGCAGACTCCATATATATGCACTGCCCCGATAAAGGTGTGTAGTTGAAGTTTGGACTGATGACATGAAATTAACGGCTGAAAGTATTTGATTGGTAACTGTCTAACCTTTTTGTTACATTACCTATGTTTCAGTACAAATATGCAAAACAAGAAAATCCAGGTTATACAAAGACTGGCATTGCAACTTTGAAGTTTCAGCTTATAAATCAACGAGCAGATTTCTCCTTTGCATTATTTTCAGGCGGGTTGTCAAATGTACAAGATTCTTCTTAGTTAATTGACTTTTAAGATTAGTGATTTTATATGTACTCACTCACTACTTAAACATGGCAGCCCAAATTGGTGGCAGTTTCAAATATCTTAACATTTGCCAATCCTAAAGCGCCTGTCTATCCACGTCTTGCTCAAGGGAAGTCTTGGAATGAAGTGAGTTTTATCTTGAATCGATTGTTCCTTCTATTCATATTTACCCAAATATTATTTTGTTCCCTGTTATGTTGTGATAAGCATCCTTGAATTTCAAATTTTCAATGGAAGTGATTATTCATGATTCTTACTGCTTTCTGCGATAGTCAGTTTTCATGAACCTTGAGACTTAATATCTTTTGTTTCCTATGGTTCATGTTCTTTATCATCTAAGGACTTCTTACTCTCACTAAATTTTTTTATATGTTTGTAGATGACAGTAACTTGGACAAGTGGCTACAGCATAGGCGAAGCTGTTCCATTTGTTGAGTGGGGTATGCAGGGAGATACTCAAAAGCGATCGGCAGCAGCAACGTTGACATTTGATCAGAGCAGCTTGTGTGGTATGATTCAGTTTATATATTTTGGATCTCATCACATTGCATAAATTAACTGTGACTTCCTATTTTGATGCTGAAATAGTGAAATGATAACAATGTGATGGCATATTGATGGGTAGCTAAGCCATGTTGCATGCTGAGGTTTTTACTTCTCATATTTAGGTTCACCTGCAAGAACAGTTGGGTGGCGCGATCCTGGTTTCATACACACAAGTTTCCTGAAGAACTTGTGGCCAAACACAGTGTATGTAGAGAAGTACTTCTGTATTTCTGTATCTTGTATCGTCTTTGAAACTGTTATTGAAGTTTTAGATATCAGTAATTACTGTTCTTATGGTGTTTTTCCAGGTACACCTATAGAATGGGTCATCGTCTGTCAGATGGTCAGTATATTCAGAGCAAGGTCTACTCATTCAGATCATCTCCATATCCTGGACAGGATTCCTTGCAGCGTGTTGTGATATTTGGTGACATGGGAAAGGTATCTAGATGACACCCAACAATATTCGAGTACATTGAGTTTTGTTTATGATATAAATGTTTCTCCTCGTATCTTTCAGGCAGAGCGTGATGGTTCAAATGAGTACAGTGATTATCAACCTGGTGCTCTGAACACTACAGATCGAGTAATCAGTGACTTAAACAACATTGACATCGTTTTTCATATAGGAGATCTATCATATGCAAATGGTTATATTTCACAATGGGACCAGTTCACAGCACAGGTGGAACCCATTGCATCTACTGTTCCATATATGGTTGGCAGGTTTGTGTGACACAATGTCCATTACATGTTTCTTTCAATTTTGTAAATTACATATGTACTGTTTATAATCTCAGTAAAATCTTTACTTTTGATTGCTTCAGCGGTAATCACGAACGTGATTGGCCTGATTCGGGGTCCTATTACAATGGAATGGATTCAGGTGGAGAATGTGGTGTGCTTGCAGAGACCATGTTTTACGTTCCAGCTAAGAACCGAGCTAAATATTGGTGATTTTCAAAAATGACTGAGATATCTCCTCCTGCTGTTTTCTCACTTTCTGTAGATTAGTGTCTTCTGTTGTAAAAATTGTGTTTCGTGCGAGTTATGTAAGATTTCTTTGATACATGTACAGGTACTCTACAGATTATGGATTGTTTCACTTCTGTATAGCTGACACAGAACATGACTGGAGGGAGGGAACGGAGCAGTTCAAGTTCATTGAGAATTGCCTTGCATCTGCGGATAGACAAAAGCAACCTTGGCTGATCTTTGCAGGTCATCGCGTCCTTGGTTATACGTCTGACAAATGGTATAGTCAAGGGGGTGCATTTGAAGAGCCTATGGGAAGAGAAAGCTTGCAGAAACTTTGGCAGAAGTACAAGGTAGACATTGCATTCTATGGCCATGTCCATAACTATGAAAGGACATGCCCCATCTATGAGGTACAGATTTTTTATCTCAAAAATCTCAGTTTCAACTTTCAATTCCTTCTGCAATTCAAAAGTGAATTTCATGTGAATAATCCGCTGTGTTGTGTAGAACCAATGTGTATCTTCAGAAAGATCTCACTACTCAGGGAAGTTCAATGGAACAATCCATGTTGTTGTTGGAGGAGCCGGAAGCCACTTATCAGACTTCAACCAACAGCAACCAGGTTGGAGTCTCTACAGAGATCATGACTGGGGATTTGTGAAACTGACGGCATTCAATCACACATCTCTTCTCTTCGAGTACAAGAAAAGCAGCGATGGGGAGGTCTACGACTCCTTCACCATATCAAGGGACTACACAGATGTATTGGCTTGTGTTCATGACAGTTGCGAACCAACGACAGCAGCATCTTAGAATTAGAATCCCCTTCCTATATTCAAATTCCGTTTGTTTATAGAAGGCAGCTACATAACTATGAATTTCAACATTATATGTCATGAATTAATCAGCTCTCCTTATTCATCCATATATTGATCATGCTTCATTCTTATTGAATCTACTAGTATTCCTAAGTTTTATACAGTAAGGTCATTTCTTTCTGTTGGAAATTGAACTTCATACATTGTAACAAAAAAAAAAAATTGAACTTCATACACACTGTAAAAGACAACCACCCAAATAACCAGACTAATATGTCTTGCTTGATAAGGTGATAATGAGATACCCGAGTTCGAACATTCATAAAAGCAACAATCGTATATAGAAGTAGAGGCAAATTTGTTACATTATGCCGAGTATACAAAAATCAAGCACTGGATTCCACAGATTGAGATTGCTCATCACTAAATGTCCCTGTATTAAACTACAACTCTCAAGACTCCGCACACCAGTCTTACAGGGCTTCACGAGCATTTAACAACAATATGTGATGCCAGCAGACGGTAATTTGTCGCCCAATTGATTCTCAAACAGCCATCTCAACGTCAAGTGAATTGGCGTCATCATCTGATGAGTTGATTGATGCAACCAGATCATCAATTCTCCAGGGAGATCCTCGAGCCATACTCTGAAACATGATCTGCATGGTTATAGACCAAAGTGATTGTCAGTATCTAAAGAGTAACATTTAAGACTAAGAAAGAATGAATTGTACCAGCAATTGTAAACTGTGCATATACCTTGGAGTAAGTATCAGCAAAAGCTCGTGCTCGGTTGGACATGCCAAGGTAGTGTAAATCAGCCCTCTCAAGCTTCCCATCCACAATGGTCAATCCTCCATCACCAATAGCAAAACGAAGAAGGCATCCGGTCTTCAACCCTGACTGAAAAGAAAAAATAAAAATCAAATTAAAGGCAAATAACAGGCAAAGGCGAGGAAAGAGGGAAGAAAATCTTCAAAATGTCCAGACTCCAAACTGACTCTGCAGTCTTTATAGTGTTGAGAACACTCGATAGTGCCAGCAAGTAAGCTAGTAAGCCGGTCTGGCTCACCAAAAAAACACTTACTAGGTGGAGAAATTCATGTCATTTAGTTGATGGAAAAGAATGATGTCTTACAATCAACAGAGCTTGTTAACACTAAGCAATACCTGTTGTATGAAATCCAAATTCAAGCAACCAAACATAACCGGAGGATCATCTGATGTTGTCACTTTTCCATCATCTTGCAGCTCCAAAACAACCTAAATCATATAAAAATACAAGAGCAAAAGAGAGTCAGCCAACCACAATGTAAACCAAGAGTGTCCACCCAACAAACAGACCAAAAGTAAATCAAGTCTTCTTAGCACATTAGCACATTCGCATACTGACAATTACCTGTTGATGGCTTGGGACCTGTCCCTTGTTATCCGTGTCAATAACATACTGACTGCAATGCTCATCCTTCCACACTAACGCCAGCGGTGTATTTCCCGGTTGATAATGTGCATGCCTACAAACACAAAGACGATAAGTTACACAACACTATAATATCCAAAACACACAAACTCATAACCAGTATCAAGAAACTAGCTTACTTGTTATAAAACAGTAGACCATCCTTTACGAAAGGCACCTCTCCAGCATAGGCTTTGTGCAGACCAGCCAGATCGCAGCGACCCCACGGAACCAGGCTGAACCTGTACTTGTGATAATACGAGGGAGCGCCACGAGCATTGGTCTCACGCAGTTTCTCCTCCAACCAAGTGAACCGAAACTCGGTGCTGCAGTTATAATACGAGTAATTCTTCCAGCACACCATGTCAATCACATAGTAAGTCTGGTCCATCTGCACACAAAAAACCACATTAACATTTCAACAAACACCTGGTGTGCAATGCAATAGCAGCAAATAAAACTGTAAAAGTAAATAAATTTTACCTCGTGAAATATACAGTCCAGAATTGAATACGACGGAGGACCCGACCCGTCTCGGTTCCGCGACCCGTGGGGCAGCGCCGACGGGAAACGGTGCAGAACGGTGCCGTTTCGTTGCCTACTGATCGTCGTTCCGTCCGACGAGACCACGAAGCATCGCTTCCCTGCCGGCCTCGGCAGCACGTACCTGAAACCAGAGACGAGAAATTCAAAAACCGGTGAGCAAAATAGCGCGAGATTTTGAGAGAGATGAGAAATTGAAACTGACCAGTCATGGGGGAGGCGGTTGGGGACGTCGATCATCCACTCCGGGAGCATGAGCTGCTTCGCGAACCACTTCCGCGCCGCCGGGCCTTTCAGCTTCGAAGCGTCGCGGAGGTCGTAGTCGGTTGATGAACCGCGTTCAGTTTCGGGTTCGGGTTCGGGTTCGGGCTCCGAGGGTTGGTGTTCGGGCGGGAGGGAGAGGAGCGTGGAGGCTAAGCGCCGAGCCTGGAGCTCGGCGTCGCGGCTCTGCTCTTGGCGTTTCAGAGAGAGCTCTCTCCGCCGCTGCTGGTCTGAGAGCTGCGGCCGTTTGTACGAACGGCGGAGATCGGAGGGTGCCATTGTTTTCTGTCGATCGTCGTCAGTTGGGATTTTGAGTTTGTAGAGATTCAAAAAGCGGCCGTGGAGGCCGGGAGTATAAATGATGAAAAGTTGAGGGGCTTAGTTGCAATTTTTTGAACGACGCTGCACACTTTATGTACAAGCTGAAACAACGTCAAATTTAAAAAGAGGTTTTGACAGCACCGGTACACTAACTTTTGTGGCACGGTCAAAGTGGTATCCAGACTTTAAAAACTATCAGTGTGGTACCCAAACTTTGTTTTTGCTACCAAGGAAAGGCCTGAGGCCAATTTCCGTCACGGTGCCGTCTGTTTACTGACGTGGCTAGCATCAGGTCCACCAAAGAAAGGGCAAAAACGACATTTTACACAGTCTGCACCCAAATCGAGTCAAAACTCGACTTCCCTCCTCTCGAACTCCCTTTTCTCTTCTCTTCTCTGAAAATCTAAATCGCACCTACATCCCCTTCATTCTCTCTCAAATTTAAACCTCAATCGATCTACCGAAATTTCACAGTCCACCATCTTCTCCATATTCGTACCCAAAGAGACCCCCCAATCTCTCTCTTCTCTTCTCTCTAGTCGACCACAAACTTTGTCCTCTTGTTCGTCCCCAAATTGAAAGACCCAGGAGTGATTTGAAGAGTGAGAAAAGCGAAAGGGAAAACCAGAGAGGGAAGCAAATTAGACGAGAATGGAGGCGAAGGTGAATGAGCTGACTCAGAACTTCGGGCGATTCAAAGCGGCGTTGATCCATAATGATTTCGATATAGTTTCTAATCTCCTTTCGGATTTGAAGGTAATACCGATTTTCAATACCCTAACTTTTTTTGCTTCAATTTGGACATGATCTAATAACTACGAGTTGTGTTATTGTATGCGTAGTGCTGAATTAGATGATCAATTTTGTGAATTTCAGCTATTTGGTTAGGTTTTTGTTTGAATTGGAGGTCTGTTGTTAAGGTTGCGGTGATTGGGAAGCATTTTAGGTCTTTTTGCTATTTACAGATAAAGAGGGAGGAGATGGGTTTAAGGAGCAAGAGCTGAGGAGCCTAGACCTTGTGGCCTTGGAATACGCTGATCTTAATCTCACCCACAATGTTACCCAGGTCTCTGTTTTTGTTAGTATACTCCTTAATGTTGTTGATAGGATAAAAAGTTTACATCTTTCAAATAAAGCTCATATTTTTGTTGATGTTAGGTTGTCTTTTTTGAATTGCAAGAACTGGGTCATGAGAGAATCAGGCTACTTTGGGATCTTTGAAGTCTGGTAAAACTTTTACGGTGTTAAATAATTGGTTAAGTTGCGTGTTTGATAACATGAGTTTCCAATTAATTTGTTTTGGTTATTCTTTTTTACCATGCTTTTGAAAGTTGTTTAAATTAAACCTTAAGGCTAGCTGATATCTTTGATTAGATTACCTATCTTGTTTTCCAATATCTTATAACTAATATATAGTAATTTCACAAATTTCACAAGTGTTTGATGACTTGGTTTTGCTGTGGTGTTTCCATTATTGATTTTGATTGTTTTAGTTGTGGGTGTGCGGTGGCAAATCAAACTTTATAAACCGAGTAAATAATGGGTTGATCTCAGTTTTCTGCATTATTGTGTAAAAGTGTGATGATTGAATGATGGTGTGATTACTTAGTCTCTTTGTGCTCAGTGACTAGGATTAACTTTTCTCAACCAATTTAGATTTTGCTTCATGAGTTTGCTTGAATCATGATCATCTCTTCTTTTTCTTTTTTTGTTTCTGAGTTTTAATGTACTCTTGTTCACTGGACAGCAATACTACTTGTTTTACCTGGTGTCTCATGTGTCCTTATTGACTAAAAATAAATAGAATAAAATTTTGTTCAAGCTTGTAGTTTTTGGGTTGTCTTCATGAAGTTTTCCAACTTGTTCAAGCTTAGGTGAGTAGGTTATTATTTATTATTTACAGTAGTTTTTTTTTCTAATGAGAATGATATTACTTGCAAGAGTTTGTGGAAATTAGTAATTTTGGTGTGTGTGTGTGTGTGTGTGAGAGAGAGAGAGATGAGAAATTGGTGTCGTAGGAATATAGGAAGAACAATTCAGGTCTGCATCTTTTATGTTCTTGATCAATTGGTTATTCCTTTGTGAACCATGTTAGTCACTTAGTTAATTCTTGCAGAAAAGATGAGTTTCTATAGAGTTGTTAGGTATTTGTTTATACTATGATAAATTGTTGTGTTTGTCAACGTATATGTTGTGTTTATTAATTAGGTATATTGTAATAGTATAGATAATTTTTTCTTGTTTCAATGTTGGATTGTAACTTCTGTATTTATGCTTCTTGTTATGGAGGATCATCTTGGTAGGAAGTAAAGCTTCAGGATTAGGTTTTTCTTTGTTGTTACCTACTAGGAATCATCTTTAAAAGAGGAAACTTGATTCGAGTCAAAATCAGTGATTTTCCTAATGCATATCTTCAACTTCGAAAAATCATAAGTAATTGTAAGAAAATCTTTTTTGTGCGATTCCAGTTCCAGATTGATCTTTAGGATGTCTATTTGAAATGTCATGAGACACCAAGCTTTAATTTCCAGTTGAACCATATCGTTTTTAACCAAAGACTTTTTTTGTCAGAATTACAGTTATAGGCACTTTTCTGATTTTGTACCTTTGCTTTTAGTCTTAGTGTTTGCCTATGATTCTTACTCTTTTTGGTATGATATTATATAGATATATAGATTAGACTATAAGGTTCTTATACATGTAATTTGTTTCTCAAATTGAAGTTAGAGATGAAGGTTTTGGTATGCTTGAAGTTGGCTGAACATTAGTAGTGCAGAACTGTTTTTACTTCTTATCTTCTGTTAGTTGTCGTTGTGGTAATCTAATTTTGCTACTTAAGTTGCAAGTTTTGTGTGTTTCTTTTTTGAAACATTGGAGTGGTTGTTAGAAGTTTAATTGTGTTGGAAATGTCTTGTTGAATTGTGAAGCCAAATGTGGTTGTTGAATTGTGTTGGAAATGTCTTGTTTGTGTTCCACAGGTCCAAAGGGCACCAGCCCCACCCAAGGAATCAAAACCTATCAAGGACCAGGTCATAAAGTCTAGAAATAGATGGAAGAAAATGAAGTTGGCAATGGAGGGTAGTTTTGTTGGAAATGGTAATTCATCAGCCGACCTCAACACAACCTCCTACTCAAAGCAGCTAAAATCATGTAGCAAGGGGTGATAAAAAAAGTGAATGTGCTGACTTTTAAATTAGAGAAACATAATGTGTACTTCATCATGTTTTGGAATCAATTTTTTGCAAACAATTTGGTTCCTTGAGTTTTTGGAAACCAATTAAGCTTAAATTCTAATGCATAGTATGTTTTCATGTTGAACTGATGTTGATTTTAATGGTTTTAATTCAGTGATATTGGTAGCCTTTTTTGGTTCTATGTTTGAATTTCTATGTTACATTTTCAGCAATTGCATAGTATTTATTGACAGCACATAAACACAACAGCAGTGCCTAAACTTTACTGAACTGATCAATGTGATACCCAGGATGAAAACCCAAGATTCAATTTTAAAGATTTTGGAAGGAAAACGGTTATGGAGAATTAGAAGGTTATTTTTGTCATTGCACTTTTTTTTGGTGAGCCCCATGCCGGCCACGTCAGCAAACTAACGGCACAGTTACGGAAATTGGCCTCAGACCTTTCATTGGTAGCAAAATAGAAGTTTGGGTACCACATTGATAGTTTTTAAAGTATGGGTACCACTTTGACCGTGCCACAGAAGTTGGGGTACCGGCGGTGCATTTTCCTCATTTAAAAACATAAAAACTCTCTCTCTCTCTCTCTCTCTCTCTCTCTCTCTCGCGTATCCTAGGCCTAGTGATGACAACGACGGCACCTCGATGACAATGACAGCGGCGACGCCTCGATGTCGATGACGACAACGTTGAATCGACGACAACAGCAACATCTGTGAATCGAGGATAACTCTGACATCTGTGAATCGACGACCACGGCGGTGATTCAACGTCATGAATGGACAATGACGGTGATGATAAGACGACAATGGCTGTGGAGTTTTGGATCAAAATTGTGTTCGCTGGCATTCGTGTTAGGTGGTAATTTGGATTGGACGACGCCAATTGGATGCTTTCACAGGCGAAGGTTTCAGTCGCTGAGAATTTGGATCAAAATGGCGTTGCAGGTAATTGAATTTTTTTTTGTCTTTGTATATCAATTGTGGTAGAATTTGAGAAATTGAATGAAATTTTTGCCAAACATTGCTCATCTCTAATTGGAATATAGCAATTGTGTGGCTTCGTCTTTGAAAGTGAAGAAAAGCTGAGGCATGGGCTTGACAATGAGGTTCGGCTCAATTTAGGTCAATTAAGTCGACAGTATCACTTTGTATGCTGGCAGTAGCACACTCTTACTCGGTGTAGCACCTTCCTACACTGCAGTAGCACATCTCCGGTCGATATGGCAGTACGACATCTCTCGTCGACACGACAGTAGCACATCTCTCGTCGACACGGCAGTAGCACGTCTCACATGTCTCACGTTGACACGGTAGTAACACATCCACAGTAGCAGTAGAATCTGTAGTGAATGGTAGTTTGGTAAAATATATAATGACAGATGGCATGTGAACATTAGTTTGTCCTAATTTGTTAATTTTTTTTCCTTAAATATATAAAATAATATGTAAATGATGTATTTGTAAACTGAAATTTAATTTGTAACTAATATGTAGTTTACTCAAGCTAGTTGAGGGGTTTAGTTGCAATGTGTGCAAGCTGAAACAACAGCAGTCAGCAGGAAGGTTTTTTTCTCTCTCAAACTTTATATTAGTAAAGCTTATGATCGACTTAACTGGTCGTTTATTCAAGCTATACTTATAAAAGAGAAAATTGGGTATCGATGCACAGTGGATACAAATTGTTATGAAATGTATTACATCTGTATCATACTCCATTTTAATTCAAGGGGATCCTTCTGCAGCTATTGTTCCAACTCGTGGAATAAGACAGGGGGATCCTTCTGCAGCTATTGTTCCAACTCGATAGTATGGAAGCTAGTATTAAGAAGATGCCATGTGTGTTATTTGTAAGGAGGGCCTTGATCACTCTGATAATGGTGGTGTAGAATAAGGGATTAACAGTAATCATCAGCCGGTAATTTCTCGTTTGCCCTGTTTACACCTCTATCATACAACATGCATTGCCTAGTGGCTAGAGAACCCTTGTGCCGATATCCACTGCCACCATGCAAGAAGACGTGGTGCGCGAACCACCAAAACCCTCAGGGAGACGCCGTTGGTGGCTGCATTTGCCTGTGGTGCTCACATTGTCTGCTGGTAGTATATTAACTGCTATGGTACTGTACAGACTGCTGAAGCAAAGGGGAGGATGACTACATACTATTGATCCATTAGCGTACTTTTTTAAACTCTCATTAACCATGTAATTCATGAAGAGTAGAAGCAGATATTTGTATATATTCAAGTCAAAACTCTCTAATTTCTATTTTGTAGAATTACGCGAAATTCAGAAAAGATTAGTCCTACAATTTGCAGTACGTTTTGCTGGTTTCTAAAAAGAAGTAAAATCCACACACCTCAAATTATAATTCACACTTATTTTTTTTTTTAGTCACTTAAATTTTGTCTTAATAATTATTACTAAAAATAAAAAATAATAAAAGTATGGATTACGATCCGTTTCTAAATTACAACTTAGATATGATCAGATCACCCATGTTTCCTCAAAAGCATTGGAATGACAATATCTTCAAAAGTACGGTGGCACAATTGCAATTTTAGCAATTTTCTTTAATTCAAACGACGTCGTTTTCAACGAAAGCAAATCCCTAAACCCCTAAATCAGACACAGGGCACTTAAACCCGCCAAAGAGACGGTAGGGTTTTAGTGTTCTGGAGAATGGAGCAGAGTTTATGGGTTCATCTACCGCTACTGCTTCGGTCTTCCAAGGACTCGGTGGAGTACTTTCTTCAAACCCTTTGGAGGACCCGAAAGACCGGCCTTGACCGACCCGACTGGGACATGATCCGAGACTTGCTTCAGCTTCAAAACGAATCGGACCTCGACCCGGTACAACATCTCTCACTGCCCAGTCTCACTTTGTTGGAAAGTTTCAATCTTTTTTTGGGTTTAGTTGAAAGTTGGGATTTTTTTATTTGTTTATAGCTTTTGGTGTGTCTTCGGATTTTGATTCGGAGATGCGTGTACGAAAATGTGAAGAGGGATGAGATTCAGAGGCTGTTTCCCGATGAGGTGTCGCCGGAATTGCAGAGGCTGTTGACGCTTTTGTTCCAGAAGTTTCAGAGAGAATGGCGGGAAGATGCAATCAAGGACCAGGTGATGCACATTTTGATTGCTCTGCATTGCTTTTATGTGAGTTGATTGATTTGATGTGCAGGAGTGTTTAGACTGTAAAGTTTTTGTTTCGAAATGTTGGTGGAAGGTAGGGTGGTTTGCCGCGGTTGAAGACGATGACGTGGGACATGGCGATTTCAGAGGCAGAGCTTGCTGACCCTGTTGCTGTTATCAACTTGAAGGTGCTGATATGGTTTTGTATTATGCGGAAATGTGAAGTTCTTTGCTTAGTGATTGTAGTTTCTATTTGTGCAGCTAGTAAATGATTCTCAGACTCGTGTTAAAGAAACAGAAGTGAAGTTTGAATTGGCTAACGATACTCTAGAAACGATGCTGAATTCCATGTATTGCATCAGGGATCAGTTTCCTAATGTGGTAAAGCCTCACTCTTTTTTTGAGTTTCCTAATTCATTTCATCTTATGCGGTACAATATGAAAAGAGTTTTCTCTGACATAATCTCAAGTCTGTATTATCATTTATTTCACAGGGTGAGGCATCAAATGATCATTTATCTCAAGATGCTAATGCATAAGTAGCGGATAGAATGGTATGGCTTGGTTCAAATATTTCTTGTGTATACAGTTTCTATGACTCTGGCCAGATTAAATGTGAAAATCTTCTATCTTTGGGTTGTATGTTTGGTGTCCAGTTTACCATCCTGACGTTGATGCTTTTACTTACCCCAAACTTGAGAGAGGGATCATGGATTTATAAACAGTTTTTAAGAGTTCCTCTCCAAAATGAAGCAAGACAGGCATGCGATTTATGCTTCTAAAAGTAAAGATGTAGCAATCTCCAGAGTACACAAGGAGAGAAGTTCAAACATCTGGTTTTTATGGTTGGTTAAGGCCATGTTGACTTTGATAGCAAGTCTCAGAACGTTGTACACACGAAAAAGGATAAATTATCTATATTCGGTCTCCTGAAACGCTTGATTTGTTTACCGTTCTGATCTGGAAATGTCTCAATCATTTATGTGCCAGAAACAACTTTTTTGAGCTACAGTATCAAAATCGATTAGGGGAAGTAGGACAAAATAAGTGGGTTTAGGCACCATGTGGTGCTTTTAGGCAGTAAGTGGTGAGAAGTGTAAAGCATGGCAAAAAATTATCATGGTTGTGTAGATAGTGTTGTCAAGATGAGTGGTCACTAAATGAAGTGAAAAGAAAAGGAGTTTTCGCCCCTGTTTTTTCTTCCTCAAACCATTAATAAGATGCTTTAAACTGAAGTTCTGAAACTTCTTAACTTTCCACCTTGTGGAAAGATTACTGTGAAAGAATATAACAGAACAGGGGACACTAGTGAACCACAAATGCATGTCAGGTTAGGCTCATTAAGTTCCTTCTTGTTGTTTGTCTGATGGAGTCACTGCTGCCATATTCGCTATCTTTGAAAAGCTGTACCGGATAAAGCTTTCAGTGCACCACCACCATAGAGTGAGTGGTGGTTTTCTTTGTATATTGTTATAACAGCTTCTAACTCTGGATTTTGTGATGCAGACCGACCTATGTGGCTCCTTTCGTGAAGAAAAATTGATGCAGCAGCAGTAAGTGCCAAATATGATGTGTTTCCCAGCTTGCACAAAATATTAATGTGTGAAGGGCTGAAGATATGTGTAACCAAAATATCAAAACTGAAAAATCGTGGTCCAGTTGTACAAAAGATATCTTTAGTGCTTATATTATTCATCACTTTTGACACAAATACTGTTAATATATCTATGTGTCTGTTGCGACTTAGAAATAACAGAGGGAGAGTTGGTCCTGGAATCAATTCTTGTGGTTGGCTAAAGCTTGATGTATTAGAATCTCTGTCATCTAAAAGGTTGCCAAAATTGACTAGTTTGATTGAACTTTCGAATGCCATGTCATTAGGGTGAGAAACTGTCTGTGAGGCTTTGTTGGATGCAATTCACTTTAGGGTGGAGCTTAACTCCAGGGGGACCTTTACCCAGATAGGTAACCTTTTTCTCTTTTATATGAAAATGGAGAATCATTGTTAAATTTGTGATCTTATTGGTGTGTATTTGCATCTTTATTGCTTTGCCATCGTTTTCTTTGATTCTCTATCACAGTCTGCACTCGGCGTTGTCGCTGCTGCAGTTCTGTTAATCTTTCTGTTCTTTTCTTTTTCTGTACGCTTTCATAAAAGTTTAGCAACTGAAGCTTGCAATTTGTCACTCTTCTAGAGCAGTTCGATAGTTTAGACTTTTAGCCATGACTTCATCTTCATGCCTCAGTGTTCCAAATTTGAAATTTCTCTCTCACTGTTCCGTGTGAAACTGAAACCTTGCTGCACCAGTTGAACCGGTAAGTCTTCAAAACTATAAAACTATTATAGATGGTGACCAATATAGGTATGATAAGTCCCGCCTAAGCTAATATGGACCGAGACAATTAAGCTAAAAAGTCCCGCCTCGAGGTTTTAGGTGCTGATTTCTTTAGATTTTAAGAGGTAGTTCATGTGTTATGCAAATCTTATTATGAAATCATGACTAATACACATGGTTTATAATCTAATTCATGTCCTTGTGCTAAACCGATCGCACCAAACTGAACCGACTTCTGAAGATTCACCGTGGATTTGTGACCTAACGTGGTAGGTGCGGCAGATGGCTCCGAAACCATGCCTACACAAGGTTCTGTTATTATCATTTTTGGTTGGGTCAACTATGGGAGTTGAAGTTGACAATAACAAAAGTCGTATTCTGTGGTGTTATCTGATAGTCCAATATGTAACCTTCCGACTCATTCAAGATTCAAAAAACATTTCCAAAAAATATTAAAAAAAAAAAAAAGATTCAACAACACAAGCATGGAATTCTCTGTCATGAACTGGTTTTCAAGCTCTGCGGGGAAAGGAAGAAAAATATGATCCTCCTCATTCGTCACTTTTGGGGCATTTTGAAAAACAAGGGCGTGGGTTAGAGTTATATTCAATTTATGAGTTTCTCTATTTCAAAGAAGTAAATTTACATTTTGATATGTATTATTTCAAGGGTTTATTTACTCATCCATCTTACACAATCTTGTGCAAGTCAAACTCACTGTGGTTCAGGTTTCTTTTCTTATAAACTTAAAATCATTGTGCAAGTCAAACTCACTATAGTTCTTGATTGGAATATTTTACTTAATTTGGTAATTTCTCATAGTGGCAGTGATGTATATTTTAAAAGAAAATAGTTATCATTTAATTTTTCTTTTATAGAAAATATGAAAAACATTCCAACCATAAAAACATTCACAGTCCCCTCTCAAAAAAATAAAAATAAAATAAAATTCACTGACCTATCAAAAAAAAGAACGCGATTACCCTTTTATTGTTAAATCCAAAAAAAATGCACGCCACGTCATTTCAAAAAAGAAACCCCTCCCCCGTGCGGAAAAGTCGCACCCAATCAGAAACCGGTCAAGGACGTGACACACGGCGCACAGCTCCGCACCAGAGCACAGCCACGACTTCCCAAACTTCAAAAGCACGATAAGGGAGAGTAAGTCACTCTCTCTCAATTCCTTTCCTCCCTTTGTCCAAAGCTGCCGGCCTAACCAAACAGACTGGTCCTTTTCGTCATTTCACCACCCCCTTCCTTCCTTCCTTCCTTCCATTTCAGTTCCAGACTGATAGACACACAGAGAAAGCCCTAATGGCCTCCGCAACCCTCAATTTCGCTTCTTCCCAATCCTGATTCCACTTTTGCACTCCACTTTCCGACGATCTCCGTTCCCGTTTCCGAAAACCCTAGGAGGGAGCATCCTTATGACGACGACAACGACGAGCATAGCGGCCGCCGCCGGCGGTGGCGGAGGAGAGGATCGGGTGCTCGCGGCAGCGCAGCATATTGTGAAGAGCCTGGGGAACACGCCGAAGGAGGTGCGGGAGGATATGCTGTTGATCTTCTCCAGCTTTGATAATCGGCTGTCCAATTTGACGAGTATGATCAGCGACGAATCGAAGGCGGAGGACGACCGGTTCGAGGCGGCGGAGAAGGTGATTCTCCGGTGGGAGACGAATCCCGAGGCGATGAGGAGCGCGGTTGTCTGGGAGGAGTCGCCGAACGAGTCGGCGGAGTATTTGTCCGCCGTGGATGAGATCCTCAGCCTCATGGAGGGGCTTTCAGTCGGGTCGGATCACGAGGTTTCGGACCGGGCCGAGAACGCGATCCAAATGGCCATGTCGAGGCTGGAGGACGAGTTTCGCCACATTCTGATCCGGAACACTGTGCCGTTGGACTCCGAGCGCCTCTACGGCTCGATCCGGCGGGTCTCGCTGTCGTTCGCGTCGTCGCAGGACGGCGATTTCGTGGAGGAGTTCGAGAGCTTCGGCGAGATGGACGGCAGGTTCCACGAGCGCGGCGGCAGCTTAGGTGATGACGTGTGTGTTGATTTGATTCATCCGGATGCGGTTGTTGAATTGAAGGAGATTGCATACCGGATGATTCGCTCCGGTTACGAGAAGGAGTGTGTTCAGGTGTACAGTAGTGTCCGGCGAGACGCTTTGGATGAGTGTTTGATGATTCTCGGAGTTGAGAAGCTGAGCATTGAGGAGGTGCAGAAGATTGAGTGGAAGGTGCTCGACGAGAAGATGAAGAAGTGGATACATGCTGTGAAAATCGGGGTCAGAGTTTTGTTAATCGGAGAGAGGAGGCTTTCCGATCAGATTTTCGAGGGGACAGACGAGACTAGGGAGATATGTTTCAATGAGACCACCAAGGGGTGCATTTTGCAGCTGTTGAATTTTGGAGAGGCTGTTGCCATTGGGCGAAGGTCTCCTGAGAAGCTGTTTCGGATTCTAGATATGTATGATGTGCTGGCAGATGTTTATCCGGACTTGGAGCAGATGGTGAGTGATGAATTTGTGGTTGCTGAGGCAAAGGGAGTGTTGGATGGACTCAGTGATGCGGCTAGGGGGACCTTTGCTGAGTTTGAGAATGCCGTTCAGGGTGAGGCCAGTAAGAAACCGATGCTGAGTGGAGAGATTCACCCCATTTCGCGGTATGTCATGAACTATGTGAGATTGCTGGTTGATTACAGTGAAACTCTGAATTTTCTTTTGGATACTGGAGATGATGAGTTACAGAGTTTGCCAAATGATGATTTGGGAATAGAAAGCATGTCTCCGATAGGACGTAGGCTTTTGCTGTTGATAAATAATTTGGAGTCCAATCTTGGGGAGAAATCTAAAGTTTATGAGGATGGAGCACTCCAATGTGTGTTTATGATGAATAACATTCAATACATAGTGCAGAAAGTGAAAGATTCTGAGCTTAGAAAGCTCTTGGGAGATAATTGGGTTCGCAAACGCCGTGGCCAGGTGCGCCAGTATGCTACTGGTTATCTTAGAGCTGCTTGGAGCAAGGCACTTTCCTGTTTGAAAGATGAAGGAATTGGCGGCAGCACAAGCAATGCTTCTAAAATGGCTTTGAAGGAAAGGTTTAAGAATTTCAATGCCAACTTTGAAGACCTGTATAGAACCCAGACAGCTTGGAAGGTCCCCGATGCTCAGCTTCGCGAAGAGCTTCGTATATCTATATCAGAGAAGGTTATTCCTGCTTATCGGTCCTTTATGGGGAGGTTTGGGAGTCAGCTAGAGAGTGGAAGGCATGTTGGGAAATATATAAAGTACACTGCAGATGATTTGGAGAGCTATGTGTTGGATTTATTTGAAGGGACACCTTGTGTTCTGCACCATCTTAGAAGAAAAAGTACATAGGATGCATTTGCCCTTTGTAACAGGTTAGTCCTCTGCTTTGATC